>CM019067.1:307055315-308519481 GCA_009667805.1 Leptobrachium leishanense
TCAGACAGGTATTAGCAAAATTACTGGACCAATGGTCTTTATTGCAAACTAGAGAGTCTTTGTGCCAGAAGCAAAACCAGTAAAATCCTGCCTGTAGGTCTATTGCAGCCTTTACCCATGCCTAAGAGGCCTTGGTCTCATCTATCTATGGATTTTATTGTGGACTTGCCGAAGTCCAAGGGTCATTACTGTGGTTCTGACAGTTGTAGACCGCTTCTCCAAAATGGCTCATTTTGTCCCTCTACCTAAGCTTCCTACAGCCAAAGAACTGGCAGTTGTATTGCTAGAGAGATTGTACGAATACATGGGTTCCGTCTGAAATAGTCTCTGACAGAGGAGCCCAGTTCGTCTCTCGTTTCTGAAGGGTTTTCTGTGCAGAGATGGGGTGCGATTGGCCTTCTCTTCAGCATATCATCCACAAACTAATGGGGCAGCAGAGAGGGCAAATCAGGGTCTCGAGCAGTACATACGTTGCTTTACCACACAACACAAGACAATTGGTCGGAGTTGTTGCCCTGGGCTGAGTATGCACGTAATAACGCCGTTAACGAGACCACTGGCCACTCTCCTTTTTCTGCCATCTATGGTTTTTTACCCTCCGGCTCTACCGCTTCAGTTTACTGAACAGGCCATCCCGGCTCTCGATGACCATCTCACTCAACTGCAAGAGATTTGGAGACAGATTCGAGAAAATATGGAGCGCAATGATGCTGTCCAGAAACGCAAGGCTGACAGGCATAGGTTACAAGCTCCCTCCTATAACGTGGGGGATAGAGTTTGGTTATCCACTAAGAACGTGAAGTTGCGGGTGCCTTCTATGAAAATGGCACCTCGGTTTATAGGTCCATATAAGATCATTCGCCGCATTAATCCTGTGGCTTATGCTCTTGCCCTTCCTAAACATCTTCGCATGCACAACGTCTTCCACACCTCCCTACTGAAGCCTTTGTTGTGTAACAGGTACACGCGGGTCATTCCTCCTCCTCCACCTATTCAGGTTGATGGTGAATCTGAGTATGAGGTTAGGAGGGTTTTGGATTCTAGGCTGTGCAGGGGCGCTCTGCAGTACTTGGTCGATTGGGTGGGTTATGGTCCAGAAGACCGGTCCTGGATTCCAGCTTCCGACATGTCTGCCTCTAGGTTGGTTCCATGCCTCGCACCCCGATCGCCCTGGTGGTCGTCCTGCCGCTCGTCCTGTTGGTCGTCCGGTGGCCTCCCGTGGAGAGGGGGGTACTGTAACGTTGGGAGCTTCCAGCCCTACCTGTGTGCTTGAGGGCAGCATGTCTGATGCTGCTCGCTGACCAATGCCCGGTTTAAATGGAGACAGGCAGGGAGGTGGTTGCATGAGCGCGGCTTGAGTGGGGGCGTGGCTGGTGAAGGTCTTTAAAAACCCTCAGTGTATTCTCAGCAGTTGCCAGATCGTGGTTATCCATACCTGAGCTCCTTGTACCTGACTGTTATATTGAATTAACCCGTTATTGACCTCTGCTTGTTTCTGACTATTCTGCCTTCTGTTGCCCTAGACCATTTTCTTCTACTACGCTACTGCTCTGATATTGACCCGGCTATTCCATTTGACCAGTCTGAACTCTGTATTCCTGATTCTGGCTCGGCTGACTACTCCCCGTGTTGTTAACCCTTTCTGTCTAGCTAGTTTACCTGGCCAATTCTAAGGACCATACAGTTAGAGATCTTTCACGGCTACTCTGTTGGTACCTTCTGGGCTCTGTGGAGTGTGGGGCGTTAAGTACTGCGTGGTGGGATCTGGGAACCGTGACAATATATATCTATCTTAGCTATCTATATCCATCTCTCATATCTATCTATCTATATCTATCTCTCATATCTATCTATCTATATATCTCCATCTCTCATATATATCTCTCATATCTATCTATCTATCTATCTATCTATCTATCTATCTATCTCATATATAACTATCTTGGCTATCTATTTCCATCTATCATATCTATCTATCTCATATATATCTATCTTAGCTATATATATCCATCTCTCATATCTATCTATCTATCTCATATCTATTTATCTATCTATATCGTATCTATCTATCTTAGCTATCTATTTCCATCTCTCATATCTATCTATCTATCTATCTATATCTCTCATATCTATCTATCTATATATATATATCTCATATCTATCTATCTATATATATATAATATATATATATATCTATCTCTCATATCTATCTATATCTATCTCTCATATCTATCTATCTATCTATCTATATCCATCTCTCATATCTATCTATCCATCTCTCATATCTATCTATCTATCTATCTATCTATCTATCTATCTATCTATCTATCTATCTATCTATATCTACCTCTCATATCTATCTATCTATCTTTATCTATCTATCTATCTATCTTAGCTATCTATATCCATCTATCATATCTATCTCTCATATCTATCTATCTATCTATCTATCTATCTATCTATCTATCTATCTCATATCTATCTATCTTAGCGATCTATATCCATCTCTCATATCATCTATCCATCTCTCATATCTATCTATCTATCTATATCCATCTCTCATATCTATCTATCTATCTATCTATATCATCTTTCATATATATCTCATATCTATCTATCATCCATCGCTCATATCTATCTATCTATATCTATCTCTCATATCTATCTATCTATATCCATCTCTCATATCTATCTATCTCGTATCTATCTATCTTAGCTATCTATATCCATCTCTCATATCTATCTATCCATCTCTCATATCTATCTATCTTTATCTATCTATCTATATCATCACTCATATCTATCTCTCATATCTATCTATCTTAGCTATCTATATCCATCTCTCATATCTATCTCTCATATCTATCTATCTATCTATCTATCTATCTATCTATCTATCTATCTATCTATCTATCTCATATCTATCTATCTTAGCTATCTATCTCCATCTCTCATATCTATCTATCTATCTATCTATCTATATCTCTCATATATATCTATCTATCTATCTATCTATCTATATATCCATATATATATATATCCATCTCTCATATCATCTATCCATCTCTCATATCTATCTATCTATATCTATCTCTCATATCTATCTCTCATATCTATCTATCTATCTATCTATCTATCTATCTATCTATCTAATCTATCTATATCATCTTTCATATATATCTCATATCTATCTATCATCCATCGCTCATATCTATCTATCTATCTATCTCCATTTCTCATATCTATCTCTCCTATCTATCGATCCACCTCTCATATCTATCTATCTATCTATCTATCTATCTATCTATCTATCTATCTATCTATCTATCTATCTCCATTTCGCATATCTATCTCTCCTATCTATCTATCCACCTCTCATATCTATCTATCTATCTATCTATCTATCTATATCTATTTATCTATCTCTCATATCTATGTATCTATCTCTCATATATCTATCTCTCCTATCTATCTATCTATCTATCTATCTATCTATCTATCTATCTATCTATCTATCTATCTATCTATCTATCTATCTATCTATCTATCTATCTATCTGTCAGAGGGAGCACTCCATGCACCAATAATGTGCAACAATAGCTCCAAAGAAAAACTCACAGTATAGATAAGAGCAGAAGAAGGGGATCAGAGGATCACAATCACTGTTAGTAAAGCTGTGATCAGTTTCTGTATTTATACAATCCAGACATAAATTATGGGAGGGGCACTCGTCCAATTTTGGCTATAGTGTTTGGTTTGCAGTGACAGCACTGGCAGCCTGTGCTCATCACTAGGGATGAGCCGAACACCCCCTGAGTTCGGTTCAGGCCCGAACCCTAACTTCCCATTTGTTCGGGTCCGTACACGAACCCGAACCCGAACCCCCATGCAAGTCAATGGGGCTGAAAATTTGTTTTTTTTAGAGTGCCCTCCAAGAGGGCATATATGCTACATATTTGCCATAAAAGGTGTATGGGGGTCCGGGTAGCGCCCTGGGGAGAGGAAACAAGGACAAAAAGTAAAAAAAAAAACGTTTTTAAAGGGACAGTGAATTTTCCATGAAATAAGGGTTAAAAATCAAAACGAAAAATTCCTTCAAATATCGTGCCTAGGAGGTCCCCATAACCTGCCCGTGAAGTGGCGGATTTCTAGGATGTATAGAAATATGTAAAAACCAAAAAATGACATTTCAAATGACGGTAAATGCTTTTCCTTTAATCTATCGATAAACAACTGCTTGGGGTGGCAGCCTGTATGAAAAGAGGAGACATTTTCGTACACGCAGAAAAAGTTTACTGATTTTTTGGCAGTGAAAGCAGGAGAATGACTGGAGAATGGAAAATTCTAGACCAAATAGCCGATTTGGAAAGTGAGATAAATGGGAGAATTTTTCTGGTTGGCTATTTTGACCTAGAATTTTCCATTCTCCAGTCATTCTCCTGAGTTTACCCTTTCTCTGAATAACCCTGTCAGGGTTATTCAGAGAGCGGTGAAGAGCAGGAGAATGACTGGAGAATGGAAAATTCTAGGTCAAAATAGCCAAACCAGAAAAATTCTCCCATGTAGGCTAGGGTCAGACTAGCGAATTTTTAACGTGCGTTTAGGCGCACTTAATCACGGCCGCACTAGCAGCAAATGACGGGCAATGACGGCCAATATACGAAGTACGGTCGCACGAAAGTCCGGCTGCGCAACGCAAGTGGAAAATGAACGCATTTTTTTGAGAACGCAGAACCGCTAGTACTGAAGTACAGAGTGCGCTGCGTCCACTAGCGGCGTGTGTGCGTGATTTGGAGACGTCAGACCCTGCTCATGTCCGGCCAACATGGCGTCCAGACACCCAAAGTTTCCTGGTTTGGATCCGTAAAAAATCACGCACAATCCTTGAAAAAGTACGGCAATGCGTTCGGACACACTTTTTGACGATCGCTGCGAAAAATGCATTAGTCTGACCCTAGCCTTATCTCACTTTCCAAATCAGCTATTTGGTCCAGATTGTTCTCTTTTCCTGCCATTCTCCTGGTTTTCACCTTTCTCTGAACAACCCCCGAGAGAGAGGTGAAAGCCAGGAGAACTGGCAGGAGAAGAGAACAATCTAGAGCAAATAGCCAATTTGGAAAGTGAGTTAAATGGGAGAATTTTTCTGGTTTGGCTATTTTGACCTAGAATTTTCACTTCTCCAGTTATTCTCCTGCTTTTCACCACTCTCTGAATAACCCTGTGAATGTTTAATCCCGAGGTGAAAAATAACATTGCTTTAGATTTTTTTCAAACACCCACTTGGCTGCTATGGACGCGCTCAGCGCGTCCAGCCAAGTGGTTCTCCTGTGCTATGGACGCGCTGAGCGCGTCCATGCACAGGAGGCAGCAATCCGGCGGATTCCGGCAGATTGCTGCGCCCCATGGTGCGGACTGACATCTTGGATGTCAGCCCAGCACTCCGGGACCCCGGCGGAGCAATTAGATGTCATCGCGGCGGCGCGATGACATCTAATTCAGGCGCCCCCCCACATGTGCGGAGGAAGTGCCTGAAAGGGAGGGGGGAGGTCCTTCGGACCTCTCTCCCTCCCGATCGCCGGAGGCAGAGGGTTAATCCAGGCACCGTTTG
Organism: Leptobrachium leishanense; assembly: GCA_009667805.1. Taxonomy (NCBI): domain Eukaryota; kingdom Metazoa; phylum Chordata; class Amphibia; order Anura; family Megophryidae; genus Leptobrachium; species Leptobrachium leishanense. Next base: position 307,060,924 of record CM019067.1, read on the forward strand.
GAAGGGCACAGCCTGCCCTTCCAAACGGTGGCTGTGATTAACCCTTGGGGAGCCGGATCACGAATTGGCGCTGAAAAGCTCCGGATCGTGATCTTCTCCTGGAGCTGGCCGACATCTTGGATGTCGGCCAAGCCTCCAGGAACTCCCCCTGAGGACTGGCGTCATCATGCATAGCATGATGACGCAGTCCTGGAGTTAACCCCTAGCTGCCGCCAATGGTGGAGATAGGGGGTTCCAATGAACCCCCTATCTCCCAATCCGTGGCAGCTAGCGGCTAATGTTTGATATAGTTGGATCGGCCAGAGCATGGCCTTTCCAAGGATACTAAACATGAGCATGAAAAATGTTTTTTTAAAAAAATAAAAAATAAAAAAATAAAAATATTTAAAAAAAAAAATATTTAAAAAAAAAAATCTAAAAAAAATAGTTTGTTTTTGTTTTGTTAATGCAGCAATATTGTTCCCATTTCAATTATAATGTGAACAATAATGCTGCACTAACGATTTTTGTATGCGGTGCGTTTGTTAAAAAAAGCGAAATTTTCCCCAAAAAAAATGTAACGAGACCCCATTTCTAATTTTTTTAACAAGCGCACCCCATACAAAATATAACCGCAAATGATCGCATGTTAAAATGTGAAAAAAAACACTTTACACATAATAAATTATTGAAAATTCAAATTTTATTGCATTTTTTGTAATAATATACAGACATGACATAACGTATACATATAATAATGACATATTATGAATCTGCCAAGTCTGCTGTAAAGAACAATATATAATATGTCTGGGTCATATATCAAAATATGGCTACAAAACGCGGTTAAACATGATGAGCGAAAGCGGTAAAAATGACCTCAGCACAGAGGTATGAAAAGCCTCAGCAGCGAAAGGGTTAAATGCAGCATATTAGGATGTTTTAGGAGGGAAATTAATTCTCAAATCTCAATCAGAAACAGACACCACCCCACCCCCTCACTATATTGTACAATGTATCAAATTGATTACCAGACTGAAAACACCTGGTGTTATGCCCGTTTGTGAACAGAGGTCATTTAGAGTTGATAATCTTTCCACGTACACATTAGTTTTTAATTCAATATCTAATAAACTGTTGCTTATAATATTCTGCAGTAAAGAGTCTCTTTATTTCTAGATTTTTTAGTATTTTGTTAAGCATTTTCTATACTTTTTTCAAAATTTCTTTTTTTTTCGAACCCGAACCGAACACGCCCAAAAAGTTCGAAATTCGCGAACTTTCGAACTGCCAAAGTTCAGGTCGAACTCCAAATCGTCCGAACCCGAACAGCTCATCCCTACTCATCACACTCACTCGCTCCAGAGCATTGCTGCACTGGGTCCGTTGTTCTGCTGCTCAGTTGACACCTGACAGAACCCACACATATACACACACAGGCTTGGACATAGACTATACACTATACAGATATTAAGGGTATCCTGGAAAAAGCCTTGCCATATCAACTCCAGAAGTTAGATACATAAAGAGTTATTCAGTGAGAGCTGATCTGGCCCCAAAATTGCATCGAACGGTGAATTTCCCCGTACAGGACACTATCGTGTCCATTCGGCTATTCAAAAAGCTGCCAGCAAATACGGTGCCTGTTTGGCGGCAGTGAAATCCCCATAGAGAAGCAATGGTTAATCTATTCAGAGAACACTGAACAGCAGTGAAAAGTTCCCGAAGTGCCCTGCTGTTTGGTGGTTTCGTTCCGCAGGTTTAGGCTGGGGTCAGACCAGCGCACTTTTAACGTGCGTTCTGGCGCACATAATTACGGCCGCACTAGCAGCAGATGACTGGCAATGACGGCCAATATACGATGTACGGCCGCACAAAAGTCTGGCCGTGCAACGCAAGTGGAATTTGGACGCATTTTTCTGAGAACGCTGAACCGCTAGCACTGACGTACTGAGTGCGCAGCTGCGACATAGCGGCTTGTTTGCGTGATTAGAAGATGTCAGACGCTGCTAATGTCCAGCCAACATAACGTCCAGACGCAGAAAGAGTTTTATTGACGATCCGTACAAAATCACGCCCGAAAATGCACGTCGTCTGACCGTTTTTGCGCATTCCGTGAAAAAATACGTCAATGCGTTCGGACGCACTTTTTCACGTTCGCGGGAAAAATGCTTTCGTCTGACCCTAGCCTTAATCAGGCGAAACCCATAGGCTTCAATGTTAAAAATATTCCCGTTTTAATTCAATATCTATTAAACCGTTTATTATTTTAATTTGAGCCAAAACATCTCTTTATTTATTTATTTTTAAGGATGTTTTAGGCATTTTTTTGGGAGTTTTTCAGCAAAAAAATTCTGATTATTTTATTTATTTATTTTTAAATAGCAGTTTTTCTTTTTTTCTGTAACAGACCTTTTTATTATCATTCATAGGAATTTATATGTAAGTTCCTGGCATTTTCACCCAGTAGTTTTTTGCAGTGTTTTAATTTTGACACTTTCAATCGGTTTTTTTTGGGGGGGTTTTTACCCGTCCGGCGGCTTTTTTCTGCGGCTGGTCAGCTCTGTGCTCGGCGGCTGATTTTGGCGGCTGTCTGGCGGGTAGACTTGTGCACCGATTTTTTTTTCTGTTCGATTCGGTTCGGTTCGTTCGTATTTTGTAATTTTTCGTTTCGGCCGATTTCCGTTTCGGTTCGTTTCGGTTTTCGTATCGACTTTTTTGCGTAATTTCGGACATTTTCGTGTTTTTCGGAACGTCTGTTCTCCTCGTTTCAAAGTGTCTATTCGTTTTGACGTAAACTAATGTTTTTTCGGATCCGATATTTCTGTCGATCCGATAATTCTGTCGATACGATAATTCTGCCATTGAGATTTCTCATGTTTTACAAGAAGGATACATTGAGATTTCTCATGTTTTACAAGAAGGATACATTGAGATTTCTCATGTTTTATAAGAAGGATACATTGAGATTTCTCTGATTTCACAAGAAGGATACATTGAGATTTCTCTGGTTTTCCAGGAAGGATACATTGAGATTTCTCATGTTTTACAAGAAGGATACATTGAGATGGGAATGATACAAAATTACAGAATCAGCGATATAACCAAAAAATACATTGTCCGAAATTACTGAAATGGAACCGAAATCAGGAATGGAGCCGAAATTACGAATGGAACAAAAATGATTTTCGATTTTACACATTTCTAGTCCATTCGAAAATTCCGAACAAATTTTCGTTTCGTTTCGTAATTTTTTTGGATCTGCTGATTTCGGATCTGAAAAGTTTCGTAAAATCGGCCGAATCCGAATGCACGAATCGGGAAATTTCGTGAAAATTCCGAAATTCCGAAACCCGAAACGCACATCCCTACTGGCGGGTTGGCAGTAGCGGCTGGCAGGTTTGTGGCAGGTTGTCGGTGGCATTCGGCAGCCGATTCGCTGCACTTTCGGGGACCCTGCGGTGAATGTTGAAGCGTCTCCTGGTGTGGAGTTATTGTTTGTGAAATGCTGATGATTGTCACCGTTGCGCCATTTTTCATCATAACTCATTAGGTTGGCAGAGCTTCATGGGAAATGTATTTCCGAAACACCTGGAGGACCAAGGTTGCTGACCCCCGACTTAAGGGGCTAGTCAATAACCGCCGGTGAGGCGTCTCCTGGTGTGGAGTTATTATTGTGAAATGCTGACGATTGTCGCCAATGTGCCGATGCAGCTGAACAGCCCCTTAATATGTTCTATTCTTGATGAGGCGCGAGGACATCGATTAGCAAGGTGACAAGCTGGTAAGCGTGAAAACATTTAAAAATAGGGGGGCTAGGGAGTTTCGATTCTCGGTTTTGTGGGCATGGAGAGGTTGCAAAGTTAGATTAGAGGTAATTTTAGAGATGGTAAGAGGGGTTTCGGGGGAAGGGAGTCCTCCTTCTTTATTTTTAATGCCCACAGGTTACAGTGATCGGCGTGTGGGCGGTGGGCTCAGCGTCAAACAACACATAGTGACAAACTTCCTAATTAAAAAAAAACGCGTTACTTTGCTTCGGAGCCAATTGGTTTTCGTACAAAATGAAATTCGTAGGAAGTCAAATGCATGACAGACCTGCCCTTTGGGTGGGATGAACAGGGTGCACACCATGGGCCCACACTTTAGAGGGGCCGAACGCCACTGCCAACACCTGCTGTTTAAATGTGCCAAACCAATGCCCAGCATGGACCTTCACCTGCCTCCAGGACAGTCCGACTCGGAAGCCCCATCTCCAAGTAATCATTGACATGAGAGTGCTAGAGTGTCTATTTGGAGAAGGAGAGGGTGCCTGAGGGGCCATGGGTGTCTATCTGGGGACAAGAGGAGCCGGGGGTGTCTATCTGGGGCAAGAGTGGCCGGGGTTTCTATCTGGGAACAAGAGAGGCCGGGGGTGTCTATCTAAGGACAAAAGGGGCCGGGTGTGTCTATCTAGGGATAAGAGGGGCCAGGGGTGTCTATCTAGGGACAAGTGGGGCCAGGAGTGTCTATCTGGGGACAATAGGGGCCGGGGGTGTCTATCTGGGGACAAGAGCGGCTGGGGGTGTCTATCTAGGGACAAGAGGGGACAGGAGTGTCTATCTAGGGACAAGAGGGGCCGGGGTGTCTATCTAGGGACAAGAGGGGCCAGGAGTGTCTGTCTAGGGACAAGAGGGGCCGGATGTGTCTATCTAGGGACAAGAGGGGCCAGGAGTGTCTATCTAGGGACAAGAGGGCCCGGGGGTGTCTATCTGGGGACAGGAGGGGCCGGGGGTTTCTGTCTAGGGACAAGAGGGGCCTGGGGTGTTTATCTGGGGACAAGAGGGGCCAGGACTGTCTATCTAGGGACAAGAGGGGCCGGGGGTGTCTATCTGGGGACAAGAGGGGCCGGGGGTGTCTGTCTAGGGACAAGAGGGGCCGGGGGTGTCTGTCTGGGGACAAGAGGGGCCGGGGTGTCAATTTAGGGACAAAAGGAGCCGGGGGTGTCTATCTAGGGACAAGAGGGGCCGGGTGTGTCTATCTAGGGACAAAAGGGGCTGGGGGTGTCCATCTAGGGACAAGAGGGGCCAGGAGTGTCTATCTGGGGGAGGGGTTGTCTATTTGTGAAGATCAGTGTGGTGGATCAGTGTGTGATCAGTATGTGAAAAAGGTGGAGTATAAGGAGGTGTGGCTTTGAAATCATGGCCAGGGACCCCACAAAATTGCCTTGCCTAGGGGTCCGTAAATGCTAGGGCTGGTTCTGCTGCAGCCAGACAAACATTAAATCAAATATCGAGTTGTTAAAATTAAAATTCGTAACAAAATATTTGCATTTTTCACAATTTAGGACTATTTTAGCGTTCTACCAGCCTCGCCTTGAAAGCGATTTCCTGCGAGTAACATTTTCAGTATTCATTCATTCTCACTACCAGCAGAATCGTTTGAAAAATATATAAAAAAAATTTGCTGTCGAGGCACAAATGAGGAAAACCAGAAAGCTGCTTATCATTACTTTTATTTCACGTAACTCCCTATGCAATTTACATTTAAATTTGGGTTTTCTTTGCTTTTTTTTTATAAACGTTGCGGCTGGTTAGCCCGCGCCCCTCCCCGAGTGGGAATTCTCACGACTTGAAAATGTAATTGCAACATTATTAAGCGACTGGAGAATGTTTGAGTGTTTGAGTGCTTTTTCCACCTACTTACACATATACGTGCAAATCCGTTTCACAACGCACCACAGATCGCTGCTTAGCGAATAAGCCCCATGGGTGTCACAAAACCGATCTAATGTGCTTTTTGGAAAAAAACAAACAAAAAAAACAGATCCATCCATGGGAGCGGAGCCTTTGCACCTTTAAAACTTTCCTCCTGGCTGCAGAATCATTAGGGCTGTTGATGGAACCTTATCCTCTCTCCCAGTTCCTTTCCAAGTGGCTGCATCTACCAGGCATGCTCAGCAGATGCTTCATGCAGTGCTGTATTTACAATTCTGAAGCTGCTGCACAGCAAGTAGAACATCTGAAAGCATGGGGGACTCGCAAGGTAAGCCCTTCACCTTCCTTAATATCTGCAGAAAAGGTTAAACAAGTTCCTGGGAGCCTTAAGATCCCTGCAGGAGAATTGTTTATTCCCTCTGTCTAATCATAAACCACTGGAATATAGAACAGCCTTTGCTACTAGGCAGAAAACAGAGGAGTCAGGCAGCAGCTGACTGTGCTCAAGTGGATCTAAGTTTCTGCCTGGATTTTAGGCGAGCTTCAGCCAGAAAAGAGCAAGATCTGTGACTGGCAACATGGACCTTCTGCAGGGCAAAGAGGGCTTGCACTACCTTTTCGGACTGGATACAATGTTTCCCTTGCACATCTGTGTCTCTGGAGGTAACCTTGATTTCTGAAACAACTGCTTGTGCCTGAAGGACTGACACAGTCCTGGCTGTTCCACTGACACACACATACACACACACTCACACTGAGGGATTCTCCCCAGCAACTCAGAAGAAAAAAGTCAGTTCTGATTCCCCACCCACCAACCAGCATTTTCCTGCATTTTTATCATTTATACTTATTATAGGAGAGTGGGATTGTTATTGTTTCTGCTCTTTATGATTCCACAATCACCTTTCTGTTATTATTTGGCTGCATCAATATTTATAAACTTGCAAACTGTCTCTCTGCATATATTTTTTTTTTGGGAGGGGGGGGGGTGTAATGATCCTGTGGGTGTTTCCCTGCATTCCATATCCTAAATTTTAAAAGATGCAATTGTACATGAAGATGATTTTTGTACTGTGTATGTGTGTGGCTGCGTGTGTTTATAAATATAATCATGCGTGTTTTTGGTTGCCAGGTGAAGGCTGCTGGTTCAGTCACATAGAGGGATACAGTGTAACCTTTTTATACAGTGTTTTGATTAATCCCTTTTCTCCTTTTTGGAGGTGAAGTTGATGAGCAGCACAGGGCACAGCCAGACAGGGTTTGAGGGACCAGGTAGACAATTTTAGGAGATGGTTTGATGGTGATCAGAGGCAGAGAGCAGTGCATTCAGGGGTGTGTGTGTGTGTGTGTGTAATATATCTATTACACAACAAACACGTTTAGGCATCAGGAGCAAAATATTAGGCTTTTTGCCTGCCTGCTGATATTTCCAGCCTTGAAGTTAATATACCAAGGAGAAGGGGGAGGATATTGGGCAAAAACTTCCCTCTGGACTGATGGTGATGGTAGGAATCTCAGAAAGAATCTGACCTTGCTGGGCTGGCAATTTAGAACAACCTGGAATCCTGGATGTATGTGTGTGATGATATATATATATATATATATATAATCTCATGTCTCAGTTTTATTTACATTTACTTACTATGAATTGATATTTTATTTTTAGCTAAAGGAGACCATCCCACAATTTCACATCCCCCAGGGTGTTTATGTGTGTTTCACCCTTTGACATGCTACAATATACCCCTGCATTGTGCTGCTACATGCAGACTGTCCTGCTGCCTACATAGTGCTCCTAGTCAAGTGGTCCAAAGGATCTGCAATCTTCCATTGTGAAAACATAAGAGTTCAAAGGAGAGCTTCAATGATAACATTTATTTTATTTATAAAGGATTTTACCAGGAAGGATACCTTGAGATTTCTCTCAAGTATGTCATGGGTTCAAGAACATTGAAGTGTTACAGTTGTTACAGAAATACAAAGTAATACAATATGTGTTACAATATTCCAGTGTTCCTGTTTTGCCTTTTCTGTTTAGAATGATGATGTATCAATTTCAATTGTTTTGTGTTGTGGTCTAGAATGTGTGTGTCATGTTTTGGGAGGTTTCCTTTTTAACGAATAATAAATGAATCCACTTTTCCCCCTAAATATCTGCAGATTTGCAGGCTGGCTGTATGGTGGACAGGCAGTGGCATGCGCCTGCATCACAAAAAAACCGACACCGTCAATGACAACGAGATGAAACCTCTGACTGGCACCTTTTTTCCCCCTCTCTCTCTCTCTCCCCTGGCATATTATGTTGCAGGAATTTAAAATTAAACCCGCTGAGGACAGCGCTATATGAATACAAATTTTAGGCCCTTTATCTGCTAAAAATCCACCATCTCTCTTATTATTGCCTGGGGGGGGGGGGTTAAAAAGCTTTGAGTCACAAATGACTATGGAAGCAACTTGCTAGTTTTACCTTGCCTTACCTTGCTCAGAGGGTGCAGGTCCCCTCCTAACGGGGCTGATTTTCTGCAAAATAATAATCATTATAACCGCCTCCTATATGGGATTACTGGGAGATGATGGTGCAGTCCTGCATCGGCTTTATTTGCACATGCATTGGTTTCGAACTAGTGAGTCAAAGTAGCTGAGGCGGCACACTTTTCGTTGTTTCCACAGAATCATATCTTGTAGACTGACCCCATGTCACCTTTATCTGAGGCCTGTGGCATTGATTATGGAAAGTGCTGAGGAGAAACTAGCGCGTGTTCTTTATTGGGCGATCAGTGTCTCTGAAGTTTCCTTGGATCCTTAGTGTCCCCCACCAGCTGGGGAAGCCTAGTAGGATGTCCTTCATTTTGAGGTCATCGCCTCTGATGACTTCTCCTATAGGACTTTTGTCTCTATAAAGGAGACTCTTTGGCCAAGCTGGTAAAAATGAGCCAATGAGATGATCATTCGGCATTAAGACTTAGCAGATTCTTGATACTGGGTCAATAATGAGGTGGTTTAAGGTCATAAGTGTACGGAGACACTACGGTGTACCAATAAAATCTCTGATATTCACCCCCTGTGGTCGCAGGAATCCATGTGGGAAAGGACACCAAAGAACTATTATCGGTCCTCCATGCCCTTCAGATTGACGCTAGAGGAGGTGGTGGATCACGCCCTCCACCTCATTGAGGGATCATAGGGGAATATTGTACTTTTCACTTTTGGGAGCTAGTAATTTTGGGGAAACTTTTGAATACAGACATTAATAAGGCGTAACCTTGGATTTGCACTTTATGCTCTGCCTTCCAGTACATTTATGCTTCCTATACAAAGTGTCTGAAGCATAAATGTACAGCAACCAAGCACAAAAGCCAAGCCACAGCAGAAGTTAATGTGTCGGGGGTCATCATCATACATAATGGATCATTAGTCGATGTTACCAACCTCCCTGGAATAGGGCCGCTGGTATTTTGTAATTTTTTTTTTTAGGTATATTGTAGGTTCCTATGTCTGGGGAGACTGATGTTGCAGCACGTTGACACTCCTTAGCAGATGACAATATAGTCCTCAACGTAACGTCCAAGATAAAACTGGAGCTATTACAATTTTTTTTATAAAGTGCAAACATGTTCCGCAGCTCTGTACAATGGGTAGACAACCCCCCACCCCATAAAATTAACAAACAACATACAGGTTTATTCAAAGAACAGTGAAACTACGGAGAATGTCAGGAGAAGTGAAAATTCTAGGTCAAAATAAATTCTTCCATTTATATCACTTTCCAAATCAGCTATTTGGTCTAGATTGTTCTCTTCTCCTGCCAGTTATCCCGGTTTTTACCTTTTCTCTGAATAACCCTGATGGAGAAGGTTAGGAAAAGATGACACTACTCAACAGCTTACAATCTTAAAGGAGTGGGGTGACACACATGAAGTAATGGGGTGCGTGGGAGATAGATCAGGAAAGGTGCAATAGGAGAATTATTGAGGGAGCTGATGGGCGTGTAGGACTTCACTTCTATTCAATCGGCTAAGGAGTAGCTAAGCATCTTGGGAGATGTAGTTTCAAAACATCTGGAGGGCCAAGGTTGCTGATCCCTGCTTTAGAGTGACTCCAAAGATAAAGTCTACTCGCTGGACCAGCAATCCTCTCTGATATGAGTTAACCCCACCAAAATCTATTTGAGTTGGAACTCTTACAAAGAGCTGTGTCTGTTACAATGTTTCCTACAACTGAGTGGAATAAATAATATTCCTCCTAGATCCCCCCCCCAGCTACTGTTGTCATCATATATTCTATTCACACCCACCCAAGCAGTAACGTTATAGCTGAACTTATTACAAACAACCCCAGTCAGTGCAAGGACAGGAGAAGACCTGCAGGAGAGGTATGGATCACTACATGGGATGTACAGGGGGTCCTGCAGCTAAATAGTAACTTTGTTACAAAAAAACGTTATGTGTTGGAGAGGGAGCCAGTCCTTCTGATGCAATGAATATTGTGACCTTGTAAACTCTCTGCTGTTTATATCAATCCATCTGGAATATCAAAGTTACCCATAATTACACGCTGCAGTAATTTTTTTCCTATTTTTTTATTTATTTTTTTAATAATTATTTTTACATCTTTTGGAACAGTGAATGAAGCAGGAATAATTTGCTGTACTGCCAATTTCAATGAATTCTTCTTGCACGTTTCCCACATACACGTTGCCAGTTCTCTTCCTCTGTCACCTTTTATTTCACAGAACGATCCTCTTACGTTGGCATGAAGTTGCATCCTGGCGTACGCGTAGTTGCCGTGGGTGTCGGGACATGTGGTCGGGTACCCACGTACATGGAGCTTGCGTGTATATGTTTGCGGTGCAGGGCTGCCTGTATGGCTTTTAGTTTCAGGACTCGGTGGAGAACCTTGAACCTATTTGATGTTTTGTAGAAGAAGGAAAATGAAGGGGGTATTTGCTAAAATCCAATTTGTGCTGTCTGCGCCGGAGGAAGTCAATGCTTCAGATTCATCAGGGAATGTCTATCATATTGAATTCAGAGCCTGCCACATTAATAGAGCTTTAAAGATTTTAAAGCCACCTGATTTTAGGAATAAATCATGGGAAATTTGATATATAATCTGACCACACTTGCATTAAACCTGCCACAACATCAATGTACTCCACCATGGCAGGTCCTGATCTATGCCTGCTCTTATAAGATTATCCAACTTGAGATCTACATCCTCCTGGAGCTCTCTCTAGTGTGATCCTTTACTAGGTCCTGCAATGATGGATTTGACAGTCAGGGGTGCAAAACCAGGGGACACTCAGCCTCGTCATGCATACTTCCCTGCCATGTTGCTAAATCTAGAGATGTACATACAGGTCTATTCAATGAAAGGTGAAAATCAGGAGAATTGGCAGGAGAAGAGAACACTCTAGACCAAATAGCCAATTTAGAAAGTGAGATAAATGGGAGAATTTTTCTGGTTTGGCTATTTTGACCTAGAATTTTCACTTCTCCTCCCAATTCTCCTGAGTTTCACCTTTCTTTGAATAGACCTGATAGGTGAACACTATGTCGACCTTCGCTATAGAAGTTTTTCTTCATCTAGTCCCTGCACCAATAACAAAGGTGAAAATCTGGAGAACTTTTGGAAAAGTGAAACTTCTAGGCCAAACCAGAAAAATTCTCCCATTTTTGTCTCACTTTCCAAATCGCCTATTTTGACCTAGAATGTTCACTTCTCCAGGGTTTCACCTTTCCCTGAATAACCCTGATAGAGTACATTTCATACTTGCTCTTTCTATTACTTCTCAGGAGATTTTTAAGTGCTCCAATGACTACAGATCTACCTTTTTGGGCAAAGTTGCTTGATATTTTCTTGTCCTTCTGTAAGGAAGCATATTTTTTGTAGGAAGACGTTTCTTTATAGGTTATTACTTTGTTTAATGGGGAAAAAATAGATAATTTGTATCAAAACACAAATAATGATTGCTTATTTAGATCAATGCAGTGTTTTATGTTTCTCTTAGAATTCTCATTTATTTGGTCTTTCAAATCAAAGAATTGCTTTTCCCACAGATCAGTTCTCTAATTTACTTGGACAGGTAGATTTTTTTTTTTATGCAATTATTAATTTTATACTTTGCAGTATGGAGGCTTCTAATCACACTTTTTGCCCTTCTCCTTAATTTTAATGTTATTGAGAGATAATCTCTATCGTAGTGGAGGACAAAAAGTGAGATAAAAAGCCTCCACACTATAATAAGTGTGTTTATTATTGCAGAAGCCACTTGCACATCACAGCAATTCGATGATTTGCATCCCAGAGCTCCTGTGCCACATTCCCCATATGCAGCAAGGAATTCTGGGTAGTATATGCATATGACATCTGTATCACTTTTATGCATCCTGGGTCTGTTATTACACAGAACCCTAAAATCAATGCTATGCCACACCGTGGCTTTCTAGCAGACATAAGGTTCCCAAGCATCCACTGCAACTGGTCATCATGCCTAGCTCCTGCTGATGAGGGTCCAACAAACCCGAAACAGCGCTGTCCTAGGAGTGGCTTTGACCAGTTGCATAAACCTTATCTCTGCTACAAAGCCACAGCGTGGCATAGCATTGATTTTAGGGTTCCGTGTAATAACAGACCCAGGATGCATAAAAGTGAGACAGATGTCATTTGCATATCCTACCCAGAATTCCTTGCTGCATATGGGGAATGTGGCACACGAGCTCTGGGATGAAATTAATTTAATTGCTGTGAATGATGTGCAAGTGGCTTCTGAATAATATATATTATAATTTCAGGGCTACTATCAGAATTCTTGGGACCTCATACCAAACCATTGGACGGGGACCCATTCCATCAGATGCCCATTTCAGTACATTCTTCCCCCTCCTGTATGGGGATAAAAAGTGTTCCCTTGTGGGAGAGCTTTGGTCTTTGTGTCTACTTGGTGCAGTCAATACTAATCGCTCCCTCAGTGATGAATCCAGGTGCTCTTACCAGCTCCAGATGCCGCGGCCCATTGGGAAATTTATTGATATCTTCATGGGCGAGTCCTAGGTGGCATGGGGTATCCTTTGGTCTGTGGTATGTAGACAAAGCGCACAGGGCTTGGTCAGGGCCCCCTGGGCCCCTGAGTACATCATGGGCTGTCACCCCCTGATGGCTGCCCTGTATAGATACTTATAAATATCCCATCCGCCTTTTGCATCGCATGGTTATATAATGTGTAGAGATATCTATATATTCAAAGACCTCCTACATGTTCCAAATTCTTCAAAGCCCTTGGGAAAATTTAAGGATTATTTGCAAAGCACCAATGTTCATGGTTGTAACTTTGGTGAACTTCAGGTACTCACAGTCTAAAATCCAACACCACACAGGGAAGTTCCCGTAAACAACGGTGAACAAAGGTACACTATTCGTCCATAAAATTTGTGAACTGCAGCTAATCTCAATTTACCGTAGTTTCACCTGTCTTTGCAACACCAGAGATTATACATTGCCCAAAAAAGTTGCCACCTACTGTACAAACGAACCCCAACGGGGCTGAAAAGGCTGACAATTAATTTTATTATTAAATCAAAACAATACTATTCATGTTCTTTATGTTAACACCTACTGTACAAGCCTTTTATGATCTGAGGTTTCTTCGGTTGGTCGGGTCTAAGTTCAGCAACATTATGTTCCCAAAAAAATGAGGTCATGTGACTCCCTGAATATACTGAATGAGCAGGTTTTTCCATCAATGGGTTTTTTCTCCCCTGATGGCACAGCGGGCGTATTCCAAGATGGCAATGCCAGGATTCATCGGGCTCAAATTGTGCAAGAGTGGTTCAGGGAGCATGAGACATCATTTTCACACAGTCCAGACCTTTATCCCAAAGATTCTCAATGGGGTTATGTGCTGGAGAAGACTTTATGCAGCGCTCTGACTCTCCCATCATCAATACAAGATCTTGGCCACAAATGAATGTGACTCTGGATGGAAATAAATCCCGTGACATTGTATGAGCTTACCGAAATGATGCCACGGCGAATGCGTGCTGCAATCACTGCAATAGGCGTTAAAACCAAATATTAGAATGTAGCTCGACCCGAACCGCGGTGAAAACTATGGGGAATTCTACACTAGAATAGTATGGCATAAAATACAGTGGAATGAAACCTACACTGAAGGACTTTGCCAGAAACAATATAGGGAAATACGGTGAAGAGTACAACAACCCATGGTGGCAGTTCCCTAAATAGTGAATACACTGTAGTGTGGGCGTACATAGAGGTGTGCATTCAATAAATAGAGGTGTGCATTCAATAGAGGTGTGCATTCAATAAATAATAATAAATAGAGGTGTGCATTCATTTTGTAACAAATTAAAATTCGTATTTTGGAAGTACTTCCGAAATACCGAATCGCTTTGATCCAAAAACGAAATTGTATATAACGTATTTAAATCGTTATACTGTTTCACCATAACAGAGAAATTTGATCAATTGGGGTTTTATTTAGTGATCCAAAAATCAAATTGATCTTAACTTACAATATATACAAGTACTACAGTCAGCAAACGACTTTATGAAACGAATCAGTTTCGTTTTACTGTTTCACAAGCACCCTGTCTCTGTTAATTGGCCTCTGGTACTAAATCTGTGAGCCGGCTCAATATTTAACCCTAGCTTGCCTTTTTAACAGAAAAATTTGATTTAATTTGAGTTTTATTTAGTGATCCGAAACTCAAATTGATATATCAACGATCGAATCGATATGTCAGAGTTTATTACGTTTCATATCAAACGAAATTCCGAAAACGAAACCAATTTTTCGGCCGTGCACACCTCTAGCGTACATGAACCTCCATAGTTTTTGCCTAAGTTAAACCATAGTTCTTTTAAAGATAGAGCAGGGTTTGAATAACTCTTCTTATCCAAGTAATCACATGAATAACAATTTTCTCCACTAATTCCATCTGAATCCCAGAAAAGTACACATCGAGATATATCTCCTAAAAATCTTCCCTTCTAACTCGAGCTCGTCTCCCACTGTTCACTTAAGGCTGGGGTCAGACGAGCGCAGTGATCACGTCAGTGTTGCCGCACATTTTAACGTTCGTGGTAGCATACAATTATGATCAATAGAGATCCACACATGAAGTACAGACGCACAACGGACACAGCAAACGGACGCAAGTTAGGCAAGAACGTAAAACCGCTAGAATGGATAAGCGGAGTGTGCCACGTCTGCAACGTCCACATAGCTTTGTGTGTGAGTGATGGAACATAGTTAGACGGACTGCATTTTTGACGTCCAGCATTTTTGATGGACAAAATGTTTTTTCATATTTTTATTTCCCATTTACATCAGTCAAAAAAACCCGTCAGTCACAAAAACGGACCGTGTGGCCCACTACCTTGTTGTCAGTCAGAAAGTACGTCCGTTGTGTATGGACACACAGTCCGCACAGAATGCGTTCGTCTGACCCTAGCCTAAGACCTGCATGACGTTTGTTTTTTGTTGTTTTTTTTTTCAATAATAAATAAAAAAAAATTATATATAATTTTTTTTTTTTTTTTTTTTTATGGGAAACTCAAAAGTACACCCCCCCCTTTACAAGATTTGACAGATGAGTAAAAAAATCTGGATTCTGTCAGAAAGTAGAAGATTCATTGAAGTGGAAACCCGGTGAGTCTGCATTAAGACTGGACTTAAGAGTCCACGACTTCTAAAAGTTCAACTATATCAACTGTGAAGAAATATATTAAGTCTTAGAACTTTTTGATGGACGGTTCACAGGTCACATTCCTTCCATTAGCTCAAGGGTTTTAGTTAAACATATTTTATACTCTTTCCCCCCCCCCTTTATCCTGATTTGCACAGTTCTCCAGATTGAATCTCTGACTATTATTTCTATTCTCATTACTCATACAGAAATATGGCAATTACTTCGGGGAGGACACGGCCACAAAAGTAGTGCTTGTTGTAGGGATAACAAAGGGACTGTTATCATACATGTAGCAATACCCATGCGTTTAAATCAACTCCGAAATAAGGCTGGAAAAAGCAAACCTTGTGCCTGAAAGCCTAAAAAGAAGTAATAAAAGAAGTTCTGTTTATTATTTCAGTTATCATAGACACTTTGGTCTGGCATAATGAAATATGGCATGTTAATGTGGGCTTGATACAATGTAAATAAGCATAGCAAAAAGTATATTGCGCTTATATAAATAGCCTGAACTCACATTACATCACATCTGCAACATTAATATGTATCTTGTAATGTTACACATGGTTTCAATGTAGCACTGCATGCGAATAACGTTGATTTTGTTCTTTTTTTTGCAAAAGAAATATTGATTCATGTGGCCCTTCTTTATATTGCAGAAGTACAAAAGGGTCTATTCTCTAACCAATATTTTTTTTTTGTCAAACAGTGGAAACTACAGTCCTGTCTTAATCAGAACGCTGCTAAAATGCTCATCCAAGCACCTATTATCTCCCGCCTTGACTACTGTAACCTCCTTCTTTCTGACCTTAAGAGATCCCAGACACTCAGTCTGCAGTCTGTAATGAACTCCTATCCAGACTCCTCCACCTCACCTCACGCACCTCACCCCTTTGTCAATCTCTACACTGGCTTCCTGTCTCCTTTAGAATCCAATTGAAATTACTGGTGCTCACATACAAAGCTCTCCATAACCGCGCCGCTGCCTACATCTCCTCCCATATTAACAGGTTTATCCCATCCGGACCACTTTGCTCTGCCAATGATCTGATGCTATCAGGTCCACGTACCTGCACCCTCAACTCCCGCCTTCAAGACTTCTCCTGAGCTGCCCCCTTCTTTGGAACTCCCTCCCCTGCAACATCAGACTCTCCCCGTCTCTCCAGTCCTTCAAGAAGTCTCTGAAAACACATTGGCTCACACCATTATCCCCCACTGTTCATTTCCTACTGCATCTTCCCACCCAGCCCACATGCACCCCACTGCTTCACATTCTCTCTATCCCTCACCTAGTGTGCCACCCCTATCCTTTTAGATTGTAAGCTCTTGAGAACGGTCCTCTTGCCTACGGTACTGTGTGTTGAACCTGTATGTACAGTCAGGTCCAGAAATATTGGGACAGCGACACAATTCTAACATCTTTGGCTCTATACACCACCACAATGGAGCTGGAATGAAACAAACACAATGTGCTTTAACTGCAGACTGTCAGCTTTAATTTGAGGGTATGTACATCCAACTCAGGTGAACGGTGTAGGACTTACAGCAGTTTGCAGATGTGTCTCCCACTTGTTAAGGGACCAAAAGTAATGGGACAGAATAATAATCATAAATCAAACTTTCCCTTCTTAATACTTGGTTGCAAATCCTTTACAGTCAATCACAGCCTGAAGTCTGAAACGCATAGACATCACCAGACGCTGGGTTTCATCCCTGGTGATGCTCTGCCAGGCCTCTACTGCAACTGTCTTCAGTTCCTGCTTGTTCTTGGGGCATTTTCCCTTCAGTTTTGTCTTCAGCAAGTGAAATGCATGCTCAATCGGATTCAGGTCAGGTGATTGACTTGGCCATTGCATAACATTCCACTTGTGTCCCATCAAAAACTCTTTGGTTGCTTTTGCAGTATGCTTTGGGTCATTGTCCATCTGCACTGTGAAGCGCCGTCCAATGAGTTCTGCAGCATTTGGCTTAATGTGAGCAGGTAATATTGCCCGAAACACTTCAGAATTCATCCTGCTGGTTTTGTCAGCAGTCACATCATCAATAAATACAAGAGAACTAGTTCCATTGGCAGCCATACATGCCCACGCCATGACACTACCACCACCATGTTTCACTGATGAGGTGGTATGCTTAGGATCATGAGCAGTTCCTGTCCTTCTTCATACTCTTCTCTTCCCATCACTCTGGTACAAGTTGATCTTGGGCTCATCTGTCCATAGGATCTTGTTCCAGAACTGTGAAGGCTTTGTTAGGTGTTGTTTGGCAAACTCTAATCTGGCCTTCCTGTTTTTAAAGCTCACCAATGGTTTACATCTTGCGGTGAACCCTCTGTATTCATTCTGGTGAAGTCTTCTCTTGATTGTTGACTTTGACACACATACACCTACCTCCTGGAGAGTGTTCTTGATCTGGCCAACTGTTGTGAAGGGTGTTTTCTTCACCAGGGAAAGAATTCTTCGGTCATCCACTACAGTTGTTTTCCGTGGTCTCCCGGGTCTTTTGGTGTTGCTGAGCTCACCGGTGCGTTCCTTCTTTTTGAGAATGTTCCAAACCGTTGTTTTGGCCACGACTAATGTTCTTGCTATCTCTCTGATGGGTTTGTTTTGTTTCTTCAGCCTAATGATGGCTTGCTTCACTGATAGTGACAGCTCTTTGGATCTCATCTTGAGAGTTGACAGCAACAGATTCCAAATGCAAATAGCACACTTGAAATGAACTCTGGGCCTTTTATCTGCACATTGTAATTGGGGTAATGAGGGAATATCACACACCTGGCCATGGAACAGCTGAGAAGCCAATTGTCCCATTACCTTTGGTCCCTTAACAAGTGGGAGGCACATCTGCAAACTGCTGTAAATCCTACACCGTTCACCTGAGTTGGATGTACATACCCTCAAATTAAAGCTGACAGTCTGCAGTTAAAGCGCATTATGTTTGTTTCATTCCAACCAACCATTGTGGTGGTGTATAGAGCCAAAGATGTTAGAATTGTGTTGATGTCCCAATATTTATGGACCTGACTGTATATTTGTTGTTCCACCTCCCATAGTGCAGCGCTACGGGTCTTATTATCGCTTTATAACAACTTGTAACTGCAATTTACTATTTAGGGAAGTTCGTTCTTAGTTTACTGTAGATTTCGCCACTGTTTAGGATGAAGTTGTTCTGTGCTGAATTCCCCACTGTTTTTAATCAGAGTAGCATAATGTGGATCACAAATTTTTTTTTTAAAAAAAATCGCTGAACGGGAAAAGGGAATTTCCACATTTTGAATTCTTCTATCGAAGGATAATGGTGGTACAGGTGTTCGCCATTTAGGATAGGGTCGAACGAACGCATTTTTCACGTCTTCCGTAAAATAGTGCGTCCGAACGCATTGATGTATTTTTTTCATAGAATGCGCGAAAACGGTCATACGATGCGCATTTTCGTGCGTGATTTGTTACGGATCCAAACCAGGAAACTTTGGGTGTCTGGACGTTATGTAGGCTGGACATGAGCAGCGTCTGACATCTCCTAATCACGCACACACGCCGCTATGCGGACGCAGCGCACTCTGTACATCAGTACTAGCGGTTCTACGTTCTTGAAAAAATACGTTCGTTTGCTGTGTGAGTTGCGCGGTCGAACTTTCGTGCGGCCGTACTTTGTATATTGTCCGTCATTGCCCGTCATTTGCTGCTACTGCGGTTGTGATTAAGTGCACCTAAACGCACGTTAAAAATGCGTTAGTCTGACCCCAGCCTTATTGGAACAACTTCGCCTACCATTTTGAATTTAGCTAACCAGAGTTTACCATACGGCAGCAATAGGTGAACTTTTACCACCGTTTGTAACCACGGTAAACTTCTGTGAAACAATGGTACCCAATGAATAGTTTAATCTAAAAGTTATTCTTTCTTGGCCTCCCCATTACCTCCTCATCTCATTAATTGTAAGAATGTCTGGCGTCCACTCATTAGATTGGCAGAGACTCCTGGAAATGTAGTTCCAAAACATCTGGCGCCATATTACATTCTTAACCTTACGTTAATGCTCAAATAGCAGAGCGCTAAGTGGCCCTAGCGTAGGCTAGGCATATTACATGCCGAATGCTAAAATCCAAACGTTAAAAAATCCATTAGCGATTTGGAGCTTGCTCTTTTCAGCACGAGCTTACTGTACTTTGCGCTCCCTATGCTTAACATGGGGAGCGCAAAGAGTTACTTAGCGTTAGGATTACAAAGTCCTAACGCAAATTACGTCCCTCTGTGGTTAACTGAAAAGTTAGCACCTGCTCTGAGCTGTGGTTAACTGATTCCACTTCTGCAGAATCACTCAGCACCAGCCGTAAAACCAAAAAAAATCACATACTCACCTCTCATCCCATGGCGAGAATGGCGGCTTGATCCGCTTCTTCTTGCCGCCGGGAGCAGAAGGAGACTGGGGGACAACAGTCCCCCAGTCTCCCACCACCGGCCTGCCAGATCTCGCAAGAGGCGAGATCCTGCAGGTCATGTGACCGGCAGTGGAAGCTTCAATGGAGTCCTAGGGACTCGATGGAGGGGACGCTCGCGGTGGCGCTTGGCGCTGTCTTGAGCATGCTGAGGCTTAGCGCTGCATTACGGTGCAGGCTGCTGGATTTGCGTCTGCACCGTAATATCACGCTAAAACAGGGACTTTAAGGAAAAACTTGCAGGCGCATATTTTCCACCTTTAGCGTTCCCTATTTAACCACTTCAATGCTAAGGACGCGCTCAGCGCGTCCTCAGCATTACCGCTGGTGTGCTGAGGACGCGCTGAGCGCGTCCTCACATTGGGGTCAGCGTTCGGCCGGTTCCGGCCGATCGCTGGCCCCTCCGGTGCGGGCTGACATCCTGGATGTCAGCCCGGCATCCGGACCAGCAGCCGCCATTATTAGGTGTCATCGCGGGGGCGCGATGACACCTAATTCAGGCGCCCCCCCGCATGTGCGGAGGAGGCGCCTGAAAGGGAGGGGGGGGGAGGTCCTTCGGACCTCTCTCCCTCCCGATCGGTGGCGCACAGGGGCTTAACCCAGGCATCATTTGGAAGGGCACAGCCTGCCCTTCCAAATGATGCCTGGCATTAACCCCTGGGGAGCTGGATCGCAAATCGGCGCTGAAAAGCGCCGATTCGCGATCCTTCCGGGAGCTGGCCGACATCTTGGATGTCGGCCAAGCTTCCAGGAACTCCCCCAGAGGACTGGCGTCATCGTGCGTAGCACGATGACGCCAGTCCTACAGTTAACCCCTAACTACCACCAAGTGTGGAGATAGGGAGTTCCAATGAACTCCCTATCTCCCGATCCGTGGCAGCTAGGGGTTAAATTTTGATATCGTTGGATCGGCCAGAGCATGGCCGTTCCAACGATACCAAACATGAAAGTTAAAAATGTTGTAAAAAAAAAGAAAAAAAGAAAAATAAAAATAAAAAAAAATTAAAAAAATAAAAAATAAAAAATAAAAAAACACTTTTTTTTCTTTTTTTTGGGTTTGTTAATGCAGCAATATTGTTCCCATTTCAATTATAATGTGAACAATGATGCTGCACTAACGATTTTTGTATGCGGTGCGTTTGTTAAAAATAGTGTCATTTTCCCCAAAAAAAAATGTAACGAGACCCCATCTCTAATTTTTTTAACAAGCGCACCCCATACAAAATATAACCGCAATTGCTCGCATGTTAAAATGTGGAAAAAAACACTTTACACGTTGTAAATTATTGAAAATACATATTTTATTGCATTTTTTGTTATAATATACAGACATGACATAACGTATACATATAATAATGACATATTATGAATCTACCGAGTCTGACGGAAAGAACGATATATAATATGTCGGTGTCATATACTAAAATAAGCCTTCAAAAACACGTTTAAACATGATGCGCAAAACAGGTAAAAAATGACCTCAGCACAGGGGCGGGAAAAGCCTCAGCAGCGAAAGGGTTAAGGGTGAAGATTATAATATGGCCCGTGGAGAGCCAAGGTTGCTGACCACTGCTGTACACAGTAGCAGGTTCATACAGGGGTAGACCTCTGCACTGCGCCTTCAGTTTTTTCCACCTTTAGGCATGAGCCCGGAGGCCTAGACTAAAATACAGCCCTGCATTGCTGACCAACCTCACTGGACTCCTTTCCCTGCACTGTTGGCCTCCGTGGACACTTCTGGTGGAGTTAGCACCCACAGGGGGTATGCGGATCTCTCTGACTTCTTTTGAGGTGTTTTACAAAAATAACCTCCTTTTGGAGTATTTAGAAATTATATATATATATATATACACAGCACATGAGGGATTTCAGGTCTTATAAAACCACCTAATTATAATTGCAGGGAACTCTGGGTACTACATGCAAATGAGATACTAAAGCAAGCTGGTGGATCTCATTTGCACATCTTACCCAGAGTTCCCTGCTCTATTTGGGAGAAAGCACGTAAAGGAGTACGGAGGGCAAGCAATTCTGTGCTTTGCAAAGACATGTAAAGGTTTTTCAGTGATCTGTAACACATATCTACAGCACATTACACTATGTAGGATGTTTTGCACTACTCCCCCCCCCCCACGCCGCTGCAAGCGTGCCGCACGGAGGTGCGTGATAGCGGCATGAATGTGTAGCATCCATCGTGATATCCCGTTTAGTCCTCAATATCCTTCAAGCCTGAGCTGATTGATCTAAGCCAGATCTCCTTTGGTTGATCATGATTAAAACAGATGTGTCTCCATGCAGTAAAAACCTCGTTGAAATAAAGTAGACAGTTCATTGCAGAGAAAGACTTTTTTTTTTTCTTCCAGAAACAGCTTTGAACGAATCAGTCTGCGTATAACTGCTTTAATAATGGGAGTCTCGGGATTTTTCCAGGTTTATTAAAGAGCATTTTGTACTATTATTCCTAAAAATATAATATAAAAAGCACAATCCTTACGCCGCTTATCCCTTCTCAACTAACTAATGTTTTCCAGCTTCGCTCAGTCCTTATCCCCGACCATAAATATGTATCAATGTATCACATACGTACCTTATGATTGTAAGCTCTTGAGCAGGGCCTCTCTTACTCTTCTCTACGTGTCTAACTTGTATGGAGTATATTTCTCGTTGGACCTTGTTGGCTCTTTATAAATACTTGTACCCAGCGCATAAATTTAATCATAATTTGTGATTAAGAATTGTCTTGCCAGTTTTGTGGATTCTGTTTTTAATTGGATAAACCTGAATGTAGCAGATGCTAAGACTCCGAGCGTAAGCGGTAAAAAGCCAGCATTCTGTATTATTGAAAAGCAATAGTGGGAGCTGCAATCAAATTTTATGCAATAAATATCACAGTGCTTCCCAACCCTGGTCCTCTTGTACCCCTAACAGGCCAGGTTTTAGGCTGGGGTCAGACTAACGCAATTTTAACGTGCGTTTAGGTGCACTTAATCACGGCCGCAGTAGCAGCAAATGACGGGCAATATGCGCAACGCAAGCGGCAAACTAAGGCATTTTTTTAGAGATCGCAGAACCGCTAGTACTGACATACAGAGTGCGCTGCATCCGCATAGCGGCTTGTGTGCGTGATTAGGAGACGTCAGACGATGCTAATGTCCGGCCAACATAACGTCCAGACACCCAAAGTTTCCTGGTTTGGATCCGTAACAAATCACGCACGGAAATGCGCATCGTATGACCGTTTTTGCGCATTCTGTGAAAAAATACGTCAATGTGTTCGGACGCACTTTTTGACGGTTGCTGCAAATAATGCATTCGTTTGACTCTAGCCTTAAAGGGATACTCTAGGCAACATGACCACCTAAGCTTTTTTAGGTGGTCATGATGCCCTGAGTATGCCGCCCTCTGTCCCCCCTCCCTCCGCTCAGCCGATCGGCTGAAAAAGCTGAGAGACGCGGAGGACTTTACTCCGCCCTCCCAGCTGTCAGTCAGCAGAGCGGGATTCATATTTCCCGCTTCTGCCGACTATTGCCGAGTAGGAGACGTCATCGCGCTGAAAGCGTGATGACGTCTCCAACTCGCCGCAGTAGCTGGCGGCAGCGGCTGAGGGTTAGTGTTGCGCGCATCCTCTTGCGCGCAACACTAATCAAAGAAGATGGAAGCCTGCTGATTGGCTGGCTTACGTGAGAGGCACGCATGCGCGCTTCTCACGTAAACCATTAGCCAAGTGAAAGATTTAGAAGGACGGGAGCGGAAGAAGAGGGAGGTGAGTATATCATAACATCATGCCACCTTCTATAATTGTTTTTGCGAATAAAATTGTCATTTTATGTGTTGCATCTGCTGCAGACTATTTGCTAAGAGCAGCGGGGCATCCAATGCGTTTTCAGTTCAGATGCTGGGATTTTGAAAAAGGGCAGCAGGAACCAGGAAGCACTGCTGCTTTGGATTCTGTACTTCCTGTTATGTCACAGGAATTTCCTGCTTAGAATGAGTTCAGGAAGCTCTTGCAAGAGGGACATATATAGTATATGCTGTATGTTCTTCAAATGCTGGACGCACTGAAGGTCTTAACCATAAAACCATATACCTTTTATGAATCCATAATTTAAAAATAAAGGGCTATATTACATAGTTGGTGCTAAGTTAACAACAGCTCTGGTTAAGTTAGCACCAACTTTGTAATCTGGCCCATAGACTTTTTTTTTCTACTCATCTCCTTGAAAAAGGCTCAGAGCCAAAAATGTCTAAATATTTTTGTTTTTAAGAATTGTACGTTAATAAAGAATACAGTATTTTTTAGACCTCGAGTGCATCCCACTTATGATGTTTATGTATCAAGTAGAGTTCCCAGATCGGCCATATTTTCGTGGACACGTATTACTATTTCATGCATAGGGAGAGCACAGGTATGGTGCTGCCCTGCAACATGTAATTAATAATTCATATACTGTGGGAAGGAAATCAAGGCAGGTCACCTAGGATTGCTTTATGATTTCTTACCTGCAGCATATGGATTCTACATGCTGCAGGGTGGAAGTTTTCATGCACTGCCCATCAGGATGAAGACATTATGCGTGTCCAGGAAAACATGGATGGTCTGGCAGCCCTAGTATCAAGAGAATCTTTGCACCAAGGCATTTTTTTTCCATTTTGGATGTTTGTTAATAAGAAGAGTTCCGACTAGTTGTAGTTATATATAACATACTGTATATATAGCATGGTTCTGATGAAAGAAGTGTGGAATTTCTGAAACATTTGCAGACTGTAACACATGTAATAAATTGTTTTTGTTTGCTGAAAACTCCCAGGAGTGCTTTTTTTTTTTTTTTTTTGGATATACTGGATAATCGCTGAGCAGAGCACTAGGCAATGTTGCAACGCAGTCCTCGAGTGCAAGAAAGATCTGTATATTATATATATATATATATATCTCAAACCACAGGGTGGGTTGCACTCAACCTAAACTTGCAACATGAGCAGGCAGTGGCGTAACTAGAAACCTGAGGGCCCCGGTGCAAGAATCCACGAAGGGCCCCCCAAAAAAAGCTCTATATTTATTACTTATTTTTCACTGCAAAATAAAACAAAGATAGTATTGCCTCCCCAGCTCACATGGATATATATTGCCCCAGCACACATGGATATATATTGCCCCCCAGCACACATGGATATATATTGCCCCCCGCACACATGGATATATATTGCCCCCCCAGCTCACATGGATATATATTGCCCCCCCAGCTCACATGGATATATATTGCCCCCAGCTCACATGGATATATATTGCCCCCCCAGCTCACATGGATATATATTGCCCCCCAGCTCACATGGATATATATTGCCCCCGCTCACATGGGTGTATATATGGCCCCCAGCTCTCATGGGTATATAGGGCCCCCTGCTCTCATGGGTATATATTGCCCCCCAGCTCTCATGGGTATATAGGGCCCCCAGCTCTCATGGTATTATATATTGCCCCCCAGCTCTCATGGGTATATAGGGCCCCCAGCTCTCATGGGTATATATTGCCCCCCAGCTCTCATGGTATATATTGCCCCCCAGCTCTCATGGGTATATAGGGCCCCCAGCTCTCATGGGTATATATTGCCCCCCAGCTCTCATGGGTATATAGGGCCCCCAGCTCTCATGGGTATATATTGCCCCCCAGCTCTCATGGGTATATATTGCCCCCCAGCTCTCATGGTATATATTGCCCCCCAGCTCTCATGGGTATATAGGGCCCCCAGCTCACATGGATATATATTGCCCCCCCAGCTCACATGGATATATATTGCCCCCCCAGCTCACATGGATATATATTGCCCCCCAGCTCACATGGATATATATTGCCCCCGCTCACATGGGTGTATATATGGCCCCCAGCTCTCATGGGTATATAGGGCCCCCTGCTCTCATGGGTATATATTGCCCCCCAGCTCTCATGGGTATATAGGGCCCCCAGCTCTCATGGGTATATATTGCCCCCCAGCTCTCATGGGTATATAGGGCCCCCAGCTCTCATGGGTATATATTGCCCCCCAGCTCTCATGGGTATATATTGCCCCCCAGCTCTCATGGGTATATAGGGCCCCCAGCTCTCATGGGTATATAGGGCCCCCAGCTCTCATGGGTATATAGGGCCCCCAGCTCTCATGGGTATATATTGCCCCCAGCTCTCATGGGTATATAGGCCCCCAGCTCTCATGGGTATATATTGCCCCCAGCTCTCATGGGTATATATTGCCCCCCAGCTCTCATGGGTATATAGGGCCCCAGCTCACATGGATATATATTGCCCCCCCAGCTCACATGGATATATATTGCCCCCCAGCTCACATGGATATATATTGCCCCCCAGCTCACATGGATATATATTTCCCCCGCTCACATGGGTGTATATATGGCCCCCAGCTCTCATGGGTATATAGGGCCCCCAGCTCCATGGGTATATATTGCCCCCAGCTCTCATGGGTATATAGGGCCCCCAGCTCTCATGGGTATATATTGCCCCCCAGCTTCATGGGTATATATTGCCCCCCAGCTCTCATGGGTATATAGGGCCCTCTCTCATGGGTATATATTGCCCCCGCTCACATGGGTGTATATATGGCCCCCAGCTCTCATGGGTATATAGGGCCCCCAGCTCTCATGGGTATATATTGCCCCCCAGCTCTCATGGGTATATAGGGCCCCCAGCTCTCATGGGTATATATTGCCCCCAGCTCTCATGGGTATATAGGGCCCCCAGCTCTCATGGGTATATATTGCCCCCAGCTCTCATGGGTATATAGGGCCCCCAGCTCTCATGGGTATATATTGCCCCCCAGCTCTCATGGGTATATATTGCCCCCCAGCTCTCATGGGTATATAGGGCCCCCAGCTCTCATGGGTATATAGGTCCCCCAGCTCTCATGGGTATATAGGGCCCCCAGCTCTCACCTCTGCTGGCCCCAGGGCAGGCTCCGCCGGCGTCCCGTTCTTCTCTGAGGCTTGCGGCCGCTGGAAGCATGCGTCTTGGCCGCTCGCTGGAAACCACCTGATCAGCGCAGAGGTCTCGCGAGAGGATCTCGTGCGCTGGTCAGGTGGTTCCTATCCCACGTGAGCGGCCAAGCTGCATGTCAGCGGCCGCTCGCAGGGAGAGGGACAGCCAGCGCGCGGCTCCCAGATTCCGGCGCTGATTGCCGGAATCTGGCGGGCGGCGCCGGGCCCCCCTCCAGTGGCGGAATGCCAGGGCCCGGTTGCAACTGCGACCGCTGCGACCCTGGTACTTCCGCCACTGTGAGCGGGTGCATCTAAACTTAAAATACAAAACACGAAAAAAGAGCACTCCATATCAATGACCACCTTCATCCACCATTTTGTGCAAGAAAAAAACATTTCAAAAAACCTGACTGAGGTAAAATGATGGGGATTCAGATAACAAAGTATGATCATAGTTTGCGTAAGCCTGTCACAATTGTCAATGTACTCCGTCAATGTCTTTTTTCGTGTTTTGTGTAATATATATATTATATATAATATAAATTTCATGAGTATAGCAGTACGTAGAGATACCTTTTTTATTGGACTAACGTTACATTTAAAAGACAAGCTTTCGAGAGTGTAACCTCCCGTCCTGGAAGCAGACCTGAGGAAGAGAGGAATACTCTTGAAAGCTTGTCTTTTGAATGTGTATCTCTACGTACTGCTATATTCGTGATTTTGGCATCTGGACTAACATGGCCTATTGAATATATATATATATATATATATATATATATATTAGTGGTGAGATGGAAAAGTGAAGAAATAAGAGAAATTAATCTCTACTATTGTGATATTTTACCATCGTTTTCATTTTAAATCCAGTATAAAATGAAGGGTTTAGGAATTTCATATATTTACAGGTAGAGCGCCCCTTATCCAGAATTCTAAAGTCCAGAAGACCGGAATTTTGTGAGTCTGTATTTTAGTATCTCTGACTGGTACTGCTGCTCACGTACCCGGGTCCCGAGCACCGCAGCAGATCATGTCACATGCTGAGAGCCTCTGGACATCCCCAGCTTGTAACATGCTGCACAGAGACATGCTGACTCTGAGCATCATGTTCACGGAGTAACCCCATACAGCGCTTCCAGTGTGTGTAGATGCTGGTGGCTGTAGCAGGAAGGGGACTGCTGCTCTCCCGCCATGATCTCCTTTATCTAAAACAGTGGTTCCAAACTCACGTATCCTCAAGTACCCCTAACAGGCCAGATTTTAAGGATTACCTCAGGGAAATGCAGACTGAATCCTGCAATCACCGAGCAGCAAACCAAGACATACTTGAAAACGAGAGAAATCTCAATGTATCCTTCCCGGTAAAATTCTTTATAAATAAATAAATATCACATTCATTTGCTTCACATATCCTGCAAACCTGGCCTGTTATAGGAACTTGAGGACCAGGGTTGGGAACTACTAGTCTAAAACATCAGATTCAGAAATTTGGAAGAATCTGAAATCTGGAATGTCCAGATAAGAGGTGCTCAACCTGCACAAACCCAGTATCTCAAGTGCTTGTTTGCAACAATATAACTACTGTATATGCACAGGCAGAAAGACAGACAGATATACAGGTAACAGGACAGACAACATGTAGAGTGACAAAGTTAGATAACAGAGGGATAGAATAGAAAAGTTAGAGAACACGATTACCAGTTATGTGATTGGTAATATCATTATTTTCTATAACAATCGGGGTAATTCAAAGAGAATCGAAAAGTCATCGCACATTCAGTGACTTTTCGTTCACCTCAATTCGTTTCGATTTGGCGATCCCATTTCGGCGACCCTGCGTTGTATTCAGCAAGCACAACAGGGCCATCGTAATGCAGGGAAAAGTCGCCGCAAACCCGCAGAAAACTCACCGCAAAACCCGGCGAATGCACACCAAAAACATCTGGATTAACCCCCGCCGGAAAAACCCGAGCAGGAGCCGATCACAGCGCAGAGCAGCCGCCGGAAAAAGCTGACACCGCAGACGAATGGAATGAAAAAAAAAACAGTTTGCTTGAATGTTTGCAAAGTGAAACGCTGTTTGCAAAGAAACTACTGAGTGAAAATGTCTGAAATTTACATATGATCCAATGAATGATAATAAAAAGGGCTGTTACAGAAAAAAGAACAAGTGTTTAAAAGAATATAAAACCGGAAAAAAAATTTGGCAAAGGAATCCTGAAAAATGCTTAAAAGATCCCAAAATATCTACAAATAGACTTTTTACTGCAGAATATTATAATGAACGGTTTATTAGATATTGAATTAAAACGGGAATATTTTTAACATTGAAGCCTATGGGATTCGCCTGAATAAACCTGCCGAATGAAAACACCGAATAGCAGGGCATTGTGGGAACTTTTCACTGCTGGTTTGTGTTCTCTGAATAGACGAAGCATTGCTTCTCTATGGGGATTTAACTGCCCTCGAACAGGCACCGAATGTGGAGGCAATTCGCCAGGATTTGGCGAATTACCTGCTCTCTGGTTAGCCGAATGGCCAAGAAAGGTAACTGTATGCTGATTTTCAGCGTTCGGTTCCCTTGCGGCAGCCATTCGGATCTCTTTGAATAACCCTGAATGTTTGTTTGGATTTTCTAGAAATACTTAAACTCTTTTTTACACTTATACTTTTCAAGTAAACATTTCCCTCTTTGTAGTTTAACCCATCGTGTGTGTAACCTGACATCTATCAGGGCAGATCCATATAGCACTTTAACCTATTTTTGGCACAACTTGATGTGTTTCCATAATGATTTCTTTTTTTTTTTATTTGTTGTATTTAACCACAGCAGAGTTTGAGTTTCCTAACGAATCTGGCCCTGGTCCAGCCTAATTAACCTAAAAAGGGACTGAGAGAAAGGGAACTCAACGGGAAATAATAGTTTCTTTGTTATTTTCATAACAGAAACTGTTGCCCAAACCACGGACTGTATCTCTACATTTTGTCGGGTCTCTCCTTGAGCACCAATCTATTTGGATTTCGCCCGCTAATGTGGAAAGGATTATCTCATGTGATGAATATCTCATTCAGTATTGTTCTTTGTTTTTTAGATGCATGGACTTTTACTGATTCACTTCTTCCAACCAGAGGATAATGTTTGTAAAAGTATAAAGGAAACGTTTCTGAGTGCCCGCTTCACCGTGGACCTGGTGCCTATTAGATTCTTGTTCTGCCAAGGACATTTTTTAATTAGTTTTACCACTTTTATTAACACGTTTCCGCTGGGAATTTTAATAATTTTGTAGACTTTATTATTTTATGTTTTGGTTTTGCTTTTACTTTCCGAACAGATGATGCTTGTGCACCGATTTTTTTTTTTTCGGTTCGATTTTTCGGATTTTTAAACTTTTCGATTCGGCTCGTTTCGACTGATTTCGGTTTCGATTCGGTTCGGCCCGTTTTTCGGGTACATTTTTTCGGAATTTCGACCATTTTTCGTATTTTCGTGTCACTGTGCTCGGTTTTTGTATCGACTTTTCGTAATTTCGGAAATTTTCGTTTTTCGGAATTGCACATTTTTCGGGATATCGACCATTTTTCGTATTTTTCGTGTCATTTTGCCCGTTTTTTGTATCGACTTTTCGTTTTTTCGAAAAAATTTCGTTTTTCAGAAAATTTTCGTTTTTCGGAAAATTTTCGTTTTTCGGAACATCTGTTCTCCTCGTTTGACACATTTCAAGCCCATTCGAAAAATCCGAAAATATTTCGTTTCGGCTCGGAAAACATTTCGGATCTGAACTTTTCGGATCTAAAATTTTTCGGAAATTCGGCCGCATCCGAAGACACGAATCGGGAAATTTCGTGAAAATTCCGAAATTCCGAAACCCGAAACGCACATCCCTAGTTCAGATATGAGGCTGGGCTCTCAGGTTCACCATTGCTTTATTGCAGGACACTTACTGTTATACACAGGCATTGAATTACTACAGGAACACAGGATCATACATCTTCATTCATAACTGCATCACACTAACTGACTCCTGAAGATGGCTGCCGTGCCCTCTGACCTGTGTCATCCTGGGGCGGAGCCACTAGTTAAAGTGATAGCTCACGTATAGTACAGTCCGCTATAACACCTTCCTCCCCACCCCCCAGAAAAACCCCAGAACAACATAACAAAAACCTAGTAACAAATCAACAACCAGAACAATCAAACACAGTTCATCTTATAAAATTTGGCGAGTGTCACTGAAAAACAGGTGACTAGTCTTCTGAAGAAAATTGCAGGGCCAAATCTTCATCCGGATCTTTCCGGGCCCTATGCGAGGACCAACGGAAGTCTCTTATCCGTTCTTGAAGATGTAAGCGGTCAGGAGGGCATTGGGGATGGCCACCAGCAGGCAAGGTGTTGGAGGTGGTAGGATTGGATGAAAGATCAACTGGTGGGGTCAAGGAGGGTACAGAGGGGTCAGGGGGAACATCTGAACCAGAGTCACAAATAACCACAGGAGACGAGTCCAAAGTTTCCGAGTCAACCCAGACACCATTCCAGATGTCTTCCAACGCATTTAGATGTGGACACCGGACCCCGTATGGTTGGGGATGTCAATGGTTCAGGCACCTGTGAACGAGACCGTAGCTGGTCTACACATCGTCTGGTATAACCGTGCTGGACTAGAATGTCCAGATGTCCCTTTTTTGATATTCAGATGCAATGCTGCCATTGAAAAACATGGGTGCCCCTTACTGAACCACTGGTCTGGTCCCCCTTTTTCCAGCTTGCTATTTTCATAAATTTTGGATAATTGTAATCAGCTGATTGGGAATACTCAGAAATTACGCCTAGGAACAGATATGATGCACAGAATGACACAAGAATCGCTCTCAAATGACTCAGACACAGAGACACACAGGCTCAGAAATGATCATGCCTTTTAATCCCTTTTCATATTTCGAAGTAATCCGGACAGATCCCATTAGATTTGGGTCTGAAAGATTTTTGAAATGGGATAAGTTCATGATATTTTCATTCGTAGAACGGTTCAGATATCTGCGATTTGGAAATTGGATCAATACAAATATATATACATTTTTTTTAAGATGAATAAATATTGATTGTAACCACACACATCTACAGGGAACCGGGTGACGGCCTCGAGCTGCTCAGTGATCAGGAGGACTAAGGGAAAATCGTGTCACACGAGGAGATCGCATGACTGGGCAGGTCAAAAAATACTAATGTTTGGGATTAACAAGAAATGGGTGTCTGGCATTTCGCCCGTTAACATCACAGCATGTTTTTTTTAATCTTCAGGTTATACACAGGAATTCGGTTTCTAAGGCGATGAACACTGGCAGATCAAACTGATTGACGAGGCGCAGTAACTTGTGCATAGTGGATTTCCTTGGGATATGTCACCCACACATATAGGACTACATATGCACAGGCCAAAGCTCAGTGTGTACATCTAATATGCAGGGAGGGAGAATAAATATCCCTTACTCCTTCCTCGATCAGCCTCAATATCCCTTACCCTCTGATGCTCCTTGCAGGCCCGCGCGTCATTCCCGTGGCTCGCGGCAGCATATTGCTGCGGTGCTTTATTTAATAATGCTAGACTCTCATTGGCATCAGATTCTTACAACTCCCCTTCCGTACATCAGACATGTGATGTGGTGTGTTGATCACAAACGTTCTGGCGCACGATGATCACATGGTCCAATAAAACCTGGTCTATGGATATATATATCCTAGGCTTTATTTTCTCGGTGCTCTGTCGTGGTTTTTACTGATCCGAAAGTGCTTTCCTCGTTATATTCTGATTACTCGTGTACCGGGTCTTGGCTTGTATTTTGACCTTTCTAATCTCTGTATTCCTGTGGCCTTTTGGCTTGTCTGACTCTGGTTTTCTCTTTATCCCTCTATGGTTTGTCTGTCCTTAGCTCTTTGCCGGCCATTCTAAGGACTGGTAGCTAGGTTGGGGTTTAGTTTCTGTGTGTTTGCGTATTTTCCTGGTATTTGTGACAGCCCTATTAACTTAAACTTCTAAAATTAATGGTGAGAAACCACAAATCCCACATGTTTTGATGCCCCCTGCCCACATACACTCACACACATCTTAATCGAGGACTAGGAGTTAAGTCCAGCAGGAACTCATGGGCGCTTAGTTCCTCGACTTTTTTGCAGTAGGATCTAAGTTCTCATTTGCCATATAAGGCTAGGGACAGATGAGCGCATTTTCTGCAGCCACCGTCAAAATGTACGTCGATGCGTGCGCACGCATTTTTTCACGGAATACGCTTAAGTGGTCAGACGATGCGCAATTCTGGACGTATTTCATGACGATGGGGTGAAAAGAAGTCTAGGGAAATCCGGCTGTTTGAACGTTATGTTGGCCGCACACTAGCAGCGTCTGACATCTCCTAATCACGCACACACGCTGCTATGCGGCCGCAGCGCACTTTGTACGTCAGTAGCAGCGGTTTCACGTTCTGATAAAAATGCGTTCATTTGCTGGTTGCGTGGTGTCGGCGCACTTTCGTACGCACGTACTGCGTATATTGGCCGTCATTGGCCGTTATGTGCTGCTACTGCCGCCGTGATTTAGTGCGCCTGCACGCGCGTTCCGACTGCCCCACTCTGACCCTAGCCTAAGACAGCCAAATACCATGAACGATTAAAACATTTATTGTGCTTACATTTAAAATTGCAATTGGCACATATCAACGGGGATACTCAGTCTCGCTGCAATCCGGATACAGTCAAGAAGGATCTCTCACCAATACCTCTACCACTCGACACGTTTCGTCCAAAAAACGACTTCATCTGGAGCTTGGCAGACCCAAGGCTGGTGCCGAAGAAGTCCTGCCTGCTAGCTTTTTGTTTCAATGCACCTGCGCAAAATGGTGATAGAAGACCGGGTCCGGATTGATACATCTGTTTTATTTATTTTTAAGGGCTAGGGATTTTAGGGTCTGCCAAGCTCCAGATGAAGTCCTTTTTTTGGACGAAACGTGTCGAGCGGCAGAGGTATTGGTGAGATCCTCCTTGACTGTATCCGGATTGCAGCGAGACTGAGTATCCCCATTGATATGTACCAATTCACAATTTTAAATGTTTTAATCGTTCAGGGTATTTGGCTGTCTGCACTATTTTCTTTGTATGTTATTTTTTGAGGATTGAAGTTCTTAAGGATGCCAAGGATTCTTTGGATTTGAAGATTTTCACTATTGGTTCCTCCTCTAAAGTGGCCTGTGAAAAATATTTTTTTTTGGGGCTTTTGAACAATTGAGGATAATCAAGGAACTTCTACGTTTCCAATTTTGTGACTATACAGAAGAGCAACTTTTGGTACATTGGTTAGGACTCGCTCTACAAAGAGGTGCCTTAACGGGGCGAGCGAGCTTATGTTTCAATGGCCATTAAAACAAACTAAAACCTCCTGATAGTGTTTTGTTGTACATGAAAATATATAGAAACGAGCGCGGATGACCTCTTTTTTTCTCTCGTTATGTTTTATACATGAACTGGGCTGTTACTCCTTGCTGTTGCAGCCACTCTGAGTATAGGCACAACGCCATTTTTTTCTGTATGTTTGCGAATATATATGTCCATGCCTGTGTGCCTAGCAACTGAAGTTTTCTATATTGTGTAAGTGTGGTCATACACATTGCGTTGGGAGGTTCTCTATATTGTTGTGTTGTTGTTATTATTGTGATTTATGTAGCGCCAACAGTTTCTGTAGCGCTTCACAATAACTGATGTGAACAGACAGTTAAACATAGGAACAGAACAAGAGGCGTAGAGGGCCCTTCTCAGATGAGTTTACAATCTAGAGGAATTGGCGTAGAGGAAGACGAGAGGAGTTTTGCTGGTTGTCAGGATCACTAGCACCAGTTGTATCTTTCCTTTTCAGTTGCAATAAATGTATGATTACCCTGGCTATAGTTTTAGCAAAGTGCGTGATGAATCATGGGGGGAAGAGGCTAAACAGGAATATTGGCAATTTTTTTTTTTTTTTTTCCCCCCCACTTCTTTCTGTTGGACCTGATCCGTGTAGACCAGAGGTGCACTAATATATATATATAAACATTTTATTTCATCACCCCTTTCCCGAGTCATTCTTAGGATTTTGTGGCATTAAGTATCTTTAAGCAGTGTCATTGTCTCCTCAACTGTTGCTAGGCAGAGTAAAGAAAAAAAAAACAAAGATTACATGATTATTTGTCTTTGACCAGGGTCCAGAAATCTGATAAGGGCTCTTTGGGAAGCGTTGGAACCAAAATAGACTCTCAGCAGAACATAATTGTTTCAGTTAGTTTTTCCTAGCAAGTTGGATATTTGCCTTTTACTGGATGAGCTTTAATCCTTCTGTACAAACAGTGGTGGCTCGGCCATAGGGTCAGATGTGGCGGCTCCCTATCATATTTTTGGGATTAATAAAAAATAAATAAAATGAAAAAAATAAATGATATAGTTTTTTTCTGTTTTTTTGTGTCATTTAACATGTGCCTGATTAATAAAATTTAAGCAGTGTCATTGTCTCCTCAATTGCTGCTAGTCAGAGTAAAAAAAAAAGAAGAAAGATTACATGATTATTTGTTTTTGACCAGGGTCCAGAAATCTGATAAGGGATTTCTATGGGACACGTACCGCAGCTCCATACAGACTAATTGTAACAATGCATCGTCACCCATAACGACATGATTACTCTTTAGTTTAATTTTCTTGTTGTTGTTTAGTTCTAGATGTTTTGAAGTGAGCGATATGTCTTCGATACCATATAACTTTAAGATATTATCCTTTTTTTTTCTTTTTGTTATTTTAACCCTTTCCCTGCAGATGACGTGTGGGGAACGTCCTCATTGACTCCTGCTGTATGCGGAGGACGTTCCCCACACGTCATCCGCAAACCCGGGAGCCAGGAGAGATACTTGCCTCTCTCCTCCGGGTCCCGCGGCGTTCTGACTTCCTTGAATTCAGACGCCACTTTTAAAGGCCTTCCCAAATATAATGATGTCATCGCGTCGAACGTAATGATGTCATTGCGTCGGACACAATGACGTCATTTTTCGGATCCCTCTCCCTCCCGATCGGGAGGACCTAGCGGGACAAGGCAGGCACCGCTTAAAAGGGGAGAGTATCCCCTTTTAAGTGGTGCCTGACTTTAACCCATGAGGCACCAGGCTGCGATTCGGCGCCGGATCGCGGCCTAGCTCCAGTGGGGGCCACCATCTTGGATGGCGGCTTCACCTCCCGGGTCCCCAACCATTCATCTGATGTCATCGTGCATGGCGCGATGACATCAGTTAGCCGGGGAACCCCTAGTTGCCTGGAGATTTCCCAAGGAAATCCCCTGGTCGAGATAGGGGGTTCCTTTGAACCCCCATATCTCCTGAACGGTGGCAGCTAGGGGGTTTAGTATCATTTGAACAGCCAGAGCATGGCCGTTCCAATGATACCAAACATGACCATGTTCAAAGTAAAAAAAAATTACATGCTGTAGATGATTAAAAATTCGAATTTTATTGCATTTTTTGTTATGTCATGCCCTGCCTGTATATTCTACTATATTGATTATTATGAATCTGCCGAAAAAAAGGATATATAATATGTCCGGGTCGTATAATAAAATGGCTTCAAATCGCGTTTAAACATGACGAGCAAAAGCGGTAAAAATGAGCTCCGCACTGAAGGGGTTAAATTTGTTTTTTTCTTGGCTTGTTTATAGCAATTTATAATAAATCCTGGTTTTCTCCAAAGAAGTGCCATTGTGCCCAACATAATAAAGGACTATTGTGTTCTCTAAGTGCATTGCGATGCACTGGATTTACCGAATATGCGAGTAAGGCTGGGGTCAGACCAGCGCACTTTTAACGTGCGTTCTGGCGCACATAATGACGGCCAATATACGATGTACGGCCGCACAAAAGTCCGGCCGTGCAACGCAAGTGGAATTTGAACGCATTTTTCTGAGAACGCTGAACCGCTAGTACTGACGTACTGAGTGCGCAGCTGCGGCATAGCGGCGTGTGTGCGTGATTAGGAGATGTCAGACGCTGCTAATGTCCAGCCTACATAACGTCCAGACGCAAAAAGAGTTTTATTGACGATCCGTACAAAATCACGCCCAAAAATGCGCGTCGTCTGACCGTTTTTGCGCATTCCGTGAAAAAATACGTCAATGCCTTCGGACGCACTTTTTCACGTTCGCGGGGAAAAATGCTTTCGTCTGACCCTAGCCTAAATGTTCAGCTAACTGACAGCGCTGCTTCGCGGAAGAGCAAGGCTGTCAATGCTGACCATAGGTGATCTGATTTGCTGCTCATTGATTGCAGGATTCCGGCTGCATATCTCCAAGGGAATCCTTAAAACCTGGCCTGCTGGGGGTACCTGAGGACCAGGGTTGGGAAACACTGTACTATGGGTTAGGGGCTTATACCATAACTGTACATTAGCTCCTTATACCTGCTCAGAGAAAATACAGGTCATGGACTCAAGGCTGCTATTTTTATTGTATTACCGGATGTATTTTATTTTTTGCGACTGGTATTTATATCCTGAAAAATGCCTAATAAATCAAAAAAAAAAAAATAGACTTTTTGCTGCAAATGAAAAAAATAAAACGTAAATGGTGGAATAAATATTTAATAAAAACTGGGAATATTTTTTACATTGAAACCTATGGGATTAGTCTGTTTAAACCTGTCGAACGAACCACCGAAAATTAGGGCATTTCAGTGCAGTTCGGCGTTCTCTGAAAAGATTAACCATCAGTAAAAACAAAATCAATTAATTTTATACCCTTTCGTTTTCATTTTGTTTAGTTCCAAATCAATTTGTTTTCATACTGTTTTTGTTCCGTTTTTGGACAGAATCGCTTCGTATTTCGGAATCCCTTCTGAAATAAGAATCAGGAAAATTTTGTCCGAATTTTGAATCGAAACGCACATCTCTATTATTTTTAGCGCTAATATACTGAGCACAGATTACAATGTGTATATGAAAACAGTAATTATTTGACAAAACAAATTGTCGAGGTGAAGGTGGTTCGACCTCTGAAACGCTCATCATTTTAGTGTGGGGTTCCTCACTAGGGATGAGCTGTTCGGTTCGATCGGTTCGGAGTTCGATTCGAACATCGCCTGTTTGCATGTTCGCGAACTACGAACATTTCCGCGTGTTCGCCCACAATGCACCACAATGGACCACAATGCACTTTTACACTGGCCTGAAGCTTGTAATTGGCTACAGCCTTGCACCTGACCACAGGTCAGGTTCAAGACCATGCCAATCACGGCTCAATCATGGGCTCACAGAGCTAAGTCCCGCAGCACACTATATAAGGCTTCACACAGCACTTCAGCACGCGTTTGAAAGGAGATTTGAGAGGAGATTGTTCTTGTGTTAGTGTGTGTTCTCACTGCCAGTCTGTCACCAGCTACTGGGGGGGGTCTCATTTCTACAAAATATCTGGGAATTGTTCGAATCTGTGTGTTCTCACTCCCAGAAACTATTTTGGGGGACAGTAATTTCTACAAAATATCTGGGAATTGAGGTAATCTATGTCTTGTCACTGCCACCAGCAACTATTTTGGGGGGTCCGTAATTTTTACAAAATATTTGGGAATTGAGGTAATCTGTGTCTTGTCACTGCCACCCTGAATTTTGGGGGGGTCAGTAATTTCTACAAAATATTTGTGAATTGAGGTAATCTGTGTCTTGTCACTGGCTGCCAGCTAGCAGGGTGTGTCACTGAGTTATACCAGAGTTCTGGAAATCTTTAATTTTTATACCAGAGTTGAATCAGAGTTCTGTATATATTTAATCCATATATCACTCAACATGTCAGAGAGACCAAAAAGAACAGGCAGACGCTCCCAGACACAGATAAGAGGGCAAGCAGCCTCTGTGTCGGGAGGCTGTGCCTCTGGTCGTCGTGGACGTGGTGCATCCTCTGCAGGGGCACGCTTGTCCTTTCTAACTGGTGCTGGCCGTTTTTTTAAGCAGCAGCAACATACAGAGTATTTGGTGGATTGGCTAACCAGGCCATCCTCATCCTCCGAGTCCTCTGCCAGCCAGGCTTGTAGTGCTTTACAGTCCACCTCCGCTGCCAAAGCATCTAATGCAGCCTCCATGTCCACAGCTACTCCTACCGTAGCCTCACTATCACACACGGAGGAGTCAACTGAATTGTTTGACTGCAATGACAGTGACATGCTGTTTGAGGATGCGCAGCAAGTACAGTGCTCTGATTCAATCTCTGAGGTTGAGGAAGGGAGTATAATCAACCTAGAGGAAGGGGGTGCCAGTGATGACACACAAATAACTGGCACTCATGTTGTCCCAGCAGCTGCAGCATACTACCAAGTTGTTTATCATTTTAATTCCCAATTAATTGGTTGGCAGCATAATGTCATTAATAGACATTAGAACGAATGTGGGTAAAAGCATTGACCTCTTCTTCAATGAGGGGGTTCAAATCGAGTTACAGGTTGAAAAGGAGGAAGATGTCCAATTAATGATACCTCCTTTAAAGAAAAACCTTATTCAAGAAGTTAAGTTAAAGTTAGAAATAGCTACCCTGGAAAAATATATAAAAGAGAAAATTACACCAAAGGGACTTAGATATGATAAAATGCCAACATATAATAGAAATAAACAGAAATTTTTAGAAGGGTGGAAAGAGATGTTGGAAGGTTTCTCTGTTCGTACCATGGAGTACATTATAGAGGATCGTAAAGAGGAGCTTCCAATTTTGTCAGCTAAAATTAACACCTCTGTTGACTTCATTGAAAGTCATACGACTGAGGAAGAGATGAAAAAAATCTCTAAGGATCTAGAACTAGTGATCAATAAAGTAGAAAAAGAGATCTCTGCTATTAAAAAAAGGAAGTTCCAGAGGGATAGGGATGATTATGTCAAGGGTCATATTTTTAAATCCGACATACAAAAAAATGTCCAGGATATTGATGGATCTTTGAATAAATCCTTTAAGCCTAGAAATACCAACAACAGCTATCCCTATCAAAACTTTAAAACACCAAGAGATAGAAACACTTTTCAAAACAGGAAGAGAGGTTTCTGGGGAAATTTTCCCCGTAATGAACAATCAAGAACTCCACAGAATTACTCACATCAGTCCAATCATTCTAATCAGACAATAAGATTTAGAACATCTCAACAGTTTAACCAGAGGACCCCTAAAGGGAACTCTTATCAACATCAGGATGTAAAGAGACAAAATAGGGACCAATACAATGTTCCTATCAAGAATAAGTATCAAGTTCTAGAGAATGATAAAGATGTTCATTCCCCTGAATTTCACCCAAAGAAGCAGGTTTTTCGGGAGGGACAACACCTCCACACCCAACCCGATGGATGGGGACATGTCCCAATAGAACCACACATCCACATTACCCAATGCCCAATAAGGAAAAGACAGTTAGAAGAGTGCGACGAGGTAATAGAGGAGGAAAATTGTATCAGAAAAGAGAAACGAGAGAGATACTAAACATGGAAGGTATTTTTAATTTAAGTGGTCAGGCTCTAGAAGAGAAAGAAATCCAACTTTTACAGAAATGGTTAAAATTTGCCCCTAATACATATGCAAATAAATTTGACTTGTATATAGATCTGCAAAAATTTAAAAGGAAACTTTGTTTACGGGATTTTTAGCAAAAAAATTTTTAGAGAGCGGTTATTGGAGGGAATGACAACTATAGGCATACTCAATTGAAACCCAAGTCCACTTTTTATCCCAAACATATGGTTTCGGATCAGATGAAACTATTTGAATTATCTGTATTAACCGATGTTGAGAGATTGTCATCGAAAAATACCACACAGAACCTAACCCGGCAGGAAAAGGAAGCGTTGAGTCATCTTACAGAAAATAGGGAGATCGTGATTAAACCGGCCGATAAAGGCGGAGGCCTGGTTATTTTGTCTAAAGATCAGTACAAAAAAGAGGCGTTAAGAATCTTATCTGATAGGACAACTTATGAACCTTTAAGTAGGGATCCCACACAGGATTTTGTAAAATTACTGGATGACCTTCTTAATTATGGTAAAACTGAAGAAATACTGAATGAAAACTAATACAGTTATTTACGAATATCACATCCACGGATACCAGTTTTTTACTGGCTTCCAAAGATTCCTAAGGATGCTTCCAATCCCCCTGGTCGACCTATTATATCAGGAGTGGACTCACTAACAAGTCTTTTATCCCAATATATTGATAAACAACTTCAGCCATATGTATCACAATCCCCGTCACACTTTAAAGACAGTATTAATGTTATTCAATCATTAGAAGGAATATGCTGGGAGGAGGATTTCTTACTTGTAACATGTGATGTGTGTTCATTATACACGATTATACCTCATCAGTTGGGTTGTAGGGCAGTGGAAAAGATATTGTCTATGGATCCACTTTTACCCAAATCCCAAATAGAATTCATAGTTAAATCAATAGAATTTATACTGAACCACAATTACTTTTTTTATGACGATAGGTTTTATCTGCAGAAATCAAGGACGGCCATGGGGACCAGGTTTGTGCCCAGCTACACCAATCTATTTATGGCGGACTGGGAATCCAGTTTTCGTCTATGGTTGGCGGGACTGGGCGCGTCACCTGGTCCTCTATGGCCAGTATATAGATGATATTTTTTTCATTTGGAGAGGAGGAGAAGCTAGATTACTAGAGTTTTTTGCCCATTTGGCTGTTAACGATTGGGGCATAAGATTAGATACTAAATATAGTCCCCAATCGATCGAACTTCTGGATCTCAACATCTATATAGAGGAAGGCCA
This sequence comes from Leptobrachium leishanense, assembly GCA_009667805.1. NCBI lineage: Eukaryota > Metazoa > Chordata > Amphibia > Anura > Megophryidae > Leptobrachium > Leptobrachium leishanense. The sequence goes on from CM019067.1 coordinate 307,102,525, forward strand.
TATTAAAACCAGAACCTTTTTTAAGGCGGTCGATTCAAATAGTTTTATCCATCAATCAAGTTGTCATGCACCACACTGGCTTGGAGCTGTCCCTAAAGGTCAAATCCAGAGGATAAGGTGGAACTGTACGGAGTTATCCCAATATAAAACACAGGCCAATAAACTAAAAAATGATTTTTTAGAAAGGGGATATAAGGAAGAGACTCTTGATGTAACCATTTCTGAAATTGAACAAATAGAGAGGGATCAACTTCTTAGGTATAGGGATAAAAAACAGAATGATAGAGGGGTATCTTTCGTGTTTGATTATAACACACAGGCGGGTAAAATTAAAAACATCATAAAAAAACATTGGTCCATCTTACAACAGGACCCTCTCCTTAATGAAATATTGAATGATAATCCGATAGTCATTAATAGAGGAGCTAGGAACCTTAAAAATCATTTGGTCCGTAGTCACGCTGATCCAATTAAAAGGAATAATCTCTTTGGTTTACAACCGGGATTTTATAGATGTGGATCGTGCCCTGCGTGCAAGAATCTACTCTTATCTAGAAGCTTTGTCCCCACCTTTAATAAATATGAAGGGGATGGAAAGGAGATTAAGATTAGAAGCGTCATCACCTGCCGGTCTAAAAACATAATCTATAGGTTCACATGCCCTTGTGGGCTACATTATATTGGCCATACTACACGTTCCCTATCAATACGGATTAGAGAACATATTTACAATATTGGAAAGGGGATTGAACATCATTCTGTTCCCTGTCACTTTAAGAAGGTCCATGACTGTAATGCCCTGGGTTCCACATTCGTGGGAATCCAATTGATTTGTAAAAATTGGAGGGGGGAGGTTTTTCATAAGAAGATTAATAGAGAGGAAATGCGGTGGGTTTATAATCTGGGTACCCTCCAACCGAGGGGATCAAACCTTGATTTTGAGCTTTCGCACTTTCTATGAATTTCCCACCCTTTATTTTCCTTTTTCCATTATTTCACACATACTTGGTTGTGGTGTTAAGAATGTCTCTCTACATTTTATTGTGATTTGTATTCTGTACTTTTCAATATATTAACTGCGCTCAGAATTTTATCTAATTGTGCGTTTTTAAGTTTGTTTTACATGGATTATTGTTTCCTGCACTTCGGAGTTCTCTTCCCTATGATGGGAAATTTAATATTCACTTCCGATACAACATCCCCATGATTTTTTTGGACAGTTTTGAACTTTTGGCCTGTGATGCGGGCGTGCTGCTTCCGGTTTCGCTTTGGGATTCAGACGCAGGCGCACCAGGAAGTACCACTTCCGGTTTCGTTTGAGGATCCAGAAGCAGGCGCACTAAGAAGAGGAACACGTAGGTTCCGCCTCGGCGTCCTCAACTATCAGCGAAAGTTCAGCGTCGTGGGGAGATGATGCGGAAGGAGCGTCGGTTATGTAAGGACGCCATGGATTTCTTCCCGCCATGGGGAACCCTCTATATTGGTTGGACATTTCAGAGGGGTGTATATTAACCGAACCAGATGGTTCATTGTGTATTGCCGCTGAGGAAGCCGTAGGGTCTGGTGGACCCGGGCAAAACGCGTTCGGCCCATTGTCTATTTGTTTTTTATTTTATTAAATTTAAAATTTAAAAATCAACTTTTTTTGGTTGAATTCTCTTTGGCTTCACATCAACGCTGAATTGGAGATCCATTAAGGCTTTCATGAGAGTTGTGCCCAATCAAACAACCCTTAGGCTCAACCTTTTGAGCCATGATGGCTCTTTAACACGTGAGTGGTCTGAGTTTATGCCAATAATATTGATTGTGCTTTGCTGAACTACTCTATGTTGCCATCTTTTTTCCTATTTCCATATGTTCTACTGGAAGTTCTCATCGATTGAAGTTCTTATCGATTGAAGTGGCTAATGGGTGAGCCTATAAGAATTCATCCATAGGCGAATATAGCTAGAGCCGGATGAGGCTCTCTACAGTGTGAGTGTATATACCTCATCTCTATTGTCTATTTAAATTGATCTTCTTCATTAATGGACGAATCATCGCTGATTATAATCCACTGGTAATTAACGTTGATTATTCCAATCTGCTAATCACTGGGAAGCGCCGCACCCCCTATTCACTTTATTTTAATCCTTTTTGTCACTGTTGGGACGACATTTGTGGGTGCAGTGGCGAACGTGTTTTAAATTCTTTCCCCAATCTACACACCTTTTTGCACCAAAACCATTTTTTATTGTTTATACTGCCAAGTTGGCTCCAGTGACGAGGAGATAGGGGGTGATGATGACAATGATGATGTCACTGACTCCACCTGGGTGCCGGATCGAGCACAGGAGTCAAGTGAGGAGAAGGAGGAGGAGGCACAACAAACATGAGGCACAACATACTCTATGACCAACCGTAGCACTAGCCAGTCCAAGGCATCAGATGTCAGAGGTGCTCAGGTGCAGAGCGCTGTTGTCTCAAAGCACACATGCAGGAACTCTGTCTGGGAGTTCTTTAAGAAATGTGCAGCAGACCCCACCGTTGCTATTTGTAATGTATGTCAGATGAGGCTCAAGCGTGGGAAAGACACCGGAAGCTTGGGTACCACGTGCTTGAGGCGACATATGACCACCTGCCACGCATCCTGTTGGCGCAAAACTTTGCGTAGGTCCTCCTCCTCCTCATCTGTCTCTACCCCCACTGTATGTCCTGCCATGTCATTGCCTACAACCTCCACTGACAGGGATGATGCTACTGGATGTACCAGTAATGGATGTACCAGGTCCTTCCTCACAATGTGACATCATCCCAGCAGCTGAAGATTTACGCAGTCAGATTACATTGCCCCAGCTGCTGCAGCATAAGAAAAAATATAGTCCCAACCATCCTCAAGCACAGCGTCTAAATGCCAGCTTAGCAAAATTACTCGCATTGCAGCTGCTGCCTTTCCAGCTGGTGGACTCTGCTCCCTTCCGTGAATGTGCTGAATGTGCTGTACCACAGTGGCATGTTCCAAAATGCCATTACTTTTCACGGAAGGCCATTCCAGCACTATACCAGCACATGGAAGACAATGTTATTGAGTCATTGGGAAAGGCAGTCAGCAGCAAGGTGCATGTGACTTTAGACACGCGGTCCAGCAAGCATGGACAGGGCCGTTACATTTCCTTCACAGCACACTGGGTAACTCTGATTGCAGCTGGGAGGGATCCAAGATGGGGCTCTGTGCTGGAGCTCCTCCTCCTCTTCCTCTCTTTCTCTCTTTCTCTCACTGATGTCTTTACCAGATTCATATCTTTGTAATATAGGACCGCATGCTCCACCCCTGCACTCTTCCACAATACCACAGAGGGGTTACGGTGTGACGGCACTGTTGCCCACGCTAAAGGCCCAATTTTAAAGCACCTATTGTTACTTTCATCCAAAGCCTGCATAAGTTTCACCATAATTTAGCCAAAAAATCACTAAACTTTTTCTGCACGTCCTAAAATGTCTTTTCATACAGGCTGCCGCCCCAAGCAGTTGTTTATGAATAGATTAAAGGAAAAGCATTTACCGTAATTTGAAACGTCATTTTTTTGTTTTTAAATGTTTCCAGAATTCGGCCATTTCTTACCGCTGTCACCACAAAACAACTCATACACGCCCTGGTAATCTCCCGACTCGACTATTGCAATAATCTCTTATCTGGCCTCCCTCTGTCCCGCCTCTCCCCCTACAATCCATCCTGAACGCCTCCGCCAGGCTAATTCACCTCACCCGCCGCTCTGTCTCTGCTGCTCCGCTCTGCGAGTTCCTTCACTGGCTCCCCATCCACTGCAGAATTAAGTTCAAAATCCTTATCCTGACCTACAAAACCCTCACTAACTCAGCGCCCCACTACCTGTCCTCACTAATCACCAAATACACCCCAGCCCGCTCCCTAAGGTCAAACAGTGACCTGCGCTTAGCTTCTCCCCGCATCACCTCTTCCCATGATAGACTGCAGGATTTCTCACGCGCAGCCCCCACTCTCTGGAACGCTCTCCCTCGTACTGTCAGACTTTCCCCTAACTTCTCTTCCTTCAAACGCTCCCTTAAAACATTCCTATTTAGGGAAGCCTACCACCCAACTCACTGACGCAACCATCAATCACTCTCACCTTACAGCCCTCTCCTCCTGTTTCCAACCCCAACCCTCCTAGATTGTGAGTTCCTACGGGAATAGGGCCCTCATCTCCTCCTGTACTGTTTGTCAAATGTTGTTCAATGTATTGTAACCCTGTCTATACTGTGCTTATTGTACAGCGCTGCAGAATATGCTGGCGCTTTATAAATAAAGAATAATAATAATAATAATAATAATAGTACATCCTAGAAATCCGCCACTTCACGGGCAGGTTATGGGGACCTCCTAGGCATGATATTTGAAGGAATTTTTTGTTTTTATTTTTAACCCTTATTTCATGGAAAACTCACTGTCCCTTTTAAAAACTTATTTTTTTAACTTTTTGTCCTTGTTTCCTGTCCCCCAGGGCACTACCTGGACCCCATACACCCTTTATGGCAAATATCTAGCATATACAGTTGTGTTCAAAATTATTCAACCCCCAATGCTGTAAAGGGTTTTAGGGAATTTAGTGTACATTTGTAATTGTGTTCAGAATGAAATCCTACAAGGACTTTTTAAAGAACCATATGCAACTAAAATGACATCAATTGGTTTTGTAATACAGTAGTAAATGTTTCTTTTGTGAATTCTTCATTGACACAATTATTCAACCCCTTAAAGACTACCACTCTGAAGAACAGAGGTTCATTCAAGTGTTTTCAATCAGGAGTTGAAAACACCTGTGGATGTCACGGAGCAGCAATAAAGCATAATAAGCACCAATTAGGCAGCTTTAAAATGACTGTGATACTCAGCTCCTTCTAGACATTTACTGGTGTGGTTACAAACATGGTGAAGTCAAGAGAATGGTCCAGGAAGACAAGAGAAGAGGTGATTACTCTTCACAGGAAGGGCAATGGCTATAAGAAGATTGCAAAGATGTTAAACATACCAAGAGAGACCATAGGAAGCATCATTCTCAAATTCAAGGCAAAGGGCACTGTTGAAACGCTACCTGGTTGTGGCAGAAAGAAGATGCTGACTTCGACTGCTGTGCGCTACCTGAAGCGTAGAGTGGAGAAAAGTCCCCGTGTGACTGCTGAGGAACTGAGAAAAGATTTGTCAGATGTGGGTACTGAAGTTTCAGCTCAGAGAATACGGCGCACACTGCGTAATGAAGGCCTCCATGCCAGAACTCCCAGGCGCACCCCCTTGCTGTCTCCAAAGAATAAGAAGAGTCGACTGCAGTATGCCAAAAGTCATGTGGACAAACCACAGAAGTTTGGGATAGTATTCTGTGGACTGATGAAACAAAATTAGAACTGTTTGGGCCCATGGATCAACGCTATGTTTGGAGGAGGAAGAACAAGGCCTATGAAGAAAGGAACACCTTGCCTACTGTGAAGCATGGCGGGGGGTCAATCATGCTTTGGGGCTATTTTGCTTCTGCAGGTACAGGGAAGCTTCAGCGTGTGCAAGGTACCATGAATTCTCTTCAGTACCAGGAGATATTGGATGACAATGTGATGCAGTCCGTCACAGACCTGAGGCTTGGGAGACGTTGGACCTTTCAACAGGACAATGATCCCAAGCATACCTCCAAGTCCACTAGAGCATGGTTGCAGATTAAAGGCTGGAACATTTTGGAGTGGCCATCGCAGTCACCTGACTTAAATCCAATTGAGAACCTCTGGTGGGACTTAAAGAAAGCAGTTGCAGTGCGCAAGCCTAAGAATGTGACTGAACTGGAGGCTTTTGCCCATGACGAATGGGCGAAGATACCCGTAGATGGCTGCAAGACACTTGTGTCAAGCTATGCTTCACGTTTAAAAGCTGTTATAACTGTAAAAGGATGTTGTACTAAGTACTAAGATTGAATGTCACTTGGGGGTTGAATAAAACTGATAATGATGTGAGCACAGAAAAGACATTTGTGGTTATTTCATTATAAATGTTATGTTATATTTGTCTGACCTACACGTGCCTCTTTGATTTAATTGTAAGCAAGATGACTGAATGATCAAAATCAATGTCAAACTGGCCAAAACACTCAATTTCAGTGGGGGTTGAATAATTTTGAACACAACTGTATGCCCTCTTGGAGGGCACTCTAAAAATCGAACTTTGAGTCCCATTGACTTGTATTGAGTTTGTGTTCGAATTCGAACATTTGAAAAGTTCGAGTTCGAATGCAAACCGAACTCGGGGTTTTCGGCTCATCCCTATTCCTCACCAGAGTCCATGATGCCCGAGGGTTCCAGAATAGGTCATTAGGAATTCTGCAATGGATTGTGATTAAGGAAAAAAATATTGTTTGTTATTTATTTATTTTTAATCTATGCTTTGTTGAAAACCCAGTTGTAGGGGGTAGACATAATTATTTTACAAAGGGGCTCCCTGAAAGTTATTTTAGGGGTTTCTCTAGTAGTTGGCTGATGTCGAAAGTGCAGTATAAAAGAACACAGATCGAGTCCAGAGAAAAGAATAATACAACGCCAAATATAACTTTTGTATCCGTTAAACACAAAACTGAAGCCATTCAATGTTTGTGAACCCAGGACGTATTTGAAAACGAGAGAAATCTCAATGTATCCTTCCTGATAAAATACTTTGGGCTATATTACAATCTTCGCGCAAAAACTTTTGTACAATTTTTTTTATGCGGCAGATCGTGCGGCCGCCGCGCTCGTTCCTTCAATGAGTATCTGCCGCTCGCCTAAGATCCAGCCTGCCGCGATCGAGATCTCGCCAGACCGCGGCAGGCTGAAGGGTGGATCCCAGGCAAGCGGCAGATACTCATGAGGCTGCCGCTCGTTGAACGAAGGAAAGCGTTGGCCGCAGCAGGATCTGCCCATCGGAGGGGCCTGGCAGAGGTGAGCCTGGGGGAAAATATATCCGTGAGCTGGCCTTGGGGCAAATATATCCGTGAGCTGGCCTTGGGGCAAATATATCCGTGAGCTGGCCTGGGGGCAAATATATCCATGTGTGAGCTGGGGCAATATACCCATGTGTGGGCACTGCTGGGTATGTGACGTTGGGCACTGCTGGGTATGTGACGCTGTGCACTGCTGGGTATGTAAAGCTGGGCACTGCTAGATATGTCATGCTGGGCACTGCTGGGCATGTGAAGCTGGGCACTGCTGGATGTATCATGCTGGGCACTGCTGGGTATGTGACGCTTTGCTCTGCTGGGCATGTGAAGCTGGGCACTGCTAAGTATGTGACACTGGCGCACTGTGATACGCTCATAAACGCTGCGTGTTTTTTTTTTGGGGGGGGGCAGCATTTCATCCTTCACTCCAGGCAGCACAATGTCTTGGGCCGGCCCTGCAAACAGGACGTGCACAAATGCAGAAGCAGTGCCGTCTCGCGCAAAAATCTTTGTGCGCGCGGTTTTTTGCACCCATTTAGCCAATCAAACACAACTGAATTGCGCCTGGCAGAGGCATTGGAGATGGGTTTTGCGTCTATGATGCAAAATGAGCACATATGCTACAGTAGTAATACAAACACACCTGTCATCATCCATTATATTGTTGCTGCATTCCTTTATATGGGCTGTTTTTTGTTTTTTTTTGGTTAGCCAGGTTGTTCAGATTTGCCGTTAGCACCAGCTTTTAGGAGTTGCTAAAATTATGCGCGCAAAGGCTATGCGGTAATTACCGCGAATATATTGTGAAGTGCTCATGCCACTGTACAGAGCACTGGTGAGACCTCACTTGGAGTACTGTGTGCAGTACTGGAGACCGTATCTCCAGAAGGATATAGACATCTTAGAGAGAGTTCAGAGAAGGGCTACTAAAATGGTGTACGGCTTGAAGGAGAAAAGTTACCAGGAAAGGCTTAATGATCTTAACATGTACAGCTTGGAAAAAAGACGAGACAGAGGAGATATGATAGAAACATTTAAATACGTAAAGGGAATCCACAAGGTAGAGGAAGGGAGTATATTTAAAAGGAAACAAAGTAGCAAAACAAGAGGACATAGTCTTAGATTAGAGGGGCAAAGGTTTAAAAGTATTGCTGAATACACCGCAGGGTCACCGAAATGCAATCGGCAAAAGGAACCGAATTGAAGAGAACGAAAAGTCACCGAACGTGCGGTGACTTTTCGAATCTCTTTGGATAACCCTGATAGTCTTAGATTAGAGGGGCAAAGGTTTAAAAGGAACATCAAGAAGCATTATTTTACTGAGAGGGTGGCGGATACATGGAACAGTCTTCCAGTTGAAGTGGTAGAGGCCAAAACAGTAATTGAATTTAAGCAGGCATGGGATAGGCATAAGGCTATCCTAAACAAAAGATAAATCCAGGTAAAGTATCCATGTAATTGGGCAGACTAGATGGGCCGAAAGGTTCTTATCTGCCGACATTTTTCTATGTTTCTATGTTTCTATTATTCTATATTGTGATACCATCCTCGTACCAGTGCACATTCACATTTGCACTCACAATGTTAAGTATAGGACGTGCGCAGTACAGTAAGCTCGCGCTGGTTCACCCACGGTAGACTATTGCACGCGGTCGTTGCACTGACTAGGTAATACAGGATTCGGCACAAATGGTTTTACCTCTCGCGCTAATTGTTTTTTGCGCCGGTGCAAACGTTTGCGTGAAGATTTAGCCCTTTATAAATAGATAAGCCTGATTCCCGCATTATAGTTGTAGATGGGAAAGGTAGGAAGGAGGTGAAGACACAGAGGGCGGCCTGAGCTCTTTAAGTGTGGGGTCGCTCTCCGTATCAAGAAGGAATAGCTCACATACCTCCCTGTGATTTATTGGAAGAAGAAATCAGTTTTGTATTTTGGTGCAGATAGTTTCCAAGGTCAGGCAATTAAGATAAGGGAGAAGAAATGTTTCCACATCACTTATAGTCAGATACTGGGTGACCCTTTCACTGCCGTGCTATAGAGTAAAACCACTGAACTCACATGTAAGTTAAATTATTTTACAGCCGGGCCGTTACGTGGATTAAAGCGCACTTTTTTGAAACTAAATATTATTTTCGTCACATTAGAATATATTTATTCAAACATAAAGGGCCGGATTCCAACCGAGCCGCAAACACGGAGGGCAAGACTACATGCTGAACGCTAGCTGTAGCATTCTGATATGAAAGGGTTAATGTCAGGATAAGTGACTATAACATATGACCCACATATTACCTTCCTGTTTTTGCACCAACTTGCACGATCTTACTGTACTTTGCGCTCCCTATGTTAAGTATAGGATGCGCAATCAGTAATTAGCGACGCGTTAGGAAGGATAAGTAAGGTATTACAAAGTGCTAGCGCTAATTACCGCACCGATACGCAAAGCTAAAACTTTAAGATACCTAAAAGCTGGTGCTAAATAATACCATAGCCGGCGCTTTATAAATTAATAATAATAATACCGCTTTTGCCGAATCATTTAGTAACACCTAAACCCCCCCCCATAAATCCAACACTCACCTCTCATCCCGCGGATAGAATGATGGCCCGATACGCTGCTTCTTGTCGAGGTTCGATGACTCAGAGGTACTCGCGCGCATGCTCATTCATTGTGATTCTCTCAAAATGAGGGTCTGTCACGTCACCGGAAGTGCGCCAGTTGCTTGGTTTGAGAGGTTCCCTGACCTTTCTGAATTCAGGCAGCCGGGATATTCACAATCCTGGCTGCTGGTGACACTGGGTAGGGTGGAGAAAACTCCTCCACTTCACTCAGCAAGTACACCAGAATGAGTGCCCCCCTCCCTGCTGCCCCAATCAATAAGCCCAAGACTAGTTTTATAAAGATAAAGTGTTCAGGATGAGTAGCGTGTTCCTTTTAAGTTTCTGTCGGAACATACGGCTTGTTCTCCCAAGAGGAGTTTCTGCCTCTACACCTGCAGATGTTCCAAGTTCCTTTTAGAAGTGTAACTGGCCTCTTTGACATGTCCTCCTTATTAATCATCAGGTTTTGGAGGACAGTATTGACAGTATTGATGTTCTATTTCTGAATTTTAGTGGTTTTAGAATTGGTTATGCTTTATTACAATTGTTAACCCATTCGTTATTTTTGCTTTCTTTTTATTTTACGTTTCTACCTTGCACTTGGTAATGGTAAGTCGGTCACTAGGTATTGTGTAAATCACATCCCTTGTTATTTGTACCTTTTTTAGAAAAAAATAACCGTTGCCAAGATGAGCAGCTGCCTATACGATTTTGTGGGTTCTCCATGGATTGCCAGGGTGGAAATGATCTTGCTAGTCTGCATCCTCAGGAAGCAACAGCTATTAGTGATGTCACCGGCATTCTAACAAAGCATTACCCTGGGGAAACAAGTTCCTTATAGCCAGCATTTATTTATATTCGCTCTTCTGGAGGTTATGGGTCTTCACGTCATTCTTGATCATGTGGAAAACTTGCTATATGACCCACAATGTCAACATTTTCCAGCAAGCTGAAAGGCGCAGCAGCTTGCATGTAATGTAATGTATTTCATAAGAATGATGGAAGTAAAGTTTGAAGGCCCCGTGAACACAGAGAGGTCCTAAAGTTCCTCTAAACCAGTGGTTCCCAACCCTGGTCCTCAGGTTGCATTATGGGGTTAGGTTTGTAAATATGTGCAGCACAGCACAGGTAGGTGATATGATTTGCTGCTCAGTGATTGCAGGATTCAGTCTGCATTTCCCCAAGGGGATCCTTCAAATCTGGCCTTTTAGGGGAACTTGAGGAATTGACTTGGGAGCCATTAATCTAAACCATAAGATCCCACTAACCGTAAGCACCACTTAATAGGAAATGCAAAGGATAGTCACAATTTAGGGATGGGCGTTCGGTTCGATTCGAACATTGCCTGTTCGGCGAATTTCGAACTTTTAAGGCCGTTCGCAAAAAGTTCGAAAAAAACTAAAATAATAATTTTGAAATTTTTTACAAAAAAATGCTTAAAAAAATCTAAAAATACAGAGACTCTATACTGCAGAATATTATAAGCACCGGTTTATTAGATATTGAATTAAAACGGGAATATTTTTAACATTGAAGCCTATGGGATAAAACATTCTTTTTGCTAAAACATCAGGCAGACGAGGCCCTCTAATCAGGCACTGTAGAGGGCAGCCTGCCGGGGCCTCCCAATGACCCCTTGAGGAGCATGCGGCCGCAGGATGACAGAGCTGCGACTGTGTGGGCTGGCCGGCCGGGTGTATGTGGCAGGGAGGGAGCCACAGCAGACCCCCCCCCCACTTCCAGGATCCAGGGAGCCCCCACTGACTACCAGGCTAAGGTAAGGTGACACATTTTTTAAAAAATCAAATCTGAGGACATCTTTAAATGTCCCCATGAACATAAAATATATATATTTTTTTCTTTCTAATACTCACCTGATTCCTGGATCCACAAACAAGCGCAGCCTCCTCTCAAGGCAACTACGCGCGCTGCTGCGAAAGACGCCGGGTTAAGCTGCTCACTATCTGTCTATCCTAGACCCAGATAAGGACTGCTTGGACAACAATCCCTGCGCGCTCGCTTACCTATCCGTCCCCGCACACTTTCTCTCGCAACAGGCACGTAGAGTGCAATAAAGTGCTCCCAGGATTGCAACACAGTACCAGTCTTCTCTTGAATTGGGTAGTGACTACAATCCATGTGCCCACTTTCTTATTCTATTAGTTATGCTGCCACCAGTTCCCCTGAACACTACGTGCGTCGCAGCGAAAGACGCAGGGCTAAGCAACCCACTATCCGTCTATCCTAGACCCAGATAATGACTACGCGGACAACAATCCGCCACTCGCTCACTTACCCAACCGTCCCCAGTGACTGCAACTCACAATTTCTTAGCTACTCGAGCTTAACACAACAAGCAATACTCCAGTCTCTTTAGTTAGCGACGCAAAATGAGCAGGTGGCTTCCCCACTACACTAATAGCATATCTTCTTGTTAAAGCTAGCATCAGACTGTAGAGGTGCTGCCCGGCAGTGTGAGGATTAATATGCTGATTATTATGCTGTAAAGGTGCTGCCCGGCAGTGTGAGGATTCATATGCTGCATTATTATACTGTAGATGTGCTGCCCGGCAGTGTGCGGAATCATATGCTGCATTAATTATTCTTCTTAAAAATTTGGTTACTTAACCCGTTTGCGTTTGGATTGTAATATTGTGACATCCAGGGCCCCGGGTAGGCGTTCGGGGGGGGCCTGGATGCATGGTGCCGTCAACTGGCCGAATGCCAGGAGCTCTGGCGGCACCCTGCACAGCTGTGAGTGATCAGGGGGCAGGGCACAGCGTGATGACGCAGAGCTGCCGGGACTTTTAAATCAGGAGCGCGCGCTGTACACCTTGCCTTGCTGTGGAGTTTCATTCCCGCTTCGCTAGCTTACCGAATCAGTTTGTATACTTGTTACTGACCCTGCTTGTTCTGAGGACCCGATCTGTTGCCGGCTTTGTCTGCCATTTGACTATTCTCTCTGTGTACTCCCTGCCTGTTCTGTTTGCCTCCTGTTGCTACTGGTGTGTGCCAATTCTCACCATATACGGTAGCGCAGTACTAGTGCCTAAACGTTGTTGACCCAGTTTTGTTATAACAACTACTCTCGCTCTGCGCCTCTGTCTGGTATATTCCACTGCTTGTTACTGCTGGTGTGCTTCCATCCTGCCATACACTATAGCGCAGTAATATTTGGGTGCACTGCCACTGACGCGTGTACCAGATTCCAATCATTTTAATATTTGAATGCAAAGTCCACCCCTGCACTCTTCCACAATACCACAGAGGGGTTAGGGTGCGAAGGCACTAGCTGGCACCAAAGGACCAATTGTAATGCACCTGTTGTTACTTTTATCCAAAGCCTGCATAAGTTTCACCATAATTTAACCCAAAAAATCACTAAACGTGTTCTGCGTGTCCTAAAATGTCTCCTCTTTTCATACAGGCTGCTGCCCCAAGCAGTTGTTAATGAATAGATTAAAGGAAAATCGTTTACCGTCATTTGAAACGTCATTTTTTTTGTTTTTAAATGTTTCTATAGATCCTACAAATCCGCCTCTTCACGGGCAGGTTATGGGGACCTCCTAGGCACGATATTTGAAGGAATTTTTTGTTTTTATTCTTAACCTTTATTTCTTGGAAAAATCACTGTTCCTTTAAAAACATTTTTTTTCCTTGTTTCCTGTCCCCCAGGGCACTACCCGGACCCCCATGCAAATTTTATGGCAAATATCTTGCATATATGCTCTCTTGGATGGCACTCTAAAAATCGAATGTTTGAGTCCCATTGAGTTCGAATCGAATTTGAGTTCGCATTCGAACTTTTTGAAATGTTCGTGTTCGAATGCGACCGAACACGGGGGTGTTCGGCCCATCACTAGTCACGATAGACCTATAATTTGACTAGTCTATCCCTAACCTGGGGCTCGATTCAAATCTACCCTATTTTTTTTTTTATTTTTTTTTTAATATTGCATCTGGTATAGGCGTCAGTGGCAGTGACTAATCTTTTATTCACAATATTGGCTGATTGAATTGAAAAAAATTGGTGTACAACTGTGCATGGTTATTAGGGATGATCGGTTCGATCTGTTTGGAGTTTGCATCGAACATCGGCCGTTCGGCTGTTTGCCGAACTCCGAACATTTCCGCGTGTTCGCCGCACGTTCGCCCACAATGCACCACAATGGACCACAATGCACTTTTCCACTGGCCTGAAGCTTGTAATTGGCTACAGCCTTGCACCTGACCACAGGTCAGGTGCAAGACAGGTGCAAAAATATGCCAATTATGGCTCAATCATGGGCTCACAGAGCTAAGTCCCGCAGCACACTATATAAGGCGTTCCTCGCAGCCCCGGCACTTGTTTCTTGAGAGGAGATTGTTCTGTGAGTGTGTGTTCTCACTGCCAGCAGCTATCTGGGAATTGTTGTAATCTGTGTGTTCTCACTGCCAGCTATAAGGGGGTCCCACATACTTCTAGCAGATTTCTGCGAATTTTAATCTGTGTCTTCTCACTGCCACCCATCAGGGGGTCTCACTGATTTATAGGAGGTTCCTGGGAATTGTAATCTGTGTCTTGTCACTGGCTGCCAGCTATCAGGGTGTCTCACTGAGTTATACCAGAGTTCTGGAAATCTTTAATCTAGATAACACAGTTGAATCAGAGTTCTGCATATCTCCAATGTTTATAACGGAGTTGAATCAGAGTTCTGTATATCTTTAATCTATATATCACTCACCATGTCAGAAAGACCAAAAAGGACAGGCAGACGCTCCCAGACACAGATAAGAGGGCAAGCAGCCTCTGTGTCGGAAGGCTGTGCCCCTGGTCGTCATGGACGTGGTGCATCCTCTGCAGGGGCATGCTTGTCCTTGTTTCTAACTGGTGCTGGCCATCTTAAGCAGCAGCAACATACAGAGGATTTGCAGGATTGGCTAACCAGGCCATCCTCCTCCTCCGAGTCCTCTGCCAACCAGTCTTGTAGTGGTTTACAGTCCACCTCAGCTGCCAAAACATCTAATTCAGCCTCCATGTCCACAGCTACTTCTGCCGTAGCCTCACTATCATACACGGAGGAGTCAGCTGAATTGTTTGACTACAGTGATGGTGTCAGTGACATGCTGCTTGAGGATGCGCAGCAACTCCAGTGCTCTGATTCAAACTCTGAGGTTGAGGAAGGGAGTAAAATCAGCCTAGAGGGAGGGGGTGCCAGTGACACACAAAGAACTGGCACTCATGTTCCCCCAGCAGCTGCAGCATATTGCGAGGTTGGCTCCAGTGACGAGGAGATAGGGGTGATGACGATGATGAGGTCACTGACTCCACCTGGGTGCCTGATCGAACAGAGGAGTCAAGGGAGGAGGAGGAGGCACAACAAAAACAAGGCAGAACGTCCTCTATGACCAACCGTAGCACTAGCCAGTCCAAGGCATCAGAAGTCACAGCTGCTCAGGTGCAGAGCGCTGTTGTCTCAAAGCACATGCACAGGAACTCTGCTGTCTGGGAGTTCTTTAAGAAAGGTGCAGCAGACCACACCATTGCTATTTGTAATCTACAGTGGCAAGAAAAAGTATGTGAACCCTTTGGGATTACGTTTAGTTTTGCATGAATTGGTCATAGATGAAGATCAGAGCACATTTTAAGTCAAAACAATTTGAAAAACACAGTCTTCTTAAAATAATACAACACAAACATTATATGTTTCCATGTGTTTATTGAACAGAACATGTAAACATTCACAGTGCAGGGTGGAAAAAGTATGTGAACCTTTGGACTTAATAACTGATTGACCCTCCTTTGGCAGCAATAACCTCAACCAAACGTTTCCTGTAGTTGCAGATCAGACCTGCACAACGATCTGGTGTAATTTTGGACCACTCCTCTTCACAAAACTGTTTCAGTGTAGCAATATTCTTGGGATGTCTGGTATGAATCGCTCTCTTAAGGTCATGCCACAGCATTTCAATCGGGTTGAGGTCAGGACTCTGACTGGGCCACTCCAGAAGGCGTATTTTGTTTTGTTGAAGCCTTTCTTTTGTTGAATTACTTGTATGCTTTGGGTCATTGTCCTGTTACATCACCTATCCTCTGCGGAGCTTCAGTTGGTGGACAGATGGTCTTACGTTTTCCTGCAAAATGTCTTGATAAACTCTGGAATTCATTTTTCCATCAATGACAACAATCCGTCCAGGCCCTGAAGCAGCAAAGCAGCCCCAAACCATGATGCTCCTTCCGCCATGTTTTACAGTGGGGATGAGGTTTTGATGTTGGTGTGCTGTGCCTTTTTTTCTCCACACATAGTGTTGTGTGTTTTTTCCAAACAACTCAATTTTGGTTTCATCTGTCCACAGAATATTTTGCCAGTAGTGCTGTGGAACATCCAGGTGCTCTTTTGCAAACTTTAAACGTGCTGCAATATTCTGTTTGGACAGCAATGGCTTCCTCCGTGGAGGACACCCATGTACTCCATTCTTGTTTAATGTTTTCCTTATTGTAGATGTGTCAACAAAAATGTTAGCATGTGCCAGAGATTTCTGTAAATCTTTAGCTGACACTAAAGGATTCTTCTTTACCTCATTAAGCATTATGCGCTGTGCTCTTGCAGTCATCTTTACAGGACGAACACACCTAGGGAGAGTAGCAACAGTGCTGAACTTTCTCCATTTGTAGACAGTCTGTCTTACCGTGGACACATGAACATCAAGGATTTTGGAGATACTTTTGTAACCCTTTCCAGCTTCATGCAAGTCAACAATTCTTGATCGTAGGTCCTCTGAGAGCTCTTTTCTGCGAGGCATGGTTCACATCAGGCAGTGCTTCTTGAAACCAGTAAACCCAAAACTGGTGTGTTTTTAAAGGGCAGGACAACTTTCAGCAACACATCCAATAATATCACACTGATTGGACTCAAGGTTGGCTCACTCCTGGCTCCAATTAGCTCTTGAAGAAGTCATTAGGCTACTGGTTCACATAATTTTTCCACCCTGCACTGTGAATGTTTACATGTTATGTTCAATAAACGCATGAAAACATATAATGTTTGTGTTGTATTATTTTAAGCAGACTGTGTTTTCCAAATTGTTGTGACTTAGATGAAGGTCAGAGCACATTTTATGACCAATTCATGCAAAACTCCACGTAATCCAAAAGGGTTCACATACTTTTTCTTGCCACTGTATGTCAGATGAGGATCATGCGTGGGAAAGACATCCCACGCTTGGGTACCACGTGCTTGAGGTGACATATGACCACCTGCCACGCATACCGTTGGCACAACACTTTGCATAGGTCCTCCTCCTCCTCATCTGCCTCTACCCCCACTATATGTCCTGCCATGTCATTGCCTACAAACTCCACTGACAGGGATGATGCTACAGTAATGGGTGTACCAGGTCCTTCCTCAGAACGTGACAGCATCCCATCAGCTGAAGATTTACGCAGTCAGAATACGTTGCCCCAGCTGCTGCAGCATAAGAAAGAATATAGTCCCAACCATCCCCAAGCACAGTGTCTAAATGCCAGTTTAGCAAAATTACTTGCATTACAGCTGCTGCCTTTCCAGCTGGTGGACTCTGCTTCCTTCTGTGAATTTGCTGAATGTGCTGTACCACAGTGGCAGGTTCCAAACCACCATTTCTTTTCACGGAAGGCAATTCCAGCGCTATACCAGCACGTGGAAGACAATGTTATAGAGTCATTGGGAAAGGCAGTCAGCAGCAAGGTGCACATCACTTTAGACACATGGTCCAGCAAGCATGGACCTCGCCTTCACATTTCCTTCACAGCACACTGGGTAACTCTGATTGCAGTTGGGAGGGATCCAGGATGGGGCTCTGTGCTGGAGCCACCAGGCCTCCAGAAAGCTGCTGGTATGAGCTCCTCCTCCTCTTCCTCCTCCTCCTCTTCCTCCTCCTCCTCTTCCTCCTCCTCCTCTTCCTCCTTCTTCTCTTCCTCCTTCTTCTCTTCCTCCTTCTTCTCTTCCTCCTTCTCTCTCTCTCCTCTCTTCTTCTTCTCCTTTCCCCCTGCAGTGGCTGATGATCAAGGATGCATGCACTGTACTGTCACCATTTGAGGAGGCAACGAGGATGGTGAGCAAGGACAGTGCATGCTTCAGTGACACAATTCCTTTAGTGTTCCTGCTGGAGCGCACTCTGTGGGGAAATATAGATGTGGCACTAGAGGGAGAGCAGCAGGAGGAATAGGAGGCCTTCCCTAGCCTAAAGGAACAGTGAGTTTTCCATGAAATAAAGGTTAAGAATAGAAATGAAAAATTCTTTCAAATATCGTGCCTAGGCGGTCCCCATAACCAGCCTGTGAAGTGGCGGATTTGTAGGATGTATAGAAACCTTTAAAAACAAAAAAAATAACATTTCAAATGATGGTAAATGGTTTTCCTTTAATGTATTCATAAACAACTGCTTGGGGCGGCAGCCCGTATGAAAAGAGAAGACGTTTTAGGACACGCAGAACAAGTTTAGTGATTTTTTTTGGCTAAATTATGGTGAAACTTATGCAGGCTTTGGATGAAAGTAACAATAGGTGCTTTAAAATTGGGCCTTTAGTGTTGGCAGCAAGTGCCTTCACACCGTAACCCCTCTGTGGTATTGTGGAAGAGTGCAGGGTTGGACCCTGCGGTCAAATATTAAAATGATATGAATCTGGTACAGGCGTCAGTGCACCCAAATATTTTGCCTTTGGTGGCAGCAAGTGCCTTCACATTGTAACCCCTCTGAGGTATTGTGAAAGAGTGCAATGGTGGAGGTTTTGGTAATGCAGAAGAGATCCCCCAATCTATTCAGTTACATCAGCAGCTATAACAAAACCGTGTCAGCAATGTTTAGGCACTTGTACTGCGCTACTGTATATGGTGGGAAACTGCGCACACCAGTAGCAACAGGAAGCAAACAGAACAGGCAGGGAATACACCGAGAATACACCATCAAATAGCAGGCAAAGTCGGCAACAGATCGGGTCCTCAGAACAAGCAGGGTCAGTAACAAGTATACAAACTGATTCGGTAAACTAGCGATGCGGGAATAAAGGCTGAGACACACTGAGCATGTAGCGACGCACAGCGTAGCGAAGAAAAGCAAAAAATTTTCAGGCTTGACTTCACTCCGCTCCGCCTCGCAGCGTGTCTACACTGCATTACGTTTGCTTCTCACCGCACCGGACAGGAATCCACTAACTAAATTAAAATGTACACACAAAACCATTTTATTTTCACAAAGTACTTGTTATATAGGCAAAAAAAGTTTCTACTAAATAAAATATGTAGCGCTGTGTTTAAAACCTTACTGTGGCAGTACCTATTTTTGGCCACCGGAGGGAGACAAGCGCGATAAGAGACACTGAACATTGGAACTACATTTCCCGGCATGCTCTGGGAACGGACACAGGAAGTGGGTGGGACATGCCGAGGTACATCCTGAGCCTCGTTGAGATAGCTGGCAGAGCGCGCCAGGGAGTGAAAGAGAGAGGACACAGTGCTGCAGAGCGGAACCGTGACTAGGCCGGAGCGCAAGTGCGGCCTATTGGGATTCCAAGTGGGGTTATCCAGCCTTCCAAGAAGGAGACCCAGTGATCCACAGGCATTACCCAAGCTGCTGTCAAGGAAGCGGAGGACCCTCGAGTTAGGAGTACCGCAGGTCCATTGGATGGGAGAGCAGGCGGTAGCTGTACCAGTCACTGTCGGAGCAAAGAGAGCCAGACAACGGATCCAGTAACCAGTATCCCAGCAAGGCACCGAGCGGAGGGACGTCCTGGGTCAGAGGAACCTTGGTGATCGAGCGGATGGGTGAGAGGCCTCCAAGGCCGGTTTTATAAAGTCAAGAAAGCACGCTGCTGTTTATTTCTAAAACCCACAGGGCCCCAACTTGACTAGTCGAAGACATCGTTTAAGAGATTCACTGGCCAGTTGAATAGTACCCGGGTACCATAACACACACATACACTTACAGTCCGGGACTTAACCTGTGCGGGACTCACTCCCTAGTATCCCAAAAAGGGGTAAAGATCCGACTATTATTTTGTTTTTACGCTGCGCGTTTCTCGAAATTACGAAGCATTGTATCTTTTCAGTTCGGCCGCGCATTTTCCCGAAATACGAAACCTCGTATTTCTTTTTCCGCTGCGCGTTTACCGCGATACGAAATACTGTAAATATATCTACGAACACCGTGTCTCATTATATGCCTTTTACTTTAGTAAACTGTATCATTTATAAAATCCACAACGGTGCTGGAGTGTATTTATTCCCTAGTGCGGGGAGACTGACTCGTGGTTCATTTTCAGCAGCTCCTCCGGGAGTGAGCGCTACAAATACATAAAAAATTACTGTTAATTTTAATAGGAATAGTATAAAAATATATTAAAAAAAAGGTAACCCCTGATCATATATATTATAGGGACACGGAGCGCTGTGTATAGAGTAGGGATGCATTGATACCACACACAGGCATATACGTATATATCAACACGCAGACCTATATATACGTATATATCAACATGCAGATATATATATATATACACCCACCCACAGACCTCAGACCATATATACACATACGCACATTGGGGGGGGGTGACATGTGGACAATCTCAACTAAATGCGCCCCCCCATTTGGCTGATCCCTCCAGTAGAAATGTTGAACCCGACAGAGCAGAGAATATATATATATATTAGAGCAGAGAATATTGGGTTCAACATTTCTTCCGGAGGGATCAGCCAATTGGGGGGGGGCAATTAGTTGCCAAAATGTGTGTGTAATACAAGTGTGTGTGTATATAGATATATATATATATATATCTATAATCTATCCATACAGCTGTGTTCAAAATTATTCATCCCCACTGAAATTGAGTGTTTTGGCCAGTTTGACATTGATTTTGATCATTCAGTCATCTTGCTTACAATTAAATCAAAGAGGCACGTGTAGGTCAGACAAATATAACATAACATAACATTTATAATGAAATAACCACAAATGTCTTTTCTATGCTCACATCATTATCAGTTTTATTCAACCCCCAAGTGAGATTCAATCTTAGTACAACATCCTTTTACAGTTATAAGTACTAACAGCTTTTAAACGTGAAGCATAGCTTGACACAAGTGTCTTGCAGCGATCTACAGGTATCTTCGCCCATTCGTCATGGGCAAAAGCCTCCAGTTCAGTCACATTCTTAGGCTTGCGCACTGCAACTGCTTTCTTTAAGTCCCACCAGAGGTTCTCAATCGGATTTAAGTCAGGTGACTGCGATGGCCACTCCAAAATGTTCCAGCCTTTAATCTGCAACCATGCTCTAGTGGACTTGGAGGTATGCTTGGGATCATTGTCCTGTTGAAAGGTCCAACGTCTCCCAAGCCTCAGGTTTGTGACGGACTGCATCACATTGTCATCCAATATCTCCTGGTACTGAAGAGAATTCATGGTACCTTGCACACGCTGAAGCTTCCCTGTACCTGCAGAAGCAAAACAGCCCCAAAGTATGATTGACCCCCCGCCATGCTTCACAGTAGGCAAGGTGTTCTTTTCTTCATAGGCCTTGTTCTTCCTCCTCCAAACATAGCGTTGATCCATGGGCCCAAAAAGTTCTAATTTTGTTTCATCAGTCCACAGAACACTAACCCAAAACTTCTGTGGTTTGTCCACATGACTTTTGGCATACTGCAGTCGACTCTTCTTATTCTTTGGAGACAGCAAGGGGGTGCGCCTGGGAGTTCTGGCATGGAGGCCTTCATTACGCAGTGTGCGCCGTATTGTCTGAGCTGACACTTCAGTACCCACATCTGACAAATCTTTTCTCAGTTCCTCAGCAGTCACACGGGGACTTTTCTCCACTCTACGCTTCAGGTAGCGCACAGCAGTCGAAGTCAGCATCTTCTTTCTGCCACGACCAGGTAGCGTTTCAACAGTGTCCTTTGCCTTGAATTTGCGAATGATGCTTCCTATGGTCTCTCTTGGTATGTTTAACATCTTTGCAATCTTCTTATAGCCATTGCCCTTCCTGTGAAGAGTAATCACCTCTTCTCTTGTCTTCCTGGACCATTCTCTTGACTTCACCATTTTTGTAACCACACCAGTAAATGTCTAGAAGGAGCTGAGTATCACAGTCATTTTAAAGCTGCCTAATTGGTGCTTATTATGCTTTATTGCTGCTCCGTGACATCCACAGGTGTTTTCAATACCTGATTGAAAACACTTGAATGAACCTCTGTTCTTCAGAGTGGTAGTCTTTAAGGGGTTGAATAATTGTGTCAATGAAGAATTCACAAAAGAAACATTTACTACTGTATAATAAAACCAATTGATGTCATTTTAGTTGCATATGGTTCTTTAAAAAATCCTTGTAGGATTTCATTCTGAATACAATTACAAATGTACACTAAATTCCCTAAAACCCTTTATAGCATTGGGGGTTGAATAATTTTGAACACAACTGTGTGTATATATATATATATATATATATATATATATTATCTATCATACCTGCCCTTACCTTCCCCTATAAATTTGCTAAAAATATACACACAAAAAAAAAAAAACACTGCCTGGTTCATTTAGCCACGTAGAGAAAGAAAAAAAAAAGTTCTGTTTTATGTTCCCGGGGACATTTAAAAATGTCCTCAGAATTTTTTTTTTTTTAGAAATGTGTCGCCTTACCTTAGCCTGGTGGTCAGTGGGGGCTCCCTGGATCTTGGTTGTGGGGGGGTCTGCCATGGCCGCAGATGCAGTGGCTCCCTCCCTGCGCTGCCTGTTCTGCCACATGCACCAGGGCGGCTAGCCCACACAGTCGCAGCTCTGTCATCCGGCGGCCATATGCTCCTCAAGGGGATCCTTGGAAGGCCCCGGCAGGCTGCCCTCTACAGTGCCTGATTAGAGGGCTGTGTCTGCCTGATGTTTTAGTAACAAGAATGTTTTATCCCATAGGCTTCAATGTTAAAAATATTCCCGTGTTAATTCAATATCTAATAAACCGATTCTTATAATATTCTGCAGTAAAGAGTCTCGATTTTTTATTTTTTTTTTACTATTTTTTTTAAGCATTTTTTTATACTTTTTTCAATTTTTATTTTTTTGAACTTTTGGCTAACTTCCCATAAAAAGATCGAAGTTCGCGAACGTTCGAACAGCCAATGTTCGATTCGAACTCCGAACCGAACGCTCATCCCTAGTATAGAGCAATGGTGTGTATAATATATATATATATATTCAAAATAATATGGTGTGACGTAGTAATGTTTAGAGGTTTGGATGTTCAAAAAAAGTGGAGACCGTTTCACTTTGAGAGAGAAAGGCTGTCGAACACCCAACACGTCACCTGGTGTTTTCCTTGTTAAAATTGGAGTGTCCGTAGTCCTTCTTCTAGTCATTACATCAAAGACTGGACTATATAGAAAGTATAAAGCACATAAGCCAGCTCTTAGCCTTAAAGTTTAGCCGTACCCATAATGACACACTCCACAATTTTTTTATGGGATTCCGAGCTAATAGCATTTGCTGGGACACCTGGATGATTCTGGTTCCCATGGGATGAACTTGGATTACATACACGTTTTCCATAGGCTGCAGATATCCAGACCCCCAAGTCCCCCTTATTGTTTGTGATGGAGCGAAGCCAGGAGCCCCAGATATGATAACATCAGCTCTGCCTATATCGGTCTCATGAGTGTGAAAGGTGGCAGCGGCTTAACTCCCAGGAATTCCAGCCTGATCCTGTGGATTTGTATCCGCTTATACATTTGTAGATTCTTTGTGTAACTTTTTCATTGCCATTAAGGGTCTTCTTTCAGAAAAGACACATTGATATTGGAGCTCATGAAATGATGTCCTTCTGTTATGAACATCACACCTGCGTCGACTAATACATAAAGCTCCTCTGAGTCTCTCATGGAGCTTGACGTACAAAATGATTCATACCTTGGGATAAGGTCCAGGAAATACCTGCTTTATCCAAACTGTGCTCTGCTTATTACTGGCCAAGCGTTTATTTTCCGGAGGAAAGCACGCTATCGGAGTTATTTTGAGCCCTTCTACTTTTTGTTCCTCACTATCTATATGTTACGGGTAAAGCCTGTAGCGCGGTTAATCCTAGGATTACCCGGGTAATACTGACGTTACCCAAAACCGCTGGGTAAAGCTGCAAAAAAATGTTTTTTAATCTTAGGACTAACCAACTGCCCTTGGGTAACAGTCTGGAAGAGCTGAAAAATTCACACTTTACCCAGGTAATCATTCAGAGCATCCAACCCCACTTGGGTAAAAGTGAATTTTGCTATTAACGAAAATGGCAAAATACAAACATTAAAATGTATTGCGGATATAATGAGTATACAGAGTAACAGGACATGTGTCTTATATTAATGTGAAAGAGTTACATGATCTTATTATGTCTCATATGTGCTTATATATCATTTATAAAACATAATAACATCAGGTTACTCTTTATATAATATCTTTATCTTCATAAATTAATTTTCACACAATTAATGCACAGAGTAACCTTATGGTTATTTAGTGTGGTTTGTGTCTGTGGATACAATTTCATTAAAAATAACAAAAAAACACAATTTACAGATAACCGTTTGCAGCTTTATCTGGGTAATCCTCGGATTTCAGTCAACTGTAACCTGCTGAAAACCCAAGAAAAGCGGAGTACCCAGAGGCGTTTGGATATTTTGCAGATTACCCGGATAAAGTCTGATGTTTCCTTGCACATCACACTTTATCCAGCAACACTAGGGTAATGTGTGAATTACCTGGTTAAAACAGTGCAGAAAACCGGAGTACCCAGAGGCCTCTGGATACTTTGCAGATTGCCCGGGTAAAGTTCGAAATTTCATTTTGGACTTTTGATAATGACGCCTGGGTAATGTCAGGATTACCCGGGTAATCCTAGGATTAACCGCACTTCGGGCTTTACCCGTAACATATACATCCCAAGTAGCAAAACAAGAGGACATAGTCTTAGATTAGAGGGGCAAATGTTTAAAAGTAACATCAGGAAGCATTATTTTACTGAGAGGGTGGTGGATACATGGAACAGCCTTCCAGTAGACGTGGTAGAGGCCAAAACAGTAATTGAATTTAAGCAGGCATGGGATAGGCATAAGGCTATCCTAAATAAAAGATAAATCCAGGTAAAGTTTCCATGTAATTGGGCAGACTAGATGGGCCGAAAGGTTCTTATCTGCCGACATTTTTCTATGTTTCTAAGTTTCTAAGTGTCTCTAAATTGGACCCAAGTACCTATTCCTCTTTTCTATCCTAGGCCCCCCTATTCCTACCCTTCTGTTAATGGCACAAACTGCTATTCCAACCTTGCCACAAGCTTTGACTGCAGCTCACAAATAGCGTCTCATTAGTGGATGCTACACTTTGTATAGGAGCATTAAGGCTCAGTGTGAGAACTGAGAGCTGTCCCGTGGTTGCTCGCTGTTCTCCACTCGATCTGTGACTCCAAAAAAAATATTGTCTCTCAACGCGTGATGTTAAGTGCTTCTGCTTTCGAACTGGAAATTAAGCTCACAGAAAGATCCCTTACCTACCTCTTATCCCACGGTGCAGAGAGTTGCGCGGTCCATCATTTCCTATAGCCGCATGCAGTCTAACACAGGGATCAAATAGTTCCCAGGGTCCCTTGGCGGGTCCACGCTCATGGAGTGGCATGTTTTGCTCCATGAAGTCTTGTGGACTCTAGCAGCTGATGCCCACAACAGGACGCGGCAACCGCCACCGGTACCCATTCACTGCTCACAACCAAAATTTCTCCTTGACGTCTCTGTCTTAGCTGCAAGAGAGGAACATGTCCCTCTTCTAAAGCTCCTCCATATATATGGGGTGTGCGAGTGTATAACAGAGCTGCGAAGCAATAAAACTCACGTTAAGAAGTCACTAAAGTCAACCTTAAGCTTCTGCTCCAGATGTTGCTGCACTACAACTCCCATGATTCTTTGGCCATTTATTGCATTCAAGGATTACTGGGATATGTAGGCCATCAGTATCTGGGGGGGGGGTGGAGTTTGACATCCCTGCACTCAATTATAATAAACAATGTTAGAAATCACTTGGGACAAATAATAAGATGCTTTGTTGTAAAATACATTTTTAATTCACATAACGAGCCCGCTATAAATCAACCAAAAAAATCTGCTTTGTCTCTGGCCCCACCTCCAGCAACATTTGCTCCCTTAAACGCAAGTGTCCCTGGTAAAATGTTAGGTTACTGTTTGATCGGGAATTTCCATTCCTTAAAAAATATGAAGTAAAAATGCACCGGAATGGGATATAAATTACATTTTATTTAAAAATTTTACACCACTCCAATTGATTTTCCCAAGTAATTATAGGCTTCTATGCGTTTTTCCCGAACGCGTAAGTAGAAGATGAATACTATAAATAACATTTAATATCTTTTTATACTCCCTGCACATTCCTGGAGACAATTAATAAAGTGAAAAAGAACATTTTGTTCATATACAAAGCATTTTTCGCACAGTATACTCCAACAGCGGTTTATACAACATTTTTGTTGCCTATTTTCTATTTAAAGTTCTGACAGCTTTTATAATTTATTTATAAAATATTGAAAAGTAATACTGCGAAAAAGAAACGGAGACCAATAATAAAAACATAATATGACTTCTAGAAAGAATATGCAAGATGTAGATCCAATTTAATACCTTGCTGGTAAATACTATATAAATGAGTAAATTAAGCCCATGGAAGCCTCTCTTCTTCAGAGCTGTGTGTATAGACAGCCTGGCACACCTCACAGGGCATTTAACCTCTTAACAACCAAGTTATTTTCCAAAAATCCACTGTCAGGAACCAATGTTTTTTGGAATAATCTTTTTAATTAATTATATAGTAAGAATATTTAGGAATATTCCCAATGTATTCCTTACTGTAATAGCATATTTGGCAGGCAGATTTTGCCATCTACTGGCCAAATGGAGTTCCTGCAGTTAGAACTGTAGCCCGTGGTTCCGTGCATCGGCTGGGGAAAGCCAGAGATACCAGGACATTACCTAGCTGATTTTAAACCGTTATAGCTCCCTAGGCATTTGGCCCACATGGCTAGAACATTGAAGGCACCTTTTGGGACTTAAAAGCAAACAACATTTGATTCCATCAAATTTGCTTTTGCCTTGTTTCAGCTGCAGATCGAGATAACTCGATATTAGGCACCTGATGGTGCCTTTTGAAGATTTGAGTTATCTCAATCTCTGGAGTGAAGGGGTTAATCAGCAGACGAATGGACCAGGGAGGTTCTAGCCCACAATCCCTGTGTGCTAGTGGCCCAGGCTGAAACTATCCCTTTGCCAACCAGGTCATCCTTCCCTCTTTATCATCTTGATGCTTTGCTTAATTAGACTCATTCTGGAAGCTTCGAGGTCCAGAGCTTCCCTTTAAAGTTCGGCCAATAGTGAGAGGTAAAGATTTTGAGTTTACGGACTCTAGGGGTTATTCAGAGAGCACCATAATGTCACCAACATTTCGGTGCTCTAGTTCCCCCGCACTTCGCGGAATCAAATTAACCCGACCCTGTAGTGAATTCACCTCCAAAGTGCAGGGAAAAGCTGCAGCAAAACCGCCTATTAAAAAAAAACAAAAAACTGCAAAACTGCCAAAATGATCGGATTCGATCATTTCGCCGGGTCCCGGCAGCTTATCGGATCAGATCCAATTATTTCAGATCCAATAAATTATTGGATCCGATAAGCCACCGCAAACCTGCCGAATGCATCTGGAAAAACCAGACAATCCACCGAACACAGAGCCAAACAGCCGCTGAGAAAAGCTGACAAGCTGACGAATCGGTAAAAAGAAATATTTAAAAAAATGTTTGCAAGTTTAAAATTTGAAACAATGTTTACAAGAAAACTACTGGACGAAAATGTCTGGAGTTAACCTATAAGGTCCTAAGTATAGCTTGGAAAAAAGACGAGACAGAGGAGATATGATAGAAACATTTAAATACGTAAAGGGAATCCACAAGGTAGAGGAAGGGAGTATATTTAAAAGGAAACAAAGTAGCTAAACAAGAGGACTTACAGGGTTATCCAAAGAGATCCGAATTGCTTGAGAAAGGTAACCGAACGCTGAAAATCAGCGTTCGGTTACCTTTCCTGACCATTCGGCTATCCAGAGAGCAGGCAATTCGCCAAATCCTGGCGAATTGCATGCACATACGGTGCCTGTTCGGTGCCTGTTCGAGAGCAGTGAAATCCCCATAAAAAAGCACTGCTTCGGCTATTCAGAGAACACAAACCAGCAGTGAAAGGTTCCCCTAATGTCCTGCCATTCGGTGGTTTAATTCGGCAAATTTATTCAGGAGAATCCCATAGGCTTCAATGTTAAAAATATTCCTGTTTTAATTCAATATCTAATAAACCGTTCATTATAAAATTCTGCAGCAAAAAGTCTCTTTATTTATAGATTTTTTAGGATACTTTAAGCATTTTTCAGATTTTTTATTTTTTTTTAAAAGTCCGATTTTTTATTTTTTTTTTTTTTTTCAGTTTACTTATTTTTTCTGTAACAGCCCTCTTTATTATCATTCCCTGGACCTCCTGTGAAAATTTCAGACATTTTTGCTCAGTAGTTTCTTTGCAAACAGCGTTTCATTTTCCCAGATTCATACAAACGGTTTTGCTAATTTATTCACCTCCCTCTGTCTGCGTCTCAGCTGCTTCGGCTCTGTGTGATTCGGCTCCTGCTCGGGTTTTTCGAAGGTTAATCCAGATGTTTTTGCTTGTTTTCTGCGTGCATTCGGTGGGTTTTGCGGTTTTCGTCAGCTTTGCGGCAGCTTTTCCCTGCAATTCGGGGACCCTGTGCTCTTTGCTGAATACACCGCAGGGTCACCGAAATGGGATCAGAAAAAAAGGAACAGAATTGAAGAGAACGAAAAGTCACCGAACGTGCGGTGACGTTTCGAATCTCTTTGGATAACCCTGATAGTCTTAGATTAGAGGGGCAAAGGTTTAAAAGGAACATCAAGAAGCATTATTTTACTGAGAGGGTGGTGGATACATGGAACAGTCTTCCAGTAGAAGTGGTAGAGGCCAAAACAGTGATTGAATTTAAGCAAGCATGGGATAGGCATAAGGCTATCCTAAACAAAAGATAAATCCAGGTAAAGTATCCATGTAATTGGGCAGATTAGATTGGCCAACAGGTTCTTATCTGCCGACATTTTCTATGTTTCTACGAATAATAAAAGGTCGGTTACAGGAAATAAAACGCTATTTAAAAAAAACAATCCAAAAAATGCCAGAAAAATCCTAAACAAAATAAAAAATAATAGAGACTTTTTGCTGCAATTTAAAAGAATAAACTGTTTAATAGATATTGAAGAATAAAATGGGAATATTTTTAACATTAAACCCACCTAATATTTCAGACCGGAAAGTCTGCTTGTTTAGTTAGACTCCGCATGAAGGAGTAGGCATTTGATTTGTATTCATTTTTATTTTCATGTTTATGGTGTACCCTGCATAATAAAGGAAAACCTGGAGCACTGATCCTGGTGTCCAGTGGCTTTATCACAAAATATCTATAGAAAAATGAAACATAGAAACATAGAAAAATGTCGGCAGATAAGAACCTTTCGGCCCATCTAGTCTGCCCAATTACATGGATACTTTACCTGGATTTATCTTTTGTTTAGGATATCCTTATGCCTATCCCATGCCTGCTTAAATTCAATTACTGTTTAGGCCTCTACCACTTCAACTGGAAGACTGTTCCATGTATCCACCACCCTCTCAGTAAAATAATGCTTCCTGATGTTACTTTTAAACCTTTGCCTCTCTAATCTAAGACTATGTCCTCTTGTTTTGCTACTTTGTTTCCTTTTAAATATACTCCCTTCCTCTACCTTGTGGATTCCCTTTACGTATTTAAATGTTTCTATCATATCTCCTCTGTCTCGTCTTTTTTCCAAGCTGTACATGTTAAGATCATTAAGCCTTTCCTGGTAACTTTTCTCCTTCAAGCCGTACACCATTTTAGTAGCCCTTCTCTGAACTCTCTCTAAGATGTCTATATCCTTCTGGAGATACGGTCTCCAGTACTGCACACAGTACTCCAAGTGAGGTCTCACCAGTGCTCTGTACAGTGGCATGAGCACTTCCCTTTTCCTACTGCTAATACCTCTCCCTACACAACCAAGCATTCTGCCAGCATTTCCTGCTGCTCTATTACATTGACTACTTACCCTTAGATCCTCTGAAATAACCCCTAAATCCCTTTCCTCAGATGTTGCGGTTAGGACTGTATCAAATATTCTATATTCAGCCCTTGGGTTTTTACGTCCCAGGTGCATTATCTTGCACTTATCCACGTTAAAACTCAATTGCCACAGCTCCGACCATTTTTTTAGTTTACCTAAATCATTTGTCATTTGGCTGATCCCTCCAGGAACGTCAACCATGTTGCAAATCTTTGTGTCATCAGCAAAAAGACATATTTTTCCATTAATACCTTCTGCAATATTACTAATAAAAATATTAAATAGAATGGGTCCAAGTACTGACCCCTGAGGTACCCCACTGGTAACAAGACCTTGCGCCGAATAAACTCCATTTACCACAACCCTCTGTTGCCTGTCACTCAGCCACTGCCTAATCCATTCAACAATATTGGAATCCAAGATCAAAGATTGCAATTTATTGATAAGCCTTCTATCCGGAACAGTATCAAAAGCCTTACTGAAATCTAAATAAGCAATGTCTACTGCACCACCTGTGTCTATTATTTTTGTTACCCAATCAAAAAAATCAATAAGATTAGTTTGGCATGATCTCACTGAGGTAAACCCATGTTGTTTCTGATCCTGTAATCTATGTGTTTTTAGATGGTCAACAATCCTTTCCTTTAACATGGTTTCCATTAATTTCCCCACTACTGACGTAAGACTGACTGGCCTATAGTTCCCAGATTCCTCCCTACTACCCTTCTTGTGAATGGGCACAACATTTGCTAATTTCCAGTCTTCTGGGACGACTCCCGTTAGCAAGGATTGGTTAAATAAATCTGTTAACGGTTTTGCTATTACATCACTGAGCTCTTTTAATAATTTAGGGTGGATCCCATCAGGCCCCATTGACTTATTTGTCTTTACTTTAGACAGCTGCTGTAGAACCTCCTCCTCTGTAAACTGATATGTAATTGTCTCGTTAGTGTTTCCTCCTAACTGAGGTCCCTTTCCTTCCTTTTCTTCTGCAAAGACTGAACAAAAATATTCATTGAGGCAGTCAGCGAGACTTTTATCCTCTTCTACATACCTTCCTTCCTTTGTTTTTAATCTAACTAATCCTTGTTTTACTTTTCTTTTCTCGTTTATGTATCTAAAAAATGTTTTGTCCCCCTTTTTTACTGACTGAGCTATTTTCTCTTCTGCGTGTGCTTTGGAAGCTCTTATAAATTGCTTAGCCTCTTTCTGCCTAATCTTATAGGTTTGCCTATCTTCTTCACTCTGAGTTTTTTTATAATTATTGAATGCTGTCTTTTTGTTCTTCACTATTTTGGCCACTTCTGCAGAGTACCACAGTGGTTTCTTCCCTTTTTTGTTTTTGCTAACAAGTCGAATGCAATTGCCTGTGGCCTTCAATAATGCTTCCTTTAAATAATCCCATTTCTCCTGGACTCCCTTTAAACTCCTCCAGTCTGATAATGACTCCTTCACACAAAGTCTCATTTTAGAAAAATCTTTTTTTTTAAAGTCTAAAACTTTTGTTTTTGTGTGGTGCGGCTCCATCCCTGTTCTTATATTAAACCATACTGACTGGTGATCACTAGATCCCAAATTTTCACCTACAACAACGTCCGATACCAAACCTCCATTTGTGAGTATTAAATCCAATACGGCATCTTTACAGGTCGGCTCCTCAACTACTTGTGTTAGAGATAATCCCAGTAGGGAGTTTAGAATATTTGTACACCTGGTGCACCCAGCTGTTTTGGTTTTCTAGTTCACATCAGGAAGATTAAAGTCCCCCATGATAATCTATCCAGAAGATATCCATATACAGCACACATCTAAACAGCAAACACATTTATAATACATACACTGCACAAGTATGTATGATTTATATACACAGAAAATACATGTGTAATAAAGACACAGCACACACAGATCAGGACAATTTAAAAATATGGTTTATGGCAGTGTCTGTAGCTCTGAGCCCTGTTCCCGCAGGGGTTAAATTTAAAAAGTACAATGTGATGGTGTCTCGTCTGATGCAATGGGCAATACTCAGTCATACGTAGTTGTATGGGTCGTCCATAGTCTTATGACCAGTCGGTCAAGCGACTATGCATCCACTGGATGACCAGCCTTACACTCTATGGGTATTATCTTTTAGAAATTAATTTAATTAAAAAGCCTTCACTTATGTTGTCATACTATATCAGCTCCAAATATCTCCCAATATTTTAGACAGTCTACGAGGACTGATATGTTGGGCTGCCAGAAGAGCAGCCAAAGATAAATCCATAGCAAGACTTTTTAGATGACTTCACACACTATATGGGCTGCCATTTATGCAGCTGTTATAGTCGTATGCAATGATGGGGACATTAAGATGCTGTTAAGGGTTAGAGGTATTCATGTCCAAAAATAGGGACTGAGTCTGCTAAATAAGGACTCTTGGTAAATCTTAGTGTCACAGTGGTAGCTTATATGAAAGTTGCAATCTCCTGGCCGCTGAGGAAATTGACGCGTTGAAAAAGTTGCTGAACTAAAGTAGTACTGCACATGTAGACTCTAATAAAAAAGTCTTCGTTGACGAGAAAAACAAAGCAAAACAGACATGAAAATGGTCGGCAAAACCACGAAAGTGTGTTCTTTCTTTGGCATCATAGGAAACTATCTTTGTAGCGTCTAAATGTGTGCTACTTTTTTAATTCAGCGACTTTTTCATCCTGTCATATCTCTGCGTCGCCATAAGGTGGCGACATACTGGCAGTAAACCCATCTTGGTTCTCCTGTCTTGTACTCAAAGCCTCTTTGTAAATAACTCTTATGGTTCCCAGATTGTAATGGCAACAATGTATGCAGGTCTACATTTCAAAGGCATTTTAACAGCTGTTACTTTGAAAACCTTGGCAATCTGAGAGCTTCAGATGGTAAATACAGTAGCCTGGCGTCCTGTCCCTCGTCAGCACCACTTGATGCATGATAATTCACAAGGCATCAGAGGTTTTTCTCCCAGCTACTGGCAAGACAGGCATTCCTACTCCTCCGACTGTTCCTCCAGCAAATAGCAAAAGGACATTTGAGTTCTGAAACGCTATATTCAGGTATCGCTTTGTGAAACTTTAACGTACGCAATTCTTAAACTCTGCCGGCACAAGTAGCTGTCTGCTTTTTGTTTTGGAGGTGGATCAGCAGTAATCCAGCTGTGAACTGAAGGATTAACTTCAGACACAGAAAGCCCTGCCAGGGCCATTTATGGAGAGTTCTTGGAGTTTTAGATGGGTCAGAGTGATGCTGAAAGCGAGAGTCTAGCTCTCCTGCTCTCTTCTTTCTGTGTGTGCGGCCGCCTCTCAGCATAGGGTTAGGTAAACATTAAAGGCTTAGTGAGATGGGATAATAGAATATATTGAGTTTAAAACATATAAATAAATACGTGACGCTTACAGAAAGATTCCGGAGTGCCAGAAAGATGGAGAGTGTCATTTAAGAGAGAACAATAAAGTTGTTATTAATAACCTAACACCACACTGCATGATCCCCCCCCCTGTACATTTCTTTCTCCATCGTCCCGCACAAGCCCATAAGCACCCCACTACTTCATATACTCTGCTATTTACCCTCACATAAGGGGTTATTCAGAGAGCACTGAAATATCATCGACACTTGGGTGCTCTCCCGTTCGCTGCACTTCGGTCGAGTTAAATTCGCCGACCCTGTGGTGAAGTCAGCATTCATCATACGGTCCCCGAAATGCGGTGAATCAGCCCGCCGGACACATCCTCAAACTGCAGCAAAATCGCCGAACTAATCGAAGAACTGCCGAACGCATCCTCAAACTGCTGTAAAAGAGCTGAATCTATCCAGTAACCCGCTGGAAAATTGCCGAATGCATCCGACGATCTGCCCAACAGGGGTAAAAAAAAAAAAAAAAAAAATACAAGGCAAAGGCGTTTTTAAAAAACTACTGTATGAAAACGAAAGATGTGCTGGAGTTGGCGCTTCTTGTGCTGTTGGTGGTTCCTTCTGCTGCACCCCGTGGCTCAGAAGTGTGGTTTCTTTACAGGGTTACCATCTCTCAAAATATAAAATGACTCCCATACGGCAATATTGTATATAATGGAACGCAAAAAAAAAAAGAAGAATGTCGTACTCCCATTTGCTGGTGTCTTATCGATCAGACAACAGATTTGTAGGCAGCCGGTGACTTCAGAAGGTGCATCGGATCACCTATTAGCCTCAGCCACCTCCTCAGACAAAAAGGACCATTTAAAGAACCCATGTATATGATCACATTTACAGTAGCACCAACTGATGAAACTTTTTACGTGACACGCGTTTTGGTATACTGTATCTTATTACTAATATCACCATTTTTACTGCATGAAAAGGCCTGTGAATAATATATACGGTCCTATAGATAATAAAAAAAGTCTCTTACAAAAAAAAACGGCATTTATAATGTTTTTATTGAAAACAAAATTTCGCCAAAAAAATCCAGGAAAAATGCCCAATAAATAGATGTTTCCTGCAAATAAAAAGAATAAACTGCTCAATAAATATTTAAGAAAAACAGGAATAAAAAATTCCTTTGAAACTTTTTTTAAAGCTGTCGAATAAAAACACTGAAAATCAGGGCATTTCACTGATCTTTTGGTGCTGTTCGGTGTTTTATGAATAGCTTAACCGTTATTTCTCTATGGGGGATTTCACTGCCGCCAAATTGCACCATATTTTTCTGGCCATTCGCCAATATTTGGCGAATCGCCAGCTTTTTGAATAGCCCACCTGCCACAAAATTGCACCGTACCGGAAAATTCACCATTCTGGCAATCTGGTGGCCAATTCGGTGCTCTTTGAATAACCCCTTTTAGTGTGTCACCCCTCTCCTCTTAGATTGTAAGCTCTTGAGCAGGGTCCCCTCTCCTACTGTTCTGTTTGTAACGTGTATGTATATTTGTTATTCTGTCTCTCCCATTGTACAGCGCTACGGAACTTGTAGGCGTTTTATAAATAATTGTAGCTGTAACGTAATATTTCATTAGAAACTTTTTTCCGTTTTCCATCACTGTTCTCTGCATAATCTGAAAAGAAATAGATATAGTTTTTTGAGGAAAATGTACACGTTACTGTGTTTGCGTAGCAAGGAAAACATTTTTATGATTATACAAACACACATATTTATCCAAATAAAATATCCCCACAGCACAATCCATTCCATGAGTGCTCAAATGAGGATTGAAAAAAAATATATACAGGGTTATTCAGAGAGCGGTGAAAAGCAGGAGAATTACTGGAGAATGAAAAATTCTAGGTCAAAATAACCGATTTGCAAAGTGAGATGAAAGGGAGAATTTTTCTGGTTTGGCTATTTTGACCTAGAATTTTTCATTCTCCAGTCATTCTCCTGCTTTTCACGCTCTCTGAATAACCCTGATAGTGCTTCACCTCTAGCTTGTAAGCTCCTATGAGCAGGGTCCTCTACACCTCTTGTTTCCATCATATGTCCGTTTATCTCCTTCCCTTTGGTTATTGTAAAGCGCTGCAGAAACTGTTGGCGCTATATAAATAATGACAATAATGGGTGGAAATTACATATATTGAATACGTATTAAACAAAAATTTGAGTGTAAAACAGTGCTCCACATATTTTTTACAGCCCAATCTGATAATGCATTTTATTCAAGTGATTTTTTTTGTGTTTGTTTGTTTAAGTTATGTTTGTGTGTATTTGTAAAAGATTGCGGGCCAAATTACATACTTGGTGCTAACGTTAGTGCTCACCTGCGTGAGTGTTAACCCTAGCCCAAGTATTTGATGCATATTACAATCCAAACGCTAACGGGTTAAAAAAAAACATTTGCGTTTGGTACTTTGTGCTTTTCAGCGTGAGGTTACTGTACTTTGCGTTCCCCATGTTAAGTATAGGAAGGCAAAGTGTTAATCAGCGCTGGATTACAATGTCCTAGCGCTGATTAACGTCCGGCCGCGGTTAACCACAGCCAGGACTTGGTGGTAACGGATTCCGCTTCTACAGAATCCGTTAGCACCATCCAGAAACCCCCCAAAAATATCAAGATACTCACCTCCTGTCCCGTGGTGAGGACCGCGGCTTTGTCCGCCTCCTCAGTCCGACGGGAGCAGGGAGAGACTGGGGGAAAAAGTCCCCCCAGTCTCCCCCTGCGTATCACTATGCTCACCGACCGGATCTGGCAAGTAGGGATGAGCTGTTCGGTTCGATCTGTTCGGAGTTCGCATTGAACATTGGCCGTTCGGGTGTTCGCCGAACTCCGAACATTTCTGCGTGTTCAGTTCAAGTTCACCCACAATGCACCACAATGGACCACAATGCACTTTTCCACTGGCCTGAAGCTTGTAATTGGCTACAGCCTTGCACCTGACCACAGGTCAGGTGCAAGACTATGCCAATCACGGCTCAGAGTCCTGATTGGGCAAATTTTGCCCAATCATGGGCTCACAGAGCTAAGTCCCACAGCACACTATATAAGGAGTCCCTCGCAGCCCCAGCAGGTGTTTTTTGAGAGGAGATTGTTCTGTTAGCTTCTGGCACTGAGAAGACACACTATTGGGGGGGTCTCACTTCTACAAGATATCTGGGAATTGTTGTAATCTGTGTGTTCTCACTTCCAGCAGCTATTGGGGGGGGTTTCACTTCTATCAGATATCTGGGAATTGTAATTTGTGTCTTGTCGCTGCCACCTGTCAGGGGGTCTCACAGACTTGTAGCATATATATGGGAATTATAACCTGTGTCTTGTCACTGCTACCCATCGGGGGTCTCACTGATTTATAGGTGGTTTCTGGGAATTTTAATCTGTGTCTTGTCACTGCCACCCATCAGGGGGTCTCACTGATTTATAGGAGGTTCCTGGGAATTGTAATTTGTTTCTTGTCATTGCCACCCATCAGGGGGGGTCTCACTGATTTATAGGTGGTTTCTGGGAATTTTAATCTGTATCTTGTCACTGGCTGCCAGCTATCAGGGTGTCTCACTGAGTTATACCAGAGTTCTGGAAATCTTTAATCTAGATAACAGAGTTGAATCAGAGTTCTGTATATCTTTAATCTATATATCACTCACCATGTCAGAAAGACCGAAAAGGACAAGCAGACGCTCCCAGACACAGATAAGAGGGCAAGCAGCCTCTGTGTCGGGAGGCTGTGCCTCTGGTCGTCCTGGACGTGGTGCATCCTCTGCAGGGACACTTTTGTCCTCTCTAACTGGTGCTGGCCATCTTAAGCAACAGCAACATACAGAGGATTTGCAGGATTGGCTTACAAGGCCATCCTCATCCTCCAAGTCCTATGCCAGCCAGGCTTGTAGTTGTTTACAGTCCACTTCAGCTGCCAAAACATCTAATTCAGCCTCCATGTCCACAGCTACTCCTGCCGTAGCCTCACTATCACACACAGAGTCAGCTGAATTGTTTGACTACAATGACAGTGACATGCTGCTTGAGGATGCGCAGCATCTACAATGCTCTGATTCAAACTCTGAGGTTGAGGAAGGGAGTATAATCAACCTAGAGGAAGGGGGTGCCAATGACACACAAAGAACTGGCACTCATGTTGCCCCAGCAGCTGCAGCATACTGCCAAGTTGGGTCCAGTGACGAGGAGATAGGGGGTGATGACGATGATGTCACTGACTTCACCCGGGTGCCTGATCGAACAGAGGAGTCAAGGGAGGATAAGGAGGAGGAGGCACAGCAAAAACGAGGCAGAATGTCCTCTATGACCAACCGTAGCCAGTCCAAAGCATCAGAAGTCACAGCTGCTCAGGTGCAGAGCACTGTTGTCTCAAAGCACATGTACAGGAAGTCTGCTGTCTGGGAGTTCTTTAAGAAATGTGCAGCAGACCGCACCATTGCTATTTGTAATCTATGTCAGATGAGGATCAAGCGTGGGAAAGACATCCCACGCTTGGGTACCACGTGCTTGAAGCGACATATGACCACCTGCCACGCATCCCGTTGGTACAACACTTTGCATAGGTCCTCCTCCTCCTCATCTGTCTCTACCCCCACTATATGTCCTGCCATGTCATTGCCTACAACCTCCACTGACAGGGATGATGCTACAGTAATGGGTGTACCAGGTCCTTCCTCAGAATGTGACAGCATCCCATCAGCTGAAGGTTTACGCAGTCAGATTATGTTGCCCCAGCTGCTAAGAAAAAATATAGTCCCAACCATCCCCAAGCACAGCGTCTAAATGCCAGTTTAGCAAAATTACTCACATTACAGCTGCTGCCTTTCCAGCTGGTGGACTCTGCTTCCTTCTGTGAATTTGCTGAATGTGCTGTACCACAGTGGCAGGTTCCAAAATGCCATTTCTTTTCACGAAAGGCCATTCCAGCACTATACCAGCATGTGGAACACAATGTTATTGAGTCATTGGGAAAGGCAGTCCGCAGCAAGGTGCACATGACTTTAGACACGTGGTCCAGCAAGCATGGACAGGGCCATTACATTTTCTTCACGGCACACTGTGTAACTCTGCTTGCAGCTGGGAGGGATCCAGGATGGGGCTCTGTGCTGGAGCTCCTCCTCTTCCTCCCTTTTTTTAAGTAATTGCATATAAAAGGGAAAAATAAAGTTAGCCTTTTTATTTCTTTTCTTCATTTTGTGTATTTTTCCGATGATGCAACATGTACCAAAGCTTTGCTTTGTGGCTCTTGTTTATTTAAATTATCTACATTATTATACAGTTAATGAATGTCGAGATAAGGCGTCAGGAGGGTATTGTTCTTGAGGCAGGGATAAGAGCTGGCAGCTGAATGAGCTAAAACAGGGAGCTTAAAACGCTTCTAATCTACCCCCTGGTGATGTCTTTTGAATACATCCCACACAATACAATGATGTGAGTCAGTTGCCTGACCCATTCACTCCTTTTTTATGGCCAAAACCACACAGTGAGGTGCAAGTGATGGAACAATCTGGTGGGGGGGTTTACAACACAAAATATCACACAATGGATGCACCCAGTGACACATATAGAATAAAATATTTTCTTAACTAAGCGTACAAGAGAAAAACAAAGCACATGTAAAATATCAGCAACATCAAATAAACACAATAAGGACATTTCATTTTTTGGTGGTAGTGGCCCTTTAACCAGAACGGAGCAGCAGGGTGTGGGGGTGTTTTACACATCTTTGTTACTTTCAAAAGATAAAGTGATCAGGATGATTAGAGTGTTGCTTTAAAGTCAATAGCTCCACATCCCTGAGCTGCAGTTTAGTTGGCGTTTCTGGCTAATACTCGTTCGTCATAGAAAGGCATGTGGATATTACAGTAACAGATCTGCATCTTTATAAAAGATTTCATAACATTTTCTACAGCCTATCCCTCGATACTCCGTGTCACATTGTGTTCCTAGGCTCGCCAGACATCTCTGTGCCTGCGGTGGCCTTGCACACTCACTATTCAGTGTATTTTTATGCCTGCTTGTGGCACCTAAAAAGGTTTTGTTAGGTTATCTCTAAGAATACATTAAGGACAACCTAAAGATAAGCCGTGTATGTAGCTTATCAGGAAGGTGGCTGTTGTATTGTATGTGGAAGAAAAAGAAAAGAAACATACCTCAATAGCGAGCGTCTGTTCAAAAGATACATTATAACACACATATTTATGGATCATGGATTTGTTTTTGGTTTTTAATAAACAAGCTTTAGGAGACTACAGGGTAATCCGAGTTCATACAAGTCGGCGGACAGGTCACATACTAACACTGTGTATAAATAGATGTGTGTGTATATATGTTATGGTTAAAGCCCGAAGTACACCTTACACTGGTTGGTTATGGGGTCTCCTTGCACCTCACACTGGTTATGGGGTCTCCTTTCACCTCACACTGGTTATGGGGTCTCCTTGCACCTCACACTGGTTATGGGCTCCCCTTGCACTCATACTGGTTATGGGGTCTCCTTGCACCTCATACTGGTTATGGGGTCTCCTTGCACCTCACCCTGGTTATGGGGTCTCCTTGCACCTCACACTGGTTATGGGGTCTCCTTGCACCTCACACTGGTTATGGGGTCCCCTTGCACTCATACTGGTTATGGGGTCTCCTTGCACCTCATACTGGTTATGGGGTCTCCTTGCACTCACACTGGTTATGGGGTCTCATTGCACCTCACACTGGTTGTGAGATCTCTTTGCAGCTCACACTTTGTTATGGCATCTCCTTGCACCTCACATTGGTTATGGGGTCTTCTTGCACCTCGCACTGGTTTTAAAGGGACACTACCACTTACATGCACAAGTAATCTAGTTACAGTGTATTACAGATAAAAACACTTTACTTCCGTGGCTTAACAATTAATTAGAAGGAGGAGGAAATGTTTAGACAAGGCTATGGGGGCTATTGTTCTTCAGGCTACTTGAGATAAGATCTGGCAGCTGAATGAGATAAAACAGGGAGCTTAAAAAACTTCTAATCTAGCCCCTGGTGATATCATTTGAATACATCCCACACAATACAATGATATGAGTCGGTGACTGGCCCATTCACTCCATTCTATGGCCAAAGCCACACAGTGAGGAGCAAGTGTTGTAAAGATACTGCTGGGGGCAGTTTACAACATTAAAGATCATAAAATGGATGCACCCAGTGACACATATAGAGTAATATATTCTCTTAATCCCTTCACTACCGATATCGAGATATCTCAGGCTTCAAAGGCACCATTTGGTGCCCCGATATCGAAATATCTCGATATGCTGATCTGCAGCCCAAAAGCAAATGAAATTTGTTTGCTGCAAATAAATTTTGTTTGCTTTTGGGCTGCAGAAGGTGCCCCCAAAGTTTTAGCCCTGTGGGCATAATGCCCAAAGAGCTGAAACTGTAAACTCAGCTGCTCAAAGCTCTGAAATATCAGGCTTTCAGCAGCCGATGCAGGGAAAAAAAGAAGAAAATAGACCAGCCTCTTAAACCTCTGTAACTCAATTTGGCAGTAAATGGCACCATCTACTGGCCAAAATAGGTTATTACAGTAAGAAATGCAATGGATATAAGCTCAAATTTTCTTACTTTATAATTAATTAAAAATGATTTTACAAAAAAAACACTGGTTTCTGACAATGTTTTTTTGGAAAATCACTTGGTAGTGAAGGGGTTAACTAAGCAAGCAAGATAAAAACAAAGCACATGTAAGATATCAGCAGCATAAAATAAACACAATAAGGACATTTCCTTTTTTTGGTTGCAGTGGCCCTTTAAATCCTTGCAGCTCTACGGCCAACCCTTTAGTCACAGATGTCACTGGAGGAAGCACAGGTTTCCTCTGTTTTCATAAGGACATGTAGTCCCACCAAGGAAAAGTGGTGTAAGTACCCACCTACATCTACGTGGGAGTGAATTGCACGAGTATTGCGCTGGTGTATGGCAGGAAATTGCTTTACAGTACATTCTTAGGATAGGTGTAGGTAGCACAGTCAATAATCTTTGTGTGTATATATGATAGCTTCCAGACCTAAGGGAGAGAGGAATCCTCTAGAAAGCTTGTCTTTTAAATGTAACGTTAGTCCAATAAAAAAGGTATCACTACATACTGCTATACTTGTGATTTTTATATAGATAGAGTAGGCCGTGTTAGTCCAGATGCCAAAATCACAAGCATAGCAGTACATAGTGATACCTATATTATTGGACTAACATTACATTTACGTTACATTACAACACCACATATAACGTCAAGGGCTCGTACCTCTGCACATCTGCCAATGTGGTGTACATGATCCAGTGCACGGCCTGTGAATAGGGCTCCTATATTTGTGAATCTAGCCTTAAACTAAATCTCAGGATGAACCTGCACAGACACTCCATCAAGAACCATCAGGAAAATACATATTGTACCCCAGTGGGATATCAATTCAATCTAATAGGCCACTCCATCCAAAACCTCAAAATTAAAATCCTCAAAGGAAATTTTAAAGGCAATCGTGAACGCAAGACATTTGAAATGAAAATGATCACATATTTTAACACCATAAAAGAAGGACTCAATGTGGATTCTGGCTTTTTAACTCATTATCATGATGTCACATAACATTCAGAATTCTGGCTGGTGCTTGGTTCTTTTTTCTGTTTTTGTTTTTTGTTTTTTGTGTCTGTTTCAGGCTTTTTTTTTTTTCTCTTTCACGTTGTCATGATCTATCACTGTTGTTTCATAGGCCGAAGAAC
The DNA here is from genome assembly GCA_009667805.1 of Leptobrachium leishanense. NCBI lineage: Eukaryota > Metazoa > Chordata > Amphibia > Anura > Megophryidae > Leptobrachium > Leptobrachium leishanense. The sequence goes on from CM019067.1 coordinate 307,144,465, forward strand.
GCTCATGTGTTTATTTTCCCCATTTTTTACCATACCATTTGACTCTCGCCATTTACGACATCTAACCCCCACCCATGTGACCCTTAATGTCTAAGGCTAGGGTCAGACAAACGTATTCTGTGCGTCCGTGAACAACGGACGTACTTTCTGACTGACGACAAGGTAGTGGCCACAAGGTCCGTTTTTGTGACTGACTTTTTTTTGACGACTGTAGATGGGAATTAAATTTAATATGAAAAAACATTTTGTACATCAAAAATGCTGGACGTCAAAAATGCAATCCGTCTGACTATGTTCCATCACTCACACACAAAGCGTTGCGGACGTGGCACACTCTGTACGTCCGTTCTAGCGGTTTTACGTTCTTGCCTAACTTGCGTCCAATTGCTTTGTCCATTGTGAGTCCGCACTTCTGTGTGGACATACTTCGTGTGTGGGCCTCTATTGATCATAATTGTATGCTACCACGGATGTACAAATGTGCGGCAACACGGACGTGAACACTGTGCTCGTCTGACCCGAGCCTTAATGTTCAATTCTAGGAACTGATCAGTATAGCTTCCAGACCTGAGGAAGAGAGGAATCGTCTCGCAAGCTTGTCTTTTAAATGTAACATTAGTCCAATAAAAAAAGGTATCACTACATCCTATAACCTCCGATCCAGGACCTGCACCTTATTTGCTATACCACAATAAAAAAAGACAGTGGCTCGGTCCTCATTTTCCTACAGAGCACCACAATTATGGAATAACCTCCCAGACACCATCAAATCTTCCCCTAGTCTTAAGTCACTCAAAAGCTCCTTACTAACATACCTCAATACAGAATGCACCTGTAAACATGTAACCTAGTGACTATATTTCCTACATATTTATTTTCTGTTAATCTGTATATTTGTGTTGTTTTTTATAATATCTTGCATTGTATTACTTTGTATTTCTGTAACTGTAACACTTCAATGTTCTTGAACCCAGGACATACTTGAAAACGAGAGAAATCTCAATGTATCCTTCCTGGTAAAATCCTTTATAAATAAAATACTGCTATACTCGTGATTTTGGCAACTGGACTAACATGTCCTACTGAAAATAAATATATATATATATATTTTTTTTAAATTAGAAGTCCTCTCCTGGAGTGGTCCTTTACCATATGTTTTTGTTTCAAGTGGAATAGTCCTTTACTATTCTCTTTTTATGGCCATGCTCTGCGCCGTTACAGTCTTTATTTTCTTGAAATTCACTTATAAAGGGAACCATAGATTGAATGGAATACTCGTGAGTAAATTATTTCTGCTTTTGAAAAGGTAACATCATATAACTGCCTGCGAGTTCACTTGTAGCACTGTGAACAGTACAGAGAATAATGGCATTGCTGTGACAACAAATATAAGCCGCGCTTGACTTCTCCCTCTGCACTAAATGTTCTTTTTTAACTAAATATTACACTGCTTACTATTATGGCTATTTGGCAATCTTTATAGAGCTATGTATTTATGGCAGTGGTTCATATAACTTCCTTTCTAGGAGCCTACCAGTCCTTCCCAGTCAGTGCTGTACTCATCTCTGGGTCAAGTGAGGTGTCATTGGACAGGTCAAGGTCTGGCCATTCCAGACCAGTGAGGGGAGCACAGGGAAGGAGCTGACTTGCAATATATAGACACTGTAGGATGGAAATTAATGCGCTAATACAGGTGGTTACTAGTGATGAGCCGAACACCCCTGTGTTCGGTTCGCATTCGAACTCTAACAATTTCAAAAGTTCGAGTTCGAACACGAACCGAACTCAAGGCAAGTCAATGGGACTCGAAAGTTCGATTTTAAGAGTGCCCTCCAAGAGGGCATATATGCAAGATATTTGCCATAAAAGGTGTATGGGGGTCCGGGTAGTGCCCTGGGGGACAGGAAACAAGGACAAAAAAAACAAACACGTTTTTAAAGGCAGTGAGTTTTCCATGAAACAAGGGTTATAAAATAAAAACAAAAAATTCCTTCAAATATCGTCCCTATGAGGTCCCCATAACCTGCCTATGAGGTAGCGGATTTGTAGGATGTATAGAAACATTTAAAAACAAAAAAATGACATTTCAAATTACGGTAAATGGTTTTCCTTTAATCTATTCATAAACTGCTTGGGGTGGCAGCCTGTATGAAAAGAGGAGACATGTTAGGACACGCAGAACACGTTTAGTGATTTTTTTTGGGCTAAATTATGGTGAAACTTATGCAGGCTTTGGATGAAAGTAACAATAGGTGCTTTTAAATTGGGCCTTTAGTGTCGGCAAAAGTGCCGTCACACCGTAACCCCTCTGTGATATTGTGGAAGAGTGCAGGGATGGACCCTGCGGTCCAATATTAAAATGATATGAATCTGGTATAGGCGTCAGTGGCAGTGCACCCAAATATTGTGCCTTTTTGGTGGCAGCAAGTGCCTTCACACCGTAACCCCTCTGTGGTATTGTGGAAGAGTGCAGAGGTGGAGGTTTTGGTAATGCAGAAGAGATCCCCGATCTATTCAGTTACGTCAGCATCAGGGGATTGATAGCTGCTGATCCACGACTGATTCATTTTTATAAATGTCAGCCGGTCTACAGAGTTGGTGGACAGACGCACTCTTTTGTCTGTGACAAAACCTCCAGTGGCACTGGACGTCCTTTCAGAAAGCACGCTGGATGAAGGGAAACCTAGTAGCTGCATAGCATATTGACTAAGTTCTGGCCAGTGATCCAATCTCAACACCAAGTAAGCCAGTGGATCATCTGCTGGAAAGGTATCTAGGTCTGCCCTTGCCCCTAGGTAGTCCTGCACCATATGGTGAAGACGCTGGCAATGGGTGCCTACATTTAACGTCCCTGGGCATCAGTCAAGCGGCCCCGACCTTCACCGCTCTTCCTCTGATCATCCGCAGCCTCAGAAGCACCCGTGTCATCACTTGGTAACCTACCAGTACCTGGAAAGGTGTTACACAAGTGTCGCTTTAGAGCATCCTCAAGTTGTTTCATCCTGTCCTACCTCTGTGCGGGCAGGTTGAGCTCTGCAACTTTACCCTTGTATCATGGATCAAGAAGGCTTGCCAACCAGTAATGATCCCTCTCCTTGATAGCACGAATCCTGGGGTCCTTTAGCAGGCTTTGCAGGATAAGGGAGCCCATGCAGCATAGGTTGGAGGTGGCATTAGCTTCCGAGTCTTCCTGGTCAATGAGGATGACCCCATCGTGCACCTCCTCCTCCCAGCCACGTACTAGTCCTTGGGTTTCTGGGCACACAAAACCCTCCCTTGAGGAATCCCCACCTTCAGTGGCCCCACTACTTAAATATTCCTCCTCATCCTCCTCCTGTCTGATCTGAGGACCCGCAGGAATGCTGTCTGCATAAAGACTGGGGCCTTGAGAGCTAGGGAAGGCCTCCTCTTCCTCCCGCTACTCTGCCTCTAGTGCCAAATCTATAATTCCCCGCAGAGTGTGCTCCAGCAGGAACACTAAAGGAATTGCGTCACTGATGCATGCATTGTCCCTGCTCACCATCCTCGTTGCCTCCTCAAATGGTAACAGTACAGTGCATGCATCCTTGATCATCAGCCACTGCAGGGGGGAAACAAGTTGACCTGAACCTGTCCTTGTGCCATACTTACACAGGGACTCATTGATGGCCCTCTGCTGCTTGTGCAGATGCTGCAGCATTGCTAATGTCGAGTTCCACCTGGTGGGCATGTCACAGATCAGACAGTTTGTGGAAGGTGGAATTATCTTTGAATTTCTGCCAGGCGAACACTTGCTGGGAATGACCATCTGAAGTGGCTGCAGACTTTTCTGGCCTGGCTGAGAAGCTGTGCCAGCCCTGGGTACCTGGTTAGGAAACGCTGTACCACCAGATTTAGGACGTGTGCTAGGCATGGTACATGCGTCAACTTACCCTGGCGTAGGGCGGAAAGAAGGTTGCTGCCATTATCACAGACGACCATTCCCAGCTGAAGCTGGTGTGGTGTTCACCATCTCTGCACCTGCCCCTGCAGAGCTGACAGAATTTCTGGCCCCGTGTGGCTCCTGTCCCCTAAACAAACCAGCTCAAGTACAGTCTGGCATCTTTTTGCTTGAGCCATTGCATACCCCTGCCACACATCGGTTTAACTGCCACTTCGCAAGAGACAGAGAAGAAGGAGGAGGAGGTGGTGGAGCAGACAGACCTCATACAAGCAGCTTTCTGGAGGCGTGGTGGATGAACAAGCTCCAGCACAGAGCCCCGTCCTGGATCCCTCCCAGCTGCAATCAGAGTTACACAGTGTGCCGTGAAGGAAATGTAACGACCCTGTCCATGCTTGCTGGACCACGTGTCTAAAGTCATATGCACCTTGCTGCTGACTGACTTTCCCAATGACTCCATAACATTGTCTTGCACGTGCTGGTATAGTACTGGAATGGCCTTCCGTGAAAAGAAATGGCGTTTTGGAACCTGCCACTGTGGTACAGCACATTCAGCAAATTCACGGAAGGAAGCAGAGTCCATCAGCTGGAAAGGCAGCAACTGTAATGCGAGTAATTTTGCTAAACTGGCATTTAGACGCTGTGCTTGGAGATGGTTGGGGCTATATTTTTTTCTTCGCTGCAGCAGCTGGGGCAACGTAATCTGACTGCGTAAATCTTCAGCTGATGGGATGCTATCACATTCTGAGGAAGGACCACCTGGTACACCCATTACTGTAGCATCATCCCTGTCAGTGGAGGTTGTAGGCAATGACCTGGCAGGACATATAGTGGGGGTAGAGGCAGATGAGGAGGAGGAGGACCTATGCAAAGTGTTGTGCCAACGGGATGCATGGCAGGTGGTCATAAGTCGCCTCAAGCACGTGGTTACCCAAGTGTGGGATATCTTTCCCACGCTTGATCCTCATCTGACATAGAATACAAATAGCAACGGTGCAGTCTGCTGCACATTTCTTAAAGAACTCCCAGACAGCAGACTTCCTGTACATGTGCTTTGAGACAACAGCGCTCTGCACCTGAGCAGCTGTGACTTCTGATACCTTGGATTGGCTACGGTTGGTCATAGAGGACGTTCTGCCTCGTTTTTGTTGTGCCTCCTCCTCCCTTGACTCCTCTGTTCGATCAGGCACCCAGGTGGAGTCAGTGACCTCATCATCGTCATCACCCCCTATCTCCTCGTCACTGGACCCAACTTCGCAATATGCTGCAGCTGCTGGGGGAACATGAGTGCCAGTTCTTTGTGTGTCACTGGCACCCCTCCCTCTAGGCTGATTTTACTCCCTTCCTCAACCTCAGAGTTTGAATCGGAGCACTGGAGTTGCTGCGCATCCTCAAGCAGCATGTCACTGTCATTGTAGTCAAACAATTCATCTGACTCCTCCGTGTGTGATAGTGAGGCTACGGCAGGAGTAGCTGTGGACATGGAGGCTGAATTAGATGTTTTGGCAGCTGAGGTGGACTGTAAACCACTACCAGCCTGGCTGGCAGAGGACTCAGAGGATGAGGATGGCCTGGCTAGCCAATCCTGCAAATCCTCTGTAAGTTGCTGCTGCTTAAGATGGCCAGCACCAGTTAGAAACAAGGACAAGTGTGCCCCTGCAGAGGATGCACCACGTCCACGACGACCAGAGGCACAGCCTTCCGACACAGAGGCTGCTTGCCCTCTTATCTGTCTGGGAGCGCCTGCCTGTCCTTTTTGGTCTTTCTGACATGGTGAGTGATATATAAATCAAAGATATGCAGAACTCTGATTCAACTGTGCTGTCTAGATTAAAGATTTCCAGAACTCTGGTATAACTCAGTGAGACACCCTGATAGCTGCCAGCCAGTGACAAGACACAAATTACAATTCCCAGGAACTTCCTACAAATCAGTGAGACCCCCTGATGGGTGGCAGTGACAAGACACAGATTACAATTCCCAGATATCTTGTAGAAGTGAGACCCCCCCAATAGCTGCTGGCAGTGAGAACACACAGATTCAACAATTCCCAGATATCTTGTAGAAGTGAGACACCCCAATAGCTGTTGGCACTGAGAAGACACACTAACAGAACAATCTCCTCTCAAAAAAACACGTGCTGGGGCTGTGTGAAGCCTTATATACAGGCTTATTCAAAGAGATCCGAATTGCTTGAGAAAGGTAACCGAACGCTGAAAATCAGCGTTCGGTTACCTTTCTTGGCCATTCGGCTATTCAGAGAGCAGGCAGTTCGCCAAATCCTGGCGAATTGCCTCAACATACGGTGCCTGTTCTGTGCCTGTTTGAGGGCAGTGAAATCCCCATAAGAAAGCACTGCTTCGTCTATTCAGAGAACACAAACCAGCAGTGAAAGGTTCCTGAAATGCCCTGTCATTCGGTGGTTTAATTCGGCAAGTTTATTCAGGCGAATCCCATAGGCTTCAATGTTAAAAATATTCCCGTTTTAATTCAATATCTAATAAACCGTTCATTATAAAATTCTGCAGTAAAGAGTCAATTTATTTATCGATTTTTTTTTAGGATATTTTAAGCATTTTTCTGAATTTCTTTTTTTTTTTTTTTTTAAAGTCCGATATTTTTTTTAAGTTTACTTATTTTTTCTGTAACAGTCCTCTTTATTATAATTTCCTGGACCTCATATGTAAATTTCAGACATTTTCGCTCAGTAGTCTCTTTGCAAACAGTGTTTCACTTTTCAATCATTCATGCAAACTGTTTTCCTAATTTATTCACTGCCTCTTCTGCTGTGTCGAAGGCTGCGATCGGCTCCTGTTCGGGTTTTTCTGTGGTTCTCGGCAGGTTAATCCAGATGTTTTGAGGGTTTTCGGCGTGCATTCGCTGGGTTTTGCGGTTAGTTTTCGTCAGGTTTGCGGCAGTTTTTCCCTGCAATTCGGGGACCCTGTGGTGCTTGCTGAATACACCGCAGGGTCACCGAAATGGGATCGGCAAAACAAACCGAATTGAAGAGAACGAAAAGTCACCGAACGTGCGGTGACTTTTCGAATCTCTTTGAATAACCCTGATAGTGTGCTGCGGGACTTAGCTCTGTGAGCCCATGATTGGGCAAAATTTGCCCAATCAGGACTCTGAGCCGTGATTGGCATAGTCTTGCACCTGTCTTGCACCCTCCCCCCAAAAAAATAGTGCAAGAATTGTAAGAAATACCTTGGGGCAAACAAAATAATATTATAAATTTTTATTGAAATGAAAAGCAGGTTCTGAGCGGGGACGTGATGCAATTGTTATTTTTTTGCACTACTGGTTCTTACAATTGTTTTTTTCAAACTTTTAGTTTCATAGAAAAAATGCCCACTACAGAGGGCACATTTTTTGCAAAACAAACAAAAATTTGTAATAAAAAAAATGTTAATTTTTTTAATTTAGATTTTTATAATTCTTTTGGGATTTTTTTTAATTTTTTTTTTACAGGGAAAGGTTCGGCAGCACCCCTTGTGATGGACAGCTCTTTCTGTAAAACAAAAAAAAATATATATATTTTTTCTTACAGAGCAAGGTGCCCCTCTGTGATGGGCGACTGTAGGCACCTGTTTACTTTTGCCTTTTTGTAAGTCCAGCCCTGTATACATGTCTATAAGATCATGTAGAATCTGTCAACTCTAATATTCCCATTATTATCTCATAGTTTAAGAGCTGCTAATGGTTACCATCGATGCAATTTCACTGGATCGAGTTGTTCAGCGAAAGGCCACCAGAGGACTCTGTATCATTCAATCTATGGAGAGCGGAGGCAGTAGAAAGTGCTACCCTCTACGCCTCTACAATGATGGACAAGGACTGTGCTGGGAATTTTTTTGTTGTCTATCTTTGTGTGTTAAGTGATGTTCGTATCAGCAAAATCACTTAACACCAACCTTTTGGAGGAGGCTGTTATTTTCTTTTTTTCAGAAGGTGAGAATAACAAGCGACCTCGGCATCATAGTTACATAGTAATAAAGGCTTAAAAAAGAACAATGTCTATCACATTCAACCTTCTACATAGTCCTATGGCTGTTGATGATCCAAAAGAAGGCAACACCTCCCCACTTTGTGCAAATCCATTTATGCCCAAAAATGGAAAAAATTCTTTCTTGAATTTTCATACTTTTCCAGTTGCCCCAATATTACTGCCTTCCACACAAAGCCTAGGAAGCATAATGTACAACAGGCAGCCATAACAGCTGAGCTACAACAAGAGCTTGCAGTACATCAGGCGAGCAGTTCGTATCAACGAGGGTGAATGATGCATTCATTGACTCACTCGTCATTGCTGTTTGCTTGGGTGGAATAGAGTCCCATGTTGTTCACCAGCCAGGAATTTGGGTTTGTCAGGCAGAAACCCATTAAAAAAATAAAGATCGCTTCTAAAAATGTGTATTTTGGATTGTGTTACAACAGAAACTTCACAGTTCAGATCTGTCTCCCACCTTTCATCACTAGGCAAGTCATCGACGCTGATACAGTTTCTAAATTCCAAAATCCTGCGCTAAAGGCAGAAAGTGTGAACAATGGCGCTGACATTTCTAGTAGAGCTGCTAAATCCATTAAGAGAGTTCCATAACGTTTTGGAATGCCAACAAAACATTCTTATACAAAGAGGCTTATTCAGGACGCACTGAAATGTCAGCAAAATTTTGGTGATTTCTCGTTCGGTGCACTTTTGACGATTTCCGTTCGTCAACCCTGCGGTGAATTCAGTATTCACGCAGGTTACCTGAACTGCGCCAAATGCCGCTGATCGGTCCACCGAAGACAGCCGATGATCCACTGAACGCCGCCAAACTGACTAACGCACTTCGCTGAAAAAATCCAATCAGCTGCTGAACACCTCCGAACGCCACAGTTAGTAGGAAAAAAGCAGTTATTCTTTAAAATGTTCGAAAATTCCTCCCAATTGAGGAAAAAGGATCTCCCTTAGTGCCCACTTAAAACTTAAGTTTTAAGTAGGCACTAAGGCTGGCGTCAGATGAGAGCATTTGAAGAACGGAAGGAAAGTCCGTGAGAGTGGACGTTCCTTCCACTCGATGCTCGTCTGGCCATCTCGACGCTCGTCTGGCCACCTCGTCTGGCCACTTAGTGCGCTCAGCACTGCAAGGCTCAGTCCTATGAAGAATCGCGCTTTGCAGCTCCGTCAATGCGCGTCCTAGCGCTTTGACGGAGAGGGCTGCTGCACGGACGCTGCACGGGCCACTGTTGCGCGTGCAATAGCGTGTGACTGGCCTCGTCGCAGCGTCTCAAACCTTCGACGGCCGCCAGAAGGCACGTCAGTACGGACACACATAGTGCGCTCATCTGACGCCAGCCTAAGGGAGATCCTTTATCCTCAATTGGGAGGAATTTTCTAATCTATTGAATCACCTTCTCCCTTATTTCACGTCCTGACTATGATTGAGCTTGGTTGTAATATCAATCCCAGACGTATATTTAAATACTTTATATCCTTTAAAAGGTGTTTGAAACAATAGAATTTCATGAAAATGTGTGGAAATAATAAAGGTCCTACAAAAAATAATAAAATGGTCTGTTACAGAATTTAAAAAAACCCCATTAAAAAAAATGAAAATCAAAATTTTCGCCTAAAAAATCCAGAAAAATAACTAAAAAAAAGTCTAAAAAATAAATAAATAGGCTGTTTGCTGAAACTGAAAAGAATAAACTGTTGAATAAAAAACAAAACACTTAAACAGTAATATTATTTTACATTTAAATCCTTTGGTATGCGCCTGTTTAAACCTGTCGAACTGAACCACTAAAAATCGGGACATTTCACCAACATTTCTGTAAAGTTCGGCGTTCTGTAAATAGATTAACCATTACTTCTCTGTGGGACAATTTCACTGCTGCCGAATTGCGGTGGTCTCCGGCGCACTACATCAAATTTCTCTGTCAATTTGTCTGTATATGGCGAATTGAGAGCTCTCTGAACAGACGAACTGCCACGAAATTGCTCTCTATGGTGAAATTCACTGTTCGGTGCAATTTGGTGGCAAGTTCGGCATTCATTGAATAACCCTTAGGCTGGGCGCACAGGAGCGCACTCAGAGTGGAAGTAAGATCCGTGAGAGTTGACGTGCCTTCCACTCGACGCCCGCATGCCCCCCTCAGCGCTGCAAAGCGCGATCCTCCTATGGAGGATCGCGCTTTACAGCCCGGTCGACGCGCATCGACGGTGAGGATCTCTAGGCGGACGCATGCTACGCGCGCATGTGACTGGCCCCGTTGCAGCATCACAACGCTGCGACGGACGCCGGCAAGTACGTCATAATGCACGTACTGTGCGCAAAAGAAAACGCTAAAGTCTTCATTACAACTTTTTTGGGGGTATCTAAACCCCCTCTAAACTTCAGACTCGTATCTGGAAACATGGCTTTTTTTGACCGTAAGTCGAGGATTGAACTGGTATGGCAGCTTTTTATCGCGCTATGTTTTTATGGAGTAATATAGACATTTGCCGTTTCCTAAACGGTTTCCTGTTCCTTAGACACCTTCCCAAACAAGCAGAGTCAGCAGTGTAATCTCAATCCTTTCTCCGGCTGAACAGAGCATTGTTATCTTGGCAAGAGCCGTCACATTACTCATCAGAGCATCTGCATGTGATTTAGCATTAGGTAACAGAACAAAGTAAGAAGCGAACATACAGGGGATGTAAAAAAATGAAAGGTTCGCAGGCCAACATGCTGCAGACGCCGGCTTGTATTTATTTTATTCTCCTTTCTTGTAGTGATGAAAGATCCTTTGAAAGTGCAGTATTCCCTGGCATAGCTGCAGGCACGGGAAGCACAGCATGTTCAGTGTGGAAGATCTCCTGGTGTCTCATGGATACAGAGTGTCTAAGAACTCGCTTTCTGCCTATCAAGCCAGGGGAGAAGGATACCACGAAGCCACGGAAAACAGGGCTGCCGACAATGTGACGTTGAACGGTTATCAAGCAGACCCGGAGGTCTGTGACGCAAACCCGAACCCGCTCGTTAAAAGCCACTTGGAAAGTGATTACGAAAAGGGTTGCCTGAATAAGAGACGGCAGATACATTCCGTTGGATATCCCAAAGGCCAACAATGTTTCGAGTCATGTCACACGTCGGAAACAGGGTATGTTTTCATTGCTTTTTAGAGATAGTGTGTGTGTGTGTGTGTGTGTTTTACATCTCCAGGCCATAAATGACATACAGGGTTATTCAGAGAGCTGTGAAAATCAGGAGAATGACTGGAGAATGACTGGAGAATGGAAAATTCTAGGTCAAAATAGCCGATTTGGAAAGTGAGATGAATGGGAGAATTTTTCCGGTTTGGCTATTTTGACATAGAATTTTCCATTCTCCAGTCATTCTCCTGCTTTTCACCGCTCTCTGAATAACCCTGATAATATTAAATGAAACCTTTTAAAAGTAATTTTATTCCACTCTATAGAAAAATAGAAAGAAAAAAAAGGAAGCTAAAACATACTAGAATCTTTGTACCGTATTGTTTTATTTTGCCTCACTTTTTAATGTTCCTACATCTATTTTGTTTTATAAAATTGGTCGGTGTGTCATACATTCAACAATATTTACCAACACTGCACTGGTCATAGAAATGAGTAGGTGCACTCACTTACACAGGGACGTCTGTAATGGGATCACACAAAAAAAAAACACCGAAAGAAGAGAATATATAAATAAAAAAAAAATTACTGTTATTTCTTATATTTTTTGGATGTGATTTATTTTTCTATTAAATATACATTTGTTACATTTTTTTTTTATTTAATCTGATTTTTTTCTTTGTGTGCTTGCTGTATATGCTATTGCTGGACCAAGGTAATAGAACCTATACGCTGCTTCAGTTTACATTCTATTACCTTGGCCCCGCAATGGTATAAACAGAATAGAATCTTTTGTTCTGGATTGTTTTATATTGACTTTATACAATGCTCCTGCATTTGTTTTGTTTTCTAAAGCTGGGAGATGTGTTCTATGTTTAACCATACTTACCATCCCTTCCTTGGCCTCAGAAATGAGAAGGTGCACTCACTTACACAGGGAGGACAGTAAAAGGTTGCATCAGTTTAAATAAAAAGAACACCGAAAGAAGAAAATATACAAATAACCAAAAAAATATTTTTTTGTTTTTTATTTTAATATAGGTTTGTTGTTAGTGTAGTAAAAAACATATATTTTATTTTTTTCTGTTATTTCTTATTAAGTTTGTTTATTTCCCTATTAAATAAACATTTATTAATATCCATTTTAATTTTTTTTTTCTTTACGTGTGTTTGCTGTATGTGCTATTGCTTGGGCCAAGGTGATAGAACTCAATGTAAACCGATGCACATTCTCAGAGTTATCCAAAGAGATTCGAAAAGTCACCTCACGTTCGGTGACTTTTCGTTCTCTTCATTTCGGTTCCTGTTGCCGATCCCATTTCGGTGACCCTGCGGTGTATTCAGCAAGCATCACAGGGTCCCCAAATTGCAGGGAAAAGCTGCCGCAAACCTGACGAAAACTCACTGCAAAACACAGCGAATGCACGCCGAAAACCTGCAAAAACATCTGGATTAACCCGTCGAAGACGCCGGAAACAACCGAGCAGGAGCCGATCACAAGCAGCGAAGCCGCTGGAAAAAGCCGAGAAAAAGCCGAGACCGCAGACAGAGGGAGGTGAATAAATTAGCAAAACAGTTTGTATGAATGTGAAAGTGAAAAGCTGTTTGCAAAGAAACCACTAAGCGAAAATGCCTTAAATTTGCATATGAGGTCCAGGGAATGATAATAAAAAGGGCTGTTACAGAAAAAAGAAGAAAAAAAAAAAGAAGAAAAATGCTTAAAGTATCCTAAAAAATCTATAAATAAAGAGACTCTTTACCGCAGAATTTTATAATGAACGGTTTATTAGATATTGAATTAAAACAGGAATATTTTTAAGGGCAAAAATATAGGAAGCCTCAGCGTCTGGAATAGGTTCCCGTTGTTCTATTCAGTTGGATCGTAGATATTATAGTCGCCAAATTTGGCAAAAAAGGAAAGAAAGATGGGTGTAAGGTAGAAAATATTTTTAATTCCAAAATGGATAAATGGATAAAATAGCATAGATATGCTCAAAGCCCGACGCGGCAAAAAAATCATATGTACAGGTTTTTAACCTGTATTGCCCTTGAAAAAGTCTAGCTGTAGACGAAACGCGTCGGGCTTTGAGCATATCTATGCTATTTTATCCATTTATCCATTTTGGAATTAAAAATATTTTCTACCTTACACCTATCTTTCTTTCCTTTTTTTGCCAAATTTGGCGACTATAATATCTACGATCCAACTGAATAGAACAACGGGAACCTATTCCAGACGCTGAGGCTTCCTATTTTTTTGCCCTATCTATGTGTGGAGTATCTTGGACCATCTCCAGGGAACCTCCTCAGCATTTCATCATAAAAAGATAAGTTGACTTCCTTTTCCTTCCTGTCACCATTTGCCGGTTGCTAGGAATATTTTTAACATTGAAGCCTATGGGATTCTCCTGAATTAACTTGCCGAATTAAACCACCGAATGGCAGGGCATTAGGGGAACCTTTCACTGCTGGTTTGTGTTCTCTGAATAGCCGAAGCAGTGCATTTTCATGGGAATTTCACTGCCCTCGAACAGGCACCGAACAGGCACCGTATGTGCAGGCAATTCGCCAGGATTTGGTGAATTGTCTGCTCTCTGGATAGCCGAATGGCCAGGAAAGGTAACCGAACGCTGATTTTCAGCGTTCGGTTACCTTTCTCAAGCAATTCGGATCTCTTTGGATAACCCTGTCTATCATTTTGGCCCAGCAATAGCATATCCAGCAAACACATGTTAAGAAAAAAAAGAAACCATTTAAAAAAAATTATAAATGTATGTTTAATAGGGAAATAAAAATAACAAAAGAATTAACCTTAAAAAAATTTAAAAATAAACATAATAAAAGAAATTAAAGTTAAAAAAATAAAAATCATATTTTTTTTAGTTTTATACTTTTTGTCCATGTACACGGGTGCATCCTTTTTACAGACCTCCCTTTGTAAGTGAATGTCTTTATTGAAGCCGGTGCATTAATGGTAAGTATTGCTGAACATAGAACCTCCCAACTTTATAAAACAAAATAGATACAGGAACATTCCATATGGAGACAAAATAAACCAATTAAGAATCAAGACTTCTAGCGCTTTTAAAAAAATGTTTATTAATCTTCTAGTGGAATAAAATGACTTTTTTATTTGCTTTCTTGTATTGTATGCTACTTATTGTCTGAAGACATGTTGCTAGTGGAGTGACACTGCACTGGATCAGCACTAACCAATCAGACAAGCCCATTATCACTTACATTTTAGAAATGCCTTATGTGACTTTTACTTTATCATGCAGATTTATATGCCACGTCTGTTTTATTTTATCTCTTTCATGCCATGTTGCTTCACCTCATTTGTTTTAAGGAATTTTTGTTGGTGTACATTAGGGATGAGCCAAACACTCCCCATTTTTTCAGGACCGAACCCGAACCCCCATGCAAGTCAATGGGGCTGAAAATTAGTTTTTTGGAGTGCCCTCCAAGAGGGCATATATGCTAGATATTTGCCATAAAAGGTGTATGGGGGTCCGGGTAGTGCCCTGGGGGACGGGAAACAGGGACAAAAAGTTTAAAAAAAAACGTTTTTAAAGGGACTGTGAGTTTTCCATGAAATAAGGGTTAAAAATAAAAAGGAAAATTTCCTTTAAATATCGTGCCTAGGAGGTCCCCATAACCTGCCTGTGAAGTGGCGGATTTCTAGGATGTATAGAAATATGTAAAAACCAAAAAATGACATTTCAAATGACGGTAAATGCTTTTCCTTTTAATCTATCCATAAACAACTGCTTGGGGCGGCAGTCTGTATGAAAAGAGGAGACATTTTCGGACACGCAGAAAAAGTTTACTGATTTTTTTGGCAGTGAAAAGCCGGAGAATGGAAACTTCTAGACCAAAAAGCCGATTTGGAAAGTGAGATAAATGGGAGAATTTTTCTGGTTTGGCTATTTTGACCTAGAATTTTCACTTCTCCAGTTATTCTCCTGCTTTTCACCGCTCTCTGAATAACCCTGTGAATGTTTAATCCCGAGGTGAAAAATAACATTGCTTTAGATTTTTTTCAAACACCAGTTAAATGCAGCATATTAGGATGTTTTAGGGAAATTAATTCTCAAATCTCAATCAGAAGCAGACACCACCCCACCCTCAGTATATTGTACAATGTATCAAATTGATTACCAGACTAAAAACACCTGGTGTTATGCCCGTTTGTGAACAGAGGTCATTTAGAGTTGATAATCTTTCCACGTACACATTAGTTTTTAATTCCATATCTAATAAACATAGAAACATAGAAAAATGTCGGCAGATAAGAACCTTTCGGCCCATCTAGTCTGCCCAATTACATGGATACTTTACCTGGATTTATCTTTTCTTTAGGATAGCCTTATGCCTATCCCATGCTTGCTTAAATTCAATTACTGTTTTGGCCTCTACCACTTCTACTGGAAGACTGTTCCATGTATCCACCACCGCTCAGTAAAATAATGCTTCCTGATGTTACTTTTAAACCTTTGCCCCTCTAATCTAAGACTATGTCCTCTTGTTTTGCTATTTTGTTTCCTTTTAAATATACTCCCTTCCTCTACCTTGTGGATTCCCTTTACGTATTTAAATGTTTCTATCATATCTCCTCTGTCTCGTCTTTTTTCCAAGCTGTACATGTTAAGATCATTAAGCCTTTCTTGGTAACTTTTCTCCTTCAAGCCGTACACCATTTTAGTAGCCCTTCTCTGAACTCTCTCCAAGATGTCTATATCCTTCTGGAGATACGGTCTCCAGTACTGCACACAGTACTCCAAGTGAGGTCTCACCAGTGCTCTGTACAGTGGCATGAGCACTTCCCTTTTCCTACTGCTAATACCTCTCCCTACACAACCAAGCATTCTGCTAGCATTTCCTGCTGCTCTATTACATTGACTACTTACCCTTAGATCCTCTGAAATAATAACCCCTAAATCCCTTTCCTCAGATGTTGAGGTTAGGACTGTATCAAATATTCTATATTCAGCCCTTGGGTTTTTACGTCCCAGGTGCATTATCTTGCACTTATCCACATTAAAACTCAATTGCCACAACTCCGACCATTTTTTTTAGCTTACCTAAATCATTTGTCATTTGGCTGATCCCTCCAGGAACGTCAACCCTGTTGCAAATCTTTGTGTCATCAGCAAAAAGACATACTTTTCCATTAATACCTTCTGCAATATCACTAATAAAAATATTAAAGAGAATGGGTCCAAGTACTGACCCCTGAGGTACCCCACTGGTAACAAGACCTTGCACCGAATAAACTCCATTTACCACAACCCTCTGTTGTCTGTCACTCAGCCACTGCCTAATCCATTCAACAATATTGGAATCCAAGCTCAAGGATTGCAATTTATTGATAAGCCTTCTATGCGGAACAGTATCAAAAGCCTTACTGAAATCTAAATAAGCAATGTCTACTGCACCACCTGTGTCTATTATTTTTGTTACCCGATCAAAAAAATCAATAAGATTAGTTTGGCATGATCTCCCTGAGGTAAACCCATGTTGTTTCTGATCCTGTAATCTATGTGTTTTTAGGTGTTCAACAATCCTTTCCTTTAACATGGTTTCCATTAATTTCCCTACTACTGACGTAAGACTAACTGGCCTATAGTTCCCCGATTCCTCCCTACTACCCTTCTTGTAAATAGGCACAACATTTGCTAATTTCCAGTCTTCTGGGACGACTCCTGTTAACAAGGATTGGTTAAATAAATCTGTTAACGGTTTTGCTATTACATCACTGAGCTCCTTTAATAATTTAGGGTGGATCCCATCAGGCCCCATTGACTTATTTGTCTTTACTTTAGACAGCTGCTTTAGAACCTCCTCCTCTGTAAACTCATATGTAAATGTCTCTTTAGTGTTCTCTCCTAACTGAGGTCCCTTTCCTTCCTTTTCTTCTGCAAAGACTGAACAAAAATATTTATTGAGGCAGTCAGCGAGACTTTTATCCTCTTCTACATACCTTCCTTCCTTTGTTTTTAATCTAACTAATCCTTGTTTTACTTTTCTTTTCTCGTTTATGTATCTAAAAAATGTTTTGTCCCCCTTTTTTACTGACTGAGCTATCTTCTCTTCTGCGTGTGCTTTGGAAGCTCTTATAAATTGCTTTGCCTCTTTCTGCCTAATCTTATAGGTTTGCCTATCTTCTTCACGCTGAGTTTTTTTATAATTATTGAATGCTATCTTCTTGTTCTTTACTATTTTGGCCACTTCTGCAGAGTACCACAGTGGTTTCTTCCCTTTTTTGTTTTTGCTAACAAGCCGAATGCAATTTCCTGTGGCCTTCAATAATGCTTCCTTTAAATAATCCCATTTCTCCTGGACTCCCTTTAAACTCCTCCAGTCTGATAATGACTCCTTCACACAAAATCTCATTTTAGAAAAATCAGTTTTTTTAAAGTCTAAAACTTTTGTTTTTGTGTGGTGCGGCTCCATCCCTGTTCTTATATTAAACCATACTGACTGGTGATCACTAGATCCCAAATTTTCACCTACAACAACGTCCGATACCAAACCTCCATTTGTGAGTATTAAATCCAATATGGCCTCTTTACGGGTCGGCTCCTCAACTACTTGTGTTAGAGATAATCCCAGTAAGGAGTTTAGAATATTTGTACTCCTGGTGCACCCAGCTGTTTTGGTTTTCCAGTTCACATCAGGAAGATTAAAGTCCCCCATGATAATAACTTCCCCCTTCATTGCCATTTTGGCTATTTCCTCAACCAGCAGATTATCTAGCTCTTCTACTTGTCCAGGGGGTCTATAGATCACACCTACACGAGCTACTGTATGATTGCCAAATGTTAGTGTAACCCAAACTGACTCTATGTTCACCTCGCTCACTTTTATTTGGTTCGTTTTTATGTTGTTTTTCACATACAGGGCCACTCCTCCTCCTTTCCTACCTTCTCTGTCTTTTCTATATAAAGAATACCCGGTATTGTTATGTCCCAGTTATTTTTCTCACTGAACCATGTCTCAGTAACCGCCACTAAATCTACTTTTTCAGCTGCCATCATTGCCTCCAGTTCATTGATTTTATTGACTAAACTGCGAGCATTTATAGACACGACTCTGAGCTTGTCATTTTTTACCTCGCATGTTGCTTGCACCCTCCGATTTAGTTTTGGGGGACAATCGGGCAGATTGTTTACCCTTTTGTCCCCCCTCCTAGTTTAAATATTTCTTTGTGAAACCTTTGAACTTCTCACTGAGAACATA
The DNA here is from genome assembly GCA_009667805.1 of Leptobrachium leishanense. Lineage (NCBI taxonomy): Eukaryota > Metazoa > Chordata > Amphibia > Anura > Megophryidae > Leptobrachium > Leptobrachium leishanense. Next base: position 307,162,746 of record CM019067.1, read on the forward strand.
TGTTCCCCTATGAGTAAGATGCAAACCATCTTTTTTATACAGTTCCTTTCTGCTCCAATTAGAGCTATCATGGGACACAAAGCCAAATCCTTGCTCCCGACACCATTCCCGAAGCCACAAATTGAATTCCTTATTGCGCATCTTTCTATCTTGAATGTTATGCACAGGCAAAACTTCAGAGAATGACACAGTGGACGCAATCTGCTGTATTTCACCTCCAAGAACACAAAAATCTTCCTTAATCTCAGAAACCTCATTGCTAGCCAAGTCATTTGTCCCTAGATGGACTAGAACATCTACTTCCCCTTGCTGCTTTGCTTCTTTGACAATATTGAGAATACGTCTCCTGTCTCTACGAGCAGTAGCCCCAGGAAGACATCTCACCAAACCACTACTCTCCAGCTCAACACCTCTTATGATAGAATCACCCAGCAACAATTGCCTTCTATCAAGTCCCACCTTTTCATTTTTGTCCTTGGTTGCAGTGCTGCATACCTTAGGCATAGTGGATGGTGGTTCCTCAACTATGGTGTCTGAGCCTGCATCCGTCTTACCACTACACTCTGAAAGTGCCTCAAAAGAATTAAGAAGAGCCACAGATTGTGGGACATGCTTTCTATCCACAACGCTAAGTCTACCAGATCCTACAGTAGTCCATCTGCCGCTCCTAGGAGGCCTCTGTGGCAGTGGCTTTGTAACAGTCATAGCCTGAGTTTGTCTAACAGATAATTTACAAATCTCAGACTTCAAACAGGCAATTTCCTGCTGCAATAAAGAGAACTGCCTACATATCAGGCACACTCCAAACCTCCAAAAATTGGATCTAAAAACAAACGCATGACAGCTCTTACACTGGACCAAGCCTGCCATTATAAAAGAATGGATTTAAAACCAGCAAATCTTACCTTTTTGTAGGTTTTCTACCTCCTGTCAAACCTCAGACTACCTCCAGAGTATCTCCAGAAGATCTCCTGTAAGTTCACTTTGAAGACTTCACTTAGAAGGCTTGCCAAGCTCAATTAGACCAAGCTAATATTCCACAAGCTTTATATAGCCCCCTAAGAACACCTCCCCCAACAAGGCGTGGACAAGTTTAACCACTTTAGCAAATAGCACGCAATTGATTCCAATTGTATGCTAATCAGTAAGAGGAATGAGTCACCAGCCTAACCTAATTTACACACCAGACCTAACTTAAAACCTTAAGATGAATAGAAAAGATCTGTTTGAAACAAAAATCTAAATCACTCACCAGAAGATCTCCTGTAAGTTCACTTTGAAGACTTCACTTAGAAGGCTTGCCAAGCTCAATTAGACCAAGCTAATATTCCACAAGCTTTATATAGCCCCCTAAGAACACCTCCCCCAACAAGGCGTGGACAAGTTTAACCACTTTAGCAAATAGCACGCAATTGATTCCAATGTATGCTAATCAGTAAGAGGAATGAGTCACCAGCCTAACCTAATTTACACACCAGACCTAACTTAAAACCTTAAGATGAATAGAAAAGATCTGTTTGAAACAAAAATCTAAATCACTCACCAGAAGATCTCCTGTAAGTTCACTTTGAAGACTTCACTTAGAAGGCTTGCCAAGCTCAATTAGACCAAGCTAATATTCCACAAGCTTTATATAGCCCCCTAAGAACACCTCCCCCAGCAAGGCGTGGACAAGTTTAACCACTTTAGCAAATAGCACGCAATTGATTCCAATTGTATGCTAATCAGTAAGAGGAATGAGTCACCAGCCTAACCTAATTTACACACCAGACCTAACTTAAAACTTAAGATGAATAGAAAAGATCTGTTTGAAACAAAAATCTAAATCACTCACCAGAAGATCTCCTGTAAGTTCACTTTGAAGACTTCACTTAGAAGGCTTGCCAAGCTCAATTAGACCAAGCTAATATTCCACAAGCTTTATATAGCCCCCTAAGAACACCTCCCCCAGCAAGGCGTGGACAAGTTTAACCACTTTAGCAAATAGCACGCAATTGATTCCAATTGTATGCTAATCAGTAAGAGGAGTGAGTCACCAGCCTAACCTAATTTACACACCAGACCTAACTTAAAACCTTAAGATGAATAGAAAAGATCTGTTTGAAACAAAAATCTAAATCACTCACCAGAAGATCTCCTGTAAATTCACTTTGAAGACTTCACTTAGAAGGCTTGCCAAGCTCAATTAGACCAAGCTAATATTCCACAAGCTTTATATAGCCCCCTAAGAACACCTCCCCCAGCAAGGCGTGGACAAGTTTAACCACTTTAGCAAATAGCACGCAATTGATTCCAATTGTATGCTAATCAGTAAGAGGAATGAGTCACCAGCCTAACCTAATTTACACACCAGACCTAACTTAAAACCTTAAGATGAATAGAAAAGATCTGTTTGAAACAAAAATCTAAATCACTCACCAGAAGATCTCCTGTAAATTCACTTTGAAGACTTCACTTAGAAGGCTTGCCAAGCTCAATTAGACCAAGCTAATATTCCACAAGCTTTATATAGCCCCCTAAGAACACCTCCCCCAGCAAGGCGTGGACAAGTTTAACCACTTTAGCAAATAGCACGCAATTGATTCCAATTGTATGCTAATCAGTAAGAGGAATGAGTCACCAGCCTAACCTAATTTACACACCAGACCTAACTTAAAACCTTAAGATGAATAGAAAAGATCTGTTTGAAACAAAAATCTAAATCACTCACCAGAAGATCTCCTGTAAGTTGCTTATAATATTCTGCAGTAAAGAGTCTCTTTATTTCTAGATTTTTTAGTATCTTTTTAAGCATTTACTATACTTTTTTCAAAATTTCTTTTTTTTTTTCGAACCCGAACCGACCACGCCCAAAAAGTTCAAAATTCGCGAACTTTCGAACTGCCAAAGTTCGGGTCGAACTCCGAACCGTCCGAAGCCGAACAGCTCATCCCTAGTGTACATGGCAAGGAAAATCAGTTGAACCTGCATTTTATTTACAACATACGTGTGTTTGACACCCAGGACATACTTGAAAACTAGAGAAATCTCAATGTATCCTTCCTGGTAAAATACTTTGCAAATAAATAAATATTTTGGCATTGCGTAGGTCAACGTTTGTTTAGTCTCCCATCTTTTTAAAGGGATATACAGTATTTTGGGGAATGTCTCCGAAGTGTGGGCGAAGATGGGACTATTCCAAGATGGTGATGACCTAATGACTTTATATTTAAAACTGTATCTTGTTTACAACAACTAAGGGCAGTATTACATACTGCCTGCTAAAACGAGGACTCTAAGGAAGAAAACCTGCACCTGCAGGTTTCTCTTTAGCATCCCAGTTTTAGCTCCATATTACGGGGCAGGGGCTAATCCAGCAGCCTGCCGGGTAACGCAGCGCTAAGCCTCAGGATGCTCGAGGCAGCACTAAGCGCCTCCAGGATCATCCCCTCAATGGAGTCCATGAGGCTTCCACTGCTGGTCACATGACCTGCAGGATGTCGCCTCTCGCGAGATCCTGCAGGTCGGTGGAGTGATGCACGGAGGGAAACTGGGGACTTTTTCCCCTCAGTCTCTCTCTGCTTCCAGCGGCCAGAAGAGGCGTATCGAGCCGCCTTTCTCTCCACGGGATGAGAGGTGAGTATCTGATTATTATTTTTTTTTGGGGGGGTGGGGATTTGTAGCTGCAGAAGCGGAATCATTTAGCAGCAGCTCCTAGCTGTGGTTAACTTTTGAGTTAGCCGCAGCGGAGTGTAATTAGCTTTAGGACTTTGTAATCCTAACGCTAATTAACTCTTTGTGCTCCCCATGTTAAGCATAGGGAGCGCAAAGGGCAGTATGCTCGCCATGAAAAGTGCAAGATTCGAATCACTAACAGGTTTTTACATATTCTGTAATATGGTCGGCTTGTGCTAGGGCCACTTAACGTTAGTGCCCAGCTGTGTGAGGGTTAATGTTAGGTTAAGTATGTAATAGGGCCCTTGTTATATAAAAATGTATCTTGTTTACAACAACTAACATTCTTATATTCCAAGCACAGTAAATGCCAAGGAGGACCTGGAAAAGTTAGAGGTTTGTGTTAAATAGGACTAAAATAATCCTATAACTGGAATATCTCTCAAAGTATATTTCACATAATATTAAGAGTTATTAGAGTTAATATGTTGGTAAAAGCTGTTTTTTCCAAGGAGAAATCTGACTACTAGTCTGGGATCAAGAAGGATTTTTTTTCCTTGTTTGTTGCACATATGGCGAGCGCTTCAGTCTGGGGGCCCTATTCCATTCCTGACACTAACATGGGGACAGTACGAAGGATAATGTGCGCTTGGAGATTTTCCCTTACTGTCTCCATGTTAACGTGGTATTCTGGGGAGGGTGTTATGTATTGACTATGCTTGTACTTCCTGTTTCCTGTTCTGACCTCTGACCTGGAGGCAGTTCTATGATCCATCATGATTCCTTCCTCACACAAACAGCTTGCAGTGTCTTCATTCTTACACCTGAAACAAAGGTGCCATCTCAGCACCACGACCTGGAACGCAGCGCTAAGCTCCCTGATACCCGCAATAGCACTTTTTAACACCTCACTTATCGAGACGCAAAAAATAGATTGCGCTCCCCATGTTAAGTATAGGAGACGCACAGTACAGTAAGCTCGTGCAAGCTGCGAGGCGCAAACCGATTTCACCTCAGTATAGCGTCAAGATTGGAATATCAATGCCAGACATTAAACTTACTTATCGTGGCACTAACGCTTACATATCGAGATGCTACATTAGCACCATCTATGGCATAGAGCCCTGGGTTTTTTGCCTCTTTTGGATCAACAGCAGTAGCTGATTGTCTGAAAGGCTGAACTCAATGGACGCACGGCTCTTTTCAGCCTACAGTTACAGATACAGGTTTTTATAAAGCACTAACACGTTCCGTAGTGCTGTACACTGGGTCTACGTAAATATATAAAATTATATCATGAATTTCTAGATTGTAACGTCAATCTTCTAAACTCTTCACCTCCCCCAGGTGACATGGCCTACATCAGGAGACACCTCAACCTCTGGTCCCCCCTGATGTTTTGAAAACTACAACTCCCATGATTCTGTGTCCATCTATTGCATTCATAGAATTCTGGGAGGTGTAGGCTGTAAACATCTTGGGGGCCGTGAATTTGACATCCCTGATCTACATGCTTTTACAAAGAGATGATTTGTTTGCAACAATAGTTCTAAAAAAATGAGATTTTATATTAGAAGTGGCACAGTAGGGGGATTTAAATGGTTCTAATAATAATAATAATATTATGTAAAACGCGGAGACTTCAAATATCACAGTATTGTTTCTTGTTTTCATGGTTTCGCCCCACAGCAGCCTGGTCTCACAGTAAGACTTGGGATGAAAGGGTTGCGATAAGCAGATACACCTTTTAAACAAAACAAACACAGGAAACTGGCAGGATGTATACAACTATTTGACAATGACAAGAAAAACAGTTCCTGTGAGCCTGTACAGGTGGTCCAGATAAGATACTATTTATTTTTCAAAGGGAGCTAGATAACAGTGGATGCAGTTACTATTAAAACAAGCTGCGTTTTTCCTTTTTAGTGAGGAATTGAAAGCAATATATATATTTTTTTTAATTTTAGTCAAAATATAATTTCAATAATAAGGAGTAACTGGGTACAGAAAGGAAAAGAGAGGGGGAAGTGAACCAAAAGAAAATCAATTCAAGTTGCAACATGTATAACCAATCCACACCTGGGCTCTATTTAATTTGGCACGATGGCTGAAATCGGGACCTTTTTTGGCCGATTTACAGTCATTTTCCATTTCGGGAGATTCATACACGGGTTTACCGGCAATTCAATTCCTGATATTTATTTGTTTATTTATAAAGTATTTTACCAGGAAGGATACATTGAGATTTCTCTCGTTTTCATATATAAATTCAGATGGAATGTCGGCTCTTGCGGCTATTCTTCTTAACATAAATTTGGATTGAATCGATAAATCCAAAATTTATCAGTACGCCGATTTCCGAAAAAATTACTGTAACAGATCTCAGTACCCCAACAGGGTCACATCTGCCAATGCTGCTTACTTGCTGGACCCCTGTGTTTTCATCATTACTCTTGTGCCTTTCTTCCCGTCCTTAGCCGCAGTTTAAAGATGGGTACACAATAGAGAGCCTTGCTCGTGCCCCCAGAAATAAGCCGTGGCTCTAGATCTGAAGCTTTGTGCTGGAACAGCAAACAGAATATAGCTGCTACCCAAACCATGAGTCGTGACTGCATGTAAGGTCAGAATAGAACTGGTTTTAATCAGTGAAACACACACATAGATTTATACAGTCGCATCTGGGTCATTTACAGTTGCAAAAAAAAGTATGTGAACCCTTTGGGATTACGTGGAGTTTTGCATGAATTGGTCATAAAATGTGCTCTGATCTAAGTCACAACAATTTGAAAACCAGTCTGCTTAAAATAATACAACACAAACATTATATCTTTTCATGTGTTTATTGAACATAACATGTAAACATTCACAGTGCAGGGTGGAAAAAGTATGTGAACCCCTAGCCTAATGACTTCTCCAAGAGCTAATTGGAGCCTGGAGTGAGCCAACCTTGAGTCCAATCAGTGTGATATTATTGGATGTGTTGCTGAAAGCTGTCCTGCCCTTTAAAAACACACACCAGTTTTGGGTTTACTGGTTTCAAGAAGCAATGCCTGATGTGAACCATGCCGCGCAGAAAAGAGCTCTCAGAAGACCTACGATCAAGAATTCTTGACTTGCATGAAGCTGGAAAGGGTTACAAAAGTATCTCCAAAAGCCTTGATGTTCATGTGTCCACGGTAAGACAGACTGTCTACAAATGGAGAAAGTTCAGCACTGTTGCTACTCTCCCTAGGCATGGTCGTCCTGTAAAGATGTCTGCAAGAGCACAGCGCAGAATGCATAATGAGGTAAAGAAGAATCCTAGAGTGTCAGCTAAAGACCTACAGAAATCTCTGGCACATGCTAACATTTTTGTTGACACATCTACAATAAGGAAAACCTTAAACAAGAATGGAGTACATGGGAGGACACCACGGAGGAAGCCATTGCTGTCCAAAAAGAATATTGCAGCACGTTTGAGGTTTGCAAAAGAGCACCTGGATGTTCCACAGCACTACTGGCAAAATATTCTGTGGACAGATGAAACCAAAATTGAGTTGTTTGGAAAAAACACACAACACTATGTGTGGAGGTAAAAAGGCACAGCACACCAACATCAAAACCTCATCCCCACTGTAGAACATGGCGGAGGGAGCATCATGGTTTGGGGCTGCATTGCTGCCTCAGGGCCTGGACGGATTGTTGTCATTGATGGAAAAATGAATTCCAGAGTTTCTCAAGACATTTTGCAGGAAAACGTAAGACCATCTGTCTGCCAATTGAAGCTCCGCAGAGGATGGGTGATGCAACAGGACAATGACCCAAAGCATACAAGTAATTCAACAAAAGAATGGCTTCAACAAAACAAAATACGCCTTCTGGAGTGGCCCACAACCCCATTGAAATGCTGTGGCATGACCTTAAGAGAGCGATTCACACCAGACATCCCAAGAATCTTGCTACACTGAAACAGTTTTGTGAAGAGGAGTGGTCCAAAATTACTCCAGATCGTTGTGCAGGTCTGATCTGCAACTACAGGAAACGTTTTACGTTGAGGTTATTGCTGCCAAAGGAGGGTCAACCAGTTATTAACCCCTTAGTGACCGGGCGGTTTTACACAAATCCGTCTTTTAGTGACCGCTGCTGTTTTTACGTTTTTGCGCTGTTAGGCTGGGTTCACACCTACGCATTGCGCAGCGTCGCGCAATGCGTGCGTTTTTTTACGCGCGTTCGCGCATACAAACAAACGCGCGCACGTGCGTTCGCGGCTATGATATGGTCGCGAACGTGCGGCTATCTGCAGAAAAGAAGCTCCCGAACTTCTTTGTGCATCGGCCGTTTATCAGCGCGTTCAAGCGCGCTGAGAAACGGCCAGGTGTGACATGCACACATAGAGAATCATGGGATTCCACTGTTTGAGCGTTTTACAGTGCGTAGGAACGCGCTGTAAAACGCTTAGGTGTGAACCCAGCCTTAGTGTTTAGGTCAAATTTTCCTCTTACTCGTTTATTCGACCCACACATATTATACACCCTTTTTCCCGCCATTAAATGGACTTTCTAAAAATACCATTATTTCCATCATATCGAATAATTTACTATAAAAAAAATATGAAATATGAGGAAAAAAATGGTAAAAACACACTTTTTCGTAATTTAATCCCCAAAATCTACAACCACCCAAAACGACCCCGGCTAAATAGGTTCAAAATTTTGTCCCGAGACTAGAAATACCCAATTTTTACATGCGTTTGCTTTTTAACCCCTTCACTGCTGAGACAGTTCACCTATGTGCGCTGTGCTCATTCTGACCATTTTGTGCTAATTATTTTTAGATGACAGCCTAGGTCCTATTTAATTAAACCCCCCCAGACAAAAAAAACTTTTAAAAAAAACCCATTTTTTTATTTTATTTAATTTTTTTTTTTTAAACCAAACCTGGTCATGTTTGGTATCATTTGAAAGGCCATAATCAGGCCTTTCAAATGATGGCAAATATGACCATCTAGCCGCCATGGATCGGGAGATAAAGGGATCCTTAGGATCACCTTATCTCTACATGGCAGCTAGATGGTTAACTGGCCCACTGACATCCTCACACATATGGTGAGGTTGTCAGTGGGTGGGGGGGGGACCTGGAGGCTTGGCTGACATCCAAGATCTCAGCCCCCCTCCAGGTTTGAATCGCGTTTTGGCGCCAACTGGCGCCGCAACGTGATCTGGCAGCGAAACGGTTAATGCCATACACCGCTGAAAAGGGGAGGCTCTCCCCTCTCCAGTGGTGCAAACGGCATCTCCCTAGCTTCAATGGTTGGGGAGATAGAGGGCTCCGAAGGAGCCCCCCTCCCCTCCATTGAAATGCATGGGGACGCCTGCTGATGACGTCACCACTCAGCGTGGCGACGTCATCAGCCTCGCCTGCCCATGTAAATCACATGGGCAGGCTTCCTCCCTGCCAGATCGCCGTGGGATACGGCGAGGGAGGTGAGTATCGGGCGGGAAGGGGATTAGGCGCCGCTGACGTACCCTGTACATCCGCGGGTCTAAGGGAGACCCGAGGACAGGACGTACAGGGTACGTCAGCGGCCCTTAAGGGGTTAAGTCCAAAGGTTCACATACTTTTTCCACCCTGCACTGTGAATGTTTACATGTTCTGTTCAATTAAAACATGAAAACATATAATGTTTGTGTTGTATTATTTTAAGCAGACTGTGTTTTTCAAATTGTTGTCACTTAGATGAAGATCAGAGGACATTTTATGACCAATTCATGCAAAACTCCACGTAATCACAAAGGGTTCACATACTTTTTCTTGCAACTGTGCATACACAACCCCCCCCCCCTAGAAACTGCCGGGGGGGGGGGGGCCCAACCAGTCTGAAACAGACTATGGGACATATTTGCCTTTTGGAAAGTGAAACATAATTAGACTAGGTAGACAGTTTAATTAAACATTGCTTAACATTTCTAATGAGGCAGGACAATGGGAATTTGGATAACAGATTACAACCTATTCAAATAGAAACAGGTAAGCACCTTCTTGAGACAGGGTAGACTGGGATGTTAAACCTTTCAACAGATAACAGATACACAAGGACCAGACAATAGACAGATAGACAATAGCATTCTTGCATAATCACAGATTATACCAACATTCTGCACACAAGAGGGCAATGGGCAAATACTGATTATGAGATCTGCACCCTACAAATATCCCTCCTTGCCCATGCACCCCAAGTCTAAAATGACTTACATCACAATTACTACTGCTAAACAGTGCTGATAAATGGATTTTCAGGCAGAGAAATAGTGGGAATTAGACTGAAATCTTTATTTGAACATCAGATCTTTGGAATCTTTGTAATAGTCATGTTTAAAGGCACAAACATGCATGATGCATCATTGGATTAATGTAAATAATAGCATCAGTGCATTTAATTGGGATATTTTAAAGGAAAGCTCAAATGGTGTTGGAAGTGGGTGCAAGGCGAAGCAAAGATTGGTGTAAATGTCAAGGAGTTTGGACCAAAGGACACCCGAAAAATGTGATAGGCCTACATTTCACTGCTATTTACAGGCATGAAATTACTTATACACAGCTGGGTTTCAAAACATCCATCCCTGGTTCATCACAAGCCAAGCCATATGGGCAGCTACCAGTTCCAAATGATGGTGTATGTCTGTGTACCTTCCACATGGAGAATTCTTTTTAAGTGACCTTTAAACGTCCCTCCATGAAGAGTGTAAGATTTCCTTTTCGGCTGCTTTGATGCTTCCTTTTGATGAAGTTGACCCTTGCCTCGGCTGCTCTGCTTTCCAGATGGAATAGACCTTTTTCAGATTTAATGCCTTTGCTGTGTCTATCCTCTCTTTTCTTGGTCCTAATAGGATTCTGAGAGCTGCCCTATGGGAAATGAGAGCTTTGTCGTTTGATTTAGTAGCAGAGTTTTACATGTGTATTTATATATACTGTATATATAAATTGTAGAGGTCGGCAGGGCTGGGTCCTGGATGGACAATATGTTTCACCCCTATTTGGGTTGTGGACCCTTTAAGGGCAACCACAGGGTTAATCTTCCTGTCCAGGAAGAGTTTAAAGCCAGCAACTCCCAGATAGGATTGTGGGAGTTCAGGAAAAGGAAAGTAATCAGTGGAAGCTGTGTGTTTGTGTTCCAAAAGCAGGAGACGTGCTGTGCCTTGCTGGAGAGGCTTCTACATACTGGGGAAAGGATTCCCTAGGTTTGGGACGGTTTAAAGCGTTGGTGAGCCACTATTATTTCTCTGTTTATTTGTGCTGAAGATCAGGACTTTGCTTTAATTTCGCTGAACCAAAGCGTGTACTTATTATGTTGCCTTTTTGACTGCCCTGAAAGGGTGAATAAAACTGTTTTGTTTGTGAAAGACATTGTGCACGTGCTCTGTGGGCCCCCAAACATCACAACTGGTGTTTCGAATGCGGGCAATTTGCTACCCCTCACACGCCAAGCAAGAGGAATTTTTGTGAAAAAAAAAACCTGACATTTTTAAAGGACAGTGTTCTGATTGCATGTCCTGGGCTAAGGCTGCACTGAAGTCCACAGCTATGGAGGAGCTCGTTAAGCAGATGGTCTTTGTCAGTGTGCAGGCCCAGACTCGCCATGAAGAGGCGATGGCTCAGCAGCAACAAGCCCTTGCACAGGCTGTTGCTGCCCAACAAGAAAGCACCCATTTGCTGGCTGCACAACTTGCAGCACAGCAGGTAGCCACACAGACGCAGATCAATGCCCTGCGGGAGGCCATGCAGCAACTTGCACCTGGACATGATCAAGCAGTGGTCACTACTGGTAACCATGTCTCCATAAGGGCCAGTTATTTCCTCCAAAAACTGTCTGCCAGTGATGATGTGGAAGCATTTCTTACCACGTTTGAAAGGACTGCTGAGAGAGAGGGGTGGCCCCAAGACCAATGGGCCGGTCTCATTGCCCCGTTTCTGACAGGAGACCCTCAAAAGGCATATTTTGACCTGCCCCTAGAAGATGCAAAGAATTATGACCGGCTGAAAGCTGAGGTTCTGGCCCGCCTTGGGGTAACTGTTGCTGTCCGGGCTCAACGTGTTCACTGCTGGAAGTACTGCCCTGACCAGCCACCCCGGTCCCAGATGCATGACTTAGGACAGCTGGTTAAAAAGTGGTTGCAGCCAGAGACCCTGACTAGAGAGCAAATGGTCGAAAGGGTTGTGATGGACCACTACCTGAGGTCTCTACCAAAGGATCTACAGCGCTGGGTCAGCCATGGGGACCCCAAGATTGCAGCACTGGTAGTCGAGATGGTGGAGAGATACACCGTGGTGGAGGACCTGCTCAGACCAACCAGTCGTCGAGGACCAGTCTTGCCACCGCCTGTGAGGCCTGCTTCAGTTCCTCGGAGGGAAGCGTCACTGGACCCGGGAACCAGCACCCCAAAATCATCTTCCTTGGTTCTGCAGAGGCCTGTCGCTACCCGAACTGCTGGCGATATACAGTGTTGGAGGTGTCGCCCCTGGGGCCATACCCGGGCGCAGTGTCCGCTACAGGAGGAGCCCATGGAGTGTGGATCCGCTCAGAGAGTGTCTTTCTACACCCTCACAACGTGCACTACCCACCTTGACCTAGAGGGGGGTCAGTTTGAATGTACTGTGTGGGTGAATCACCGCCCAGCCAAAGCTCTCCTGGACTCTGGGAGTATGGTCACCCTGGTGCATGCCCGGGTAGTCAGAAGGCTCGGTCCAGTACAAAGAACCCTCCGGGTTGTCTGTATCCATGGGGATACTCGGGAGTATCTGCTGATCCCTGTCACCATTTCCGCCAGGAACACTTCGGTCACCCAAGAGGTCGGGGTGGTGAGTACTCTGATACATGATGTGATTGTGGGACGGGACTGCCCCTTGTTTGCTGAACTGTGGTGCTTGGCACAAACTGAACTGCCCATCGAACTGGGGAACAATTCAGGGTCACCCCCACCAAACATGACTGTGGACACTGTTGATGAGGAGTTGCTCAAATGTGTTCAAAATAAGAATGTTGTAACTGATGTGAGTGTCCTAGCTCCTCAACCTGAGTTGACACCCAAGGAGGGGGAATCCTCTCCCGTGCCGGTTATGGTAGGAGAGGATGAAGAGGAATTATCCCCTGTAGATATTACACTTGGGGTGGATGAGGGGGAGGGTTCTCTTATCCAGTACACCCGGACTTAGATGTGTCCAGAGGTGCATTTGGCAGGGCTCAAATGGGTGACCCAATGTTGATAAATGCTCGCGAACAGGTAACTGTTGTCAGTGGGGTACCTCAAGCACCAGATGCAGAGAAAAGATTTCCTCACTTTGCGGTCAATAATGATCTGTTCTACCGGTATCAGAAATTCGGGGAGAAATTGTGGAACAATTACTAGTACGCCAGCCCTACCAGAGAATGGTGCTGGATCTGGCTCACAATGATGCTCTAGGTGGTCACCTGGGAGCTGAGAAAACCGAGGCCCGGATAACAGACCGGTTTTACTGGCCAGGGATCGGTGCTGCAATTAAGAGGTACTGTTCCTCCTGCCCTGTTTGCCAGTTAACTGCCCCAGCACCCCATTATAGGAACCCCTTGGTGCCTCTGCCAATAATTGAGGTGCCCTTTGAGCGCATCGCTATGGATATAGTGGGTCCCTTAGAGAAGTCTGCTCGGGGACACCGATATATCCTGGTGGTTCTTGATTATGCCACAAGGTATCCAGAGGCGGTTCCTTTAAGAACCCTACATCAAAGGCCATTGCGCGGGAGTTGTTTTTTATATTTTCGAGAACTGGCCTGCCAAGGGAAATTTTGACAGACCAGGGGATCCCATTTATGTCCCGGTGATGGCAGATGTGTGCAAGTTGTTCCAAATCAAGCAGTTGCGAACATCTGTTTATCACCCTCAGACAGATGGTCTGGTAGAAAGATTCAACAAAACTCTGAAAATGATGCTTAAAAGGGTTGTGCAGAGAGATGGAAGAGACTGGGATCATTTGCTTCCCGCACTGCTGTTTGCTATTCGAGAGGTTCCTCAGGCCTCCACGGGGTTTTCACCTTTTGAGCTGGTGTATGGTCGCAGACCCCGGGCATTGCTAGATTTGGTGAAGGAGACATGGGAAAGTGAGTCCTCTCCACACAAATCGCTCATTGAACATATCTCTCAGATGAGAGAGAGAATCTCTAAAGTGATGCCTTTGGTACAGGAACATTTGCAGAAAGCTCAGGAGGCCCAGAAAAGGGTGTACAACCGGTCAGCCAAGCTGCGGCAATTTCAGGTGGGGGACCGGGTAGCAGTACTTATACCCACGGTGGAAAGTCGGTTCCTAGCCAAGTGGCAGGGACCATATGAGGTGGTTGAAAAAGTAGGGGAAGTAAATTACCGAGTGCATCAGCCTGGGAAAACAAAACCATACCAGATCTACCACATAAATTTGTTAAAACCCTGGAGAGACCGAGAGGTGTCCGCCATGGTTGGGGTGGGTATAGAGTCTGATGGTGTTGACGCAGTACACATTGCTGCCACCCTGTCCAAACCCCAAACCCAAGAAGTTAAGGAGTTTCTGCAAAGAAACAAAGGCATGTTTTCAGGACTACCGGGACACGCGTCCAGGATTAAACATGATATTGTGACGGAACCCCATGTAAAGGTTCGGGTAAAGCCGTACCGCATCCCAGAAGCCCATAGAAAGGCTGTTTCTGAAGAGGTTAAAAAAATGCTTCAGCTTGATGTCATTGAGGAGTCACAGAGTGAATGGTCGAGCCCCATCGTGTTGGTACCGAAGCCCAATGGCACTCTGCGATTCTGCAATGACTTCAGGAAACTTAACGAGGTGTCAAAATTTGACGCGTATCCCATGCCAAGGGTGGATGAATTAATAGAGAAATTGGGTCCGGCCCATTATATCACCACCCTGGACCTTACTAAGGGATACTGGCAGATACCCCTGACTAAGGAAGCCAGGGAAAAGACTGCTTTTTCCACTCCAGAGGGTCATTTTCATTATAAGCGGATGCCTTTTGGGTTAAACTCAGCCCCGGCCACCTTCCAACGAGCGATGGATAGGGTTCTCCGCCCCTACCTGAGATATACCTCGGTCTACCTGGATGACATTGTCATCTTCAGTCCAGATTGGGAGTCCCATCTTCCCCGGGTTCAGACGGTTTTGGACGGTTTGAGGAAAGCGGGCTTTACTGTTAACCCTGAGAAAAGTGCGGTAGGGATGAAGGAAGCTAAGTACCTGGGATATGTCGTAGGCAGGGGTCTGGTAAAGTCACAATTTAACAAAGTAGAGGCTATCCAGAACTGGCCACGCCCCCTCACGAAAAAGCAGGTTCGTGCTTTTCTGGGTATAGTGGGGTATTACCGGCGGTTTGTCCCCAATTTTGCCTCTATTGCTGCACCACTGACTGACCTGACGAAAGGTAGGAAGTCAGTGATGATTCAATGGAATGCCAATGCTGAAGATGCCTTCGAGAAGCTTAAAAATGCGTTGTGTCAGCACCCAGTGCTGGTAGTCCCTGATTTCATGAGGGAGTTCATTGTACAGACAGATGCCTCAAGTGAGGGTTTGGGGGCTGTGCTATCCCAAGAAGTCAATGGGGAAGAGCACCCCGTGGTTTTTCTTAGTAGGAAACTGACGGCAGCGGAGAAAAACTATGCTGTGGTGGAAAGAGAGGGCTTGGCCATAAAGTGGGCCTTGGATTCTTTGAGATACTTCCTGTTGGGCAGGAAGTTCCGTTTAGTGTCTGACCATGCTCCATTGACCTGGATGAGGCAGCACCGCCACGCTAATGCCAGGGTTACCAGGTGGTTCCTGTCTCTCCAGGAGTTTAACTTTGTGGTGGAACACAGGCCTGGGAAACAGCACCAAAATGCTGATGCCCTGTCCAGGATGCATTGTGGGCTGACTACTGTTGCCTCAAACACCTCCGCGTTGAGACAGAGGGGGGGATATGTAGAGGTCAGCAGGGCTGGGTCCTGGATGGACAATATGTTTCACCCCTATTTGGGTTGTGGACCCTTTAAGGGCAACCACAGGGTTCATCTTCCTGTCCAGGAAGAGTTTTAAAGCCAGTAACTCCCAGATAGGATTGTGGGAGTTCAGGAAAAGGAAAGTAATCAGTGGAAGCTGTGTGTTTGTGTTCCAAAAGCAGGAGACGTGCTGTGCCTTGCTGGAGAGGCTTCTACATACTGGGGAAAGGATTCCCTAGGTTTGGGACGGTTTAAAGCGTTGGTGAGCCACTATTATTTCTCTGTTTATTTGTGCTGAAGATCAGGACTTTGCTTTAATTTCGCTGAACCAAAGCGTGTACTTATTATGTTGCCTTTTTGATTGCCCTGAAAGGGTGAATAAAACTGTTTTGTTTGTGAAAGACATTGTGCACGTGCTCTGTGGGCCCCCAAACGTCACAAAATATATCATTAAATTTGATCATAGTAAATTCTGTTGCAGATTCTGACTAAGGTTTGGTTCCGAAGGTATTTTAAAGGCACTGTATCACTTGTGAATTCCCCATAGAAAACATGCCAACACCTGAATACTTTTGGTATCGTCACAAATATTCAACATCCCCACTGATGTGCATTGGGCGAGGGGCTATATAAATCTGGAGGGTCGAATATTAAACAAAAGACTTTGGTTGGAGGGCTGGGAGGGACAAGGACATGATTCCCTTCTATTAGTAGCACCATCATTGAGGCATGAGTGGGGGTCAGGGAATGGACAATAGCAAGTCAACCACTCCTCCTAAGATTTCATTACCTCTTACCTGATGCCCTTGAGTGGGGTGGCAGAAAGATACAATGTCATGCCCCCTTTTGGTAACAGCTCACAGCCACCATGACTAGAAGAAAGCCTTGGCTGGACAATGGTATGTCTACCCCTAGTATTTCAATAGTCTTCTACCCAATGCCCATGCATGGGACAAGTGGGACAAAGGTATGTCCCTTCCCTTTTCTGTTAATAGCCTCTTCTCAACATGTTGCATGTCACATTCTACATATCTCATTGGCGCTTTGTTCGATTATCCACCTATGAAACTTTCCATTAGGTCATCACAAAACATAACAAAACCAGGTATATCTGTCAAACTACGGTATATGAGTTAATGTAATCCTTCGAAGCCTTTCAAATCTTTTCGTTACTTTTGTTACAATATACTAGTCATGAGCGATTCAGCTTGGACCTATTTGTAAATGGTCCGAAATATCAGCATTTTGGATTTATCCAATGTCCGAACCGAATCAATTTCTAAAAAAAATTCAAATCAAATTTATTTTATTATAATCTGTAAACTCCGAATTGAATAGGAAAAATTTAGATTTAATCATAATAGTAAAAGAAAAAAAAAGGTAATCCTAACCCATAGTCATATAGCACACAGAAACTGTAACCCTAACCCTTAGCCTAGTCCTAACTCTAAATGTATGACACAGAAAATGTAACCCTAACCCTAGCTCTAACCATATGACACATAAACTCTAACTCTATCCTTAACCCTAGCCCCAACCTAGCTTTCCCCAGCCCTAACCCTAATCATATAACACACAGAAACTGTAGACCTAACCCTAGCTCATCAATACAATTTTCCTAATGTAGTATAAAAGTACATAAAGGTTCCGAACACAAAAAATGGACAAATAATTTGGACATTTCCAATATTCCAAATCGGCCTGATATCGAAATCTTTCGTTATTTAAATTTGACTGATCCTGATTATTTCTGAATGTCATATTTTCACATTCTGAAACGAGCTGAAATTTTCAGCACAAATGCCCCCATTCCACACAATCTCATTGTTTTGTTTTGACGGCCTGATAACCAACAAATTATGCTTTTTTTTATTTATGTATGACTCAGACTTATCGTCATATATTGTATTTAATGTTTGGTCAAACCAACCCAAACAAAAATTTTCAATTTTATCTAGAAAGTTGGGACCTTTTTTAAACAATACAAATGTAAACTATTAAAAATATATATTGTTTTCTACACTTTACCTGACCTGTGTTACATGATATCCATTTCATTCAGTATTAAACTTCCTCAATGGTTACGTCGTCCAGTAATAAGCATGTTCATATCACAGATACATTGAACATCCCCCTCTGCAGAATCCTGCTAGACGTCTACCTCGACATGTCTATTTATGTAAACGTTTTTTGCCTGGCTGCACTATTGACATTGAAACCAAGTTAAATAAGGTGTGAAAGTATTTATTTAAAAATGTTCTGAAATCTCCTGATTCGGTAATCAGTGATAGACAAGATTTACAGGCTTCACCATCTAAGGCAGTACTTGTAATCCATATATTTATCCTCCGTGTTTATGCAACGACTTTAAACATTGTTGCTCTTCCTGCGCAGACGCCCCTGATCGCTCCCAAAACGCGTTGGTAATACATTTCGCTGAAGCTGCGGAGTACCTTGTTTTAATCATAGTCAAACAAAGAGCTTGGCAGTTAACTGTTGACATCACTTAAACAACTGTGTAAGAAGAGCCAGGCGTGGTTTGCAGCCCCTCATACTCTCGTGGGCAGATGTCGATGTCATGACTGCACGAGGAAAGTCACTCTGTACAATATGTTCTGAGAGGGTCTGAAACTTTTCTCCATCTGTTATCTGATTGAAAGGCGGAAGGACCTGGTTCCTTCAATTGTGGCAGAATATTGTAGTTTCGCATTGCCACATTTTTTTTTTTATTATAAAAGTTCCAACACATTTTATTTTTGTAATGGAGCAGCATTCTAGTGGAGTTTATATCAAATCGTGTTAAGGCTAGATTTATATTTAGTTATTCTGTAATTATGTAGCTCCAACATACTCCGCAGAGCTTTACAATTGGGAAATGTAAACATGAGACATAATAGTACATAACGAACAGAGGGCCCTACGATAGGATAATTATCCTACCTATACTACACATTATACACACTGTCTGGCCAAAGAAAATAAAGTCCCCACCTCCCATACAAGCCGGCTATGATCTGGGGTTGTTTCAGTTGGTCATGTTTAGGTTCAGCGACATTATGTGCCAAAAAATTAGGTCATGTGACTCCCTGAATATACTGAACGAGCAGGTTTTTCCATCAATGTTTTTTTTTCTACCCTGATGGCACAGCGGGCATTTTCCAAGATGGCAATGCCAGGATTCATCGGGCTCAAATTGTGCAAGAGTGGTTCAGGGAGCATGAGACATCATTTTCACACATGGATTGGCCACCGCACAGTCCAGACCTTAACCCCATTGAGAATCTTTGGGATAATGTGCTGGAGAAGACTTTACGCAGCACCGCGACTCTCCCATCATCAATACAAGATCTTGGCCACAAATTAATGCCACTCTGGATGCAAATAAATTCTGTGACATTGCATGAGCCGATGCCGCGGCGATTGCAGTAATCACAGCAAGCTGGTCCAACCAGATATAAGAAAGAGTGTGTGACTTTTTTTGGCCGGTCTGTGTATAAGTGTGTATATAATGTGTGAATGTGCAAGCACACAGATATGTACATATATAAAAGCATCTGACCCAAGAAAGTCAATGGGGATGCTTCCCGTTCCCCCCACAGTAATTTACAAGGAGGGGGGGTTACAAGGAGGGGGGGGGTTATCTTAAATCTCCTTGATATTTTGGTCTCGTAGCAGCAGCTGAGCGTTGACTCATTTGCCAATACGCTTGGGTCCCCAGTCTTCAGCTTCATATTTCCAGCATTTGATGCAAGTTGCAGCATTGCATGATTACATACACACACACCAACAATACCTGGTCAAGTATTCATGGCGGGTCGACCCCTTTTCTTTATCTAAACTAAGGTTTGTTTATGGTGTGCAGAGCTGCCATCGGGGGCGTAGGGCGGTGACCGCTCATGGTGCTAGATATGTGCAGGCCGGAAAAATTTGATTAGTTTTGGTTTAGTTTCAGTTTGGGCGTAAAATGTTTGTATTAACCGAAACATTAGTTGAAATATCGAAGCAATCGATTTAATTTCATCTGAAATTTTGTGGGTTTTTTTTCATATCGATTTCAGCACCACAAGCTAATGGACAGCAAAATATGGTGCAATTCATCGAAATTCGGTACTATTCAGCGGCACCAAAATTGTCCCATAGAGAACTGATGAAGGATTCATCTTATTACAGACAGCCGAATTGCACAGAAATTGAGGAGAAATCACCGGGTTTCAGTGTTTTTAATTTAACAGTTTTCAAAACCCTAATTTCTAACTCTAGTTTCTAAATTTAGTATCCAACCCTAATTTTAATCTAGGGTTAGAATCCAATAGGTTTTGTAATAAAAGTAATATCTTTTTAAATTTTTTAATATTATTAATTTTTTCAAAAGCTTTTTTTTATAATCCCTAATTTCTAACCCTAGAACATAACCCTAATTTCTAACCTAGCTTCTAACCCTAATTTTAAATGCTAGTGTTAGAAATTAGGGTGAGATTCTAGGGTTAGATATTAGGGATTTAAAAAATGAAAAAGGGTTTTGTCAAAAAAAATTAAATATTATTTTTTTTTTTAAAAGATATTACTTTTATTACAAATCCTATTAGCTTTCCCTATTAAACCTGTCAAATTGAAACACTGAAATCGGGTCACTTTGCCACAATTTCATTGCAATTCGGTGGTTTGTATATAAATGAATTATTTTTAAATTTTCTATGGGACATTTTCGGTGCCGCCGAATCGCACTGAATTGTGGCGAAATGCACCGTATTACGCTGTCCATTAGCCTGTGGTGCTGAAATCTGAAACTAAATGAATCAATTCATTATATATCATTTTGTTTTGGATGCGGACGATATGGGATTCGTATTTCAGAAATACTCGCGATATGTGCTGAAACGAATCGCACCTGTCTACATCTTAGGTTCAGAGCCCAATGGTTCCTGGGTGCCCTGGCTCTCACTCAACTTTGTGTAGCTTGTCTAGTTACAACAGATGTAAGGGTCCCTCCATGAAACCCAGGACTGGCCAAAAAAGGTGCCAACAAGTTTCCCGATGGGCCGCAGCATGTGGGGCTAGTAAGAGCACTGTGACTCATCACTATGGGAGCAATTGGTAAGGTCTGCACCAGGTAGAGCCCACACCCCATAAAATAAGAAGAGCCAAATTTTTTTCATCTATCTTAGTTTATCGAAATGGGCGACCGTGGGAAGGGGGCATGATGAGCGGTTTAGTAAGGGGCTCAAAGCTTTCTGTTGGCAGCCCTGGTAGTTTATTGTAGATACCCATTTATTTTCCATGCCCTGCATTGTGTTGCTTTTAATTTTTTGTTTTTTTGAAGAACAAGATGATATTTTCACTTGGTAATTTCTTCTTCAAAGTGAAAACGTCTGATTTGAGCAATAGATAAGTTACATAATGAAACAGAACAATTTTTGAGGAAAAAAAACTTACCCATCATGCACTTTTAACTTGGGTCGGAAAACAATGTCTAGAGCTCCTTCCAAGTTCCTGTCCTATTTGTGTCAAATCTCATTTTTCTCTGTTGTCATTTTGCTGGTGGCTGAGATGTGATGGGAAGAGGTGACAGCTCGTCTCTGAGCACGAAAGCTAAAATACTTCACATTTAATAAGTCTGACGTGTTCAGAAGTTCTGTTGCTTCCAATTTAGATCAGAGGCTTACTCAGTTCATGCTCCATTAAATTTCATTTGGTTGGCCGCGATCTTCGGTCAACTAGAGATGTCCGTGCATTGTTTATACCTCAATACTGACTGGATGATTTGTTCATTCAGAAGGCACGAGCAGATATTGAAGCATAAATCGCAATGTTATATATTTTACTAAAATAGAATTACATGAAGTGAAGGCGAGTATCGAAATATTCCTCAATTTTTTTTAAATTTTTTTCATTTTATACCATTACTGTCAGTCAATGTACTTACCTTTTCCATCCATAATCCTCATGGCTAACCCAAAAAACGCTTCAATTTGTGGTTTCTAAAAAATCTGCCTGATCTAACTTCTAAACTTCAAACTAAGGGCCCAAATCCAATGTTGACGTTTAAAGGGAGGCACTAATGGAAATGTAGTGTGCCAGCCATTAACCATTAGCGTCTCACCATTATCTTCCTTTTTCCAACCAAGACTCGTGTCAAGAAGCTAAAGTTGGCTGGAGACATTAAAATTTCTCAGTGAGATGTTAAAAAGTCAGTGTGAGGAGCAGTTACATTAACGATAGTGCTACTGAAAGTAGATGTTTAATTAAACCCCTGTGTGTATTTCAGCTCAGGTGTAAACTTAACCAGAGCCTTAACAACCCCAAAGACTTCAATTGCTCAGGGACGTTACACCAGGGTTTTCGTGTTGTTATGAGCATATCACCCGCTTTTAGGAGGAGTTGCATTTCCTTGGTTTGCACCTGGATGTTAAGTTTATTCAGCACCTTGATTTATGTCACTATTCACACATTTCTTAACGACTTGCACATCCCATGTTAAGTATAGGAGGCGCGATGTACAGTAATCCAACAGAAGCCAAGGTCACAATGTCTCCTTTAGCAGCTAGGTTGGAACAGGGCATTAGAAATGAAGTTAATAACGCCAGGCGTTATGTTGTACATCTCGAGCGTTAATCTTAACGACATCCTGGAATAGGGCCCTACATGTATGCTTCCAAGTAATGATGCCACCATCTTTGATTTAACTTGTGTCACTCATTGTACACACATTGTATAGAGAGTCTCATCATTATTACATTCCTTGTGTAAAATGTCTACCAAAATATAAAGCTAATCATTTATAGTATATTCTGTTTTTAATATTTGATATTTTTTGTCCCGTAGGTTCCCTGACAGACCTCAAATTGAAAAGTCCTGTTGGACAAAGACTGACAAGGATGTCCAGTACTGGAGAAGAAGAGCCCAGGACTTCAGTGTCTTGATAGGGCATGGAGAGGACGGAGCAGCAACAGACAAGATATCGCAAACGGATATTGGAGGAAAAAGGGGGTGCTGCATTATTGAAAGAAATGTTGCCGACGGTAGCATTATAGTAAGCACGGAAAATTCAAGGAACAATGTGGTCTTTAAGCACTGGAAACAACCACTTGAAGAGCTACAGGAAATTGTAAACAAAAACACTGCTAAAGAGTTGAAAACATCCGAGAGGGAAGCGAGCGATGGAAGCAGTGAAAAAATGTTACCAGAATTCATCTCACCTACCGATGTAGGCAACGCGTTTGTATGTCCGAAAAAGCTAAAACCCCAGCTGGTGCCAAAAGTGATTTCACCCGAGAATCTAAGACATGAAGTGAATAATTCTTCAGCTACATGTGATAATTTTCCAGTGAAAGAAGATAAAACGCAGGATAAACATGCTGTAAACATTGAGTGTAGACGCAATTCTTTCTCAAAACGGAAATACGGTAGACCTTCAAAGCCTCCTTCGTATGAACTTCACCAGCAAACATGGGGGGCCGCGGAATCCAGTGAAAGTCCAGACAGTCAAAAAGATGAACAGTTCTTGTCTCCCAATAAAGTAGACGCCTCTGATGAATTTTGTTTTCAAGAGACGGGCCTTGAGCCACCCATTTACATACCGCCACCATCATACAAGTCTCCTCCTCTACAACATGCTACTAATCTGTCCTTTCATAAAGTGCCTAATGTTGGAGACTGTTGTCACCAAAATTACCTGGTGGAGAAAACCAGCACAAGTGATAAAGTACTTGCCAGTTTCCCTGGAAATAATGTTCCCAACAGCAAACCACCCAAACAAGGGCAAGGGGACAATGGTAAGGAGTTTGTACAGTATATTTCTTTCGATGACCCTCGTATAAAACATATTGCTGTGCCACATGATAAAGAGAAAAAAGACCGTAGCAAGAAGCGCATTGAAGTGAATGAAATTAGCAGTCAAGAAAGTAACCTCCCAAAGAGAGAAAGACTCAGTGCCTTTACAAAATCCAAAAATGGTGGAAACAATTACGTGAAGAGAGAAGGTATCAAGCACAAACAATGGCTTCACATCTCCATACCAGATCACATACGCTATTCATTACCAGAACACAGAGATGGTTCCACGGCATGCAGCTTACCCGATGACCACGAGCCGACACACAAACTGTCTCTGAAAAAAACGCACTCGGACAGTGCATGTGAAACTGTGACTAAAGTTAAAAAGTTCGGGCCAGAGACTTTTCTTCAGAGCAAAAGAAATTCAAAGAGAAGGTTAAATGAGACAATATTTTGCTTGGTCTCCATTCCAGTAAAATCCGATTCTTCTTCATCGGAGTTGAGCAACAACAAGGGTCTACAAGACGCTAGAGACAGGATGAATATGCTTAAACACAGCAATGGGGGTCTGCATGAACAAAGACTGTTAGATGCATCTAACAGTGACTTGGAACTACAAACACTTGCAGGAAGTACAAACAATAAACCAGAGCTGCTAAAACAAGCACAGTCAAAAACTGAAGATAATAAACAGGCAAATGACCTCAGATCTGTCGAGCAGAGGAAACATCGAGAGCTTGCGTATTCTGGTTCCTGGCCAGGCGACCAGTACAAAGATCAGCAAACCCAAACTGTGAATACCGATATTGAAAATCCTCCGTTTTTTGATGGCTCAAATGCAAACGATATGCAAAATAAATGCTCGCTGTCGCAGTATAGCCAAGCAAACTTAAGAATGGCGCCGGAAAATGTCAGGCCCAATATTTTCAGTATGAAAGGCCAGATGAGTCTCAGCCCTTCTAGCAACAGTGCGTTTTCAAGGACGCATGTCAACAGGATAGAGCAATGCCAAAGGCTGGAGCCCTTGAATGAGAATTCAAACGGAAAAGAAAAAATAGCAAGTGGCAAAAGTGAAAAGACCGAGACCGACGAAGCAAATCCCTGTAATAAAAAAGAGGTTTTTGGACAGTTTCTATTGAAACCGGTCAGCCGACGTCCGTGGGATGCCATAAGTGAATTAGAAAGTTTAAACAAAGAGTTCCAAGACCAGGAACGTGCGTTTGAAGGTGACAAGAATGCAGCAAAAAATGTAACGGTGGGAGCTCCAACTGAACTTGCCACAGCGAAAAAATCGGATAAGAATGAAATGGCCAATAACCGTCAAAATGTGATAAAAATACAAGAGATTCCAGCTTTCGAGCAGTTGCAGGATAAACGAAAGTCAGAAAGTTGTTGTGCAGAAAAGTTAATGCAGAATAAGGAATTCGGGGCTAAATTACAGAAATGCCCTAAAACCAGAAATGTCAAAAGTAGGTCAGGGAGGTCACTAGATGAGTGTATGGCTAAAGAACCCCAAGTCCAAAACAAAAGAAATGAGCATGTCACAGAGATGAGTCATTCTGTTACACCCAACATGCACCATATTAAATTAAAAATTCACACGCACTCAAGTCAGGTGCACAACGACAAAAGTCTGTGTACTCCCGGAGTGAACTCATACTATTTCAGAGAAGATAAAAAGTATTTTGAGCGTCCAGCCGTGGATGTCATTAAAATGACCTCTACAAAATTTGGTGAGGTTAGCGATACCATGAAGAAGCTCTCACAGGAAGACAAGAATCAGGGTCAATCTGTCCCAGATTTGACGAAACACATCGAAGAGACAAACCGTAACGGAGAGGTGTTTGAAACACAGAATGATACCGAAACCCCTGGGAATGAATCACTTTACAAGCGTGCTGCCAGAATTTTGGGAATCGATGTAGCAGGTGATACGTTGGTATCTACTGGGAGCTCCGAAGCTCAAAGTCCGGAAAGTGTTAACTCTAACGGTAGAGGACCACTGGAGGAGAAAGCAAGAGAGAAAATGTGTGAAATGCCCTTTTCAGTCAAAGAATCATCGGGAATTTTCAGCAGTGTCATACACACAGCCTTGGACACCGAAAGAATCGGACGTAAACTAGTGAACTTTGAACAAGGGCAAGAGTCACCATTGGCCAACTCTCCACATAGTGATACTACTAACGTGTCCCACAATTTTGAGAAGAGAGTCAGGAACACTTCGAAAATGATTGAAACATTACAGGGAAAGCTGGCGTCCACACCTGTTCGCACGGCCGTAGATCGTTTGGCTCGCATGAAAGAGGTTGACTCTGTTTCTCGCATGAGACGGCTGAGCATTAAAAGCACAGATTCGGGAGATGAAGTGGACGATGAAAAGCAATTGTACAGAGTGCAGGACACAGGAGCACGTAAATTTTCATCTGGCACCATTTATAAACGGGTTATATCACTTGATGAAAGTCTTCTCATAACCAAGAACAGAGATGTCGTGGATTTGTCTTCTTTTGCTGGTAAGAGGGAAATCTGCTACAGGCCCTAGATTTCCTGCCATTGCTTGATTTGTCAAATGATTTATCTAAATCGATCATACTAGACTTTGGGTTTATTAATGAAACTAATAAGTTCATTATTTTTTTTAGGCATTTTATAGCATTCTTCAGATTATAATAAAAATTTCCATACTTTTTTTTAAAAAGAAAACAAACTGTTGTTATTTCCGAATTTTAATAATTCATTTAAAGGGTCACTCTACTCATCCTGGCCACGTTAGCTTTTTAAAGTGGTCAGCTTGTGAGGAGTGCCACCATTCTCCCGCCATTCTGCCCGGATCTGGTGCCACCCTTCTCCCCCCTGCTGCCTAGATCCTGAGTCTCCAGCAGCTGAGATTTTGAATTTCCTGGCTGCTGGTCACCGGATCGGTCACTAGTGACATCAGCACGCAGAGAGCGTGCCGACGTCACCTTCTCTGAGAGTGCCCACGTTAGTGAGCAGCCTCAGAGAGACGGTGTTCGATCGGTTCTGCACATGCGTACAGCTCCGATCTATCGCTTTTCTCAGGCAATATGGAACTTGCGTAAGTAAAGCGAGCAAGTCTGTAGCAAAGTGCAATTTGTGGTCCCTACGCTTCTCAAGTTGGGTAGGAGCGGAAATTGCACAAAAAAGCTTCAGGGACTACCGGGAACTGGAGTCCCTGCGCTAAAGAGGAGGAGCAGCCTGCGGCGAGGGAGAAAGGTGAGAAAAATCACCTAACATTACAAAAATATTAAAAAAATAATTGGGCAGAGGCTGTTAGCAACATCTGCCCAATTATTTAAGGGCACAAAAATAGAGTATCATATAAAAATATATAGAAATGTAATGCCAGATAAGGGGCCTGATTCCAAGCTAGCCAGTAACCAAGAGCCTGCAAGGGAGAAAATCGGCACAAGCCGATTTCTTTTAACAGCTTCCAGTGTTGATGACTTTATTACAAAATAAAAGAAAGATGTGCTGGAGTTGACGCTTCTTGTCCTGTTAGTGGTTCCTTCTGCTGCACCCCATGGCTCAGAAGTGTGGTTTCCTTACAGGGTTACCATCCTCCGTGTCCCTCAAAATCTAAAATAACTCACATAGAGCAATATTGTATAAAATGGAGTGTAAACAAAGGAGAAGAATGTCGTACTCACATTTCTCATCGATCAGACACCAGATTTGTAGGCTGCCGGTGACTTCAGAAGGTGCACCGGATCACCTATCAGCCTCAGTCACCTCCTCAGCAACTATAAGCATCCAGGACCCAGGATAGGCGTAAAATAAGGTGAATTTTATTAGTAATAAGATCTACAGTATTCCAAAACGCGTTTCGCATAAAATGCTTCATCAGTTGGTACTACGGTCTTTATGACTTTATTACAACTCAGCAGATTTATTAGTGGCTTGGGTCAAAATAATGGATAGTGGCATTTGGGTATCAGCAGCGGAGCCACAGGTATCAGCTCCAAAGGGTCCTATATAGTCGAACGCAAACTGCATGACCTTCGTGGATTTTGTTGCAGCTTGTCTTATTTTAAACGTGCAGAAAAGGCTTCCCTGTTCAATTTGTTCACTTCCACGACTGGCTATTTGTTTTAATCGTTGCTTGAGTAGAACCTATGTGGACCCGAGCTGGCCTTTGGGAGCACCGGGCAAATGCCTAGTGGGCTGCAATAGCCATGGGACCAAAACTGACCTGATGCACTTGTACCCCACACAGATCTTCCTAAACTTCATATATGCATGGGGCGTGCCTCATGAGTTCTGTCCCAAACGCACTACCCCTCCGGCTGTTGTTCAGCCTTGGGTTGTCCCTGGACATATATGTGTAATAAGGAGGGCCTGCAGACCTCTGCACTCTTATGTCGGCTGGACCTGCATTGGGAAACTGTGCTACAATAAGGGCTGCCATGAGAAATCGAGGAGCCCCTTACTGAACCACTGCTCAGGCCCCCCCCTTTTTCCCCTCCGCTGCCCATTTTGGTAAATTAATTAAAAATAAAACATTTTGCCTCTTCTCCTGCTTATCTTGTATTACAGGGATGGAGCTAAGTCCCTGGTGGTCCAACAAGGAGATATAAAGTGTTCCATGGTGGGAGAGTGTGCAGTCTGCTCCTTTACCTGATACAGACCATACTAATATCTCCCAGAATATCAACAGAACTGACCCTTGATATTAGAGTTGTGCGCACATAGGTGTTTATCATTTAACAAATTTTAATTCTGTTTCCGTGCTTTTATCTTGCATCCAATAAGAATCATCCAAAAAGTTTAGATAGTGAACTTAAAAAGTACATATGGGGCAAATTTATCCAGTCGGCATGCCCTTTATGCATCACTGGAACTAGTGGAGAGGAGTCCACTGGGGGAAGGTAATCATTGTAGCCAGGGCTGCCATCAGGGGGTGAAAGCCAATGATAGTTTCAGGGGCCCAGTGTCTCCAGGGGGCCCTGACTCTTGCCAAACCCTGCGCAGCTCATCTAAGTGCCACAGTTGTAAGGACTCCTTCATGCAACCTAGAACTAATAGTAATGGGTCCAGAAAAACATGGCCGATTTTGGAAAAAAATATATATATTAAAAATAAAAGTGACGAGTGTAGCAGTACGTAGTGATACCTTTTTTATTGGACTAACATTACATTTAATGTTAGTCCAATAAAAAGGTATCACTACGTACTGCTATACTCATGATTTTGGCATCTGGACTAACACGGCCTATCTAATTTAATCTATCAGGGTTATTCAGAGAGAGGTGAAAACCAGGAGAATTGCCAGGAGAAGAGAACAATGTAGACCAAATAGCCGATTTGGAAAATGAGATAAATGGGAGAATTTTTCTGGTTTGGCTATTTTGACCTAGAATTTTCACTTCTCCAGTCTGTTAAAAAATAACTTTAAACAAACAAAATCAGTTTTCCTATTTATAATTACCATAATTGGAATTCCATAAACCTTTGCAAGTTTCCTCTCCATAAGAAAATGAAGAAAAGACGCGCCCTTACACTATAGCGGAGACATTAAAATCGACTACACACAATGTATAGCTTTCATGTCATGTCTGAATATTCTTTGTTAGTCAGACCAATTTGTTAGATTTCAAACCCCCAATGAAATTGTTCCACATAGACAGGGTTCCATTTCTGCCCCAAACAGGAATGTCATATAACAGCCAATCAGTATACAGATATATTTCCACGACAGAGTTTGGCCAGCACAGTTAACAAAGAAGCACTTATTACCATATATGTTTCAGAGATGTCTTTTTTACTTTTCCAACATTCCTAACAGGATCACATGCAATGAAAGGGAGGGGGGAAACCACAGTCCAATATATTTACTACAGTACGTATTTGAATCACAATACATATATATTCATACAGAAAATTAAAAATATCAATTCTTTCACAGTCATTCTCCTGGTTTTCACCTCTCTATGAATAACCCAGTATATATATATATATATATATTATATATATATATATATATATATATATATGCATAAAAATGGGAAATTACAGACGTCATTTGCATGTCTTACACAGAGTTCTTTGCTGCCTATGGGAAATGAAGCACATGAGCTCTGGGATGCAGTTCTTTGAATTGCTGTGATGTGTAACTTGCCTCTGCAATAATAATTTGTATAATTTGCAGTGTGGAGGCTTTTAGTCTCCTTTTTTGCCCCCACCACAACCTAAATAAATAAATACAGATTCACCCTACAGGCCAAGCATCAAACTGCAACTGGTCATGCCTAGCTCCTGCGGAAGAGAGTCCAATAAACCCGAAACAGCGCTGTCCAGGAGTGGCTTTGACCAGTTGCATAAACCTGATCTCTGCTGAAAAAAGCCATATAGTATGGCATGGCATTGATTGAAGGGTTCTGTGTGAAAGCAGACCCAGGATGCAAAAAAGTGAGACATTGCAGATGTCATTTGCATGTCTTACCCAGAGTTCTTTGCTGCATATGGGGAATGTAGCACATGAGCTCTGTGAAACTCATTGCTGTGATATGTAAATGGCCTCTGCAATAATAAACTTATATATATATATAATATATATATATATGCATAAAAATGGGAAATTACAGACGTCATTTGCATGTCTTACACAGAGTTCTTTGCTGCCTATGGGAAATGAAGCACATGAGCTCTGGGATGCAGTTCTTTGAATTGCTGTGATGTGTAACTTGCCTCTGCAATAATAATTTGTATAATTTGCAGTGTGGAGGCTTTTAGTCTCCTTTTTTGCCCCCACCACAACCTAAATAAATAAATACAGATTCACCCTACAGGCCAAGCATCAAACTGCAACTGGTCATGCCTAGCTCCTGCTGAAGAGAGTCCAATAAACCCGAAACAGCGCTGTCCAGGAGTGGCTTTGACCAGTTGCATAAACCTGATCTCTGCTGAAAAAAGCCATATAGTATGGCATGGCATTGATTGAAGGGTTCTGTGTGAAAGCAGACCCAGGATGCAAAAAAGTGAGACATTGCAGATGTCATTTGCATGTCTTACCCAGAGTTCTTTGCTGCATATGGGGAATGTAGCACATGAGCTCTGTGAAACTCATTGCTGTGATATGTAAATGGCCTCTGCAATAATAAACTTATATATATATATATATATTTATATATACAGTATATATAATGAATAACCGGTTGGAAGAATACTGACACTCTTTTGGCATCATAGATTTATATAAAATCTATCAATGGACTTTGCCAAATTATATTCACACATAGAACACAAGTATATAATTACCAATGTAAACCTTGTTTATTTCTAGTCATGCACTTGTTATTGTTAGCAAGACCCATGTTACGATTCATTTTAATAACCCGCCTCCTGTTTGCATGATCTAGATGCATATGATCCGTCCAGGGTGGAAAGAGTTTGATCCAGAATCTAGAGCAAAAAAAGATGACTATCATCGAGTCCACGGGATGCCAGGAGACATGAAGTCACAGCAATGGAAGGCCAAGTCTTTTTTTTTTTTTCTTTTTTTTTTTATGCATCGGCTGAAACAAATTATTTTGTTTTTATGTTATTTATGGCATGCGTATACTGCCTTTAATACTGCCAAATACTTATTACTCATTGTATTCTCATGATTTATAAGCTATAGGTCAGAGATAAGGAAACAAAAATATCCTTATGTAATCTGAAAGAAGCACATTGACAAGATTTCCAGCCAAACAGAACCAAGGTTGTGTGAATAAAATTCAACGAAACATTTTTCTTAGTTACTTATTGTATTTCTGAATGTAATAATGCACAACAATTAAGACAGAGGCGACTTTTTTTAATTTCTTTTAAATAACCTGAATGTATTATGCATCTCATAGACCTTCTATGATCATTGTTTGCCTATAGACGATATATTTTGATGGGTCTTTTATGTTTGCGTTTGGGGGGGGGGGGTAAATGCAAAATAGATTTTGATTATCCAAATTATTATGCATCATCCACCATGCTTACAGGATATTTTTTCATGTTTGTTTGACTTTCTTTTTCCTTTTCCTTTTGTTTTATTTAGAAAGAATTCATTAGAATCGTGCATGTCTGAAAAGACAGTCGTCAGTGTTGTCGGAAAAACAGTTTTACGTATTATTGTCCTTTTTGTCACTGGGTGTATGTGTTTCTTCTTTAGAAAAAACCACATTCTATGTGTATGTATAATGTATGTGCATACACACGTCGAACAATGGCACTTTATGTATACAACATGTCCAATCAATCTCTTCTATCGAGTGGTTTCCCAGTAGGGAACAAACTTCCATAGGTTTCATTTTACTATTGAGTGGATGTCAGATGTCAAAAGTCTTGAAATACATCACCTCAATGTATCCCTCGTCCTAATGGATAGACCAGGAAAGCACTTTATGTAAAAAAAGGGTAATTTTAGACAATATATGAAACGAAAAAGTATTCCCCCCCCCCCACGGCAGCAAGGCAGAGCCGCAAACTGACGTGCAACATGTGTTGTTGCCAAACTCGCGAGATGATGAAGGTGAATCCTTTTGCTTATAGAACGATAGAACTTTGGGGCTTGGTTTCATGCATCCTGATAGCTGTAATTAAGACCTTTTTTTCGGACGATTTTCAGACATTTTTTGGTTCGGGAGATTCAAATGTCGGTTTACCGTCATTTCGATTCCCAATAAAAATTCAGATCGGATATCGTTTCTCGCAGTTATACTTTACACGAAAATATTGTCTGTATCGCTTCAATCCGAATTTATCGGTATGCAGAATTCCAAACATGTCAAATGGGGAAAAGTGCTGATGAATGTTTTTTTTAAGGCAGGAAAATAGAAGGTATTAGACTGAAATCTTTGTTTAAACATTGTGGGCTCTATTACATTCTCCACGCAAAAATGTGCGCGTGTGCAAAAATGCATTAACGCGAGGGGCAAAACCCTTTGCGCAGAACGTCGTATTACAACGTCCGCACAAAAATGCGCGTTAACGTCTACCGCTGGTGAACCTGCGCGAACCCTGCGCGAGCTTACTGTACATTGCGCGTCCTATACTTAACATTGTGAGCGCAAATGCGTTTTGCGCTGGTACGCGGATGGTATTACAATCTATCCGGAAATTTTAACGGACAACGTTTGCACGCATAATTTTAACGTCTTTGAAAAGCTGGTGTTAATGGCAAATCTGAATGTCCTGGCCGAAATCAAATACACCAGCCCAAAAAAAAAATGCAGCAACGTATAGTTACACATTCTACACATACCCAAACAATAAAATGGAGAGGTTATGCGTGTTTTTATTATTGCTGCAGCATATATGCTCAGATTGATTTTGACAGGTGCAAAAACTGAACGGGAGACAATTGTGGTTCTTAATTCTGATTGGCTGAATTGCGTGAAAAAACAGTCCGCACACTGATTTCTGTGCGCAGCGTTAATGCGCGCGTATTTTTTACACGCGTTATTTTTTTGGCGGATGACAAAATGTGCTCGCATTTTAATACCAGCGTTGATCTTCGCGCGTTAGCGTTTAACGCTTGGCGCACAAATTTACGCGTTGCGCGAGCGTTTTAACGCAAAGATTGTAATAGGGCCCTGTATGTTTCTAAAAGACATGTTTAAAGGCACAAATCTCTGTGATGCTGGCCGAAAATAAGCGTGTACAACTAGTTTATTAGACGACTTTTTTTGACACATTTTTTTCAACAAAATCAGCTGATATTAAGAAAAATAGATCAGCTTCAAACAGCCAATATTTGTTTTGAAAAAATTTCAGAATTAAATTGAGCCATTGGTTTCTGAGGATACAGTTGCAGCTCTAAGCTCGAGTATTATTATTATTAATAATGATAATATGATTATTAATAGTAATATTATTATTATTTTTTTGTTATTTTAATTATTATTAATTTTAATAATTTTTATTGTTGAAATTCACAGAAGTGCCACAGACAGCATGCAAAAAGGTATATTAATCCTCAGGGAACCAGTTGGGCAAGCGATCGTACAGAACCAGTGCCCAGCTGGGACCCCAGTGGTTTATATATTCCTTTTTTTAATGGGTTTGGTAGAAAGCCGGAATTTTTACACGTTTATATTGCAGCATGAATTCTTTTTTTTCACACTTTCCATAATACTACGAGAATGAACCATGGTAACCTTAAAGGGCAGATCGTTATAGGCTGTGGGCTAAGGGTTTTCTATCCTGGACTTTCTGAATGTAACGTTTCTATTCTGTTTAATTGTCTGCTAAGCTAGAAAATTTATGCGGGAAAGGGGAATGTTAATGCACATATATTGCTCATAAAGTGAGAATGAGGAAATGCGTATATAGTTAGATTTGTGGCCATTTTATTTGTAATAAAAAATAAATAATGCACTTTCCTGTAAGCATGAGGCAACGTTTAATATAGTAACACTTTTTTTTTTTTTACACTCGGGTTTTATAGAGCAGAGTATTAGATATGTACAGCGCCACTACAGATAGTGACTACAGTTTTACCAATAAAGTTATGTTTAGAGCTATAGACGGAGACGTATATCAGTATGTGTATTGTCCGCGTAGCATTATTTCATGTTAATATATCTCCATCATAAGTCATTCATTTAAATACTCGCATTGTCTTGTTTGGTTCAGATACACCCTGTGTAAGGATACTTTTCAGGGTAACCCTTTTTAAGTATTACATTGTTTTCTTGGTTACAGTCCCCCCTTTTTTTATTTTTCACTTATTATCGAAAAGTTAACTCCTACATAAATACGGATGGGAACCCACTCTGTCACTAACGTCGGCGGTTGCTCTCATGCAAACAGGACTTCCTTTGCATTTCAGCTTTGGCCGCTAGTGATGGGCCAAACACCCATGTGATCGGTTCGTACTAGAACAGCCCAAATGTTCGTATACGAACTCGAACACCATGTAAACCAATGGGGGTTGAACACGCAAAATGTGTTCACAGTTCTCCTAAATGTACCAGCAGCTGCAGGTACATTTAGGAGACCTGTGGCTGCGGCCCCCGGCCCCCATACCTCACCTGTCCTGCAGCTGTCCCGGCCTCCTGTTCCTCCGATCCGTCTGCTCCTCCGTCCGGCCGCGGCTCCTCTGCCCCACGCCTCGTCTTCATGCTGATCTCTGGGCAAAGTCCTGCACCTGACCTGGACTTTGCCCAATCAGGGCTCAATATTGAATTAGAGCCCTGATTGGGCAAAGTCCAGGTCAGGCGCAGGACTTTGCCCAAATCAGATAAGCATGAAGACCAGGCGCGGGGCAGAGGAGGAGCAGACAGACCGGAGGAACAGGAGGCCGGGACAGCTGTAGGACAGGTGAGGTACAGGGGCCGGTGGGCTGCAGCCACAGGTCTCCTAAATGTACTGGCAGCTGCTGGTACATTTAGGAGACCTGTGAACGCATTTTGCAGGCATTTTTTATTATGGAGTGTCCGCGGTCGAACAGACCGCGAACATCCCATAATGTTCGGCGTTCGCCAAACACTCGAACGGCCGATGTTCGATTCAAATTCACGTTTGAATCGAACCGGAAGCCCATCCCTACTGGCCGCCCTTTCTGGGTGATAACGTCTGATTTGCATATGGTTTAGTCTCCTCTGTAATGTTTAGTCTCTGTAAAACGTTGTGAGAACTGAGCGGGGACCCACCATAGGTCCAGCCACTTGTGCCGTTGCCCATTCTCAGTGCTTGCATCAACGTGTTTTTGTTCTCCGTGGGAAAGCGCAAAGGTTTCTGTCCAATGCTAGCAGCCATTGACACACACACATATTTAATTATTGATATTATTGATAGTATTAAAAATAGTTATAGCCAGACTTGATTTTAGGGACTAATTATCATCATTGTTATATGTCTTAAAGTTATTGGGACTTAAAAATTTAAATATGACAGAAACATAGCAAACCTAAGCTTTTCAGTGTTTATATATGCCAATTAGGAAGGCCGTTCCCTCTGTAAAAATAGTGATGGGATGGTATTCTTACTTATTCCCCCTCAACGTTTGACCTCAGCTATTGAGATATTTATAGGGCAGAGAAATTAGAATGAAACATAAATTGACAGTGTTCTCCTGTGTAATGTAGCCATGGACCTCCGATGTATTGCCCCCTGCGTGATGGGCACCAGTCAGCCATCATTCTTGGGAATGATTTTAAAGGAATATCGCCTGCAGAGATCTGTTAAACATTTGCATACTGTAATGCCTGGCAAGTGGAAGAGCTGAATGAATAATCCATTCAGTGTACTCAATCACTAGCCTTTCCAAGCCACGAACTGTTGACTGCTAACATGTTGCGCTATACAGTGTTTCCTTTAGAGCATTCACACCGAATATAGTAGGTTCAGTCAAAATGGACACCAACCTTGTCTAACCCTGGGTAGACTTCACCTCTACACTGTCAGCAGCCCCTTGCTTCCCTCCTCATGAAGCCCTACACTTGAAAACCACCATACCTGGAACCCTCAATGGTATGTTGGCTCAACTGTCAAGGAGTGCATAGAGATGAGTGTGTGTATGTTTGTGTGTTTATACTGTATGTGTGTATTACACCTACCATACATATACACATTAAATATATTACTCACTATATGTTTTACAAATACACATATTAGTTATATATATATAACTAATAATTTTATATCCAAATTATACATACCATATACATGTGATACATTTTAGATATACAGTATGTACACATGTCATACATACCATAAACCAACACATTAAAATTTATACAAAACGCACACCTTAAAACACTTTATAGAGATGTGCATTCGTTTCGGAAAAGTTCAGGATTTGGAATGACATTTGATAATTCGTAGTTTGGAAGTACTTCCGAATAAAGAATCGATACGATATGAAATGGTATATAACGAATTTATTTCATTTTACACTGTGTCATCATCATAAAAGAAAATTTTGAATAATTCATATCAACTATCGAATTTGAATTAACTATCAAATTGATATCATCTGTAGAATCTGAAATGAACTATCGAATTGATCGTAACTTAAAATACAAGTAATAGTCAGCAAAGGACTTTATGAAACAAATTAATTTGTTTCACTGTTTAATTTGACTCAAATACTAAATCTGACACAGCTTAAAAGAAAAGCTAGGGTTAAATTTTAACAGCAAAATTTGATTAATTGGGGTTTTATTTAGTGATCCAAAATTCGAATTAATATCAACTATCGAATTGATATATGAAATTCGAATCGATTTAAAATTTCGAATGGATCCAAAACGAAACGAAATACGAAACAAAATTCCGAAAACTAAATGATTTAAAAGCATAACGAAACTAAACTAAACAAATTTTTCAGCCATGCACGTCCCTAGCACTTTATATATACTTATCATACGTATCATGAACAAAATATACATATTATATGGCCAAATACTGATTATTTGTGAAAAGAAGAGCTTGTGTCAATACATACGGGGTAAGTGTAATGAGGCAGTAGGTGCTAGGAAGCATGAAGTTATGGTTATGCCCAGAATTCATAAATAAGGTTACCTGGACCTGAATTACTCTTGATAGTATTATTGCCTCTTAGTGTAACCTAGGTCAATGGTTCCTTCCCACTGGAATAACTAGAAGTGTCATCGCTGCTAAAGTCACAGCTGCAACCAGGGGATGTCCCGGCCCGTAGTAGTCAATGACATGGGGAAAGGGCCCCATCACAGACTCTGCCCCACGAACAAGTTAAACCCCTGTGCCCTACATACAATGCAATGGGTTTAGCTCAAGCATAAGCAATCATGCACAAGTACAGAAAATCTTATGACCTATATAATGTACATTGTATCTCATGGTTGTGCCGCACCAGTATTGCTTTTAATTGGACTATTTTTACATGATTTTCAAACTAGCTAGCACCTAGTTTGCTCTTAGAATGTGCCTTTTCATCCACCATCAAAGTCTATAACATGTGGTGTTCCAAAGAACCCATTGGATGACTATATGTTAAGTAGCTAGATATTAAAATCATGAATAGAAGGTCCTTAAGACTTGTTCACAAAAGAGTGTCCTACATAAGTCAAACAAAATTCCCATCGATCAAACCATCTGAAAGTGTTAAGGTTATCTTTTGTAATCATTGTATACGTAGGCCATTTGTGTAGTGGTTCTGCCTTTGAGCCCCTTGGGTAACTCCATCTCCTTGTGTTGTGGAGTCACTCACTAGCAGACAGATCAATATCTTTTACCTCCAGTCACGAGCATGTACAGTAGCAATATGGGATGTATTCACAATTATTCAACTTTTGTATTATTTCATTATAGGGTAAATTATTGGGCACAGTACGGAGGTATCGATTTCTATAGGGAGTAATTTCATTTAGCAGTTTTGACTTTTTGATGTCTGTTCAACCCACACTGTATGTTCTTTTTATATCGACAACAGTTAAATTATGTCTTAGTAAAATAAGTACCGGTAGTATGTTGAATATAGGCTACACAATGAGGATCAGTGACATGGGGACCTTGTACAGATATTATTTAAAAAATGAAATTCTATTTTAATTCATGCTCAGTGGTTCCATGAAAGGCATCAATAGGCTTCATATGCCTATTTCTCCTTATTTCCTGAATGCATCCAATAGTATACTCTGCTACAAGTTGGTGACTTCATTTGGGGTTTTTCCATGGGTAGTAACGGTAGAAAATGCTTAACTCGTGTTGGTTCAAGGATTAGTTCATTATGTTATAACAATCTATTTGTGGATCATCAGTCCTTTTAACCCACTACCATGTTCAACCAAAATCCAGGGACTTGTAACACTAGAAACTTAAGTTACCACTCAATTGGAATGAAAATCTTGGTGTTAGTAACTGTGTGGAACAGACGAACCAGACACACATTGAGGACACACTACACAACATTTTGACTCTATGTAGACCCTTTTTCGAAAGCCTACGGAAAAAGGGTCTTTATAGACCCATAACGTTAGGTGAGATATGTCCTCAAAGAGACTTCAAAGACTTTCGCCAAGAGTGTCCACTTTGTCTGTTTGTATCATATGCTCCTTTGGATTTGGGCTAAAATTGTCTATCGGAAGTGCGTTCCCGGTCTATTCTGGTTTTGTATCTGTGAATAGAGTATCAACAGTTTACTCTTGACTCGCAAACATGGACAGTCCACTTGGAAGAGAGTTCTTGATGTACCGGCCTCTTAAAGATGTATTACAGGTTTTAAGCTGCAACAAACCCTCTTCTAAAGAAGTCTTATTATGGGTACCAACACATACCAGGAGAGGCCAGGTCCAAACAGCAATTGTCAGAAGAACGGTCCGGGCACTCCACGGCTTCTGAAATAGGAGGGATTTTAATGGAGAGCCATCAGAGACCACGTTTTGACTCAAACTAGTCTTTCTCAAGAGAAAGATTTGGTTAAGTCGAATGTCGTCTCTATTTCTGAAACAATGGGAGAGCCCGTGCCTTTCTTTTGATTGTTAAAGACAGCTAAGCTGTATGGAGCAACCAGTGCTCAATGGACATGGCAACCCATGTAGGTAAGGAACCTGCCAGCCAGGAGCACATTACATTTCATTTTGGCAACTGTTAATTCCAGTCCACTACCCAGCTTAATGTGGCAAAGTTATTTTCTATTTATTTTCATTGCTTGTTATGCTAAGAAGTCAGTGAACGTTA
Organism: Leptobrachium leishanense; assembly: GCA_009667805.1. Taxonomy (NCBI): domain Eukaryota; kingdom Metazoa; phylum Chordata; class Amphibia; order Anura; family Megophryidae; genus Leptobrachium; species Leptobrachium leishanense. The sequence continues at coordinate 307,201,792 of CM019067.1, forward strand.
CAAAGATAAATGTGACCTTTCCTGTTTAATGGGAATCATTTGAGTCGTTGTGTAATCTATCTTACATAAGACGTTATCATTTCGTCCAGTGCCATAGCAAATATAAGTGCCTAGTTTATTTCTTTTAGAGTTATTTTTCAAGCCAATTGGTCTGGAGGTGATTGGTTTTGTCAGGAGAAAGTCTTGGGTTCAAGCGAATCCATTTCTTAATTAAAGGAGAATCTTATGTCTGCCATCTAAACCAAAAGACTAAGGCAGGTGTCGGCAGTCCCGGCAGACCAGACCTTTCGGACCGTTCAGAGTTACATCAGTTAAGGATTGACATCCCAAAAAGTGGAGATGTGGGTCCAAAAGATCTGAGGTACAGGGTCTGTCGACTCCAGGAATAGAGATTTTCCCCTACATGCCCAAAGTGGAAAGTGACCAGTACATATATAACTGGTGTTCTGTTTATTTGTTTTTGTATTTGTAATCATTCTTTCATCGTTGCCTTAACATTTTACTTTCAGTTCTTGAATATGTTGCAGGGGTTTGTTATATATATATATATATATAAAATACCAGTGCTTCATTAATGTCCTTGATTTTATTCTAATTATTTTATGTTTGTGTCTAGTCTATTTACATCTTGGGTAATACAAGACTATAATCTTATCTCAGCCTGATAGATATGAAAAATCAGTGAAGATTTCATTGTATTATATTGTGGTGAAGACTATAAAGTGTGGGTCTCTGTGATTTGCCAAGATTGTTCGTTTAATGAAATTAAACGTGGTGTAGTTTTGTGATTAGGAGTGATAAGCAAACGTACAAAACTCTACAAAGTAACTAGAAGTTAACAAAAAAAAAAAGCTCGACTGTTGCAAAGGAGTGATTTGCCATATATTTTTATTTACCATTTTAGAAATACATTGTGCTGAGGTGCTTCTGCTTTAGCACTCATGTAATCTACAAGCTACGGCAACACTAAGGAATCAATCCAAACATCCTGTATAAGCTATGTTCCATGCACGGGTCGTGGTGCAAGGAGATCCCCTTTCTCCTTGCACAGTCTATCATAACGGCAACATTTTATTTCTATGAACCCGCCCACACGCTCAGATAAGTAAACAAGGAAACCGTACTTCCCTCTGCTAGTACAAATGCTTGTCCTGACATGAAAGCTGCTTTTGAGCTTCTGCCAGTTGTTGTTCGTTGTTTTTATAGTTGAAAGCTGACAACGCAACAAATATTCTCATGAACCCCTTCCATGCAGAGATTTAGGCTGAGGCCACATGAGCACACTTAGTGCGTCCATCGTGACCGCCTCTCCCAGCGTCCGTCATAGCATTACGATGGATCGACCAGGAAGAATACACGCGGTATGAAGTCCATTCTCACGGACGTTCTTTCTGCGCTCCTGTAGTCCCAGCCTTAGGCTGGTGGCACACTAGCAAACATTTTGCGTCCGTCTGACCGTTCTGTTTGCTGTCCGTCGTAGCTTTATAAAGGAGTCAATTAAACACAACGCACAAAGCCCCTGCGCACTTGTTCACGGACGGGCAAAGCATAAAGCCACGGACGCAAAAATAACATCGACGTTAAAAAGCTAAACGGACGCAGAAACAACGCTGCCATGTATTTTCCTAGGGTGTGGAAACATCAGACATTACGGACGCACTTTATGCAGTACTCACAATATCTCCCGTGAAAAAGTGCGTCCTTAATGGACGCAGTACAGTATGCTCGGGTGCCGGCTGCAACGGTGAGGTCAACAGCGCTGCAGTGTTGCACATTCTGATTGGGTGAGCCACTTTCTGTTCTCTGCAGACTTCATGCAGTTTGCAGACACTGAAATAAAATGGAAAAACCCACAAAATTCACATTTTAAGGATCTTTTTTTTAAAAAAATTATCATGTTTATCAATTATTTTTTTTTACTAATATCTTACCTGCATATTGCATTAATACATAATAGGTTGATGCTGTAGAATATTATCTGCTCCAACATGGAGATTCTGTTACAAAGAAGTCATTTTGTTAATTTAAATATTTTATTTTTTTTAAATTGTGATTTTCTTATAACATCTCCCTGTGTATAGCCGTGCGTAGAAGGTTCACCGGCTGGATGAATTGGTCCTGCCTGTCCACCTTTTAAGGTCCTCCTCTACACTTTTTGTGATGGTCTTTCTTTATCTGGTTCATGATACACAACATGATAAGGAACCATTCCTTATTATCTGCAGGTTGCAATTAATAAAAGGGCCATGGGTGCACACCCTAATGATACGGGCGACGCACACCTTTGACTAGAAGAACAAAGGGGCTGTCGGCTCAGCCAAAATGTGTACTGGATCATGAGGCTAAACAAAAAAATGATACAATGACATCAATGTGTTACATGAGAATGCAATTCCAAAAGAAAAAGAAAAAAGGTCTTAACCATTGCTATATTATACTTTTTAATGCATTTCCCCACATTTTTTTTCTGCCGAGCTTCATTTTTCAGGCTCATAAATAGGGTATATAGAATAATAGGAGTTTCTGCGGCAAAGTATCACTTCCCTTTGGTCCGATTGCATGTCTCCAATGCTATATGCACATGTTGCTGCATTTTAAGACCTTTTTTGTTTTGTTGTTTTTTTCTTCTTCACATCACTTTGATACATACAAACTATACCTATGTTGTATTTGTAAATGTATATCTCTATCACTTACTTCTGTCTTTTTTTTCCCCAAGTATTTTTTTACTTAGAATATCTAATAAAATGAAACCTATAGTCGTCACCCTTTTATTGCATAAATGTGTATAAACGATATGTTTGCATTTCAGTTGATACCGCTGATTTTTGCACTTGACATGACTTATTTTGTTTTCTATACTGTAGAAAGAAAATGATTTGTATGGAAAATACGTTGGTAGAACAAAAAATTGCTCATTTAAACAAAGTATCTATTGCTTTTTACGAAATATGGTCTATTTTTCTAATGTGTACACATGCCACAGGTTGCCAAATAAAAATTATTATATGTAATAAATAACCAAGCGTCCCGAGTGTTCTTTGGGAATAAAAAATGGTTACTGCTACATAATTGTAATATATTTTTGCAAGCTGTAAATTCTTCTTCGCTACAGCAATGTGTTCTTGGCTCTTACGAGTTGATTGAATATGAGTTCTGGCCTTATCTCACTTCATTAATGTGGACACCCTGAGTGTGCTGTAACTCAAAGAAGAGGTTCGCTGCAAATGGAAACATTCCACATCCATTAAGCAATCATTGGATCCATTCCACTACAGCTCTCTGTGCTGGCTCCCTCATCCATTTGTGGACCATTTCCCAAACGCTTTCTAGGTTTTAAAACCTGGCTATTCACAAAGCCACGTTGTGAAATATTTAGACGGGCCAGACATAAGCGTATCTACCTAACAGAATTCACACAGAGGTCGATCGATAGTCTTGGCAAATGCAGATGTAAAAGTGTTACTGATCTATATAATGATCAATAAAGTGCACCAATCGCACTCAAAACAACTTTAGCTCATCAGAAAGATCTTCCAAATCTGCTTATATGTTGTGTTATCCAAACTGTTGGCAGATGGGTAGTTTTTTTTTTTAAATTCCTTGTAAAGAAATCTCCCTGAGCTTCTTGTTTGCTTCTAGTGCTGCGGCATGCCGCATGATGTGTTTCCCTGGGGAGGGATTTATGGCTCTCACAGCAGGAGGCACTCCCCCAGAGCTGTGGATGTGTCTGAACTAAACATCCATGGGGAGGATTTGCAAATGACTCGCTGATCATCGTCACAGACAGGGATCCGGGATACTTGGTATGGTTCAACTATTAACACTTGCCTGCACTGCCGTGATTCGTCCCGCAAGTGACAGCTAAAGAAATAGAGTTTCTTAGGAGAAAGCGGGTATATAAATATACTTGTTTATAAGTCTGTGTGAATGTTTGTACAGCAGCTAAGTAATGGGATGGGGAAAAAATAAGCTTTTCTAGTCTTTCAGACTTGATTTTTTTTCATGAAGGAGAGGAAGCTGAAAACATGGCTGCCTCCATGAGAAGAGCAGACGGATTAGAAGCTTCAAAAACTCACAAAACTCCACTGAAAGTTGTGAAATAAAAAGCTTTAGGGATTAATTAAGCTACAAAAAAAAACACATATCAAAACTCTCTATAAAAGACAGCGGGTGCACTTTAAAGGATCATTCTATTGGTTTCTAAAGTCAATCTAAATGAATCCAGTCTTCTAAAAGGGGTTTTTGGCACCTTAAGTTATGTATTTGATTTCTTCCTCCACACACTTAATCCTACAACTAGGGCAACCTTTAGGATCTACAATGTATATCTTGCTGTTATTCTCCTGATGAGGAATGGGGAGGCGGATGGAGGGAGTTTCTGTGTGTGTTGGGTGAAGAAGAGGGAGGTAGCTTGAGAGCGCCTGACAGAGGGATAGAGGAAGACAGATAACTCTGTTGGAGAACACAAAATAAGCATATCTCCACTATTGTTCAGATTTTTTTTAGTATATATAATATAGTTTATAATCCAAGTACAACAACCGTCTGGACCTACAGACTACAGCTTGATGTTGGGTTATTCCCCTGATGAGGGTCGGGGAGGAAGATTGAGGGAGTTTTTGTGTTACGTGAAGGGTGTAGAAAGAGAAGAAGGATTGGGGGGGGTATTTTTGTGTCTGCAGAGTAAAGGAGGTAGAGGAGAATTGAGAGTCTCGGTTGTACAGGTTGAAGGAGGAGAGGAGAACTGAGGATGTTCTTGTGTTGAGTGCAGAGGGAAGGAGGGGAGGAGGATTGAAGGTGCTTGTTTGTTGTGTGCAGAGGGAAGGAGGATTGAAGGTGTTTGTGTGTTGTGTGCAGGAGGGGGAGGAGGATTGAATGTGTTTGTGTGTTGTGTGCAGAGGGAAGGAGGGGAGGAGGATTGAAGGTGTTTGTGTGTTGTGTGCAGGAGAAAGGAGGGGAGGAGGATTGAAGGTGTTTGTATGTTGTGTGCAGAGGGAAGGAGGGGAGGAGGATTGAAGGTGTTTGTGTGTTGTGTGCAGGAGAAAGGAGGGGAGGAGGATTAAAAGTGTTTGTGTGTTGTGTACAGGGGAAGGAGGGGGAGAATGATTGAAGGTGTTTGTTTTGTGCACAGGTGGAAGGAGGGGAGGAGGATTGAAGGTGTTTGTGCTTTGTGTACAGGGGAAGGAGGTGGAGGAGGATTGAATGTGTTTGTGTGTTGTTTGCAGGGGAAGGAGGGAAGGAGGATTGAAGGTGTTAGTGCGTGTGTGCAGGAGGAAGGAGGGGAGGAGGATTAAAAGTGTTTGTGTGTGCAGGAGGAAGGAGGATTAAAGGTGTTAGTGTGTTGTGTGCGGGAGGAAGGAGGGGAGGAGGATTAAAAGTAGGGATGCACCGATACCACTCTTTTAGGACCGAGTACGAGTACCGATACTTTTTTCCAAGTACTCGCCGATATCGAGTACCGATACTTTTACTCCGTCATGTGACCACTTTGCAATAATAACAGAGACATATATCTCTATCTTTGGGGGGGGGGGTGTATATACACAGGTCTGTGGGGATATGTATATACACACACACACATATCCCCACAGACCTGTGTATATATATACACACACACATCCCCAAAGATAGAGCTAGAGATAGCGATATATATATATATATATCTATTTCTCTAGCTCTAGCTCTATCTTTGGGTGTGTGTGTGTATATACACAGGTCTGTGGGGGTATGTACATGTATGTATGTCTGTGGGGATATGTGTGTATATACATATCCCCATAGACCTAATACATGTACATACCCGCACAGACCTATGCATATACACCCCCCCAAAGAGATTATATATATTACACCCCCAAAGATATATAATCTCTTTGGGGGTATGTGTGTGTGTATATATACACCGGTCTGTGGGGGTATGTACATGTATTATGTCTGTGGGGATATGTGTGTATATACACACACACACATATCCCCACAGACATATATATATATATACTCCCACAGACTTGTATATACTCTGTACGTAAAAAATTGAAAAAATATACTCTGTACATATATATGTATATATTTGGGGGTATATATATATATATAATATATACAGGTCTGTGGGGGTATGTGTATATTTTATACATACATACCCCCACAGACCTGTATATACACTGTATATAAACACATACCCCAGGCCCAGATAGATAACTATTTGGGAGTATGTACTTGTGTGTGTGTATATATACCCCCACAGGTGTGTGTGTTGTATACATACCCCCACAGCACTCCGGCCAGCCTCCTCTGCCAGGCCCCATCCAGGTGGATTAGTCAGTTCGAGCGGCCGCCGGCCCGGCAAAGGTTGCAGCCCGGCCGCTCGCTTTAATGGGGAACTGCCGGCCGCGATCTTGTGAGATCCCAGAGATCACTTCCTGAACTCTGGGATCTCGCGAGATTGCGGCGTTCAGGAAGTGAACTCTGGGATCGATAGCGGTTCCCCAGTGAAGCGAGCGGCCGGGCTGCAACCTTTGCCGGGCCGGTTGCCGCTCAAACTGACTAATCCACCCGGATGGGGCCTGGCAGAGTGCCGTAAGAGCACTCTGCCAGCCGGGCCTGCCCCTCCAGACACCGGCCGGAAAGCCAGCGCTGGCTTCTGGTATCGGTGGCTGTATCGGGGGCACCTGCACGAGTACCAAGTACTCGTGCAGGACCCGGTATCGGCACCGATACTAGTAGTAGTATTAGATACTAGTAGTATCGGTAGCGGTGCATCCCTAATTAAAAGTGTTTGTGAGTTGTGTGCAGGGAGAAGTAGGGGGAGGAGGATTGAAGGTGTTTGTGTGTTGTGTGCAGGAGGAAGGAGGGGAGGAGGATTGAAGGTGTTTCTGTTTTGTGTGCAGGAGGAAGGAGGGGAGGAGGATTGAAGGTGTTTGTGTGTTGTGTGCAGGAGGAAGGAGGGGAGGAGGATTGAAGGTGTTTGTGTGTTGTGTGCAGGAGGAAGGAGGGGAGGAGGATTGAAGGTGTTTGTGTGTTGTGTGCAGGAGGAAGGAGGGGAGGAGGATTGAAGGTGTTTCTGTTTTGTGTGCAGGAGGAAGGAGGGGAGGAGGATTGAAGGTGTTTGTGTGTTGTGTGCAGGGGAAGGAGGGGAGGAGGATTGAAGGTGTTTGTGTGTTGTGTGCAGGAAGAAGGAGGGGAGGAGGATTGAAGGTGTTTGTGTGTTGTGTGCAGGAAGAAGGAGGGGAGGAGGATTGAAGGTGTTTCTGTTTTGTGTGCAGGAGGAAGGAGGGGAGGAGGATTGAAGGTGTTTCTGTTTTGTGTGCAGGGGAAGGAGGGGAGGATGATTGAAGGTGTTTGTGTGTTGTGTGCAGGGGAAAGAGCAGGAGGAGGATTGAAGGTGTTTGTGTGCTATGTGCAGGGGGAGGAGGATTGAAGGTATTTGTGTGTTATTTGTGTGTAGGATTTAAGAGAAGGATTGTAGAGGATTCAAGTGGGACCATTATAGTTACATCTCATCTGGAATGAGACACTTTGTTTCTATTTCTACTCATGGAGAACTTTAACCCGGAAATAAAAACTCAAGGAAGTGAGGGATAAATTACATTTTTTGTCGTTTTTTTTTATTGCTAAAACTTCTATACACATTTTGTAGGTGATAATGGTTAAGAAAAAGTCATAATTTAAGCCAAGATGAACTGAAAATGTTCTCTTTACACGGCAGAGCTGTTTAATGAATATAAAGATATACTTCTCGCAAATTGTGAAATTTATTTTTTTCTGTCAGAGTAATGTTCTACACATGTACATCGACCAAGTTGTGGATATTAATTGCCTTGTGGTTTAATACGCACATAATTGTTATCTTTCTGACATCTCGTCCCACAAACTCCATTCATATTCCTCAATCTGTTGTACAAATCTCTTATTTCAACAACCTCTGTTATTGCGCTCACCCACACATTCAGAACCAGAGCTTCCTCTGCAACATATGTCAATACATACTATCAGAATTCAGGAGGACATCTCTCTATGTTAATCTTCTAAACACCTTCAAACGGATCTGTTCAGTACTAAAGCCCTCCAGTACTGCATGGGCTCCACAGCGATGTACTCGTGAGGACCTTGTTACAAACCGATCATATTAAAAAGGTGGGGATTATACAAAGAAATTGCAACATTTAGGCCTAAATAGCAAATTTGGAGAAATAGATCACTTTGGAAAGTTTCCCATTCTGCTGCTCTTGATCTTAATATTTTAATCTTTATGTTAATTCATAGTTTAGTAAATAAACTCATCAATTAAACATTTTTTGTGTCAAATTTTAAGCATTAAAGGGACAGTCTATAGAGGCAGTGACTTTATAATTAAATTTAGATGGTCATGGTGAGCTGTGTGTCCTCCCCGGCTGTCCCTGGGTCTGTGACAGTCTACCATAGCAAAGGGCTTCCCTCTGGCTGGAAGGCTGTCTACCAGCTCTCACTTGACAGCCTTCTAGGTTATGATCAGATCTTCTTATGTTGTGCAGAGCTGATCATCCAGTGCCACTTGATGAAGAAGCATTAGGAGTAGGGATGAGCCAAACACTCCCCGAGTTTGGTTCAGAGCCGAACCTGAACTTTCCAAATGTTCGGATCCGAACCCGAACTCGAACTCAATGCAAGTCAATGGGGCTGAAAATTCGGTTTTTAGAGTGGCCTCCAAGAGGGCATATATGCTACATATTTGCCATAAAAGGTATATGGGGGTCCGGGTAGTGCCCTGGGGGACAGGAAACAAGGACAAAAAGTAAAAAAAAAAAACGTTTTTAAAGGGACAGTGAGTTTTCCATGAAATAAGGGTTAAAAATAAAAACGAAAAATTCCTTTAAATATGGTGCCTAGGAGGTCCCCATAACCTGCCCGTGAAGTGGCGGATTTCTAGGATGTATAGAAATATGTAAAAACCAAAAAATGACATTTCAAATGACGGTAAATGCTTTTCCTTTAATCTATCCATAAACAACTGCTTGGGGCGGCAGTCTGTATGAAAAGAGGAGACATTTTCGGACACGCAGAAAAAGTTTACAGATTTTTTGGCGGTGAAAAACAGGAGAATGACTGGAGAATGGAAAATTCTAGACCAAATAGCCAATTTGGAAAGTGAGATAAATGGGAGAATTTTTCTGGTTTGGCTATTTTGACCTAGAATTTTCTCTTCAGTCATTCTCCTGAGTTTCACCTTCCTCTGAATAACCCTGTCAGGGTTATTCAGAGAGCAGTGAAGAGCAGGAGAATGACTGGAGAATGGAAAATTCTAGGTCAATATAGCCAAACCAGAAAAATTTTCCCATTTAGGCTAGGGTCAGACTAGCGAATTTTTAACGTGCGTTTAGGCGCACTTAATCACGGCCGCACTAGCAGCAAATGACGACCAATTTACGAAGTACGGTCGCACGAAAGTCCAGCTGCGCAACGCAAGTGGAAAATGAACGCATTTTTTCGAGAACGCGGAACCGCTAGTACGGACGTACAGAGTGCGCTGCGTCCACTAGCGGCGTGTGTGCGTGATTTGGAGACGTCAGACCCATCTCCTGTCCGCCCAACATAATGTCCAGACACCCAAAGTTTCCTGGTTTGGATCCGTAAAAAATCACACACAAAAATGCGCATCATATGACCGTTTTCGCGCATTCCGTGAAAAAATACGGCAATGCGCTCGGACGCACTTTCAGTCGCTGTGAAAAATGCATTAGTCTGACCCTAGCCTTATCTCACTTTCCAAATCGGCTATTTGGTCCAGATTGTTCTCTTTTCCTGCCATTCTCCTGGTTTTCACCTTTCTCTGAACAACCCTTAGAGAGAGGTGAAAGCCAGGAGAACTGGCAGGAGAAGAAAACAATCTAGACCAAATAGCCAATTTGGAAAGTGAGTTAAATGGGAGAATTTTTCTGGTTTGGCTATTTTGACCTAGAATTTTCACTTCTCCAGTTAGTCTCCTGCTTTTCACCGCTCTCTGAATAACCCTGTGAATGTTTAATCCCGAGGTGAAAAATAACATTGCTTTAGATGTTAATTATTATTCTTTATTTTATTATTCTTTATTTATAAAGCGCCAGCATATTCCGCAGCGCTGTACAATAAGCACAGTATAGGCAGGGTTACAATACATTGAACAACATTTGGCAAACAGTACAGGAGGAGATGAGGGCCCTATTCCCGTAGGAACTCACAATCTAGGAGGGTTGGGGTTGGAAACAGGAGGAGAGGACTGTAAGGTGAGAGTGATTGATGGTTGCGTCAGTGAGTTGGGTGGTAGGCTTCCCTAAATAGGAATGTTTTAAGGGAGCGTTTGAAGGAAGAGAAGTTAGGGGAAAGTCTGACAGTACGAGGGAGAGCGTTCCAGAGAGTGGGGGCTGCGCGTGAGAAATCCTGCAGTCTATCATGGGAAGAGGTAATGCGGGGAGAAGCTAGGCGCAGGTCACTGTTTTGACCTTAATTTGAATTTTTTTCAAACACCAGTTAAATGCAGCATATTAGGATGTTTTAGGAGGGAAATTAATTCTCAAATCTCAATCAGAAGCAGACACCACCCCCTCAGTATAGTGTACAATGTATCAAATTGATTACCAGACTAAAAACACCTGGTGTTATGCCCGTTTGTGAACAGAGGTCATTTAGAGTTGATAATCTTTCCACGTACACATTAGTTTTTAATTCAATATCTAATAAACCGTTGCTTATAATATTCTGCAGTAAAGAGTCTCTTTATTTCTAGATTTTTTAGTATTTTTTTAAGCATTTTCTATACTTTTTTCAAAATTTCTTTTTTTTTTCGAGCTCGAACCGAACACACCCAAAAAGTTCGAATTTTGCAAACTTTCGAACTGCCGAAGTTCCGGCCGAACTCCGAACCGTCCGAACCCGAACAGCTCATCCCTAATTAAGAGGCGTCTGACTGGCTGCATGCTGTCAGTTATACTTTAATTTACAGACTTTTGTCAATCAAACTATGGTTTCATTCCTGCGATAATACCCTGCATGCAACATGTAAAAAAAGCAATATGAAAATGATAGAAGAATGAAAAGAAATCATATATACTGCCTGGCAAAAAAAAAATCACCACCTCCCGTACAAACCTGTTATGATTTGGGGTGGCTTCAGTTGGTCAGGTCTAGCAACGTTATGTGCCCAAAAAATGAGGTCATGTGACTCCCTGAATATACTGAATGAGCAGGTTTTTCCATCAATGGGTTTTTTCTCCCCTGATGGCACAGCGGGCATATTCCAAGATGGCAATGCCAGGATTCATCGGGCTCAAATTGTGCAAGAGTGGTTCAGGGGGCATGAGACATCATTTTCACACATGGATTGGCCACCACACAGTCCAGATCTGAACCCCATTGAGGTTAATCTTTGGGATAATGTGCTGGAGAAGACTTTACGCAGCGCCGCGACTCTCCCATCATCAATACAAGATCTTGGCCACAAATTAATGCCACTCTGGACGCAAATAAATGCTCTGACATTGCAATGACTTATCCAAACGATGTCATAGAGAATACGTGCTGGAATCACAGCGAAAGGTGACACAACCAAATATTACAGTGTACATTAGAGTGTGTGACATTTGTTTGGCCAGGCAGTGCATTTCAAATCGCATGCAGCCGCAAGAAATGATTTCGTTGCAAATAAGAGACTGCTTTTCTACTCCGTAAAAAACATATTACTCATAAAAACAGTACAAAGCTTTCAACTGAACAAATCAACAAAATCAAACGCCCCGGCACAAAAACACACAATTTTTAAACTCTAATTATTTTCTTTTTGCTGGTGAATAACATTACGTCCCTGGGAAACAGGATGACATGTGTAAAATAAACCCAAAAGAAATAGTTTTAAGATACGCAACATATTGGTTCGTTGCTTCTAGACTAACTTTCTATGACAGCCAGATGTCCTTGTTATTGGCGATTTCCCATGGCTGGTGTACTTACATATTCTACATTAGTGTAATTAATTAAATCCATCTGTCTCTGGGGTGCGGATTTTTCCTCTGAAGACTTCAGGACCCGAGGTTAAAAAAAGAAATAAACCCAAGCTAACAAATTATTTGTTTATTCTCCCTTCAGTTTGATGGAACAAACAGCTAACCAGGAGACCAGGTATGGAACAGACAAGAAACACAAATTTAACCACCTGGCTGCTATGGACGCGACCTGGCTGCTATGGACGTGCTCAGCGCGTCCAGCCAAGTGTTTCTCCTGTGCTACGGATGCGCTGGGCACGTTCTAGCACAGGAGGCAGCAATGAGCCAGGATTCCGGCCTATTGCTGGCCCCCCGGTGCGGGCTGACATCTAGCATGTCAGCCCGGCACTCCAGGACCCCGTCGGAGCCATTAGATGTCATTGCTGCAGCGCAATGACATCTAATTCAGGCGCCCCCCCTGCGAGATTGCCGGTGGCCACAGGGTTAAGGCAGGCACCGTTTGGAAGGGCACAGCCTGCCCTTCCAAACAGTGGCTGACATTAACCCCTGGGGAGTCGGATCACGATTCGGTGCTGAAAAGCGCCGGATCGTGATCCTCTGCCGGAGCTGGCCGATATCTTGGATGTTGGCCAAGCCTCTGGGAACACCCCCTGATGACTGGCATCATCGTGCTATGCACGATGACACCAGTCCTGGAGTTAACACCTAGCTGCCAGCAATGGTGGAGATAGGGGGTTCCAATGAACCCCCTATCTCCTGATCCGTGGCAGCTAGGGGTTAATGTTTAATATCGTTGGGTCGACCAGAGCATGGCCTTTCCAACGATACAAAACATGACCATGTGGAATGTTTTAAAATTTTTTATTAAATTAAAAATAAAAATAAAGAAATATTAAAACAAAAAAATTATAATAAAAAATAAACAAGTTTTTTTTGTTTTTTTGTTTTGTTAATGCAGCAATATTGTTCCCATTTCAATTATAATGTGAACAATGATGCTGCACTAACGATTTTTGTATGCGGTGCCTTTATTAAAAATCATGTAATTTTCCCCCAAATAAAATGTAACGAGACCCCATTTCTAATTTTTTTAACAAGCGCACCCCATACAAAATATAACCGCAATTGCTCGCATGTTAAAATGTGAAAAAAAACACTTTGCACGTTGTGAATTATTGAAAATTCAAATTTTATTGCATTTTGTGTTATTTTATACAGACAGGGCATGACATATACATATAATAATGACATATTATGAATCTGCCGAGTCTGCTGGAAAGAACGATATATAATATGTCTGGGTCATATATTAAAATAAGGCTTCAAAACGCGGTTAAACATGATGAGCGAAACAGGTAAAAATTAGCTGAGCACAGAGGCGTGAAATGCCTCAGCAGCGAAAGGGTTAATGTTATACGGTTTCACTGTTTCATCAACCAGTGATCAATAGTGGTCGGTAATAATATTTTATACATATGGTCAAATATTATTTAATGTACTGTTTAGCTGAAATTGTATAATGTCTTTCGTACATACTTACATATTTACACATACATCAGACAAAAGAAATTGCTACTGCTGTTCTAGGAACCAGATTTACCTTTCAGACAATGATTTATAAATTTGATTTGTATCAAAAAATTCAACTGTTTCTTTTTTACGTGTATAATTATGTGCAGGGGCGTGCTGGCCCAAGTGGCAGTATGGTATTTGTCCCCCCAAGCCAGTCCTCTACCAGTTGCAGTAGGCCGCTCCGCTCATCTCTGTGCTTCAGATTCCGGAATTTTGGAGCATGTTGACATGACAATCACTGCAGCCATGGTTTCCAGGTCTTATAGAAGTGATGTGGCCACATTGAAGAGTGTATGGGGGCCTCAGCCAAAGTCTTGATTTTTTTTCTTGTTCTGGGATTCCACCAATGTGTGTCTGAGCACATGCCACTACACTACCCTTATGATTTGCACACTGAATGTAGGCCCACCCTTTGGGTGGCACAGTGGGCCATGAATGTCTGAGGCCGTGTGTGAAGTGCCAGCTGGCCCGGCTGCAATGAAGTAAAACTGCTGGGCCAGGGGACACAGGAACTCACATGTGTGTTTTGTGGAAAATATGGAGCATATGACCTATAATACCCAGCTACCCAGACCTCTAGATTAAAGCCATGCTACAGCTGCACAAAGCTCACTCTAATCTGCAGGAGTATTTGGCGAAATGCGTCAAGATGCCCAACGCACCTCCTGATCACCTGATTCCTGGGCAGTTAGTTAATGTTGTAAAAACTAAAGCGTTAAATGCAAGTTAAGGTTCATCTTTCCTTGAAGAAAAGCTCATGTCCGAGCTGAAGCTTTGTGACACTAGTACTTTCACTAATACATTGCAAAATTGTTACTCCTGATGAAGTTGAGTATTTGGCGAAATGCGTCAAGATGCCCAACGCACCTCCTGATCACCTGATTCCTGGGCAGTTAGTTAATGTTGGAAAAACTAAAGCATTAAATGCAAGTTAAGGTTCATCTTTCCTTGAAGAAAAGCTCATGTCCGAGCTGAAGCTTTGTGACACTAGTACTTTCACTAATACATTGCACTAGCTGAGCTCCAGAAGTACCAGGTTCTTTATTTTTTCATTGGTTCATACCCTTGACAGGTCTTCAGAAGCTCGAATGGAAAACTGCATTGCGTGCTGAAACCAAGGGGCCTATACAGCATCAATGGGATTCAACATTTTTACTAAAATGACGAAGATATTCCAGTGTAAAAACACTTCATCACAATCAGGTGCTTTCCTGGGAAAAAAAAATATCTTGTGGTATTTGGGTATTTAAGTATGTAATCCATATGATTTTTTTATTATATTATCTGAAAACCTAAGCTCTGAAAGTAACAAGCATTTGGGGAAAACACTATTTTCTTTTTTTTAAAATCCAAACATGCCTTGTGTGCTGGTGAAAACGAGGCGCGAGAGCTTGATGACCTTCCATATCCCATGTAGTGGTTATATAATAGTTGTATTTTTCTGTCCTGGGTGGGTGTCGGAGCAGATACATTTTAGGTATGTAATATAAAGGCAAAGAGCAATGGCGAAAAGGCACTCAAATTGCAAACTCCCCACTTATGTGTCAGGACAAAATCAAAGGGCACGCTGACCACAGTCACTTCAACTCAGATGCACATGCTCAGTGCGTTTTTTAGCTATACCTAGGTATACACACTGATTGGTTAGCTTAAAATGTCTGCTGAGGTGGGCGTGGAAAACACCAAGAAAGAAGATCAGGTAAATATGAAAAAATATCATATTTACTTGCTTCTTATGTCTGCTGAATGACACTGCTGACTCATTCAAAAGGCATTGCACGTTTTTAAACGCACACTAGCAAAGCATGCATGTCCCTTTAAGTTTAATGAATGGCAATCATATTACATTCCTGATGCTACACAGGGGTGAAATCAGTTAGAACATCGCAGCATGCGCGAGCTTACTGTACTTTGCGCATCCTGTACTTAACATGGGGATTGCAATCATTAATTAGCATTTTGATAAGTGAGGTATTAGAAAGTGCTGGAGCTAATTACCGTCGGGATGCAGAGAGCCAAAAGTTAGCAACTCCTAAAAGCTGGTGTTAACCCTTTCGCTGCTGAGCCTTTTCACACCTCTGTGCTGAGCTCATTTTTACCGGTTTCGCTCATCATGTTTAAATGCGATTTGAAGTCACATTTAATTATATGACCCAGACATATTATATATCGTTCTTTCCGGGAGACTCGGCAGATTCATAATATATCATTATTATATGTATACATTATGTCCTGTCTGTATATTATAACATAAAATGCAATAAAGTTAGAATTTTCCAATAATTTACAACGTGTAAAGTGTTTTTTTTTCACATTTTAACATGCGAGCGTTTGCGGTTATATTTTCTATGGGGTGCGCTTGTTAAAAAAATTAGAAATGTGCAATCGTTACTTTTTTTGGGGAAAATTACGTGTTTTTTAGCAAACACCCCCCATAGAAAAAATCGTTAGTGCAGCATCATTGTTCACATTATAATTGAAATGGAAACAATATTGCTGCATTAATAAAACAAAACAAAAAAGTTTTTTAAATTTTAAATTGTATTTTCAATTATTTATCTATACACTATACATGGTCATGTTCGGTATCTTTGGAAAGGCCATGCTCGGGCCGTTCCAATGATATCAAACATTAACCCCTAGCTGTCACGGATCGGGAGATAGGGGGTTCATTGGAACCCCCCATCTCCACCATAGGTGACAGCAAGGAGTTAATTGTGGAACTGGTGCCATCGCGCTAAGCGCGATGACGCCAGTCGTTAGTGGGATATTCCGGAAGCTTGGCCGACATCCAAGATGTCGGGCAGCTCCGGGAGGGGACCGCAATACGGTGCATGTTAGCGCAATGGCGGGGGGGTGCCTGAAATAGACGTCATCGCGCAGGCCCCGTGGTCCCGGAGGCGATCGCCGCTGCAAAGGGTGGATGCGCTGAGCGCGTCCTCCGCAGCGAAGTGGTCATGCGGCAGGACGCGCTGAGCGCGTCCGCCGCATGGAAAGGGTTAAATGATTCTGCAATTGCAAAATCATTTAACACCCCCTTAAACCTCCCAAATTAAATCCCATACTCACCTCTCATCACAGGACGAGAAGGGTGGCCCGATCCGCCACTTCTTCTGGCCGTGAGCAGAGTGACACTCGGAATAAATAGTTTCTAGTCTCCCTCTGCAGTCACTCTGCGGCGCTGCACGATTTAGCTAGAGCGAGGACGCGCAGGGCTCGCAGCCTGGAAGAGCAATCCTCCATGGAGTCCTATGGACTCATGGCGGTGTGGAACATTGGTGACAATGTCTTGACCATGAATGGCCTTTGTCAAGCCCATGGCATAGGTAAGTTTTGGCCAAACGTTGTCATGCAAACAATGTTCATGCAATAAAAACTGCACCTTTGTACCACTGATGGAGTGTCTGGATTCCTTTTTCATTAGATGAAATATGTTTTATATAGTTGTTGTTCTGTCCCGCAAGTTGCATAGGAGAACAAACTGCGCAGGAAAGCCTCAGGGACTTTTTGCTTCGGGAGTCCCTGAGCCGAACAGGAGGAGCAGTGTGGGGCTGCCGGAGACGAAAGGTGAGTAAAATCCCCTAAAAAATAGGGGGAAAAATGTAAAAATTAATGGGCAGAGGCTGTCAGCGGGATCTGCCCAATTATTTAAGGGGATAAAAGGAAACTCTATGTTTTAAAAATGTATATATCCCTTTAAAATACCGATATACAATTGTGCTCTCCTGTGTGAAATGTTTAAAAAACGTGAACCAAGGCCATGATATATGGAGATGCTACATGTCAGAGACGCAGCGCACATTTTATTTTCTGATTGTGAAATGTTTGGCATACAGGAACGGGATGTGAGCAAACAATGCCTGATCACACAGTTTAACAGATTACATCCCTTGTGTAACCATATTGTCTGTAAGCACAAACACATACCTTTATGTTACATATACACGTCTTGATTAATGATACAAGCGTGACTTTTTCTTACTTAGAAATTGCTCTCAAATTATTCTGCCTTATCTGAACATCCTATTACTTTTTGTTGGAAGAAATCCCACAAAGGCTTAATTCTTCATCTGGATCATTAGTTTTACCTTTCTTTATGGAACTACATTCAACAGTTTATGTTTTATACTCTGCACAATGGTACGGTACATACTCGCCACCCAGGACATACTTGAAAACGAGAGAACTCTCAATGTATCCTTCCTGGTAAAATACTTTCTAAAAAAAAAAAAATGTTGGTACAATATATGCAAGTACTTTAAATCGCTGTTGATTCCCTTTTGCATACAAACATTAAGCACTGCATTGTGTTATCTACTCCATATATCTAGAAATGAAAGGGCCGCTACCACCAAAATAATGAGATGTCCATATTGTGTTTATTTGATGTTGCTGATATCTTACATGTGCTTTGTTTTTCTCTTGTATGTTTAGTTAAGAAAATATTTTATTCTATATGTGTCAATGGAAGGAATTGGTATCCTAAGGCGCTGTGCGGTGTTGAGATTTTCTTTGGTGGATATATGGTATTTAACTATGCGGGTGTGCTGCCAACTTTTGGGTGGTTGCAGAGCCTTGTTGCTGCTATAGGTTAATTGGAGGAAAAAAGTGGGGTACCCCTTAGTCAGGCGCTACTCGCCGGTTGTGTCTGTTAAAGTGGCGATGTAATCGCTCTTTGGAAATTTAGTATTGCGACACTCTATTTGAATAATGTCAGCGTATACGATATATGGTATTTAACTATGCGGGTGTGCTGCCAACTTTTGGGTGGTTGCAGAGCCTTGTTGCTGCTATAGGTTAATTGGAGGAAAAAAGTGGGGTACCCCTTAGTCAGGCGCTACTCGCCGGTTGTGTCTGTTAAAGTGGCGCTGTAATCGCTCTTTGGAAATTTAGTATTGCGACACTCTATTTGAATAATGTCAGCGAATACGATATATGGTATAGCAATTAGATATTAATTCAACGTGTAACGACCTGGTGTGTCTATTAAAAAAGAGTGCAAAAAATAGTCCTTTTGGAATATGCGCCCCCTGGTGTTGGGGGTGGTATATGACAGTCTCTAGAGAAATCAGTCTTATATATTGCACAAAAAAAGGAAATAAAAAAAGAAGAAACCAAAATTTTCTCTTTGTGGTCAAGTGAGTCCTTCTGATCTTGACTGCTTCCGCTTTTCTCGTCCCTTCAATATTCCTCCGAGAAAGAGAGAAGGGATTAAGGATGCGTCCGCGTCGGTCAGATACAGCAGAGAGTGAGGACTGATACACTTACGTTAGTGTGGTGATCATAGGCGTGCGCAGCCTATTGCATTAGGGTGTGCACCCAAAAGCTCAAAACACACACATATATATATATCACATACATACATACATACAACGACACACACACACCATTACTATGTGTATGCTTCAGGGGTTAAGCAACCTTCGATACCCAGACGTTTTGAAACTATATTTCCAATGAGTCTCATCTATCTTAATTATTGGCCGAGCAACATAGGAGATATAGTTCCAAATGAGCTAGAGGACCAATGACCCCGGTATACATCATGTCACCTCAAAATGCTAGATCAAAAAATTTAAATTTGGATTTTGATCACATGCAGCGTGTAAATTTATTTTACCACATTTTTTCATCCAAAAGATTGTTAGTTAGCGCGGGCGCACCATATTAAAATCCAAACGCTAATCTGTTAGAAAACCAGTTACCGTTTGGAATCTTGCACTTTTCAGCTCCCTATACTTAACATGGGGAGTGGAAAGTGTTAATCAGCATTAGCATTACAATCTACTAGCGCTGATTACCGTCCGGTTGCGGTTACTGAACATTTACTCACAACCAGGACCTGGTGCTAATGGATTCCACTTCTGCAGAATCAGTCAGCAACAGCTGAACCCCCCCCCCAAAAATCAGATACTCACCTCTCATCCCGCAAAAAGAACGACTGCTCCATTCACCTCTTCTGGCCGCCAGGAGCAGAGGGAGACTGGGAGAAAAAGTCCCTCAGTCTCACTCTGGGAATCACTATGTCGACCTGACGGATCTCACAAAGACTTCAACGACGTGCCGAGTACATCCTCTACACACAAACATGAAACCAGAGGATGCGCTCAGCACGTCGTCAGCAGCAAAGTGGTTAAATGTTAAAAAGGAGTGAAATTTGAGTAGAGTGGCCCATTTAACCTCTTGCTGAACATATGTTCTCAGTGAGAAGTTCAAAGGTTTCGCAAAGAAATATTTAAACTAGGAGGGGGGGACAAAAGGGTAAAAAACAATCTGCCTGATTGTCCCCCAAAACTGAATCGGCGGGTGCAAGCAACATGCGGGGAAAAAAAGGACAAGCTCAGAGTTGTGTCTATAAATGCTCGCAGTTTAGTCAATAAAATCAATGAACTGGAGGCAATGATGGCAGCTGAAAAAGTAGATTTAGTTGCGGTTACTGAGACATGGTTCAGTGAGAAAAATAACTGGGACATAACAATACCGGGGTACTCTTTATATAGAAAAGACAGAGAAGGTAGGAAAGGAGGAGGAGTGGCCCTGTATGTGAAAAACAACATAAAAACGAACCAAATAAAAGTGAGCGAGGTGAACATAGAGTCAGTTTGGGTTACGCTAACATTTGGCAATCATACAGTAGCTCGTGTAGGTGTGATCTATAGACCCCCTGGACAAGTAGAAGAGCTAGATAATCTGCTGCTTGAGGAAATAGCCAAAATGGCAATGAAGGGGGAAGTTATTATCATGGGGGACTTTAATCTTCCTGATGTGAACTGGAAAACCAAAACTGCTGGGTGCACCAGGAGTACAAATATTCTAAACTCCCTACTGGGATTATCTCTAACACAAGTAGTTGAGGAGCCGACCCGTAAAGAGGCCGTATTGGATTTAATACTCACAAATGGAGGTTTGGTATCGGACGTTGTTGTAGGTGAAAATTTGGGATCTAGTGATCACCAGTCAGTATGGTTTAATATAAGAACAGAGATGGAGCCGCACCACACAAAAACAAAAGTTTTAGACTTTAAAAAAACAGATTTTTCTAAAATGAGACTTTGTGTGAAGGAGTCATTATCAGACTGGAGGAGTTTAAAGGGTGTCCAGGAGAAATGGGATTATTTAAAAGAAGCATTATTGAAGGCCACAGGCAATTGCATTCGACTTGTTAGCAAAACAAAAAAGGGAAGAAACCACTGTGGTACTCTGCAGAAGTGGCCAAAATAGTGAAGAACAAAAAGACAGCATTCAATAATTATAAAACAACTCAGAGTGAAGAAGATAGGCAAACCTATAAGATTAGGCAGAAAGAGGCAAAGCAATTTATAAGAGCTTCCAAAGCACACGCAGAAGAGAAAATAGCTCAGTCAGTAAAAAAGGGGACAAAACATTTTTTAGATACATAAACGAAAAAGAAAAGTAAAACAAGGATTAGTTAGATTAAAAACAAAGGAAGGAAGGTATGTAGAAGAGGATAAAAGTCTCGCTGACTGCCTCAATGAATATTTTTGTTCAGTCTTTGCAGAAGAAAAGGAAGGAAAGGGACCTCAGTTAGGAGGAAACACTAACGAGACAATTACATATCAGTTTACAGAGGAGGAGTTCTACAGCAGCTGTCTAAAGTAAAGACAAATAAATCAATGGGGCCTGATGGGATCCACCCTAAATTATTAAAAGAGCTCAGTGATGTAATAGCAAAACCGTTAACAGATTTATTTAACCAATCCTTGCTAACGGGAGTCGTCCCAGAAGACTGGAAATTAGCAAATGTTGTGCCCATTCACAAGAAGGGTAGTAGGGAGGAATCTGGGAACTATAGGCCAGTTAGTCTTACGTCAGTAGTGGGGAAATTAATGGAAACCATGTTAAAGGAAAGGATTGTTGAACATCTAAAAAAACATAGATTACAGGATCAGAAACAACATGGGTTTACCTCAGGGAGATCATGCCAAACTAATCTTATTGATTTTTTTGATTGGGTAACAAAAATAATAGACACAGGTGGTGCAGTAGACATTGCTTATTTAGATTTCAGTAAGGCTTTTGATACTGTTCCGCATAGAAGGCTTATCAATAAATTGCAATCTTTGAGCTTGGATTCCAATATTGTTGAATGGATTAGGCAGTGGCTGAGTGACAGGCAACAGAGGGTTGTGGTAAATGGAGTTTATTCGGCTCAAGGTCTTGTTACCAGTGGGGTACCTCAGGGGTCAGTACTTGGACCCATTCTATTTAATATTTTTGTTAGTGATATTGCAGAAGGTATTAATGGAAAAGTATGTCTTTTTGCTGATGACACAAAGATTTGCAACAGGGTTGACGTTCCTGGAGGGATCAGCCAAATGACAAATGATTTAGGTAAACTAAAAAAATGGTCGGAGCTGTGGCAATTGAGTTTTAATGTGGATAAGTGCAAGATAATGCACCTGGGACGTAAAAACCCAAGGGCTGAATATAGAATATTTGATACAGTCCTAACCTCAACATCTGAGGAAAAGGATTTAGGGGTTATTATTTCAGAGGATCTAAAGGTAAGTAGTCAATGTAATAGAGCAGCAGGAAATGCTAGCAGAATGCTTGGTTGTATAGGGAGAGGTATTAGCAGTAGGAAAAGGGAAGTGCTCATGCCACTGTACAGAGCACTGGTGAGACCTCACTTGGAGTACTGTGTGCAGTACTGGAGACCGTATCTCCAGAAGGATATAGACATCTTAGAGAGAGTTCAGAGAAGGGCTACTAAAATGGTGTACGGCTTGAAGGAGAAAAGTTACCAGGAAAGGCTTAATGATCTTAACATGTACAGCTTGGAAAAAAGACGAGACAGAGGAGATATGATAGAAACATTTAAATACGTAAAGGGAATCCACAAGGTAGAGGAAGGGAGTATATTTAAAAGGAAACAAAGTAGCAAAACAAGAGGACATAGTCTTCGATTAGAGGGGCAAAGGTTTAAAAGTAACATCAGGAAGCATTATTTTACTGAGAGGGTGGTGGATACATGGAACAGTCTTCCAGTAGAAGTGGTAGAGGCCGAAACAGTAATTGAATTTAAGCAAGCATGGGATAGGCATAAGGCTATCCTAAACAAAAGATAAATCCAAGTAAAGTATCCATGTAATTGGGCAGACTAGATGGGCCGAAAGGTTCTTATCTGCCGACATTTTTCTATGTTTCTATGTTTCTACCAATACAGTCTCCTACCTGTACCTCACGATGCTGCCAAGACGCTCGCTGTAATTCTTTTTGTGGAGTGCAGGCAGCAGATATTGTGGTGATTTCTGTGCACAATACAATCCTTTATGGTACAAGACAAGGGGGCAACACCGGACAAGGAAACAGGTGCATAATTTTACGCAAAGCAGCCTGTTTAAAGACAGATACATGCATTTATACACACAGCCATACGTTCACATACATAACTATATATCTTCCTCCCTACACCCTGGGGGTATGTAGCAATAAAGCCCACATTAATGTGCAGTGTGAATGAGCATATCCCAGAAACCACAACAATAAAACTCACAGCAATGTACAGTGTGTATGAGCGTATCAGAGATTCGCAGCAATAACACCTTCAGTAATATACAGAGTGTATGAGCGTATCAGAGCTCCACAGCAATAAAACTCAGCAATGTGCAGCGTGTATGAGTGTATCAGAGCTCCACAGCAATAAAACTCAGCAATGTGCAGCGTGTAAGAGCGTATCACAGAATCCACAGCAATAAAACCAAGCAATGTGCAGTGTGAATGAGCGTATCACAGAATCCACAGCAATAAAACCTAGCAATGTGCGGTGTGAATGAGCGTATCACAGAATCCACAGCAATAAAACCAAGCAATGTGAATGAGCGTATCAGAGAATCCACAGCAATAAAACTCAGCAGTATGCAGTGTATGTGTATCACAGAATCCACAGGCATAAAACTCAGCAG
Source organism: Leptobrachium leishanense (assembly GCA_009667805.1). NCBI lineage: Eukaryota > Metazoa > Chordata > Amphibia > Anura > Megophryidae > Leptobrachium > Leptobrachium leishanense. The sequence continues at coordinate 307,225,244 of CM019067.1, forward strand.
TATGCAGTGTGTATCAGTGTATCACAGAATCCACAGGCATAAAACTCAGCAGTATGCAGTGTGTATCAGTGTATCACAGAATCCACAGCCATAAAACTCAGCAGTATGCAGTGTGTATCAGTGTATCACAGAATCCACAGCCATAAAACTCAGCAGTATGCAGTGTGTATCAGTGTATCACAGAATCCACAGCCATAAAACTCAGCAGTATGCAGTGTATCACAGAATCCACAGCCATAAAACTCTGTTTAAATATTTAAAATACACTATTAAAAAATATTTTTGATATATGAAAATTGCACCCTCTCCTGCTTACCTTTGTTTTTTTTTTTGCTTGCAGGGAGGGTGTTTGGATATCTATCATTGGTGGTCCAGTGGCACAGATGGGGGGAGGTCAAAGAGGGGTAACCCGGCTGGCCGCATCTGATAGATAGCCGCCGGGACCCCTCATTTCCGCGGGCCTGGCAGCCTCCGCTTCCCTGCTGGTCCCTGTGGTTCGTGGGGTGCTGCACTGCGCTCTGTACATGGCGCACAGACCGCACAGCACATCCCTCACTGACACGAGCGGCGGTGATCGCTGATGACCTGTCACCTGACCGCCGGCGCTTACTGACTGTGTCAGAGCGCCGGCGGTCAGGTGACAGGTCATCAGAGATCGCCGGCCGCTCGTGTCAGTGAGGGATGTGCTGTGCGCCATGTACAGATCGCAGTGCAGCACCCCACGAACCACAGGGACCACCAGGGAAGCGGAGGCTGCCGCCAGGCCCGCGGAGACGAGGGGTCCCGGCGGCTATCCATCGGATGCGGCCAGCCGGGACCCAGAATGTGCCGCGGGCCAGCATTAGGGTGTGCCTAGGCACACCCGGCACACCCCGTGCGCACGCCTATGGTGGTGATGGATGCTGCTCTGTCTGTTGCGCACAGCCCAGAATTCCTCTTTGCATCTGCTCCTTGGTGCCTTGTCTTTTGAATTTCCTCGTCCAGGATACTGCAGAAAGCTTCCCTTTGTACGGTGCTTCTGGTTGCTGGCGATGTTAAAAGATGGCAACTGGATGCAGCAGGAGGTTGGCTTGTGCAAATATTTATTGAGACAGCTCACATCAAAAAATAAAGTAGTAAAAAATAAATAAAAATATTAAAAATATAAAAAAAATATTAAAAGTATCAGAAAGTAAAAGACCATAAATCCATTGGTGGTAAAAGTCCATAAAATGTGGGCATAGGGGTCTCCAAGACGCGTTTCGCCGGCTCCCTGGCCAGCTTCCTCAATTGGATGAATATGTGTGGATTGATATGTGTCAATGGGTGCATCCATTGTGTGACATACTTGAAAACGAGAGAAATCTCAATGTATCCTTCCTGGTAAAATCCTTTTCAAAGAAACAAATAAATAAATAAATATTTTCCTCTATATGTGTCAATGGGTGTATCCATTGTGTGATATTTTCCTCTACATGTGTCACTGGGTGCATCCATTGTGTGATATTTTCCTCTATATGTGTCACTGGGTGCATCCATTGTGTGATATTTTCCTCTATATGTGTCACTGGGTGCATCCATTGTGTGATATTTTCCTCTATATGTGTCACTGGGTGCATCCATTGTGTGATATTTTCCTGTATATGTGTCACGGGGTGCATCCATTGTGTGATATTTTCCTGTATATGTGTCACTGGGTGCAACCATTGTGTGATATTTTCTAGGGATGTGCGTTTCGGGTTTCGGAATTTCGGAATTTTCACGAAATTTCCCAATTCGTGCATTTGGATTTGGCCGATTTTCCGAAAATTTTCGGATCCGAAAACGGCAGATCCGAACAAATTTTCGTGCCGAAACGAAAACTTTTCGGAATTTTCGAATGGACTAGAAATGTGTAAAATCGAAATTCATTTTCGTTCCATTCGTGATTTCGGCTCCATTCCTGATTTCGGTTCCATTTCAGTAATTTCGGACATCGTATTTACAGTTGTGTTCAAAATTATTCAACCCCCAATGCTGTAAAGGGTTTTAGGGAATTTAGTGTACATTTGTAATTGTATTCAGAATGAAATCCTACAAGGACTTTTTAAAGAACCATATGCAACTAAAATGACATCAATTGGTTTTGTAATACAGTAGTAAATGTTTCTTTTGTGAATTCTTCATTGACACAATTATTCAACCCCTTAAAGACTACCACTCTGAAGAACAGAGGTTCATTCAAGTGTTTTCAATCTGGCATTGAAAACACCTGTGGATGTCACGGAGCAGCAATAAAGCATAATAAGCACCAATTAGGCAGCTTTAAAATGACTGTGATACTCAGCTCCTTCTAGACATTTACTGGTGTGGTTACAAACATGGTGAAGTCAAGAGAATGGTCCAGGAAGACAAGAGAAGAGGTGATTACTCTTCACAGGAAGGGCAATGGCTATAAGAAGATTGCAAAGATGTTAAACATACCAAGAGAGACCATAGGACGCATCATTCGCAAATTCAAGGCAAAGGGCACTGTTGAAACGCTACCTGGTCGTGGCAGAAAGAAGATGCTAACTTCGACTGCTGTGCGCTACCTGAAGCGTAGAGTGGAGAAAAGTCCCCGTGTGACTGCTGAGGAACTGAGAAAAGATTTGTCAGATGTGGGTACTGAAGTTTTAGCTCAGACAATACGGCGCACACTGCGTAATGAAGGCCTCCATGCCAGAACTTCCAGGCGCACCCCCTTGCTGTGTCCAAAGAATAAGAAGAGTCGACTGCAGTATGCCAAAAGTCACGTGGACAAACCACAGAAGTTTTGGGATAGTGTTCTGTGGACTGATGAAACAAAATTAGAACTGTTTGGGCCCATGGATCAACGCTATGTTTGGAGGAGGAAGAACAAGGCCTATGAAGAAAAGAACACCTTGCCTACTGTGAAGCATGGCGGGGGGGGGTCAATCATGCTTTTGGGGCTGTTTTGCTTCTGCAGGTACAGGGAAGCTTCAGCGTGTGCAAGGTACCATGAATTCTCTTCAGTACCAGGAGATATTGGATGACAATGTGATGCAGTCCATCACAAACCTGAGGCTTGGGAGACGTTGGACCTTTCAACAGGACAATGATCCCAAGCATACCTCCAAGTCCACTAGAGCATGGTTGCAGATTAAAGGCTGGAACATTTTGGAGTGGCCATCGCAGTCACCTGACTTAAATCCGATTGAGAACCTCTGGTGGGACTTAAAGAAAGCAGTTGCAGTGCGCAAGCCTAAGAATGTGACTGAACTGGAGGCTTTTGCCCATGATGAATGGGCGAAGATACCCGCAGATCGCTGCAAGACACTTGTGTCAAGCTATGCTTCACGTTTAAAAGCTGTTATAACTGTAAAAGGATGTTGTACTAAGTACTAAGATTGAATGTCACTTGGGGGTTGAATAAAACTGATAATGATGTGAGCACAGAAAAGACATTTGTGGTTATTTCATTATAAATGTTATGTTATATTTGTCTGACCTACACGTGCCTCTTTGATTTAATTGTAAGCAAGATGATTGAATGATCAAAATCAATGTCAAACTGGCCAAAACACTCAATTTCAGTGGGGGTTGAATAATTTTGAACACAACTGTATATCGCTGATTCTGTAATTAAATTTTGTATCATTCCCATCTCAATGTATCCTTCCTGGAAAACCAGAGAAATCTCAATGTATCCTTCTTGTAAAACCAGAGAAATCTCAATGTATCCTTCATGTAAAACCAGTGAAATCTCAATGTATCCTTCTTGTAAAACCAGAGAAATCTCAATGTATCCTTCTTGTAAAACATGAGAAATCTCAATGTATCCTTCCCGGAAAACCAGAGAAATCTCAATGTATCTTTTTTGTAAAACATGAGAAATCTCAATGGCAGAATTATCTTATCGGCAGAATTATCGTATCGTATAATTATCGTATCCGAAAAACCATTAGTTTATGTCAAAACGAACAGACACTTTGAAACGAGGAGAACAGACGTTCCGAAAAACACCAAAATTTCCGAAATCACGAAAAAAAAGTCGATATTATAAACGAAGCGAAATGAACGAACCGAAACGAAAATCGTCAGAAATGAGTCAAAACGAAAATTTACAAAATCCGAATGAACCGAACCGAACCAAAAAAAAAATCGGTGCATAAGCCTAATTATTTTCCTATGTGTGTGTCACTGGGTGCATCCATTGTGTGATATTTTCCTCTATGTGTCACTGGGTGCATCCATTGTGTGATATTTTCCTCTATATGTGTCACTGGGTGCATCCATTGTGTGATATTTTCCTCTATATGTGTCACTGGGTGCATCCATTGTGTGATATTTTCCTCTATATGTGTCACTCGGTGCATCCATTGTGTGATATTTTCCTCTATATGTGTCACTGGGCGCATCCATTGTGTGATATTTTCCGGTATATGTGTCACTGGGTGCATCCATTGTGTGATATTTTCCGGTATATGTGTCACTGGGTGCATCCATTGTGTGATATTTTCCTGTATATGTGTCACGGGGTGCATCCATTGTGTGATATTTTCCTGTATATGTGTCACTGGGTGCATCCATTGTGTGATATTTTGTGTTGTAAGCTGCCACCCCCCCACACACAGTTTCTTTCCATCACTTGCCCCTCACTGTGTGGCTTTGGCCATAGAATGGAGTGACTGGATCAGATTTCCGAAATCAAATAGGGTTATTCAAAAAGCACCCTGCATTCAGCATTCACCGCAGGGACACCGAAGTGCAGGGAACAGCCGCTGGCCGCATCCAAAAATCGCCACAAAAATTGCTGGATCGAGTGAAAAAAACTCCAAAAAAAAGATGAACGCACCCGACAATCCACCAAACAGAGCGCCGACCAGCCGCTGGAAAAAGTCGACAAGCCGACGAACGAACGGGGTAAAAAAAATAAATATTGGAAAACAAAATTTGCTGAAAAAATACCAAAATATGCCTTAAAAGTCCTAATAAATAAATAAATAAATAAAGAGACTTTTTGCTGCAAATTAAAAGAATAAACGGTTTAATAGATATTTAATATAAATGGGAATATTTTTAACATTGAAGCCTATGGGATTCGCCAGATTAAACCTGCCGAATGAAAACACCGCAAGTCAGGGCATTTCACTGACATTTCTCTGCTGTTCGGTGTCTCTGAATAGATGAACCATTGCTTCTCTATGGGGATTTCACTGCCGTCGAACAGCACCGTATTTTGCTGGCAAATCGCAGATATTTGGCAAACTGCCTGTTTTTGAATAGAGGAATGTCACGTGTGGGGAAATTCACTGTTCGATTCAATTTGGGAGCCAATTTGGCTCTCTTTGAATAACCCCTTGACTCATAAGGATTACATGCGTGGGATGAATGCAAAGGACATCCTCAGGGGGTAGATTAAAGTATTTTAAGTCTATAGTAAGTAGGCACAGCATCAATGTAAACGATGTGAAGCAACAAAACCTAATTATAACCCTATTCTAATAATGCCGGCACCAGGGAGTCAGCAACAGATATAAATAAATGGCTCGAGATCATAGCCTTTGTCACCTCCCTGTTACCGTCCTTATTTTAATGGAGCCTTTCTTTAACAAATCAGAACAGTTGGGATACATAAGCTGCTGGTATGGTCTCCTGAAGTCCATAGGACTCCATGGAGCCCAGTGGGTCCCAACCGCGAGCTCACACTCACGGAATCATGCAGGAGCTGCCGATGAAGCGTGGAAGGAGACGAGAACTATTTGTTCCCAATTTCCCTCTACTCATGATGAGAAGAAGTAGTGGATCATTGCTCTGCCCTCATTGTGGGATGAGAGGTGAATATGGGATTTGTGAGGAGGTTTTAGAGTGTGTTAAGTGATTTTGCAAATGCAGAATCACTTAACACCAGTTTTTAGGCTGTTATTCTCTGAGAAATACCGGCTCCAGAAGAAAAGAATGAGCTACTTTGGAATAGCTTGTTCTTCTAATCCCAGAGGCAAATTAACACCTCTTATACAAGGTATAGGAAATGCCAATTCTCTATACAGACGCGCTATATCCAACAGAGCTTGCAGCAAGATAAGACTAGCAATCAACGATGTTGAAATAAAATCTGGTGAGATGACGACTTGGGAACAGGACCCTATATCACTGTAAAAATAGAAAACAAAATAACAAATTTAGCTGATTTATTTAAAAAAATTTATGGCATATTGTGCTATATACTTTTAATTAAACTATAGTCGAACGGGAAGAACCATCTTTCGCTCTTTTCTATATAATTGTGTGGTCAAAATAAAGAAACAAGAAGCATACAGTACAAACCAGTCTTTGTATTACAGCGCAACAATGCACATCTCGGACGGTGATTTTATTAATAATTATTATAGCTTTGAAGTCGCGCTTGGGGAATTAGCTTTTAAATTCCATCGCAGCAGCTAATAGGATTAGAGGAATTTGCCTTGTGATATTTAGGGCTGCAGACTGTCATTCGACCCAACGCGAAACAACATTAAATCTCGAAAACGCAAGCACTAAAGGTTACAAGCAAATTGAAATACACAAGGAGAAACAATGTCCCGTGATATTTAAATAAATACTAATACGCACAGACATAAAAAAGGAAAAGGCGAGCGATCAAAGGTTTATTAAACCCCAGGGGACCTTCGCATGATATTTGGCAAATGAAAATTCCTCTCTAATTAATCGAATTGTGTTAACATTTTGTCCTCTTGATGGCTGGAAAACATTTGCTAACAAACGAGGGAATTTTCTCAGGGAATTTCAGCTTTTTTCGAGTAAAATAAATGTGTTTAACTCAGCAGAGAGAGAGACTGTCTAATGTTAAATAAAGAAGCAAGCATAATATTTATTTTAAAGTATAGGACACTGTAGGCTCCATTTATTTGAGCTCTGTCCCTACAATTTACCATAGGGGTTATTCAGAGAGCATCGGTGCTCTCTCGTTCCCCGCACTTCCCTGCAGTTCGGGGAATCAAACAGGGTTATTCAAAGAGAATCGAAAAGTCACCGCACGTTTGGTGACTTTTCGTTCTCTTCAATTCGGTGCGATTTGGCGATCCCATATCGGCGACCCTGCGGTGTATTCAGCAAGCCCCACAGGGCCGTCGTAGTGCAGGGAAAAGCCGCTGCAAACCCACCGAACACTCACCGCAAAACCCGGCGAACGTACACCAAAACCCGCAAAACCATCTGGATTAACCCCGCCGAGCACGCTGGAGAAACCGAGCAGCCGCCGATCACAGCGCAGTGCAGCCGCCGAAAAAAGCCGACACCGCAGACTAATGGAGTGGGGAAAAAAACAGTACGCTTGAATGTTTGAAAAGTGAAACGTTGTTTGCAAAGAAACCACTGAGCGAAAATATCTGAAATTTACATATAAGATCCAATGAATGATAATAAAAAGGGCTGTTACAGAAAAAAGAACAAACGATTTAAATAAAAAAACGGGACAAAAAATTCGCAAAACAATTCTGAAAAATGCCTAAAAGATCCTAAAAAATTCTATAAATAAAGAGACGGTTTACAGCAGAATAAAATAATAAACGGTTTATTAAATATTGAATTAAAACTGGAATATTTTTAATATTGAAGCCTATGGGATTCGCCTGAATAAACCTGTCGAATGAAACCACCAAATGGCAGAGCATTTCAGCAACCTTTCACTGCTGGTTTTTGTTCTCTGAATAGCCGAAGCATTGCTTTTCATGGGGATTTCACTGCCCTCGAACAGGCACCGAACAGGCACCTTATGTTCAGGCAATTCGCCAACATTTGGTGAACTGCCTGCTCTCTGAATAGCTGAATGTCCAGGAAAGGTAAGCGAACGCTGATTTTCGGCATTCGGTTACCTTTCGGCCACAATTCGGAGCTCTTTGAATAACCCCAAAAGTTCCCCACCCTGCGGTGAATTCAGCATTCACCGCAGGGTCCCTGGAGTGCAAGTAAAATCCGCCAAACACCCACCAAAAACTCACCCAAAACCTGCCGTAACCGCCGCAAAAAACACGCCCAATACATCAGAAAAAGCTGAAGAGCCGTCTATCACAGCGCAAACCAGCCATCGGAAAAAGCCGACAAGCTAACGAACGCGGTAAAAAATAAAAAAAACAATATGATTGAAAGTGTCAAAATTTAAACGCTGTTTGCAATAAATCTACTGAATAAAATGCCTGGAATTTACATATAAGATCCTATGAATGATAATAAAAAGGTCTGTTCCAAAAAAAGAAAAAACGCTTTTAACCACTTGGCTGCTATGGACGCGTTCAGCGCATCCAGCCAAGTGGTTCTCCTGTGCTATGGACGCGCTGAGCGCGTCCTAGCACAGGAGGCAGCAATCGGCCGGGATTCCGGCCGATTGATGTGCCCCCCCGGTGCGGGCTGACATCTTGGATGTTCTCTTCAATTCGGTACGATTCGGTGATCCCATTTCGGCGACCCTGTGGTGTATTCAGCAAGCACCACAGGGCCGTCGTAGTGCAAGGAAAAGCTGCCGCAAACTGGACGAACACTCACCGCAAAACCCGGCGAACGTACACCAAAACCCGCAAAACCATCTGGATTAACCCCGCCGAACACGCCGGAGAAACCCGAGCAGCCGCCGATCACAGCGCAGAGCAGCCGCCGGATGTCAGCCCAGCACTCCAGGACCCGGGCTGGGACATTAGATGTCATTGCGGTGGCGCGATGACATCTAATTCAGGCGCCCCCCGCGTGTGCGGAGGAGTTGCCTGAAAACTTCGGACCTCTCTCCCTCCCGATCGCCGGGGGCCACAGGGTTAAGGCAGGCACCGTTTGGAAGGGCACAGCCTACCCTTCCAAACGGTGGCTGACATTAACCCCTGGGGAGCCGGATCACGATTCGGTGCTGAAAAGCGCCAGATCGTGATCCTCTCCCGGAGCTGGCTGACATCTTGGATGTCAGCCAAGCCTCCGGGAACTCCCCCTGAGGACTGGCGTCATCGTGCATAGCACGATGACGCCAGTCCTGGAGTTAACCCCTAGTTGCCAGCAATGGTGTAGATAGGGGGTTCCAATGAACCCCCTATCTCCCGATCCATGGAAGCTAGGGGTTAATGTTTGATATCATTGGACCGGCCAGAGCATGGCCTTTCCAATGATACCAAACATCACCATGTAAAAAGTTTTTTTTTTTTTAAAAATTAAAAATAAAAATAAAGAAATATTTAAAAAAAAATAAACAACGATTTTTGTATGCGGTGCGTTTGTTAAAAATAGCAAAATTTCCCCCCCAAAAAATGTAACGATTCCCCATTTCTAATTTTTTTAACAAGCGCAACCCATAGAAAATATAACCGCAATTGCTCGCATGTTAAAATGTGAAAAAAAATCACTTTACACGTTGTAAATTATTGAAAATTCAAATTTTATTGCATTTTTTTGTTATAATATACAGACAGGACATGACGTATACATATAATAATGACATATTATGAATCTGCCGAGTCTGCCGGAAAGAACGATATATAATATGTCTGGGATATATATTAAAATATGGCTTCAAAACGCGGTTAAACATGATGAGCGAAAGCAGTAAAAATTACCTCAGCACAGAGGTGTGAAATGCCTCAGCAGCGAAAGGGTTAAAAAAAAAAATCGAGGAAAAAAATGCACCGAAAAAAAATCTCAAAACATACCTAAAAGATCCTACAAAAATCCATAAATAGACTTTTTACTGCAGATTAAAATAATAAACGGTTTATTAAATACAAGGTGGAAAGCCTGCCCAGAGGGCAGTCTATTGTGGATATACTGCCCCAGCTCATGGATATATGCCCCAGCACGTGGATATATGCCCCAGCACGTGGATATATGCCCCAGCACGTGGATACTGCCCCAGCTCGTGGATATTGCCCCAGCTCGTGGATATATTGCCCCAGCTCGTGGATACTGCCCCAGCTCGTGGACCGGGGCTTGGGTCCTTCAAAGAGCGGAAGTGGGGAAACTTTCACTTCCCCGGCGCCGCTCGGATGCGCTCGGCAGCCGGGTAGAGGCTGCGAGCGCAGCCTCTACCCGGCTGCCGCGCGCATCCAAGCCCCGAGCGGCGGAGGGACCTTTCCCTTCGCCGCTCGGGGTTGGATGCGCGCGGCAGCCGGGTAGAGGCTGCGAGCGCAGCCTCTACCCGGCTGCTGTGTGCATCTTGTAACCGCCGCGGCGAGCCGGCAGCCGGCTCGTGCCGCGGCGGTTGCATTCGCGCGCAACCAACCGCCGCTGGTTGCGCGCGCATGCGCAGAGTAAGGCTTGGCGACGGACACGCCAAGCCTTACTCTTTTATAGTATAGATTGGATAAAAACGGGAAAATTTATAACATTGAAGCCTATGGGAGACGCCTGAATAAACCTGCTGAATGAAAACAGCAGGGGAATTCGGCAACTTTTCTTTGCTGTTCGGTGTCTCTGAATAGATTAACCATTGCTTCTCTATGGGGGATTTCACTGCCGTCGAAAAGGCACCGTACTTGCTGGCAGTTCGTCAAAATATGGCGAACTGCCTGTTCTCAGAATAGACGTATGGCCCTGAAATGGCACCGTACGGGGAAATTCACTGTTCGGTGACATTTCGGGGCCAGATTGCCTCTCTCTGAATAACCCCTTAGTTTCTATACTCTAGCATGGAAATTATAGGCTTAAACGATTCAATCTAGTTTTTTTTCTTTCCTTTTTCTGATAGTAGAAAATCTATCGCGTGCTTAATGCTTAATGGGGCTGATAAATGGCTCTTCAGCATACAGAGAAACTCACACTGAAACTCGCATTTAAACATTGGGTTTTCATATATGGATGCTCAGCAGCCATCATCAATATGACACTGACTATGGCAGGTGTGATGTATGTTACTCATGACATCATTCATAGGGTCTATTTACAAAGCCCCGGAATTGCTTGCATTTCGGCAAATTCTATTTTGCCGAAAATATGTTCAATTCTCTAGCTCACAAATGGTCACTGTATTTTGACGAAATTGGAGTCGCCGAAGCAGTTATTGGAGGTCGGTAAAAACTGCCGAATTGGCATTGGTGGAATCCACCAAACTGGGGGAAAAAAAAACGACAAAGGAAGACACCTATATAGGAGCTTAAAATCAATAAAAATGTATTCAAAATGTGCCAAAATAATAAAAAAAGTCCTTTAAAAAATAAAAAGGTCTGTTACAAAATAAAAAAAAGTCTTTTAGAAATAAGAAAAAAAATGTCTTTCAAAAAATACAGAAAGGTCTTTCAAAAATTAAAAGGGTTTATGCAAAAAACAAAAAGAATAAAAGGTCTTTAAAAAAAAAAAAGATATTCCATTGTTTACTTTAAAACCTATGGGATTCACCTGTTTAAATCTGTTGAATTGAAACACCAAAATTAAGGTCATTTCACCGCAATGTCGGTGCAATTCAGCGATCTGTGAATAGAGGATGCAATATCGTCTATGGGACAATTTCGGTGCTGCCGAACGCTGGCAATTGCACCGTATTTCGCTGTCAATTTGCCCGTATTTGGTAAACCGACAGCTCACCAGCTTTTTATTACTTTTTTATTCAACCGCTTATTCTTTTCTTTTGCAGTAAAAAGTCTATTTATTTATGTTTTTTGAATTTTTAAGGTATTTTTCTTATTTTTTCAGGCAAAACTTTTGATTCCCATTTTTTTAATGGCTTTTTTTATTATTCTGTAACAGACCATTTTATTATTTTTTATAGTATCTATTTTATTATTTCCATGCATTTTTAATTTTTTAAACACCTTTTAAAAAAAATAATAATTTACCCTCAGTTCGGCGCCGTTCGGTGACTGATCGACTTTTTTTGGTGGCATTTGGCAGCAAACAAAAACGGCTGCGTTTGGCGATCAGTTCAGCGGCGATATTCAGTGAACTGATCGTTCGGCGCACTTCCGGGACCCTGTGGTGAATATTATTATTATTATTATTCTTTATTTATAAAGCGCCAGCATATTCCGCAGCGCTGTACAATAAGCACAGTATAGACAGGGTTACAATACATTGAACAACATTTGACAAACAGTACAGGAGGAGATGAGGGCCCTATTCCCGTAGGAACTCACAATCTGGGAGGGTTGGGGTTGGAAACAGGAGGAGAGGACTGTAAGGTGAGAGTGATTGATGGTTGCGTCAGTGAGTTGGGTGGTAGGCCTCCCTAAATAGGAATGTTTTCAGGGAGCGTTTGAAGGAAGAGAAGTTAGGGGAAAGTCTGACAGCACGAGGGAGAGCGTTCCAGAGAGTGGGGGCTGCGCGTGAGAAATCCTGCAGTCTATCATGGGAAGAGGTGATGCGGGGAGAAGCTAGGCGCAGGTCACTGTTTGACCTTAGGGAGCGGGCTGGGGTGTATTTGGTGATTAGTGAGGACAGGTAGTGGGGAGCTGAGTTAGTGAGGCTTTTGTAGGTAAGGATAAGGATTTTGAACTTAATTCTGCAGTGGATGGGGAGCCAGTGAAGGGACTCGCAGAGGGGAGCGGCAGAGACAGAGCGGCGGGTGAGGTGAATTAGCCTGGCGGAGGCGTTCAGGATGGATTGTAGGGGGGAGAGGCGGGACAGAGGGAGGCCAGATAAGAGATTATTGCAATAGTCGAGTCGGGAGATTACCAGGGCGTGTATGAGTTGTTTTGTGGCGACAGCGGTAAGAAATGGCCGAATTCTGTAAATATTACGCAGTTGGTATCGGCAGGAGGAGGAAAGAGACTTGATGTGGGGGATGAAGGAAAGAGCAGAGTCAAGTGTAACTCCAAGACAGCGAACTTGGTTTGATGGGGAGATGGTGATACCCTCCACCGTGATCGAGAAGTCAGGAGGTGGGGCGGCATTAGAGGGAGGAATAAGTAGGAGCTCAGTCTTTGACATGTTGATCTTTAGGTGGTGGGAGGCCATCCAGGAGGAGATGCCAGATAAACAGTCACTGACTTTGGAAAGGACAGGGGGAGAGAGATCAGGGGTAGAGAGGTAGATCTGAGTGTCATCAGCGTAGAGGTGGTAATTAAAGCCAAAGCTGTTGATGATTTTGCCCAGGGAGGAGGTGTAGATGGAAAAGAGCAGAGGACCAAGGACAGAGCCTTGAGGTACACCAACAGATAGAGGCAATGAGGAGGAGGAGTTACCAGCAAAGGACACACAGAAGGACCTGTTGGATAAATAGGAGTCAATCCAAGCAAGTGCAGTGTCACCGAGACCCAGAGAGTTGAGGGTCTGTAGAAGGAGGGGGTGGTCAACAGTGTCAAAAGCAGCCGAGAGGTCAAGCAGGATGAGAATAGAATAGTGGCCGTGTTTTTTAGCAGTTAGGAGGTCGTTGGTGACTTTGGTGAGGGCAGTTTCAGTTGAGTGTAGGGGACGGAAGCCAGATTGCAGGGGGTCAAGTAGGGAATTGGAGGACAGGAAGAGGGAGAGGCGGTTGAAGACTAGTTTTTCTAAGAGCTTAGAGGTAAAGGGAAGCAGGGATACAGGACGGTAGTTGGATGGAGAGTTGGGATCTAGGGATGGTTTCTTTAGTAAAGGGGTAACTAGCGCGTGTTTGAAGGCGGATGGAAAGGAGCCAGTGGAGAGAGATAGGTTGAAGATGTGTGTGAGAGCAGGGGTGAGGGAGGAGGAGAGGGGAGGAATTAGATGTGAGGGAATGGGGTCGAGCGGGCACGTGGTGAGATGTGAGGAGGACAATAAGGAATTGACTTCCTCCTCAGTGGTTGGGAGGAAGCGGCAGAGGGTGGCAGATGGGACCTGTGGGAGTGGAGGTGGCAGATAACTATCTTGTGTTGGGATGTTGCTTCTGAATGTTAAAGTTTTACTGAGGAAGTAGTCTGCCAGCTCTTGAGCGCTGAAGGCAGCTGAGGGGGGAGGTGCAGGTGGGTAGAGGAGGGTGTTGAAGGTGGACCAGAGCCGTTTAGGGTTGGAGGACAGCGTAGATATAAGAGATGAGAAGAAGGATTGTTTGGCCAAGTGGAGGGCAGAGGTGTATGACCGGAGAATAAACTTGAAGTGAACAAAATCAGCTTCAGAGCGGGATTTCCTCCAGGCACGCTCTGCGGTGCGGGAGCATCTTTGCAGGTAGCGAGTCTGGAGGGTGTGCCAGGGCTGAAGCTGGCGGCGTGGGGCCTTACAGAGTCGAAGAGGAGCAAGAGTGTCTAGAGCAGAGATAAGCGTAGTGTTGTAGTGATTAGTGGCAGCATCAGGGCAGGTGAAGGATGAGGTATGAGGGAGGTGGTGAAGTAGGTTGGAGAATTGATGGGGGTCCACAGCCTGTAGATTCCTGCGAGTGTGTGTGCGGGGTGGGGGAGCAGGGTGTTTAGGAAGTCCAGATAGGTTGAAAGAGAGAAGGTGGTGGTCAGAGATGGGGAAAGGGCGACAGTTGAACTCAGAAATGGAGCAGAGGTTGGAAAAGACAAGGTCAATAGCGTGACCATCGCGGTGGGTAGGGAGGAGGGAGGATTGTGTGAGTCCAAGGGAGGACGTGAGTGAAAGAAGTTTGGAGGCAGCAGGGGCGGAAGGATCGTCAATGGGAATGTTGAAGTCCCCGAGAACTAGGCATGGAAGATTAGAAGACAGAAAGTGAGAGAGCCAGGTAGCAAAGTGGTCAAAGAACTGGGAGGTTGGTCCCGGTGGGCGGTAGATGACTGCCACCCTGAGGGCCAGAGGAGAGAACAGGCGGATGCAGTGTGTCTCGAAGGAGGAGAAGGAGAGGGATGGGGGTGGAGGGAGATGCTGGTAGGTGCAGGTGGGAGAGAGCAGGATTCCGACCCCGCCACCATTTCTCTCACCCGGTCTGGGGGTATGACTGAAGTGTAGACCGCCATGTGAGAGAGCAGCAACGGAGGCCGTGTCAGAGGGAGTTATCCAGGTTTCAGTTAAAGCTAGGAGGTTGAAGGAGTTTGAAAGGAAGAGGTCATGGATTGCTGTGAGTTTGTTGCACACAGAGCGAGCGTTCCAGAGGGCGCAGGAGAAAGAGGACAGGCGCTGAGGGATTATGGGGATGAGGTTGCTGGGCTTGCAGGGAGGTGATTTATGTGCGATGGAGATAGGATGAGAGGGAAGTATTGGATGTGTTGTGGGGCCAGGGTTAGGGGATATGTCACCTGAAGAGAGTAGCAGCAGGAGGGTGAGAAAGAGAAGGTGGGAATGGGATTTGTGGGAGTGGGAGTGATTGGCAGCGCGAGAGTTAGAGGGAGACCATGTTCTGAGGAAACAAAGGAGCTCATGCGAGGCCATCATGTGGGACGAGAGGAGGGAGGGAGAGATGCAGATAGTGTAGGGGTCGGTGGTAGAGGGGCAGGAGTTCCATTTAAGGAGAAAAGTAGAAGTAAAGAGTAGAAGCGTGAGAGAAAGCATGATATAGACGTGCGTTTACCCAGAGTAAAAGTGGGCCTTGCAGTTCCTCAACTCCAGGAAACAACTCTGGATGTCCACTTAAAAATGCCACTTGCAAATGACACTCAGAGCCTGGCTCAAAGAGCCTGCTATAGTAGTGATATAGGGCGGGCTGATTGCATTCAGGCAGTTAAAATGTAAACACCTGGGAAGGTCAACAGCTGAAGCTGAATGGGCTGTGTCAATAGGGTAGGAGATTCACATGCTAATTAGCAAAGCAAATGGTGGAGAAAAACAAAAATAAATATAAATAAAAAATAGAAAATACCAATATGCAGGCGATCAGATGATCAGATGAGATGTAGTGAATTCACCGCAGGGTCGGCGACATAAAATCGCTGAAGCGCACCGTAATGCGCCGAACGAGAGAGCACTGAAATTTCCGAATAACTCCTTAGATGTCATGGATCAAATAAGGACGATCCAAAGGGTGTGGACAGGAACCTAAAGAAGGATCAAACAGGACCAGTTCCCTCTGTATTATGTCGTGTTTGCGCACAGTATAATGCAGTGTTTGCTCACCTGCACACCTGTGGAAATTAGCAATTTGTGATTTAATGAATACATTTGTATGTTGCAATGCGGCTTAACCTACTGTAAAATGCAAAAATAGAATATACAGCTTGTAGGATGAGCAAACATTCCTACACATGCTTCATAGCATTGTCCATGTGAAATAAAACATTATGCCTCTGTTTTTCCACTAGATGGCGCCTAAACACTATTCTATGCTGCTATGACTTTGTTATACAATGGGATTCCTTGTAATTAAAAGTTTGAAAGTCAATGTAATACATTATGGGCCCTATTCTCTAGTGATCGCTAACTGTAGCATTCGGATGTGTAAGTGTTAATGTCAGGATAAGTGACTTTAACGCATGCCCCCCATATTACCTTCCTATACGCTAAACCTGAGAAATTAGTTTGCGCATCGTGATTACGCTATCATGCGTGAGCTTACTGTACTTTGCTCGTCCTTTACTTAACATGGGGTGCGCAATCGGTAATTATAGCATTAGGATAAGTAAGGTTTTACAAAGTCCTAACACTAATGGAGGCGCAGGTTTTCCCCGTTAGCATCCCGATCTTAGCGTAGGAAGGGAATAGGTCCTGTAGGAGAGTGGTATACGTTTACCAGATCGGCCATGCTCTCCAGGACACATGATTTGTACAAGCTGATCAGAAAGGGATCTCAGGTGACCTGCATTGATTTCCTTCCTACAGCATATCAATTATACATGTTGCAGGGCAGCACTTTTTCTGTGAAACAGGAATGTGTCCAGGAAAACATGGCCGATCTGGTAACCCTAGGGTGGTATGATTCCCGCAAATGTACCAGCTTAGAGATTCACTGTGGTCAAATTTCAAGACTACTGGTTCCATGAACGATCACTATGAATACCGAAAATGCCGGAATGCATGCACAAAACAAACAAAAGTGGCGAAAGCCCATTACTTCAATGAAAATCTAAACAATAACATATGAAACCCTAGGAGCTTTTGGAAAACCATAAGTAACATACAAGCACCCCTGTCCACTCCCAGCCGGCTGCTCTCAAAGTAAACAACCAAACCCTGCAACCCCCCCTAAACGTAGTAAATACCTTTAATGATTATTTTGTTGGATGTGCCACCACCCTGATTGCTAAGATAGGAAATGACATGCAATCAGAAAGGCCGCACGCAGGTCAAGCCCCTCCAACTGTGCAAAGACCTTGTATCAGACAGGAATTCGGTTTTAGACCAGTGCCTGTCAGTGTCGTTACTAAGCTTCTCCGTAACCAAAAAATGAAATACCAGTCTGGACCTGATCAAATACCAGCAATGCTGCTGAAAATCAGTGCGTCGGCAATTGCAAATCATGTCACAACCCTAATCAATGTATCACTGGTGACTGGATACATACCCAAACTCTGGAAGACTGCGAGAGTGGTACCAATCCATAAAAGTGGTGACAGTACTTTGGTATCCAACTACCGTCCGATATCTTTGCTCCCTGTAATGTCAAAAATTTTGGAAAAATGCGTCACTCTACACACAATTACGTGATTATTATCAATATTGGAACTACTTAACAACGGATCAATCCGGCTTTCGTCCAAATCAACTACAACCGCCCTTTTAAAAGTCTGCAATGATATCCAAGCTGGCATGGAACAAGGAAACCTAACTGGAGCCATCTTCCTTGATTTTGCCAAAGCCTTTGACACAGTAGACCATGGCATCTTGTTAAAAAAACTTAAAGACTCTGGTATTGGTGATCGCACGCTAACCTGGTTTCAATCATATGTATCTGATCGGTCGCAATATGTGTCCATTTCTGGCAGCTCCTCCCTCCACCTCACAGTCACGTGCGGTGTACCCCAAGGCTCATTACTCGGCCCCCTGCTATTTACAATATTCATAAATGATCTGCCCAACGTCTGCAAAGCCTCAACTGTACATATGTACGCAGATGACACTGTAATCTATACCAGCAAACCAAATCTCCCGCAGCTGGAGGGGAGGCCGTGCTGCAAGAACAATTCACAGGGGTAGAAAAGTGGATCAAACAGAACAACCTTTTTTTAAATACTGACAAAACGGTAACGATGCTCTTTGGAACAGCACCTAAACTACACATTGCAAAATCCCCATCTATGTGTGGGACAAAATCAAATGGCACGCTGACTACAGTCACTTCTCTCAAATATCTAGGTATGTGGTTAGACCCAAATCTAACCTTTGGCCCCCACATCGAAAAACTCTCATCTAAAATTTACCCCAAACTAGGTGCCCTGTACAGAAACAAATCCTGCCTGAGCCCTGCAGTAAGAAAGCAGATTGTACAGCAAATGCTTATGCCGGCTATTGAATACGGAGATGTAGTGTATGCAGCGGCCCCGCAAACACACCTTCAGAAACTTACCACATTGTATAACTCATGCTGCCGCTTTGTGCTACAATGTAACTAAATGACCCACCATTGTGACATGTTAAAAGAGCTAAACTGGCCGTCACTGGAGTCTAAACGAACCCTTCACCTTTCCAACCTGGTGTTTAAGAGCTTTTCTGGGAAGCTGCCACCCTACCTGAATATACTGCTTCCTCCAGCAGCTCCCTCATCCTATAACCTCCGATCCAGGACCAGCACCTTACTTGCAATACCACAATACAAAAAGAAAGTGGCTCGATCCTCATTTTCCTACAGAGCACCACAGTTACAGAATAACCTCCCAGACACCAAATCTTCGCACAGTCTAAAGTTACTCAAGAGCTCCCTATTAACATACCTCAATACAGAATGCACCTGTAAACATGTAACATAATGATTATTTCCTACATATTTATTTTCTGTTAATCTGTATATTTGTGTTTTTAATATCTTGCATTGTATTACTTTGTATTTCTGTAACAACTGTAACATTTTAATGTTATTGAACACAGGACGTACTTGAAAACGAGAAAAATCTCAATGTATCTTTCCTGGTAAAATCCTTTATAAATAAATAAAATAAATAAATAAATCCAGAATGTACAAATAAAGAAATACAAATAATCACGCCTTTCATATCGCTTTTCATCTATTCTAGGCTGATGAAGCCATTTCACCAGTTCAGCAAAAACGACCAAATCCTGGACCTCCACCTCATCTATATCACGAGAGACAAGCATAGAGTGATGTATGACAAATAAGCTCTTACTCAGACCCACAAAGAAGCAACATCAAAGGAAAACTGGGGATTCTGTTAGTGATACATCATGTAGCAAATCAGGAAGACCTCAGAATCTCACAACATTCGTAACATTCATTGCAAGTGGCTGGAAATCAGCACTGCCTTTTATAAACATATGGAACACAGCCAGCTCACACTAGCAGGAATTGTAACTAATTAATAAACATGAGCGCTCTATATTCTACGTGTAATATAATAAAACAATGGCTCTCATGATGATTTGTCCTCAACTAACATTGCAAATATGTGTTTTCAGCATGTACCATAATGCAGGCCTCAAAATTTCCACTCGCCTGCTCGCGAGTGGAAATTACATGAGGGCGAGTGGAAATGCAGAGGTAGGCAGTAACTCTTAAGGCTTGGCTAGTAACTTGGGACTTGAAATTTTGAACCCTGCCGCGTAGAGCATTCTAACAAAGGACTTCTGAGTAAGGTGTATATTTAAGGGGTTATTTAGAGAGAGCCGATCTGGCCCTGAAATGTCACCAAACTGTGAATTTCCCTGTACGGGGACATTTCGTGGCCATTTGGCTATTCAGAAAGCAGGCAGTTCACCAAATTTTGTCGGACTGCCAGCAAGTACAGTGCCTGTTCAACGGCAGTGAAATCCCCCATAGAGAAGCAATGGTTAATCTATTCACAGACACCGAACAGCAGTGAAAAGTTGCCAAAGTTCCCTGCTGTTCGGTGTTTTCATTCGGCAGGTTTATTCAGCCGAACCCCATAGACTTCAATGTTAAAAATATTCCCGTTTTTATTCAATATCTAATAAACAGTTTAATATTTTAATCTGCAGTAAAAAGTCTCTTTATTTCTAGATTTTTTTAGGATCTTTTAGGCATTTTTCAGGATTTTTTCATCGTTTTTTTTAAATCGTTTTTTCTTTTTTCTGTAACAGCCCTTTTTATTATCATTCATTGGATCTTATACGTTAATTCCAGGCATTTTAATTCAGTAGTTTTTTACCCCGTTCGTCAGCTTGCCAGCTTTTTCCTGCAGCTGGTCAGTGCTGTGCTCGGCAGCTTGTCGGCTGCGTTTGGTGGCTGTCTGCCGTGTTTGCAGCGGATCTTCGGTATGTTGGCGGCGGCGAGCGACGGGTTTGCGGCGACCGCCGGGTTTGCTGCGGGTTTGCGGCGACATTTGGCTGCCGATTCAAGTGCAGGGAACGAGAGAGCACCGAAATGTCGGTGACATTTTGGTACTCTCTGAATAACCCTTATTGTCCAAAACAATTACTCCAGAATACCTAAAAAAATTCTAAAAAATAAATAACAAAGCTTTTTGCTGCAAATGAAAAGAATTAACGGTTACATAAAAAAATTATAAAAAAACGCACAGTTGTTTTTTTTTATAGTGAATCCTATGGGATTCGCCTGTTTAGACCTGTCGAACTGAATCACCAAAAATCTGGGCATTTCACTGACACTTCGGTGCATTTTGACGTTCTCTGTATAGATTAACCATTACTTCTCTAAGGGACAATTTCACTGTAGCTGAATTGCGGCGACTTGCGGTGATGTCCACTGTATTTCATTGTCAATTCGCCACTATTTGGCGAATTGACAGCTTTCTGAATAGACAAACTGCCGCATAATTGCACCGTATGGGGAAATTCACGGTTCGGTGGCAAATTCGGCGCTCTTCGAATAACCCTTTTAGTAACAATGAAACAACATAATATCTATGGATCCACTGATCTGACTTACATGTATTTTCCTTTCTTTGTTTTATTTTGCTTTGTTACCTATAGATTTATACCAGGAGGAAATAATTACGCTATTTTACACTGACGCTTTGTTTTTGGGATCCGCGAGGCAAACACGGCTGTAAATCCTGCCCTGTTCTATTTAAAACATCTGGCCGTGGCGCTGCGCAGCGATTTACACTGTTAATGCATGAAGCTTCTAGTTAAACTGTGGAAATAAAAGGTGAAGGATGAAAACATAGAGCACGTTTCAAAGGATCGGGGTATCTCTGCGGGGTGTGATCCACAACATCAAAGCAAGAAATCCTATTTGTGGTTTTATCTGGAGGATTTCATAAGTTTGGCATTCCTTTGTATAGAGGATAAAGGTTTTATACATTAGAATAATAAATATATAGTTAATTGGGATGTGATGAAATTGGAGCATAGACTATTATTCCAAATTACATAATAACCCAGGATTTAAGGCTAGGTTCAGACTAACGCATTTTTCACGTTGTCCGTGAAAAAGTGCGTTCGAACGAATGGACGTATTTTTTCACGGAATACGCGATAGCGGTCATACGATGCGCATTTTCGTCCGTGATTTTGTACGGATCATCAATAAAACACTTTTTGCATCTGGACGTTATGTTGGCCGGACATTAGCAGCGTCTGACGTCTCCTAATCACGCAAACACGCCGCTATGCGGACGCAGCGCACTCGGTACGTCAGTACTAGCGGTTTGACGTTCTCAAAAAAATGCGTTCGTTTGCCACTTGCGTTGCGCGGCCGCACTTTCGTGCGGCCATTCTTCGTATGCTGCCCGGCATTGGACGTAATTTGCTGCTAGCACGGCCGTGATTAAGTGCGGCTAAACGCACGTTAATACTGCGCTCGTCTGACCCTAGCCTTAAAGGAAAAATGACTCTACTGAAAAGCATAGGTCCTTTTATTGCCCTTAAATGATCGAGCAGAGGCTGCTGACAACTTATGCCCAATTATTATTTTAAATAATTTTTCCCCATTTTTTCTTACCTTTTTCCCTCGCCGCGCACAGCTCCTCCTCTTCGGCTCAGGAACTCCCGAACCCTGAAGTCCATGAGGCTTTTCTGCGCAATTTGTGCTTCCTGCGCTACTAAAGTAGCGAGGAAACGCAAATTGGACACCGCTACGGAACTTGCAAACTTTACGTACACGAGCCCCACAAAATGATGGATCGGAGCTGCACGCAAGCGTAGCGCCGATCCATAACGGCCTCTCTCAGACCGATCGCTAATGTGATTGGTCTCAGAGATAGTGACGTCGGTACGCTCCCTGCATGCCAACCTCACTAGTAACTGTAACTGTAACCAGCAGCTGGGAGCAAACTCCTCCACTTCACCGTGCTTTTTAGGCAAAGGGGGGGGGCAGCAGGGACAGGCAGGGGAGAAGTGGGGAACTCCACACATCCTGACCATTTTAAAATATGAAGTGGTTAGTATGAGTAGACTGTTTCTCTGCTAGTTACAGTTAAAGGCTGCTGAGCTGGCTGAAACGTTGTTGCTTTTCATCTAATAAACCTGTTGTTTGAAGTAATTGCATGTAAAAAGGAAAAATAAAGTTTGGGTTTTAGCTCTTGTTTCCATTTCGTGTATTTTTCCCACGATGCAACATTTACCTTCGATGCTCTTGTTTATTTAATGTATAGTATTTAACAGTTAACGAGGTGAAGGAGGGAATGTATAGATAAGGCAGCAGGAGGGTATTGTTCTCCAGACTAACTGAGATGTCAGTTGAATTAAATAAAACATAGTTTAAAAGGCTTCTAATCTCCCCCCTGGTGATGTCCTTTGAATAAATCTCACACAATATAATGATTTGAGTCAGTGATTGACCCATAGACTCCATTCTATGTCCAAAGCCGCACAGTGAGGAGCAAGTGATGGAAAAAAGACAGGGGGGAGGGGGGGGCTGTTAGTTTACAACACAAAATATCACACAATGGACGCGCCCAGGGACACATATAGAGGAAAATATTTTCTTAACTAAACATACAAGAGAAAAACAAAACACATGTAAGATATCAGCGACATCAAATAAACACAATATGGACATTTCATTCTTTGGTGTTAGTGGCCCTTTTAACCCCTTCACTGCTGAGCCATTTCATGTCGTAAAAAAACACATTTTTCTTTTTTTTATTATTATTATTTCTCTTTACATTAAACATGGTCATGTTTGGTATCATTAGAAAGGCCATGCTCTGGCCTTTCTAATAATACCAAACATGACCCTGCTAGCTGCCAACAGTCAGGAGATATCGGGGTTCAAAGGAACCCCTATCTCCACCCCATCTTTCCTTAGGAGTCAGAGTTCCCCACACGTCCTCAGCAGTGAAAGGAATGCCTTGGTCAGAGGTCATTCTTCTTTGAGTACCCAAATGCTACATTCATTCAATGGTAGCAACTATTGAATTCTAAAATGTTGCTGCACAAAAAGGATGCTTACAGATTTGCTTCAATAACAGAGCTAGTCTATGACACTTTCTGCTTCCATCTCTCTTCCTCTATCCCTCTGTAAGATGATCACAATCCCCTGCACTCTTCTCCGCAATGAGCATAACAGAGAAAGGTTCCACACCTTCACTGACAACAAGAAATGTAAAAGATCACAGACCCCCTTCCCAGGGAAAAATGGCAGGGAGGGGGAGGAGCTATCCAGAAGGCACTAAGGCAGGAAGGTCTGTAAGAGGAAACGACCCCAAAACGTTCTATTTTATTGCATTTTATTAAAAACTCCCAAAGCAACCACATCATTTTTGTTGCCTGTCCCTGGAGTAGGCTGCGTTACTTGCTTCTCCTGCTTTTCCAGGTAGGTGAAATTCTAGGAAAATCCAAGTGCACTGGCCAAGTAGCTACAGTGCATAATGTTGCTACTCTGCATAAAAGCTGAGTGCTTCCCCTGCATACCAGCTGAATGGCTTCCCTGCATACCTGCTGAATGGCTTCCCTGCATACCTGCTGAATGGCTTCCCTGCATACCTGCTGAACGGCTTCCCTGCATAGCAGCTGAACGGCTTCCCTACATAGCAGCTGAATGGCTTCCCTACATAGCAGCTGAACGGCTTCCCTACATAGCAGCTGAACGGCTTCCCTACATAGCAGCTGAACGGCTTCCCTACATAGCAGCTGAACGGCTTCCCTACATAGCAGCTGAACGGCTTCCCTACATAGCAGCTGAACGGCTTCCCTGCATACCAGCTGAACGGCTTCCCTGCATACCAGCTGAACGGCTTCCCTACATAGCAGCTGAACGGCTTCCCTACATAGCAGCTGAACGGCTTCCCTACATACCAGCTGAACGGTTTCCCTGAATACCTGCTGAACGGTTTCCCTGCATACCTGCTGAATGGCTACCCTAAATACCAGCTGAACGGCTTCCCTACATACCAGCTGAACGGCTTCCCTACATAGCAGCTGAACGGCTTCCCTACATACCTGCTGAACGGCTTCCCTGCATACCAGCTGAACGGTTTCCCTGCATACCTGCTGAAGGGCTTCCCTAAATACCAGCTGAACGGCTTCCCTACGTACCAGCTGAACGGCTTCCCTACATAGCAGCTGAACGGCTTCCCTACATAGCAGCTGAACGGCTTCCCTACATAGCAGCTGAACGGTTTCCCTGCATACCAGCTGAACGGTTTCCCTACATACCAGCTGAACGGCATCCCTGCATGCCGACCAAATGGCTCCCCTGCATGCAGACCAAATGGCTCCCCTGCATGCTGGGAAAGTGACTTCTCTGCATTCTGCCTGAGGAAAAAAAGATCTCATGGCCACCGGTCCACCGGGAAAATGCCTGGTGTATCCACTGGACAGCCCGGACCTGTTGGTAAGGTTCATAATGAGATTATTAACAATGCAGCTTCCAAGAAATACAAATAGAATATGAAAATCTCTGTATGTGGGCATAAAGAGTCCATACAGTAGTTTCAGTAACACTGTATATATCAACACAGGGGATATCCACTTTTTTCCGAAAAAAAAAATGATGCGATATTTAATATTTCAATGTTTTTAGAAGTGACATAGACAACATAATATTGCAGGGGGACGGTGACATTTGACACTGAACATTAGTCTTTTGTTCTCAGGATTTACAGCCGATACTCATTCATTATAACACGCATTTGATGTTGTTACTGCTCCTCTGCAACGTGTTAGTCTGGAGGCTCAGGCTCAGCAGTGTCCAAAGCTAATATGTGTAAAGTATCTCAGAAAATATTCTTTTTACATGGCCTTCATAAATCTAACTTGACATCTGCTAAACCCCCCCGAATGCTATTACGGCTTCATTCTTACATAACCCAATATATATCTGTCCCTAGCAACAGGCTTTGACTAGTAAGACAGAGGATTCCCAGGCGGCTGCTCTCCGGCAAATCAATATAGAAAATAATTGTAAGCGAGCGCTGGAGGATGTGCTTGTAAGTGAGCAACGATGCTTTATCACGAGAAAGACAAATATCTTTATTATGATCACTTTATGAGCTTAAGCTTTGATATCATTTGATTATCTGCGTGTCGTTCTCTATATGTAATAAAGCACACTTACCTTGAAGAACACCCTTAAGTGCTCTCTTATGCAAGTACTTTAAATTGCTCTTGATTCCCTTTTGCATAATCAAACATGAATCGCTGCATTCTGTTATGTCCATAAATCTAGAAATTAAAGGGCCGCTACCACCAAAAAATGGAATGTCCTTATTGTGTTTATTTGATGTTGTTGATATCTTACATGTGCTTTGTTTTTCTCTTGTACATTTAGTAAAGAAAATATTTTACTCTATCAGAGTTATTCAAAGAGACTCGAAAAGTCACCGCACGTTCGGTGACTTTTCGTTCTCTTCAATTTGGTTCGATTTGGCGATCCCATTCCAGCGACCCTGCGTTGTATTCAGCAAGCACCACAGGGCCGCCGTAATGCAGGGAAAAGTCGCCGCAAACCCGCCGAAAACTCACCGCAAAACCCGATGAAGGCACACCGAAAACCCGCAAAAACATCTGGATTAATCCCGCCGAAAACGCCAGAGAAACCCGAGCAGGAGCCGATCACACGCAGCCCAGCCGCCGGAAAAACCCGACACCGCAGACGAATGGAGTGAATAAATTAGCAAAACAGTTCCCCTGTATGTTTGAAAAGTGAAACGCTGTTTGCAAAGAAATTAGTGAGCGAAAATGTCTAAAAATTTACATATGATCCAATGAATGATAATAAAAAGGACTGTTACAGAAAAAATAAGTAAAGTTAAAAAATAAAAGAATAAAAAAATAAAAAATCTATTTTTTTTTAAAAAAAATCCCGAAAAATGCTTAAAATATCCTAAAAAATCTATAAATGAAGAGACTCTTTACTGCAGAATATTATAACTAATGGTTTATTAGATATTGGATTAAAACGGGAATTTTTTAACATTGTGGTCTATGGGATTCGCCTGAATAAATCTGCCGCATGAAACCCCCGAATGGCAGGGCATTTCGGGAACCTTTCACTCCTGGTTTGTGTTCTCTGAATAGCCGAAGCAGTGCTTTTTCATGGGGTTTTCACTGCCCTCGAACAGGCACCGAACAGGCACCATATGTGCAGGCAATTCGCCAAGATTTGGCGAATTGCCTGCTCTCTGGATAGCCGAATGGCCAAGAAAGGTAACCGAACGCTGATTTTCAGCGTTCGGTTCCCTTTCGGCAGCCATTCAGATCTCTTTGAATAACCCTGTATATGTGTCACTGGGTGCATCCATTGTGTGAAATTTGTGTTGTATACAGCCCCCTCTCCACAGTATCTTTACATCACTCGCTGTTCAATGGGTGGCATGGGTATAGAATAGAGTCTATTGGTCCACAAAAGCTGACACAAACAGGGTTATTCAGAGAGAGCCAATCTGGCCCTGAAATTGCACCGTACAGTGAATTTCCCCGTACTGTGCTATTTTGTGGCCATTTGGCTAGTCAGAAAGCAGGCAATTCGCCAAATTTTGCCGAATTGCCAGCAAATATGGTGCCTGTTCGACCGCAGTGAAATCCCCCCTTAGAGAAGCAATGGTTAATCTATGCAAAGACACCGAACAGCAGAGAAATGTCAGTGAAGTGCCCTGCTGTTCGGTGGTTTCATTCAGCAGGTTTAATCAGGCGAATCCCATAGGCTTCAATGGTAAAAATATTCCCGTCTTTATTCAATTCTTTTTTAAAGGATTTTTTTTTATTATTTTTGCACATTATATTGATTTGTAATCCTGTTCAGAGAATACGAGTCTTTCCTCTTCTTTTTTTTTTTTGCAGTTCGCAGAATTCACCTATGCTAATTCGGTGAAATTCGGCAGTTTTCTCTGACGACCCATAACTGCCAATTTCGGCAAAATACGGTGACCATTCGTTAAATAGTGAATTCACTGTGTTTACGGCAAAATGGAATCGTTGAAATGCAACTGATTGCAGTAAAGCACGAAGCACGCAATTTCGGTGCTTTGTGAAAAGACCCTACAGTGTGCCCATCCTCCACTCTAACAGTCACTCTTACTTTAACATTTTTAAAAGCTGATTTTTGGAGGTGAGTTCATAAAATTACAGCTGTTTCCAATAATGTTTCTTGTTTGACCTCATTATATTATTTTATGTGGTTATAGTGTGTATTCACTATAAGCCAGGCAGACCCGGGTTCAGAATTTTCCATAGTTATCATCTCAGGGTATTCACAAACTGTATTTTGAGCCTGGAGGTTCGCCAGTGTCCCGGTCTCTCTCGAACTTTGACCTCTATTATAAAAATGTTAAAACGCATTGAAAGCTTTCCAAATGTGATTAACATTTATCTGCTGAAAAGTTGATTCAGCGACTTTTTACCCTGAGTTGATTCATGTGCTGTTCGGCGATTACTTGGAATGCTGATACGTCTTCGCTGCATTTCTTGATGCTCCTGACTCCTTGCTCCAAGTTTAGCGAGTGCTGATATATCATCTAGTACTAATATCAATTTTTGCAATTAAGCATGGCCACAATAAAGGTATATTGAAAACAGAGTTTCCTTTTTTGCCCTTAACCCCTTCCCTACCAGGTGATTTTCCAAAAAGACATTGTCAGAAACCAGTGTTTTTTTGGAAAATAATTTTTAATTAATTATAAAGTAAGAAATATTTGAGCTTATACCCATTGTATTTCTTACTGTAAATAACCTATTTTTGGCCAAAAGATGGCTCCATCTACTGCCAAACTGAGTTAGAGGTTTGAGCGGCAGGTCTATTTCCTTCTTTTTTCCCTGCATCGGCTGCTGAAAGCCCGATATTTCAGAGCTTTGAGCAGCTGAGTTTACAGGGCTAAAACTTTGGGGGCACCTTCTGCAGCCCAAAAGCAAACAAATTTAATTTATTTATTTATTTATAAAGTATTTTACCAGGACGGATACATTGAGATTTCTCTTGTTTTCAAGCACGTCCTGGGTTCAAGAACATTGAAATGTTACAGAAATACAAAGTAATACAATTTGCTTTTGGGCTGCAGATCAGCATACTGAGATATCTCGATATCGGGACACCAGATGGTGCCTTTTAAACCCAAGATATCTCGATATCGGTAGTGAAGGGGTTAAATAATTTGTCACGTGCTGCTGACAGCCTCTGCACAATTACTTTTTATTATATTTTTCCTATTTTGATATGAATTTACTAATCTTTTGTCCCTCGCCGCACGCTGCTCCTCCTCTTTCGCTAAGCAACTCCCGAACCTTTAATCCCTGAAGCTTTTCTGCGCAATTTGTGCTCCTATGCAACTAGCCTAGTGTAGGAACTGCAAATTGCACAGCGCTATGGCAGGTTCCGTAGTGCCCGCACAGAGTGATGGATCCTAGCTTAGCATGCATGCGCAGATCTGAACCATCGGCTGCCTCTCTGACACCAATCACTACAGCAGGTGACATCAAAAATCCCAGCTGCTGGTGACGCTGGGCGGAGTGAAGAAAACTCTTCTGCTTCACCAGATTGGGGAACCTGGATGAGGAGGGAAGAAGGCTGGAGACTCTACAAATTCAAATTCTAGACAGTTTAAAAAGTTAAAGTGGTCAGGATGAGTAGAGTGTCCCTTTAATTCAATTACCTGTTCATGGTGACCTGGGTGCAAACCCCACCTTCACCCTCCCCACCTATCCCTGGGGGATGGGTCGCCATTTATGTCTCACCCACCCCTTAATTTTGCATCTTGGCTACAGGACTACACCCCTGTATTGATAATGGCGGAGGGGTATTGCAGCTTTTGTGAACCTTCAGTATATTTTTTTGATCCCAGATCCACCACTGATAGAAAGTGAATATTCTGCATCGTTTCAGCCAATGGAAATTATTTTATGTTATTAAGGTGCACCTGGCATCTGTTAGAGGGACTTTTGAGATGTGTTTTGTTGTAACTTAATTAAACCAGTACTGTCACGATTATATATATATGTAATAAATATGTATCTGTGTCTATATAGATATATATATATATATACAGTCATGGCTGAAATTGTTGGCACCCCAGACATTGTTCCTGAAAATCAAGTATTTCTCACAGAAAAGTATTGCAGTAACACATGTTTTGCTATACACATGTTTATTCCCTTTGTGGGTATTGGAACAAAACAAAAAAAGGGAGGAGAAAAAGCAAATTGGACATAATGTCACACAAAACTCCAAAAATGTGCTAGACAAAATTCTTGGCACCCTTAACATAATATTTGGTTGCACACCCTTTGGAAAAAATAACTGAAATCAGTCGCTTCCTATAACCATCAATAAGCTTCTTACACCTCTCACCCGGAATTTTGGACCACTCTTCCTTTGCAAACTGCTCCAGGTTTCTCTTATTGGAGAAGATATAAGATATAAGATCTTACGATATAAGAGAAGATATAAGATCTCTCCACAGTTGTTCAATAGGATTTAGATCTGGACTCCTTGCTGGCCACCTCAGAACTCTCCCGCGCTTTGTTGCCATCCATTTCTGGGTGCTTTTGACGTATGTTTGGGGTCATTGTCCTGCTGGAAGACCCAAGATCTCGGACGCAAACCCAGCTTTCTGACACTGGGCTCTACAGTGCGACCCAAAATCCTTTGGTAATCCTCAGATTTCATGATGCCTTGCACACATTCAAGGCACCCAGTGCCAGAGGCAGCAAAACAACTCCAAAACATCATTGAACCTCCACCATATTTCACTGTAGGTACTGTGTTCTTTTCTTTGTAGGCCTCATTCCGTTTTCGGTAAACAGTAGAATGATGTGCTTTACCAAAAAGCTCTATCTCGGTCTCATCTGTCCACAAGACGTTTTCCCGGAAGGATTTTGGCTTGCTCAAGTACATTTTGGCAAACTGTAGTCTAGCCTTTTTATGTCTCTGTGTCAGCAGTGGGGTCTTCCTGGGTCTCCTGCCATAGCGTTTCATTTCATTTAAATATCGACGGATAGTTTGCGCTGACACTGATGCTCCCTAAGCCTGCAGGACAGCTTGAATTTCTTTGGACCTTGTTTGGGGCTGCTTATCCAGTATCTGGACTATCCTGCGTTGCAACCTATCATCAATTTTCTCTTCCGTCCACCCACAGAGAGATTAGCTACAGTGCCACGGGTTGCAAACTTCTTGATAATGTTGCGTACTGTGGACAAAGGCAAATCTAGATCTCTGGAGATGGACTTGTAACCTTGAGATTGTTGATATTTTTCCACAATTTTGGTTCTCAAGTCCTCAGAGTTCTCGTCTCCTCTTTCTGTTGTCCATGCTTAGTGTGGCACACACAGACACACAATGCAAAGACTAAGTGAACTTCTCTCCTTTTTATCTGCTTTCAGGTGTGATTTTTATATTGCCCACACCTGTTACTTGTCCCAGGTGAGTTTACAGGAGCATCACATGCTTGAAACAATCTTATTTATCCACAATTTTGAAAGGGTGCCAAGAATTTTGTCCAGCCCATTTTTGGAGTTTTGTGTGACATTATGTCCAATTTGCTTTTTTTCCTCCCTTTTTTTGTTTTGCTCCAATACACAGAAAGGGAATAAACATGTGTATAGCTAAACATGTGTTACTGCAATACTTTTCTGTGAAAAATACTTGATTTTCTGGTAAAATGTCTGGGGTGCCAACAATTTCGGCCATGACTGTATATATATATATATACAAGTGGCGAAGGCTGCACAGCTGACCTGCAAAGCCTAAGTTTCTAGAGTGTTCTAGAAAGTTATTAAAATGTTAATGATCTATCAGGGTTATCCAAAGAGATTCGAAAAGTCACCGCACTTTCGGTGACTTTTCATTCTCTTCAATTCGGTTCCTTTTGCCGATCCCATTTCGGTGACCCTGCGGTGTATTCAGCAAACACCACAGGGTCCCCGAATTGCAGGGAAAAGCTACCGCAAACCTGACGAAAACTAACCGAATGCACGCTGAAAACAAGCAAAGCATTAACCTTCGAAAAAGCCGAACAGGAGCCGAACAGGAGCCGAACAGGAGCCGAATCACACAGAGCCGAAGCAGCTGTGACGTAGAGGAGGCAGTGAATAAATTAGAAAAACTATTTGTATGAATCTGGGAAAATGAAACGCTTTTGCAAAGAAACTACTGAGCGAAAATGTCTGAAATTTTCACAGGAGGTCCAGAGAATGATAATAAAGAGGGCTGTTACAAAAAAAATAAGTAAACTGAAAAAAAAAAAAAAAATCGGACTTTTAAAAAAAAAAAAGAAAAATGCTTAAAGTATCCTAAAAAATCTATAAATAAAGAGACTTTTTGCTGCAGAATTTTATAATGAACGGTTTATTAGATATTGAATTAAAACGGGAATATTTTCACTATTGAAGCCTATGGGATTCTCCTGAATTAATTTGCCGAATTAAACCACTGAATGGCAGGGCATTAGGGGAACCTTTCACTGCTGGTTTGTGTTCTCTGAATAGCCGAAGCAGTGCTTCTCTATGGGGATTTCACTGCCCTCAAACAGGGACCGAACAGGCACCGAATGTGCAGGCAATTCGCCAGGATTTGGTGAATTGCCTGCTCTCTGGATAGCCGAATGGCC
The DNA here is from genome assembly GCA_009667805.1 of Leptobrachium leishanense. NCBI lineage: Eukaryota > Metazoa > Chordata > Amphibia > Anura > Megophryidae > Leptobrachium > Leptobrachium leishanense. The sequence goes on from CM019067.1 coordinate 307,257,085, forward strand.
AAGAAAGGTAACCGAACGCTGATTTTCAGCGTTCGGTTACCTTTCTCCAGCAATTTTGGATCTCTTTGGATAACCCTGTTTGTCTCTGTGCTGGCCACTAAGCCCTTGTGAAGGGATATCACAGGCTTTTGCAGAATACTAGGGGAATAAGTCTTGTTTGATCTGCATGATAAGGGGGGGAAATTACCCCATTTGGTCTAATGGAATTTCCTTTTGTCCCCCCACAGGGTTCCACAAGCATTTCACACCAAGGAGAGTCTCCCCAGACCCAGTGGCAGTACTTTGTAAGCAATCACGTGGATCAAAGAAGCGGGCATGTCCTTTGATCACTAGAGACGATCTTTGGATAATTGATATTATATCTGGGAATCAAACTAATGAAGAAGTTCACTGAGCATGCCCACAAATTAACAGGAGGGGTATTCTGGGAAATGTATTGGGCGGGCTGTACCATCTATGGGCTGCATTTTGAATTAACTGGAAACGCTATATATTCTGATTCCAGCAAGGGCTCAGGGCTTTTTCAATTGGGGTTCAGGTAAGAAGTGAGGATTTGCTCGTGTTTCCAATCTCCAGCCACAGGAGTCACAGATGTCCTGTGACGTGTGAGTAAGGTTCTGTGATTTACTCCTTTTTATTTTTGCTGCTTTGTGTGCATAAATTGTTAATTATCATATCTATTTTTTTCTGTAACCATATGCACTCTGATTTATCATTTTTTTATCATAATAAATCTAAAATTTATTAAGATCTGCTTCTGCCTGATATTCGATCCACGCTAACTGAAGGACTGGATTATCATAGAGATTTGCCTTTGTTTAAGCTCGAGTCTATCTACTAAACAGTGAGTTGTGGTGAAGTCAGTCGTTTGTACTGTTTTCTATTTTGGGGTGCATACTTAGAGTCTCAGGCCAGCACTGATTCAGGTATTAGGCATCCTGGGAAAACGTCTTGGTCTGTGGTGGCAGTGTGACGAATAGTATAAGGAAAGTGGGTACCAGGATTGTGGGCAACGTAGTCAGTACTCCGGGTCGAGTGTAGACGGATACTGCGTTACAACCCTGTGATCACTTCATCATGTTGCGTGCCCTTCTGGAGTGAAGGTGTTGCCTTGAAAGTTAGGCAATCGCATTATTTTGGGTCTAGTGTAGACAGATAGTGATTTGCTTAAGCCTGCGTTTCCTTCACCGCATTGCGCATTCGTGACAAGTACATTTTTTAATTTTGCAACTTCCAGTGGAGCTTTGTGAGTTTGTTTAGTTCTTAACCTGACTCCTCTTCTCATGGAGGCAGCCATGTTTTTCTGCTTGTGGGAGGCACCCTCTAACTGTGTGGCTGACAGCTCATCTTTGTGCAGCCAGGAGTACTCCTTTGGGTAGGGGTGTTCAGATAGCATAGAATGAATGTAATATTAACTCTCACAGTTCAGGTTTTCTTTTTTTCTTTAGAATTTTTAAGCATTTGTCTGGATTTGTTCTGCGATTTTTTTTTAAATGCCGTTTTTTTTCTATAACAGACCTTTTATTCATAGTACCGTATATATTATTGATAGAAGACATCCGGCAGTCTGTTTGGTGTTTTTCATCTGCATTAGCTTGTTTATCGAACGCTTTCGGCGGTTTATCGTGGCATTCATCGGCGGCGTTCGGCGGATCCATCAGTGAAAGAGCACCAAAATGTTACTTTTGAATAACCCCTTAAATTTATGTAGCTGGCCCTCACAGGGGGATGACAGCATTTTAGAGAAGGGTTAATAGTTGAACCTTACAGAGGATCTGTATCTGATCAGGGACTAGGGAGGGCAGCCCAGTCTTTTCTAGGCTCTCTAGGGATTTTGAGATCAGACAGCCGGCAGCTCTGGGGGAATGTCTCCTGCTGTGAGAGCCATAAATCCCTTCCGAGGGAAACACATCATGTGGCATGCCGCAACACAGAGCAAACAGGAAGCACAGGGAGATTTCTTTCCAATGATTTTTTTGAAACACCCATCCATCTGTCAGCAGTTTGACTAACACAATGTATAGGCAGATTTGGGAAATCTTTTTAACTAGTTAAAGTTATTTTGGGCAGGATTGGTTCACTTTAACCACCTGGCTGCTAATGACGCGCTCAGCGCGTCCAGTCAAGTGGTACTCCTATGCTATGGATGTGCTGAGCACGTCCTAGCATAGGAGGCAGCGATCGGCTGGTATTTCGGCCAATCGATGCGTAAGGGTTGACATATTTGATGTCAGCCCAGCCTCCGGGACCCCTACCGGCAGGAATAGCATCATCGCGCTGGGCGCAATGACGTCTATTCTAGGCACCCCCCGCCAGTGCGGTAAAGGTGCCTGAAGGGGAGGTCTTTTGGATCTCTCTCCCTCACCATCTGTAAGGGGCAGCAGAAAAAAGTCTGGCACCGCTTTGAAGGGCACAGCCTGCCCTTCCAAGCGGTGGTTGTCTTTAACTCCTGAGGTGCCGGTACGCGATCCGGCACCATTCAGCGCCAGATCGCGGAGTAGATCCAGTGGGAGCAGCCATCTTGGATGGCAGCTCCACCTCCGGGTCCCACTTTGTTACCTGACATCATCGTGCACCCCCTTATCTCCTGAACGGAGGAAACTAGAGGGTCATGGTTGGTGTTATTTGAAAGGCCCGAGCATGGCCTTTCGTATGATACAAACATGGCCATGTTCAAAATAAAGAAAAAAAAATTAAATAAAAATAATTAAAAAAATAAATAAAAATGTTTTTTTTTATTGTGTGTTATTTTTTATTAATGCAGCAATATTGTTCCCATTTCAATTATAATGTGAACAATGATGCTGCAGTAATGATTTTTTTATGGGGCGCGTTTTCTAAAAATCACGTAATTCCCCTCAAAAAATCTAACTAGTACCCGTTTCAAAATTTTTTAACAAGAAAATGTAACCGCAAAAACTTGCATGATAAAATGTGAAAAAAAAACACTTTAAACGCTGTAGATGATTAAAAATTTAAATTTTATTGCATTTTTTTTATAATATACAGGCAGGACATGACGTATACATATAATAATGATATATTATGAATCTGCCGAGTCTGCCGGAAAGAATGATATATAATATGTCTGGGCCATATAATAAAACGTGGCTTCAAATCACGTTTAGACATGATGAGCAAAAGAGGTAAAAATGAGCTCAGCACACAGCGGTGAAATGGCTCAGCAGTGAAAGGGTTAAATCCTACGTCAGTTCTGTTGTCACCAAATTATTATTAATTAAGTATTGTTTTTTTTATATTAAGTAAAGTTTGATTATATTAAAACTCTCAAATTTCTTTGACTGAAAGTAAATATAGATCACTGCGTATCTTCGACGGATCTTTACTTTTTTGCAATTTTCTGTTATTATCGTTGACACGGTTTGTGCAGTATGAAGATAAATATGATAATCACTTAAGCATTGCATGTCACTGAGTATTTCCCCTGACACGCATGGAACCCTGCGTTACAAAATGTTACGAATGGAAGTTGTCACAAAGGAATGATCTGATAATTGAACTTGATATAATAATATTACGCAGCCCATCATTTTCTAGGTTTTCCTTTTGCCAACAGAAACATTAAGATAGATTGCGGTCTCAGGTATGTTCGGATAATTTTCAATAAGCGCTAAAAACGGGATTCCATTTCATCCACAAACTCATACATCTGGGTTGGATTATATCTCACTTTCTATGACTTCATCGTAAATCTGTGTTGTATTCCAAAACCCCTTCCCCACCACCCCACTCGGGGGAGATTTTTGTTTTTATAAGGAAATGAAGCTAATGCTTTATTTTTCCTACCTTCCATATAAATTCTTGTATCTCTGGTGTAAAACAAATCACTTTTTCCCATCATGGTTGGTGTATTAAAATTATTTTGGTTTTTAATGACTCTGGGATATACACGGGTCAAAAAGCTTTCCTCTGGAAATCATTTTCATTTCGACCAGAATTGTTTTTTTTTTCCTTGGCCTCTTCGCAACGTAAGCCTTGGATACAAGATTGCTTTTTATGTGTTTTAGCAGATTTGGGAAACAAAAACAAACGTTCTTAACTGTCCGCAGAATTAACTTTGTGTATGTGAGCCACTTTGTGTTATGACATAAGGCTAGGGTCAGACGAACGCATTTTTCACGTTGTCCGTGAAAAAGTGCGTTCCAACGAATGGACGTATTTTTTCACGGAATACACGATAGCGGTCATACGATGCACCTTTTCGTCCGTGATTTTGTACGGATCGTCAATAAAACCCTTTTTGCGTCTGGACGTTATGTTGGCCGGACATTAGCAGCGTCTGACGTCTCCTAATCACGCAAACACGCCGCTATGCGGACGCAGCGCACTCTCTACGTCAGTAGTAGCGGTTTGACGTTCTCGAAAAAATGCGTTCGTTTGCCACTTGCGTTGCACAGACGAACTTTCGTGCGGCCGTTCGTCGTATGTTCCCCGGCATTGGACGTCATTTGCTGCTAGCATGGCCGTGATTTCGTGCGGCTAAACGCACGTGAAAAATGCGTTCGTCTGACCCTAGCCTAAGAGCGTTATGATTCTGGTGAACGTTTTTACTTACAGGGTTATTCAGAGAAAGGTGAAAACCAGGAGAATGACTGGAGAAGTGAAAATTCTAGGTCAAAATAGCCAAACCAGAAAAATTCTCCCATTTATCTCACTTTTCAAATCGGCTATTTGGACCTAGAATTTTCACTTCTCCAGTCATTCTCCAGGTTTTCGCCTTTCTCTGAATAACCCTGTTAGAGTTTTAGAATCTATGACGTTCGATTTAATTTTAACTTTAAAAGACGTATTAACCCTTTCAGACCCATAAAATGGAAACCGGAGAATAAGAATAAACTTTTTAAATAACTCTATATCTAAAGACATGAAACTGACTAATGTAACTTGGGAAAATGACAGGGGTTTCAGTCTGGAAATGTGGTTTTCTGATTTTTTTTTTTGAGAAAGGATTTTACCAGGAAGGATACATTGAGATTTCTCTTGTTTTCGGGTATGTCCTGGGTGGTGAGTATGTACCGTTGGGTATCTTGCCAAGGACACTTACTGGAGAGGTTGCTTGCTGGGATCGAGCCCATGGCTCCACGGGCTCTCTCCATGCAGAGCAGTGATATTGCCTCTACTCCACCCAGCCGGGAGATTGGGCTTGGAAGGGTTAAAATGTTTTTTTGTGGACAACGTCGTGAATTCCATACTTTAGACGGTTAAGTTCAGGTTGGTTATCTGTTAAATTAACGAACAGTCAAGTTTTTTTATGAAGTTTACTTAAATTCATTCATTGTTAATGCAAGCCCTTTCCTAATTTACATCCTTAACCCCTTCACTACCAAGCAAGCCCTTTCCTAATTTACATCCTTAACCCCTTCACTACCAAGCAAGCACTTTCCTAATTTACATCCTTAACCCCTTCACTACCAAGCAAGCACTTTCCTAATTTACATCCTTAACCCCTTCACTACCAAGCAAGCACTTTCCTAATTTACATCCTTAACCCCTTCACTACCAAGTAAGCACTTTCTTAATTTACATCCTTAACCCCTTCACTACCAAGCAAGCACTTTCCTAATTTACATCCTTAACCCCTTCACTACCAAGCAAGCACTTTCCTAATTTACATCCTTAACCCCTTCACTACCAAGCAAGCACTTTCCTAATTTACATCCTTAACCCCATCACTACCGGCTGGGTGGAGTAGAGGTAACATCACTCCTCTATAACTGTGAAGACACAGGTTTGAATCCTGGCAAGAGCACCTCTCCAGTAAGTGTCCTTGGGCAAGACACCTAACGGTACATACTCACCACCCAGGACATACTTGAAAATGAGAGAAATCTCAATGTATCCTTCCTGATAAAATACTTTTTTTAAAAAAAAAAGATAATTTCCCCAAAAACACAAAGTGAGGAGTCAGTGTTTCTTTTTTAAAATCACATCATAATTATACGGTAAAAAAATAATTGTGAGAATTCACAGTTTATTTTTTACTAGTAGTAGATCTATTTGACAGGTAGACGTCACCATCTGCTGGCCAAAATGTGCTACTGCAGCTGGGGCTCTGCGCTGACTCAGTTGGGGGATCTTTATTTTAGATGCAGAGACCCAGCTGTTCGAACTGACAGCCAAGGTGCTGAAACTTTTGGCTCACAGTCTGGAGCCCACTTGCAAAAAAAAATAATTTGCATAAGAGAAAATTCCTTTGCATTGCTGCAGAATGAGACCAATGCGAGTATACTCAATATTCGGCAGCAGCAGGTGCTTTTGAAGCTTGAGTATGCTTGGCCTTGGTAGTGCAAAGGTTAATGTATGTAATCATTTTAGCAAATTATTTTGATTTCAGAGTTTGCAGAATTCTGCCTCTTGACCTAGAAGCTTGCGCTTTATTTGCCTGTTAATTTTTGCACCAAGTCCTCATTTTGCCACACATAGCCGTGCACTGCAGGATCAGTAGCGCAGGTGTTTAGGCCAGGAGTGTGAGGTACGCAGAATCTTCCTTTAAATGGGAATACAGTGCTGACCATGAAAGCCTCTCGAATGACCTTACAAAATATAAAACAAATTTAAATAACATCTCAAAATGCATCCGTTTATCATTTCATGTTTCAAAACATATGCAGTTTGTGTCCTCTGTGACCAGTTAATTAACCCCTTCATTTTCATGATTGTGTATCAATGATCTAGATTGTAAATTCCCACGGGAATAGGTCCCTCATGTCCTCCTGTATCTGCAGGCAGGAATAATGACCTGCCTCCTGTATGTATTGTAGAATTGTCCTGTCTTTACCCATTGCACCTTGTACAGCGCTGCGGAATGTGTTGGCGCTTAATAAATAATAAATAGTCATCAGCAGCAGACGCAACAACAGCTCAATGTCATGCTAACAACAACTGGCGTTATGTTTCATTATTGATAATTAAATTAGTTTGTTGCAAACATACTTGGTTTACATTTGGGCTCCTGGACGTGCCCCCAAAGTTTTAGCACCTGGGCATGATGCCCGAGGAGCTAACACATTTTAAAATCAGATGGAAATAAATTTAAATGACATCTCCCCACCGGATCATGCACAGAGCCAGTGGCGTAGCGTGGGTTGTCAGCGCCCGGGGCCAGCTAAGAATTGTGCGCCCCCCCCCAACCTGTGGACACGTTATCGATATTGCCCCAGCTCTCACATGGATATTGCCCCAGCTCTCACATGGATTTGCCCCAGCTCTCACATGGATTTGCCCCAGCTCACACATGGATTTGCCCCAGCTCATGGATTTGCCCCAGCTCACACATGGATTTGCCCCAGCTCACACATGGATTTGCCCCAGCTCACACATGGATTTGCCCCAGCTCACACATGGATTTGCCCCAGCTCATGGATTTGCCCCAGCTCATGGATTTGCCCCAGCTCACACATGGATTTGCCCCAGCTCACACATGGATTTGCCCCAGCTCTCACATGGATTTGCCCCAGCTCACACATGGATTTGCCCCAGCTCATGGATTTGCCCCAGCTCATGGATTTGCCCAGCTCACACATGGATTTGCCCCAGCTCACACATGGATTTGCCCCAGCTCTCACATGGATTTGCACCAGCTCACACATGGATTTGCCCCAGCTCATGGATTTGCCCCAGCTCACACATGGATTTGCCCCAGCTCATGGATTTGCCCCAGCTCACACATGGATTTGCCCCAGCTCATGGATTTGCCCAGCTCACACATGGATTTGCCCAGCTCATGGATTTGCCCCAGCTCACACATGGATTTGCCCCAGCTCACACATGGATTTGCCCCAGCTCACATGGATTTGCCCCAGCTCACACATGGATTTGCCCCAGCTCATGGATTTGCCCCAGCTCACACATTTGCCCCAGCTCACGGATTTGCCCCAGCTCACACATTTGCCCCAGCACACGGATTTGCCCCAGCACCTCATGGATTTGCCCCAGTTCATGGATTTGCCCCAGCTCATGGGTTTGCCCCCCAGCTCATGGATATTCCCCAGCTCATGGATTTGCCCCAGCTCATGGATTTGCCCCCCAGCTCATGGATATTCCCCAGCTCATGGATTTGCCCCAGCACATGGATATGCCCCAGCTCATGGATTTGCCCCAGCTCATGGATTTGCCCCCAGCACATGGATTTGCCCCCCAGCACATGGATATGCCCCAGCTCATGGATTTGCCCCCAGCTCATGGATATTCCCCAGCTCATGGATTTCCCAGCTCATGGATTTGCCCCCCAGCACATGGATTTGCCCCAGCTCATGGATTTGCCCCAGCTCATGGATTTGCCCCCAGCACATGGATTTGCCCCAGCACATGGATTTGCCCCCAGCACATGGATTTGCCCCCAGCACATGGATTTGCCCCAGCACATGGATTTGCCCCCAGCACATGGATTTGCCCCCCAGCTCATGGATTTGCCCCCCAGCTCATGGATATATTGCCCCAGCTCATGGATTTGCCCCAGCTCATGGATTTGCCCCCCAGCACGTTGATTGCCCCAGCTCATGGATTTGCCCCCCAGCTCATGGATATTCCCCAGCACATGGATTTGCCCCAGCTCTCACCTGGATATTGCCCCAGGTCCCGGACAGCGGGAGTGCCTGCCGGCTGCCCGGTCCTGAACAGTGAGTCGAGTCCGTCCTGTTGATTGAAGGGAGGCGGCTGCGTGCGTGCGCAGGTCACGCGGTCGGCCAGTCAGGTGGTACAGAGACTCAGTACCACCTGATTAGACGGACCACGTGACCTGCGCCTGCACGCAGGCCCCTTCAATCAACAGGACAGACTCGACTCACTGTTCAGGACCGGGCAGCCGGCAGGCACTCCCGCTGCCCGGCATCTGGGTCCCCTCAACCCACGGGCCCTTGGGGCGGCGCCCGAGGGCCCGGCGGGTCAGTCTGGCCACAAGTTTTGGGGGCGCATAATTCAAAAGAAATTATGCGCCCCTAACAAAACTGCGTCCGGGGCCACGGCCCCCTGCCCCCCCCACGCTACGCCACTGCACAGAGCTCAGAAGTGTAGCAACTTCATCTGGCCAGCAGATGGCAACATCAACCTGTCGCATAGGTTGTTATAGTAAGGAATACATTGGGAATATTCACAAATATTTATTACTGTATAATTAATTAAAAATTATCCCCCCCCAAAAAAAACTGGTTCCTGGCAGTGTTTTTTTTAAAATCGCTTGGATGTGATGGGGTTAAGGCTAGGGTCAAACGAAAGTATTTTTACACGAGAACGTAAAAAAGTGCGTCCGAACGCATTGATGTATTTTTTCACGGAATATTCGAAAACGGTCATACGATGCGCATGTTCGTGCGTGATGTTTTACGAATCCAAACCAGGAAACTTTTTGCGTCTGGACGTTATGTTGGCCGGACGTGAGCAGGGTCTGACGTCTCCAAATCACACACACACGCCGCTAGCGGGCGCAGCGCACTCTGTACGTCCGTACTAGAGGTTCTGCGTTCTCGAAAAAATGCGTTCATTTTCCACTTGCGTTGCGCGGCCGGACTTTCGTGCGACCGTACTTCGTATATTGGCCGTCATTGCCCGTCATTTGCTGCTAGTGCGGCCGTGATTAAGTGCGCCAGAACGCACGTTAAAAATGCGCTGGTCTGACCCCAGCCTAATAGTCATCGTAAACCTTATCTATTCAGCTCTTTTGCTCTGCATGAAAGCTAGGTAGACGCTATTGCATGGATTTTCATACCGACTTAAAGCCGCGGGAGCCGAGCTACCTTTGAACGGGTCCTTTCCTTTGACACATGGAAATGTAAAGCGAGGATGAGAGCAAAGTTTATAGAAAGGTGATAAGTAACAGATAATAAAAGACGTACTAATAAAGAAAAGGGAAAGTAGAAGAGGCAGGATGGGATAGTGCAGCGACATGACATAACAGTGGATATGTCAGAGAAGAGAGAATTTAAAGATAAAGGGCTCTATTAAATTCAACACGCAAAAGCGCACACGCAGCGCTATTTTTTTGCGCGAAGCGTTAAACGTTAATGTGCAAAAAATAACACTGGTATTACAATCTGTGCGTATTTTTTCATCCGTCAAAAAACAACGCGCGTAAAAAAGTCGGCAATAACGTTGCGCGCAGAAATCGACTGTTTTTCACACGATTATCTAATCAGAATTAACAACCACAATTGCCTCCCGTTCAGTTTTTGCATCTGTCAAAATAAATCTGCGTATATATGCTGCAGCAATAATAAAAACACGCACAACTTCTCCATTTTATTGTTTGGGTATGTGTAGAATGTGTAACTATACTTTACTGTATTTTTTTTTGGGCTGGTGTATTTGGGTTCGGCCGGGACGTTCAGATTTGCCGTTAACACCAGATTTTCAAAGACGTCAAAATTATGCGCGCAAACGTTTTCCGTTAAATTTTGCGCATAGATTGTAATACCATCCGCGTACCAGCGCACAAACGCATTTGCACTCACAATGTTAAGTATAGGAAGCGGACAGTACATTACGCTCGCAAAGGGTTCACGCAGGTTCACCAGCGGTAGACGTTAACGCTCATTTTTTGTGCGGACATTGTAATATGACATTCTGCGCGAAGGGCTTTTCCCCTCGCATTAATGCGTTTTTGTTAATGCGTTTTGTTAATGCGTTAACGTAGCGTTGAGCATTATAGTAATGTGATTCCATTGTTTTGTTTGATTAGCGACTTTACCTATTGACACGTTACTTCCTTTTCCCTACCTGTCAAGAGCGCTGACAGACGGGAATACCTTAGGTTTTTTCCTTTTTTTGCCTAATACTATTTCAGCGATTCCAGTACCCGACCCTTCGGTGAATTCACTATTCACTGCAGAGTCATCGAAGCACGCCAAACGTGAAGCCACCGAAGACCGCCGAACAGACCACCAAAGACTGTCGATCAGACCGACGCATGCCGCCAAAATGCAGGGAAAAAAAACGGAACTCTTCTATTCTTCTTTTTTTTTATTCAAAGCTGAACAGTTGACTTACAATAGAACATTGCAGAGGACTCTGCTGTTCTTCTAATAGGTGTTTAATCCAATAAAAATGCATAAAAATGTGCCTAAATAATAAAAAAGGTCCTTTAAAAAATAATAAAACGGTCTGTCACAGAATTTGTTTTAAAAATACCTTTAAAAAAATTGGGAATCAAAAATTTCACCTTAAAAAAATACAAACAATACGAAAAAATGCTTCGAAAAATAAATAAATAAAAGGACAGTTTGCTGAAAATGAAAAGACTAAATAGAATTGAATTGAATTGAATTAAATCGAATAATTGAATAGAATTGCTGAAAATGAAAAGACTGAATAGAAAAAAAAAAGATAATATTTTTTAACATGGGATTCGCCTGATTAAACCTGTCGAACTGAATCACAGAACAGAAAATCAGGGCACGGACACTTCGGTGCAGTTCAGTGTTCTCTGAATAGATGAAACGTAACTTCTCTATGGGATAATTTTGTTGCCGCCAAAGATCACTGAATTGCGGTGAACTGCAACGTATTTTACTGTCGATTTGCGAGTATTTAGGCTAGTATTTAGGCGAGTATTCAGACGAACGCAGTGTGAACGCAGGTGCAGCCGCACTTTATCACGGCCGTAGTAGCAGCAGATGATGGCCAATGACGGGCAATATACGAAGTGCGGCCGCACAAAAGTGCGGCTGCGCAGCGCAAGCGGCAAACAAACGCATTTTTTCTAGAACGTGATACCGCTAGTACTGACGTACAGAGTGCGCTGCGTCCGCATAGCGGCATGTGTGCTTGATTAGGAGATGTCAGACGCTGTTAATGTCCGGCCAACATAACGTCCAGACACAAAAAGTGTTTTATTGATGATCCGTACAAAATCACGGACGCAAATGCGCATCGTATGACCGCTATCGCGTATTCCGGGAAAAAATACGTCCATTCGTTCGAACGCACTTTTTCACGGACTACTTGAAAAATGCGTTCATCTGACCCTAGCCTAACTGAATGGGGAAATTCACTGTTCGGTGCAATTTGGTGGCAAGTTCGTCGGTTACAGAATGACCCCTATAGTGACTATCACTATTGAGACATATCACTGCCAACGTAAGGTTTGGAGAACAGGTTGCATTTCCTCTACCTTTTTGTGACTGTATCATACACCGCACACGGTAACACATTTTCTAGTGGTGGATAATGGATTATATTTCTGGATATACCTGGAATTAGCAGCTCATGTCACATTACCATTTCACGCAACAGTCACGTGTCTCCTGCCCACGAGTTTGCATCTTGCCCAGGGCCGCACTGGCCTACCGGGATCCCGGGAGGAATCCCGGTAGGTTGCTTCATAATTGGGCTGCCTGGTCTGATTTATAATAGTAGGCGTTTTTTTTTTTTAAAGGCCACAGCAGGACGCGGAGGAGTAACTGTGGCCTACCTACGCCTGGCCCCTGGCTGCCAGCACCCATCTGGAGCCGATTCTTGCCTTCAGCGAAAGTCTTTAACATTTTGGATAAAAAAAGTCATAAAAAATGTATTGTTTCCTCTGTTGACCTGGCTCATGGAGAACACAATGGATAATCAACGCTGCAGCTGACGGAATAAGGAGCATTATTCACCTGACATTTATAGAACACAGCGCTAAACGCTGCTGATTGGCTAACATTTACTCGGAGGACGTGTTCGCCACCGTAGGTTTTGTTTTCGGATTAAACCTCTGCTTACACATTTGTCAATAATTACTCGGAAAACATGAGGTAATCACCAGAGCAACTGTTTATTTGAAGTTGTAATTAAGAAATAAACAATAACTATAACAAACAGAAAGAGGGTTTAAAATGTATGTGACGAGACATTAAACATCATCTGGATGTGCAAAACAAATGTTTGTTTGCTTTGGGGGAGTTCCACGAATCTTCATGTATCAATAGACTTTGTACAAGTGTGAACTGCAAGACCAGATTACTCATCATTTTCCACTCTGAAACAATATAACGCAATGTATTCTAAAACGAAAGATACGCAGAGAATTAAAGGGCCGCTACCACCAAAAAATGACATGTCTTTATTGTGTTTATTTGATGTTGCTGATATCTTACATACGCTTTGTTTTTCTCTTGTATGTTAAGTTAAAAAATATTTTACTCTATATGTGTCACTGGGTGCATCCATTGTGTGATATTTTTATTGTAAACTGCACCCTCCAGTATCTTTCCATCACTTGCTCCTCATTGTGTGGCTTTGGCCATAGAATAGAGTCTATGGGTCAAATACTGACTCACATCATTGTATTGTGTGGGATGTATTCAAAGGACATCACCAGGGGGTAGATTATAAATCTTTTAAGCTCCCTGTTTTATTTTATTCAGATGTCACCTCTTAGGCTAGGGTCAGACGAACGCATTTTTCACGTGCGTTTAGCCGCACAAAATCACGGCCGTGCTAGCAGCAAATGACGTCCAATGCCGGGGAACATACGACGAACGGCCGCACGTAAGTTCGTCCGTGCAACGCAAGTGGCGAACGAACGCATTTTTTCGAGAACGTCAAACCGCTACTACTGACGTACAGAGTGCGCTGCGGCCGCATAGCGGCGTGTGTGTGTGATTAGGAGACGTCAGACGCTGCTAATGTCCGGCTAACATAACGTCCAGACACAAAAAGGGTTTTATTGATGATCCGTACAAAATCACGGACGAAAAGGCGCATCGTATGACCGCTATCGCGTATTCCGGGAAAAAATACGTACGTTCGTTCGAACGCACTTTTTCACGGACAACGTGAAAAATGCGTTCGTCTGACCCTAGCCTTATCTCAGGTAGCCTGGATCACAATAGACCTCCTGCAGCCTTATCTAAATTCTCCCGCCTCCACCTCTTTTAACTGTTAAATACTGTAGAAGCTACACCACAGCAGTAAAGTAATTTTGGTAAAGTTTTTTCAGTAAAGTATTTTGGTAAATCCTGCGCAGAACGATGGATCAGAGCTGTGCTTTTGAACAGATACAACAATGCTGCTTTTCTAAGAACACCAGCTACAGCGGGTGTTCTCAGAGACGGTGTCGTCGGCATGCTCTCTCTGTCACGGTTATCCAAAGAGATCCGAATTGCTTGAGAAAGGTAACCGAACGCTGAAAATCAGCGTTCGGTTGCCTTTCCTGGCCATTCGGCTATCCAGAGAGCAGGCAATTCGCCAAATCCTGGCGAATTGCCTGAACATACGGTGCCTGTTCGGTGCCTGTTCGAGGGCAGGGAAATCCCCATGAAAAAGCACTGCTTCGGCTATTCAGAAAACACAGACCAGCAGTGAAAGGTTCCCGAAATGCCCTGCTGTTCGGTGGTTTAATTCGGCAAGTTTATTCAGGAGAATCCCATAGGCTTCAATGTTAAAAATATTCCCGATTTAATTCAATATCTAATAAACCATTCATTGTAAAATTCTGCAGCAAAAAGTCTCTTTATTTATAGATTTTTTAGGATACTTTAAGTTTTTTTCAGATTTTTTTTTTTTTTTTTTTAAAAGTCCGATTTTTTTTTTTGATTTTTTTTTTAAGTTTACTTATTTTTTCTGTAACAGCCCTCTTTATTATCATTCATTGGATCATATGTAAATTTCAGACATTTTCGCTCAGTAGTTTCTTTGCAAACAACGTTTCATTTTCACAGATTCATACAAATGGTTTTGCTAATTTATTCACTGCCTCGTCTGCGTCTCAGCTGCTTCGGCTCTGTGTGATTCGGCTCCTGTTTGGCTGCTTCGCTGCGTGTGATCGACTCCTGCGCGGGTTTTTCGAAGGTTAATCCAGATGTTTTTGCTTGTTTTCGGCGTGCATTCGGTGGGTTTTGCGGTTAGTTTTCGTCAGGTTTACGGCAGCTTTTCCCTGCAATTCGGGGACCCTATGGTGCTTGCTGAATACACCGCAGGGTCACTGAAATGCAATCGGCAAAAGGAACCGAATTGAAGAGAACGAAAAGTCACCGAACGTGCGGTGACTTTTCGAATCTCTTTGGATAACCCTGTGTGTGTTGAAGACACTAGTGACCAGGGGGGCAACTACCAGGGGTGCCACTGCAACCGGGTCCCCGAGTTTGGGGGGCCCACACACAGCTGGCCACGGCTTCCCCTAGGCGGCTTGGCAAGGGCCTCACCTATGATTCGCTCATACACAGCACAAATTACTGTGAGGTTTATTGCTGTGGAGCTCTGATATTTACATGGTGCAGATTACATTAAAAATGGGATGGACTGAAATGGTCGTAGTGGACCTAGAAAAAAATGAGACACCGATTGTCTGGAGTCAACATTGTGGACCTGGAGGGGTCCAGGGCATGGGGATGACAGGGTGGGATATGTTTTTGCAAAGGGTGGGGGGCCCTTCATGGATTCCTGCACCTGGGCCTGAGGTTTTAGTTATGCTAGTGGTTGATATGATGATCGATTGCTGGTGACGCTGGGTGGGGTTTAGG
This sequence comes from Leptobrachium leishanense, assembly GCA_009667805.1. Taxonomy (NCBI): domain Eukaryota; kingdom Metazoa; phylum Chordata; class Amphibia; order Anura; family Megophryidae; genus Leptobrachium; species Leptobrachium leishanense. The sequence goes on from CM019067.1 coordinate 307,272,537, forward strand.
AAACTCCTCCACTTCATCTAGCTATTTCCCTAGATCGGGGGAGCGAGCTGGGGGGGTGGTGAAGGGGGGATATTCATCACACCCTGACCACTTTTGAAAGCTAAGGTGAGTAGAGTGTTCCTTTAAAGATACATTACACAAAATTAGTCAGATTGTGACATTGTTTCTCTCTTCCGTAAAAACAATGAAGCGAAAAATTATTTGTTGCGGCGACGACAGTAATACCAATAAAGTTGCAAAATAAATAAATACGTCATTAAAAATCTTACAGGGTTATACAAAGAGATCCGAATGGCTGCCGAAAGGTAACCGAATGCTGAAAATCAGCGTTCGGTTACCTTTCTTGCCCGTTCGGCTATCCAGAGAGCAGGCAGTTCACCAAATGTTGGCGAAGTGCCTTTTCGGTGCCTGTTCAAGGGCAGTGAAATCCCCATAGCTTTGGCTATTCAGAGAACAAAACCCAGCAGTGAAAAGTTGCCGAATTGCCCTGCCATTCGGTGGCTTCATGCGGCAGATTTATTCAGGCGAATCCCATAGGCTTCAATGTAAAAATATTCCTGTTTTAATTCAATATCTAATAAACAATTGATTATAATATTCTGCAGTAAAAAGTCTCTTTATTTATAAATTTTTGGGGATATTTTAAGCATTTTTCAGGATTTTGTTGCAAAAAAAATTTTGCCAAATTTTTTATAAACATTTATTCTTTTTTCTGTAACAGCCCTTTTTATTATCATTCCCTTGACCTCATATGTAAATTTCAGACATTTTCGTTCAGTAGTTTCTTTGCATAAAGCGTTTCACTTTTCAAACATTCAAGCGTACTGGTTTTTTTTTTTCACTCCATTCGTCTGCGCTGTCGGGTTTTTCCGGCGGCTGCGCTGCGTGTGATCGGCTCCTGCTCGGGTTTTTCCGGCATTTTCGGCAGGTTAATCCAGATGTCTTTGCGGGTTTTCAGTGTGCCTTCGCTGGGTTTTGCGGTGAGTGTTCGGTGGGTTTGCGGTGACTTTTCCCTGCATTACGACGGCCCTGTGGTGGTTGCTGAACACACCGCAGGGTCGCCGAAATGGGATCACCAAATCGTGCCGAATTGAAGAGAACGAAAAGTCACCGAACATGCGGTGACTTTTCAGTTCTCTTTGAATAACCCTGATAGTATCCAGCAGCAAAAGGAAGAATACATCAATGTTACAATGTTTGGAATTTTTGTGGAACAATACAGAATTCTCCACTGTTACTAATAGAACAGAACAGAACATGAGGAGAGACTTTTAGAAGAGATCGCACACCTTATCCTGCTACATTTTTAATGAGATTGCTTGAATAATTTACTAACGTCTGTTCTCCAAAACATAATTAATAACGTATTATTCCACCTGCTTTAACCGAACACTCAGCCCACAAACTGCCGCTAATGGAAAAAAGAAGAAGCAAACAGACAACAAATTGCCTTATTTCCTCTTCGACTGATAGCTCTATTCCTGGGGGGGGGGGGAGCGTGACTGTCCATTGACTTCTGTATTGTCTAATGCAGGGCTGTCAAACTCCGACCCCCCCCCCCAAGGTGTTTCTGAACTACAACTCCCACGATTCCACGGCCATCTGATGCATTGAAGAGATTCTGGGAATTGTAAGCATCATCATTTGGGGGGCCGTGAGTTTGAAGTTTCATATCAACTTCATTGTTTGCAAATTTTTAAACAATAGTTCAAATTTTTACAATGTGTCATATGATTGCTGCATGGGACTGGCTGTCTTCTCCGTCTACTTCCATTTCTTTAATCCGTTCGCTACAGATGACAGCATGCTCACGTCATCAAAAATAACTCTTACAGGGTTATTCAAAGAGAATCGAAAAGTCCCCGCACGTTCGGCGACTTTTCATTCTCTTCAATTCGGTGCGATTTGGCGATCCCATTTCGGCAACCCTGCTGTGTATTCAGCAAGCACCACAAGCATAGGCATGCGCAGGGGGTGTGCCTGGTGTGCCCAGGCACACCCTAATGCTGGGTGAAGAGGTCCTCTTTCACCTCCTACATTGACATTTTAGATGGTTATCTGGTTTGTGATGGATAACAGAAAATCTGACTGCATCCCCGATTACAGGCTTGTTATTTCTAATGGAAAATGTGCATTTTGGGCAAAATCTACTTAACATACGTTTTTAATTACTAAATGTTCCATGGGTGCACACCCTAATGTAACGGGCTGCGCACGCCAGTGACCACAGGGCAGTCGTAGTGCAGGGAAAAGCCGCCGCAAACCCGCCGAACACTCACCGCAAAACCCAGCGAACGCACACCGAAACCCCAAAAAACATCTGGATTAACCCTGCCGAACACGCCGGAGAAACCCGAGCAGGAGCCGATCACAGCGCAGAGCAGCCACTGGAAAAGCCATCACCGCAGACGAATGGAGTGAAAAAAAAAAACTGTACGTTTGAATGTTTGAAAAGTGAAACGCTGTTTGCAAATAAACTACAGAACGAAAATGTCTGGAATTTACATATAAGATCCAATGAATTATAATAAAAAGGGCTGTTAAAGAAAAAAGAAAAAACGATTTAAAAAAATAAAAAAAAGTTCGCAAAAAAAACCCGAAAAATGCCTAAAAGATCCAAAAACATCTATGATACATGAACATCAAGGCTTTTGGAGATACTTTTGTAACCCTTTCCAGCTTCATGCAAGTCAACAATTCTTGATCGTAGCTCTTCTGAGAGCTCTTTTCTGCGAGGCATGGTTCACATCAGGCAGTGCTTCTTGAAACCAGTAAACCCAAAACTGGTGTGTGTTTTTAAAGGGCAGGACAGCTTTCAGCAACACATCCAATAATATCACACTGATTGGACTCAAGGTTGGCTCACTCCTGGCTCCAGTTAGCTCTTGGAGAAGTCATTAGGCTAGGGGTTCACATACTTTTTCCACCCTGCACTGTGAATGTTTACATGTTATGTTCAATAAACACATGAAAACATATAATGTTTGTGTTGTATTATTTTAAGCAGACTGTGTTTTTCAAATTGTTGTGACTTAGATGAAGATCAGAGCACATTTTATGACCAATTCATGCAAAACTCCACGTAATCCCAAAGGGTTCACATACTTTTTCTTGCCACTGTATATATTTTATACATTAAGGTTGTCTCAAAAATGTTCTAATTGTCCTTAAAAAAAACATATGATATAAAGGTCGTTTTTATTATAATTGTGCATAAACAGAAAAGAGGTTATTCAATACAAGCCGAACTTGCCACCGAATCGCACAGAAAGGTGAATTTCATGGCACTGTGAAATTTCGTGGTTATTTGGCTATTCAGAAAGCTGTCAGTTTGCCAAATATTGGCAAATTGACAGTGAAATACAATGCAATTTGCCTCAGATCGCTGCAATTCGGAGACAGCGAAATTCCCCATAGAAAAATAATGATTAATCTATTCAGAGAACGTAGAACTGCACCGAAATGTCATTGAATTGCCCTGATTTTTGGTGGTTCGGTTCGACGAATTTAAACAGGCGAATACCATAGGATTTAATGCAAGAAAAAATTATTGTTCTTATAATTTCTTTATTCAACTGTTTATTCTTTTCAGTTTCAGCAAAAAGTCTATTTATTTATTAATTTTCAGAATTTTTTTAGGCATTTTTCTGGAAATTTCTGATCCCCATTTTTTTAAATAGCGGGGGGGGGGTTTATTCTGTAAGAGACCTTTTTATTATTATTTATAGGACCTTTTTTTTTTATTTCAGTGCATTGTAATGCATTTTTCTTGTTTTAAACGCCTTTTAATATATTTGCTGTTTTTTCTTCCTACCAACAGTTCGGTGGCATTCGGCAGCTGTTCGTTTTTTTTCAGCGGCAGTCGCCGGTCTGAGCAGCGGTGTTCTGTGTTTCGCCAGCCACATTCGGCAGTCCATTTGGTGGTTGTCGACTGCAGTAGGCGGATCCCTTTGGCGCACTTAGGGGAGACCCTTTGGTGAATGCTGAATTGAACTGAACTGAACTCGACAAAGTGCGCCGAACGAGAGAGATCACCGAAATTTCGGTCAAACTTTGATGCTCTCTGAATAACCCCTATAGCGTTACTGAATCATGCTTAAAACAATAACAAACGTGTCAAAAATGCTAAAATATACATGAAAGATAAACGGATACTTGAAAAAACACAAAAAAAAGTCGTGAAAGGGTTAAATCGGAGACGGGCATTTTTGAATAAGACATCAATATCTTATTGACCTCTATAATTCATGTGATCAGAGCGAGCACATCCTGTTCTCTACATGCGTTTGACCTTTTGCTCTTTGAATAGACGTCACAAACCGTAAGGAAAGTAATTAAGTAACAATGCACTTTTTGTGGACTGGATTATCAAAAATACCGCCCCGCAGTCCCAGCCTCCCCAAAAGCAATAAATAGGGACCTTTCACACATGTGATATATGTCCTGCTCGCTGACATTTACCGCCAGCGTGAGCCGGAGCTCTAAACACAACTTAATGCTAACATAATATTAACGAGGGCGCTCGGCTCCTGTTTATTACTCTGACTTTTCTTCCTGAATGTAAACATGGAAAACGAGTTCGGAGATTAAATGTCAGGTTTAAAATGTATTCGCATTGCTAACGGACTGTTTATTTACGTTATATTGACATACATATAAAGGCGCACGCCACTCATATTTATTATTTTAAAGTGGTCAGGATGTGAGGTGTGCCGCCCCCCTCCTCCCCCCTACCAGCTCCTCCGATCGGGTGGAATCGCTGAGTGAAGAGGAGGAGTTTCCACCAACCCACCCAGTGTAACCAGCAGTCGGGACTTTCAAATTTCCTGGCTGCCGATCACCACCAGATCGGTTGCTAGTGACATCAGCACGCAGAGAGCATGTCGACGTCAGCCTCTCTGAGACCGCACGCGATCAGTCCCACAGTGACAGCGATGGATCAGATCTCCGCAGGCGTGCTAAGCTCTGATCCATCATTCTGCGCAGACGCTATGGCGGAGGAGATGTACATGGCTTAGGCTAGGGTCAGACGAAAGCAGTTTAAGGCTAGGGTCAGACGAACGCATTTTTCGCACCGTCCGTTGAAAAGTGCGGTCGAACGAACGGACGTATTTTTTCACGAAATACGCGATAGCGGTCATACGATGCGCAGTTTCGTCCGTGATTTTGTACGGATCATCAATAAAACACTTTTTGTGTCTGGACGTTATGTTATCCGGTCATTAGCAGCGTCTGACGTCTCCCAATCACGCAAACACGCCGCTATGCGGACGCAGCGCACTCTGTACGTCAGTAGTAGCAGTTTGACGTTCTCGAAAAAATGCGTTCGTTTGCCACTTGCGTTGCACGGACGAACTTTCGTGCGGCCGTTCGTCGTGTGTTCCCCGGCATTGGACGTCATTTGCTGCTAGCACGGCCGTGATTTCGTGCGGGTAAACGCACGTTAAAACTGCATTCGTCTGACCCTAGCCTTAACGTGCGTTTAGACGCACAAAATCACGGCCGTGCTAGCAGCAAATAACGTCCAATGCCGGGGAACACACGAAGAACGGCCGCACGAAAGTTCGTCCGCGCAACGCAAGTGGCAAACGAACGCATTTTTTCTAGAACGTCAAACCTCTAGTACGGACGTACAGAGTGCGCTGCGTCCGCATAGCGGCGTGTGTGCGTGATTGGGAGACGTCAGACGCTGCTAATTTCCGGCCAACATAACGTCCAGACACAAAAAGTGTTTTATTGATGATGCGTACAAAATCACGGACGAAAAGGCGCATCGTATGACCGCTATCGCGTATTCCGTGAAAAAATGCGTCCATTCGTTCGAACGCACTTTTTCACAGACAACCCGAAAAATGCGTTAGTCTGACCCTAGCCTTAGGAGAAAGGGTGAGTAAAGAATTATTCAAAGGCAAAGAAAAGGGAACTCTACAGTATGTTTCAATAGACTATCCCTTTAATTACAAAATATGTATCCAGTGGTTAAAGTTGCATTAAGGATACCGGATACCAGTCTATTAAACACTACTTATATGTAATTAATAACACGTGCTATCAATTAACCCCCTCAAAAACAAAGCATATATTATCAGGGTAATTCAAAGAGTTTCGAAAAGTCACCGCACGTTCGGTGACTTTTTGTTCTCTTCAATTCGGTTCCTTTTGCCGATCCCATTTCGGTGACCCTGCGGTGTATTCAGCAAACAACACAGGGTCCCCGAATTGCAGGGAAAAGTTGCCGCAAACCTGACAAAAACTAACCGCAAAACCCGGGGAATGCACGCCGAAAACCCGCAAAAACATCTGGATTAACCTGCCGAAAACCACGGAAAAGCCCGAGCAGCAGCCAATCGCAGCCTCTGGAAAAAGCCGAAACCGCAGAAGAGGCAGTGAATAAATTAGGAAAACAGTTTGCATGCATGATTGAAAAGTGAAATACTGTTTGCAAAGAAACTACTGAGTGAAAATGTCTGAAATTTTCATATGATCCAATGAATGATAATAAAAAGGGCTGTTACAGAAAAAAGAAGTAAACTTTAAAAAAAAAAAAAAGAAATCGGACTTTTAAAAAATAAATAAAAAAAAAATGCTTAAAATATCCTAAAAAAATCTGAAATAAAGAGACTCTTTAGTGCAGAATTTTATAATGAACAGTTTATTAGATATTGGATTAAAACGGGAAAATTTTTAACATTGAAGCCTATGGGATTCTCCTGAATAAACTTGCCGAATTAAACCACCGAATGGCAGGGCATTTCTGGAACCTTTCACTGCTGGTTTGTGCTCTCTGAATAGACGAAGCAGCGCTTTTTCATAGGGATTTCACTGCCCTCGAACAGGCACCGAACAGGATTTGGCGAATTGCCTGCTCTCTGGATAGCCGAATGGCCAAGAAAGGTAAACGAACGCTGATTTTCAGCGTTCGGTTACCTTTCTCAAGCAATTCAGATCTCTTTGAATTACCCTGTGTGTCTTAACCCCTTCACGTTTAAGAGATTTACCATGAAAACACTTATTTATGTATTTATTTGTAAAGTATGTTTCCAGGAAGGATACATTGAGATTTGTCTCGTTTTCAAGTATGTCCTGGGTTCAAGAACATTGAATTGTTCCAGTTGGTACAGAAATATAAAGTAATAAAATGCAACCTGCAGGCCGCAATGGTTTTATGAAAAATGACTTTCCATTACCCTTGTAGTAAATATATACATAGGTGCACCTCTGTATATGCTCATTGTAGGCAAGTCGTGTTTGACAGGTGGAAGGCTCTCTCTGGTGGTGGAAAAGTGTTACTACAAGTACATTATAAGCTCAGGCTCGGTGTCTCCAGGAATAAAAAATGGATCTCAAAACTTTTCAAATAATTTTAACACATCAGCTGTTACGTCCAATGTGCTGACATTTTTAGGGGCATGATCTGGGACCCGTCGGAGAAACACATTCATTTGCAATAAATGAAACTCCTAGGCATCGCTATAGAAGACGCCCAGATTGAGATTGAGTAGATGTGATCATGGTACTGAAGGGGCTAAAAAGCTCAGGCAGTAAAAACACTGGAATACCTCGACTTGGTATAGATGCTGACTCGCAAGCTCCTGCAGGTCCTGTGGAATAGTGATGAGCCAAACACCCCCGTGTTCGGTTCGCATTCGAACTCGAACAATTTCAAATGTTCGGATTCGAACGCGAACTCAATGTAAGTCAATAGGACCCGAACGTTCGATTTTTAGCGTGCCCTCCAAGAGGGCATATACAGTTGCAAGAAAAAGTATGTGAACCCTTTGGGATTACGTGGAGTTTTGCATGAATTGGTCATAAAATGTGCTCTGATCTTCATCTAAGTCACAACAATTTGAAAAACACAGTCTGCTTAAAATAATACAACACAAACATTATCAGGGTTATTCAGAGAGCGGTGAAAAGCAGGAGAATGACTGGAGAACGGAAAATTCTAGGTCAAAGTAGCTGATTTGGAAAGTGAGATGAATGGGAGAATTTTTCTGGTTTGGCTATTTTGACCTAGAATTTTCCATTCTCCAGTCATTCTCTTAATTTTCACCGCTCTCTGAATAACCCTGTATATGTTTTCATGTTTTTATTGAACAGAACGTGTAAATATTCACAGCGCAGGGTGGAAACAGTATGTGAACCTTTGGACTTAATAACTTGTTGACCCTCCTTTGGCAGCAATAACCTCAACCAAACGTTTCCTGTAGTTGCAGATCAGACCCGCACAACGATCTGGAGTAATTTTGGACCACTCCTCTTCACACAACTGTTTCAGTGTAGCAATATTCTTGGGATGTCTGGTGTAAATCGCTCTCTTAAGGTCATGCCACAGCATTTCAATATGGTTGAGGTCAGGACTCTGACTGAGCCACTCCAGAAGGCGTATTTTGTTTTGTTGAAGCCATTCTTTTGTTGAATTACTTGTATGCTTTGGGTCATTGTCCTGTTTCTTCACCCATCCTCTGCGGAGCTTCAGTTGGCGGACAGATGGTCTTACGTTTTCCTGCAAAATGTCTTGATAAACTCTTGAATTAATTTTTCCATCAATGACAACAATCCGACCAGGCCCTGAGGCCGCAAAGCAGCCCAAAACCATGATGCTCCCTCTGCCATGTTTTTCAGTGAGGATGAGGTTTTGATGTTGGTGTGCTGTGCCTTTTTTTCTCCACACATAGTGTTGTGTGTTTTTTCCAAACTACTCAATTTTGGTTTCATCTGTCCACAGAATAATTTGCCAGTAGTGCTGTGGAACATCCAGGTGCTCTTTTGCAAACTTCGAATGTGCTGCAATTTTCTTTTTGGACAGCAATGGCTTCCTCCGTGGTGTCCTCCCATGTACTCCATTCTTGTTTATTGTTTTCCTTATTGTAGATGTGTCAACAAAAATGTTAGCATGTGCCAGAGATTTCTGTAAGTCTTTAGTTGACACTCTAGGATTCTTCTTTACCTCATTAAGCATTCTGCGCTGTGCTCTTACAGTCATCTTTACAGGACGACCACGCCTAGGGAGAGTAGCAATAGTGCTGAACTTTCTCCATTTGTAGACAGTCTGTCTTACCGTGGACACATGAACATCAAGGCTTTTGGAGATACTTTTGTAACCCTTTCCAGCTTCATGCAAGTCAACAATTCTTGATCGTAGGTCTTCTGAGAGCTCTTTTCTGCGAGGCATGGTTCACATCAAGCAGTGCTTCTTAAAACCAGTAAACCCAAAACTGGTGTGTGTTTTTAAAAGGCAGGACAGCTTTCAGCAACACATCCAATAATATCACACTGATTGGACTCAAGGTTGGCTCACTCCTGGCTCCAATTAGATCTTGGAGAAGTCATTAGGCTAGGGGTTCACATTCTTTTTCCACCCTGCACTGTGAATGTTTACATGTTATGTTCAATAAACACATGAAAACATATAATGTTTGTGTTGTATTATTTTAAGCAGACTGTGTTTTTCAAATTGTTGTGATTCAGATGAAGATCAGAGCACATTTTATGACCAATTCATGCAAAACTCCACGTAATCCCAAAGGGCTTACATACTTTTTCTTGCAACTGTATGCTAGATATTTGTCATAAAAGGTGTATGGGGGCCCAGGTAGTGCCCTGGCGGACAGGAAACAAGGACAAAAAGTTAAAAAAAGTTTTTAAAGGAACAGTGAGTTTTCCATGAAATAAAGGTTAAGAATAAAAACAGTTTTAAAAAAAATCCTTCAAATATCGTGCCTAGGAGGTCCCCATAACCTGCCCTGAAGTGGCAGATTTGTAGGATGTATAGAAACATTTAAAAACAAAAAAAAATACATTTAAAATGATGGTAAATGGTTTTCCTTAAATCTATTCATAAACAACTGCTTGGGGCGGCAGCCTATATGAAAAGAGGAGACTTTTTAGGACACGCAGAACAAGTTTAGTGATTTTTTTGTCTAAATTATGGTGAAACTTATGCAGGCTTTGGATGAAAGTAACAATAGGTGGTTTAATATTGGGCCTTTCATGTCGGCAACAGTGCTGTCACACCATAACCCCTCTGTGGTATTGTGGAAAAGTGCAGGGTTGGACCCTGCACGCAGTCAAATATTAAAATGATATGAATCTGGTACAGGCGTCAGTGCACCCAAATATTGTGCCTTTGGTGGCAGCAAGTGCCTTCACACCGTAAGTAACCCCTCTGTGGTATTGTGGAAGAGTGCAGGGTTGGACCCTGCGGCCAAATATTAAAATGATATGAATCTGGTACAGGCGTCAGTGCACCCAAATATTTTGCCTTTGGTGGCAGCAAGTGCCTTCACATCGTAACCCCTCTGTGGTATTGTGGAAGAGTGCAGGGGTGGACCCTGCCATCAAATATTACAATGATATGAATCTGGTACACGCGTCAGTGGCAGTGCACCCAAATATTACTGCGCTATAGTATATGGCAGGATGGAAGCACACCAGCAGTAACAAGCAGTGGAATATACCAGACAGGGGCACAGAGCGAGAGTAGTTGTTATAACAAAACCAGCTCAACAACGTTTAGGCACTAGTACTGTGCTACTGTGTATGTGAGAATTGGCGCACACAGTCCCGGCGGCTCTGTGTCATCACGCTGCGCCCTGCCCCCTGATCACTCACAGCTGCGCCGGGAGCTGCCGGAGCTCCTGGGATTCGGCCAGCTGGTGGCACCAATGCGTCCGGGGCCCCCCCGATCGCCACCTGGGGCCCTGGATGTCACAATATTACAATCCAAACGCAAACGGGTTAAGTAACCAAATTTGTAAGAAGAATAATTAATGCAGCATATGAATCCTCACACTGCCGTGCAGCACCTTAAGGTCCGGTTCACACCTAAGCGGTTTACAGCGCGTTCCTGCATGCTGTAAAACGCATAAACAGGGAAATCCCATTATTTGCTATGGGACCCGTTCATACCTGGGCGTTTTACAGCACGCAGGAACGCGCTGTAAAACGTCCTAAGTCCAAAGAAGTACAGGAGCTTCTTTGGGGTGTATTGCAGCTCGTTTACGCTGCAATGCGCGTTCGCATGTTTTTTTACGTTTGCGCGATACACGCTTTAAAAAATGTGCGTATTACGCCCGTAAAAAAACCGCAAGTGCGAACCCAACCTTACAGTATAATTAATGCAGCATATGATTCCGCACACTGCCGGGCAGCACCTCTACAGTTTGTGGATTCAGGAATCAGGTGAGTATTAGAAAGAAAAAACAAGTTTTATTTTATGTTGCTGGGGACATTTAAAAATGTCCTTGAATTTTATTTTTTTTTAAAATGTGTCGCCATACCTTAGCCTGGTGGTCAGTGGGGGCTTCCTGGATCCTGGTTGTGGGGAAGGGGGGGTCTGCCGTGGCTCCCTCCCTGGAGTCCCTGCGCCACCTCTCTGCCACATGTTCCCGGCTGGCCAGCCCGCACAGTCGCAACTGTCATCCTGCGGCCGCATGCTCCTCAAGGGGTCCTTGGAAAGGAGGCTCCGGTGGACTGCCCTCTACAGTGTCTGATTAGAGGGCCTCGTCTGCCTGATGTTTTAGCAACAAGAATGTTTTATTCCATAGGCTTCAATGTTAAAAATATTCCCGTTTTAATTCAATATCTAATAAACCATTGCTTATAATATTCTGCAGTAAAGAGTCTCTTTATTTTTAGATTTTTTTAGGATTTTTTAAGCATTTAAAAAAAATATATATATATTTTCAAACTTCTGGCGAACATCCCAAAAAGTTCAAAATTCGCGAACTTTCGAACGGCCAATGTTCGAATCGAACTCCGAACCGATCGAACCGAACAGCTCATCCCTACTGTGGAAGGGCCCAGAAGAACTATTTGATGATAGACTTCCAGGATCGGATTGTGTTTACAGGATAAGAGGTAACTGACTGTTCTGTGTTTTTTTTCTTCTAAATAATGTTATGGGCGGGGATGCAATGAGGCCGAAAAAGGTACGTGGTCAGGGTGAGAAGCAACTACAAATAATGGAGAGGCCTCATGCATATAATATTCATGGGGATGACTGTGCAGGTTTGGGTTGACCAGTGGCGTCGTAACGTGGGGGCGGGGGGTGCGGCCCGCACCAGGTGACACCCGCCCTTAGGGTGACACCGTCACCCTAAGGGCGGGTGCAGGGCCGGCCCGATGATGGAGCAGTGTGGTGCGGCTGCTCCAGTCGCGAAAAATCAAAAGCGGCAAATTTTTGCGCTGCCTTCGCCGACGCTGCACTATTTTTTTGTCAGCGCCGGCGGCAGCATCTAATTAGGCAGCAGCACAACATGAGACAGTGAGCGATGCCGCCGCTGACCACGCCCACACGCATGCGTCCACTTGAACCAGCGCGGGATTAGGGCGCGTGTGTGTCATGTGGGCAGATCATCAGCCTGGCAGGAGCAAATTGTTCGCTCTCCTTCAGCTTCCACCAGGACCACCCAGACACCAGGTATGTGCCTGCCTGCCTGTCCCAGTCGGCTGAAGGGGCGGCCTGCTCTCTCCACGGAGAGCACTGTGGAAAGCACCGGCTTGCTGGAGGTCCTCACACCCCAACCTCCTTAAGTGCAAAGGTCCTGCAGCCAGCAGGCAGAAAGTGGGGTGGGTATCCTGCAGCTCCCACCAGGCTCAGCCTTCCCAGGGCTGGCGGGGGACAGGGAGCTGGGGAGGGCCCAGGGCAGACTTCACCTCCACCCTCAGATAGGAAACTGACACACCTCCAGGCCGCCCTCCACCCCCCCCCGCAGCAAGGGAGAGGAAAGCGCCTACCAGAAACAGGGGCTCACTGAGGTCACCTCGGATCAGACCAGACAAGACAGGCTGCTTCATCTGTGTGTGGTGGGGGGGGGGGTCTGGCTGGGGGGACCCTAGGGAGCACTTTATAAATTCCTGGGGGATATTCTTCTATTGGGTGGATGCCTCCTGTATGGGAGATGTGTAAAGTAGTTTTGTCCTGCTACTGGTTTGTGAGTGAAAAGGAAGGTCTCCTGTGGTGCATAAATAATGTGTATTGGTAAAAAATGTATGTATCTCAACTTGTATTGCAATTGTATTGTGGGGGGTAAATACTAGGTATTATCCTATAGTATCCCCATAAGTGGGCGCTGATTTACTGGTCTATTCGTTTGGTAATGTGATTTATTAACTTAGTTTGGGCCATGCAAGACACAGTAGTGTGTTTATAACTGTGATAGCACCCTCTACTGGTAGATTATATTGGTGCAGTTTTATGGTGCTCAGGTGCAGCAAAAAAATCAGTTCAAATATATAAAGTGATTAAAGTAGAGAAACCTCAGAATGGGGTGTCTCTGTGCTATTATGGTGGTTTGCCTATTTGTCCAATATAGTAGACAATACCCAAATGGGTTTATAGAAAAGTCAATGACAGTCTCAGGTAATCAATATAAAAGAAATGGCCTAGATGCTATTCCTGGATATAATCCTATGAACCATAAAAAGGGAACACTGCAGTTACCTGGGCTGTCCCAAGTCTAAATATCCCCGTTCCAATGTGACGCCACCCAGCGTGTGATTTGTGTGTGTGTGACTGGATTGTGACGTGTGTGTGACTGTGGGCTATGCGGTGTTATGGGATACGCTCACACACACCGCATACTGTGAGTTTTAATGCTGTGCAGCTCTGTGATACACTCTTACACACTGCACATTACTGTGAGGTTTATTGGCTGTGGAGATCTGTGATACATTCATATACAACACATTTTTGGGGGGGGGCAGCACGTCATCCATTGCTCCAGGCAGCACAGTGGCTTGGGCCGGCCCTGGGCGGGTGTCTCACCCTCCACCGCGTATTCGCTCCCTGCGAGCGTCCGAAGCATGCAGCTTCGGCGCTCGCCTGGAGGAAACCCGTCACCAGCTTGTCATGTGGCTCCCCCAGGCGAGCGCCCAAGCTGCGCGCCGCCGAACGCTCAGAGGGAGCGAACACGCGGCGCAGGAGGAGGTGAGCGGAGACGTGCTGGGCCATTATCCATGAGCTGGGGCAATCCATGAGCTGGGGGCAGTATCCATGAGCTGGGGCAAATCCATGAGCTGGGGCAATATCCATGAGCTGGGGGCATATCCATGAGCTGCTGGGGCATATCCATGAGCTGCTGGGGCATATCCATGAGCTGCTGGGGTATATCCATGAGCTGCTGGGGTATATCCATGAGCTGCTGGGGTATATCCATAAGCTGCTGGGGTATATCCATGAGCTGCTGGGGTATATCCATGAGCTGCTGGGGTATATCCATGAGCTGCTGAGGCAGTATATCCATGAGCTGGGGCAGTATATCCATGAGCTGGGGCAGTATATCCATGAGCTGGGGCAGTATATCCATGAGCTGGGGCATAGCCATGAGAGGAGCTGGGGAAAAATCCATGAGAGGAGCTGGGGCAGTATATCCATGGGAGCTGCTGGGGCAATATCCATGAGAGCTGCTGGGGCAATATCCATGAGAGCTGCTGGGGCAATATCCATGAGAGCTGCTGGGGCAATATCCATGAGAGCTGCTGGGGCAATATCCATGAGAGCTGCTGGGGCATTATCCATGAGAGCTGCTGGGGCATATCCATGTGAGCTGGGGGCAGTATCCATGTGTGCTTGGGGCAGTATCCATGTGTGTTGGTGCATATCCATGAGAGCTGGGGCAATATCCATGTGTGAGCTGGTCTGGGGCAATATATCCATGTGTGAACTGAGGCGCAATATATCCATATATGAGCTGAGGCGCAATATATCCATGTGTGAGCTGGGGCAATATATATCCATGGATGAGCTGCTGGGGGCAATATATATCCATGTGTGCTTTCACTGCCTTCGCACAGGCATCGTACTTGCTGGCAGTTGGCAAAAAGTTGTGTGAGCATATGAGAGAGCTCTGCAGTAATAAACCTCAGTAATGTGTGCTGTGTGTATGAGCATTCAGTGTTATTTGGGAGTACTGATTTAGGAGTAAGTAGTTAAAAAAAATCCGTAAAACTCTGGGGGGAGGGGTGACACCATAAATTACCGCACCGGGTGACACCAACCCTAGTGACGCCACTGGGGTTGACTGTGGGCAGGTTTGAGATGGTCATGGTTGGGTTTGGTCAGTGCACCCGAAGCCAGTCCCTGATTTTGTTTTCTGGACGGTGAGAATAATGAGAAACATGGAGACTATTATTCAAATTAAAATTCAATATAAGATACCAATTGGATGTTTAATATTTGAGGGGATATGCCATGGGTCAAGTCGAGCAGGATCTCCTGAGAACACAGTCCTCCACTTTTTTTTCGAGGGGGAACTTAACTTTCTTTTGCTCAAAACAATGAAATGCTTATCTTAGGTTTCAATCATAGGTTTCCTTAATAACGCAGCCCCTTGTAAATATTAAATGCCCACTTTAAATAGAACCTCAGAGGCCAGATACAGTCAGGTCCAGAAATATTGGGACATCGGCACAATTCTTACATCTTTGGCTCTATACGCCACCACAATGGAGTTGGAATGAAACAAACACAATGTGCTTTAACTGCAGACTGTCGGCTTTAATTTGAGGGTATGTACATCCAACTCAGGTGAACGGTGTAGGACTTACAGCAGTTTGCAGATGTGCCTCCCACTTGTTAAGGGACCAAAAGTAGTGGGACAGAATAATAATCATAAATCAAACTTTCCCTTCTTAATACTTGGCTGCAAATCCTTTGCAGTCAATCACAGCCTGAAGTCTGGAACGCATAGACATCACCAGACGCTGGGTTTCATCCCTGGTGATGCTCTGCCAGGCCTCTACTGCAACTGTCTTCAGTTCCTGCTTGTTCTTGGGGCATTTTCCCTTCAGTTTTGTCTTCAGCAAGTGAAATGCATGCTCAATGGGATTCAGGTCAGGTGATTGACTTGGCCATTGCATAACATTCCACTTCTATCCCTTCAAAAACTCTTTGGTTGTTTTTGCAGTATGCTTTGGGTCATTGTCCATCTGCACTGTGAAGCGCCGTCCAATGAGTTCTGCACCATTTGGCTGAATGTGAGCAGATAATATTGCCAGAAACACTTCAGAATTCATCCTGCTGCTTTTGTCAGCAGTCACATCATCAATAAATACAAGAGAACCAGTTCCATTGGCAGCCATACATGCCCACGCCATGACACTACCACCACCATGCTTCACTGATGAGTTGGTATGCTTAGGATCATGAGCAGTTCCTTTCCTTCTCCATACTCTTCTCTTCCCATCACTCTGGTACAAGTTGATCTTGGTCTCATCTGTCCATAGGATCTTGTTCCAGAACTGTGAAGGCTTTGTTAGGTGTTGTTTGGCAAACTCTAATCTGGCCTTCCTGTTTTTGAGGCTCACCAATGGTTTACATCTTGTGGTGAACCCTCTGTATTCACTCTGGTGAAGTCTTCTCTTGATTGTTGACTTCTATACACATACACCTACCTCCTGGAGAGTGTTCTTGATCTGCCCAACTGTTGTGAAGGGTGTTTTCTTCACCAGGGAAAGAATTCTTCGGTCATCCACCACAGTTGTTTTCTGTGGTCTCCCGGGTCTTTCGTGTTGCTGAGCTCACCAGTGCGTTCCTTCTTTTTGAGAATATTCCAAACAGTTGTTTTGGCCACGCCTAATGTTCTTGCTATCTCTCTGATGGGTTTGTTTTGTTTCTTCAGCCTAATGATGGCTTGCTTCACTGATAGTGACAGCTCTTTGGATCTCATCTTGAGAGTTGACAGCAACAGATTCCAAATGCAAATAGCACACTTGAAATTAACTCTGGGCCTTTTATCTGCACATTGTAATTGGGGTAATGAGGGAATATCACACAGCTGGCCGTGGAACAGCTGAGAAGCCAATTGTCCCATTACTTTTGGTCCCTTAACAAGTGGGAGGCACATCTGCAAACTGCTGTAAATCCTACACTGTTAACCTGAGTTGGATGAACATACCCTCAAATTAAAGCTGACAGTCTGCAGTTAAAGCACATTGTATCTGTTTCATTCCAACTCCATTTTGGTGGTGTATAGAGCCAAAGATGTTAGAATTGTGTTGATGTCCCAATATTTCTGGACCTGACTGTATGTTTAATAACAGGATTCATGGTGGGATGTCCAGTTTCATCCTCGCTATACACAGCCAATGAACACCCTCACCTTGTCTATAAGTAGTGTAACAGGTCTCAGTACCCCAACAGGGTCACATCTGTCAATGCCGCTTCCTTGCTGGACCACTTTGTTCCCCTCATGACTCTCGTGCCACTGCCTTTCTCCAGTCTTTAGCCGCGGCTTAAAGAAGGTTACACGTAAAGAGCCTTGCTAGCATCCTCCTGAAATAAGCCGTGGCTGTAGAGCTGGAGGTTTTCGTTGGAACAGCTACCACTGTAAATAGCTGCTACCCACACCATGAGTCGTGACTGCATGTAGGGTCAGAATGGAACTCTTTTAATCAGGGACAGACACACATATTTATACGTTCAACCTGGGTTATTTATATACAAAAAACCTCCCCTAGAAACTGTTGGGAGACATAATTAACTAGGACCAATAACGGAATGAACATTGTGTAACATTCTTAGACAGACAGAACAATGGCACTTGTGATTGACAAACAGGTTGCAGTTTAAAACAACACATAACAGGGCAGTGTTTGCCTGACACAAAAGATTAACAACTCCTCAAATATACAGCAGATAAACAGATACACATGGACCATAACAATAGACAATAACATTATTCATGCATAACTCAGATTACATAACATGCTGCACCCCAAATCCAAAATGACTTACGCCACAAGTAGCAAGGAGGCTTCCACCCATCTTCGCATTGAAAGGGTGACCATATCGGCCATGTTTAAAGGGACGCATATTGCTATTTCATGCAGAAGGGAGCACAATGAAAAGTGGTGCCCTGCAACATGTACAATTCATATGCTGCTAGAAGGAAATCAAGGCAGGTCACCTTGGACTCCGTGTTGAGTTCTTACCTACAGCGTATGGATTCTAAATGCTTCGGGTGGCATTTTTCATGCACTGCCCATCAGCACGAATAAATTATATGTGTCCCTTTAAACGTGACTGATATCATCATCCTACGCATACATCATAACAATAACCCATTCTATTTTTCCAGCCATGCTCATATATCCTTTATCTTATGTTATTTATTTATCACTTTATTGTTGCACTGGGGATGGGGAATCCTCATCTGCATAAATTGTATTGTTTCTGGGAAAGAAGCCATGTGTTATCCAAACAAGTCATGCCTTATCCTACATCATTTTGAAATCTGTCAGATCCTGGTCTGGACACAGGGAGATCTGATTTAATACAACTATTTTGTCTTTTATTTCTTGAAATATTTCTGGCTTCTATTGACTATATTTTTTTGGATGGGAGCGGTTTATTAACCTTTGAAGAGCCAAAAGAGGTACATCAGGATATATCACTATAGGGGTTATTCAGAGAGCACTGAATTGGCCACCGAATTTCACCGAACTATCAGGGTTATTCAGAGAGCGGTGAAAAGCAGGAGAATGACTGGAGAATGAAAAATTCTAGGCCAAAATAGCCAAACCAGAAAAATTCTCCCTTTCATCTCACTTTCCAAATCGGCTATTTTGACCTAGAATTTTTCATTCTCCAGTCATTCTCCAGTCATTCTCCTGCTTTTCACGCTCTCTGAATAACCCTGCATGAATTTCCCCGTACGGTCAATTTTCTTGGCCATTCAGCTATTCTAAAAGTTGACGATTCGCCAAATATTAGCGAATTGTGAGTGAAATATGGTGACCTTCGGCAGCAGTGATATTTCGCACTGAGCAGTAATGGTTAATCTATTCAGAGAACACCGAACAGCAGTAAAAAGTTGGCAAGATGCCCAGATTTACGGGGGTTTTGTTCGCCATGATTAATCACAAAGTAAAAAAAAATCTTGTTTTTCTTAAATATTTATTTAACCCTTTACTTTTTTGCAGCAAAAAGTCTCTTTAATTATTTATTTTTTAGGAATTTTTCAGGATTTTGGGGCGAAATTTTTAATTCCGAATTTTGTTTTTACATGGCATTTTTGTTTATGCTGTAACAGACCTTTTTATTAATATTCATAGGATCTTATATACTATTTCCAGGCATTTTCATGCACTAGATTTTTCTAAAACATGTTTTAAAAGTGGTGGTTTGTCTGTTCTTGTTTCTTTTACCCCCGTTCGGCGGCTGGTCCGCTTTTTCTGGCGACTGGTCAACAGAATGTTCGGCTGGTCGTCGGCGGTTTGTGGATAGATTCGTCAGTCTGATTAGTGGGTCGTTGCCATTTTTCGGTGGGTTTGTGGCTGCGTTCAGCAGTTTTTCAAATCGCTTTGGTGGTTTTACAATGTTTTTTCCGATCGATTTAGCAGTTTTAGGATGCTTTCGGCAGGTCGATTCGCCGCACTTGGGGACCCTGCAGTGAGTGCAGATCTCACTGCAGGGTCGGCGACTTTAACATGCTGAAGTGCAGCTCTCGAGAGCGCTCGATTGGTGCTCTCTGAATAACCCCTCATGCCTCTTTAGAGAAGGTGAAATGCTCAGTTCCACAAGCAGAACCACTGATTTTGGAACCAAATTGACTTGCTTCTAACTAGCCTGGCTGGATAACCCCATCCGATGTTCTAAATCCATTTTATCTCTTACTTCCCCGGATTATATTTACTACAGGAGCTGCTTCTTTTATATTGGCGATCAGTATTGGTGTTCATCATCCACACCAAGATAAATGAGCAATTTATTACTATGTTGGCTTGGCAAAGCAAACCTAACGTTAACCATTGTAAACTTATTCTTCTTGAGAGACCCAAATTTTGACCCGCAACACAGCATAGAACGTTCAAGCTATGACCACCAAATTACTCACGGATCTTCAGTAGAGATGTGCGTTTCGGGTTTTGGAATTTCGGAATTTTCACGAAATTTCCCGATTCGTGTTTTCGGATTCGGCCGAATTTCCGAATCGGGTCAGACCCGAAAACCGATAGATCCGAAAAGTTTTCCGAGCCGAAACGAAAATTTTTCGGATTTTTCGAATGGACTTGAAATGTGTAAAATCGAAATTTATTTTTGCTCTATTCATGATTTCGGTTCCATTCGTGATTTCGGTTCCATTTCGGTAATTCTGGACATCGTATATTTAACTATTATCGGTTATATTGCCGATTCTGTAAACTTTGTATTTGTAAATGCGTATCACTTGTTTCTTGTGGCATTCGGGTCAGTTTAGCGTTTTTTAAATCGTTTTGTTCATTTTTTTTGTTCCTTGGCTTTCATACCATTTTAATATGATTAAATAAAGTTGTGAAATGTATATTCAATTATTCATAAGAAAAAAAGGATCTTTATTTAATAAAAAAAAACACGATAGAATCGCCAGAATTATCGTAGACACTTTGAAACGAGGAGAACAGACGTTCCGAAAAAACGAAAATTTCCGAAATTTCCGAAAAGTCGATACAAAAAACCAGCAAAGTGACCCGAAAACACAAAAAATGGTCGATATTCCGAAAAAAAAATGTACACGAAAAACGAGCCGAACCGAACCGAAACAGAAATCGGTCGAAACGAGCCGAATCGAACCGAAAAAAAAATCGGTGCACAATCCTAATCTTCAGCATATCCAAACTCAGCGTGCTCTATCTTTTCTAACCTATCTGACCTATGGATTTTACGCAGCAGGTTTCCAATACATCCAAAATTCCTATAGACTTTGAGAGGAGAAAACCTCTAACAGTCCAGTACAAATTTTAACTGGCACACAGAGCACTAAGATTCTTTAACGGTCACAGTGAGAGCTCAATGATTTCTTTAAAAATATCTTTGTTTAACCTCTTCACTACCAAGTAATTTTCTTAAAATCCACTGTCAGGAATCGGTTTAAATTAATTATACAGTAAGGAATATTTGGGAATATTCCCAATGTATTTATTACTATAATAACCTATTTGGCAGGGAGATGTCGCCATCTGCTGGCCAAATGGAGTTACTGCAGTTAGAACTGCAGTTCAAGGCTCCGTGCATCGGCTGTGGAACGTCTGATAAAATACTTTCTCTATTTTAGAACCTTGCCCATTATGCCCATAGGGATACAACTTTGGAGGCGCCTTCTGGAGCCCAAAAGCAAACAAAACTCGTTTGCAAGAAACAAATTTATATTTGCAATCATACAGCACAGCCCCAGATAGTGTTAACACGATCTCGGGCTGCAGTGTCTGCTACTGCTGATCATGTATATACGATCACGGTAGTGAAGGGGTTAAAGTTTGTTTTACACACTGCGAGCTTCAGGTTTCTTTGTTACACTGTTGAGCCAACATCAAAGTGTGTCCACAAACTTTAGCCTTTCTAGCTATTATTATCACTCGTTTAGTTGTATTGTGCCAAAATATTGCACACTGAAAGGTTTGTGGCCTTAAAAAAGGTAAACAGTGTAATGAAAGTGATTTAAGAGTTTAGAGACAAAATGACTAAATCCCATTAGTTTAACTATTCCCAAGAGAATAAGACGAGAAGATGTGGAAACGGGAATTTTATTGACTTTCCAGCGTATCACGATGCTGACCACATGCTGCTGTTCCAGTATTTCTACCAATGCATATGATCACGTCAACAGAAAATCATGAAAAACAGACACACAGCTGTAACAAACGAGATAATTAACGCATCAAAATACCATATAAATTCCTGAGGAATGGAGACAGTCAGCTGCATTGAACATATGTTGGATGGCATCTAAACTTTTAACCTTCTAATCAAAAGCATGAATAGGTCCAAACAACTGATATTTATGTCAAAATACTCTGTCGCTCAATGAACTCATCCAAGATTCAATGCCTAGAGAACATAAGACAACTGTACAGCCGCCGATTAAACTTAAATATAAAATCCTTGGACATCACCAGAGGGGAATGCTCAGAATAAACAGGGACTAGACATGTGCACGGCCAGAAATTCAAGTTCCGATTTGATGTGGAAGGTTATGAATCCACATATTTCAGATTCGTAAATATTTCCAATTTGGACATTTCCTATTCAGACGCATCCAAAAATATTTGACCAATCCGGTATGAAATTGATTTGGAAAATTCGGGTGATTCATGCACGGTAAATGGAGTTACTGTTAGGATTGCGGTGACTTTAAGAGCTAGGATTAGAGTTTTGCTTAAGTTTAGAGTTAGAAATCAAAAAGTTAGTAAAGTTCCTCCTTCACTGCTGCCAATCCACAGAGATCACTACAAGTCTCTTCCAATAGAAAAACGAAAAACGATATACGTATTGGATGGCGTGTCTTATTGTATCATATTTTTTAACGTTGTCGACCACTTTGAATCGTATTCTCCTTCTTCCTTTAATCCACCACAGACCTGAAATAATGAGGGGCGGTATATGGTGTAGTATTTTTAAAACACAAATAAATTTATTTAAAATCAAAGAACAAACTCACATTCTGTAAGGCACATACAAAATGTGCATATAAACCTTGGTCTCAAAGATGGATTGCAAGGAGAAGGCGCTCTGGGATATGCCAAGTGGGACTAATGAGATAGGGTAGATCTTGGTCCGATGAGAGGCGACTCATGATACAATAAGACGCACCATCCAATACGTATATCGTTTAGAGTTACTTTAAGGGTGTGGGTGTGGGTTACATTTAGGGCCGGTTTTAGGGTTAGGATTAGGGTTACTTTAAGGGTTAGAGTTAGGGATACTTTTAGATCAAGGGTTAGGTTTATGGTTACCTTTAGGATTTAGGCTAGGGTTACTTTTAGGGTTAGGATTACTATTTTTGATTGTTTTAAATTTAGTTAGAGTTACTTTTACGGGTAGGGTTACTATTCATGCTTGTTTTATGATTAAGGGTTGGTTTACTTATAGGGTTAGGGCTAGAGTTATTTTTAGGGTTAGGCTTAGGGTTTCTAATTCTGCTTGTTTTATGATTCGGGCTACTTTGGGGTTAAGGATATGTTTTGGATAAGGGTTAGTATTTCTTCTTGTTTTATGATTTCGCTATCTTTAGGGTTAGGGATACATATCTGGTTAGGTTTACTGTCACGCTCGCTGTCCCGCTCACCCCTCACAACCGTAGTGGGCATCCTATTGGACAGACTTCTAGACCCGCCGATCCTTGAATGGAAGGGACCGCTAACCCTATCACTCCCAGCCAGGGAGAACAGACAGACCAACAACAAGGAGTACAACCTAGTAATAGTAGGTTTTGAGACCAAGTTTCTACTGAGCCACAAAGAGTTAACTTTACCAACAAATGGGAAACAGTCCGAGAAAGGCTTAAGCAGTGTATTCATACACCAGGGGTTAACTTCAGCGTGGTCATATACATGTTCTGAGTTGGCAACAGAGAGGGTTTTCATATAGGCTGGTTCGGTAACACACAAGGTTCTCATACACTCCAAGTTGGCAACAGGACAGATCAAGGGATTAACTGAGTCAGCGTTATGCAGGATTGGTATACAGTCTGAATCGGCGTTATGCAAGATAGATATACACTCTGAGTCAGCGTTATGCAAGATAGTTATACACTCCGAGTCAGCGTTATGCAGGATCGATATACACTCTGAGTCAGTGTGGGGTAAGATCAGCATGCACTCTGAGTCTGCTCTGGGAATAACATACATACAGGCATGGTCAGAAAGAGAATGGTCAGGAAGGCAGTCCAAGTCAGCAACAATCAGGGTCCTCATACAATCCGGTTCAGTAACAGAGCAAAGGATCAATGAATCGAAATACGAATACACCAGGCGATGCGGGAAGCAACTTCACGTCAGGGCGATGAGCTGACTTGCGCACCCTGCATTTAAGGCCGGCAGCTCCACGTCATCATCCGCTCCCTGCCCCTCCAGGCGCACTAACGGACAGAAATTCTGGCACCCGGCCAGCCAGCAATGCCGTCGGGTGCCCAGATTCCCCTTGAAGGTCTGCAGGTGCCGAGGATGTGTCAGTTACTATTTCTCCTTGTTTTATGATTCGGCTTACTTTAGAGTTAGGGATACATTTATGGTTAGGTTTACCATTTCTCTTTGTTTTATGGTTCGGATTACTTTAGGGTTAGGGATACGTTTATGGTTAGGGTTACTATTTCTCCTTGTTTTATGAATAGGGTTAGAGTTACTTTTATGGTTAGGGTTAATATGTCTGCTTGATTTATGATTAAGGTTATATGTATTCAGTCCGATCCAAATTGCACACGTCTACAGGGGACTGTCCCACAGTTTTGGAGAACAGTATCAGCAATGTTATAAACAACACAGTGTCTCATCTGGTTACCAAAATATGTCAATGGAAGATAAGGGGGGTATAATTTAATCAAAGCATGTATTAATTAACTTGACAAATGTTTGAATCTAAATGAAAATGAGACATTTGAAAGCTAATTAATGGCGCATACAAAAGGCTCATTCTATTCCTTCCAATAGAGTGACCTTTATAGCTTATTCAGCTCTTCATATCCTCTTGTCTAGTGTTTGCAGTCAGTGTTTGCCCTTTGCTTCCTCCTGTTCTAGGACATCCACAGTGGTTGCCTGATGTCCTCTTAAAATATATTGGACATCCAGCAATTGGGAAATAAAATTTTAAATCATTCCAGTATGTTTTGACAGATATTAACCCCTTCAATATCTAGATTGACTTAACTGAATGTGCAAAAGCACCTGCAGGGGCCCAAGATCTGGTTAAGTTGAGCTGGTGTTATTTATACGGTTTGGCTAATATTAAATAGTTATCCATAAAACCGCTGGTTCCTGACAGTGGTTTTATAGAAAAGCATCTGATAGTGAAGGGGTTAAGAACATTGACACATATGGGGAAGCCGGGGGCAATTAGAAAGATTTATCTGTGTACATTGAGCATGTTTTCATTATTTCAGTGAGGGTAAGAACCAGAATTATCTTTTTTTTACTTTCCTAGTCTCCCCGTTCAATGTGGAATAAGATAATCCCAAATATTCTCAATGGGGTTAAGGTCTCGACTGTCTGGAGGCCAATAGAATTTCTAACCCTGATTTCTAACCCTAGCGTCTAACTCTAATTTCTAACCCTGATTTTCGGTTGTTCGTTCAACAATGTAAAAAAATCCCTGTTTTTAATAACTATTTATTCAACCGTTTATTCTTTTCACTTGCAGCAAAAAGTCTCGTTATTTATTTATTTTTTAGGCCTTTTTCAGGATTTTTTTTGTGAAATTTTTGAATTACTATTTTAACCCTTTCGCTGCTGCGGCATTTCCCGCCTCTGTGCTGAGCTCATTTTTACCGATTTTGCTCATCATGTTTAAACGTGTTTTGAAGGCTTATTTTAGTATATGACCCAGACATATTATATATCGTTCTTTCCGTCAGACTCGGCAGATTCATAATATGTCATTATTATATGTATACGTCATGACCTGTCTGTATATTATAACAAAAAATGCAATAAAAATATGAATTTTCAATAATTTACAACGTGTAAAGTGTTTTTTTTTCACATTTTAACATGCGAGCAATTGTGGTTATATTTTGTATGGGGTGCGCTTGTTAAAAAAATTAGAGATGAGGTCTCGTTACATTTTTTTTGGGAAAATTACGCGATTTTTAACAAACGCACCGCATACAAAAATCGTTAGTGCAGCATCATTGTTCACATTATAATTATAATTTTTTTTATTATTTTTTTAAAATATTTTTATATTTTTATTTTTATTTTTTTTAAAAACTTTTTTCATAGTCAAGTTTGGTATTGTTGGAACGGCCATGCTCTGGCCGATCCAACAATACCAAACATTAACCCCCAACTGCCACGGATCGGGAGATAGGGGGTTCATTGGAACCCCCTATCTCCACCATTGGTGGCAGTTAGGGGTTAACTCCAGGACTGGCGTCATCGTGCTATGCACGATGATGCCAGTCCTCAGGGGGCATTCCCGGAAGCTTGGCCGACATCCAAGATGTCGGCCAGCTCCGGGAAAGGATCACGAACCGGCGCTTTTCGGCGCCGATTCGTGATCCAGCCCCCATGGGGTTAATTCCAGGTACCGTTAGGAAGGGCAGGCTGTGCCCTTCCAAACAGTGCCTGGATTAACCCCCGAAATGCTGGCGATCGGGAGGGAGAGAGGTCCGAGGGGGGGCCTGAATTAGGTGTCATCGCGCCGCCGTGATGACACCTAGTTAGGCCGGCGGCGGTTCCGGGTGCTGGGCTGACATCGAGGATGTCAGCCTGCACCGGGGGGCCCAGCGATCGGCCGGAACCCGGCCGAACGCTGGCCCCAAAGGGAGGACGTGCTCAGCGCGTCCACCGCAAGGAACGTTACCTGCGGGTGGACACGCTGAGAGCGTCCATAGCAGCGAAGGGGTTAATTAAAAAAAACAAGACTTTTTTTCTTTCCCGAACGCAGCGGTTTTCTTTCCTTCAGTCTGGCAGCGTTCCATGGGGGCTATCCAAGGTGCTGAAACCTCTCTGCAGTATAATTATTGCAGCAGGTGATCCGCACACTGCGGGGAAGCACCTCTCTGCAGTATAATTAATACATAGAAACATAGAAAAATGTCGGCAGATAAGAACCTTACGGCCCATCTAGTCTGCCCAATTACATGGATACTTTACCTGGATTTATCTTTTGTTTAGGATAGCCTTATGCCTATCCCATGCTTGCTTAAATTCAATTACTGTTTTGGCCTCTACCACTTCAACTGGAAGGCTGTTCCATCTATCCACCACCCTCTCAGTAAAATAATGCTTCCTGATGTTACTTTTAAGGCTAGGGTCAGACTAACGCATTTTTATGTTGTCTGTGAAAAAGTGCGTTCGAACGAATGGACGCATTTTTTCCCGAATATGTGATAGCGGTCATACGATGCGCATTTTCGTCCGTGATTTTGTACGGATCATCAATAAAACTCTTTTTGTGTCTGGACGTTATGTTGGCCGGACATTAGCAGCGTCTGACATCTCCAATTCACGCACACACGCTGCTATGCGGACGCAGCGCACTCTGTACGTCAGTACCTGCGGTTTCACGTTCTCGAAAAAATGCGTTCATTTTCCACTTGCGTTGCGCAGCCGGACTTTTGTGCGACCGTACTTCGTATATTGGCTGTCATTGCCCGGCATCTGCTGCTAGCACGGCCGTGATTAAGTGCGCCAGAACGCGCGTTCGCACTGCCTCAGTCTGACCCTAGCCTAAACCTTTACCCCTCTAATCTAAGACTATGTCCTCATGTTTTGCTACTTTGTTTCCTTTTAAATATACTCCCTTCCTCTACCTTGTGGATTCCCTTTACGTATTTAAATGTTTCTATCATATCTCCTCTGTCTCGTCTTTTTTCCAAGCTGTACATGTTAAGATCATTAAGCCTTTCCTGGTAACTTTTCTCCTTCAAGCCGTAAACCATTTTAGTAGCCCTTCTCTGAACTCTCTTTAAGATGTCTATATCCTTCTGGAGATACGGTCTCCAGTACTGCACACAGTACTCCAAGTGAGGTCTCACCAGTACAGTGGCATGAGCACTTCCCTTTTCCTACTGCTAATACCTCTCCCTACACAACCAAGCATTCTGCCAGCATTTCCTGCTGCTCTATTACAATGATTACTAACCCTTAGATCCTCTGAAATAATAACCCCTAAATCCCTTTCCTCAGATGTTGAGGTTAGGACTGTATCAAATATTCTATATTCAGCCCTTGGGTTTTTACGTCCCAGGTGCATTATCTTGCACTTATCCACGTTAAAACTCAATTGCCACAGCTCCGACCATTTTTTAAATTTACCTAAATCATTTGTCATTTGGCTGATCCCTCCAGGAACGTCAACCCTGTTGCAAATCTTTGTGTCATCAGCAAAAAGACATACTTTTCCATTAATACCTTCTGCAATATCACTAATAAAAATATTAAAGAGAATGGGTCCAAGTACTGACCCCTGAGGTACCCCACTGGTAACAAGACCTTGCGCCGAATAAACTCCATTTACCACAACCCTCTGTTGCCTGTCACTCAGCCACTGCCTAATCCACTCAACAATATTGGAATCCAAGCTCAAAGATTGCAATTTATTGATAAGCCTTCTATGCGGAACAGTATCAAAAGCCTTACTGAAATCTAAATAAGCAATGTCTGCTGCACCACCTATGTCTATTATTTTTGTTACCCAATCAAAAAAATTCAATAAGATTAGTTTGGCATGATCTCCCTGAGGTAAACCCATGTTGTTTCTGATCCTGTAATCTGTGTTTTTAGATGTTCAACAATCCTTTCCTTTAACATGGTTTCCATTAATTTCCCCACTACTGACGTAAGACTAACTGGCCTATAGTTCCCCGATTCCTCCCTACTACCCTTCTTGTAAATGGGCACAACATTTGCTAATTTCCAGTCTTCTGGGACGACTCCCGTTAACAAGGATTGGTTAAATAAATCTGTTAACGGTTTTGCTATTACATCACTGAGCGCTTTTAATAATTTAGGGTGGATCCCATCCGGCCCCATTGACTTATTTGTCTTTACTTTAGACAGCTGCTGTAGAACCTCCTCCTTTGTAAACTCATATGTAAATGTCTCTTTAGTGTTTCCTCCTAACTGAGGTCCCTTTCCTTCCTTTTCTTCTGCAAAGACTGAACAAAAATATTCATTGAGGCAGTCAGCGAGACTTTTATCCTCTTCTACATACCTTCCTTCCTTTTGTTTTTAATCTAACTAATCCTTGTTTTACTTTGCTTTTCTCGTTTATGTATCTAAAACATGTTTTGTCCCCCTTTTTTACTGACTGAGCTATTTTCTCTTCTGCGTGTGCTTTGGAAGCTCTTATAAATTGCTTTGCCTCTTTCTGCCTAATCTTATAGGTTTGCCTATCTTCTTCACTCTGAGTTTTTTTTAATTATTGAATGCTATCTTTTTGTTCTTCACTATTTTGGCCACTCCTGCAGAGTACCACAGTGGTTTCTTCCCTTTTTTGTTTTTGCTAACAAGCCGAATGCAATTGCCTGTGGCCTTCAATAATGCTTCCTTTAAATAATCCAATTTCTCCTGGACTCCCTTTAAACTCCTCCAGTCTGATAATGACTCCTTCACACAAAATCTCATTTTAGAAAAATCTGTTTTTTTAAAGTCTAAAACTTTTGTTTTTGTGTGGTGCGGCTCCATCCCTGTTCTTATATTAAACCACACTGACTGGTGATCACTAGATCCCAAATTTTCACCTACAACAACGTCTGATACCAAACCTCCATTTGTGAGTATTAAATCCAATATAGCCTCTTTACGGGTCGGCTCCTCAACTACTTGTGTTAGAGATAATCCCAGTAGAGAGTTTAGAATATTTGTACTCCTGGTGCACCCAGCTGTTTTGGTTTTCCAGTTCACATCAGGAAGATTAAAGTCCCCCATGATAATAACTCCCCCTTCATTGCCATTTTGGCTATTTCCTCAAACAGCAGATTATCTAGCTCTTCTACTTGTCCAGGGGGTCTATAGATCACACCTACACGAGCTACTGTTTGATTGCCAAATGTTAGCGTAACCCAAACTGACTCTTTGTTCACCTCGCTCACTTTTATTTGGTTCGTTTTTATGTTGCTTTTCACATACAGGGCCACTCCTCCTCCTTTCTTACTTTCTCTGTCTTTTCTATATAAAGAGTACCCCGGTATTGTTATGTCCCAGTTATTTTTCTCACTGAACCATGTCTCAGTAACCGCCACTAAATCTACTTTTTCAGCTGCCATCATTGCCTCCAGTTCATTGATTTTATTAACTAAACTGTGAGCATTTATAGACACGACTCTGAGCTTGTTATTTTGTAACCCGCATGTTGCTTGCACCCTCCGATTTAGTTTTGGGGGACAATCGGGCAGATTGTTTTTTACCCTTTTGTCCCCCCCTCCTAGTTTAAATATTCCTTTGTGAAACCTTTCAACTTCTCACTGAGAACATATGTTCCCCTATGAGTAAGATGCAAACCATCTTTTTTATACAGTTCCTTTCTGCTCCAATTAGAGCTATCATGGGACACTAAGCCAAATCCTTACTCCCGACACCATTCCCGAAGCCACAAATTAAATTCACTATTGCGCATCTGCCTATCCTGAATAGGGATGAGCCGAACACTCCCCGAGTTCGGTTCGAAGCCGAACCCGAAATTTCCAAATGTTCGGATCCGAACCCGAACTCGAACCCCATACAAGTCAATGGGGCTGAAAATTCGGTTTTTAGAGTGCCCTCCAAGAGGGCATATATGCTAGAAATTTGCCATAAATGTGTATGGGGGTCTGGGTAGTGCCCTGGGGGACAGGAAACAAGGACAAAAAGTAAAAAAAAAACGTTTTTAAAGGGACAGTGAGTTTTCCATGAAATAAGGGTTAAAAATAAAAACGAAAAATTCCTTCAAATATCGTGCCTAGGTGGTCCCCATAACCTGCCCGTGAAGTGGCAGATTTCTAGGATGTATAGAAATATGTAAAAACCAAAAAATGACATTTCAAATGACGGTAAATGCTTTTCCTTTAATCTATCCATAAACAACTGCTTGGGGCGGCAGTCTGTATGAAAAGAGGAGACATTTTCGGACACGCAGAAAAAGTTTAGTGATTTTTTGGCGGTGAAAAGCAGGAGAATGACTGGAGAATGGAAAATTCTAGACCAAATAGCCGATTTGGAAAGTGAGATAAATGGGAGAATTTTTCTGGTTTGGCTATTTTGACCTAGAATTTTCTATTCAGTCATTCTCCTGAGTTTTACCTTTCTCTGAATAACCCTGTCAGGGTTATTCAGAGTGCGGTGAAGAGCAGGAGAATGACTGGAGAATGGAAAATTCTAGGTCAAAATAGCCAAACCAGAAAAATTCTCCCATTTAGGCTAGGGTCAGACTAGCGAATTTTTAACATGCGTTTAGGCGCACTTAATCACGGCCGCACTAGCAGCAAATGACGGGCAATGACGGCCAATATACGAAGTACGGTCGCACGAAAGTCCGGCTGCGCAATGCAAGTGGAAAATGAACGCATTTTTTCGAGAACGCAGAACCGCTAGTACGGACGTACAGAGTGCGCTGCGTCCACTAGCGGCGTGTGTGCGTGATTTGGAGACGTCAGACCCTGCTCATGTCCGGCCAACATAACGTCCAGGCACCCAAAGTTTCCTGGTTTGTATCTGTAAAAAATCACGCACAAAAATGCTCATCGTATGACCGTTTTCGCACATTCCGTGAAAAAATAAGGCAATGCGTTCGGACACACTTTTTGACGTTCGCTGTGAAAAATGCGTTAGTCTGACCCTAGCCTTATCTCACTTTCCAAATCGGCTATTTGATCCAGATTGTTCTCTTTTCCTGCCATTCTCCTGGTTTTCACCTTTCTCTGAACAACCCTGAGAGAGAGGTGAAAGCCAGGAGAACTGGCAGGAGAAGAGAACAATCTAGACCAAATAGCCAATTTGGAAAGTGAGTTAAATGGGAGAATTTTTCTGGTTTGGCTATTTTGACCTAGAATTTTCACTTCTCCAGTTATTCTCCTGCTTTTCACCTCTCTCTGAATAACCCTGTGACTGTTTAATCCCGAGGTGAAAAATAACATTGCTTAAGGCTGGGGTCAGGCGAGCACAGTTATCAGGTCTGTGTTGCCGCACATTTGTACCTCCGTGGCAGCATAGCATTCTGACCAATGGAGCCCCACACATGAAGTACGTCCGCACGGAAGTGCGAATGCATGGCGGACGCAGCAAACGGACGCAGGTTAGGCAAGAACGTAATACTGCTAGAACGGACGTGCGGAGTGCGCCATGTCCGCAACGTCCATGTAGCTTTGTGTGTGAGTGATGAAACAAGGTCAGACGGACTGCATTTATACGTCCAGCATTTTTGACGGACAGAATGTTTTTTCATTTTAATTTATTTTCCCTGCTACAGTCAAAAAATACGTCAGTGAAAAAAACGGACTATTTGGCCACTACCTTGTTGTCAGTCAGTAAGTACGTCCGTACTGCACGGACGCACAGTCCGTACAAAATGCGCTCATCTGACCCTAGCCTTAGATGTTATTTTGAATTTTTTTCAAACACAAGTTAACCACTTGGCTGCTATGGACGCGCTCAGCGCGTCCAGCCAAGTGGTACTCCTGTGCTATGGACGCGCTGAGCGCATCCATGCACAGGAGGCAGCAATCCGCCGGATTCCGGCGAATTGCTGTGCCCCCCGGTGTGGGCTGACATCTTGGATGCCGGCGGAGCAATTAGATGTCATCGCGGCGGCGCAATGACATCTAATTCAGGCGCCCCCCGCATATGTGGAGGAAGCGCCTGAAAGGGAGGGGGGAGGTCCTTCGGACCTCTCTCCCTCCCGATCACCGGGGGGCAGAGGGTTAATCCAGGCACCGTTTGGAAGGGCACAGCCTGCCCTTCCAAACGGTGGCTGTGATTAACTCCTGGGGAGCCAGATCACGAATCGGCGCTGAAAAGCACCGGATCATGATCCTCTCCTGGAGCTGGCCTCCAGGAACTCCCCCTGAGGACTGGCGTCATCGTGCATAGAACGATGACGCCAGTCCTGGAGTTAACCCCTAGCTGCCACCAATGGTGGAGATAGGGGGTTCCAATGAACCCCCTATCTCCTGATCCGTGGCAGCTAGGGGTTAATGTTTGATATCGTGGGATCGGCCAGAACA
Organism: Leptobrachium leishanense; assembly: GCA_009667805.1. Taxonomy (NCBI): domain Eukaryota; kingdom Metazoa; phylum Chordata; class Amphibia; order Anura; family Megophryidae; genus Leptobrachium; species Leptobrachium leishanense. The sequence continues at coordinate 307,305,158 of CM019067.1, forward strand.
TGGCCTTTCCAAGGATACCAAACATAAGCATGAAAAATGTTTTTTAAAAAAAAATAATAATAATATTTTAATAATAATAATAATGTTTTTGATTTGTTAATGCAGCAATATTGTTTCCATTTCAATTATAATGTGAACAATAATGCTGCACTAACGATTTTTGTATGCGGTGCGTTTGTTAAAAAAAGCAAAATTTTCCCCAAAAAAAAATGTAACGAGACCCCATTTCTAATTTTTTTAACAAGCGCACCCCATACAAAGTATAACCGCAAACGATCGCATGTTAAAATGTGGAAAAAAACACTTTACACATAATAAATTATTGAAAATTCTAATTTTATTGCATTTTTGTTATAATATACAGACATGACATAACGTATACATATAATAATGACATATTATGAATCTGCCAAGTCTGCCGGAAAGAATGATATATAATATGTCTGTGTCATATATCAAAATATGGCTACAAAACGTGGTTAAACATGATGAGCAAAAGCAGCAAAAATGACCTCAGCACAGAGGTGAGAAAAGCCTCAGCAGCGAAAGGGTTAAATGCAGCATATTAGGATGTTTTAGGGAAATTAATTCTCAATCAGAAGCAGACACCACCCCACCTTCAGTATGGTGTACAATGTATCAAATTGATTACCAGACTAAAAACACCTGGTGTTATGCCCGTTTGTGAACAGAGGTCATTTAGAGTTGATAATCTTTACAAGTACACATTAGTTTTTAATTCAATATCTAATAAACCGTTGCTTATAATATTCTGCAGTAAAGAGTCTCTTTATTTCTAGATTTTTTAGTATTTTTTTAAGCATTTTCTATACTTTTTTTAAAAAAAAAAAATTTCTTTTCGAACTCGAACCGAACACACCCAAAAAGTTCGAGATTCGCGAACTTTCGAACTGCCAAAGTTCGGGTCGAACTCCGAACCGTCCGAACCCAAACAGCTCATCCCTAATCCTGAATGTTGTGCACAGGCAAAACTTCAGAGACTGACACAGTGGACGCAATCTGCTGTATTTCCCCTCCAAGAACACAAAAATCTAAAAAAAAAATACAGCGTATGATTCATGTACACTGCGGGGAAGCAGTCTGGGTCATATATCAAAATATGGCTACAAAACGCGGTTAAACATGATGAGCGAAAGCAGCAAAAATGACCTCAGCACAGAGGTGAGAAAAGCCTCAGCAGCGAAAGGGTTAAATGCAGCATATTAGGATGTTTTAGGGAAATTAATTCTCAATCAGAAGCAGACATCACCCCACCTTCAGTATGGTGTACAATGTATCAAATTGATTACCAGACTAAAAACACCTGGTGTTATGCCCGTTTGTGAACAGAGGTCATTTAGAGTTGATAATCTTTACAAGTACACATTAGTTTTTAATTCAATATCTAATAAACCGTTGCTTATAATATTCTGCAGTAAAGAGTTTTTTATTTCTAGATTTTTTAGTATCTTTTTAAGCATTTTCTATACTTTTTTCCAATTTTTTTTTTTTTTTCGAACTCGAACCGAACACACCCAAAAACTTCGAAATTCGCGAACTTTTGAACTGCCAAAGTTCGGGTCGAACTCCGAACCGTCCGAACCCAAACAGCTCATCCCTAATCCTGAATGTTGTGCACAGGCAAAACTTCAGAGACTGACACAGTGGACGCAATCTGCTGTATTTCCCCTCCAAGAACACAAAAATCTAAAAAAAAAATACAGCGTATGATTCATGTACACTGCGGGGAAGCGCCTCTCTGCGTTATAATTAATGCAGCATATGAATCCTACAAGAAAAGAGAAGTGAATCGCATACGTGGATTTGAACTAGACGAACATACGTTGCTTTCTTGTTAAACAGAGACCAGTTCATGGCTTACAGTGTCTCAAAAAAAAAATACAGCCGGTACCAAAATAATCCCATAGGTTTCAATCTAAAAATATTCCCCGGTTTTATTAATGTTTATTCAACCGTTTATTTTTTTCACTTGTTTCCCATTCAAAAACAAGTAATGAAAAAAAATAAATAATAATTTTTAAAAAAGAAAAACAAAAATCGATCCAAAATAACGAATCAGTCCAAAATTCCTAATCGCGGTAACATAACGAACAACCCGAAATGAAAAAAAAGATCAAAATGACCCGAAATGATCCGAAACGAAGAAAAAAACGGAACGAAAAAATGCGAAACGAACTAAAATGAAAAAAAATAAAAAAATCCGTCCGCATTTCTACTATTTAATCAATTAATGAAGCAATATTACTTGGTATGAATAATACATGAGGCCAGACTTTTCGCAGACGGCGTCTTTCAATGTTATATATTATATATTATGTGTAGGAGTACATTTTATGCACATTTTTACTCTTTAAGTTATTACATTGTTTTTGCTTGTCGATTTGTACAGTAAAACAGAATTTCCGCCGGGTTGATGAAATGTTTAGCTAAAGGATGTTTTTTTTTGTCCATGACCTCTCTTAAGAGTTGAAGTATAGTAACCTGAGATGATTTGAAGTGTTGTGGTAAGAACCGGTTTTCCCAGTCACAACGTTTGAATAGGTTCATTCATCCAACTTTGTTTTTAGTGAACGTATTGTATTTGTTCATATCCTCCCACGAAGAGTTTACAAAACTATCACAACTGGTTGCGTTTTATGTGTGCGATACTATTATTCATTTATTATGTCATCATTAAGAGAAATAGAAGTAATTAATTCTTGCATCCTACCTATCGGCTGCTCTCTCTTCCGGGAGCTGTGTCGACTTCCTCCCCAGCTCCTGTGGTGGCCTGGTCTGGGGTCTCTCGGGCTTGGTGACCAGTTGTATCCTGGTGAATAGGGATGAGCCGAACACTCCCCGAGTTCGGTTCGAGCCCGAACTTCCCATTTGTTCGGGACCGAACCTGAACCCGAACCTGAACCAGATTCAAGTCAAAGGGGCTGAAAATTCGGTTTTTTAGAGTGCCCTCCAAGAGGGCATATATGCTACATATTTGCCATAAAAGGTGTATGGGGGTCCGGGTAGTGCCCTGGGGGACAGGAAACAAGGACAAAAAGTAATAAAAAAAACGTTTTTAAAGGGACAATGAGTTTTCCATGAAATAAGGGTTAAAAATAAAAACCAAAAATTCCTTCAAATATCGTGCCTAGGAGGTCCCCATAACCTGCCCGTGAAGTGGCAGATTTCTAGGATGTATAGAAACACTTAAAAACAAAAAAAATGACGTTTCATATGACGGTAAATGCTTTTCCTTTAATCTATCCATAAACAACTGCTTGGGGCGGCAGCCTGTATGAAAAGACATTTTAGGACGCACAGAAAAAGTTTAGTTATTTTTTTGGCTAAATTATTGTGAAGCTTATGCAGGCTTTGGATGAAAGTAACAATAGGTGCTTTAAAATTGGGCTTTTAGCGTCGGCAACAGTGCCGTCACACCGTAACCCCTCTGAGGATATGAATCTGATACAGGCGTCAATGGCAGTGCACCCAGATATTGTGCCTTTAGTGCCAGGCATGCAAGTACTATCATACAGTAACCCCTCTGTAGTATTGTGGAAGAATGCAGGGGTGGACCATGCGGTCCTATATTAAAAAGATATGAATCTGGTAATGGGCGTCAGTGCACCCAGATATTGTGCCTTTAATGCCAGGCCAGCAAGTATCATCATACAGTAACCCCTCTGTGTTATTGTGGAAGAGTGCAGGGGTGGACCTTGCGTTCCAATATTAAAAAGATATGCGTCTGGTTAAGGCGTCAGTGCACCCAGATATTCTGCCTTTGGTGCAAGATTGCCAGGCCAGCAAGTATCATCATACAGTAACCCCTCTGTGGTATTGTGGAAGAGTGCAGGGGTGGACCATGTGGTCCTATATTGAAAAGTTTTTTAGCTGGTAATGGGCATCAGTGCACCCAGATATTGTGCCTTTAATGCCAGGCCAGCAAGTATCATCATACAGTAACCCCTCTGTGGTATGGTGGAAGAGTGCAGGGGTGGACTTTGCGGTCCTGTATTGAAAAATTTTTGATCTGGTAATGGGCGTCAGTGCACCCAGATATTGTGCCTTTAATGCCAGGCCATCAAGTATCATCATACAGTAACCCCTCTGTGGTATTGTGGAAGAGTGCAGGGATGGACCATGTGGTCCTATATTGAAAAGTTTTTGATCTGGTAATGGGCGTCAGTGCACCCAGATATTGTGCCTTTAATGCCAGGGCATGCAAGTATTATAATACAGTAACCCCTCTGTGGTATTGTGGAAGAATGCAGGGGTGGACCATGTGGTCCTATATTAAAAAGTTTTTGATCTGGTAATGGGCGTCAGTGCACCCAGATATTGTGCCTTTAATGCCAGGGCATGCAAGTATTATAATACAGTAACCCCTCTGTGGTATTGTGGAAGAATGCAGGGGTGGACCATGTGGTCCTATATTAAAAAGTTTTTGATCTGGTAATGGGCGTCAGTGCACCCAGATATTGTGCCTTTAATGCCAGGCCAGCAAGTATCATCATACAGTAACCCCTCTGTGGTATTGTGGAAGAGTGCAGGGTTGGACCCTGCGGTTCAAAAAAATAAAATGATATAGATCTGGCACAGGCGTCAGTGCAGCCAAATATTGTGCCTTTCATGGCAGCAAGTGCCTTCACACCGTAACCCTTTTGTGGTATTGTGGAAGAGTTCAGTGCTGGAGGTTTTGTGAATGCAGAAGAGGACATCCCCTATCTATTCCATTAGTTCAGCATCAGGGGATTGATAGCTGCTGATCCAGGACTGATTCATTTTCATAAATGTCAGCCGGTCTACAGAGTCGGTGGACAGACGCACTCTTTTGTCTGTGACAAAACCTCCAGCGGCACTGAACGTCCATTCGGAAAGCACGCTAGATGAAGGGCAACCTAGTAGCTGCATAGCATATTGGCTAAGTTCTGGCCAGTGATCCAATATCAACACCCAGTAAGCCAGTGGATCATCTGCTGGAAAGGTATCCAGGTCTGCCCTTGCCCCTAGGTAGTCCTGCACCATATGGTGAAGACGCTGGCAATGGGTGCCTACATTTGACGTCCTTGGGCGTCGTGGACTAAAAAAATTTAAAAAAGCCTCAGTCAAGCGGCCCTGGCCTTCACCGCTATTCCTCTGATCACCCGCAGCCTCAGAAGCACGTGTGTCAGCACTTGGTAATCTACCAGTGCCTGGAAAGGTGTTACACATGTGTCGTTTTAGAGCGTCCTCAAGTTTTTTCATCCTGTGCTCCCTCTGTGCGGGCAGGATGAGCTCTGCAACTTTCCCCTTGTATCGTGCATCAAGAAGGGTTGCCAACCAGTAATGATCCCTCTCCTTGATAGCACGAATCCTGGGGTCCTTCAGCAGGCTTTGCATCATTAGGGAGCCCATGCAGCGTAGGTTGGAGGTTGCATTAGCTTCCGAGTCTTCCTGGTCAATGAGGATGATCGTATAGTGCACTTCCTCCTCCCAGCCACGCACAAGCCTTTCTGTTTCTGGGCACACAAAACCCTCCCTTGAGGAATCCCCACCTTCAATGCCCCCACTACTTAAATAGTCCTCCTCCTCCTCATCCTCCTCCTGTCTGATCTGAGTAGGACCCGCTGGAATGCTGTCTGCGGAAAGACTGGGGCCTTGAGAGCTAGGGAAGGCCTCCTCTTCCTCCCGCTGCTCTGCCTCTAGAGCCACTTCTATAATTGCCCGCAGAGTGTGCTCCAGCAGGAACACTAAAGGAATTGTGTCACTGATGCATGCACTGTCCCTGCTCACCATCCTCGTTGCCTCCTCAAATAGTGACAGTACAGTACATGCATCCTTGATCATCAGCCACTGCGGGGGGGGAAAAAACCAAGTTGACCTGAACCTGTCCTTGTGCCATACTCACACAGGTACTCGTTGATGGCCCTCTGCTGCTTGTGCAGACGCTGCAGCATTGCTAATGTCGAGTTCCACCTGGTGGGCATGTCACAGATCAGATGGTTTGTGGGAAGGTGGAATTGTCTTTGAATTTCTGCCAGGCGAATGCTTGCTGGGAATGACCGTCTGAAGTGGCTGCAGACTTTTCTGGCCTGGATGAGAAGCTCTGGCAGCCCTGGGTACTTGGTTAGGAAACGCTGTACCACCAGATTTAGGATGTGTGCTAGGCATGGTACATGCATCAATTTACCCTTGCGTAGGGCGGAGAGAAGGTTGCTGCCATTATCGCAGACGATCATTCCCAGCTCAAGCTGGCATGGTGTTAACCATCTCTGCACCTGCCCCTGCAGAGCTGACAAAATTTCTGACCCGGTGTGGCTCCTGTCCCCTAAACAAACCAGCTCAAGCACAGTATGGCATCTTTTTGCTTGAGCCATTGCGTAGACCCTGTCAGGCGTGGGTTTAACTGCCACTTTGCCAGAGACAGAGAAGGAGGAGGAGGAGGAGGAGGAAGAGGTGGTGGTGGTGGAGCAGACAGACCTCATACAAGCAGCTTTCTGGAGGCGTGGTGGATGAACAAGCTCCAGCACAGAGCCCCGTCTTGGATCCCTCCCAGCTGCGATCAGAGTTACCCATTGTGCCGTGAAGGAAATGTAACGACCCTGTCCATGCTTGCTGGACCACGTGTCTAAAGTGACATGCACCTTGCTGCTGACTGCCTTTCCCAATGACTGGATAACATTGTCTTCCACGTGCTGGTATAGTGCTGGAATGGCCTTGCGTGAAAAGTAATGGTGTATGGAACCTGCCACTGTGGTACAGCACATTCAGCAAATTCACGGAAGGGAGCAGAGTCCACCAGCTGGAAAGGCAGCAGCTGCAATGCGAGTAATTTTGCTAAACTTGTATTTAGACGCTGTGCTTGGGGATGGTTGGGACTATATTTTTTCTTTCGCTGCAGCAGCTGCGGCAACGTAATCTGACTGCGTAAATCTTCAGCTACTGGGATGATGTCACAATGTGAGGAAGGACCTGCTGGTACATCCATTACTGTAGCATCATCCCTGTTGGTGGAGGTTGTAGGCAATGACATGGCAGGACATACAGTGTGGGTAGAGACAGATGAGGAGGAGGAGGACCTACGCAAAGTTTTGCGCCAACGGGATGTGTGGCACTTGTTCATATGTCGCCTCAAGCACGTGGTACCCAAGTGTCTGGTGTTTATCCCACGCTTCAGCCTCATCTGACATAGATTACAAATAGCAACGGTGGGGTCTGCTGCACATTTCTTAAAGAACTCCCAGACAGCAGAGTTCCTTCATGTGTTCTTTGAGAGATCAGCGCTCTGCACCGGAGCAGCTCTGACATCTGATGCCTTGGACTGGCTAGTGCTACGGTTGGTCACAGAGGATGTTGTGCCTCGTGTTTGCTGTGCCTACTCCCCCTCCTCCTCACTTGATTCCTCAGTTCGATCTGGCACCCAGGTGGAGTCAGTGACCTCATCATCAATGTCATCTTCACCCCCTATCTCCTCGTCACTGGAGCCAACTTGGCAGTATGCTGCAGCTGCTGGGGCAACATGAGTGCCAGTTATTTGTGTGTCATCACTGGCACCCCCTTCCTCTAGGTTGATTATACTCCCTTGCTCAACCTCAGAGATTGAATCAGAGCACTGTACTTGCTGCGCATCCTCAAGCAGCATGTCACTCTCATTGTAGTCAAACAATTCAGCTGACTCCTCCATGTGTGATAGCGAGGCTACGGCAGGAGTAGCTGTGGACATGGAGGCTGCATTAGATGCTTTGGCAGCTGAGGTGGACTGTAAAGCACTAGAAGCCTGGCTGGCAGAGGACTCGGAGGATGAGGATGGCCTGGTTAGCCAATCCAACAAGTCCTCTGTATGTTGCTGCTGTTTAAGACGGCCAGCACCAGTTAGAAAGGACAAGCGTGCCCCTGCAGAGGATGCACCACGTCCACCACGACCAGAGACACAGCCTCCCGACACAGGGGCTGCTTGCCCTCTTATCTGTGTCTGGGAGCGTCTGCCTGTCCTTTTTGTTCTTTCAGACATGGTGAGTGATTTATAGATTAATATATACAGAACTCTGATTCAACTCTGGTATAAAGATTTAAAGAACTCTGGTATTGTCACGGTTCCCAGATCCCACCACGCAGTACTTAACACCCCACACTCCACAGAGCCCAGAAGCTACCAACAGAGTAGCCGTGAAAGATCTCTAACTGTCTGGTCCTTAGAATTGGCCAGGTAAACTAGCTAGACTGAAAGGGTTAACAACACGGGGAGTAGTCAGCCGAGCCAGAATCAGGAATACAGAGTTCAGAATGGTCAAATGGAATAGCCGGGTTGATATCAGAGCAGTGGCGTAGTACAAGAAAATGGTCTAGGGCAACAGAAGGCAGAATAGTCAGAAACAAGCAGAGGTCAATAACGGGTTAATTCAATATAGCAGTCAGGTACAAGGAGCTCAGGTATGGATAACCACGATCTGGCAACTGCTGAGAATACACTGAGGGTTTTTAAAGACCTTCACCAGGCCACGCCCCCCACTCAAGCCGCGCCTCATGCAACCACCTCCCTGCCTGTCTCCATTTAAACCGGGCATTGGTCAGCGAGCAGCATCAGACATGCTGCCCTCAAGCACACAGGTAGGGCTGGAAGCTCCCAACGTTACAGGTATAACTCAGTGAGACACACTGATAGCTGGCAGCCAGTGACGAGACACAGATCACCTCAATTCACAAATGTTTTAAAGAAATTAGTGAGCCCCAAAATACAGCGTGGTACTGGTTGTGTGACGAGACACAGATCACCTTAATTCACAAATGTTTTAAAGAAATTAGTGAGCCCCAAAAAGGTTTGCTGGCACAGTGACCCTCCCCAACCCTCCTAGATTGGGAATTCCTAGACCCAGAAGATCACCTCAATTCACAAATGTTTTAAAGAAAGTTGTAAACCCCAAAAAAACTTGCTGGCACAGTGACAAGACACACATCACCTAAATTCCCTGATATTTGGTAGAAATGAGACCCAAAAAGACTTGCTGGCACAGTGACCCTCCCCAACCCTCCTAGATTGTGAGTTCCTACGGGAATAGGGCCCTCATCTCCTCCTGTACTGTTTGTCAAATGTTGTTCAATGTATTCTAACCCTGTCTATACTGTGCCTATTGTACAGCGCTGCGGAATATGCTGGCGCTTTATAAATAAAGAATAATAATAATAATAAAGTGACAAGACCCAGAAGATCACCTTAATTCACAAATGTTTTAAAAAAAGTTGTAAACCCCAAAAAAACTTTCTGGCACAGTGACAAGATACACATCACCTAAATTCCCTGATATTTGGTAGAAATGAGACCCAAAAAGACTTGCTGGCACAGTGACAAGACACAGAAAATCACCTCAATTCACAAATGTTTTAAAGAAAGTTGTAAACCCCAAAAGAACTTGCTGGCACAGTGACAAGACACACATCACCTAAATTTCCTGATATTTGGTAGAAATGAGACCCCCCAGTAGTGTGGCAGACCGGCAGTAACAAGACACAACTATCTCCTTTGAAATCTCCTCTGAAATGCGTGCAGAAGCGCTGCGTGGAAACGTTATATAGTGTGCTGCCGGACTTAGCTCTGTGAGCCCATGATTGGGCAAAATTTGCCCAATCAGGACTCTGAGCGGTGATTGGCATAGTGTTGAACCAGTCTTGCACCAGACCTGTGGTCAGGTGCAAGGCTGTAGCCAATTACGAGCTTCAGGCCAGTGAGAAAATGCATTGTGGTCCATTGTGGTCGAACATGCGGCGAACACCCGGAAATGTTCGGTGTTCGCGATCCACTCGAACAGGCTAAGTTCGGGTCGAACCCTGAACCGTCCGAACCCAAACAGCTCATCCCTACTGGTGAAGTGCGACGCGTGATGGCCTGGTCCTCCTTTGGACAGATGGACATGTTATGGTGCTTGGCTTACCTAGGTGTCATTTTGCGAGGAAAAAGTAAAAAGGCACCAGAGACCCAGGGGACCTATGGTAGGTATGCTGGGCGTGTGGATGAGCACTGATTGGCCGGGGGATCCTTGAGTTGGTTTTACAGGTGTGCGCTCATATGACTGTCAGGGAGCACTGCCCACCTTGATATTCATCTTACCTGTAGTGTATAAATAAACAGAAAGCCCCACTTTCCTTGGTTCAGCATTGTACAGTCCTTACCTTAGTGTCTTCTGTGTCTTAGCAGCTCCTTACCACCATGCACCATTTTTCATTGTATTTCTGGCTTATACTCCTTTGCCACCTGCCTTTGACTTCAGAATCCCTCACCTACAGCTTTGGATCCTTTTGTGCCATGCTTTGGAATAAGTATCCAAATTCTAAGCAGCAACTACTCTTATTTACCTCAGGACAACTGGAGGAGAGACTTGATAAAGACTCAGTAGAGTTGTAAGGTTGTCTCTGGGGATCCTCCACTGAAGTTGCACTGCTTGTGAAGACTAGAGGTGAAGTACCCATGCCTTTCTTTGCTACTTGAAATACCTAAGTGACCTACACTATCTGGGTTCCTTGCCTCCCCATCACCACCCTGCTCAGGTGTTACATAACTATGGTTTGTTTGTTTTTTTTCTATAAAATATTAGTTATCCCTCTACCTTGCTAACCAGAAGCCCCATGAGACTCAGAGACTGAGGCAGGTTTAGCAGAGTCAACATGGTTTTGCAGGAAGGTTGGACTTCGATTTTGGACAAACCGGTCTAATACCCAGTGGTCTACAAAGCGCCCCTATGTTAGGATGGCTTGGCTGTTACAGTTGCCTCTGTACAGCTGCACTTCCTACACTTTGTATGCTTTGTATAATAGAACGTTCTAATAAGGAGGCAGCTGGAGAATAACGAAGGATTCCCAGGACGCTTATTAATCTCACTTGCAGCCAGTAATGAAAAAAAATGTATTGACTGCCATAGCTTGGTGTCATCAGTCACTTAAGACTAGGGAATAATAGCCCCTAATGCAAAATGTACCCTTCATACCTGGACCAAGAGCACAGCACAATCCACTGCCTCCTGTGGTCATAGATGAGAAAACAAAAAGAGGTTATTCAATGAGAACCAAATTTGCCACCGAATTGCACCGAACAGTGAATTTCACCTTCCAGTGCAATTTCGTGGCAAATTGGTTATTCAGAAAGCTGGTAATTTACCAAACATTGGCAAATTGCCAACGAAATACGGTGCAAATCGGCGACCTTTGACGGCAGTGAGATTCCCCATAGAGAAGTAATGGTTAAACTATTCAGAGACACCGAACACCACCGAAAAGTTGGCGTAATGCCCAGATTTGTGGTGGTTTCGTTCGACAGGTTTAAGGCTAGGGTTAAACGAAAGCATTTTTACACGCGAACGTAAAAAAGTGCGTCCGAACGCATTGATGTATTTTTTCACGGAATATGCGAAAACGGTCATACGATGCGCATTTTCGTGCGTGATGTTTTACGAATCCAAACCAGGAAACTTTTCGCGTCTGGACATTATGTTGGCCGGACATGAGCAGGGTCTGACGTCTCCTAATCACACGCGCACACACACACACACACACACACACACACACCGCTAGTGGACGCAGCGCACTCTGTACGTCCGTACTAGCGGTTCTGCGTTCTCGAAAAAATGCGTTCATTTTCCACTTGCGTTGCGCGGCCGGACTTTCGTGCGACCGTACTTCGTATATTGGCCGTCATTGCCCGTCATTTGCTGCTAGTGCGGCCGTGATTAAGTGCGCCAGAACGCACGTTAAAAGTGCGCTGGTCTGACCCCAGCCTTAACAGGTGAATCCCATAGGTTTCAATGTAAAAAAAATCCCAGTTTTTATTAATTTTTTGTACAACCGTTTATTCTTTCCATTTGCAGCAAAAAGTCTTTATATTATTTTAGTTTTTAGAACTTTTTAGGCATTTTTCTGGATTTTTTCCTTGAAATTAATGATTCTGATTTTTTTTTTATTGGGTTTTTTTTTTCTTCAAATTCTGTAACAGACGTTTTATTGTTATTCATAGTACCTTATTTATTATTTCCATGCATTTTCATGCATTATTTTTGCATGAAACGCCTTTTTAAAAATTGCGGTTGTTTGTTTGGCTTTTTTTTTTTTTTAAAACCCTTGCTCGGTAGCTGGTCGGCTTTTTCTGGTGACATTCGGTGGCTGCGTTCGGAGGTTTTTGGGTGTGTTAGGCGGTTTATCAGATGCGTTCAGCGGTTTATCGGATGCGTTTGGTGAAATTTCAGTGCTCTTTGAATAACCCCTCAAGAGTTCTCCAGGGTTCTTCCGCAGGCCCTGGACGATTTCAGGCTTGGACAAATCTCTCTCTGGTCCTCTAAGACTATGAACCGACCCCTCATATCATATTTAGGGGGTTACGAGAAATGTTTGAGTTTGTTCATTTTATTTGTAATAAAAAAACTAACAGTAAATGTAATAAATATATATATATATATATATAAAACAAATGGTAAAACTCCTCTTCTGATTCATGTTAATTTCAAGTTGAACTATGAAAACATCAAAGGCAGGTGAACATACACGAGTCGCTGCTATACGCGGAAGTGATCAGGCAGGTGTTGTAATAATGGTTTAATCTACGAAACTGGTGGACAGACAGCGTTACGAAAGCTACACAATAAATATCAATTGAAAAAATCCATATACTGTAAATATATATTTATACAGCATATATTTATATATTTTTCTATTTTATTTATTGTTTTCAGCGACATCGGAGGTCACAGTTTGCTTCTCAATTCACCTGGACATTTAGGTTTACCCTTTCTGCGCTGCAGCGTTTTAAGAGTTAAAGGAAATTAAAAAGAGCACTTTTTATCCTTTAATCCCGGAAATATCTCACATCCGCTAGGATTAAATCTGCAGAGTTTCTCCTATGAATTTTTGAAAGGAAGCAAACTCGATAATTTAGAAAGAAAAAAAGGCCTCCGCGTTCATAACAATTCAAGGTCTTTGTACTCAGCAACCAGGAAACATCTGCAGGGAATGTTAATTAATTATATTAATGTATATATATATATATATATTATACCAGGATACATATATTTGAGAGAAAGGTCAATCTATGTACTTATCTATCTATGTATATTTATCAACTAGCTTTCAATATATATTTTGAATCCAAAATGGCCGACGATTTCTTAATGAAAAATTCAGATTGTTTTTCGGATCACTCGGACAAAATATAATAAAGAGAAGCAGTCAGCACAATTCCGTTATGTATGCACACACCACAAATGATAGTTTTTAATGAATAAACGTTATGTTTACTTCTGAAACAATATATAAATTGAACTGTAATATATGTCTATGTGCAGGGGGAAATAATAAATAAATATTTTGTGCTTTGGTGAACAAAAACCTCAAAATTAACATTGCTGTACGGAATTATTAGTTGCTTCGAGGCGGCGGCCATCTTGCTGTAGGGCATTGTTACTTGCTTCATGCGGCGGCCATCTTTAAAACGTCACACTCAGCATCTCCTCGGGTCGCTGCAAGTGCTAGGCTAGCACTGCTGAGCGCTGAGCGGTTGAACGGCGTTCAATGCAAGTTGCTAACTTAGCACTTGCAGCGGCTGAGGTATTGAACAGGCCTCAGGTTTATGCAACTGGTCAAATCATAGGTCAGCGCTGGATCGGGTTTATTGGACCCTCATCAGCAGGAGCTAGGCATGAGCAGTATAGCTGAAAAGGTGCAGCAGGGTTCCCTTGCTAGATGGCAGCCTGTGAATGTTGTAGTGTATCTGTGTGCTGTGTTAGTAAACATATGAATGCTGTATGGTGCGGGGGCCACGCAATCTACATCTCATCTGGCCTGATGTAATCCTAATGTTGCTGATTCAACCATTAAAGTCTATGGAGTTGGTAGGTTTAAATCGGCTCTGGTTAACTTTACACCATGATTGTAATAGAGTCCATAGTTGGAATTCATACCACAAGGGATCCCTTTCCTTTTGTGTGTGGTGTTAGTAAATTACATTTTCGCTTTTTACATTTTTAAATTATTATTATCATATGGCCAACGCTGTCATTGCTCTTTCATTGTTAACTGTGAACAGAAATCTAAATGCTAAAAAATAAAATTCTTGATGCAAAAATAAAAAAAATGAAAATCCTTGGAACAAAAATAAAAGCCTGGGCACTAAAATAAAAAGTGAGAGCTTGGGCACAAAAATAAAAAATCTAATAGTCTTGATCCAAAAATAAAAAATAAAAGTTTGGGTGCAAAAATAAACAAACATCTGTGTGCAAAAATAATAAAATAAAAGTCTGGACGCCAAAATTAAAAAAAAAGTCTGCATTTCACAAATTAAAAGTAAAAGCTCGGCTGCAAAATTTAAATAAAAGCTTGGGGGCAAAACCAAAAAAAGCCTGGGCGCAAAAATAAAAAACAAAAGCTTGTGAGCAAAAACAAAAAAAAGACTTGGTGCAAAAATAAAAAATATAAACCTGGGCACAAAGTAAAAGATAACTGCCTGGTGCAAAAATAAAAAATAAAAGCCCGGGCTTAAAAATTAAAAACAAAAGCTTGTGGGCAAAAATAAAAAAAGTCTTGGTGGAAAATAAAATAAAAGCCTGTACACAAAGTAAAAGATAACTGCCAGGTGCAAAAATAAAAGCCTGGGCGCAAAAATAAAAAACAAAAGCTTGTGGGCAAAAATAAAAAATAAAAGCTTGGGAGCAAAAACAAAAAAAGACTTGGTGCAAAAATAAAAAATATAAACCTGGGCACAAAGTAAAAGATAACTGCCAGGTGCAAAAATAAAAGCCTGGGCGCAAAAATAAAAAACAAATGCTTGGGGGCAAAAATAACAAATAAAGTCTTGGTGCAAAAATAAAAGTTTGGGTGCAAAAATAAAAAAAAATCTTGGTGCAAAAATAAAAAATAACAGCCAGGGTAGTCCGATGTCATTGGTGCTTTGAAGAACTGTCACAGTAGCAAAAGACAGGTGTGAGGGAGAAATGGAGAGAGACTCCTGTCATCATGATCATTTCTATCCGTTTAATAGGTTGTGATGGCTCCAGTATCCCTGGAACACAGGAGCTGCAAATAGGTATGTTTTGGTAGTGTTAGGAAGATTTGTTCATTCCTGATTGAATTTTCTTTTGTCCGGCAGCATTTGAGCAACAAAGAAGGAGATAGAAGAATCTATTTGTATGTATCACCTTGATACAAAAAGGGAAAATGACACATTTAATTTTTTAAATGTATTTTTGTTTTTGATCATACACAGCCCGTGGCCGAAAATAAGTGTTTGGGGCTGTTTTTTTTATTATATACCTTTATTTAATGAGCATCACCTGGGTTTACTTTACAGATACAGGATTTCTGCGCTTTGGGTGGCAAAATGTACAGTTCTGGCTCTGACTCAGATTACTTCCTCAGAAAACAAATGTCACAAGTGGTTTAATGGTGGGCCACGTTTCACCATTTCTTATGCCTGAATAAGCCCAGCCAAGCAGGTTCATACGAGAGTCCCACAGCTCTGAAACTGATTTCATTTAAACTACAGATGAACTGCAGGATAACTGGCTCTGTGATTACGTAACATGTTCCTGGTACATTTTGGACCAGCTTGCATATAGTGATAACTCTTGAATTAAAGGGCCACTAAACCAAAAAAAGTGAAATGCCCTTATTGTGTTTATTTGATGTTGCTGATATCTTACATGTGTTTTGATTTTCTCTTCTATGTTTAGTTAAGAGACTATTTTACCCTCTGTGTCACTGGGTGCATCCATTGTGTGATATTTTGTGTTCTAAACTGCCCCCCCTATCTTTCCATCACTTGCTCCTCACTGTGTGTCTTTGGCCATAGAATGGCGTTTATGGGTCGATCACTGACTCAAATCATTGTATTGTGTGAGATTTAGTAGAAGGACAGACATCCCAGGGTTAGCGTACAGAGCTGGAAGTCCATTATTATAATATCTCATTCAGCTGCCATAATTATTTTGGGTAGCCTAGACAACACAATAGATCCCATGTAGCCTTGTATAAACATTCCCTCCTCTACCCTATTGCCTCTTCGCTAATGTTTTATCCTATACCACAGCTGTAAAGTGAAACTTGAGCTAAGATTTCCGTAAATGTTACATCATGGGAAAAATCCGCAAAGTGGAAACAGGAGATAAAAACATAACTTTATTTTTCCCTGTTATATGAAATTAATTCAAGCAAAGAAAAGCCACAGTTTATTTAGCCCACAGTGCTAAAACATCGGGGGCATATTCCGGAGCCCAAAAGCAAATAAAATTCCTTTGCAACAAACAAATTTCCTTTGCATTTATGTAGAATAGCCCCAGATCGTGTTAACACAATCTCGGGCTGCTGTGTCTGACTGCTAATGCTGATTGTGTATACATTATCATGGTACTGAAGGGTTAATGAATAAATAATTTAATGGTAGAAAAGGAGTGAACATTGGGAAAACCGTCAGGGTAATTCAAAGAGATTCGAAAAGTCACCGCACGTTTGGTGACTTTTCGTTCTCTTCAATTCGGTTCCTTTTGCCGATCCCATTTCGGTGACCCTGCGGTGTATTCAGCAAGAACCACAGTGTCCCCGAATTGCAGGGAAAAGCTGCCGCAAACCTGACGAAAACTAACCGCAAAACCCGGCGAATGCACGCCGAAAACCTGCAAAAACATCTGGATTAACCTGCCGGAGACCACGGAAAAACCCGAGGAGCCGATCGCAGCCTCTGGAAAAACCCGACAACGCAGAAGAGGCAGTGAATAAATTAGCAAAACAGTTTGCATGAATGACTGAAAAGTGAAATGCTGTTTGCAAAGAAACTACTGAGCGAAAATGTCTGAAATTTCCATATGAGGTCCAGGGAATGATAATAAAGAGAGCTGTTACAGAAAAAATAAGTAACCTTAAAAAAAAAAAAAAAAAAAAATAGGACTTTTAAAAAAAAGAAATAATCCAGAAAAATGCTTAAAAGATCCTAAAAAATCTATAAATAAAGAGACTCTTCACTGCAGATTTTTTTAAATTAACGGTTTATTAGATATTGAATTAAAACAGGAATATTTTTAACATTGAATCCTATGGGATTCTCCTGAATAAACCTGTCGAATTAAACCACTGAATGGCAGGGCATTAGGGGAACCTTTCACTGCTGGTTTTTGTTCTCTGAATAGCCAAAGCATTGCTTTTTCATGGGGATTTCACTGCCCTTGAACAGGCACCGAACAGGCACCGAATGTGCAGGCAATTCGCCAGGATTTGGCGAATTGCCTGCTCTCTGGATAGCCGAATGGCCAAGAAAGGTAACCGAACGCTGATTTTCAGCGTTCGGTTACCTTTCTCAAGCAATTCAGATCTGTCTGAATTACCCTGCGTCTTAAATTCCGAATAAGATTAACTTTTACTCAGAACTGATTGGGATCTTTAGATCAGAATAATCCGTGTTATGAAAGCGGACCCTCATGCCAGCTACAATGTATCAGAACGGAAAGACCATTTAGAACACATCTGTGTAACTGGCCAGAATATCCATCTGTAACTACAAACACATTCTGTTTGGAAATAGTTCTGTGAATTACATAACTATGAGTCATCCCACTTGGAGGGATTTGTATTTAAGACTAAAATTGGCCATAGAAGGGGGTGCGTTAATTAAGAAACGTAACAGAGTCATATTAGGCATCTAATCTAACCGTTCAGAGCCTCACATTTTCTTATGTCTCCCCTTCACTGATGGCATATGTAATTAACCCCATTGATATGTTATTGGGGAACAGAATATTGAGATATTCAACTCCTCTGTAGAGGTTAGTGATTTGTTTTCTATTATTCTTCGATGAATTTTGCAACAAAATGCCAGGATGTTTTGTTTTTAAATAAGATGACTGTTGCAATTCTGATCAATAGAAGAAACAAACAACGTATCCGTGATATAAAAAACACATCATAGCTGTAATATGACACAAAATTAAAAACCTGATACATGAAGGGCCTGACATATACAGGGTTATTCAAAGAGATCCGAATTGTGGCCGATAGGTAACCGAACAGTGAAATTCAGCGTACAGTTACCTTTCCCGGCCATTCGGCTATCCAGAGAGCAGGCAGTTCTCCAAATCCTGGCGAATTGCCTGCACATACGGTGCCTGTTCGAGGACAGTGAAATCCCCATAGAGAAACAATGCTTCGTCTATTCAGAGAACAAAAACCGGCAGTGAAAGTTGCCGAATTGCCCTGCTGTTCAATGGTTTCATTCGACAGGTTTATTCAGGAGAATCCCATAGGCTCCAATGTTAAAAATATTCCCGTTTTAACTCGATATCTAATAAACTGTTGATTATAATATTCTGCAGTAAAAAGTCTCTATTTATAGATTTTTTAGGATCTCTTGATCATTTTTCGGGATATTTTTGCGAACAAAAAATTCATTTGTCTTTCTTAATCGTTTTTTCTTTTTTCTGTAACCGCCCTTTTATTATCATTCATTGGATCTTATATGTAAGTTTCAGAGATTTTCGTTCTGTAGTTTCTTTGCAAACAGCGTTTCACTTTTCAAACATTCAAGCGAACAGTTTTTTTTTTTTCACTCCACTTGTCTGCGGTGTCGGCTTTTTCTGGCGGCTGCTCTGCGCTGTGATCGGCTCCTGCTCGGGTTTCTCCGGTGTTTTCGGTGGGGTTAATCCAGATGTTTTTGCAGGTTTCAGTGTGCGTTCGCCGGGTTTTGCGGTGAGTGTTCGGCAGGTTTTCGGTGACTTTTCCCTGCACTACGACGGCACTGTGGTGCTTGCTGAATACACCGCAGGGTTCCCAAAGTGGGATCGCTAAATCGCACCAAATTGAAGAGAACGAAAAGTCACCAAATGTTGTGCGGTGACTTTTCGATTCTCTTTGAATAACCCTGACAATCACATGCACACATAAGCAGAGAAAAGAGTTATGAGCCAGGCACGATCCAGTAGTAAAGTCATTTTTACTTAGTAGAACTTGGCAACGTTTCGGCTGCTATAAGCAGCTTTACTCAGGCTTGAGAAAGGTTGAACTAGCAGACAAAATGATGCCCAGTTTTTCCAAATAAAAGTGCTTTTACTACTAGATTTTGCTTGGCTTCCATCGCTTTTTTCTGGATATACCTTTTGTGGAGTTGGTGACTCCGTGACCCATTGAGCACCCAGGAACTGGTATTATATTTATTGATTTTTAAGGCAGTTGCTGGATTGTGGAGAAATGGAAAAGTAAGTCTCTCAATGATATTGATTAGGAAAGAAAACATTTAATGCAACAAGGGGGTAACCCGCAAATTTAAATGGAGAGGTATATGTCAATGCCTAGGTCAGGTGAACCAGCAGTACATAAGTTTTATCCTTAACTTTTAATCAGAAAAACAAGTAAAAATCCCTCCCTATATAAAAGGGGAGATATCTGCCAAGTGGCTCAAGGTGAAAGAGCAACAGTGCAACGAAAATTAAAATAAACCAGTGAATCAAAAAAAGCACATACAAGTGTAAAAAGGAAAACAATATTAAAAGTCAATTCCCTGAGTGCACTGGATTTATCAAGGAAAAAATGTATATGTACTATATGAGTCTGTATAACTTGTAGCAGTGGCCAAATGCTTCGTAATCAAAGCGCCTCAATAAGCCTCACAATCTAAGGCCAGTGTCAGACGAGCGCACTGGGTGCGCCCGTACTGACGTGGCTTCCGGCGTCTGTCGCAGTGTTGTGATGCTGCAACTGGGCCGGCCACACGAATTGTGCGTGCAACAGCGGCCGTGCTGCGGACGTCTAGAAAGCCTCTCTGTCAAAGCGCTAGGATGCGCGTTGACGGAGCTGCAAAGCGCAATTCTACATAGGAGGATCGAGCCTTGCAGCGCTGAGCGCACTGACTGCGCTCAGCAAGGTGGCCAGACCAGCATCTTGTGGAAGGAACATCCACTCTCACGGACGTTCTTTCCGCTCTCCAATGACCCTCGTCTGACACCGGCCTAAGAGACAGAAAGAATATTGTTTGACATTTGGCAGAATTCTAATAAAAATGTGATAGTAGTGAATTATTTTCCATGTGTGACAATGTTTCTTTTTGTATTTATTTTAATGTGTACATAGTTGAGTTTTATTCAGTTGCAGTCTACTTTGACCCCTTCACTACCAAGCAATTTTTGGTGAAAAAAATGATATAACATTATTCTGCTTCCCTAAGCAAAGCTGTGAGGCGTTCGTGCTTTAGACTAGCCAAGTTTGTATTTGACCAGTACTCACACAATGAAGTTCAGCAGATAGCTTTAACTCAGCAAAATTGACACGTAGAAAGATGAATCCAGTTGGAGAGTTTAATGATCAGACTGACAATCTTGTAATAGTGTACAGCAATGCAGAGAAAAATACATTAGTTTTGTCCAGCAGTGAGGACAGAATGGCTGCTATGTAACCAGGAAGTCCCTAGAACAAGACACTGAGCAAAAGGGGTGGAACTAGCTGGATACAGAAAGCTAAGGAAACCCAGCAGAGACAAGATAGCTATGAAATCAATGGCATGTAAGCAGCAAAGGCAGATTCAACACAAAACAGAAAAATATACAATAAATCCTAAATCATGGGGCATGACACATTTAATTGAAGCATGGGATGTGCAGTTAACAATTAAATATAGGGTAAAATAGAATTTTCTCACAGAAATTGTTATTCTGAGATAGTCAAAAAATTAAAATAATGATAATTTTCTCATTTTTAATTTTTCATGTATTCGTTTATCCTGTACAGAAATATTGTTGAAATGTAAGATTCTGAGCTCTAGATGGTGTCCTTCATATTACACAATTTCAAACAGGGTCTGTATTAGTATCATAGAGGCAGAAAGGAATAGGTACAGTAACTGTGTTAAAGATAAATAATAAACATGGCCAGATCTCCTGCTTATGGGGATTTGTGATCATGAGATTATTAGCAATGCAGCTTCCACAAAGAATACCAATAGAATATAAAAATATTATCTGTATGCGACATAATGCCTGTATATGGAGATTACAGTAGCACCTTGTATCTGTACTGTACATGGATTTATAACCCCCTGAATCTTATCCCTGTACAGCGGTGAGTAAACCCAGAGCTCTCTCCGTGTATTCTGCCCTCTCCCTGGCTGCTGAAATGCAGCAGTAATCTACTTGAACTTTTTGTTACAGTGAGGTTTAGTGCTTCTATTTGCAGGTGGTTTTATGTCTTTCCAGGGGGCTTGTAGAGACATAAAATAAAGGATTTTGTTTCTCCACAGGGGACACACTAATCTTGCTTTAATGAGGTGTGAAATGGTCTTTTGATATGCTAACGAGTACTTTTCAATGCATTACAATGCAAAATCGAGATAACTCAATTTTGGGTGTGAAGGGTTTAAAGCCTGTCGGTCACATTTTGCTATTGCAGCATGTGTCCTTGAGACACATAAAGACAAGTTTAAGTATTCGGACACACAGAGCGCAGTTACCATCAGCTGTAACGTCCTGTATGCTGCAACTTTAGGAACATGTTCTGGAGACCATATGCATATCGAGTACACACGATCGCAGGACACCTGCAGGTGCTTTAGAAGATGAATTACACTTAATCATTGTTGAGAAGGGGTTAATGACATAATTCATGGGGAAAAAGTTCATGGAACAAAAACCACAGGTTCACATAACTTATTCCAGTGCTTGCATATAACTGGTCCGTGAACAGCTGTTGAGTCCAGGTGGTGCATCTGTGGGACATGCATGGTTTCTTAACATGTCATTTAACTCATAGCAGCACTTAATTAGCAAGTGACCTGTGCCCATTGCGTCACGACCCTTATAGAAATTAAAAGTCATTACTGTGTTGAATCTGTAACTGTGCGCTGAGCGTTACATTTCCTTCCACAGCCTCACATCGCCGCCTGTTTTCACTTAGTCTCCTGGAAGGGAACATTCTTTAAAAACAAGCAAACCCCGTACTCCCCACCCAAAAACCCCCCAATTATTTATGTTTATGTCACGATGTTCAGAAACATATCAAATGAGCACAATATTTCTAGAGAAAATACACGCTTTATTAAGGAACGAGCCTTGCTTTGTCGGAGAACGCTTCCAGCGTTAGAATGAGTTTTGTTTTTAATCCAATGGTTTTGTTTTTACGAGCTTAAAAATGACCATATAAAGCCAGTTATTCTTGGCATATTCTGCTCACAATCATTATGCATAAGCTCACATAATAATTCCTCGTGATCTTAGTAAAAACGACTTTTAAAAGTGAGTCCAAAATAAAACAATTTAGCCATAACACACAAACTGATTGAGTGCACTGAAACATGTACCTCCTGACCTGCCTGGTAAAATGTCGCCAACAGAACTCTATCTTCTAGACCAGGGGTCAGCAACCTTGACTTCCTGAGGTTTTGGGAACTACATCTCCCAAGATGCTCAGTCACCCGTTAGGCTGACTGAGCCACATGGGAAATGTAGTTCCCAAAACATCAGGGAGCCAAGGTTGCTGACCCCTGTTCTAGACTGTAAGCTCCTATGAGCAGGGCTCTCTACAACTCTTGTTTCCATCCTACAGTCAGGTCCAGAAATATTGGGACAGCGACACAATTCTAACATCTTTGGCTTTATACACCACCACAATGGAGTTGGAATGAAACAAACACAATGTGCTTTAATTGCAGACTGTCAGCGTTAATTTGAGGGTATGTACAGCCAACTCAGGTGAACGGTGTAGGACTTACAGCAGTTTGCAGATGTGCCTCCCACTTGTTAAGGGACCAAAAGTAATGGGACAATTGGCTTCTCAGCTGTTCCATGGCCAGGTGTGTGATATTCCCTCATTACCCCAATTACAATGTGCAGATAAAAGGCCCAGAGTTCATTTCAAGTGTGCTATTTGCATTTGGAATCTGTTGCTGTCAACTATCAAGATGAGATCCAAAGAGCTGTCACTATCAGTGAAGCAAGCCATCATTAGGCTGAAGAAACAAATCAGAGAGATAGCAAGAACATTAGGCGTGGTCAAAACAACTGTTTGGAACATTCTCAAAAAGAAGGAACGCACCGGTGAGCTCAGCAACAGCAAAAGACCCGGGAGACCACGGAAAACAACTGTGGTGGATGACCGAAGAATTCCTTCCCTGGTGAAGAAAACACCCTTCACAACAGTTGGCCAGATCAAGAACACTCTCCAGGAGTAGGTGTATGTGTGTCAAAGTCAACAATCAAGAGAAGACTTCACCAGATTGAATACAGAGGGTTCACCACAAGATGTAATCCATTGGTGAACCTCAAAAACAGGAAGGCCAGATTAGAATTTGCCAAACTACACCTAACAAAGCTTTCACAGTTCTGGAACACGATCCTATGGACAGATGAGACCAAGATCAACTTGTACCAGAGTGATGAGAAGAGAAGAGTATGGAGAAGGAAAGGAACTGCTCATGATCCTAAGCATACAACCTCATCAGTGAAGCATGGTGGTGGTAGTGTCATGGCGTGGTCTTGCATGGCTGCCAATGGAACTGGTTCTCTTGTATTTATTGATGATGTGACTGCTGACAAAAGCAGCGGGATGAATTCTGAAGTGTTTCGGGCAATATTATCTGCTCACATTCAGCTAAATGCTGCAGAACTCATTGGACGGCGCTTCACAGTGCAGATGGACAATGACCCAAAGCATACTGCAAAAGCAACCAAAGAGTTTTTGAAGGGACAGAAGTGGAATGTTATGCAATGGCCAAGTCAATCACCTGACCTGAATCCCATTGAGCATGCATTTCACTTGCTGAAGACAAAACTGAAGGGAAAATGCCCCAAGAACAAGCAGGAACTGAAGACAGTTGCAGTAGAGGCCTGGCAGAGCATCACCAGGGATGAAACCCAGTGTCTGGTGATGTCTATGCATTCCAGAATTCAGGCTGTGATTGACTGCAAAGGATTTGCAACCAAGTATTAAGAAGGGAAAGTTTGATTTATGATTATTATTCTGTCCCATTACTTTTGGTCCCTTAACAAGTGGGAGGCACATCTGCAAACTGCTGTAAGTCCTACACCGTTCACCTGAGTTGGATGTACATACCCTCAAATTAAAGATGACAGTCTGCAGTTAAAGCACATTGTGTTTGTTTCATTCCAACTCCATTGTGGTGGTGTATAGAGCCAAAGATGTTAGAATTGTGTCGATGTCCCAATATTTCTGGACCTGACTGTATGTTCGTTTATCTGTATGTCGTTCCCTTTGGTTATTGCAAACACTGCGGATACTGTTGGCGCTATATAACTGACGATGACAATAATAATAATAATTCCTAAAATCGTATTTAACCACTTCACTGCCGAGATTGAGATATCTCAGGCTTCTACGGCTCCATCTGGTGCCTGGATATCGAGAAATCTCGATCTGCTGATCTGCAGCCCAAAAGCAAATGAAACTCAATTGCTGCAAACAAATTTCATTTGCTTTTGGGCTGCAGAAGGTGCCCCCAAAAATTTAGCCCTCTGGGCATAATGCCCAAAGAGCTAAAACTGTAAAATCGGCTGATGAAAGCTCTGACATCGGGCTAACAGTAGCCGGTGCAGGGAAAAGAAAAATCGAGCTGCAGCTCAAAAGGATCTAACTCAATTTGGCAGCAGATGGCACCATCTACTGGCCAAAATAGGCTATTTACAGTAAGAAATACAATGGGAATAAGATCAAGTATTTCTTACTTTTTAATTTAAAATTATTTTACAAAAAAACACTGGTTTCTGACAATGTTTTTTTTGTAAAATCACTTGGTAGTGAAGGGGTTAATAGCATTTTTCTTTACATTGACATATTGCCAAAACCCAGAGCACTGATACCCATTGCGCGACTGCCGAGTCGCATGTGGCTCGCATATCCGGCAGCGGCGGTTTATGGACCGCTTAGCTGACAGTGTCGACTGGCTGATCCCCGGTAGCATGACGGAAGGTGTAGGCATCTTCTGATGATGCTCTGGTGCTACCTGATGATGCTCGCGACAGGCACTACCCGATGATGCTCGGGTACTACCCAATGACCAACGGATGTCACATAATGATGCGTGGGCGTTACGTGATGACGTGCGGGTGCCAAGTGATGGTGCAGAAGAAAGGAAGAGGAACAGAAGAGGCAGATGAAAGAAAGGCACAGAGGTCAAAGGAAAGTAATAAGAGGAGAAAGAAAGAGAGAAGAAAGAAAGAAAGAGGCGCAAAGGGCAGAGAGACAGTGGAAAGTAATAAGAGGCACAGGAAAGAAACAAAGGACGAGAGAGGCACAAAGGGCAAATGAAAGATGCACAGAGGAAAAGGGTACAGAGGGCAGAGGCACAGGGAAAGGGGTACAGAGGGCAGAGGCACAAGGAAAGGGGCACAGAGGGCAGAGGCACAAGGAAAGGGGCACAGAGGGCAGATGCACAGAGGAAAGGGGCACAGAGGAAAGGGGCACAGAGGAAAGGGGCACAGAGGGCAGAGGAAAGAAAGAAAGAGGTAGAGGAAAGAAAGGAACAGAGGAAAGGGGCAAAGAGGACAGAGGAAAGAAAGGGGCAGAGGAAAGAAAGAATGAAAGAAAGAAGGACTGGGAGCAGATTTTGCAAAGAAAGAAGCTGAGGAAAAAAAATTGAAATCTGGGAAGTCAAAAGCTGAGTCAAATTTACAGTTAATGTAATTAATGCATTTTCCCCTCATCTCTGAATTGATTAAAGCTAGGATTTTTTATTCTTAGTTCTGTTTGAAAAGATATAGAAGTGTTACAGTTGTCTGTATTGTAAGCTTAAAATATACAGTATTCCAGGGGGTGGGGGCAAACTGATTGGCCACAGGTATTTCAGCAATGCGGCTCTCCTCTAGGGATGAGCTGTTCGGTTCGATGTGTCCGGAGTGCGATTCGAACATCGCCAGTTCAGATGTTCGCGAACTACGAACATTTCCTCGTGTTCGCCGCATGTTCGTCCACTATGCACCACAATGGACCACAATGCACTTTTTACACTGGCCTGAAGCTTGTAATTGGCTACAGCCTGCACCTGACCACAGTTTAGGTGCAAGACAGGTGCAAGACTATGCCAATCACGGTTCAGAGTCCTGATTGGGCAAATTTTGCCCAATCATGGGCTCACAGAGCTAAGTCCCCCAGCACACTATATAAGGCTTGAACCCAGCCCAGACAGCACGTGTTTTTCTGCAGGAGTGAGAGGAGATTGTTCTGTCAGTGTGTCTTCTCACTGCCAGTAACAGCTATTGGGGGGGTCTAACTTGTTGCAGATATCTGGGAATTGGTAGTGGAAAGTGTGTCTTCTCAGTCAGTGACAGTCAGCTGTCAGGGGGTGTCACATACTTCAATAAAATTTCTGTGAATTGTAATCCGTGTCTTCTCAGTCACTGACAGTCAGATATCAGGGCACTTGCTGCCACCAAAGGCAAAATATTTGGGTGCACTGCCACTGACGCCTGTACCAGATTCATATAATTTTAATATTTGGCCGCAGGGTCCAACCCTGCACTCTTCCACAACACCATAGAGGGATTACTTACGGTGTGAAGGCACTTCCTGCCAACAAAGGCACAATATTTGGGTGCACTGACACTGATGCCTATATTACCAGATTCATATCATTTTAATATTGGACCGCAGGGTCCAACCCTGCACTCTTCCAATACCACAGAGGGGTTACGGTATGACGGCACTGTTGCCGACACTAAAGGCCCAATTTTAAAGCACCTATTATTACTTTCATCCAAAGCCTGCATAAATTTCACCATAATTTAGCCCAAAAATCACTAAACTTGTTCTGCATGTCCTAAAATGTCTCCTCTTTTCATACAGCCTGCCGCCCCAGCAGTTGTTTATGAATAGATTAAAAGGAAAACCGTTTACCGTCATTTGAAATATCATTTTTTTGTTTTTAAATGTTTCTATACACCTGAAAAATCCGCCACTTCACGGGCAGGTTATGGGGACCTCCTAGGCACGATATTTGAAGGAATTTTTAGTTTTTATTTTTAACCCTTATTTCATGGAAAACTCACTGTTCCTTTAAAAACTTTTTTTTAACTTTTTGTCCTTGTTTCCTGTCCCCCAGGGCACTACCCGGACCCCCATACACCTTTCATGGCAAATATCTTGCATATATGCCTTCTTGCAGGGCACTCTAAAAATCGAACTTTCGAGTCCCATTGACTTGCATTGAGTTCAGTTCGTGTTCGAACTTGAACTTTTGAAATTGTTCGAGTTCGAATGCGAACTGAACACGGGGGTGTTCGGCTCATCCCTACTCTCCTCTTGATTGATGTCTTGCTGCTGTGGCTCCTGAACAAAAGACAGTGAGGATCACTGACCTAGTAGGTTGTTGAAAGAGCACCAAAATTTCGGTCCTTTTACGTTGGGGGCACCTCTGCGATTTCAGTTCGCCAACCCTGCTGTGAATTCACTATTCACCGCAGGGTCCCCGAAGTGCGCTGAACAAGGAGTCGCCAAAGACAGCTGTCTCCTGCTGAACACCGCTGAACAAACTGCCGAACGCCGCTGCAACCTCTGATCAGCCCGCCGAACACCACCGAAGACAGACGATAAGCTTGCCGAATGCCGCCGAACTGGAGAAAAAAAAATACTGAACTCTGCTATTTTTTAAAAAGGTGTTTAAAACAATCAAAATGTGTGTAAATAATAAAATAGGTCCTATAAAAAACAACAAAACGATCTGTTACAGAATTTAAAAAAAATGCCATTAAAAAAAATGGGATTCAAAAATTAGATGGATAAAAACAAACCACGATCAAACTAATGAGGTGAACATATTTTACCAGTTCTGACAACTTTAGAGATGTAACACTTTGATAGCGATGGACGAAAACACTACTTTAACACGGGATCTTGGCAATCCTGTCAACAATGAAAGGTCTCTGAAAAGTATTGGCTTTTCCATTTCGGCTCAGTATGGCCTTGGGTGGCCTGGTCTGGTACAGAATAATGAAACACATTCCGGCAAACAGAAAGCTCACATGTGCATTGGGTAATATATATGTTATTATTAGCAGATAACACAACACATGTGTACAAATATGCAGCTGGAAGTGATGCCAGGAGACTGCGGAGGCGGACATGGGGTGCGTTTTAGCACTCTAGCCAAAAAAAGGTGACAAACCAGAGTAAGGATCAGCAGGGGTCAATTATTAACCTTTGGTACCCTGCTTGGCCAGAAAAAAAGTAATATTTGGTTGTGTCGCCTTTTGCTGTGGTTGCGGCACGCATTCGCCGTGGCATCATGTCGATAAGCTCATGCAATGTCACAGCATTTATTCGCGTCCAGAGTGGCATTAATTTGTGGCCAAGATCTTGTATTGATGATGGGAGAGTCGCAGCGCTGCGTAAAGTCTTCTCCAGCACATTATTCCAAAGATTCTCAATGGGTTAAAGTCTGGACTGTGCGGTGACCAATTTATGTGTGAAAATGATGTCTCATGCTCCCTGATCCACTCTTGCACAATTTGAGCTTGATGAATCCTGGCATTGCCATCTTGGAATATGCCCGCTGTGCCACCAGGGGAGAAAAACCCCATTGTTGGAAAAACCTGCTCATTCAGTATATTCAGGGAGTCACATGAACTAATTTTTTTGGGCACATAACTTTGCTGAACCTAGACCTGACCAACTGAAACAACCCCATATCTTAATATGCCGATCCCGATCTCAAGATCTCTCC
Organism: Leptobrachium leishanense; assembly: GCA_009667805.1. Lineage (NCBI taxonomy): Eukaryota > Metazoa > Chordata > Amphibia > Anura > Megophryidae > Leptobrachium > Leptobrachium leishanense. The sequence continues at coordinate 307,333,806 of CM019067.1, forward strand.
CCCTCCGTTCTCTCTCAGGTCAGTGATTGTCTGGGATCTCTGCCTGGATGGCCGCTCACTACCTGAAGATCAACATGTCCAAGACCGAGCTCCTTCTAATTCCCCCCTCTAACTCTACTCCAATTTCTGACTTCTCCATAATTGTTGACGGTATCACTATCCTTCCTTCTGCACAAGTCCGTTGCCTCGGAGTGACAACTCCATTCTTTCCTTCAGCCCCTACATCCAATCGCTCTCATCATCTTGCCGCAATCACCTCCATAACATAGTCAGAAATGGACGAATTTGGCAAACAACACCACCAAGCAACTTATCCACTCTCTTGTTATCGCCCGCCTGGACTACTGCAACAACCTCTTGATTGGCCTTCCTATCTCCCGCCTCTCCCCCCTGCAGTCCATCCTAAACACATCAGCCTGGCTTATCCATCTCATGCGTCGCTCTGTCTCTGCTGCTCCTCTCTGTGAATCCCTGCACTGGCTCCCCATCCACAGCCGAATCAAATTCAATCTACTCACCCTGACCTACAAAGCCCTCACTAACACCACCCATCACTACCGGTCCTCACTAACACCGCCTCTCACTACCTGTCCTCACTAACACCGCCCCGCACTACCTGTCCTCACTAACACCGCCCCCATTACCTGTCCTCACTAACACCGCCCCTCACTACCTGTCCTCACTAACGCCGCCCCTCACTACCTGTCCTCACTAACACCGCCCCTCACTACCTGTCCTCACTAACGCCGCCCCTCACTAACGCCGCCCCTCACTACCTGTCCTCACTAACTCTGCCCCTCACTACCTGTCCTCACTAACACCGCCTCTCACTACCTGTTCTCACTAACACCGCCCCACACTACCTGTCCTCACCAACACCGCCCCCATTACCTGTCCTCACTAACACCGCCCCTCACTACCTGTCCTCACTAACACCGCCCCTCACTACCTGTCCTCACTAACGCCGCCCCTCACTACCCGTCCTCACTAACGCCGCCCCTCACTACCTGTCCTCACTAACACCGCCCCTCACTACCTGTCCTCACTAACACCGCCTCTCACTACCTGTCCTCACTAACGCCGCCCCCATTACCTGTCCTCACTAACACCGCCCCTCACTACCTGTCCTCACTAACGCCGCCCCCATTACCTGTCCTCACTAACACCGCCCCTCACTACCCGTCCTCACTAACACCGCCTCTCACTACCTGTCCTCACTAACGCCACCCCATTACCTGTCCTCACTAACACCGCCTCTCACTACCTGTCCTCACTAACGCCGCCCCCATTACCTGTCCTCACTAACACCGCCCCTCACTACCTGTCCTCACTAAACACCGCCCCCATTACCTGTCCTCACTAACACCGCCCCTCACTACCTGTCCTGACTAACACCGCCCCCCACTAACACCGCCCCTCACTAACGCCACCCCCATTACCTGTCCTCACTAACACCGCCCCCATTACCTGTCCTCACTGACACCGCCCCACACTACCTGTCCTCACTAACACCGCCCCCATTACCTGTCCTCACTAACACCGCCCCTCACTACCTGTCCTCACTAACACCGCCCCTCACTAACGCCACACCCATTACCTGTCCTCACTAATCACCAAATACACCCCAGCCTGTCCCCTACGATCCAACAATGACCTGCGCCTGGCATCCTACCTCATTACCTCTTCACATGCCAGATTGCAGGACTTTTCTCGTGCAGCACCGACCCTATGGAACGCACTTCCTCGCAATATCAGACTGTCCCCAAATCTGGCTTAATTTAAACGCTTCCTTAAGTCCCTTCTATTTAGGGAAGCCGACCACCCGACTCCGTAACAAGACATCCGACCAACCCAAAAACAGTCCTCACCTCTCCCTGCATTAACTCATCACTGCAGCCCCCCCTCCTGTTTCTAATCCCCCTCACCCATCTAGCTTGTAAATTCCCACGGGAATAGGGTCCTCATATCCTCCTGTATCTGCTGGCAGGAATACTGACCTGCCTCCTGTATGTATTGTAGAATTGTCCTGTCTTTACCCACTACATCTTGTACAGCGCTACGGAATGTGTTGGCACTTAATAAATAAATAATAATAATAATAATAATAAGCTTGTATGACAGGTGGTGACTTTTTTTGGCCGGGCAATATGCTCTTACGTCCAGGGTATCCTGCCGTCAGTGTCCACAGGGTAAGAGAATGGTCCTATCAAAGGACTCGTGAAAGGTTCTGTGATAGGTCCGAAACGTTGAACATTCTAATAAAGTTGCTCCTTTGTGCACACTCCTGGTGTTGTGACCGGTTCCTTATCTCCTTATGTGAAATATTTGACAGGAATGGAAGCCTGACCTTAGGGGGTGGGAGGGACCCTGAGTGTACCTTTACCACTTTCAGTACCATGGACAGAACCATGGCTGCCACTGATTGAAATGACTGTAAAATATGTGATTATTTTTTTTAATGCACTTTGAGCCATGGTTTCCTTGATTTGGTTCTTTTTAGAATGCTTGCAACTGGCATTAACCGAAGCAAGTTGACTCTTTTTATTGCAATGAGCGTATAAGTTACCTATAAGAAGACCCAGGAATGCTGCTCCGTTCATTTCTATTATATATATTTAGATGTATTGTTTGCTCTGGGCCCTATTACAAGGTTGGTGTAAATGTAACAACTCCATAAGCTACACTATAATAGCTCTGAATAGTTTGGAATTTTCACAAATGTGTAGCAATAAGCTCTGTTTAAAAATAGTGGGAATTTAGTTCACAAAACATGCCAATAAATTGCTTCGGTGCTCTCTCGTTCCCTGCACTTCAAGGAATCAAAATCCCCGACCCTGTGGTGAGTTTAGCATTCTCCGCAGGGTCCCCGAAGTGCAGGAAAACCCACCACAAAACCGCAGATTGGGAAAAAAAAGAAGCCAAACTTATCGGATAAAATAATTTTGGCGGTTCTGGCACAGGGAAAAGTGCTGCCCTGCAACATGTAGAATTCATATGGGATTCCTTTCTGATTGCTCGCATGCGACGAATGAATTCTACATGTTGCAGGGTGGCATTTTTTATGCGATGCCCATCAGCATGAATAAATTGTATGTATCCATGAAAACATGGCCGCCCTGGCAAGCCTACAATCCTCATATCATTAGGCTAATTTTTCTTTCAGACATTTTTAAATCTAACCAAATATTTGTTTGTAATTTACACCCCAAAAAAACAAACCAAAATGTATATAAATGTTCTATGTATGCAGGCACATCTTTACTGATCCAAAAAGATGGCAGAATCAAGCCCAGCCAAAACTGGAAAGAAATTCTGCTATTTTTTCATGATTTACCATTTTCTCACCTGGTTCCGGTTAAAGAAAAATCACTCGGCACATATAACAAGCTCTCAGCGTGAGCTGAACTTGCTCAAAACAATATGAAAGAAAAGCAAAGCGCCTGGTGCAAACATTGTATTATTAGCGACTTAGTCCAGGTTCATCTTTCATGCAGGACTCCAGACAGGCTCAGCATCCTTCATTTAGTCAGACGCAATCATTTATCTCCTTGTATTTTAAATAGAACATCTGGGCAAGATAAATTAAAAGAAATATATGTATCTGACAAAAAGCAGGCACGCTATAAAGAAGTAAAAACATTTGCTTAATATGTTTTAGTGATGTAACAGAATATGCCTTGAGATATATCACTCTCAGCCTCTCTACCTTCTTACAGTATTGGTGACTGTAGTTTTCCTGCTCCAGATGAATAAATGAATCTGACTTTACTTCATCAGCTATATATTGAATTGCAAGTGTGTCGAGTATATACTACTAAAGTATGACTGTATAACCCACCATATTTCCAATAGAGCTTGCTGCCATATGGTCACTATATTTGTGTTTGAATATTACAAGTCCTGATTATACCGGCACTGAAATGTTATATGTATATATATATATCCTAATATGAGCTACATTAAATGTGAAATTCCTAAATGGAGTGAACAAAGGTGTACCTGTTCCCCTGGCAAACTAAACCACTAGAGCATTTCTGACATTACATATAAACATCCCATGCGGCGTAATAGATTGCATGTATGTATGGAGATGATAGATAAAGCGATGGATAGATAGATAGTGTAACAGATCTCTGTGCCCGAACAGCGTCACATCTGCCAAATGCCGCTTTCTCACTGGACACCCAGTTTCTCCTCCTGACTCTCACACCTTTCTCTAGTACCTTAGCCACAGCTTAAAGCCCGGTGCATGTAGAGAGCCTGGCTAGCACCCCCAGAAATAAGCTGTAGCTGTAGACCTGGAGCCTTTCCTTGGCACAGCGGGCAGAAGGTACCTGCTACCCCAAATCGTGAGCCGAGACTTCAAGCTTGGTCAGAATAGAATTGACTGTTTATTATACAGGCACAGAGATACACTCAACCACCAACACATTTGCATACAATCAAGCAGATAGCTGCACAGATCAGATAACTGCACATGACCTTCGAACAATGGAGAATGGGGAAGGAGAAAGCAGGGTAAACAAAAGGAATTTCTTACAGAGAGAACTTATACAATAGAGAGAGCAGGTACTAATACAGAGATCTACACTATACAGGGAAGGGTTAGATAATTGAGGGAATGTACGCAAAATACACAACAAGAGACTATACAATAAATACACAAGGGAATAATACACAGACATCATAAATCTGTAGTTAACTGGCAGATATATAAAATAGTGAAAACCAAATATATTTAAAAGGCCCACCAGTTCCCCCAATAGTCTCTTTCACGGACCATAGTCTCTGGGCAGGAGGCTAGCGCACAGCCCCCTTCAAGTCACACAGTGACACCGTGTTCTGTCACAGATAGATAGATAGATAGACATATGATATGGAGCTTGCAGATGGAGAACATATGTGGGGTTCTTTGGATTCCCTACAAGAGCAAGTCATAAAGTCTGACATGTTTTTAATCAATATTGTTCTTGTTCAAAACACTATTTCTGATCTTTCGTTACTGTTCTTGGCTTTTCCCCTGAGATTGTTTTAATACTACATATCTTGGACGATATCTTCAAAGAGATCACCGCTCGTACTGTATACAACATGCAATGAACCAGTGGTCTATTTACAAAACTCGTTGAATGCACTTAATAAATTCTCATCAATGTTTAAATCGTTTCCATATAATGGCTTTAACACAAAACAGCTGAGAGATATCACAAGGCACTCAGGAGAACAGGAATTGTGTCCTGGCAAGGGGTTTTAAACATTTTATTTAGCGTCTTGAATGAATAATTCATGTTTTTTTTTTCTACTATATATTATTTATACGGTAAAATATCAAATATAAATTGGGAGCGAACCAAGATTTTAATAAAAGGAGATGAAGGATGGCGGAATGTACAGGATGTGGAAATTGGCCAGTAACGTTTCATTTAGAAAAAAAGCAAGATTTATTCTTAAATATAAATATAATGAGCTCAAATAATTTGATACAGCTCTACATGTATATGTATCCTTACCAAAAGTCATGCGCTCGACAATAACCTGAACACAGTTCAAGTGCCTTTGTGCTCTGTTGGCTTGAATGTAGATAGATGGAGTGATAAGCACTCACAGGACTAAACTATAGGGGTGATTCAATGAGAGCCGAATTGGCCAATGGCTACTCAAAAAGTAGGCAGTTCTCAAATATTGCCGAATTGCCAGCAAAATATGGCGACCTTCGGCGGCAGGGAAATTCCCCATAAAGTAGTAATGGTTAATTTATATAGAGAACGCCAAACAGCTGTGAAAAGTTGGTGAAATGCCCTGATTTTCGGTGGTTTCTTTCAACAGGATTAAGCAGGCGAATCCCATAGGTTTCATTGAAAATAAATATCCCCGTTATTATTAAAGATTTATTCAACTGTTTATTATTTTCATTTGCAGCAAAAAGTCTTTTTTATTAATTAATTTTTTAGAAATTTTTAGGCATTCTTCAGGATTTTTTCAGCCAAATTTTGGATTACGTTTTTTTTTTTTAAGTTCTTTTTTTTACTCTGTAACAGACCTTTTTATTCATAGGACCTTATATGTCATTTCCATGCATTATTTTTTTTAAATGCCTTTTTTGTTTTTTTTCACTCCTGTTTGTGGCTAGTTGGCTTTTTTCCAACAGTGTTCGGCCTGTGGACGGAGTTGCTCAGCGGTCTGTATGGCGATTTGTTGGCTTCGTTCGGCTTTAGATTAGTGATTTCCCGTAACTTTGTTCGATACACGATATCTTTAACATAACCTCATAGAAAGAAGTAGAGGGGAGCGATATCTGGTTAAGGAGGTGGCCAGGGAATTTAGTCACCCCTTCCAAACCACCGGTCTGGAAAGGTTTAATTTAGGAACCCGCAAACATGCAGTCCCCAATGTGGCGGGGCACCATCTTGCTGGAAAATGATGGTTGGTTGAAGGCCATGTAGTTGTGGTGCCACGTATTCAGTCAAAAGGTCAAGGTAAACATTTGCAGTAATTGATGTCTCAAAGAAAAACAGACCAATGATGCGATTGCACATGATCCCACACCACACATTCATCTAAAGCAAAGGATCACTGATGCCATTGCCACCATTGATGAGGGTATGCTACAGCAAACATGGCAAGAAATCGAGTACCGTCTTGATGTGCTTCGTGCAACTAATGGTGCCCATATAGAGGTGTATTAAATGAGGCAAATAAGCTTAAATATATATACGTCTCATTTTGTAATAATCTTCACTTATCTGTCTTTTCATTTGCCTTTGGAATAAATTTTTGAATTTGTAAAGAGACTTTATGGACACCCTATATATCAAACTAGCATTTATGATACATATGTGATATCATATTTATGATTTACTAAGGAAAGAAGCAGGATGTTTTAAAAAATACCTTCAGTGATGCATGAAACTGACAGCTCTAGAGATGTTATAAAAATAGACGTTGGTGGTAATGGTGGCAGCGGTGGGACAGCACGATAATTCAGCACACCTGTGTTATTCTTCCAGGTCGGCGATGATTTGTCGATGAGGTCAAGAGGAATGTATTAATCATATGATCACCAGGGGGAAATCACTGATGGAACGTTGCCATGTAAGTCATGAACAGGGTGTGTTTTCGTTGCTGGGTTCGTATACCTGCTGATTTAAGATTGTCATACAATGTCATAATGGCTCGGACGTATCCTGTTACTCTTTAAATAACATGCTGCCCTTTTGTAGCTCTGCAAGCTTTCAATCATTGTTACTGTGTAGCCACAGAACTGAAGCTGTCCCTGAGTAAATATGTCTGACAAAGTGACATCATCCAGATCATCATTACCGCAGCTAGGTACATAACGTATGTGGTTAGAAGTCATGGCGAAGAGGGCAGTCGCTTCAAAATGATACCAGATGTGTAGCGTTCATGGAAAATGCCTTTTATGAGATGGAAGTCAAACTGGTGCACTTTTGACTTGGACATTTTACATTCCATGTCATTTCTAGGCACCTACTGAGTGTACAAATCAGCAGGGTAGTAGTTTATTTTGGTCCACTTCCAAGTATGAAATGTATTCTAGCCCCGAGCTTTCCCTAACAGAGACCCTATTGTTCAAAGATCATGTGTTCGATCGTAATCTCGATTTCATGACATGACTCGACTCTTCCCACTAAATGCTCAATGCAAACTGTCGACTGCATTAACATACACATGGACGCTATGTTGTACATCACGGCTATCAAACTCTGGCCCCCTTGCATGTTTCTGAACTACAACTCCCACGATTCTCTGACCATCTATTACGTTGTAAGAATTCTGGGAATTGTAGGCTTCAAGATCTCGGGGGCTGTGGGTTTGACATTGTTGTACATTACACGTTTTTTGCACATTTTACTCCAAATTCACTCCGTTTAATGTGTCGATGTGCTTTGAAATGAAAGAATAGAAAAAATTAGGATTGAGAAGAATTATTTCATGGAATTGTTTCTTTAGACAAAGTCTCACTTTTTGACACTAAGTAGATGTTTTTTGATGATACACAAGCTGAAGCGCTCATGGAGTTCTTCCATCAAATGGAATTCAAAAGGTCGACCAGAATTTTCTACCCAACATTGTTGCAGATTGTTGTTCCTAAACCACTTCCATCCAGTTTATCCCACAGCAGCTGGAGGGGGTTGAAGTATGGAGACTTTGGTGGCCATTCTGTGATTTGAGACCTAAAGTCTTCTTCTTCAGAAATAAATAACAATGAGAAGGAGAGATGCACCCCTAATGAATGAACAAAAAAGCCGCTCTAGTGGGTGCTCATAGGACTCCGAGCATGCGCAGGCTCCCAGCATACAGTAAGGAGAAAGTCCAGGTACTCTACTTGGTGAATTTGTGAGGTTTCATTCATGATATGGTCTTTCTCAAGCCCCTTCTTTAGAAATAGAATGAAGGTTTGCTGCTTCTGGTCATTTTCTTAATGTAAGAGGAACCCTTTACTACTAAGGTGTGTACAAGAGGCTGTTCACCAAAAAGAGCCCCAGACGATTAACTTCTTTCCCCATGCTTGACAATGTATCCTGTATATAGGATACCAATACACGTAGAACTTAAATCCTTCAAAACTGGGTGCATAGATCAATTCTTATAATGGCTGGGCTTGTGCAGTGAGAAGACAATACTGGAGGCTAGCCAGAGTTCAGGGACACAGACGTACACGAGGTCAAAAGAAAAAGTTTGGTCAAGGATGCCAGAGGTCAATAGAGTCAGACAAAGCCAAGTCAGGGAAAACAGAATATGAGAGAAATCCGTGTACAAGCCGGATCGATATGCAGTAGATCAAAGATACAATATAATGTGAGGTATTTCCCAAGAAGGGACAATCAAAAAAGAGGGAGAGCGAAGCAAGGGGGCAGGGAGCCATCTCAGTGATGGAGTCAAGGTAAGTATAGGTGACATAAAAGCAATGGCGTATATCTTTTTGATGAAGTACTGGAAGCATTAACATACAGTACGGAGCCGTCAAAGTTGACCCACATGGGAAGATTGCAACTCTACTGGAATAGAGGCTCCAGCTTTAAACCCCTTAACAATGTTGGGTGTGCTATGCCGTACCAGCAGCAGGTGGGCTTGAAGGCAGCATTGCATGCTCCGTGTCTCCTCGGCAACTCCTCCAGCCCTCCTTTTTTCTCCCGGCGACTTGTCGCTGTCGTAGTCTTAAGGGGGATTGGCTAAGACACCCTTAACATTTTGGTAAAATGAAGTCTAGATTGAAATATATTGCATTTTTAAGTCTGTCAGCCAAATGGGAACGGAGTTCTCCCTGCTAAAATAGAAAGGGAACTGCGTTCCCAGGTGTTCCCACTTGACCTGACCCTTGGGGAATGTGTTTTGCTAGAAATTTATTTTTTGCATATAATGAGACACTCAACCATCCCCTGACCAGTTCCGGTATTTCATGTGTTCTAGTTGAAGCCCATCTGGTGCTACTAATTAAGCCCTTTGATTAGTTGAATCAGATGTGCTTGAGATAACACCTCTTTTGCACATTTGTGCTTTTGTGAGGGATTCTATTAAGGGGTTAAATAATTTTGTGACTGCAGGATTCATTAAAGGGAGAGTCTAAAAAAAGAGTTCCCTTTTTTTAGTCTTAAATAACGGAGCAGATGTTGCCGACAGCCTCTGCCCAATTAGGCCAGTATTACAATGTTGGTGCTAACTTAACCAGAGCTGTTGTAAACTTCCCAGAGCCATTATAGTCTATGGAGGTTTTCAGTTTACAACAGCTCTGGTTAAGTTAGCACCAACATTGTAATATGGCCCTTAGTTTTTATTTATCTTTTTCTATTTTTGGTTGGTTTTACTCGCCTATTGTCCCTCGCCGCACGCAGCTCCTATGCTTTGGCTCAGGGACTACTGAACCCGGAAGTCCCTGAAGCTTTCTAATGCAATTTGAGGTCCTACGCAACTTGAGTAGCATAGAAACTGCAAACTGCACAGCGATACTTTACATACACAAGTTCCATAGCGACTGTACAGAACGATGGATTGGAGATGCGTACATCCGATCCATCGGCTACCTCTCTGAGAAGGCTCGCTACTGCGATTGGTGTCATGGTAACGTCGACATGCTCCCTGCGTAATGACGTTGCTTGTGACCAATCTAGTGACCGACAGCTGGGAAATTCAAATTCCTGGTGACACTAGATGGGGTACAGAAAAAGGTATCCACTTCACCCTGCAATTTACGCCAGAATGGGGGAGCCTGGAAGGGGGAAAGGAGCGGCACTCTTCACATCCTGACCACTTTAAAACTATAAAGTGGACAATATGAGTATAATGCCCCTTTAAAAGCTACATTTTCAGTTGAATTTGGTGGAAACCACTTGAAGTATTCGTCTTGTAGAGCTATTTCAGTTGCTTTTGCTTGATCTGTTCATTGCAAACCACTGAGGGTCTGCAAAATTTAACAATAAACCAGATTTGCAATGGGGGGGGGGTTGAATAATTTTGACTACACCTGTACTATATTTCAAATAACGATGACCAGGTCACCCAACTAATGGCGCGGTTATTGTCGAAACGTATAAATTCGATAAATTCTCGTTTTTAATGAATATGGGTTAATGAACACTAGAGCTGAACTGGACCTCAGCTTGAGTAGATTTACTTTCTAACCATTTACGGTCCTGAGAGGAGCAAACGGCTCGCAAAGCCCAGAACGAGATGACTGCCCGGTATAAAAATGTGGGAGAAAAACATTCAAATGGCAGAAACTCAAAAGGAGGAAAGCGGCCGTTGCACGTGCTCAACATATTCTCACAGTTTCTTCTAAAAAAACATCTCTGTGTGCTTCGCTATGTGTTTTGACCACATTAAAGAGTCTTAGCACTCGGAATGTTATGGAACCAATTTAACGCCAGTTAGTGGTAACACTTATAGTGTGTGTGATTCCAGTTTGGGACGCTTTATACAGTTATTACACGTGTTATGTGCCAGGCACGGAGGTGTTTAATACAATCCTTGTTCTTGAATAAATTAGCTCAACATGTATCACCACGCCGGGTCAAGAAATGTACGGTTAATGACGGCAAAAAGGAACGTCAGCCAGTTTAACCCCACACAGAAATGAAACTTTACGTAGCTAGATGGAAACGTGACAAAATTGGCATATTCCATAGGAATTCCCATGAATATTTCTATTTTTCAAGAGAACTTTCCATGCACGTGCAGAAAGAAAAACATTATATAAAAACACACAGATGAATGAAATAAAGTTCCGTGGATCATTTTCCAGTTTCGTGTCACAAAATGTAACAAATCTCTTCCAGTGGGGATTCAAGGGATGCACGAAAGGAGCTTTCTTTTTTTTAAATAAAAAATTGCCTGCAAAGTGGAAGTGGAAGGTGAGGAAAGAAAGGAATGGAAAGGAGATTGTAAGGAAACGTAAAGGAGAAAGGAAAGGGTGAAGGAAAGTAAGGGCATGGTATGGAGAAGTGAGTGGAAAAGGAAACTAAAATGAAAAATAAGATGAGAAGAGTGAGGAAATGTATAAAATTATGAAGAATGTCAATATTTATTACAAAATAGACAAATGAAGGAATAGTGAATATAAAGTATAATATACGTAACAAATATATATTCTTGATCCACAGGCTTCTTATCGTTTCCTCTTGCTTTTTTTATTCTCATAGCTTTCTTTTATCTCTCCTACCTTTTCTATGTTACTTATCGCGTTGCCCTCGCTAAAACCGGGATGTTAAGAGCAAAAACTTGCGTTCACTAACTTTCCCTTTGAGTCCCGGTTTCCCAGCAGATCACGGGACGGGCGCTGAGTCCGGCAGCCTGTCCCTTAGTGATCACTAGGCTCACGAATGCTGGGGGCAATGCTACAGCGCCATCCCCAGCATCCCCTCCATGGCGTCGATAGGACTCCATAGAGGATCATAGTGCTGCCAGGTCACATGACTGGCAGGATCCTGTCGGTTGGAGTGATCGCGGAGGAAGACAGTCTCCCTCTGCTCCCGGTGGCCAGAAGCAGCGGATCGGGCTGCTGTTCTCGCAGTGGGATGAGAAGTGAGTATGTGATTTTTTTGGGGGGTTTTGAGCTGCAGGTAACGGATTCTGCAGCAGCGCAATCCATAGCCTGCACCTCTGAGCTGGTGGAAACATTTTCGTTAGGACCAAGCGATCCGAACGCTAATTAACCCCTTAGCGACCAGGCGGTTTTACACAAATCCGTCCTTTAGTGACCGCTGCTGTTTTTACGTTTCTGCGCTGTTAGTGTTTAGGTCAAATTTTCCTCTTAATCGTTTATTCAACACACACATATTATACACCCTTTTTCCCGCCATTAAATGGACTTTCTAGAAATACCATTATTTCCATCATATCAAATAGTTTACTATAAAAAAAAATATGAAATATGATGAAAAAAATGGTAAAAACACACTTTTTCGTAATTTAATCCACAAAATCTACAACCACCAAAAAAGACCCCGGCTAAATAGGTTCAAAATTTTGTCCCGAGACTAGAAATACCCAATTTTTACATGTGTTTGCTTTTTAACCCCTTCACTGCTGAGCCAGTTCACCTATGTGCGCTGCGCTCATTCTGACTAGTTTGTGATGACAGCCTAGGTCCTATTTAATTAAACCCCCCCAGACAAAAAAAACTTATAAAAAAAAAAAAAAAATGTTTTTTTTTAATTATTATTTTTTTTTAAATTTCAGGCCATGATCAGGCCTTTCAAATGATGTCAAATATGACCATCTAGCTGCCATGGATCGGGAGATAGGATCCCCTTATCTCTACATGGCAGCTAGATGGTTAACTGGCCCACTGACATCCTCACACATATGGTGAGGTTGTCAGTGGGTGGGGGGAGACCTGGAGGCTTGGCTGACATCCAAGATGTCAGCCCCCCTCCAGGTTCGAATTGCGGCGAAACCGTTAATGCTATACACCGCTGAAAAGGGGAGACTCTCCCCTTTTCAGCGGTGCAAAAAGCATCTCCCTAGCTTCAAGGGTTGGGGAGATAGAGCCCCTCCCTTCCATTGATTTGCATGGGGACGCCTGCTGATGACGTCACCACGCAGCGTGGCGACATCATCAACCTCGCCTGCCCATGTAAATCACATGGGCAGTCTTCCTCCCTGCCAGATCACCGAGGGATCCAGCGAGGGAGGTAAGTATCGGGCGGGAGGGGGATTAGGCGCCGCTGACGTACCCTTTACATCCACGGGTCTAAGGGAGACCCGTGGACAGGACGTACAGGGTATGTCAGTGGTCCATCTTTCACTTTGCACTCCCCATGTTTAGGTATAGGAAGAGTAACTTAAACGCTCGCTACGAATTTCAAATTAACGAGCGCTAATGGGTTTTTCAACCCGTCAGCTTTTCGAAGGTGATCTGGCCGCAGCGCTATGACCACCTTTAAGCTAACGCTGTCGCTGACGCTGATGCTAGTGTTAGCACACGTAGAAGAGCAAATAGCTCTGGCAGTAAAAAAAGGGGGACAAAACATTTTTTAGATACATAAAAGAGAGAAGAAAAGTAAAACAAGGATTAGTTAGATTAAAAACAAAGGAAGGAAGGTATTTAGAAGAGGATAAAAGTCTCGCTGACTGCCTCAATGAATATTTTTGTTCAGTCTTTGCAGAAGAAAAGGAAGGAAAGGGACCTCAGTTAGGAGGAAACACTAATGAGACATTTACATATGACTTTACAGAGGAGGAGGTTCTACAGCAGTCTAAAGTAAAGACAAATAAGTCAATGGGGCCTGATGGGATCCACCCTAAGTTATTAAAAGAGCTCAGTGGTGTAATAGCAAAACCGTTAACGGGAGTCGTCCCAGAAGACTGGAATTTAGCAAATGTTGTGCCCATTTACAAGAAGAGTAGTAGGGAGGAATCTGGGAACTATAGGCCAGTTAGTCTTACATCAGTAGTGGGGAAATTAATGGAAACCATGTTAAAGGAAAGGATTGTTGAACATCTAAAAACACATAGATTACAGGATCAGAAAAAACATGGGTTTACCTCAGGGAGATCATGCCAAACTAATCTTATTGATTTTTTTGATTGGGTAACAAATAGACACAGGTGGTGCAGTAGACATTGCTTATTTAGATTTCAGTAAGGCTTTTGATACTGTTCCGCATAGAAGGCTTATCAATAAATTGCAATCTTGCAAATCAATAAATTGCAATATTGTTGAATGGATTATGCAGTGGCTGAGTGACAGGCAACAGAGGGTTGTGGTAAATGGAGTTTATTGGGCGCAAGGTCTTGTTACCAGTGGGGTACCTCAGGGGTCAGTACTTGGACCTATTCTCTTTAATATTTTTATTAGTGATATTGCAGAAGGTATTAAAGGTAAAGTATGTCTTTTTGCTGATGACAAAGATTTGCAACAGGGTTGAAGTTCCTGGAGGGTTCAGCCAAATGACAAATGATTTAGGTAAACTAAAAAAATGGTCGGAGCTTTGGCAATTGAGTTTTAATGTGGATAAGTGCAAGATAATGCACCGGGGGCGTAAAAACCAAATGGCTGAATATAGAATATTTGATACAGTCCTAACCTCAACATCTGAGTGTTGGGATTTAGGGGTTATTATTTCAGAGGATCTAAGGGTAAGTAGTCAATGTAATAGAGCAGCAGGAAATGCTGGCAGAATGCTTGGTTGTGAAGGGAGAGGTATTAGCAGTAGGAAAAGGGAAGTGCTCATGCCACTGTACAGAGAACTGGTGAGACCTCACTTAGAGTACTGTGTGCAGTACTGGAGACCGTATCTCCAGAAGGATATAGACATCTTAGAGAGAGTTCAGAGAAGGGCTACTAAAATGGTATATGGCTTGAAGGAGAAAAGTTACCAGGAAAGGCTTAAATGATCTTAACATGTACAGCTTGGAAAAAAGACCAGACAGAGGAGATATGATAGAAACATTTAAATACGTTTTTAAAGGGACAGTGAGTTTTCCATGAAATAAGGGTTAAAAATAAAAACGAAAAATTCCTTCAAATATCGTGCCTAGGAGGTCCCCATAACCTGCCCATGAAGTGGCGGATTTCTAGGATATATAGAAATATGTAAAAACCAAAAAAATGACATTTCAAATGACGGTAAATGCTTTTCCTTTAATCTATCCATAAACAACTGCTTGGGGCGGCAGTCTGTATGAAAAGAGGAGACATTTTCAGACACGCAGAAAAAGTTTACTGATTTTTTGGCGGTGAAAAGCAGGAGAATGGTAAATTCTAGACCAAATAGCCGATTTGGAAAGTGAGATAAATGGGAGAATTTTTCTGGTTTGGCTATTTTGACCTAGAATTTTCCATTCTCCAGTCATTCTCCTGAGTTTCACCTTTCTCTGAATAACCCTGTCAGGGTTATTCAGAGAGCGGTGAAGAGCAGGAGAATGACTTCAGAATGGAAAATTCTAGGTCAAACTAGCCAAACCAGAAAAATTCTCCCATTTAGGCTAGGGTCAGACTAGCGAATTTTTAACGTGCATTTAGGCGCACTTAATCACGGTCGAACTAGCAGCAAATGACGGGCAATGAAGGCCAATATACGAAGTACAGTCGCACGAAAGTCCCTAGAAAGTCCACGAAAGTCTGACCCTAGCCTTATCTCACTTACCAAATCGGCTATTTGGTCCAGATTGTTCTCTTTTCCTGCCATTCTCCTGGTTTTCACCTTTCTCTGAACAACCCTGAGAGAGAGGTGAAAGGCAGGAGAACTGGCAGGAGAAGAGAACAATCTAGACCAAATAGCCAATTTGGAAAGTGAGTTAAATGGGAGAATTTTTCTGGTTTGGCTATTTTGACCTAGAATTTTCACTTCTCCAGTTATTCTCCTGCTTTTCACCGCTCTCTGAATAACCCTGTGAATGTTTAATCCCGAGGTGAAAAATAACACTGCTTTAGATGTTATTTTGAATTTTTTTCAAACATCAGTTAAATGCAGCATATTAGGATGTTTTAGGAGGGAAATTAATTCTCAAATCTCAATCAGAAGCAGACACCACCCCACCCCCTCAGTATAGTGTACAATGTATCAAATTGATTACCAGACTAAAAACACCTGGTGTTATGCCCGTTTGTGAACAGAGGTCATTTAGAGTTGATAATCTTTCCACGTACACATTAGTTTATAATTCAATATCTAATAAACCGTTGCTTATAATATTCTGCAGTAAAGAGTCTCTTTATTTCTAGATTTTCTAGTATTTTTTTAAGCATTTTCTATACTTTTTTCAAAATTTCTTTTTTTTTTTTCGAACTCGAACCGAACACACCCAAAAAGTTCGAAGTTCGCAAACTTTCGAACTGCCAAAGTTCGGGTCGAACTCCGAACCGTCCGAACCCGAACAGCTCATCCCTAGAAGGGAGTATATTTAAAAGGAAACAAAGTAGCAAAACAAGAGGACATAGTCTTAGATTAGAGGGGCAAAGGTTTAAAAGTAACATCAGGAAGCATTATTTTACTGAGAGGGTGGTGGCTACATGGAACAGCCTTCCAGTAGAAGTGGTAGAGGCCAAAACAGTAATTGAATTTAAGCAGGCATGGGATAGACATAAGGCTATCCTAAACAAAAGATAAATCCAGGTAAAGTATCCATGTAATTCGGCAGACTAGATGGGCTGAAAGGTTCTTATCTGCCAACATTTTCTATGTTTCTAAGGAGGTGACAGAGACCCTCGTTTTTATTATCTTCCATCTTTCTTTGTTTCTTTCTTTCATAACGTTCACGGTTTTCTTCTCTTTCTTATGGTTCTCTATCTTCCATCTTTCTTATCGTACCTTAGTTCTTACATATACTTATCATTCCTATCTTTCATCACTTTTCACTTTTATCTCCTCTATCTTATATCTATTTTTTTATCTTTCCTGTCTTTCTTGCTTCTCTTTCTTTTTCATTTCTTCCTCTCGCTTTCTTTCTCTCTCTCTCTCTCTCTCTTCATTTCTTTCATTCTCTCTCGTTCTCTCTTTCTCTTGTTCTTTCACTTTCTTTCTCCTTTTTTCCCCTGTTTTTTACTTTCTGTCCTACTTTATTTTTGCAATATGAAAAATAAAACCCCGTCACTCAAAATGCAAAACGTCCACGTGATGTATGTACGTACACAATGCATACTGCATGTGTCATTCCTCACTCATTTCCTATGTGGGATTGTGACAATGTAACTCGAGAGATATTTTTACAGGACGTACAGCTGTAATTATAACAAACATGCTTGGCTCACCGGCTCATTTTTCATACTAAGCAGAAGGATGTTGCGCTGGGTTGAGGTTTCCATCACAATCAGCATTATTTTTCTCAGAGTCTGGTCTTGCTGATGAACTCAACCCGCAACCTATAGTATCCCCGACATTAATTATATCCGCATCCTCTGGCTAGTAGCGCTGCTGTGGTCTGTTTACTTGATTTTGAATATAGTGTGTTATTTCTATCTCGCTATGGTTCACTGCAATTTCTGTGGAATCGGTTTTGAAATTCACAATCACTGGTTACATAATCTGAGGTTTATGTAACCAATCTCTGGTTCAGATAGGAAACACGCTCCTTACAAAACCACTGGTATTTTTCTGAAGTATTCTATTATCATTTATTACTTGCTAGCATATATTTATTGAGTCTCATCAGCAGTAAAGTGTGTTTAACCCCTTCACTATCAAGCGATTTTTGCTGAAAAAAAAAAGTTATCCTAACATTTATTTGAAGCATGGGACGTGAAGGTAACAATTAAATAGAGTGAAATAAATGTTTTGCACAGAAATTGTTATTTTAAAATAGTTAAAATAATTTTAATTTGCCAATTTTTAATTTTTCATGTATTAATTTATCCTTTACAAAGATATTGTTGAAATGGGAAGTTCTGAGCTCTAGATGGTGTCCATTATTTTACACAATTTCAATCGGGGGTCTGCATTATTATCATACAGGAAGAAAAGACCATTATGATAGATACAGTAATTGTGATAACGATAAATAATAAAAATGTTCAGATCTCCTGCTTATGAGGATTTGTAGTGATCATACTGAGATTATTAGGAATGCAGCTTCAAAAAAATACCAATAGAATATAAAATAATAGCTGTCTTTGCCTGTGTATGGAAATTACAGTGACACCTTGTATCTGTACTGTACAGGGATTTTCAATTATTATAACCCCCTGAATCATATCCCTGTACAGCAGTGAGTGACCCCAGAGTTCTCCCTTTATTCTGCTCTCTCCCTGGCTGCTGTAATACAGCAGTAATCTATCTGAACATTTTTTACAGTGAGGTTTAGGGCTGCTATTTTCTGCTGGTTTTATGTCTCTCTAGGGTGTTTGGAGAGCCATAAAACAAAGGATTTCGTTTCTCCACAGGGGATACATTAATCCTGCTTTAAAAAAGGTGTGAAAATGGTCTTTTTGCTATGCTAATGTGTGCTTTTCAATGCAAAATCATGATAACTGGAGGGTTAAATATTCCCTTACCACCAATATTTTCCATGTCACATATGATTGCTTCCAATCTTCCCAACTGTAGACCATCCCTCTTCCCCTTTAACCTATGGTGTTCTCTTATTATGATGGTCTACAATTAAATTATCTCACTCAGTTTTTGATTTCAGATTTGCTATTCAATTTATTCGACCCTTTGCTCCTCAATACCGAAAATGCTATAGAGTATAGCAAAGCTTTTTTTTTAAGGGATTCTCTATTGAAAAATAGAGTTCCTTTTTGGCCCTTAAATAACTGGGCAGAGGCTGCTGACAGCTACTATTAATCATTTTTTAGGTTATTTTACTTGGCTTTCGTCTCTCACCACGTGCTGCTCCTCCCTTACAGCTCAGGGACCCCTGAATCGAAAAGTCTCTGAAGCTTTAATGTGCCATTTGTGCACCCGGCAACTTGCGTAGCGTAGGAACCGCAAATTGACCACTGTTGTGGGATATGCGTACTTTATGTCCGAAAGTCCCATAGCGCCTACGCGGAACGATGAGTCAGAGCTGCGCGGATGTGCATGCAAAGATCTGCTTCATCAACTGCCTCTGTAGGACTGTTCACTAACACAGGGGGTCTCAGAGGGTGATGTCGGCACGTTCTCTGCATGCTTATGTCCCTATCGACCGATCTAGGAACCGGCAGCTGAGAAATTCATAATCCCTGCTGCTGGTGATGCTGGGCGGGGTGGAAGAAACTCCTTCACTTCACTCCACTCCACAATTTTAACCAGATCGTGGTAGCTGGGTGGGAGAAGAGGTGGACTCTACACATCCTGACCACTTTAAAACAATAAAGTGGTCAGGATGAGTAGAGTGTCCCTTTAACGCATTTACCTTCTGCTTTCATGCCTTCCTGATAGGGGATGAGAGCTGAGTCTGTTTTATTGCAGATCTCCGCACCTCTGCTTTGTGCTAGGTTTTTAACAACTTATCCCCTTCACTACCAAGATCGAGTTTACTTAATCTTAAAACACCTGCCGGTGTCCCGATACCAAGTATACTCGATTTGGTCAGCACTACTGTTGGGTACCAGCGTGGCAGGCAAGGTTACAAACCCAAGATGCAGTGATGCAACGGAAACAAGGTGTGGGAAAACCAGGGGTTTATTTGTCAGGTTCAGGTAAAATCAGGGCCGGCCCAAGCCACTGTGCTGCCTGGAGCGAAGGATGTGCTGCCCCCCCCCAAAAAAACCCCACGTGACATGTATGAGCGTATCAGAGCTCAATAGCAATAAAACTCACAGTAATGTGCGCTGCGTATGAGCGTATCACAGAGCTCCACAGCAATAAAACTCACAGTAATGTGCGCTGCGTATGAGCGTATCACAGAGCTCCACAGCAATAAAACTCATAGTAAACTCACAGTAACGTGCTGTGTGTACGAGTATCACAGAGCGCCACATATCCCGGGCCCACTGTCACACACCCACAAACTTACCCACACATCCACCTACAGACACACCCACAAACTAACCCACACATCCACATACAGACACACCCACAAACTAACCCACACATCCACATACAGACACACCCACAAACTAACCCACATATCCACATACAGACACACCCACAAACTTACCCACACATCCACATACATGCAGACGAGCTCTCCCACGTGGGGCCCTGCTTGATCCTTTTTCATTGGTTGCCGTTTTCAATCACAGGGAGCTGGGAAAGCTTTAGTGACTTAGCCCGTTATTACAGCACTGTCAAGTTCCTTGGATGGCTGCTCCTATTAACCCTTCAGAGGTCTGCACTAGCAAGGCGACAGCTGACAGGGTTCATTCATCCTACACAGGGGGAGGGGCGCTAGTTAACTCTTCAATAAAATGGCTGGGAGAAGAGACAAAGCAGTGTATTATGGGGTATATTCCCAAGAAAAAAACATAACTACGCACTCACTTACATAAGACATACACTATATTGCCAAAAGTATTCGCTCACTTGCCTTGACTCGCATATGGATGGGTGAGCGAATACTTTTGGCAATATAGTGTATGTCTTATACAAGCGCGTGCGTAGTTATCTATATTTTGTTCTTGGGAATATACCCCATAATACACTGCTTTGTCTCTTCTCCCAGCCATTTTATTGAAGAGTTAATTAGCGCCCCTCCCCCTGTGTAGGATGAATGTACAGACATACAAATACACAAAATATTATATCGGCAAATGGCTCATATGGCTAAAACGAGTGGATGGTTCACAGTATGTTCCTCTTTGTTTATCGCAAAGTGTGCCCAAATGAGTGCAACAAGATGCTTTTATGGTTAGCGATGTTGTGAGTCTACACCTCATGGGAATGGATAAAGAAAACCAAATAGTGCTCACTGTGGCACTAACCATAAAAGCATCTTGTTTCACTCATTTGGGCACACTTTGCGATAAACAAAGAGGAACATACTGTGAACCATCCACTCGTTTTAGCCATATGAGCCATTTGCCGATATAAGATTCTGACCCACTTTACAGTTAATGAGATTTAACCCCCTCATCGTTGCAAGCAGCGCCCAACAAGAGATAAACCTCCCTTTTCGTCAATATTATAAACCAGGCATCAGCGAAGCATTGCCAGCCTATCTCTGGAGCAGGGGCAGAAGTATATACACCACATATACACCACGAAAACGGCGCCATATAAGGACAGTTTTCTATACAAATACACAGAGATATACTTACAATGCTGGGGCTGCCTGCAGGAGTCTGGACCCACGTGGAGCTGGAGGCCGCGCATAGAGCCGGAGGGAGGGGCCGCACTGAGCACCGGAGATTGGCTCCTATCGCGGGGTCTGGTGAGAGGGGCTGGCACTGGGCATCTGCGGCGCGAGTGCGGGAGTCTGAGAGCACAGAGAGGCCTGGGCAGTGGTGGGGGGAGGATCCGAGGGAGTCCGGCAGGCTTGAAAAGTTTCGGGCCTGGTTCATGGAAAGTGGCTGGCTCCGCCTGCCGCCTCGCTCGAATCAAGGGAGCAGGTGTGAGCCCGCTCACATGAAGGGGGCGGGTGCCATCCTTTTGCATGAAGTTGGGCGGGCGCCGGTCCTCAGAGAGGGGCGGGCGCTGCCTTGCTTCAGAACCTGATGGAGGAGGGCGGGCCGTGCCTTGTCCAGGGTGGAGCTCCACGCCACGGCCCTGCAAAGGGCAGCAAAACGCCACCCCTGACAAAGGGCCACCTGGCGCCGTTGCTCCACCCTGCTCCATGGACGGGCCAGCCCTGGGTAAAATAATAAATCCAGATTATGCAGGGTGAAGGGCAGAACTCAAAGGAGTGCGATCAGAGGGATATGCAATGCTGGGGACACAAAGGGATGCAGGAAACAATACAGGGAGACACAGAGCAGATAGACTTAGGAAAGGAAAAGGGCTGAATGGAATCTTGATTGCAGAGGAATTCAGGATGCAGATGATCAACGGGAAACCAGGTTGCAGGGGTCTTGGAAACAGTCTCTGGAAGACACAGGATACTGGATGCAGGGGGTACACAGGATAGTCTCTGGTTGGCAGAGGGTATACAGCGGGAACAGGATCACAGTCCACTTGGCTTGCTGGCTTAGAGAAACTAATGCAGAAGCATTGCCTTCTGGGTGCTCCACCCTTAAGTAGCTGAACAAGCTGGTAATGGCAAGCACCTGTTGGACCTGCAGATTTGCAAGCAAGGCTGGACACTTGGAAAGCAGATCATGGAAGTGCTGCCCTGCACTCAGGATTAGGGATGAGCTGTTCGGGTTCGGACGGTTCGGAGTTCGGCCCGAACTTTGGCAGTTCGAAAGTTTGTGAACTTCGAACTTTTTGGGTGTGTTCGGTTCGAGTTCGAAAAAAAAAAGAAATTTTGAAAAAAGTATAGAAAATGCTTAAAAAAATACTAAAAAAAATCTAGTAATAAAGAGACTCTTTACTGCAGAATATTATAAGCAACGGTTTATTAGATATTGAATTAAAAACTAATGTATACGTGGAAAGATTCTCAACTCTAAATGACCTCTGTTCACAAACGGGCATAACACCAGGTGTTTTTAGTCTGGTAATCAATTTGATACATTGCACACTATACTGAGGTACTGAGGGGGTGGGGTGGTGTCTGCTTTTGATTGAGATTTGAGAATTAATTTCCCTCCTAAAACTTCCTAATATGCTGCATTTAACTGGTGTTTGAAAAAAATTCAAAAAAACAACTAAAGCAATGTTATTTTTCACCTCGGGATTAAACATTCACAGGGTTATTCAGAGAGCGGTGAAAAGCAGGAGAATAACTGGAGAAGTGAAAATTCTAGGTCAAAATAGCCAAACCAGAAAAATTCTCCCATTTAACTCACTTTCCCAATTGGCTATTTGGTCTAGATTGTTCTCTTCTCCTGCCAGTTCTCCTGGCTTTCACCTCTCTTTCAGGGTTGTTCAGAGAAAGGTGAAAACCAGGAGAATGGCAGGAAAAGAGAACAATCTGGACCAAATAGCCGATTTGGAAAGTGAGATAAGGCTAGGGTCAGACTAACGCATTTTTCGCAGCGACCGTCAAAAAGTGCGTCCGAACGCATTGCCGTATTTTTTCACGGAATGCGCGAAAACGGTCATACGATGAGCATTTTTGTGCATGATTTTTTACGGATCCAAACCAGGAAACTTTGGGTGTCTGGACGTTATGTTGGCCGGACATGAGCAGGGTCTGACGTCTCCAAATCACGCACACACGCCGCTAGAGGAGGCAGCGCACTCTGTACGTCCGTACTAGTAGCGGTTCTGCATTCTTGAAAAAATGCGTTCATTTTCCACTTGCGTTGCGCAGCCGGACTTTCGTGCGACCGTACTTCGTATATTGGCCGTCATTGCCCGTCATTTGCTGCTAGTGCGGCCGTGATTAAGTGCGCCTAAACGCACGTTAAAAATTCGCTAGTCTGACCCTAGCCTAAATGGGAGAATTTTTCTGGTTTGGCTATTTTGACCTAGAATTTTCCATTCTGCAGTCATTCTCCTGCTCTTCACCGCTCTCTGAATGACTGAAGAGAAAATTCTAGGTCAAAATAGCCAAACCAGAAAAATTCTCCCATTTATCTCACTTTCCAAATCGGCTATTTGGTCTAGAATTTTCCATTCTCCAGTCATTCTCCTGCTTTTCACCGCCAAAAAAATCAGTAAACTTTGTCTGCGTGTCCGAAAATGTCTCCTCTTTTCATACAGACTGCCGCCCCAAGCAGTTGTTTATGGATAGATTAAAGGAAAAGCATTTACCATCATTTGAAATGTAATTTTTTGGTTTTTACATATTTCTATACATCCTAGAAATCCCCCACTTCATGGGCAGGTTATGGGGACCTCCTAGGCACGATATTTGAAGGAATTTTTTGTTTTTATTTTTATTTCATGGAAAACTCACTGTCCCTTTAAAAAGTTTTTTTTAAAACGTTTTGTCCTTGTTTCCTGTCCCCCGGGGCACTACCCGGACCCCCATACACCTTTTATGGCAAATATCTAGCATATATGCCCTCTTGGAGGGCACTCTAAAAACCGAATTTTCAGCCCCATTGACTTGTATTGAGTTCGGGTTCGGATACGAACATTTGGGAAGTTCGGGTTTGGCTCCGAACCGAACTCAGGGAGTGTTCGGCTCATCCCTACTCAGGATATCGCAGCACCAGATTTGCCCTTCTTGCCACGACTACGGCGGGCTTTACGTGGGGTGCTGGGGGGCACCAGACAGGGGTCCTGACAGCTACGGAACTTGTTGGCTCTTTATAAATACATGTAACTGTAACTGGCGTGATTCTGGAGCAATGCACAGGAATTTTATTTATTGAAAGCAAAATTTGTTTGAAAATGGGCTGCAGAAAGTGCCCTAAAAGTTTTATCCACCTGGGTATGACAGCCAAGGTGCTAAAACAGCTTGAACAGCAGGGACTCTATCAGGGTAATTCAAAGAGATTCGAAAAGTCACCGCACATTCGGTGACTTTTCGTTCTCTTCAATTCGGTTCCTTTTGCCGATCCCATTTCGGTGACCCTGCGGTGTATTCAGCAAGCACCACAGGTTCCCCGAATTGCAGGGAAAAGCTACCGCAAACCCGACGAAAACGAACCGCAAAACCCAGCGAATGCACGCCGAAAACCCGCAAAAACATCTGGATTAACCCGTCGAAAAACCTGAGCAGGAGCCGATCACACGCAGCGAAGCAGCCGAGACCACAGAGGAGGCAGTGAATAAATTAGCAAAACAGTTTGTGTGAATGTTTGAAAATGAAACGCTGTTTGCAAAGAAACTACTGAGCGAAAATGTCTGAAATTTACATATGAGGTCCAGGGAATGATAATAAAGAGGACTGTTACAGAAAAAATAAGTTAACTTAAAAAATAAATAAAAAAAAAAAAAAATCGGACTTTTAAAAAAAAAAATTCAGAAAAATGCTTACAATATCCTAAAAAATCTATAAATAAAGAGACTCTTTACTGCAGAATTTTATAATGAATGGTTTATTAGATATTGAATTAAAACGGGAATATTTTTAACATTGAAGCCTATGGGATTCGCCTGAATTAACTTGCCGAATTAAACCACCGAATGACAGGGCATTAGGGGAACCTTTCACTGCTGGTTTGTGTTCTCTGAATAGCCGAAGCAGTGCTTTTTCATGGGGATTTCACTGCCCTCGAACAGACACCGAACAGGCACCGTATGTGCAGGCAATTCGCCAGGATTTGGTGAATTGCCTGCTCTCTGGATAGCCGAATGGCCAGGAAAGGTAACCGAACGCTGATTTTCAGCATTTGGTTACCTTTCTCAAGCAATTCGGAGCTCTTTGAATAACCCTGTATGTCTGAAAGATGGATCCCCAGTTGATTCAGCAGGGAGCCCCAGCTGCAGTGGCAATGTTTATCCAGCAGATGGCGATGTCTGCCTGTCAAATAGGGTTACTACAGTACAGATACATTGTGACTATTCCTAATGATTTTTTTTTACTGTATACTTTATAAAAAAGTGATAATTCAAAAAAGAGGTAATGAGAATACACTAGACAAGAGAAATATTTGTAATATTACATATAACATCTGGACTTTCTATCCAGATCAAATTCCAGTTTCAAACCTTTAAGAACAAGAAGCTTTAGTATCAAAATTGAATCTAAGCTCCTTAGGGACCAGGACTGCCTCGTCATGCCTCTGTCCATTTATATCCTCCCCTAAATTACTGTAATCCCTGTACAACTCTGTGGATTATGCTGACATAATACCAATAAACTAATAATAACAATAGGTATGTTGTTAAAGCAATTTCCATTAAATAGGATGTTGTCAGCTGCTGCCCTGCTGAATTATGCATATCCAGGCATGTACTGACCATAGGGACTACCGGGGGATTCCCAGTGGGCCGATGGTTGAGTGGGCCATGGGCCTGATTCTGGCCGCGGCCGAGCCCGGGGATTGCTTGGGCTTTAGCAAAACTGGGCATTTTGAATTGAAGGTATTTATGACATAGTAGGGGACAGAGAATCAGACTGAACAGGAGAATTTAAGAAAAAGAGAGGGATAAATAAATGCAGACACAAAATAAAAAAAGGAATATTAGAGCTGAGGTAGTGTCAGGTATATAGGCGGACGACCTGTGGAAAGCAGGATACCTTTGCTGCTTGCTGTTTACAGGGTTGAAAATGCAGGAAAAGGGAAGATATATGTATATGTGCATAACAGTCATCGTTACATTGAATATGCATGATACATACATGATACATTGTACAGGTAAAACAATATTGTTAATTAAATATTTACATTAATATCACAACTTTAATAAAGAGTTATTTGCAAACACTGCGGGAAAATTCAGCGTTACGAGGATTGCTATTATGAAGCCTCTGATTTAGTTTGGTCTAGAAATAAGAAAACCTCCAGTGATTTAGGATTTGCAGAAGACCCGTCCTGCTTTTTAATTAATGCACACGTTTTAAGTTTGACATTTTACGGCTAGGATCCGCTCTGTTTACTGTTACTTCGCAGTATTATTATTTATAATTTATTAAGCGCCAACACATTCCGCAGCGCTGTACAAGGTGCAATGGGTAAAGACAGGGCAATTCTACAATACATTGTCCCCATAACAGGAGACAGGTCAGTATTCCTGCCAGCAGATACAGGAGGACATGAGGACCCTATTCCTGTAGGGATTTACAATCTCGATGGTGAGGGGATTAGAAACAGGAGGGGGGGCAGTAAAGATTAGTGATGAGCCGAACACCCCCGTGTTCGGTTCACATTCGAACTCGAACAATTTCAAAAGTTCGAGTTCGAACTCGAACCAAACTCAATGCAAGGCAATGGGACTAGAAAGTTCGATTTTTAGAGTGCCCTCCAAGAGGGCATATATGCAAGATATTTGCTATTAAAGGTGTATGGGGGTCCGGGTAGTGCCCTGGGGGTCAGGAAACAAGGACAAAAAGTTTAAAAACAGACGTTTTTAAAGGAACAGTGAGTTTTCCATGAAATAAAGGTTAAGAATAAAAACAAAAAATTCCTTCAAATATCGTGCCTAGGAGGTCCCCATAACCTGCCCGTGAAGTGGCGGATTTCTAGGATGTATAGAAACATTTAATAACAAAACAAAAAAATGACGTTTCAAATGACGGTAAATGGTTTTCCTTTAATCTATTCATAAACAACTGCTTGGTGCGGCAGTCTGTATGAAAAGAGGAGACATTTTATGACATGCAGAACAAGTTTTATTTTTTGAACAAGTGATTTTTTTTGGCTAAATTATGGTGAAACTTATGCAGGCTTTGGATGAGCGTAACAATAGTGCTTTAAAATTGGGCCTAGTGTCGGCAACAGTGCCGTCACACCGTAACCCCTCTGTGGTATTGTGGAAGAGTGCAGGGTTGGACCCTGCGGTCAAATATTAAAATGATATGAATCTGGTATAGGCGTCAGTGGCAGTGCACCCAAATATTTTGCCTTTGGTGGCAGCAAGCACCTTCACACCGTAACCCCTCTGAGCTATTGTGGAAGAGTGCAGTGGTGGAGGTTTTGGTAATGCAGAAGAGATCCCCGATCTATTCAGTTACATCAGCAGCTATAACAAAACCGGGTCAGCAATGTTTAGGCACTTGTACTGCACTACTGTATATGGTGAGAATCGGCACACACCAGTAGCAACAGGAAGCAAACAGAACAGGCAGGGAATACACAGATAGTCAAATGGCACGCAAAGTCGGCAACAGATCGGGTCCTCACAACAAGCAGGTTCAGCAACGAGTATACAAACTGATTCGGTAAGCTAGCAATGCAGGAATAAAGGCTGAGATACACTGAGCGTGTAGCAACGCACAGCGTAGCGAAGAGAAGCAAACATTTTGCAGGCTTGACTTCACTCCGCTCCGCCTCGCAGCGTGTCTACACTACATTCCGTTTGCTTCTCACCAAACTGGACAGGAATCCACTAACTAAATTAAAATGTACACACAAAACTGTTTTATTTTCACAAAGCACATGTTATATAGGCAAAAAAAGTTTCTACTGAATACATCAAAAATTACTGTTAATTTAATAGGAATAGTAAAAAAATATAAAAAAAAGGTAACCCCTGATCATATATATTATAGGGACACGGAGCGCTGTGTATAGAGTAGGGAGGCATTGATACCACATACAGACATATACGTACAGTGGCAATAAAAAGTATGTGAACCCTTTGGGATTACGTGGAGTTTTGCATGAATTGGTCATAAAATGTGCTCTGGTCTTCATCTAAGTCACAACAATTTGAAAAACACAGTCTGCTTAAAATAATACAACACAAACATTTTATGTTTTCATGTTTTTATTGAACAGAACATGTAAACATTCACAGTGCAGGGTGGAAAAAGTATGTGAACCTTTGGACTTAATAACTGGTTGACCCTCCTTTGGCAGCAATAACCTCAACCAAACGTTTCCTGTAGTTGCATATCAGACCTGCACAACGATCTGGAGTAATTTTGGACCACTCCTCTTCACAAAACTGTTTCAGTGTAGCAATATTCTTGGGATGTCTGGTGTGAATCGCTCTCTTAAGGTCATGCCACAGCATTTCAATCAGGTTGAGGTCAGGACTCTGACTGGGCCACTCCAGAAGGCGTATTTTGTTTTGTTTAAGCCATTCTTTCGTTGAATTACTTGTATGCTTTTGGGTCATTGTCCTGTTGCATCACCCATCCTCTGCAGAGCTTCAGTTGGTGGACAGATGGTCTTACGTTTTCCTGCAAAACGTCTTGATAAACTCTGGAATTCATTTTTCCATCAATGACAACAATCCGTCCAGGCCCTGAGGCTGCAAAGCAGCCCCAAACCATGATGCTCCCTCTGCCATGTTTTACAGTGGGGATGGGGTTTTGATGTTGGTGTGCTGTGCCTTTTTTTCTCCACACATAGTGTTGTGTGTTTTTTCCAAACAACTCAATTTTGGTTTCATCTGTCCACAGAATATTTTGCCAGTAGTGCTGTGGAACATCCAGGTGCTCTTTTGCAAACTTCAAACGTGCTGCAATATTCTTTTTGGACAGCAATGGCTTCCTCCGTGGTGTCCTCCCATGTACTCCATTCTTGTTTAATGCTTTCCTTATTGTACTGTAGATGTGTCAACAAAAATGTTAGCAAGTGCCAGAGATTTCTGTAAGTCTTTAGCTGACACTCTAGGATTGTTCTTTACCTCATTAAGCATTCTGCGCTGTGCTCCTGCAGTCCTCTTTACAGGACGACCACGCCTACTGAGAGTAGCAACAGTGCTGAACTTTCTCCATTTGTAGACAGTCTGTCTTACCGTGGACACATGAACATCAAGGCTTTTGGAGATACTTTTGTAACCCTTTCCAGCTTTATGCAAGTCAACAATTATTGATTGTAGGTCTTCTGAGAGCTCTTTTCTGCGAGGCATGGTTCACATCAGGCAGTGCTTCTTGAAACCAGTAAACCCAAAACTGGTGTGTGTTTTTAAAGGGCAGGACAGCTTTCAGCAATACATCCAATACTATCACATTGATTGGACTCAAGGTTGCGTCCCTCCTGGCTCCAATTAACTCTTGGAGAAGTAATTAGGCTAGGGGTTCACATACTTTTTCCACCCTGCACTGTGAATGTTTACATGTTATGTTCAATAAACACATGAAAACATACAATGTTTGTGTTGTATTATTTTAAGCAGACTGTGTTGTTCAAATTGTTGTAACTTAGATGAAGATCAGAGCACATTTTATGACCAATTCATGAAAAACTCCACGTAATCCCAAAGGGTTCACATACTTTTTCTTGCCACTGTATATATCAACACGCAGACCTATATATATGTAAATATCAACACGCAGATATATATATACTCCCACACACAGACCTCAGACCATCTATACACATACGCACATGGGGGGGTGGCATGTGGACAATCTCAACTAAATGCGCCTCCCCCCATTTGGCTGATCCCTCCAGAAGAAATGTTGAACCCGACAGAGGAGAGAATATATATATTATTCTCTGCTCTATCGGGTTCAACATTTCTTCTGGAGGGATCAGCCAAATAGGGGGGCAATTAGTTGCCAAAATGTGTGTGTAATACAAGTCTGGATATATATATTTATTTATAAGAATATAGATATATATCTTTATATATATATATATATATATATATATATATAAATCAAACCTGCCCTTACCTTCCCCTATAAATTTGCTAAAAATATACACACACAAAAAAAACACTGCCTGAGACCCCGCGCAGCCCACATGCCACCCCCCTCTACCTGGCTGAATGTATCTAATATATATAATTAAATACATTCAGCCAGGTAGAGAAAGAAAAAAAAGTTTTATTTAATGTTCCCAGGGACATTTAAAAATGTCCTCGGATTTTATTTTTTTTAGAAATGTGTCGCCTTACCTTAGCCTGGTGGTCAGTGGGGGCTCCCTGGATCCTGGTTGTGGGGGGGGGGTCTGCCTTGGCCGCAGGTGCAGTGTCTCCCTCCCTGTGCTGCTTGTCTCTGCCACATGCACCCGGGCGGCTAGCCCGCACAGTCACAGCTCTGTCATTCGGCGGCCGCATGCTCCTCAAGGGGATCCTTGGAAGGACCCTGCAGGCTGCCCTCTACAGTGCCTGATTAGAGGGCCGTGTCTGCCTGATGTTTTAGTAACAAGAATGTTTTATCCCATAGGCTTCAATGTTAAAAATATTCCCGTTTTTTTAATTCAATATCTAATAAACCGCTGCTTATAATATTCTGCAGTAAAGAGTCTCTTTATTTCTAGATGTTTTAGTATTTAAGCATTTTTTATACTTTTTAAAAAAAAATGAAAAAATTTCAAACTTTCGGCGAACGTCCCAAAAAGTTCGAAGTTCGCGAACTGTGGAACGGCCGATGTTCGATGCGAACTCCGAACAGATCGAACCGAACAGCTCATCCCTAGTAAAGATCTAATTACTGGAGATCTACACGTCCGACTCCGAGGCAAAAAAAAAATCACGCAGAAAGCAAGTGGCTCCGATTTGGAAAAATATTTTCCATGAAGTGACGACTTGCTCATGCTACCAATTAATCCATGGAAGTCTTGGTGCCTTCCTCTTTCGAAACCTCTCCATTACATGCATCGAAATGAGCATGGTATTGATTTCTAACCCATAATTAAGTATGAAAACACATGGCTGGTTTTGTACACATGGATTTGTGCATTAGCCATTACATAGTAACTGTAAATTTCTGTATGAGCTCGGATCGACATGTTGTGTGAGCTCTTGGGGGAAGAGGGATACATAGACACCGGAGTGAAAAAAATCCCTGATATGATGGTATATTGGACTTTGACTTTGACTTTGACATATTTGTTGCTCTTAGATCTACTGTTTCCGTTGTGATGGTCTTGGTAGGAAATTCCAAAAAAGAATGCTTTAATTTCTAAAGAGTCGCAGGGCAGGATTTACAAGTGTTGATACATGTGTCCCAAAATCGATGCAAAAACCGCTCAACTCATTCACGATGCATTGAATCACAGGCCAGGGACACATAACAATGTGACACATTATGTGGCCCTGATGTTATGTTACCCTGTACTATAATTCCAGCACCTAATGGGTTGATAGCATATGTAAGGGGGACCCCCAGACCCCACTACCTACTACTGCAAACTCTAAGCTGGTGAATCAGGGCTTAATATAGAGTGTGTGTAGGCCACACTCCATCCAGCAACCCACAGGACCTAAGTCAGGGATGTCCAACCTCCAGTCCCCCAGATGTTCCTGAACTACAACTCCCAGAAATCTCTGACTGCATTAGATGGATGGAGAAGCATGGGAGTTGTAGTTCAGGGACATCTGGGGGGCCAGAGTTTGGACCGTAGTGGTTACGTACAGAAGGCAGACCCCTGGTCCAATCAACCTTACAGAAGGTAACCCCTTCAAAAAAATATGCGTGCCACTACACCTACCCCTCATTTAGTTACAGTTACAGAAGCATTTATATAGAACCGACAGATTCTGTAGCGTTTTACAATTCGGGAGTACAAAGATGAGAAATAATAAATAACGATACATGAGAAAGAGATGGCCTTGCCTGTAGGATATTTGCCCTGCTAAAACAGCACTTTATACAAGTGCTGTGCCAGAAATCCCGTGAGCTTACAATCTAAGGGACGAGGGTTTGTGAAAGAAATGGGAGCAGGGGGAAGGTGAAGCTGGTGGCCAGAAATAATATAGCTGGGATTGCATCGGAAGGACCAGAAGCTTAGGCTTAGTAAGGGTAATCATAGTGAAAAGTGGAAGCAGCTGGAAAGGAGAGCTGACATTTAGGACCGCGACTAGGTGGGAGGAAGGATGGGGAGAGTGGGTGTTATTGCAGAATGGAAAAATGAAGTCCGGTGAGGTCTGTGAGTGTGAAGGAGATCTGATTGCTGTATGAAAAATAAACACAGTGAGATTTCGCAAGAGTGGGCTGGTTGTGTTAGAGGTATTTACGACACTGGAAGAAGGTAGGGAGAAGCAGAGGGGAATATTCTAACAAAAATAGAGGGAAATTAAAAGGACAACTAATCAGCCAGAAATTAACGAATGCATACATAAAATAAAATCAAAATATTAGAACAATCTGGAGTATTGTGGTGGACAACATGTTGAATCTTGAATACATTGTTACTTCTCTATGGCAGCAGAGAGGGGAAAATGGAGTTCAGTGACATCTGTGAGTGTGAGGCAGATCACACTCTATAACC
Organism: Leptobrachium leishanense; assembly: GCA_009667805.1. Taxonomy (NCBI): domain Eukaryota; kingdom Metazoa; phylum Chordata; class Amphibia; order Anura; family Megophryidae; genus Leptobrachium; species Leptobrachium leishanense. The sequence continues at coordinate 307,366,459 of CM019067.1, forward strand.
CCCTAAATACCCCCTTATACATTATTAATCCTTTACCAGCTATGGGCCTGACCCCTCCCTTAACCCTAAATTAACCGAATCCCACTAACTAAATCCCCTAAAAGTAAGCGTTAGAGTATAATCGCCATTCTTTTATCCACAAGGTTCAGTAAGTCCTTCCAAAGAGGTCCTTTCAAAATTCCAGATGGTAAATGAGCAATGAAGGGCAAATAGGACTTTGCTGTTGAATAACATCCCCAGTTTTCTTTGCAAACACTGCATCTCAGCCAATGAGAGGGCTCCATCTAGGGAGCATCCTCATTGGTTTGATGCAGTGTGGGCATGTGTACAAAATTGACAGAGTAGAGCAGAGCCCTTTCACCTCTTCTCTACTTGGTCAGTTATGGTACACTCTTACAATGGTTTCACTGCCCTTATTGTTTCACTAGTTGTCATTACCCAGGATTCTATACTTCTTAATATGTAGAATCAGTGCAAATTATTATTAAGGGAGAAACATGAACATGAATGGGCGTTCCCCGGGCACAGGGTCCACTATTCCTCCCGTATCTGCCTTGTTAATTTAGGGATACTCTACTATAAATAGTTTCCTTTTTTGCCCTTAAATAATAACATGCTGCTGACAGCCTCTGCCCGATTGCTTTTATTAAAATTTTATTTTGGGAGATTTTACTCACCTTTTGTCCCTTGCCGCACACTGCTCCTCCTCTTCTGCTCAGGAACCCCCTAACCCAGAAGTCCCTGATTCTCTGAAGTATTTCTACGCAAATTATGCACTGCTACGGACTTGCACACTTTAAGGCTAGGGTCAGACGAAAGCATTTTTCCCCGCGAACGTGAAAAAGTGCGTCCGAATGCATTGACGTATTTTTTCACGGAATGCGCAAAAACAGTCAGACGACGCGCATTTTCGGGCGTGATTTTGTACGGATCGTCAATAAAACTCTTTTTGCGTCTGGACGTTATGTTGGCTGGACATTAGCAGCGTCTGACATCTCCTAATCACGCACACACGCCGCTATGCCGCAGCTGCGCACTCAGTACGCCAGTACTAGCGGTTCAGCGTTCTCAAAAAAATGCGTTCAAATTCCACTTGCGTTGCACGGCCGGACTTTTGTGTGGCCGTACATCGTATATTGGCCTTCATTGCCCGTCATCTGCTGCTAGTGCGGCCGTAATTATGTGCGCCAGAACGCACATTAAAAGTGCGCTGGTCTGACCCCAGCCTAAGTGTGCAAGTTCCATAGTGCCTGTGCAAAGCGATGGATCGTGCCTGCACAGGTCTGATCTATTGGCTGCCTCTCTGACTGCTTCCTATCACAGGAGGTATCAGAGAGGGTGATGTCAGCATGCTCTCTTTGTGATGATGTCACTAGTGACTGATCTGATGACTGCAGGCCGGTGTCAGGAACGTGGGGATGGTACCTGGATGGCAGGGGTATGAGCCCAGGATGCAGTGGTCTGCACTGATAAACAGAGGATATGGATGGTGGAGGGTGAATGGAAATAAAGACTAACCAGGTTGATTGCAGAGGATGAGGGTTGTAATTGCAGGAACCAGAAATGGGGAATCAGGATCAGGTAGCAGAGTAGCAACGATGTTCACTCTTCATGAGTATGAGCTGTAATGAACCAGCAATGTGTGAGTGCGGGGCAAAGCCCTTTATTTCGTGAGTCACGTGTGTTTGGTGTTAACTCTTACTATCCTGTTCCTGCCCTGCATCCAGCAGTGTAAGTGTACCACCAGGGGGGGGTTCCAGAATGGCTACAGCCAGGGATCCTGACAGTACCTCCCCCTTCAGGTCTCGCTCCGAGTGACCAAGGATGGCAGCAGGACTGCCCATGACCAGGCACGGGTCACTCTGGTGGGTGCTGGGACCAATAGTCATAGCACCACCGGAGGGCAGAACGAGGGTCAGGAGCGGCAGTACAGGGTTGGGCACGTGCCTTTCTCTGACGCCGCCATGCCTTGGTCTTCTTGCGGTCAGCAGACATGACAGGAATGAGAATACCCGTGTACCCAGATGGCGTTCCCCCTTCAATCTCCTTACGCCGGAGTAACCCCTTTTCAAAGATGTCAAGATCTTTGTGACGAACCACAGTCCCGTTAGAAGCAGTGACTCGGTCCTCCGGTCCTCCGGTAATGGGTCAACTGATGCATCAGGAATGAGGGTGCCCATGTATCCAGGTGGTACCAAGGTAGGTAGAGCAAAACATCCCTGTACCGTATAGGGACATGTATCCTCGGGTAAGGGGTCTTGATGAACAGGAGTGTCCTTGGAGCGTCTGGCCTTGGCAACAGAAGGAGACAAGTAGGAGGCAGAGTCACCTTCGAACCTGGTGCCCACATAGGAAGAAGGCATCGGAGTAGGCATCTTCTCCATTTCTCCCGGTTCCCCTTCTAAACCTGATCCATCACTAAGGGAAGGATAGTCGCACAGCCAGGACTTAATGCCCTCGTCCTCTTCTTCTTGCTCTTCCCAGCCACAATCCCTTTCTGATACAGATCCATCACTGGATGAAGAACAGAAGCCTCGCCATGCCTTTATAGGAGTGTCAGACCCCTGGTGTTGACCTGGGGGTCCCTTTGAGCGTCGGGCTGTCTGTCTCGGTGGGCTCTCCTCAGAGACAGCAATGTCCTCTGGGTCATATTCAGACAGGGAAGAAACACAGGAAGACAGCGGCGGATTGTGCTGGCTGGGAGTGATGGGAGTTGTGATCGCCATAAGGGAGCTCTTAATCTTCTGGGCTTTCTTCAGCCTGGCCTTCATTACCTGTTTGAAAGGGATCTGTGTCACAGTAGAAACTGGCATGGACATGATCTCCATAGGGGTTGGTAGATCTATCTCCACAGGTACGGTGGTCTCCAGATCCATGGGAAGGACAGGTTCTATGGGCACAGTGTAATCAGTCTCCATAGGCATTACAGGGTTCTCATACTCCTCTTCTGAACTGACCTCCAGAGACATCACATGCCTGGATACAGCGGGTACAGTTCGTCTGGGGACAGGTGTAGGTACAGGAGTTGTTCGGGATGCAGGTTTGGGTTCTAGAGATCTCCTGGGGGCCGGTTTGGGTAGGGGTACCGGCTTAAGGAGGGTAGGTCTCTTTGAAGCAGGTTTAGGCCTAGAAGCAGGCCTGGAAGCCTGGGTTTGCTTCAGAGTTCTAAGCACTGGAGCGTCTTTGGGATTGGCAGCAGGCTTAGAAACCGGTGCTGGTTTGACAACCGCAGATCTGGGTTTTTTTTCTGGGCAATCTGATATCCAATGTGATCCTGCCCCGCAGTACAGGCACAAATTGCTATTTTGTCTCCTGACACGCTCTTCAGGAGACAGGGGATCATGGCGTTTGTTTGGAGGAGCGCACACCTTAGTTGAGGTGCCCAGAATATTCTGCAGCAATTGCACCAGGGAATCAGCCAGGTTTTTAAATAGTTCCTGTAAGGTCGTCTTCAGTAACTCCACCATAAAGTGCAGCACTGCGGGCTCATTAGTATTTGGCTGGTTCATTCTGTCAGGAAACGTGGGGGTGGTACCAGGGTGGCACCTGGATGGCAGGGGTATGAGCCCAGGATGCAGTGGTCTGTACTGATAAACAGAGGATATGGATGGTGGAGGGTGAATGGAAATAAAGACTAACCAGGTTGATTGCAGAGGATGATGGGGATGATGGTTGTAATTGCAGGAACCAGGAACCAGAAATGGGGAATCAGGATCAGGTAGCAGAGTAGCAACGCTGTTCACTCTTCATGAGCATGAGCTGTAATGAACCAGCAATGTGTGAGTGCGGGGCAGAGCCCTTTATTTCGTGAGTCACGTGTGTTTGGTGTTAACTCTTACACTGCTGGATGCTGGTTGCTGGTTGCAGGGCAGGAACAGGATAGGAAGTGTACCACCAGGGGGGGGGGTCCAGAATGGCTACAGCCCGGGATCCTGACAGCAGGGAAATTCAAAATCCCGGCTGCTGGTGATGCTAGGTGGGTTGGAGGAGACTCCTCTGCTTCATTCCACGTTTTTAGCAGATCGGGGAGCTGGGGGAGAGCGTCTCTTCGCATACTGGCCACGCTAAAAACATAAAGCGGTCAGGATGAGCAGAGCGTCCCTCTAATGTCTTCAGATGATTTTATTGCACCCTTGTCAAGTACAGCGTGATCTGTAAATAAAGCACGTCGAGAATATTGATTAATTATAGTAACAATGTCTTTGTGACATGTATTATAAATAATAAAAAGGACTAGAGAAAACAAATCTGAGATCACACACAGCATTGTTCTCTCTAAGTTATTCATAATTACATGTATCAACATACCTGCTGTGAAACTCATTATGCTGTGATAGCTATAAATTAGGCGTAACAAATCAAATGGCAAAATATCAGAGGTCTATTCTCCTGGTTGCCGTGTTGTGTTGACAGCTAAATTAAGAAACATAGGTCAGGCATCTTGAAAAAGCATTTTTTGTCCCTTGAGACATTATTTAACATTAACGTCTCCACTTGCAATGTGTATATGTTGCATCAAAATAATATACGGTGTCCTCCCTTCTCAATCCATATATTTGGTGACATTTCGGTGCTCTCTGAATAACCCTGATAGTCATATTACTCATAAAACACAATGTAGCAAAATACAAGCGAATAATTTTGTTTTTTCCAGTATTAGTTAAAATTGCGTATATTCTTCCATAGAATATATAACCACAAAGGTTTGGATGATAAAATGTAAAAATAAAATTCTACCCATTGTAAATGTTTGAAATCTGAATGGAAATTCACATTTATTTTTCCATTTTTTGTTACAGCATTCAGGCAGGACATGACGTATACATACAATAATGATATACATGTATGATGAATCTGCCCAGTCTGCCGTATATAGACATATATATTTTGTCTGTGTCCTACTCTACAATAAAGCATGACTTCAAAACACGTTTAAACACGATGAGCACAAAATGGTCAAAATGAGCTCAGCACAGAGATGAAATGACTCAGCAGTGAAGGGGTTAACTCAAAGCAACAAACCTGAGGCTCGCTTCCTTAGCAAGTTGTGGAGGCCTAGGTCCCTATACCTGTCATCTCTGATGGTGGTTTTGTCCAGTTTTAAACCTTGTCTTGAACTTAAAGGCATCAGTTACAGAAACTCTAATTTACAGTGTAAATGGGACGGCTGTAGCAGGTTTGTAATCTACATTATGCAAATGTCAACGAGTGGTGTTTCTGAAATCCAACCCCCCCAAAAAATTCTAACAGTGTATATTCCTGCAGTTGGAATGCTATCTAGCTTTCTACTAGAATAGGTCCTATGCAGGGGTAAATTCCTTAACCCCTTCACTGCCAAGTGATTTTCCAAAAAAACATTGTCAGGAACCAGTGTTTTTTTTACTGTAAAATAACCTGTTTGGCCAGTAGATCATCTACTGCCAAATTGAGTTACAGCCGTTACAGCTGCAGCTTGATTTTGTTTTTTCCCTGCATCAGCTGCTGAATGTCCGATGTCAGAGCATCATCAGCTGATATTACACAGTTTTAGCTCTTTGGGCATTATGCCCAAAGAGCTAAACCATTGGGGGCACCTTCTGCAGCCCAAAAGCAAAGGAAACTCGTTTGCAGCAAACAAATTTCATTTGCTTTTGGGCTACAGAGCTGCAGATCAAGATATCTCGACATCAGGGCACCGGATGGTGCCTTTGAAGCACGAGATACTGTATCTCTAACTCAGTAGTGAAGGGGTTAAAGAAGAAGTGAGGGAACTCACCCAGATTTGTGTTCCTCAATTAGCAATTATCACCTACTCACATTTAACACAGACACAAACCCAAATCTGACATATTTATGTATATATGGGGTTTTTTGCAGAAAAATGTTTAACAGGGAAAGATATGATAGAACACTTGAATAAAAGGTTTATAGTGACTGGGACCAATGGGAACTGTGTTTCCTCTGCAAACATAGTAGAGAAACTGTGTATCCCCATATTCCACTGACTTGACCCCTGACCCTATGGAAGAATGCCGATGTGGGCCACCTTACTTCGTTTGATCCTCAACCCCACAATAGACAGAAAGGTAGATCCCAAATGCCACATAACGTATGGCAATATGTTACCAGAAAGCCGGGAGAAGCAACGCCACCTTCAAGATTTCCGACTGTTCATTGAAGCCCGTGCTTTGTGTTGGCAGTTGTCTCGGGCTGTAAACACAGCTGTAAAGTTTTAGGAACGGCTATAACAATATACTGTATTATAATTTAGCTCAGCTATGTAAGCAGATTTTATTTCTGGGCTTCGTTTCCTCTAAATATATATGTAGAGTTTTATTTGATGGGAGGTTTCAACAGGAGGTTTTAGAACGTACCCTTGAGAAAGCAAGCAAGATATGACATGTTTATTGGGTACATGTAACAAAATATTATTGGTATGCACGCACCATAGATTACTTATTTTTGCAATAGCCTTTTGCTTGTACGTTAGGGGAAAAGAAAAACTAGTGCTTGCTGTTGTATGTACCGTACATACTAAGATAAACACATATCTTTGTCATGCAGTGATGGACTGGTACATAATTAAAAAACAGTAATATGTATTTATCCATATTTCCTCTCGCTCAGACACATACCATGTACTGTACTGTTACAAAACAGCAAATATTCCACATATTATACATGCATACTCCTACATTATTTCCACTCTGTAATGAGCAAAGAAGTAACAAGCAATCAGATCCTCCTTTTTTTCCCACTCTGTAACCAGCCAAGAAGTAACCAGGTATCCTACTTTCAACATGTCGTCCTCTTCAATATCTCTGCCATAATATTAATGTTCTGTCTGCCTTTTTTCATTTCTGGCTGACTAGTTGTCTTTTAATTTCCCCCTCTTCTTTTGTTATCTTTTGGTTCTCCCTCCCCTACTTCCAATGTCATAAATACCTCCAAGACAACCAGCCCACTCTAGCTACATCTTACTGTTACAGTTACAAGTACTTATACAGAGCCAAAAGATTCCGTAGCACTTTACAATGGGGAAGCACAAACAGAAGACGTACATGATACAAGAGGGAAGGCAATCCTGTCCGTAGGACAACTGTCCAGGTAATACAGCACTTTAACCAAGTGCTCAGGCAGACATCCCGCTAGCTTACAATCTAAGGGACAGGGGTAGCTGAAACAAATGGGAGCAGAGGGAAGTTGAAGCTGGTGGCCAGAAGAAATATTGTAGGGATTGCATGGGAAGGACCAGATGTTTGAGCTTAGTAAGAGTAATTAGAGAGAGAAGTGGAGACAGCTGGAAAGGAGAACCGAAATTAGGGACCGACACTGGGTGGGCCGATGGGATGGGACAGCAGAGGGATGGAGGTCAGTCTGTGAGAGTATGTTTGATGCAGGTTTCAGGGCGCAGAGGAAGAGAGGGATGAAGGTCAGTCTGTGAGAGTATGCTCGATGCAGGTTTCAGGGTGCAGAGGGAGAGAAGAATGGAGGTCAGTCTGTGAGAGTATGCTTGATGCAGGTTTCAGGGTGCAGAGGGAGAGAGGGATGGAGGTCAGTCTGTGAGAGTATGTCTCTTTTGCTCAATTTTTTTCCACTCTGCAGTCCCATCTTCCCACCCAGTCTCTGTCCTAATCTTCAGCTCTCCCTTACATTTGCTTCAACTTCTCACTCTGATCGCCCTCACTAAATCCAATCTCCTGGTCCTTCCCCATGCAATCCCTGCTAGCTTTTTTCTGGCCACCAGCTCCACCTTCCCTCTGCTCCCATTTGTTTCACATACCTTTGTCCTGTAGATTGCGAGCTCGCAGGATGTCTGGCTGAGCACTTATATATAAAGTGCAGAGATAGCTCTCTCTTCCTCACATATCCTTATTTATTATGTCTCATTATTGTGCTCCCCTATTGTAAAACGCAGTGGAATCTGTTGCCGCTATATAAATGCTGTATATGTAAGTGTACTGTTACAAAACAGCAAAGACTCCACATTTTATACATACTGACATGCAATTTTTTTGGACTAAGCCCAGCCATTGTTATGTCAGGAATCAGTGCGAGTTATTTTACTGCCTTGAGAATTGGGGATTTCCATCTTCCCCTTGCCTTTACGTACACTGTATTAGTTGTATTGTTCAGCTTTTCCACAGAAAAATAATTCCCTGTAACAGACAACCTAGACACAAAGAATCTGGAGCTTTTCCAACCTCAAGATGCTGTACACAGGAAGCCATATTGGTGACCATGCCAGCCCCTCCAAACGTTTCTGGACTGTGTTTCCCGAAACTGTCTGCAAATCAATTAAAATAAATTAATCTTTCGAGAAAGTAGTTTAGTGCTTAAAATAAATAAAACAATGTGTCCTACAAAGAAGTATTAATATTTATAAAAATGTTCTGGTATGTCCTGGAGGATATTGCGATGAGTTATAATGATTCTTCAAGCAAACAGGTTATGGACCGAGTCCTGAATGTCAGAAGATTTTAGCTGCAATTAAAAAGGCATTAAGATCACTTTTCCAATTATTTGAGATTCTCCAAGTGGCCTGGTAACAGTATGGGCTCCATCAAAATAGTGTGGCCTGAATTCTGGGGTCTGTTTTACTCTTCTCCCCATTTCATGCCCATACAGTACTACAAAATATTAGTACTACAGTACTACAATACAGGGAATGGCCCTGGTTGACCAGTGTACTGCCATGTTGTATAAGGGTTTTACGATATTCACAAAAGATATATTTTTGAAGAGATAAATAGTATCATCAGTTTTTTAATGTCTTACAGCTTCACCTGTTTGAAATGAGAAGTAATTAAGAGAAGCTGTAAAAATCCACTGAGTATATGTAGGTTTTGGGACATTTTTGAAAAGTGCCCCTCGTGAAACCACTTCAGGCATGCTCAGTCTACCCCTGAAAAGAAGTGAGATGACCTGTGCATGCACTATTTAATGCTAGGCACTAAAATGGGAAGGCTAAACGGGGAAATCCTCTACCTGCAGGTTTCCCCTTAGTGTCTCCGTTTTAGCACCATATTACAGGGCAGGCACCGATTTTGCATCCTACCACATAACACAGTGCTACCCTCCTGGATACTCGAGTATCACCTCCTGGCATCCACAGGACTCCATGGAGGTTTGTGCTGCCAGACCATGTGAGCTACAAGATCTCGCTCTTGCGAGATCGTTCAGGGCTGTGGAGTGATTTGCGGAGGAAGACTGGGATGGGAGGTGAGTAGCTGATTTTTTGGGGGGGGGTTTCAGCTGGTGCTAAATGATTCTGCAGAAGTGGTATCAGTTAGCACCTGCTTCTAGCTGTGGTTAACTTTTTAGTTCCACAGTAGTGCAGTAATTAGTGCTAGGACTTTATAATCCTCACGCTAATTACTGATTGCACTCCCTATACATAACATTGGGAGCACAAAGTACAGTAAACTTGTGCAAGGGAGCGCAATCACCGATGTGCTAAGGGGGTTAAAAACGAAGGATGTGCGTTTCGGAATTTCGGAATTTTCACGAAATTTCCCGATTCGTGTGTTCGGATTCGACCGATTTTCCTAATCGGATCGGACCCGAAAACCGATAGATCCGAAAAGTTTTCCGAGCCGAAATGAAAAAATTTCGGATTTTTTGAATGGACTTGAAATGTGTGAAATCGAAATTTATTTTTGCTCTATTCATGATTTCGGTTCCATTCGTGATTTCGGTTCCATTTCGGTAATTCTGGAATTTCTTACACTTTCTTTGTTTTATAATATCGAAGAGATGCTTCACAAAATTTGGAATGCTGCTAACAATGCAATTTATTATGTTAACACATAGGCAGATAGTTTCCAAGTCTACAATGTAAAAATGATCCTGTTCTTCAGAGTTAGGGGGGTTTGTGAGGGTCCTGGAAAACACGATAGAATCGGCAGAATTATCGTAGACACTTTGAAACGAGGAGAACAGAAGTTCCGAAAAAAAGAAAATTTCCAAAATTTCCGAAAAGTCGATACAAAAAACGAGCAAAGTGACACGAAAATACGAAAAATGGTCGATATTCCGAAAAAAAAATGTACACGAAAAATGAACCGAACCGAACCGAATCGAAACAGAAATCGGTCGAAACGAGCCGAATCGAAAAGTTTAAACATCCGAACAAATCGAACCGATTCGAACCGAAAAAAAAATCGGTGCACAAGCCTATTAAAAACCCCATAAGCGTTCAAAAGGTAATATGGGGGGGGGGCATGCGTTAAACGCACTTAACCTAGAGTTAATGCTCACCTATATGAGCGCTAACGTCAACAAGGGAATAGTGCTCATTGTCACGACTAGATAGATATAGATATACAGACATAGATATATATATATGTATATCTGTATATCTACCTCTAACTATATAGAATCGCCATAAAAGACTGGTAATCGCGTGTGTATGTGAATTTAAAAAAAAAATGCCCTGTCCCAGCAAAGTCCTGTGAAGCCATAGAAGGTGTGAATGGAGGAAATTGCCCCTTTGTTCTGCTCAGCAGGTGGGGAAAGGTGCATTGCTCATGGCGGGGAGACAGCCAGTCTGAGCGGCACCACAAGTGCATTTCAAAGAAGCGATCATATCCTTTGATTGCTGGAGACATCTCTGGATAATAGCATTACAGCTGTGCATTAAAATTAAAGAAGCAGCGAACTGAGCGTGCCCATGGAATCCCAGGAAGGGGGATTCTGGGAAATGTAGTGAGTGGGCTGTACCATCTATGGGCTGCTCTTTTTGAATGAACGGGAAAACCTATATATTCTGAGTCCAGCAAGGGCTCAGGGATTTTCAAATGGGGTTTGCGTAAATGATGATATGCCGATGTTTCCAACCGCCAGCCCCAGGAGTCACAGATGTCCTTTAGCTTGCTGACGTATGAGTAAGTTCTGTGTTTTTAATCCATTTATTTTCTTGCTGCTTTCTGTGTGTGTAAAGTGTTAATTATCCTATCTATTTTTCTGTAACCAATGCACTGTGATATATATAATTTTTTATATCATAATAAAATCTAAAACTTATTAAGCTCTGCTTCAGCCTGATACTCGATCCACGCTAACTGAGGGACTGGACTATCATAGAGAGTTTCCTTTGTTTAAGCTTGAGTCTGTCTACTATACAGTGCGTTGTGGTGGGGTGAAGTCGCGGAACAGTTTTTTCTATTTTGGGGTGCAGGACCAGATGCTCAAACCGGCTCTGGTTCCGACAGTAAGCCTCTTGGATAAAAAGTCAGTTTGTGGTGGCAGTGTGACGAATAGTATAAGGAAAGTGGGTACAGGGATTGTGGGCAACGTAGTCAGTATTCCGGGTCGAGTGTAGACGGATACTGCGTTGCAACCCTGTGATCATTTCATCACATTGCATGCCCTTCTGGAGTGAAGGCGTTGCTGTGACAGTTAAGCAAGCGCACACGGGGGATTGTGGGCCACGTAGTCATTATTTTAGGTCTGGTGTAGACGGATAGTGATTTGCTTAAGCCTGCGTTTCCTTCGCTGTGGCGAGCGTTTCGTGACACTCATACAGGGTTATTCAAAGAGAATTGAAAAGTCACCAGACGTTCGGTGACTTTTCGTTCTCTTCGGTACAATTTGGCGATCCCAGTTTGGCGACCCTGCGGTATATTCAGCAAGCACCACAGGGCCGTCGTTGTGCAGGGAAAAGCTGCCGCAAACCCGATGAAAACTCACAACAAAACCCAGGCGAATACACACTGAAACCCTCAAAAACATCTGGATTAACCCCGCCGAACACGCCAGAGAAACCCAAGAAGGAGCCGATCAGAGTGCAGAGCAGCCGCCGGAAAAACCTGACACCGCAGACGAGTGGAGTGAAAAAAAAAACAGTACGCTTGAATGTTTGAAAAGTGAAACGCAGTTTGCGAAGAAACTACTGAGCGAAAATGTCTGGAATTTACATATGATCCAATGAATGATAATAAAAAGGGCTGTTACAGAAAAAAGAAAAAACGTTTAAAAAAAATAATAAAAAAACAAATCAGAATTTTGTTTTCCACAAAAATCCCGAAAAATGCTTAAAAGATCCTAAAAAATCTATAAAGAGGCTTTTTACTGCAGAATAAAATAATAAACAGTTTATTAGATATTGAATTAAAGCGGGAATATTTTTAACATTGAAGCCTATGGGATTCTCCTGAATAAACCTGTCGAATGAAGCAACCAAATGGCAGGGCATTTCGGCACCTTTTCACTGCTCGGTTTTGCTCTCTGAATAGCCGAAGCATCGCTTCTCTATGGGGATTTCACTGCCTTCAAACAGGTACCGAACAGACACCGTATGTGCAGGCAATTCGTCAGGATTTGGCAAACTGCCTGCTCTCTGAATAACCGAATGGCCAGGAAAGGTAACCGTACGCTGATTTTCAGCGCTCGGTTACCTTTCTCCAGCAATTCGGATCTCTTTGAATAACCCTGATAGTCTCTAAGTGGTTAAAATTCAATCATTTTTTTCTGCTTGGTGAAGACCCTCAGCATAAATAAAAGCAACATTATCCAATACATTTTATATATGTGTATTATCTTCTTCTACTGACTTGACCTTAATAAACTCTAAACGTCTCTTTTTCACAAAACCTTGAATATTAACGGTGTTAACGGATGAAAACAGGGTAAAGAAAACAGAAACAGCTGTTCCTCTGTAAGTATATCAGGATTATACTCTTCTCCAACATGACCTAGGTAAATGCTTATTATTCCCCCCCAGAGTCCAAAATATACAAAGATACACAAGGTATAATATGCTGTACACACACATAAAGAGCAGTTTGTATCAAAAACCGGTAATTATTTCAGTTTTATGAGCCAAACAGGAGTTGTCAGTCACATGTCAGCTGGAGGTTGTGGTTAAGTCCTTTTAATTTAAACAATTCACAAAAAAAGCTAGTCTTCACAAAGGAGAAAAAAGAAAGTTGAAGAATTTTCCCGGAGGCAGTGAGTCCTCAGTGGGATTTATATATCCCACTAAATCCTAAGTAGTCGATCGTGAAAATGATCTAAGCCAAAATATCAAAGTCTCAGTCATTTCTCTGTGCTGGGATGAAAGAAGAAAATGTGGAATTGTGCTATTTACCCCCAGCCTGTCACAACATCGCAAGTCTGAGACCGTCAGGTCAGTATGTCTTTAGTAATGAATAAAGGATACAATTGAAAACGCGTTGGTACAAAAATATATATGTCTGAATGAAGCTAAGCTCCATATTTAACTGTGATAATCTCTAAATACAAATTAATAAACTATTACTTAGTGGCAGCTGGTGATATTTCAAGTTGGTGGGGCGCCAGACTGGAAACATGAGTGTTTTCAATCATGAATAGGAATATAACAAGAAAAAAGTGTCATCTGTGCTTATCACTATAACACCATGTGAAACGAAACACAATTAGAGGTTTTAGTTTACTTGAATGGCCATTATAGTTTTAAGCTCACCTGTCACGTCACGGTACCTCTAGTAAAGGTGAGTCGTACCTAATGAAACCAACTGCTTCTCAGTCATGAGGAAGACTGGTAGGCTTTCATTTATACCCTCCCAGAAAGAGTTCCACCATGGGATCAAAAACAAAACCACAGAACGGAAAAGCGGCAAAGACGACCTGGCTGGAAATACAAAAAAATATGCATAATACAGAAAAAACAGTGTTGCACCTGATCCCCACCGGGGCGGCTGCAACTACCAGATGTATGCAGCCCAGTAACATGTATCAAACATCAAACAAGAGAAAAAGTGTCACCTGCGCTTATCCCTATAACACTGTGTGAAATAAAACACAATTAGAGGTTTTAGTTTACTTGAATGGCCATTAAACCACCAGTCTTCCTCATTACTGAGAAGCAGCATGAGCATATGTAGTTTGCTAGAAAGCAGCCTTTGGTTTCATTAGGTAAGACTCACCTTTACTAGGGGTGCCATGACGTGGCAGGTGAGCTTAAAACTTTAATGACCATTCAAGTAAACTAAAACCTCTAATAGTATTTTGTTTCACACACTGTGTTATAGGGATAAACGAAGATGACACTTTTTTCTTGTTATGTTTTATACATGTTACTGGACTGGATACACCTGGTAATTGCAGCCACCCCGGTGGGGATCAGGCGCTGTTTTTTCTGTATTATGAATAAGAAGATGTCTATATCGTGCTACTACCTCCTAAATATGTGGACAATCCCATATCTAGGGAATAAACCTTTTAGACATATTCCTATTAATGGGGCAAATAAAATTGCCATAAATTCATTAATTACAAGTGTAATCCAGAAATTAGCCACAAGATACATAAATAAAACATTATTCAGTATTAAATCTAAAAGTGGGAAAAAAAGTGATTTTGTTATTATTTGTTAAAAACCAACTGAACATTAATCCTACCCATTCTACTCTGAGTATACAAAATGTCAGGTTATGAAAGAGACACACTGTTTACTAATGCTATTTAGTACATTAACCCCTTCACTACAAAGTGATTTTTTTTAAAAAAACGTCAGAAACCAGTGTTTTTTTTGCAAAATCATTTTTAGTTAATTTTAAAGTAAAAAATATTTGAGTTTATACCCATTGTATTTCTTACTGTAGTGTAAATAACCTATTTTTGGCCAGTAGATGGCACCATCTACTGCCAAATTGAGTTAGAGGTTTGACCGGCTAATGTATTATCTTCTATTTCTCCCTGCATCGGCTGAAAGCTCGATATGTCAGAGCTTTGAGCAGCTGATTTTACTGTTTTAGTTCTTTCAGCGTTATGCCCACAGGGCTAAAACTTTGGGGGCACCTTCTGCAGCCCAAAAGCAAATGAAATTTGTTTGCAGGAAACTATTTTCATTTGCTTTTGGGATGCAGATCAGCATATAGAGATATCTCAATATCAGGGCACCTGATGGTGCCTTTGAAGCCCAAGATATCTCAATATCGGTAGTGAAGGGGTTAAGGCGACTGGATACATACCCAAACTCTGGAAGACTGCGAGAGTGGTACCTACCCATAAAAGTGGTGTCAGTACTTTGGTATCCAACTACTGTCCGATATCATTGCTCCCCGTTATGTCAAAAATTTGGGAAAAATGTGTCTACACTCAATTACGTGATTATTATCAATATTCAAACTACGTAACCCCAGATCAATCCGGCTTTCGTAAAAATCATTCCACTACAACCGCCCCCTTTTAAAAGTTTGCAATGATATCCAAGCTGGAATGGAACAAGGAAACCTAACTGGAGCCATCTTCCTTGATTTTGCCAAGGCCTTTGACACGGTAGACCATGGCATCTTATTACAAAAACTAAAAAACTCTGGTATTGGTGATCGCACGCTAACCTGGTTGGAATCATATGTATCCGACCGATCGCAACATGTGTCCATTTCTGGCAGCTCCTCCCTCCCCCTCCCAGTCACGTGCAGTGTACCCCCAAGGCTCAATACTCAGCCCCCTGCTATTCATGATATTCATAAATGATCTGCCCAATGTCTGCAAAGCCTCAACTGTACACATGTACGCAGACGACACTGTAATCTATACCAGCAAACCAAATCTCCCACAGTTGGAGGCCGTGCTGCAAGAACAATTCACAGAGGTAGAAAAGTGGATCAAAGATAACAAACTTTTTCTAAATACTGACAAAACTGTTACAATGCTCTTTGGAACAAAACCTAAACTACATAAATTGCAAACACCCCATCTATGTGTCAGGACCAAATCAAATGACACGTTGACCACAGTTACTTCTCTCAAATATCTAGGTATGTGGTTAGACTCAAATCTATCATTTGGCCCTCACATCAAAAAACTCTCATCTAAACTCTACCCCAAACTAGGTGCCCTGTACAGAAACAAATCCTGCCTGAGCCCCGTGGTAAGAAAGCAGATTGTATAACAAATGCTTATGCCGGCTATTGAATACAGAGATATAGTGTATGCAGCTGCCCCGCAAACGCACCTTCATAAACTTACTATATTGTATAACTCTTACTGCCGCTTTGTGCTACAATGTAACTACACGACCCGCCATTATGACATGTTATAAGAGCTAGGTCTAAATAACAATCTTGACACAAAGGTTTGCGCCGGCGCAAATAATCATTAACGCGTGGGGTAAAACCATTTGCGCCGAATCCTGTATTACATAGTCAGCGCAACAACCGCGCGCAAACATCTACCGCGGGTGAGCCTGCGCGAACCCTGCACTAGCTTACTGTACTTTGCGCGTCCTATACTTAACATTGTGAGCGCAAATGCGAATGTGCGCTAGTACGAGTATGGTATTACAATCTATTTCGCAGTAATAACCGCATGGCCTTTGCGCGCATAATTTTAGCAACTCCTAAAAGCTGGTGCTAATGGCAAATTTGAACAACCTGGCTAACCCCAAATATCCAAGCCCATAAAAAGGAATGAACCAAAGCACAGTGGCCCATTCAAATCATACCAAACCAATACAATGGATGAAGTTGTGTGTGCATGTATTATTGCTGAAGCATATATGCTTGGATTGACAGTGGCAGACACAATTTGTTAACATGAGACGGGTGTGGTTCTTCATTCTGAATGGCTGAATCTCGAAAAAAGACTGCGCGCGCAAAGATTTTTGCACGAGACGGTACTGCGCGTGCATTTGGGTGTGTCCTGTCTGAGTGTGCTATTAATCGGCAGATGAAAAAACGCGCAAGGATTGTAATTTCAAAGGTGACTTGCGCACGCAAAACTTTAATGCTTGGCGCAAAGATCTTCGCTTTGCGCGAGGATTTTTGCGTTAAGAATGTAATATGGCCCCTAAACTGGAATCTAGATGCAGTCTTCACCTTTCCAACCTGGTGTTTAAGAGGTTTTCTGGGAAGCTACCACCCTACCTGAATAGGCTGCTTCCCCTAGCAGGTCCCTCATCCTATAACCTCCGATCCAGGACCAGCACCTTACTTGCAATACCACAATACAATAAGAAAGTGGCTTGATTCTCATTTTCCTACAGAGCACCACAATTATGGAATAACCTCCCAGACGCCATCAAATTTTCCCCCAGTATTAAGTAACTCAAGAGCTCCCTATTAACATACCTCAATATAGAATGCACCTGTAAACATGTAACATAGTGACTATATACAGAATGCACCTGTAAACATGTAACATAGTGACTATATTTCCTACATATTTATTTTCTGTGTTAATCTGTATATTTGTGTTATTTTTTTAATATCTTGCATTTATTGCTTTGTATTTCTGTAACAACTGTAAAATTTCAATGTTCTTGAACCCAGGACATACTTGAAAACGAGAGAAATCTCAATGTATCCTTCCTGGTAAAATACTTTGCAAATAAATAAGGTAAATGCGGCCGTGCATTTTCTGTCATTAAGGGGTTAAGGCAGGCACCTGGTGTGTGAAGCAGATAAAATATACATTCAAGCCTCAGATGAGCTTGCTTTGGTTGGGTTTGTATGACACCCATCAAAGTACAAATACCCTGAAGTAGGGAGCTTGATAACACCTGAGGGCCCTGTCTGCCAAGACTTCTCATAGAGCCATTATCAGATTTCTGGATGTAATCACTTATCTTTTGCTTTTTTACTCTGACTAGCAACATTTGAGGAGACAATGACACTGCTTAGGGACATAACACACTTTATCAATCAGGCACATGCTAAATGACACAAAAAACAACAGAAAAAAATGATATTGTTAACATTTTCTATTTTTTTTAATTGCAAAAAAACGGTAGGGCGCTGCCCCATCTGACCCTTTTGACGAGCCATCACTGCTACTACTACTACGAACCAAAATAATTACCCATAATGTATAATTTAAAGTGCACCAAAACAACTTTAGCTCATTTGAAAGATTTACCAACTGTGTCTATACATTGTGCTACTAAACTGCTGACAGATGGAGAATATTTTCATAAAACCCTTGCATAGAAATCTCCCTGAGCTTCCTGTTTGCTCCCAGTGCTGCAGCATGCCGCATGATGCGTTTCCCAGGGATTTATGGCTGCTCAGCAAGAGAGCACTACCATAGAGCTACCAGCCTGATCTTAAAATCCATAGAAAACATAGATAAGCTGGGGTTGCACTCCCTAGACCCTAAACAGGAACTGATCCTCTGAACAGATACAGATCCTCAGTAAGGTTCAACTATTACCCCATCCCCACAGTGCTGTCCCTGTGAAAGAGGAGTGAATGTTTAGACAAGTCTGCAGGGGATCTGTTGTGTTGTCTATGCTACCCGACACAAAAGATGGCAGCTGAATGAGATCTGATAGTGGGCTTTCAACACTTTGATCTACCCCAGGTGATGTTCTTTACATAATCCTACACAATGCAATCCGTAAGAGTCAGAATTTTGACATATAAAATCCATCCTGTGGCCATTTCCACACAGTGAGGAGCAAGTGATAAAAAGATACTGGAGGGGGGACAGTTTACAACACAAAAGATCACACAATAGATGCACCCAGTGACACATTCAGTGTAAAATATAGTCTTAACAATCAGCTATATATATATATAAAAAAAAAGAATATTTCATCTTTTTGGTGGTAGTGTCTTTTTAAGCATTATGATCAACTAAATATTTACGGTCTAATGACATATTGCATGAAAATCCTGTTTTCTTTTTACCATGAAAAACCACTCAAGACATCACTATAATCTGCCACTCTAAGAACATAGAATGAACTGTGGGTCATCACCGGTGTCAACAATAAATGTCAACAATAAATAACACAATAACCGAAAATTGTTCATCACAAGCATCGTTTGAAAATACGGACAGGCAATATGATAGAGCTTTGTATCCAGGAAATCCACTGGTGACTGTCTGTCTAGCGCAGCACGATAATGCGCCGAATGGAGCTGCAATGCAAAACAATGGAATGACTGTTTCCAGGCTTGTTCTAATTAAGTATTTATAAATGACTAAAGGAACGTTTAAAATACATAAATCCTGCGGCCGAGGCTGTTATTAAGAATATTCTATAATGAAGGTGTATGACGGGGGGGGGGATAATGGGGACTGAAATGCACATGTTCCCTTGATCAGCCTATGACGTAAAACTCGAAGATTGGATTTACTGACGACCAAATGGAATAAATAAATAAATTCAGAATACGCAGCTATTATTATTATATAATCTGGAGTGAATGGTCTCCTAGTGGGCATTGATTGTGTTATTATGGAAAGGTAAGCATTCCTTGCAATCTAGCTGCCTGTGCAATGTCTTGTGATGCATACATGTAGATAAATCCATCATTGCATCCCACCAGTAGGTGGATTCATGGTGGACTCATGGGAGTCGTGTCATCGTTCATGGTTAGCCGTACCATTACCCATCAGAAAACCTGGCAGCATTATACATTAGCTCGCATTATACAGTATCTCTTTAATGCACACTCACCCCCAACTTGTCTCCTAGATTTCTGGCTGTATAAGTTGAGCATATGACCAAAGACGGCTTAACCCCTTCAGTACCAAGGTGGAAAATACTCCATCGTGAAAAGCTCCCTCAGTAAACTCAATCTCAGGGGTCAAGTCGAGCAAGAACTCTCAGGAACGCAGTTCCTCCACTATTTTTTCAGGAGGAACACAGCTCCCTTTTGCCCCAAACACTGAAAAGCTTTTCTTAAGTTTCAGTCAAATGTTTCCTTAAAAAGTCACCAGAAATCTATGATATTTACTACAATTATTATGATAATTCTCTAACACCCAATTTATCATTATATTATTTTCATTATATTAAAGCAATAATATCAAGTGTGGGGTAGTGGGTTAAGGAACCACATGTCAACAGTTAATGGGGAGCAGGAATGTTGGAGATCCTACGGCTTATTTTTTTTTAGAACTAGACCTCTGCTCAATCTGGACTTTTTGGGAAGCAATGCAACAGAGCTTAGAAACATAGAAAACATAGAAACATAGAAAAATGTCGGCAGATAAGAACCTTTCGGCTCATCTAGTCTGCCCAATTACATGGATACTTTACCTGAATTTATCTTTTGTTTAGGATAGCCTTATGCCTATCCCATGCTTACTTAAATTCAATTACTGTTTTGGCCTCTACCACTTCTACTGGAAGACTGTTCCATGTATCCACCACCCGCTCAGTAAAATAATGCTTCCTGATGTTACTTTTAAACCTTTGCCCCTCTAATCTAAGACTATGTCCTCTTGTTTTGCTATTTTGTTTCCTTTTAAATATACTCCCTTCCTCTTCCTTGTGGATTCCCTTTATGTATTTAAATGTTTCTATCAGATCTCCTCTGTCTCGTCTTTTTTCCAAGCTGTACATGTTAAGATCATTAAGCCTTTCCTGGTAACTTTTCTCCTTCAAGCCGTACACCATTTTAGTAGCCCTTCTCTGAACTCTCTCTAAGATGTCTATATCCTTCTGGAGATACGGTCTCCAGTACTGCACACAGTACTCCAAGTGAGGTCTCACCAGTGCTCTGTACAGTGGCATGAGCACTTCCCTTTTCCTACTGCTAATACCTCTCCCTACACAACCAAGCATTCTGCCAGCATTTCCTGCTGCTCTATTACATTGACTACTTACCCTTAGATCCTCTGAAATAATGACCCCTAAATCCCTTTCCTCAGATGTTGAGGTTAGGACTGTATCAAATATTCTATATTCAGCCCTTGGGTTTTTACGTCCCAGGTGCATTATCTTGCACTTATCCACATTAAAACTCAATTGCCACAACTCCGACCATTTTTTTAGTTTACCTAAATCATTTGTCATTTGGCCGATCCCTCCAGGAACGTCAACCCTGTTGCAAATTTTTGTGTCATCAGCAAAAAGACATACAGGGTTATCCAAAGAGATTCGAATTGCTTGAGAAAGGTAACCGAATGCTGAAAATCAGCGTTCGGTTACCTTTCCTGGCCATTCGGCTACCCAGAGAGCAGGCAATTCTCCAAATCCTGGCGAATTGCCTGCCCATACGGTGCCTGTTCGGTCCCTGTTCGAGGGCAGTGAAATCCCCATCAAAAAGCACTGCTTCGGCTATTCAGAGAACACAAACCAGCAGTGAAAGGTTCCCCTAATGCCCTGCCATTCGGTGGTTTAATTCGGCAAATTTATTCAGGAGAATCCCATAGGCTTCAATGTTAAAAATATTCCCGTTTTAATTCAATATCTAATAAACCGTTCATTATAAAATTCTGCAGCAAAAAGTCTCTTTATTTATAGATTTTTTAGGATACTTTAAGCATTTTTCTGAATTTTTTAAAAAAAAAAAAAAAAAGTCCGATTTTTTTTATTTTTTTTTCAGTTTGCTTATTTTTTTTGTAACAGCCCTCTTTATTATCATTCCCTGGACCTCCTGTGAAAATTTCAGACATTTTCGCTCAGTAGTTTCTTTGCAAACAGCGTTTCTTTTTCCCAGATTCATACAAATGGTTTTTCTAATTTATTCACTGCCTCCTCTACGTCACAGCTGCTTCGGCTCTGTGTGATTCGGCTCCTTTTCGGCTCCTGTTCGGCTCCTCTTCGAAGGTTAATCCAGATGTTTTTGCTTTGTTTTCCAGCGTGCATTCGGTTAGTTTTCGGTGAGTTTACGGCAGCTTTTCCTGCAATTCGGGGACCCTGTGCTGTTTGCTGAATACACCGCAGGGTCACCGAAATGCATGCATCGGCAAAAGGAACCGAATTGAAGAGAACGAAAAGTCACCGAACGTGCGGTGACTTTTCGAATCTCTTTGGATAACCCTGCTACTTTTCCATTAATACCTTCTGCAATATCACTAATAAAAATCTTAAAGAATGGGTCCAAGTACTGACCCCTGAGGTACCCCACTGGTAACAAGACCTTGCGCCGAATAAACTCCATTTACCACAACCCTCTGTTGTCTGTCACTCAGCCACTGCCTAATCCATTCAACAATATTGGAATCCAAGCTCAAAGATTGCAATTTATTGATAAGCCTTCTATGCGGAACAGTATCAAAAGCCTTACTGAAATCTAAATAAGCAATGTCTACTGCACCACCTGTGTCTATTATTTTGTTACCCAATCAAAAAATCAATAAGATTAGTTTGGCATGATCTCCCTGAGGTAAACCCATGTTGTTTCTGATCCTGTAATCTATGTGTTTTTAGATGTTCAACAATCCTTTCCTTTAACATGGTTTCCATTAATTTCCCCACTACTGACGTAAGACTAACTGGCCTATAGTTCCCGATTCCTCCCTACTACCCTTCTTGTGAATGGGCACAACATTTGCTAATTTCCAGTCTTCTGGGACGACTCCTGTTAACAAGGATTGGTTAAATAATCTGTTAACGGTTTTGCTATTACATCAATGAGCTCTTTTAATAATTTAGGATGGATCCCATCAGGCCCCATTGACTTATTTGTCTTTACTTTAGACAGCTGCTTTAGAACCTCCTCCTCTGTAAACTCATATGTAAATGTCTCTTTAGTGTTCTCTCCTAACTGAGGTTCCTTTCCTTCCTTTTCTTCTGCAAAGACTGAACAAAAAATATTCATTGAGGCAGTCAGCGAGACTTTTATCCTCTTCTACATACCTTCCTTCCTTTGTTTTTAATCTAACTAATCCTTGTTTTACTTTTCTTTTCTCTCGTTTATGTATCTAAAAAATGTTTTGTCCCCCTTTTTTACTGACTGAGCTATTTTCTCTTCTGCGTGTGCTTTGGAAGCTCTTATAAATTGCTTTGCCTCTTTCTGCCTAATCTTATAGGTTTGCCTATCCTCTTCACGCTGAGTTTTTTTATAATTATTGAATGCTATCTTCTTGTTCTTCACTATTTTGGCCACTTCTGCAGAGTACCACAGTGGTTTCTTCCCTTTTTTGTTTTTGCTAACAAGCCGAATGCAATTTCCTGTGGCCTTCAATAATGCTTCCTTTAAATAATCCCATTTCTCCTGGACTCCCTTTAAACTCCTCCAGTCTGATAATGACTCTTCACACAAAATCTCATTTTAGAAAAATCTGGTTTTTAAAGTCTAAAACTTTTGTTTTTGTGTGGTGCGGCTCCATCCCTCTTCTTATATTAAACCATACTGATTGGTGGTCACTAGATCCCAAATTTTCACCTACAACAACGTCCGATACCAAACCTCCATTTGTGAGTATTAAATCCAATATGGCCTCTTTACGGGTCGGCTCCTCAACTACTTGTGTTAGAGATAATCCCAGTAAGGAGTTTAGAATATTTGTACTCCTGGTGCACCCAGCTGTTTTGGTTTTCCAGTTCACATCAGGAAGATTAAAGTCCGTCCCGTGATAATAACTTCCCCCTTCATTGCCATTTTGGCTATTTCCTCAAGCAGCAGATTATCTAGCTCTTCTACTTGTCCAGGGGGTCTATAGATCACACCTACACGAGCTACTGTATGATTGCCAAATGTTAGCGTAACCCAAACTGACTCTATGTTCACCTCGCTCACTTTTATTTGGTTCGTTTTTATGTTGTTTTTCACATACAGGGCCACTCCTCCTCCTTTCCTACCTTCTCTGTCTTTTCTATATAAAGAGTACCCCGGTATTGTTATGTCCCAGTTATTTTTTTCTCACTGAACCATGTCTCAGTAACCGCCACTAAATCTACTTTTTCAGCTGCCATCATTGCCTCCAGTTCATTGATTTTATTGACTAAACTGCGAGCATTTATAGACACGACTCTGAGCTTGTCATTTTTTTACCTCGCATGTTGCTTGCACCCTCCGATTTAGTTTTGGGGGACAATCGGGCAGATTGTTTACCCTTTTTCCCCCCCCTCCTAGTTTAAATATTTCTTTGTGAAACCTTTGAACTTCTCACTGAGAACATATGTTCCCCTATGAGTAAGATGCAAACCATCTTTTTTATACAGTTCCTTTCTGCTCCAATTAGAGCTATCATGGGACACAAAGCCAAATCCTTGCTCCCGACACACCATTCCCGAAGCCACAAATTGAATTCCCTATTGCGCATCTTCCTATCTTGAATGTTATGCACAGGCAAAACTTCAGAGAATGACACAGTGGACGCAATCTGCTGTATTTCACCTCCAAGAACACAAAAATCTTCCTTAATCTCAGAAACCTCATTGCTAGCCAAGTCATTTGTCCCTAGATGGACTAGAACATCCACTTCCCCTTGCTGCTTTGCTTCTTTGACAATATTGAGAATACGTCTCCTTGTCTCTACGAGCAGTAGCCCCAGGAAGACATCTCACAAACCAACACACTACTCTCCAGCTCAACACCTCTTATGATAGAATCACCCAGCAACAATTGCCTTCTATCAGGTCCCACCTTTTCATTTTTGTCCTTGGTTGCAGTGCTGCATACCTTAGGCATAGTGGATGGTGGTTCCTCAACTATGGTGTCTGAGCCTGCATCCGTCTTACCACTACACTCTGAAAGTGCCTCAAAAGAATTAAGAAGAGCCACAGATTGTGGGACATGCTTTCTATCCACAACGCTAAGTCTACCAGATCCTACAGTAGTCCATCTGCCGCTCCTAGGAGGCCTCTGTGGCAGTGGCTTTGTAACAGTCATAGCCTGAGTTTGTCTAACAGATAATTTACAAATCTCAGACTTCAAACAGGCAATTTCCTGCTGCAATAAAGAGAACTGCCTACATATCAGGCACACTCCAAACCTCCAAAAATTGGATCTAAAAACAAACGCATGACAGCTCTTACACTGGACCAAGCCTGCCATTATAAAAGAATGGATTTAAAACCAGCAAATCTTACCTTTTTGTAGGATTTCTACCTCCTGTCAAACCTCAGACTACCTCCAGAGTATCTCCAGAATATCTCCTCTAAGAGTTCACTTTGAAGACTTCACTTAGAAGGCTTGCCAAGCTCAATTAGACCAAGCTAATATTCCACAAGCTTTATATAGCCACCTCCCCCAGCAAGGAGTGGACAAGCTAAACCTCTTTGCAAATACCACCAATTGATTCCATTGTATGCTAATCAGTATGAAAATGAGTCACCAGCCTAACCTAATTTACTCACCAGACCTAACTTAAAACCTTAAAATGAATAGAAAAGATCTGTTTGAAACAAAAATCAAAATCACTCACCAGAAGATCTCCTCTAAGAGTTCACTTTGAAGACTTCACTTAGAAGGCTTGCCAAGCTCAATTAGACCAAGCTAATATTCCACAAGCTTTATATAGCCACCTCCCCCAGCAAGAAGTGGACAAGCTAAACTCTTTGCAAATACCACCAATTGATTCCAATTGTATGCTAATCAGTATGAAAATGAGTCACCAGCCTAACCTAATTTACTCACCAGACCTAACTTAAAACTTAAATGAATAGAAAAGATCTGTTTGAAACAAAAATCAAAATCACTCACCAGAAGATCTCCTCTAAGAGTTCACTTTGAAGACTTCACTTAGAAGGCTTGCCAAGCTCAATTATTGCTAACAAAATCTGTTTACATATGGTCTACAGAACATGTTGCCAAAGTTGCAGCACACTGGACATTGCAGTCGAAGTGCTGCAGCTGTCACGGATCCCCCTTGGGTCTATGATACTGGTCCCTGTACACAGTGTATACTATCTACCCCTCCGATCCTTTGGTGGTCGGTAACGCTAACTATCTTCAGAGAACAGATCGTGAAGCACCCAGCAAGGGTTAACAGATACTGGAATATGAGGGTATACTTAGTCCAGAGAATAGGATCTTATCACCAGGAGAGGTGGTCAGCCATATACCAGGAGTGAAACACAGAGCATGGTTGTCAGGAATCTCCGAGTCGGTACACAAAGCGGGTTCATTGTGAATAGCCAGAGTCATACACACAGCAGGTACGTTCAGAATAGCCGGGGTCATACACAGAGCAGGTTCATTCAGAATAGCCAGAGTCATATACAGAGTGGGTTCATTCGGAATAGCCGTGGACATACACAGAGCAGGTTCATTCAGAATAGCCGGGGTCATACACAGAGTGGGTTCGTTAGGGATAGCCAGAGTCATATACATAAACCAAATACACAGAAAGCACCGAGGGATATAGAACCACGTCAGGGCAATGAGTCTGCCTGAGCAGACTGACTTTAAACTCTGCGGCGTCATGTCATCCCGCCGCGACCTGGTCCTTGGCCACCCAAGTGACCGCCGTGGGCGTGCATATCACTCGGCACCTGGCCAGCGAGCAGCGAAGACGGCGCTGCCGGGCGTTGGGTCAGATCCTGGACGCTGGACGTTACAAGCAGCTCAGGGAACTGCTCTATCTGCCTGTATTTTATGGACACATACTGCAGTAGCAAAATTTGACCAGCAGAGGGAACCATCTGCCTGCAGTAATGAAATCTGACCAGCAGACGGAACCCTCTGCTTGTAGTAACAAAATCTGTCTAGCAGGGGAGCACTCTGCCTGTCAAATCAGCTTAATGGAATAACGGAAAGTGATTTTCTGTACAGCCACTGCGTTCTGCCAGTTGTTCCATAGAAAATCATTTGGTAGTGAGGCTACGTCAGATTAAAGATAAGCACTGAGATCAGGCCTGGACTGGCTGTTAGGCACATCTTGCCAGATGGGAGAAAAAGTCTCCAGACCTGTCCATGTATAGCAAGTGTTTCTTGCAGCCTGTGGGTAGATTAGTATCTCTTTAATATCGCCCTTCCATGTCGTAGAGCAGATCTTTCACTGAACATGAACCCCAAAAAACTATTGCAGTTTTAAAGTGTATGAAAAACAGAATATTCGGCATGGCAACAGACACGCTCCAGCTAGCGACGGACTTGGCGTAACCATGACAGGTAAAGCTTCTAAAACACGTTACATCTACCAGCACCTGGTTTGACCTTCTCTGATTGGTTCTGGAAAGAAATACCAGTGGGTAGTTACAGGTAGCTCATCGAATTTAACCCTTTCACTACCATTATCGGTTATAATCAATGTTCAAATGCTCTTGCAGTAGTCCAACACTGAGTAAACCTGTTCTGGTCTGATCCTGGAGCAATGCAAAGGAATTTTGTTTACTGCAAATAGAAATGAATGCGCAATTGGGCTACAGAATGTGCCCCTAAATATTCAGCACTTTTGACTTGGCATCCTAGGTGTTGCAGCTTTCAGAACAGCTTTTTTCTATCAGGGAAGTATGGATCCCCAGTTGTATTATTATTCGTGTAGTAGCACTTTTTGGCCATGAGGGGGAGTCCTGTGCCTGTCAAATAAACTTACTGTCTCTAAAATGTATTTTATTAACCACTTCGCTGCTGAGGACGCGCTCAGCGCGTCCTCAGCAGTCCCGCTGGTGTGCTGAGGACGCGCTGAGCGCGTCCTCACATTGGGGTCAGCGTTCGGCCGGGTTCCGGCCGATCGCTGGCCCCTCCGGTGCGGGCTGACATCCTGGATGTCAGCCCGGCATCCGGACCAGCAGCCGCCAGAATTAGGTGTCATCGCGGGGGCGCGATGACACCTAATTCAGGCGCCCCCCCGCATGTGCGGAGGAGGCGCCTGAAAGGGAGGGGGGGAGGTCCTTCGGACCTCTCTCCCTCCCGATCGGCAGCTCTGCGGGGGTTAACCCAGGCATCATTTGGAAGGGCACAGCCTGCCCTTCCAAATGATGCCTGGCATTAACCCCTGGGGAGCTGGATCGCGAATCGGCGCTGAAAAGCGCCGGTTCGCGATCCTTTCCCGGAGCTGGCCGACATCTTGGATGTCGGCCAAGCCTCCGGGAACTCCCCCAGAGGACTGGCGTAATCGTGCGTAGCACGATGACGCCAGTCCTAGAGTTAACCCCTAACTGCCACCAACTGTGGAGATAGGGAGTTCCAATGAACTCCTATCTCCCGATCCGTGGCAGCTAGGGGTTAAATTTTGGTATGGTTGGATCGGCCAGAGCATGGCCGTTCCAACGATACCAAACACTACAGTGAAAAATTTTGTAAAAAAAAAAAAATGAAAAATAAAAATAAAAAAAAATAAATAAATAAATAAAAAAAAAATTAAACACTTTTTTTTAATTTTTTTTGGTTTGTTAATGCAGCAATATTGTTCCCATTTCAATTATAATGTGAACAATGATGCTGCACTAACGATTTTTGTATGCGGTGCGTTTGTTAAAAATAGTGTCATTTTCCCCAAAAAAATATGTAATGAGACCCCATCTCTAATTTTTTTAACAAGCGCACCCCATACAAAATATAACCGCAATTGCTCGCATGTTAAAATGTGGAAAAAAACACTTTACACATTGTAAATTATTGAAAATACATATTTTATTGCATTTTTTGTTATAATATACAGACATGACATAACGTATACATATAATAATGACATATTATGAATCTACCGAGTCTGACGGAAAGAACGATATATAATATGTCTGGGTCATATACTAAAATAAGCCTTCAAAACACATTTAAACATGATGCGCAAAACAGGTAAAAATGACCTCAGCATAGGGGCGGGAAAAGCCTCAGCAGCGAAAGGGTTAAGGGTACATTAATTTGTACATTCTATGCAGTGGAAAACTGCTTTGCGTAAATCCACTGGGTGCTTGCAGTGAAGGGGTTAATGACTCATTATTTATTTTTTGCCACCAGATAACATTCTTAAAGCTGCTTTTCCCGGAGAAACACGTGTTGCAGTTAGCCATGTGTCTGTGTGCGTACGTGTGTATTCGCTCCAGATATGGATCGAGCCAGATGAAACGTTATCACGAGCAGACACTACAGAATCTGGAAAGCAGATAAGGGCAAATCAAAACATTCTGCAATTCCCATAAACGCAAACATTTTGACTTGTGTCAATACCGGCCTTATCTAGAATTCAAAAGGTAATTTCAAAGTGCGCAGACACTTACTTATCTGCCGAAAAGCGCATGCAAACAAAAAACCATCTGCGCTGTGTCCTGCATGCCGGCATCTGGCTGCACCATATGGGATGCCTGTTACAAAACGCTGCGTGGCAGACGCTGATTCAGCCTCCGAAAGCGAAAGTTTTTCCAAGTGTCGTCGCATGAAGACAAAGGCCTTTTAAACATTGATGGTAAATTACACACTACAGGGTTGTTTTTAATGGATGCTTTAAAAACTTTTTAATAACTGTTTAAGGCTTTTATTCCACTGCAAAACCTGTGTGTCCATCTACCCTCTGCAATGCAGCCACGACCTCCTGAGCTCTGACGATCAGTATCCAATTGGTATCAATCGAATCTCTTAGATTGTGAGCTCTTGAGCAGGGTCCTCCCTCCTTCTGTTCCGCTTGCGTAATGTGTATGTATATTAGCTTTTCTGTCTCTCCCATTGTACAGCGCTAAGGAATTTATTGGCGCTTTATAAATACTTGTAACTGTAACTGTTAGGCCGGAGTCAGCCGAACGCAGTGATCACGTCCGTGTTGCCGCGCAGTTTAACATCCGTCGTGGCATAGAATCATGATCAATAGAGACCCACATACGAAGAACGTGCGCACCGAACTTTGCAGGCACAACGCACTTGGCAAACGGACGCAATTTAGGCAAGAACGTAAAACCGCTAAGACGGATGCGCAGAGTGAGCCACGTCCGCGTAGCGTTCTGTGTGCGTGATGACACGAAGTCAGATGGATGACATTTGCGACGTCCAGCACCTTGACGCACAAAATGCCTTTTCATATCATTTTCTGATATTTATCACATTAATTTTGTTTCCCATAATTCCCTTTTTTTTCTACGTCCATCAAGAAAAACAGACCGTGTGGTGTCTACAGTATCTTCTGTCAGTATGTCTGTCCATTATGCACGCACGCAGAGTGCGCTCACTCTGCGTCCATCTGACATTAGCCTAACTGTGCCTCATAGATACAAATTATTATTTAACCTCCCTGGCGGTCTAATTTTTGTGAAAAAACGCTTCTAAAAGCAGTCTATTTATTTATTTTTTTGCCCCCCCTAGCAGTATTCCCGAGTGTTGCTCGGGGTTAAATTCCTTTGCTGGAAGTGGTAACCCTGAGCAACACTCGGGATGCCGCTGGATACATCACCCCTCCCTGCGCTCCCTCAATGTCCCCGCAGTCTTCTCCAGCGATCATGACCTCATACTTCCTGGTTCCCTCCTCGCGAGAAGGAATCCAGGAAGTAAAACGTCGCGATCGCCGGAGGAGACTGCAGAGATCATCGAGGGAGCACAGAGCGAGGTGATGTATACAGCCCGAGTGTGTCTCGGGGTTACCGCTCTCAGCGGTGAAACTTAACCCCGAGACACACTCGAGATCACCGCCAGGGAGGTTAACAATGAGAACATAATTACACAGAAAAAAGACGCACACTTACTTATCAAACTGCAACACTTCACTCAGACACACACATCTATCATTAATGTTTCTCGCTCTTTATTGCCCCCCCCAACGCCCACATTGCCCTCGTTCAACCTGAAATGAATACAGCTGCCAGGCTTATTTTTCTCACCTGACACTCCTCACATACATCCCCCCTCTGCCGGTCCTTCTTTTGGTTTCCTGTACATTTTCAAGGTTAAATTTAAAATACTGATGCCCACATTCAAAGCCCTCAATAACATAACCCCTCCTTACATGTCCTCCTTACTCCAAAAGCACATCACAAGCACCTCTGTCTGTCCTCTGATTTCACCTGCACCGCCAGCTCTCGCCTCCAACACTTCTCGAGGGCATCTCCGGTCCAGACTTTCTATCTTCAGGCCTTCAAGAAACCCATCTCTCTTCAGATTAGCGTACCACATTACCGATGCCGATCCTATCCCTCTCTTCACCTACCCGCACATCATGATAGATGCCACTTCCATGTACCCACCTTTCCCAAACCACTGGCGCTAGTGATCTGGACAACCAATTAAACTCCTCTTGTCTTCCTCCACCCCAAATCCTTTAGATTGTAAGCTCACCCGAGCAGGACCCTCTACACCTCTTTTTTCTGTTCCTATATTTGCCATTGGTTATTGTAAAGCGCTGTGGAACCTGTTGGCGCTATATAAATGATGATGATAATAATAATGACCGTGAGACATTGGACCATTTAGAGGATTTTTTCTGGTTGTCAGATCCCCATGGTTTATGAACATATAATAATCCTTCATGCAAAGGGGAACCACAATATTATTATTATTATTATTATTATTCCACAATGAATAATAAATTGGCTTTTTTTTCCTGCAGCATAAGGATTCTTCATGTGCAGGGCAGAGCTTTTTACACACTGCTCATCAGCCAGTACACACATAATATCTATACTATAAAAGGATAAGCTAAAAACTGTCCGTCGCCAAAACCCTACTGCGCATGCGCGACGGACATTTGAAAGCGGCCGTTAGAACACACAGGTAGCTGCGCGTGCCGGCCGCGTGAAAAAAAAAAAAAAACGGCACGAGCCGCGCGCAGCTACCCGTGTGTTTACACGGCCAGATGCCCCGATCCTCCAGCGGTGACCGTCCTCCGGCTGCCGGCGGGCCTCCAGGCTCAGGCGAGCCCCCGGCTCGGTTTGGGCCTACAGGCCCAGCCGAGCCGGGGACTCGCCTAAGCCTAGAGGCCCGCCGAGCAGCCAACGGCAGCCGGAGAAGGTCACCGCTGGAGGATCGGGGCCGAAGTTCCCAAACAAATACACCCCAAAAT
The DNA here is from genome assembly GCA_009667805.1 of Leptobrachium leishanense. Classification (NCBI taxonomy): domain Eukaryota; kingdom Metazoa; phylum Chordata; class Amphibia; order Anura; family Megophryidae; genus Leptobrachium; species Leptobrachium leishanense. The sequence goes on from CM019067.1 coordinate 307,397,980, forward strand.
CGGCCCTGAGCTCCAGCGGAGACCTCCTCCGGCTGCCGCTGGCTGCTCGGCGGCCCTCTAGGCTTAGGCGAGCCCCCGGCTCGGTTTGGGCCTACAGGCCCAGCTGAGCCGGGGACTCGCCTAAGCCTAGAGGCCCGCCGAGCAGCCAGCGGCAGCCGGAGAAGGTCACCGCTGGAGGATCGGGGCCGAAGTTCCCAAACAAATACACCCCAAAATCGGCCCTGAGCTCCAGCGGAGACCTCCTCCGGCTGCCGCTGGCTGCTCGGCGGCCTCTAGGCTTAGGCGAGCCCCCGGCTCGGTTTGGGCCTACAGGCCCAGCCGAGCCGGGGACTCGCCTAAGCCTAGAGGCCCGCCGAGCAGCCAGCGGCAGCCGGAGAAGGTCACCGCTGGAGGATCGGGGCCGAAGTTCCCAAAAAATACACCCCAAAATCGGCCCTGAGCTCCAGCGGAGACCTCCTCCAGCTGCCGCTGGCTGCTCGGCGGGCCTCTAGGCTTAGGCGAGCCCCCGGCTTGGCTTTGGCCTACAGGCCCAGCCGAGCCGGGGACTCGCCTAAGCGTAGAGGCCGGCCGAGCAGCCTGCTCGGCCGGAGGAGGTCACCGCTGGAGCTCAGGGCCGATGTTGCCTAACACATACTCACCGACATCGGCCCTTAGCTCCTCCAGCGATGGCGGTCCCGCTTGCAGCATCCTCTCTCCGTTGCTCGCCGGAATGACGTCACGAAAGCCTTTGACCCCGGGGGTCAAAGGCTTTCGTGACATCATCCTGGCGAGCAACGGAGAGAGAGAGGATGCTGCAAGCGGGACCGCCATCGCTGGAGGAGCTAAGGGCCGATGTCGGTGAGTATGTGTGGAACCGGTGGAGGACTCGAGGCCGATGTAGGTGAGTATGTGCTCTACACACACACACACACCCTGCTTGCTCGGCCGGTATCCAAGCTTAGGCGAGCCCCCGGCTTGGCTTGGGCCTAGAGGCCCTGCCGAGCCGGGGACTCGCCTGAGCATGGAGGCCGGTCAAGTTGCATGCTCGGGCGTCCTCCAGGCTCAGGCGAGTCCCCGGCTCGGCTGGGCCTCTAGGCCCACGCCAAGCCGGGGGCTCGCCTAAGCTTGGTCGGCATCCAGGCTCAGGCGAGCCCCCGGCTTGGCTTGGGCCTAGAGGCCCAGCCGAGCCAGGGACTCACCTGAGCCTGGAGGACGGCCGAGCATGCAACTCGACCGGCCTCCATGCTCAGGCGAGTCCCCGGCTCTGCTGGGCCTCTAGGCCCAAGCCGGGGGCTCGCCTAAGTTTGGATACCGGCCGAGTAAGCAGGGTGGGTGTGGAGAGCACATACTCACCTACATTAGCCCTGAGCTCCAGCGGTGACTGTCCTCCGGCTGTCGCAGGCTGCTCGGCCGGCCTCCAGGCTCAGGCGAGCCCCCGGCTTGGCTTGGGCCTACAGGCCCAGCCGAGCCGGGGGCTCGCCTAAGCCTGGAGGCCGGCCGAGCAGCCTACGACAGCCACCGCTGAGGCTCCGGGCCAATGTAGGGGGATGTTGCCTACACATACTCACCTACATCGGCCCTTAGCTCCTCCAGCGATGGCGGTCCCGCTTCCAACGTCCTCTCTCGCTCCGTTGTTCGCCGGAATGACGTCACGAAAGCCTTTGACCCCGGGGGTCAAAGGCTTTCGTGACGTTATCCCGGCGACCAACGGAGCGAGAGAGGACGCTGGAAGCGGGACGCGGGACCGCCATCGCTGGAGGGCCGATGTAGGTGAGTATATCCACGAGCGGGGGGGCCATATCCACGAGCGGGGGGGCCATATCCACGAGCGGGGGGGGCAGTATCCACGTGCTGGGGCGATATCCACGAGCTGGGACAGTATCCACGAGCTGGGCCAATATCCACGAGCTGGGGCAGTATCCACGAGCTGGGGCAATATCCACGAGCTGGGGGCAGTATATCCACGAGCTGGGGGCAGTATCCACGAGCTGGGGCAATATCCACGTGCTAGGGCAGTATCCACGAGCTGGGGCAATATCCATGTGCTGGGCAGTATCCACGTGCTGGGGCAGTATCCACGAGCTGGGGCAATATCCACGTGCTGGGGCAGTATCCACGTGCTGGGGCAGTATATCCACGTGCTGGGGCGATATCCACGAGCTGGGGCAGTATCCACGAGCTGGGCCAATATCCACGAGCTGGGGGCAGTATCCACGAGCTGGGGCAATATCCACGAGCTGGGGGCAGTATATCCACGAGCTGGGGGCAGTATCCACGAGCTGGGGCAGTATCCACGAGCTGGGCCAATATCCACGAGCTGGGGGCAGTATCCACGAGCTGGGCCAATATCCACGAGCTGGGGCAGTATATCCACGAGCTGGGGGCAGTATCCACGAGCTGGGGCAGTATCCACGAGCTGGGGCAGTATCCACGTGCTGGGGCAGTATCCACGTGCTGGGGCAGTATCCATCCACGTGCTGGGGCAGTATCCACGTGCTGGGGCAGTATCCACGTGCTGGGGCAGTATCAATCCACGTGCTGGGGCAATATCCATGTGCTGGGCAGTATCCACGTGCTGGGGCAATATCCACGTGCTGGGGCAGTATCCACGTGCTGGGGCAGTATCCACGTGCTGGGGCAGTATCCACGTGCTGGGGCAATATCCACGTGCTGGGGCAATATCCACGTGCTGGGGCAATATCCACGTGCTGGGTCAGTATCCACGTGCTGGGGCAATATCCACGTGCTGGGGCAATATCCACGTGCTGGTTCAATATCCACGTGCTGGGGCAGTATCCACGTGCTGGGGCAATATCCAGGAGCTGGGGCAGTATCCACGAGCTGGGGCAATATCCATGTGCTGGGGCAGTATCCATCCACGTGCTGGGGCAATATCCACGTGCTAGGGCAGTATCCACGAGCTGGGGCAGTATCCACGAGCTGGGGCAATATCCACGTGCTGGGGCAATATCCACGTGCTAGGGCAGTATCCACGAGCTGGGGCAGTATCCACGTGCTGGGGCAGTATCCACGAGCTGGGGCAGTATCCACGTGCTGGGGCAGTATCCACGAGCTGGGGCAGTATCCACGTGCTGGGGCAGTATCCACGTGCTGGGGCAGTATCCATCCACGTGCTGGGGCAGTATCCACGTGCTGGGGCAGTATCCACGTGCTGGGGCAGTATCAATCCACGTGCTGGGGCAATATCCATGTGCTGGGCAGTATCCACGTGCTGGGGCAGTATCCACGAGCTGGGGCAATATCCACGTGCTGGGGCAGTATCCACGTGCTGGGGCAGTATCCACGTGCTGGGGCAGTATCCATGTGCTGGGGCAATATCCACGTGCTGGGGCAATATCCACGTGCTGGGGCAATATCCACGTGCTTGGTCAATATCCACGTGCTGGGGCAGTATCCACGTGCTGGGGCAATATCCAGGAGCTGGGGCAGTATCCACGAGCTGGGGCAATATCCACGTGCTGGGGCAGTATCCATCCACGTGCTGGGGCAATATCCACGTGCTAGGGCAGTATCCACGAGCTGGGGCAGTATCCACGAGCTGGGGCAATATCCACGTGCTGGGGCAATATCCACATGCTAGGGCAGTATCCACGAGCTGGGGCAGTATCCACGTGCTGCGGCAATATCCACGTGCTGGGGCAATATCCACGTGCTGGGGCAATATCCACGTGCTGGGGCAGTATCCACGTGCTGGGGCAGTATCCACGTTCTGGGGCAGTATCCACGTGCTGGGGCAGTATCCACGTGCTGGGGCAATATCCACGAGCTGGGGCAATATCCACGTGCTGGGGCAATATCCACGTGCTGGGGCAGTATCCACGTGCTGGGGCAATATCCACGAGCTGGGGCAGTATCCACGAGCTGGGGCAGTATACATGAGCAGGGGCAGTATATCCACAATAGACTGCCCTCTGGGCAGGCTTTACAACTAGTATATTATATTACAGTACATAAACACAACAGGGAACAGCTGGGAAAACACTTATTACTCACCTGTCAGGCAAATCTGCAGAAAACATACATTTTTCACATTCATGTGCAGGAGTATTAAATGAGCGTTAGAAATCAACATAATAATATTTACTTACGAGATGGATTGCCGTCATCAAATGCCCAGCGGTCCCCTTAACCCATTCACACCCAAAATCGAGTTATGTCGATTTTTCATTGTAATGCAATGAAAAACACTCATTAGAATATCAAAAGACCATTTTCACATCTATTTCAAGCAAGATTAGTAGGTCCCCTGTGGAGAAACTAAATAATTTGTTTTATGTCTCTCCAAGCACCCTGGAGAGCATAAAACCAGCTGCAAATAGCAGCCCTAAACCTCACTGTCACAAAAAGTTCAAATCGATTACTGTTGCATTTTAGCTTCCAGGTTGAGGGCAGAATACAGGGAGAGCTCTGGGGTCACTCACTGCTGTACAGGAATAAGATTCAGGGGGTTATAATGACTGAAATGCATGTACAGTACAGATACAAGGTGCTACTGTAATTTCCATATACAGGCATTATGCCACATACAGATATTATTTTTATATTCCATTAGTATTTTTTGGAAGCTGCATTGCTAATAATCTCATTATGATCACTATAAATCCTCATAAGCAGGAGATCTGAACATTTTTACTATTTATCTTTATCAGTTACAGTTACAGTTACAAGCCTTTATAAAGCACCAACAGGTTCCGTAGTGCTGTTATCACAGTTACTGTATCAAAGACTAAGGTCTTTTCTGTCTGTGTGATAATAATGCAGAAATTGAATTTGAATTTGAAATTGTGTAAGATAAGGGACACCATCTAGAGCTCAGAATCTTAAATTTTAGCAATATTTCTGTAAAAGAAAGAAATACATGAAAAATTAAAAAAGAGCAAATTAACATTATTTACATCTTTTAGCTATCTCAGAATAACACTTTCTGTACAAAACATCTATTTTACAATATTTAATTGTTAACTTCACATCCCATGCTTCAAATAAATGAGATGATAAAAAATTTTTTTTAACGATAATCGCTTGGTAGTGAAGGGGTTGATATGACTTGAATGGAATGAAAATCGGGAATTGCAAATACCCGGTTCTCTGACTGTCATTGCTTCTGGATGTGTCACAAACTTGGGCTCTATTCTGATCCTGCCAGCAACAGGAGCCACTAAGGGAATAAAACTGTTGCAAGCTGATATCCCTTAGCGGCTCCCTGTTACCCGTACCCGGTCTATTCCAACCTATTCACTGTATTACCAGTTTGAGTCCATACATTTGGCAGCTGCGAACAGGTACCGGCTTCGGCTTCTGGAGTCCACGGGACTTCATTACCAAAGCGTAACCCTGCACAAGCTCACGAGCCGCGTGGATCAAAGAATCTAAGGAGGTTATTCCGAAAGGAAAAGTTACAGTTGCAACAAACTTCGGCATTGCACAAAAGGGAAACTCATACAGCAGTAGTAGAAGTTTCTTTGAAACGCCGAAGTTTGTTGTGATTGCAACAGCAGTAAACAATTGTGATTCTTCAACAACCCCCATAAAACAGGGGTCAGCAACCTTGCCACCCCATGATGTTTTGGTACTACATCTCCCATAATGCTCAGCTACTTGCTAGGTTGGCAGAGCCTAAAGCAGGGCTGTTAAAATCTAGTCCCCTAGATGTTGATGCCTACAATTCCCACAATTCTTTCAATGCAACAGATGGCCAGGGAATCATGGGAGCTGTAGTTCAGAAACATCTGGGCACTGGAGGAAGCCCTGCTCTAAAGGGAAACGTAAATCCAAAATATCAGGAGAGCCACGGATGCTGACCCCTGCCCCAAATTATCAATTCGGGGTGAGAGTAAATCATTACTAAAAACGCGATGGAAAACTCAACGTAATATTCCTAGAATAGCACTTTCTGGAATAAAATGACTCCGTATCGACTCGGCTTGTAAAGACAGATTGATTTTGGCGTTTTTTTCTCCCTGTGAATGTCTGCTTCCTGCCCTTTCCGCGGCTCTGTATAGAGTCACAGTTAATTAGTGACCTTATTAAGCAATTAGCCTAAATCGATTTTCTGTATTGCCCTTTCCTCCCTGTAACACACTTACAGATCCTCGCTCACGCTGCTTGCATTACTCAAGCCCCCGTTTTCCTATTTTCCAGCCTGGTTTATCTCTAGACCAGCGAGACCGGATATATTCACTTTATTATGGTGTTTGTCTTATGCCGATGAAGGCAAAGTCAGGTCCTCCTGCTGAATGTCCTACTCGAGGCTTTAATTTCAAGGTGCTTGTGCATTCAAGGTGCTGCGGACGGTATCACCCCAGTGTATTACATGCTGTAGACATGCACCTGCTCGGTTAAATGCTCCTGCTTTTGACATTTGGGGTTCCCATCCACACCTATTGGACCCTATTCCGACCTAGGCACGCCAATGGATAAATTAAGCGTGACCCAGCAGAGCACTGAGCGCCGCTCCTGGAGTGCATAGGACTCCATGGGGTCAAGCGCAACCACTATGCTTTGGAAATATCTGGAAAACAGATATATTTAACCCCTTCAATAGCAAGATCAACTGTACTCAATCAACAAGGCACCTTCTGGTGTCCCGATATCGGCAATATTACACTCTTAACGCTAACGTTAGCGCTCAGCTGTGTGAGGGTTAACGTTAGCGCTCAGCTGTGTGAGGGTTAACGTTAGCGCTCAGCTGTGTGAGGGTTAATGTTAGCGCTCAGCTGTGTGAGGGTTAACGTTAGCGCTCAGCTGTGCGAGGGTTAACGTTAGCGCTCAGCTGTGCGAGGGTTAACGTTAGCGCTCAGCTGTGTGAGGGTTAACGTTAGCGCTCAGCTGTGTGAGGGTTAATGTTAGCGCTCAGCTGTGTGAGGGTTAACGTTAGCGCTCAGCTGTGCGAGGGTTAATGTTAGCGCTCAGCTGTGTGAGCGTTAACGTTAGTTCTGGTCGCCCTAGTGCGGGCCGACCATATTACAATCCGAACGCTAACGGGTTAAAAAATCCATTAGCAAATCGGAGATTGCGCTTTTCAGCACGAGCTTACTGTACTTAACATGCTTAACACGGGGAGCGCAAAGAGTTAATTAGCGTTAGGATTACAAAGTCCTAACGCTACTGGCGTCCTACTGCGGTTAACTAGAAAGTTACCCACAGCTCGGAGCTGGTGCAAACTAAGGCCGGGGTCAGACGAGTGGTAGCAAGAGGGGAAGGAACATCCGTGCAAGTGGACTTCCTTCCACTCGACACCCGTCTGACGCCCGCCAGGCCGCCTCGTTGAGCGCAGTTAGTGGAGGATCGCGCTTTGCAGCTCCGTCAATGCGCGTCCTAGCTAAGCAGCCGCTGTCGCGCACGCAATTCGCGCGTGCACAACAGCGTGTGGCTAGCCCCGTCACAGCGTCACACCGCCAGTACGGGCGCACATAGTGCGCTCGTCTCACCCCAGCCCGATACCGCTTCCTCCAGATTCAGTTTTCCCCAGCTGGTTTCACCCACCTCTTCTGACTGCCGGGAGGAATGTGAGACAGTGGAGAAAAGTCCCCAGTCTCCCTCCGCGATCACTCCGCCGATCTGCAGGATCTAGCGAGAGGCGAGATCCGGCTGGCTCGGGGCGGCACGTTAGCGCTGCGTTATGTGGCAGGCTGCTGAACTAGCGCCTGCCCCGTAATATGGTGCTAAAACGGGGATGCTAAGGAGAAACCTGTAGGCGCAGGTTTTCCTCCTTAGCTTCCGCGTTTTAGGCTGGGGTCAGACCAGCGCACTTTTAACGTGCGTTCTGGCGCACATAATTACGGCCGCACTAGCAGCAGATGACGGGCAATGACGGCCAATATACGATGTACGGCCGCACAAAAGTCCGGCCGTGCAACGCAAGTGGAATTTGAACGCATTTTTCTGAGAACGCTGAACCGCTAGTACTGACGTACTGAGTGCGCAGCTGCGGCATAGCGGCGTGTTTGCGTGATTAGGAGATGTCAGACGCTGCTAATGTCCGGCCAACATAACGTCCAGACGCAAAAAGCGTTTTATTGACGATCCGTACAAAATCACGCCCGAAAATGCGCGTCGTCTGACCGTTTTTGCGCATTAACATTCCGTGAAAAAATACGTCAATGCGTTCGGACGCACTTTTTCACGTACGCGGGGAAAAATGCTTTCGTCTGACCTTAGCCTTAGCACCATCTATGTAATACTGCCCATCAAGAAGGATTTTTGTTTATTGCAATCAAAATTCAATTGCATTTGGGCTTCAGAGCGTGCCCCTAAAGCTTTAGCACCCTGGGCATGATGCACGAGGTGCTAACACTTTTTAAATCCATCTGGGGTTGTTTCTGAATGACATCTCCCCAGCTGATCCTGCACAGAGCCCAGAACTGCAGTGTCTCCTTTTGGCCAGCAGATGGCCTGACAAATAGTTTATTGCAGGACGGAATACACTTGTACCTGGTACCACATCACACCGGTCTGTGACTGTCACAATCACCAGGGCCACTGTATGCTGACTCACCTGCTCTGTAGTTATAAAAAAGGAACAAAAAGGGATGATCTACTAAATAGTGCACAGTGCTCTGAGGTGGATGATCCTCAAATGACATGCAGAAAAAAGGAACAGGCCATCACGTTTGGTCCAAGAACATGTAAGAAAGAATTTATGGAGATGACAGCATCAGTATGACGGAATGGGATGTTGTTCCGCCTGCGGGTGTGCTCTATCTGTGTGACCCCGTCGCTTACCGCTGGCCCGACTACCGAGTGTCGCGCACTCGGCGTCTCGTGCGGCCTGGCGTGACCCTAGGATAGGGTTAGCGGGCGGAGAAGGGGACCCCTGCCTGGAACCAGTCCGACCACTGAGCCATGCAGCACTCAGCGTCCCGAGCAACTGGTTCCCTGACCTGGCGGGTGTGGGACGCCTGCGGGAATCGGCCCTAGCGGCCGCGGAGGAAGATTCGGATCTTATGGGGAAACGTTTCGGTTCTTAGGTGGGAAACGTTTCCGATCCGGGGGCGGGTGTCTCTTCGGATCTTGAGCGGTGGCGATTCGAGTCGGGAAGGGATGGCGGGTCGGATCGGAACTGGAGGGCTTCGGATCGGTAGGGGAGGGTGCCTCGGTTCGGGCAGGACCAGTGGGAAGTGCGGGTCTTACCGCAAATGCCGGGGCGCGGCTCCCGGCGGGGCCGTTCGATTCGGATCTCTGTATTTCTTCGATCGAATCTTCCTGAGCAGCGCCTCTGCCCTGATGCTCGATGCAGGGTCAGCGCGCTTGATTCGGATCGTATCCGGGTGGGCACCGTACTCTGAGGCCGCGGGGGACACTCAGATCCGAAAATACGGCGGAGAATCAAGCCACACCAGACAAAGCTGAATGCACTGCAGGAACTGGGTTTATTGTTTACAGTACAAGCATTTATTACTTCTCCACAAAATTAGAATACAATGGGACTCCTTGCCCGCCCTCCAGGACCCATTGGCCCTTAGCCTTCAGGGAGTCGCCAATTCGGACCGGATGGTCCGAATCGGCCATTTTACGATTCGAACCGGATGGTTCGAATCGGCCATTTTCCGAATCGAAATTCCAACTGCGCCACAAGGATCGGAAAATGGCGGCGAGCAAGGCAAACAAAGGGGAAAATACATTACACCATAACCAACGGGAAACACTTTATTAACACCACACATTGTCACCTCTAAATAAAAATACCAAAAAAACAAGGTGCGTGCCACCACACCCAAGTGTCCATGTCCCCAGTGTCACTGCACCGCCCCTGGCTGAGGGTGCTGGGCCATCCCGTGACACTCCTCCCCCTCCCCAAGGTCCGACGCACTCGGTTGGACCCCACCGGGTCGTACCGAGGTAGTCGGGGCTCCCCAATCCCCTGGTTCCCGGGCCGACTGTCGCGATAACCCATCTGCGTTACCGTTCTGCGACCCGGGCCGATATTGGATGGAAAAGTTGAAGGGTTGGAGAGCCAGGCTCCACCGCAGTAGGCGGCCGTTCTCCCCCGCCACCCGGTTGAGCCATACGAAGGGGTTATGGTCAGTCATCACGGTGAAGGACCGACCGTAGACGTAGGGTTGGAGCTTCCGTAGGGCCCAGACCAGGGCCAGGCACTCCTTCTCCACTGCAGCATACCCCACTTCACGTGGCAACAACTTCCGGCTAATAAACGCCACCGGATGGTCCCCCCCGTCGTCCCCCACTTGACTCAGGACAGCTCCCAGTCCGAACATGGACGCGTCTGTGTGGACAATAAAACGTTTATTATAGTTGGGAGCTGCCAGCAGGGGAGCTTGGGTCAGGGCGGCCTTCAATTGTCGAAAGGCCTGTTCGCACTCCGGGGACCACAGGACTTGGCGGGGCAGGGATTTCTTGGTCAGATCAGTCAGGGGTTTGGCCAGGTCACTGTAGTGGGGTACAAATTTCCTGTAGTACCCCGCGGTACCCAGGAAGGCCAGGACCTGAGTCTTGGTCACAGGAGTGGGCCAATCCAGGATAGCCTCTATCTTGGCGGGCTCCGGCCGCTGTATCCCGCACCCCACCCGGTGGCCCAGATACTGCACCTCGGCCATCCCCACCTTGCACTTCTCCGGCTTTAGGGTCAGGTTGGCGTCTCTAATCCGGCCCAGGACAGTCCCTACATGCTCCAGATGTTCCTCCCAGGTCTGGCTATAGATGGCTATGTCATCCAGGTATGCGCAAGCGAATCCCTGGAGGCCATCGAGGAGGCGATCGATTAACCGCTGGAAGGTAGCAGGGGCGTTCTTCATCCCGAACGGCATGACTCGAAACTGGTACAGGCCGAACGGGGTGATGAAGGCCGACTTCGGGGTCGCCTCCTCGGCAAGGGGAATCTGCCAATACCCCTTGCACAGATCCACCGTGGTCAGAAAATGACCCCCGGAGATCTGGTCTAGCAACTCGTCGACTCGGGGCATCGGATAAGCGTCCGTAACAGTACAGTCGTTTACCCGCCGATAGTCGACGCAGAACCTGGTGGTACCGTCCTTTTTGGGCACCAGGACCACGGGCGACGCCCATGGGCTGGCCGACGGCTCAATGACCCCCAGCTCCAACATCTCCCGGATCTCAGCCCGCATAGACTCGCGGACTGCTTCCGGGATCCGGTAGGCGGGCTGTCGGAGTGGTCTCTGGCCGGGGGTGTCCACCTGATGGACGGCCTGGTCCGTATATCCCGGAAGGGCCGAGAAAACCCCCGGATAGGCGAGAAGCAGCTGCCGCGCCTGCGCCTGTTTCTCGGGCCCTAGCTCCTCCCCCAGCTGCACCTGCTCCACCCCGGAAGGCTGCTTAGCTACCCCCGGGAGTTCCTCCAAGGGAAAGGGCTCCACCTCCTCGGCCGCCGGCGCGCATATGGCGTCCACCGACTCTGGCCGCTCATGGAAGGCCTTCAGCATATTGACGTGGAACGTCCGCTGGATTCTGGTGTCCGCGCAGCTCACAACCACATAGGTGGTATCCCCCAACTGGGTTACCACCTTGTAGGGACCTTGCCAGGCCGCCTGCAGCTTGTTCTGCCGCTGTGGTTTCAACACCAGAACCTTCTGTCCCACACAGAACGAGCGGCTGCACGCAGCGCGATCGTACCACGCCTTCTGCTGAGCCTGGGCCGTCTCCATGTTCTCCTGCACGAACCCCTGGAGGTCCGCCAAGCGCTCCCGCAACTTCAGAACGTACTCCACCACGGGAACACCGTCCTCCTCCGGCGGCCCCTCCCACTGAGCCCTAACCAGATCCAGAGGACCTCGCACCCGGCGTCCATACAGCAGCTCAAAGGGTGAGTACCCGGTGGATTCCTGCGGAACCTCCCGGTAGGCGAACAGCAAGTGGGGAAGATACTTCTCCCAGTCCCTGTTCTCATGCACAAAGGCCCGGATGAGCTGCTTCAGGGTCCCATTGAACCGCTCGCACAGCCCGTTGGTCTGGGGGTGATACGGGGCGCTGTGCAGCGCCTTAACGCCACAGAGACGCCAGAGCTGTTGGGTGAGCTCAGCGGTAAACTGGGTACCCTGATCGGACAGGATTTCTCGGGGAAACCCTACCCTCGTGAACACCCTGAGGAGCGCGTCCGCTACGGTGTCCGCCTGGATGTTGGCCAAGGCCACAGCCTCGGGGTACCGGGTGGCATAATCCACCACGGTAAGAATGTACCTCTTACCGGTGGCACTGGGCCGTGGCAACGGCCCTACGATGTCAACCGCCACCCGGCTAAAGGGCTCCTGGATGATGGGCATGGGGTGCAGGGGCCTTCGGATGGTCCCCAGCCTTCCCAGCTTTCTGACAAACTGGGCAGGTGCGGCAATAATCGCGGGTGTCGTTGCTAAGGCGAGGCCAGTAAAACGCGCGCGCCAACCTGTGCCGGGTCTTCGACTGGCCTAAGTGACCCGAAAGGGGAATGTCGTGGGCCAAGCGCAGAAGCTCCTGCCTGGGTCCTTGCGGCACCACCAGCTGCTTCTGCGGAATCTGCTTCTTCTTGGCCCCCTCCCTCACGGTGTAGCGGTACAGCAGCCCGTCCTCCCACTCCACCCTGTCTTTCCCCTGGCCGTCCAGACCCTGACCGCTCGGTCCCGGTAGCCCTGTAATGTGGGGTCGGTTTGCGTCTGGTGGCGCAGGGTCTCCGGGGTACACCACGGGGAAGGAAGGACAAGCGAAGGGAAAAACATCGGGTCCCGTCGAGGTTGGGGAGGGGATGACGGACTGGGAGGTCGGGAAGGGCCTGGGGTTTTGGCCTGTCGGGGAGGTCGAGGAGGTCGGTAAGGGTCGGGGGGTCGCGGAGGTCGAGGCGGTTTGGGAGGTTTGGGAGGTTTGGGAGGTCGGGATGGTGTTGGTGGAGGTCTCACCTGGGTCCCGTTCGGAGTGCCCTGGTCGTGGCGTCGGCTCTGTTGCCTAGTGGTAACCGGGGTAGCTGCATCTGTGGAGTAAGCGGATACTAACTGCCCCAGATCATTCCCCAGGAGCACCTCGGCCGGCAGGTGTCTCAGCAACCCCACCCGCACCTCTTTCTCCCCGTTCCCCCAGTCCAGGTACACCCGGGCCGTCTCCAGCCGGAGCACTTTCCCTCCCGCCACCCGTACCGCTACAGTGCTCTGCAGGCGGTCGCTTGGCGGGACCAAGTGAGGCCGGACGAGGGTGATGGTAGCCCCGGAGTCTCGCAGCCCCTCAGCGGGCCGCCCGTTTATCCACACCGCCTGGCGGTGGTGACGGCGGTTGTCATCCGCGGCGGCTTGCACGGGGTCGGCTTCGTGCAACTGCTCCCACCATTCCTCCGGGGCCTCCGGCCACGGAGCTCCGGCGTCGCAACAATGGGCCGCCAGCGATGGCCTGCCGGCCGGCCGGGTCAATTCCGGGCGGTTGGGGCAATGTTGTTTGTAGTGCCCCTCCTGGTTGCACCCGTAACAGCGGACGTTAGCCATGTTGGTGGGCCGGCTGGGAGCCCGTGCTACAGGCGCCCGGACCACTGGGGGTGGAGGTGGTGGAAGTAGTGGGGCGGGTAGAATGGGACGGCTGGCCAGGGGCCGCTCCCCCCCGTCAGCTTCCGGGTGTCGTGTACTCGTCGGCCCAGGTGGCCGCTTGCTGCACCGTATAGGGCTTCTTGTCGCGCACCCACTCTCGGATGGCGGAGGGTGTGTGCTCGAAGAACTGCTCGAGCAGCAGCAGTTGGGTGATCTCGGCCACCGACTCCGCTTGGCTTCCCGAGAGCCAGGTGCGCAGGTCCCTCTGCAGCCGATGGGCCCACTCCACGTAGGTGGCGCCACTGGGCCGGCGAGAATTCCGGAACTTCATCCGGCTGGCTTCAGGGGTCACGGCATATCTACTCAGCAGCGCCTGCTTGACGTGCGAGTAGCTAGTGGCCTCGTCATCCGGCACCGTGCGATAGGCCTCGGCGGCCCGACCGGTCAGCTTGCTCGCCAGGATCCGGATCCAGTCGGCGCGGTGCACTTCATGCACCCGACACAGGCGCTCAAAGTCCTGGAGATAACTTTCGATCTCTTCCTCGCTTCCCGGAACTCCTTGAACGCCTGGAACGGCACTTTCCGGTCGGAATATCGGTCCGATGGCGAGCGGCTACTCCGCCGGCTTCGCACTTCGGCCAGCCGCAGTTCGTGCACCCGCTCTCTCTCCCTCTCCTCTTCCTGACCGAGTTCCCGACCCAGTTTCCTCAGTTCTGCTTCCGATGGAGCCGGACCCATCATGGAGATCCGCTCCCGCATCTTCCGGCAGAATTCGCTATCCTCGGCCTCAGCGGGGACGGCAGCCGGTACTGGGTCCGCGGGCAACTCCGCGAACGCCTCCGCCTGATCTATTCTCCGCAACTCCTCTATCAGGGTCTCCCGACTCTTGGAGCCCGGGACACCGCCCCGATTCTCCAACATCCCGCGCAGGACGTCCCGCTTATAGGCAGAATACTTGATCATGATGAGGGTCCCCCTGGGGTCTGCAGAGAGCTATCCCACCGCTGCCACCAGTATGACGGAATGGAGATGTTGTTCCGCCTGCGGGTGTGCTCTATCTGCGTGACCCCGTCGCTTACCGCTGGCCCGACTACCGAGTGTCGCGCCACTCGGCGTCTCGTGCGGCCTGGCGTGACCCTAGGATAGGGTTAGCGGGCGGAGAAGGGGACCCCTGCCTGGAACCAGTCCGACCACTGAGCCATACAGCACTCAGCGTCCCGAGCAACTGGTTCCCTGACCTGGCGGGTGTGGGACGCCTGCGGGAATCGGCCCTAGCGGCCGCGGAGGAAGATTCGGATCTTATGGGGAAACGTTTCGGTTCTTAGGTGGGAAACGTTTCCGATCCGGGGGCGGGTGTCTCTTCGGATCTTGAGCGGTGGCGATTCGAGTCGGGAAGGGATGGCGGGTCGGATCGGAACTGGAGGGCTTCGGATCGGTAGGGGAGGGTGCTTCGGATCGGGCGGGACCAGTGGGAAGTGCGGGTCTTACCGCAAATGCCGGGGCGCGGCTCCCGGCGGGGCCGTTCGATTCGGATCTCTGTATTTCTCCGATCGAATCTTCCTGAGCAGCGCCTCTGCCCTGATGCTCGATGCAGGGTCAGCGCGCTCGATTCGGATCGTATCCGGGTGGGCACCGTACTCTGAGGCCGCGGGGGACACTCAGATCCGAAAATACGGCGGAGAATCAAGCCACACCAGACAAAGCTGAATGCACTGCAGGAACTGGGTTTATTGTTTACAGTACAAGCATTTATTACTTCTCCACAAAATTAGAATACAATGGGACTCCTTGCCCGCCCTCCCAGGACCCATTGGCCCTTAGCCTTCAGGGAGTCGCCAATTCGGACCGGATGGTCCGAATCGGCCATTTTACGATTCGAACCGGATGGTTCGAATCGGCCATTTTCCGAATCGAAATTCCAACTGCGCCACAAGGATCGGAAAATGGCGGCGAGCAAGGCAAACAAAAGGGGAAAATACATTACACCATAACCAACGGGAAACACTTTATTAACACCACACAATTGTCACCTCTAAATAAAAATACCAAAAAAACAAGGTGCGTGCCACCACACCCAAGTGTCCATGTCCCCAGTGTCACTGCACCGCCCCTGGCTGAGGGTGCTGGGCCATCCCGTGACAATCAGCAAGAGCAATGTTTCAGCCCCACCGGGCTTTTATCCAGCTCTCCTGCTTGACGTGCGACTGATCATTGGCATAGAGCGTACCAGCACGGCTGTGCCAATGGTAAGACTGTATTTTGTTTGGATGGCACAATGAGTAGACCAGGGGTCTCCATCTCCGCCTCCCCCTCACAGATGTTGATTGCCTGCAATTCCTTGAACTATTTTGAATGCAATAGATGGCCAGAGGATCATGGGATTTGTAGTGCAGAAACACTCTGAGAGTTGAGATCTCTGGAACAGACAGAACTGAAAGTCAGAATCCACGATGTACAGTTTCTCAGGTCACGAGAGGGACACTTCACGGGGAATACATGTTGCGCACGTAGTAGAATTGAAATATTAGATTATAACGTTATTCTTGAATTAAGGGATTTATTTTATATTCTGTTTTATTATGTTAATGTAAAGTTCTGCCAGACGGAAGAAAACAGCAGAGGATTCCACGTGCGACGCCATTGGAACCCAGAGCGTTTGAAAGACGTAAAGTTTTTTTTGTGTTCACACACGACGTTTATGTAATTTGTGATTATTCCAGGAATTGGTCTGTTTTCAACAACAATAATTCATCTGCCTATGATTTGATTACCACGGTTCCAGCTCTGTGTTCTGGCTCATTTCAAACACAATAAAGGAAAATTCTGTGACGCACGCGAAAAAAACAAAAACAAATAAAAAAAATAGTGTTTTTGGTCGTCAGGAAAAAGGACAGTGAATCAGAATACCCTCTCCCAGCTGACCTGATCTGGTGAAATCGCTGGGTGAAGTGGAGGAGTTTCCTCCACCCCACCCAGCGTCACCAGAGGCACCATTTGTTAATTTTCTGATTGTCAGTCACCAGATCTGTCCCTAGCACGCAGCGAGCAGGCCGACATCACCCTCTCTGAGACCAATCACGTTAGCGCTTTTTACATTTTATTGATTTGCTATAATCTAATCTCATTCTCACTAGCGTCGCTAGGTGGGGGCGGGGGGTGCGGCCCGCACCAGGTGTCACCCGCCCTTAGGGTGACACCAAAGCAGCGGCAGTGCTCCCCCCGATTACATGCTGCCGGCAGCCGCGTGCTTTTCCCTCCTACGTGCAGCCACCAGCATGACTATCTGCCTCTCGCCTGGGGTTCTATACACCAGCCAGCTGCGATCTCGCGGGACCAAATCTACCCATATGAGCTGGGGGGCAAATATACCCATATGAGCTGGGGGGCAAATATACCCATATGAGCTGGGGGGGCAAATATACCCATATGAGCTGGGGGGCAAATATACCCATATGAGCTGGGACAAATATACCCATATGAGCTGGGGCAAATATACCCATATGAGCTGGGACAAATATACCCATATGAGCTGGGACAAATATACCCATATGAGCTGGGGCAAATATACCCATATGAGCTGCCACCCTCTGTCGCTTCCTCCCAGCCACTGAGGAGGAAGTCAATTCCTTATTGTCCTCCTCACATCTCACCACATGCCCGCTCGACCCCATTCCCTCACATCTAATTCCTCCCCTCTCCTCCTCCCTCACCCCTGCTCTCACACACATCTTCAACCTATCTCTCTCCACTGGCTCCTTTCCATCCGCCTTCAAACACGCGCTAGTTACCCCTTTACTAAAGAAACCATCCCTCGATCCCAACTCTCCATCCAACTACTGCCCTGTATCCCTGCTTCCCTTCACATCAAAGCTCTTAGAAAAACTAGTCTTCAACCGCCTCTCCCTCTTCCTGTCCTCCAATTCCCTACTTGACCCCCTGCAATCTGGCTTCCGTCCCCTACACTCAACTGAAACTGCCCTCACCAAAGTCACCAACGACCTCCTAACTGCTAAAAAACACGGCCACTATTCTATTCTCATCCTGCTCGACCTCTCGGCTGCTTTTGACACTGTTGACCACCCCCTCCTTCTACAGACCCTCAACTCTCTGGGTCTCGGTGACACAGCACTCGCTTGGGTCGAATCCTATTTATCCAACAGGTCCTTCTGTGTGTCCTTTGCTGGTAACTCCTCCTCCTCATTGCCTCTATCTGTTGGTGTACCTCAAGGCTCTGTCCTTGGTCCTCTGCTCTTTTCCATCTACACCTCCTCCCTGGGCAAAATCATCAACAGCTTTGGCTTCAATTACCACCTCTACGCTGATGACACTCAGATCTACCTCTCTACCCCTGATCTCTCTCCCCCTGTCCTTTCAAAAGTCAGTGACTGTTTATCTGGCATCTCCTCCTGGATGGCCTCCCACCACCTAAAGATCAACATGTCAAAGACTGAACTCCTACTTATTCCTCCCTCCAATGCCTCCCCACCTCCTGACTTCTCTATCACGGTGGAGGGTATCACCATCTCCCCATCAAACCAAGTTCGCTGCCTTGGAGTTACACTTGACTCTGCTCTTTCCTTCATCCCCCACATCAAGTCTCTTTCCTCCTCCTGCCGATACCAACTGCGTAATATTTCCAGAATTCGGCCATTTCTTACCGCTGTCACCACAAAACAACTCATACACGCCCTGGTAATCTCCCGACTCGACTATTGCAATAATCTCTTATCTGGCCTCCCTCTGTCCCGCCTCTCCCCCCTACAATCCATCCTGAACGCCTCCGCCAGGCTAATTCACCTCACCCGCCGCTCTGTCTCTGCCGCTCCCCTCTGCGAGTCCCTTCACTGGCTCCCCATCCACTGCAGAATTAAGTTCAAAATCCTTATCCTTACCTACAAAACCCTCACTAACTCAGCTCCCCACTACCTGTCCTCACTAATCACCAAATACACCCCGGCCCGCTCCCTAAGGTCAAACAGTGACCTGCGACTAGCTTCTCCCCGCATCACCTCTTCCCATGATAGACTGTAGGATTTCTCACACGCAGCCCCCACTCTCTGGAACGCTCTCCCTCGTACTGTCAGACTTTCCCCTAACTTCTCTTCCTTCAAACGCTCCCTTAAAACGTTCCTATTTAGGGAAGCCTACCACCCAACTCACTGACGCAACCATCAATCACTCTCACCTTACAGTCCTCTCCTCCTGTTTCCAACCCCAACCCTCCTAGATTGTGAGTTCCTACGGGAATAGGGCCCTCATCTCCTCCTGTACTGTTTGTCAAATGTTGTTCAATGTATTGTAACCCTGTCTATACTGTGCTTATTGTACAGCGCTGCGGAATATGCTGGCGCTTTATAAATAAAGAATAATAATAATAATAATAATGAGCTGGGGGGGGAAAATATACCCATATGAGCTGGGGGGCAAATATACCCATATGAGCTGGGGGCAAATATACCCATATGAGCTGGGGGGCAAATATACCCATATGAGCTGGGACAAATATACCCATATGAGCTGGGGGGCAAATATACCATATGAGCTGGGGGGCAAATATACCCATATGAGCTGGGGGGGGCAAATATACCCATATGAGCTGGGGGCAAATATACCCATATGAGCTGGAACAAACATACCCATATGAGCTGGGGCAAATATACCCATATGAGCTGGGGCAAATATACCCATATGAGCTGGGGCAAATATATCCATATGAGCTGGGGGGCAAATATACCCATATGAGCTGGGGGGGGCAAATATACCCTGTTCGGTGCCTATATGCCTGTTCGGTGCCTGTTCGAGGGCAGTGAAATCCACATAGAGAAGCAATGCTTCGTCTATTCAGAGAGCAAAAACCAGCAGGGAAAAGTTGTCGAAATGCCCTGCTGTACATTGGTTTCATTCGGCAGGTTTATTCAGGAGAATCCCATAGGCTTCAATGTTAAAAATATTCCTGTTTTACTTCAATATCTAATAAAACGTTTATTATAATATTCTGCAGTAAAAAGTCTCTTTATTTATAGATTTTTTAGGATATTTTAGGCATTTTTTCAGAATATTTTAGCGAAACTTTTTTCCCGATTTTTTTTTTTAAATCGTTTATTCTTTTTTCTGTAACAGCCCCTTTTTATTATCATTCATTGGATCTTATATGTAAATTCCAGACATTTTCGTTCAGTAGTTTCTTTGCAAACAGCGTTTCACTTTTCAAACATTCAAACGTACTATTTTTTTTTATTTTTTTTATTCCCTTTGTCTGCTGTGTCGGGTTTTTCCGGCGGCTGCTCTGCGCTGTGACGGCGGCTCCTCTGGTTTCTCCGGCGTGTATGGCGGGGTTAATCCAGATGTTTTTGCTGGTTTCGGTGTGCTTTTCCCTGCCCTACGACAGCCCTGTGGTGCTTGCTGAATACACCGCAGGGTCGCCGAAATTGGATCGCCAAATCGCACCGAATTGAAAAGAACGAAAAAGTCACCGAACGTTCTGTGACTTTTCGATTCTCTTTGAATAACCCTGTATGGGTTTTCATTCACACTTACCAATGAATATGTGATTCAATGGAAAGAAATTGCAAATCGTAAAATCTGCGATAATCCTTCAGGTCAGCTACTTTACTCCAGTTTCTCAAAAAATTCCACTCTTATTAACCACTTACTCGTTTTTTATTTACTAACAGTCCGTATATGCTTTATACATCTATAGTATAAAAATTTAAAGGAACACTGGTCCATTCTTGACCACTGTATCTTTATAAAAGTGGTCAGGATATGTAGTGTCTCCCCCCCTTCTCCCCCTCCCCTCCATGAAGCCCCCGATCTGGAAAAAATGCTGAGTAAAGTGGAGACATTCCCTCCACCCCACCCAGTGTCACCAGCAGCCGGTATTTTTGGATTTCCCGGCTGCTGGTCACTAGTGATGTCAGCATGCTGATATCACTCTCTCTGTCACCAATCGCTGTAGCGAGAGAGATCTCAGAGAGGCAGCCGATGGATTGGATCTCCACATGCGCACAGCTACGATCCATCGTTCTGCACAGGCGCTATGAAACATGTGTATGTAAAGTCCGCTAGTCCCGTAGTGCTGTACAATTTGCGGTTCCTATGCTTCGCAAGTTGTATAGGAACGCAAATTGCTTTAGCGGAGCTTCAAGGACATTCCAGGTTCAGGAGCCCCTGAAGCGAAGAGGAGGAGCAGCGCGCGGCGAGGGGCAAAAGATGAGTAAAATCACCCAAAAAGAAAAAAGATAATAAAATATTTGAGCAGTGGCTGTCAGCAGGATGGGTCCATTTTTTAAGGGCACACTTTATTTATTTATTTATTTATAAAGGATTTTACCAGGAAGGATACATTGAGATTTCTCTCATATTCAAGTATGTCCTGGGTTCAAGAACATTGAATTGTTACAGAAATACAAAGTAATAAAATGCAAGATATTAACACAAAACAAATACAGATTAACAGAAAATAAATATGTAGGAAATAGTCATTATGTTACATGTTTACAGGTGCATTCCTTATTGAGGTATGTTAATAGGGAGCTCTTGAGTGACTTAAGACTGGGGGAAGATTTGATGGTGTCTGGGAGGTTATTCCTTAACTGCGGTGCTCTGTAGGAAAATGAGGACCGAGTCACTGTCTTTTTGTATTGTGGTATTGCAAGTAAGGTGCAGGTCCTGGATTGGAGGTTATAGGATGAGGGAGCTGCTGGGGGAAGCAGCCTATTCAGGTAGGGTGGCAGCTTCCCAGAAAAGCTCTTAAACACCAGGTTGGAAAGGTGAAGGGTGCGTTTAGACTCCAGCGACGGCCAGTTTAGCTCTTTTAACATGTCACAATGGTGGGTCATGTAGTTACATTGTAGCGCAACGCGGCAGAAAGAGTTATACAATGTAGTAAGTTTCTGGAGGTGTGTTTGTGGGGCGGCTGCATACACTACATCTCCGTATTCAATAGCCGGCATAAGCATTTGTTGTACAATCTGCTTTCTTACCGCGGGGCTCAGGCAGGATTTGTTTCTGTACAGGGCACCTAGTTTGGGGTAAAGTTTAGATGAGAGTTTTTCGATGTGGGGGCCAAAGGATAGATTTGGGTCTAACCACATACCTAGATATTTGAGAGAAGTGACTGTGGTCAGTGTGCCATTTGATTTTGTCCTGACACATAGATGGGGTGTTTGCAATTTGTGTAGTTTTGGTGCTGTTCCAAAGAGCATTGTGTCAGTTTTGTCAGTATTTAGAAAAAGTTTGTTGTGTTTGATCCACTTTTCTACCCCTGTGAATTGTTCTTGCAGCACGACCTCCAGCTGCGGGAGATTTGGTTTGCTGGTATAGATTACAGTGTCGTCTGCGTACATGTGTACAGTTGAGGCTTTGCAGACATTGGGCAGATCATTTATGAATATTGTGAATAGCAGGGGGCCGAGTATCGAGCCTTGGGGTACACCGCACGTGACTGGGAGGGGAAGGGAAGTGCTGTCAGAAATGGACACATATTGCGACCGAAGGCGACTCTATTTTTTATAGAATATCCCTTTCACAAGTATTGTATCCCACATTTATCTGGTACTCAGGTTACCATCACTTTTGTTATTTTGTCATTGTTTTGGGATTTTTCTCCCTGATGATACAGCACGTCCAAAAACAAGAAAAAAAAAGCAAAATATTGAATGGAACAATTTCATAAATTACATCTTCCTTTTGTAAATCAAATGAAACACATAAATATTTGTTCTGAAGCCAATGATGACTCTCATTTAGATTGTGAGAAAGACTCAGGTGATTTTGTGCCAATATACAAAGTCTGTGTTTGAATATCCATCTTCATGTTGATTTTATTTCTGATCCTCTGTGTTAAACTAGACCCGTTTCATGACTCTTTGGCATGTGTTAAATTGAAAGAACAGCGCGTCCAAGTCTCTGTCGAAGACAGTCCGAGTTTTCCAGAACTGGAATTGTTGGCTCCAGCAACAGAAACAGACTCCAACTGACAGAGGCTGAGGAAGAACAGGTTCATGTCATCCCAAGGATCTCTCAAATCCATCAAGCTGCTTTGATGATGGCCAAAGCTCGGTATCTTCTTTCCCAAAAAACGCTATATGTCCTTAAAATCAGGAACCAAGAGCTCAAGATTACGTCAGAAAACACAATGTTGCTAGTTGTGGATAAACATTTATTAGTTGTATAGAAGAAAACAAACTCTAAGACTCATTTAAATGCTGTGTCCCAACAATTATCAAACCAGAATATTATCTTAATCTCAACGAATTGTGTCTATCTATCTTTGTATCTGTGTGTTTATCTATCTTTATATCTGTGTGTTTATCTGTCTTTATATCTGTGTGTTTATCTGTCTTTATATCTTTGTATCTGTGTGTCTATTTATCTTTGTATCTGTGTGTTTATCTACATCTATCTGTATCTTTTTATCTAAAAAAGTTTGAGAGAAAAAAATGTTTTCAAAAAAATTCCAAACAACGCTTAAAAGATCCTAAAAGAATCTAAAAATAAAGAGATTCTTTACTGCAGAATATAATAATAAACAGTTTATTAGATATTAGATTAAAACAGGAATATTTTTAACATTGAAGCCTATGGGATTCATAAACATTTCCCACTCATTGTTGGTCAAACATTTCCCACTCATTGTTGGTCAAACATTTCCCACTCATTGTTGGTCAAACATTTCCCACTCATTGTTGGTCAAACATTTCCAACTCATTGTTGGTCAAACATTTCCCACTCTTTGTTGGTCAAACATTTCCCACTCTTTGTTGGTCAAACATTTCCCACTCTTTGTTGGTCAAACATTTCCCACTTATTGTTGGTCAAACATTTCCCACTCATTGTTGGTCAAACATTTCCCATGGCTTCAAATCGCGTGTAAACATGAGCAAAAGCGGTAAAAATTAGCTCAGCGCAGTGAAATGGATCAGCACTCAGCAGTGAAAGGGTTAAAAACGTTTTTATTTTTTATTTCATTGTTTCCTGTCCCCCAGGGCAGTATCCGGACCCCCAAACAACTTTGATGGCCAATATCTTGCATATATGCTCTCTTGGAGGGGACCTTAATTTTCGAACGTTCGAGCCCCATTGACTTGCATGGTGTTCGAATTTTGTTCGAGTTTGCGGTCGAACTTTTTCGGGTGTTCGAATTCAAATGCGAATCGAACAGGGGGTTGTTCGGCCCATCACTATTGCTGACACCTGTTCTAGAAGATACACTCACCTGAGCAGGGTCTTCAACAACTCGTGTTTCTGTATTCTCAATTGATGTTCTCCCCGTTAGTAGTTTTGCTTCTTTCTTTTATATATTAAAAGGTTTAAAGAGGAAAATGCTGGTTTTATGAAAATGATTCCAAATAATAAAGATATTAATGGAGGGGAATCTGTTCCTCCTAGCTCAGAGGGGAATGAACCACAAAATATTGGCCTGTTCAACAGAGATATAGAATGTCAAGGTAATGATGACATGGAGGCACACTCTGAAAAAATCTCAATCCTAACGCCCTTCTCATTGATGTTTCCATGATGGCGATATGGCTGGGTGAGATGCTGCTCTACCAGGAGCAGGTTTGCATTCCAGGATATCAAATATTACAAAAGGTATATGAGCAAGAATGTGAGAAATTATGACACGCGGTCACCAGTAGGGGTTTATCCACTAAGCATCAGTGTTTGCCGGTGTTGCAAAACCCAGGCTAAAATCGGCGTTATTGCAGTGCCGAGAAACACTGGCACATCTCAAAACTGCAATCCAAAAAGCAAAATGAGTACCTGCACAGTGTGTGGCTTCTCCTTTTCCTTTATGGATTATAGTTTTGAGAAGCGCAGGTGGTTCTCAGGACTGCCAGAATATAGTAATTATTCAGGATCATCTATAAAACATATACAACATATATAGAGCAGTACTGTACAGGTATATATATATATATATATATATATATATATACACACACGTTTATTATTGCAGAAGCCATCTGCACATCACAGCAATTCAAAGAACTGCATCCCAGAGCTCCTGTGCCACATTCCCCATATGCAGCAAGGAACTCTGGGTAGGATATGCAAATGAAATCTGTCTCACTTTTATGCATCCTGGGTCTGTTTTTACACAGAACCCTTAACCCCTTAAGGACGGGAGTCATTTTACAACTTCGGCGCTGTTTCGGAAGTAGAAGTTTGCTGAGCTCATTTTGACCGTTTTTAAGTCACGTATTATTATACCACCCAGACAAATTATATATCGTTCTTTGCGGCAGACTCGGCAGATTAATAATATATCATTATTATATGTATATGTCATGCCCTGCCAAGATGCTATAACAAAAAATGTAAAAAAAAGTAAATAAATGTGAATTTTCAATAAAATTTCAATCTTCCACAGTGTGTAAAGTGTTTTTTTTTAAATTTTATTATCCGAGGCTCTGCGGTCATATGTTGTGGGGTAGATTTGTTAAAAAAATTAGAACGGCGAACCCATTTTTTTTTTGGGGAGAAATTGCGTGATTTTAGCTAAACCCCCCCAAAAAAATCGTTAGTGAAGCATCATTGTTCACATTATAATTGAAATGTGAACAATAATGCTGCATTAAAAAAAAAAAAAAACGTATTTATTTTTTTATTATTTAATTTATTATATTTTTATTATTTTTATTTTTACTTTTTTTAAACTTTTATTTTACATATAACATGGTCATGTTTGATATAATTGGAAAGGCCATGCTCTGGCCTTTCCAGAAATATCATACATGGCCCCCTAGCTGCCACCGATCAGGAGATAGGGGGGCTCTTTGAACCCCTTTATCTCCTCTAAGGGATTTCCATAGGAAATCCCTTTGCAGCTAGGGGGTTCCCCGGATAACTGACAGTCAGTTGAGTGGGGGGGGTGACCCAGAGGTGGGGGCTGCCATCCAAGATGCGGCCCCCACCGGAAATAGGCCGCGATCGGGCACAAATTAGTGCCCGGTCGCGACCTGGCAATTAAGGGGTTAATCCCCCATACATCGCTGGAAAGGTCAGGCTGTGACCCTTCCAGCGATGCTGGCCACAGCTGCCTGGTCCCCGGCGATGGGGAGATAGAGGGATCCAAAGGATCCCCCCCTCCCCTTCAGTCGCTTCCCCTGCTCCGGCGGGGGACGACACCTTAAACTCTGATTTACCTACAACCTATACTGCATCTCAACGAGTATTTGGGAAGAGTGATTATCTTCTAGGTATTTCCTCCTGGCTGACTCAATATATTCCAGCAAGGAACCTGACGCCGGCTCGCTACCTCTGCTCATTGCAGCGCTACCCCGGCATCTAAGGTGTATCTACTCCCTCCGAGTAGTGGCATCCGTTGCAAGAAACATTTAAAAAGAAAAAAAAAGACATTTCATATGACGATTTCTACAAGCTATTACAAGTTACGACCTGTGAACACCCAGGACCCCAAAGGAATGCCAAGGCCTGAGATAAGTGAGTTGTTGAGAACCATTGGCACCTAAATATTGGAGAACCTGTGGATGACCCAGGATCCTGAAAGGACACCAAGGCTGTGAGACGGGTCTACCCCTGAGAGCTACTGGGTGAGCCACGTAAACACCCACAGGCGAGGTGATCGAGCCTAACGAGGCTCTGGAAAGTGTGAGTGGATCCATCTCCCCCCTTCATTTTCTCATTTTTTAATGACTGGACTTCACTATTATACTCTTTTTTCCTTTTTAGGAACATTTTGACGAACTTCGAGTCATCTAACCCAGCTGTCTATATTGTATGTTATCTCCTCTTACAATCATTGCATGTTCATTTCGTTTTAGTATTAGATATTTCCCCCTACCGCGTATGCGGACACGCCGAACACCGACTTTTCCCCTTTTTTTGTTTATTTGGTGCGGATTGGGACCGCACTTGTGGTGCTTTTGGCGACGGGGTTATATTTCGTATTTTTCATTTTTGCTCTAAGTGTTCGTTCTCCACATTTTTTTGTTGTATATATATATATATATATATATATTTTTTTTTAAGGCACATGAGGTATAATACTCAGCCATACAGTGTCACCGATCACTCCAGAAAATCAGCTCCACACCAGGATTGAAAGACCTGGATCACTCCACCGAAATGGCAAACTAAAAATTCTGATTGATTTATCAATTTAAACAGCACTCTTTATTACAATATAGATTAAAATCAATTTGGGCATGAATATCCGACGCGTTTCGTCGTGGCGTTACAACGTTCTCAAGGTGAATGTCCATGATTCTCAGAATCATGGTTTTTGCAACTCCAGCAAACACCAGCGCTTAGAGTATAACCCTTTAGATCAGGGCTGCTGTCAAACTCACAACCTCCTGTTGATGCCTATTGCCTACAAATCCCAGAATCCTTTGAATGCAACAGATTGCCAGAGAATCGTGGGAGTTGTAGTTCGGAAACATCTGGGGTGGCCGGAGTTTGACAGCCATTAGGTATTAAGAATAAATTGGACATTTTTTCCCTGGCTGCATTCATCCCTTTATCCCTTTCCAATCTATCTCTTCCTCTGCTGCTCATCCTCTTCTGCTACAGGAGCACGTCTGTTTCCTGCGCTGGGTCACAGATGTAAATACGATTCAGGCTTTGATAAATGTATCTCTTTTTTCGTATTCCGGCTACTTAACATGCAGCTTGGCTAAAACAATACTTCCCTATCTCTCTTCCTGCAAGTTCAGTCAGGGAGACGCTTTACCTTCCAAAATAAACCCATTTATCAGGACGTTTCAACAAGTATACGCTTGGTTCGCCTGAATAGAATGAGCAAATATTCCGCAGCAACCGTTCATTATTCACAGCATAAAGAGGAAACAACTGGAAGGAAAACTCCGTCTCCATATGTTTCTCCTAACAGTGAGCACAGTCTGATTAGTAGGTGTTTTTTTAACAAAATGTAACTTTATTAGAGATGGAAAGCACGGTCTTAGGCTAGGGTCAGACGAACGCAGTTTTAACGTGCGTTTAGCCGCACAAAATCACGGCCGTGCTAGCAGCAAATGACGTCCAATGCCGGGGAACATACGACGAACGGCCGCACGAAAGGTCGTCCGCGCAACGCAAGTGGCAAACGAACGCATTTTTTCGAGAACGTCAAACCGCTACTACTGACGTACAGAGTGCGCTGCGTCCGCATAGCGGCGTGTTTGCGTGATTGGGAGACGTCAGACGCTGCTAATGTCCGGCCAACATAACGTCCAGACGCAAAAAGGGTTTTATTGATGATCCGTACAAAATCACGGATGAAAATGCGCATCGTATGACCGCTATCGCGTATTCCGTGACAAAATACGTCCATTCGTTCGAACGCACTTTTTCACGGACAACGCGAAAAATGTGTTAGTCTGACCCTAGCCTTAAAACCTGAAGATTACAGATAAGTCATATTATCTCCATCGACAATATTGATACAGAGCATTCTTCTCATTTCTTTTTTTCTTTACTGAAAGCATTGTTCTTGTGATTTTTCTTTTTTTAATTAATCCTTAAAGATCTAATGTAGACAAACCTGGCCCTCCAGTTGTTTTGGAACTACATTTCACGTGAGGTTGAACCAACTTATTGAGTGGCTGTGCATCATGGGAAATATACAGGGTTATTCAAAGAGATACGAATTGGGGCCGAAAGATAACCGAACAGTGAAATTCAGCGTTCGGTTACCTTTCCTGGCCATTCGGCTATTAAGAGAGCAGGCAGTTCGCCAAATGTTGGCGAATTGCCTGCACATACGGTGCCTGTTCGAGGGCAGTGAAATCCCCATAGAGAAGCAATGCTTCGGGTATTCAGAGAATATAAACCAGCAGTGAAAAGTTGCCAAAATGCCCTGGTTTCATTCGACAGGTTTATTCAGGCGAATCCCATAGGCTTCAATGTTAAAAATATTAGAGTTTTAATTCAATATCTAATAAACTTTTGATTGTAATATTCTGCAGTAAAGAGTCTCTTTATTTTTAGATTTTTTTTAGGATCTTTTAGGCATTTCTTGGGATTTGTTTTGGCAAAAAAAAAATTTTGTTCGTTTTTTTAAATCGTTTTTTCTTTTTTCTGTAACAGCCCTTTTTAATATCATTCATTGGATCTTCTATGTAAATTTCAGACATTTTCGTTCTGTAGTTTCTTTGCAAAACAGCGTTTCACTTTTCAAACATTCAAGCGTACTGGTTTTTTTATTTAGAAACATAGAAACATAGAAAATGTCGGCAGATAAGAACCTTTCGGCCCATCTAGTCTGCCCAATTACATGGATACTTTACCTGGATTTATCTTTTGTTTAGGATAGCCTCATGCCTATCCCATGCCTGCTTAAATTCAATTACTGTTTTGGCCTCTACCACTTCTACTGGAAGACTGTTCCATGTATCCACCACCCTCTCAGTAAAATAATGCTTCCTGATGTGACTTTTAAACCTTTGCCCCTCTAATCTAAGACTATGTCCTCTTGTTTTGCTACTTTGTTTCCTTTTAAATATACTCCCTTCCTCTACCTTGTGGATTCCCTTTACGTATTTAAATGTTTCTATCATATCTCCTCTGTCTCGTCTTTTTTCCAAGCTGTACATGTTAAGATCATTAAGCCTTTCCTGGTAACTTTTCTCCTTCAAGCCGTACACCATTTTAGTAGCCCTTCTCTGAACTCTCTCTAAGATGTCTATATCCTTCTGGAGATACGGTCTCCAGTACTGCACACAGTACTCCAAGTGAGGTCTCACCAGTGCTCTGTACAGTGGCATGAGCACTTCCCTTTTCCTACTGCTAATACCTCTCCCTACAATCCATTCGCCTGCGGTGATGGCTTTTTCCAGCAGCTGCTCTGTGCTGTGATTGGTGGCTGTTCGGGTTTCTCCGGCGTGTTCGGGTAGTTTAATCCAGATGTTTTTGTGGATTTCGGTGTGCGTTCGCCGGGTTTTGCGGTGAGTGTTCGGCGGGTTTGCGGCAGCTTTTCCCTGCACGACGACGGCCCTGTGGTGCTTGCTGAATACACAGCAGGGTCGCCGAAATGGGATCGCCAAATCGCACCGAATTGAAGAGAACGAAAAGTCACCGAACGTGTGGTGACTTTTCGATTCTCTTTGAATAACCCTGATAGTTTTAAAACATCAAGAGGGACAAGGCTGCTGACCCCTGCTCTATGGTTAAAATTTGGAGGGAGGGGATAGAAGGTGTAACAACAACTGGGGTTTACTGGTCTCCGGCTTTAGGACCAGAACCAAACCGGTTACAGCATCCGTCCCTTCTCTACAGCCAAGCTGATCCCAGCAGCTTTCCTTCTCACGACCCTCAGCCAGAACTTGAGGGAGTGTATTGCTCCACAAACACCAGACACAGCGTAATGCAGGGGAATGCATATGCTTTAATGGGAATGGTTCCAGTTATATGGGAAACAGAAAGGGGGAGGTAACATGACACAATCAAAAGAATACATTGTCTACATGAGGGGGTGTGAATTCCTTCAGGAAATAAAGAAGATGAGATTAGCGAACAAACAACATCAGATCAATGTAGGGGCAAACAGATAGCAAGATCAATAAGTCTACATTGTATCACTAACACAAACTAACTCCTAAAATACAAACAGTTTCAAGATATAAATACATTTAATTTATTAACCCTTAGGTGCCCACTTATGGCCATTGTCCTTGTGAACTGTCTTAGTCACCTTGGTCCACAATTGCTTGGCAGGAGGCCAGCATCCACACATCTCAAACAGGCACAGAGGACATGTATAGTGTGGGCAAGGGTGCCAAGGAGGGTGAGGGCACAAAGGTAGAGGGAGCTTTGGTTACAGAAGGGTTAAGCTACAACCCGTGCTGACTCTCTCGGCATCTTTCCTCCTCCCATTTTGGCCATAGAGTGGTTCTAATACTCAACTATAATACAACACTGGGTGTCCCTCGGAGCTGCTCTGGATCTTATAGATGAGGCTTCTGCATGCTACTGCTGTCACATGACCAGGAGGTGATCACACTGACAGCCATTGGCTAGGGGGGAAGGAACAATCCCCCCCTGTCTTTTGACTAGAAGGCTGTCAACTTTTTGGGTGTGGATAATCTTCTCTGCTTGGACAGCTGAATAATCCTTCTTCTGGACCCCAGAGTAGAGGGGAGGACACTCAGGTCACTGGGACATTCACATTGCATTGAATAGTCACAGCGGCTGGAGAGTCCCTATTAATAAACATTTGTGATGACTTAGGTACGGACACAAGGCTTGCTAATGGAAAGGACAATGTTATGTATTGATTATGCTTGTACTTCCTGTTTCCTGTTCTGACCTCTGACCTGGAGGCAGTTCTATAATCCAACATGATTCCTCACACAAACAGCTTGCAGTGTCTTCATTTCTATACATGAAACAGACGCCACGTCCTGGTTGCTTCCAAAATATTGTAATA
This sequence comes from Leptobrachium leishanense, assembly GCA_009667805.1. Taxonomy (NCBI): domain Eukaryota; kingdom Metazoa; phylum Chordata; class Amphibia; order Anura; family Megophryidae; genus Leptobrachium; species Leptobrachium leishanense. The sequence continues at coordinate 307,428,829 of CM019067.1, forward strand.
AAAGTGATACCGAATTATAAAAAAGACGTTCCAGTTCGGATACTTCCAAATTCAACACCTCACGTCATTTTTGGAAGTGTTTTCTGTGAGAAATCAAAACATTTGGGACCAGTAAATAATATTCAATTCCTCCTGAATTGGAGCATTTTGATTTCGGCCAAAAGCAAAAAAATTTATTGTTTTTTAGTTCTTTTAATTTCTATTGAACGCTTGTCATCATAGTTGTGTTAGTTTTCAGGTTAGAGTTAGGTTAACCCTGTCCTTGGTGCTGAAACATAGTTTCAGCACCAAGAACAGCCCCGTTGTGCAGAGCCGAAGCAGATTTTTTATTTTTTTTAAACTTGCCAAATGCTGCAGGGGGGGGGGATAAACCCCCTGTCCCTGGTGCTGAAATAGGTTTCAGCACCAAGGACAGCAACGTTGAAGGCAGCCAGCCTGAAGGGGAAAAAAAGCCGTGTTCGGCGAGGGATAAAAAGCCTGTTCTTTTTAAAAAAAAATTAGGAACCCAAACTTTCACCTAAAAAATCCAGAAAAATAAATCAGAAACTAAAAAGCTTTTTTTGCTGCGGATGAAAAAAAAATAAACGGTTGCATAAAAAAGAACGAAATAGAAAATATTTTTTACATTGAATCCTATGGGCTGCCGAACAAAATCACTTCTCTATGGGGCAATTTCCCTGCCGTGGCACAGCGGCTTAACTATACAATTCATCTTTTTCATGTAACTTGTACCAGATCGACACGGCATTGTCCGATAAATCCCATTCGAATGGGAAAGATCGCGAGTCTGTTGTAATCACAAAAAATCATCTGAAGTCGTCTGCTGGAAACCGGAGGCAGTGGAAGAGGGCTGCATGTTGTGGGATCGGTCGGATGAAGGAAGACGATCACACATCTCAGGAATACGGACCCAGTGGGCGACCAGCCTAAATGTGAACATAGACAACACTAACCCCCAAAGCAACCTTAACTTTAAAACATACCCTAACTACATAACCTAATACCCTAATTAATGTATCTGTAACCCTGAATGTAACCCTAGACCTAATGCTAATCCTCAAAGTAACCATAAACCTAACCCTAAAACAAGCACTAACAGTAATCTAACCCTAAATACTTATTCTAGATGTAGCCCTAACCATAAAAATTTACGGCTTCTGATAATGTTACAATACGATAAGTGAGAATTTTCAATTGGCCCCAAAGCTTTTCGAATGCTCTCAAAAAACGCTTCTGAAAAAAGAAGTGCGGTGTTGAATCTGGATGCGTCTGAATTAAAGCGTCTTTATTTTTTTCTCCGCCATTTTAATCCCATCCTTTACGGACGTGAACAGGAGGTGGCGTCATTTCCATAGGATACCCTGTCACGATAGGCTATTCTGCTCATTGCTCAATGTTTCACAGCATCCTGCTCATCAGAGAATACATCAATTAATTAAAAAATACCTCATACAAGGCTAGAGTAAGGTTGCCAGGTCGGCCATGTTTTCCTGGACACATATGATTTATTGACGCTGATGAATGAGGAATGCCACCCTGCAGCATGTAGAAATTATACGCTGCAGGTAAGAAATTAAAAGGGGTCTCCCACACTCGATAGACTACGATTATACTAACTCCTGTATTGCTTCTTGTTCTTTCTCTCTTTTCATCCTTTTTCTTTCCTATCTCTACGACTTCTCTCACACTGTCTCGTTGTAATGTATCATTGATTTCTTACGCTCATTACTTGTAATCTGTACTGAAACTTAATAAACACTTTCAATGGAAAAATACATTAAAAGGGAGTCCCAGGTGACTTGCCTTGATTTTCATCCTGCAGCATATGAATTATACATGTTGCCGGGCAGCACTTTTCCATGTGTTCCCTGTGCATGAAATAGTAATATGTGTCCTCTAAAACATGGCCGATCTTGCCACCCTAGGCTAGAGTGATGTAGTTAGAGAGGAGATCAACAGTTACAGGCAGGGCTGCAATCAGATATCTCAGGGGCCCTTACTGAACCACTGGTCAGGGCCCCCCTTTCCATAAACTAATTAAAAATAAAACATTTCCACAGTGTGCTTTAAGCGGGCCCAGATGCTGTAGCCTACTGGGAAAATTTTGGTATCCCGATAGTAGGAATGGGCTGCCGGTTCGAAGTTCAATTCGAACATCGGCTGTTGGGAAATTCGCGGACGTCGAACTTTTCGGGACGTTTGCGGAAAGTTCAAGGAAAAAAAAATGTAAATTGTTTTTTACAAAAAATGCTTAAAAGATCCCTAAAATCCTAACAATAAAGAGATTCTTTACTGCAGAATATAATAATAAACGGTTTATTAGATATTGAATTAAAACGGGAATATTTTTAGCATTGAAGCCTATGGGATTCATAAACTTTTCCCACTCCTTATTGGTGAAACATTTCCCACTGATTGTTGGTCAAACATTTCCCACTCGTTGTTGGTCAAACATTTCCCATGGCTTCAAATCGCGTTTAAACATGAGCAAAAGCGGTAAAAATTAGCTCAGCGCACAGCGGTGAAATGGCTCAGCACTCAGCAGTGAAAGGGTTAAAAACTTTTTTACTTTTTTTTTACTTTTTGTTCATTGTTTCCTGTCCCCCAGAGCAGTACCCGGACCCCCATACACCTTTTATGGCCAATATCTTGCATATATGCCCTCTTGGAGGGGACCTTCATTTTCGAACATTTGAGCCCCATTGACTCTAATGGTGTTCGCAATGTGTTCGAGTACGCGGTCGAACTTTTTCAGGTGTTTGAGTTCGAATGCGAAACGAACACGGGGGTGTTCGGCCCATCACTACCCAATAGGACAATCCAGGGTGGCATAGAGGGGCCCTTACATCTGATGCACTTCAACAAGTTACACAGTGTTTGATAAGGGCCCCCTTGAGCCACTGGGTCCCTGAACATATAACCGGCTGTCAATCACCCCCTGATGGTTGCCCTGGTTACAGAGCAAAGATCTACATACAACCTGCCCTCATTCAGTGTACACGCAGGACGCGGCAATGTCTCAGTAAACGTGACTTCCACCAAACTCACGACACAAACAGCAATCTGTGGAAACTTCTATGTGTATGTGCGTGTATTCAGGTTCAAATCTCTGCTCCGGGAAATACTGTCCTTTCCTGCAGCTTGCAGCCATTATTTCATAGGTCTCTGTGGACTTTCAGGGAAATTCAAGATATGTTTTGAGTTTCCTAAAGCAACATCGTCCTTTAAATAGAAAGGAAAGCTGGCACCGACTAAAATGAGAGTGCGGGCAGAGCCCAGCTTTCACCTCCTGCCACCACCCAAACTTAGCAGTCTATAAACCAATGAATAGCACTGTAATTACATTGAATAAATGCATGTGCCCAGCACGGTATATAGGGGGAATTTTAGGATATGTTTTGGAATAACTTAAAGGGACACTACCACTTCCATAAGCTGTAAGTCGATAACTTGTGCATTACAAACAAAACACATTATAAACAACATTATAAAACACATGCTGTAGTTTTTTTTCTTTTTCTAAAGTATGGTAATTGCAGGTTTAAAAATAAAGAACGAAATTAGGTTTTTCGTATCCTGTTTTCATTTTGTGGATTTTTCCCATGATGCAATATTTACTAACATCTTATGGGACGTTTTACTTTACAGCTGTGGTTTAGCTACTACAGTATTTAACAGTCAGATGGGGGGTTGGGGAGGAAATGTTTAGATAAGGTTGCAGGGGATCTATTGTGCTGTCTATGCTACTTGAGGTAAGAGGTGGCAGCTGAATGAGATAAGACTTCTAATCTACCCCCTGGTGATGTCCTTTGCATACATCCCCCACAATACAATGATTTGAGTCGGTTTCAATCACAACAGATCCATAGACTCCATTCTATGCTCAAAGCCACACAGTGAGGAGCAAGTGATGGAAAGATACGGGGGGGTAGTTTACAACACAAAATATCACACAATGAATGCACTCAGTGACACATATAGAGTAAAATATTTTCTTAACTAAACATACAAGAGAAAAAAAAAAGCACATGTAAGATATCAGTAACATCAAATAAACACAATAAGGACATTCCATTTTTGGGGGTCGTGGCCCTTTAAGGTTAGGGAATATTGGTATAGTATAGTGGGGACAGATTGGGAAGTACTTGCCTTTAAGAAACGATGGGCTGGATCATGATCAGCCATGATAATGACTGGGCTGGTGGGATTAATGGAATACAGGTCAGAGTTCTGGTATCCAGTTACACACTCAGAATAGCCACCAAACTGCCTTCTTACCTCTTGCTCCTCAATGCTAAAGTGTGGACTATGGGCCAAAACATGGCCTGGAGAGGTAGCTATTTGGTAGTAATGACTGTGCCAGGGCATTTTCCAAAAAAATAAAACATTCTGTCAATTAGGAAGCAGAGTTGCCCTTTTTTCCCCAGAAATACAGTTTTCGGGAAAATTTCCTTGAGTGAGGTGGTCATTTAGACATTTACCACCCTTTGCTTTGGAGTTGGTGGTACAGGACATACCCACACACAGGACACCTGCAGTGGTGGAGCTGGATGAGCTAGATGGTTGATGGTAGACATGTGCATTCGTTTTAGTACTAAAACGATTTAGTCCGAATTTTGGGATAATTTAGTTTTCGTATGACTCAAGAGATACGAAACTGCTCAGTACAAAAAACGAAAGAAACTAAAATAAAATGCACTACATTTTAGTTTCAGTCCTTTTGTAATATTACATTGAGGAGTGAAGGAGACCAGCTATGAAGAGCGCAACATCCAAAGTTCTGCACCCTCCACATGCCAATGCAGTAGGATGTTCTATACAGAGAGGGGCATTAATTAATGCAGGAGTATGTTCTATACATTATACAGAGGGGTATTAATGCAGGAGGATGTTCTATACATTATACAGAGAAAGGTATAAATTGAGGAGGATGTTCTAGAAAGAGAGGGACATTAATTCATTTAGGAGGGTGTTCTGTATATTATACAGAGAGGGGTATTAATTAATGCAGGAGGATGTTATAAACATTATACAGAGAGGAGCGTTTATTTTTTAGTCCTTTAAATCCAGTGGCTGTGAACGCTGAGATAAGCTGCTTGTTATATTATCTCAGTACGCTGTATCAGGCTCAGATGTTACAGTAACTGACTGTAACAGCGCTCAGAGTTTCAGTAAATCAAGGAAATAATATTGTTATAACCTCTTATATATAAAAATATTATTTACTAGTTTTACTGAAACTCTGAGCGCTGTGATGAGCAGCAGTTACTGTAACAGCTTTGCCTGACACATTGTGCTGAGTGTGAGAGATACTGTAACAAGCAGCAATCTCAGCAATCTGAGGAGCCACTACAATAGTAATTGTATCCACTGGTTTTCGGATGAATGAAATTAGTTTTCATACTAAAGAACTGAAAACGAATTTCTTCAGCAACTAAATAAATTGCATTTTAGGACTAATCCATTAGTTCAAAACGAAATTTTGTGCTGTGCACATGTCTAGTTGATGGGGCCGGATAGATCTGGTTCAGGTGCTTTGCTGGACAAAAACGCCCTATCATTTGATCCAACCACCCTGGAATGTCTTAAAGTGCCATGATCGCCCTCAGGCCCCACAGCCGTAAAGAAGGGCTTGAAGAGATCTACTTCTTGGATCGAAACGCGCCCAGGTCCACTGTTGTGGAATAAAGACTTTTTTGTCCTGCTAAACTGGTGTTGCATGTCTGAACATTCACTTTGTAAGGAAGATCTTGGGCAGTCAAGAGGAATTTTTGATCCGGCCATACATGGGTCAGATGGGAAGACCCTTTGGTAGCCAATTGCACGTGGCCATTATGCCTACCATAAATACAATATTACCAGTTTGCACAATGGCCAGTCTTGGCTTGTTAATTAGGTTTTATGTGTAATAAAACTAATTCAAGCAACAGCCAATCTACAAAATATTTTTTAAAAAGTACTTGGAAGGTCCCTTACGGTTACGGTTAATCAGAGTTGGTGGTGGTTTGGAGGATGTCTGAAATGTCTAGCAAGATTTTGGGCTTGTGCCTAGAATAGTCTTATGTGTCAGATTGTTGTTTGAATTATTGTTGCTTCTCTTTTCTTCAGAAATGTCTGCAGACAAAGAAAGAGGAGTGAGCGGAAAAGGATCTGCACAGCATTGTGAGAAGACGTTTGACGGCTCTGGCATGATGACTTGAAAGCCGTTCTTTAAAAGTCGAGGTGGTTTATAAACCTTTTCAAACAATACATCGTGTACTTCATAAACATCGCTCTTTGAAACGTAACAGATGCAGCCCGGTCCCACCGACATAAGAAGGAAAGCCCGTGACAGAGCTAGATATTATGTTGCATGCCACCTACTAGCAAAACCAAAAAATAAAATGAAAATACAGATAATTATATATATATACTGTATACTGTATATATGTATATAATGGCCATTTTTAAAGTGCATCAAAATCAAGTTGGTCTCATTTGACAGGTTCTGTTGGTCTCATTTGACAGGTAATGTCCTCCTTAAAGATATAAATATACAGGTTGTTGTTATTATATTTTATCCTTGATGAAGGCTCTTGTTTGAGCCGAAACGTCGATTTTTTTTAATAACTTCCCAATAAAGTAAGCATTTTATTTTTTCTAAGTCCATGAGTGCTCCTTATCTGGTTTATATATATACTAGTTGTAAAGCCTGCCCAGAGGGCAGTCTATTGTGGATATACTGCCCCAGCTCATGGATATACTGCCCCAGCTCGTGGATATACTGCCCCAGCTCGTGGATACTGCCCCAGCTCGTGGATACTGCCCCAGCTCGTGGATACTGCCCCCGCACGTGGATACTGCCCCAGCTCGTGGATATGCCCCCCAGCTCGTGGATATGCCCCCCAGCTCGTGGATATGCCCCCCAGCTCGTGGATACTGCCCCCGCACGTGGATACTGCCCCCGCACGTGGATACTGCCCCCGCACGTGGATACTGCCCCAGCACATGGATATTTGCCCCCAGCTCATGGATTTGCCCCAGCTCATGGATTTGCCCCCGCTCGTGGATACTGCCCCCGCTTGTGGATACTGCCCCAGCACGTGGATACTGCCCCAGCACGTGGATACTGCCCCAGCAGGTGGATATTTGCCCCAGCACGTGGATACTGCCCCAGCACGTGGATACTGCCCCAGCACGTGGATACTGCCCCCGCACATGGATATTTGCCCCCAGCTCATGGATTTGCCCCAGCTCATGGATTTGCCCCCAGCTCATGGATTTGCCCACAGCTCATGGATTTGCCCCCAGGTCATGGATTTGCCCCCAGCTCATGGATTTGCCCCCAGGTCATGGATTTGCCCCCAGGTCATGGATTTGCCCCCAGCTCATGGATTTGCCCCCAGCTCATGGATTTGCCCCCAGCTCATGGATTTGCCCAGCTCATGGATTTGCCCCCAGGTCATGGATTTGCCCCCAGGTCATGGATATGGCCCCCCCAGCGCTCATACTTACCTGTCGAGCGGCGCCAGGGAAGTGAAGATTTCCCCGCTTCCTGTTTTTGAAGGACCCAAGCCCCGGTCACGTGACCGGGGCTTGGGTCCTTCAAAGCGGAAGCGAGGGAACTTTCCCTCCGCCGCTCGGGGGGTAGGATGCGCGCGGCAGCCGGGTAGAGGCTGCGCCTCTACCCGGCTGCCGCGCGCATCCTACCCCTGAGCGGCGGAGGGAACTTTCCCTTCGCCGCTCGGGGACCCGTTAGATGCGCACAGCAGCCGGGTAGAGGCTGCGCTCGCAGCCTCTACCCGGCTGCCGCGCGCATCCAACCCCCGAGCGGCGGAGGAAACTTTCCCTTCGCCGCTCGGGGGGTTGGATGCGCGCGGCAGCCGGGTAGAGGCTGCGAGCGCAGCCTCTACCCGGCTGCTGTGTGCATGTGTAACCGCCGCAGCGAGCCGGCAGCCGGCTCGTGCCGCGGCGGTTGCATGCGCGCGCAACCAACCGCCGCTGGTTGCGCGCGCATGCGCAGTAGGGCTTTGGCGACGGACAGCCAAAGCCTTACTCTATTATAATATAGATTGTATATATGTATATAATGACCATTTTTAAAGTGCACCAAAATCAAGTTGGTCTCATTTGACAGGTTCCATTTATATGTGTCAGCATGTTTTGATGACACATATTATTGAAAAAAAAGAGAGTTATTCTCTGCTAAAGTTTCCGTGATAATGCTTCCCTGTTCCTCCTGTGACTGCGGCATGCCACGGGGAAGTGACAGCTCTGAGCAGAGAGCCCTCTGCTCAGTCAATGCGCGACTTTGACTGAGATTTTGGTAAATGTTGCATCATGGAAAAAAAATCCACACTATTAGAAATAGGAGATAAAAATCCTAATTTTATTTTTCCTGTTTACATGCAATTACTTCAAACAAAGAAACAAAACGGTAGCATGTGTTTTATAATGTGTTTTATTTGCAATGCACAAGTAATCTAGTTACAGGTTATGAAAGTTTTAGGCCGTGGTCAGACGAGCGCACTACGTGCACCTGTACTGACGTGCCTACCGGCATCCGTTGCAGCATTGTGATGCTTCGACGGGGCCGGCCACACGCTGTAGCGTGCGCACAAATTGCATGTGCTACAGTGGACATCCTGCGACCGTGCTGAAAGCCTTCCCGTCGAAGCGCTTCGACTCGCGTTCGACGGGGCTGCAAAGCGTGATTCTCCATAGGAGGATCGAGCCATGCAGCGCTGAGCACACTAACTGTGCTGAGCGAGGTGGCCAGACGAGTGTCAGAGTGGAAGGAACGTCCACTCTCACGGACGTTCCTTCCGCTGTAAAAAAACGCTTGTATGACCCCGGCCTTAGTGCCCCTTCTCCTGTCCTTTGCCGGGGTCTCCTTCTCCTCTTTCAGTCAGTCGGAGCACAGGGGAGCTTGTTGAGGAACAGGTTCTCCAGCTGTAACACTCACTTCAGTTTCTGTGTCTTCTCACAGGTCATTGTCTATGGCAGAGACGAATAACCCTATCTGACAACCCCAGATGTTCAGTCAGGCTTATGGTTAGCTGTGCATCACGAGGCATGCAGCGCTGTATGATGTGGAAAGCCAATGTTAGCCATGTTTGTCCTCAGTGATACATAAAGCTAGGATTGATTTATTTAATCGCTTTTTAAACCAGAGCAAGGTCAGACCAAAACTTTGCTCTTTGCCATTGATTCCCTGTCATGTCATATAATCACATCTGCCTGAAAGAGCCACTGAGCCAAAAAGTCACGTGACTGTCATAGAAGAATAATTTGGCTGGGGGGGCCGCTAAATTCAAATTGGCTTAACCCCTTCACTACCAAGCGATATTTGATGAAATAGATTTTACATCCACATTAATTTGAAATGTGGGATGCAAAGTTAATTATTAAATATAGAGTAAAAATAGAAATTCAGCAGAGATTGTTGTTCTCAGATAGTTAAAAAAATAAAATATAAATTCGCTCATTTTTTGGAATGAAAGATTCTGAACTCTAGATGGTGTCGTTTATCACACAGTGTCAAACTGGGTCTGCATTATCGGCATACAGGCAGAAATTGCCTTTTTTTTGTTAATACTGTAACTGTGATAAAGATAAATAATAAAACTGTTCAGATCTGCTTCTTATGGGAGTTTGTAGTAATCATAATGAGATTACTAGCAATGCAGCTTCCAAAAAATACCAGCATCTATATGTGCTACATAATGCCTGTATATGTAGATTACAGTAACACCTTGTATCTGTACTGCACAGGGATTTTAAATCACTATATCCCCTGAATCATATCCCTGTACAGCAGTGAGTGACCCCAGAGCTCTCCCTGTTTTCTGCCCTCTCCCTGGCAGCTGTAATGCAGCAGTAAAGTGTTTACATTTTTTGTTACAGTGAGGTTTGGGCGGGTATAGCACCTTCTTTTATCTCTCGGCAGGGTGCTTGGAGATACACTAATCCTACTTTAAAAATGTGAAAATTGGGTTGTGATATGCTAATGAGTGCTTTTCATTGCATTACAATGAAAAAAATCGAGATAACTCGACTTTGGGAGTGAAGGGCTTAAAGATCCAAAGTGGGTTTGATAAATGTGGATATCATGCCTGACGTCACAGGGGCTGGTGTCCTACAGGACCACAGGGGTCCAGCCAAATGACTGAGCTCTCAGGAGGCTAATTAAGGTTGCAAATGTAGGCTCGGCAATAAATAGCTTTCATTTCAACACCTGTCAAATAATGAGACTTGAGCCTTGATTAAATTCAGCCCAATAGCCAAAATCGTAAACAGAGGTTGTGCATTTTTATCCTTTATAGAAATAAATAAATAAATAGGCATTTACAGTAAAAAGGAGCACCCTCCATACTGTAACGTTAAATCTTGCAAGACCATACATTAAAATTTACAGTTAGATTCATAACTATAAAACTCTGTATATTATCTTTTTACTGTTACAGAAATAACTTGCAACTCAGTACATTAATATTTTACAGTTACATTTTCTACATTAATATTTCACTGTTAATGCGCATCTTGCAAGTCCGTACTGTAATATTTTCACTGTTACAGTAAAGCCGCACATGTCTGGGATTTACAGTAAAACTCTATTATACGAGTTTTAAAATAACACTGCCATTTTTAAGATTCACAGCAAATGGTATTTACATTAAGACGCGCGTCTACGGATTTTTGAAGGTAAGAAGTGCATTTGCGGGAGTTAATGTTACATTGCGCATGCCCTGGATTTACAGTAAGATCCTGAAACATGGAAAGCTCAACAGTGCACGTGCATTTACACTCTGGATTTTAAGCTTGTTATCGGCCCGATATTTCTACTAAACAGGGACATTTTTGTGAAATTCAGCTCAGGACGAAATTTTTTTCAACTGAATCAGCCAATATTTCTAAAAAAAATTATTGTCGGAAGCAGACAATATTTTTTTTCCCTCAAAAAGTCAGCTGATAGAATTAAATCAAGGTCTTGGTGGGGAAAGAAAATCATCTCCATATAATGTATGACTCCTTGTAACCAGGTGTGAAGTCGAGCAGAAACGTTTGGGAACTCTGTTGCTCCACTATTTTTACAAAGGGAACGGAGTTGCATTGTGTCCCAAAAACTGAGAAGCTTTCATCAGGTTTCAATCACAATAAAAAAAAAATAAGTCACTAGAAATATATTTATCATAATTTACATATTGATTCCCTATGACCCAGGCTATCTTTATATTTAAACATTAATAGCGAATTTGCATGTGGGGTGGATCATGTTCGGTGCCTCATGTCCATGTTAGATTTAGGGACAGAAATATTGATACGTTTTCACACACAGGGCTCAAAATTTCCACTCGCCTACTCCTATTTGGCGAGTGGAAATTAAGTGCGGGCGAGTGGAAATGCACACACAGTCAGCACAATAAATTATTTTGTGCTGCGTATTCTGGCAGTGCCACCATGCAGCCCCCCCCCTTCCCCAGGCTGCACGGTGGTAGGGATCAGCTGCCTAACCTGACCAAGCTCGTCTCTGTCACTGACAGGGAGAGGAGCTTCCCTGCCTCCTCGCTCTGCTCACACTGAGCTCTGATGTCTGGGAATTAATGTTATTTTTGTAACTTTACTCTAAATAAAATCTTTAACAGTGTAATTTCATAAGATAATTTAAGGGGGTGTGTTTAGGGGCAGAGTTAAGGGCTGGATAGGAATTAGGTGGAGCAACTGGTGGCGAGTAACTCTTAAGGCCTGGTTAGTAGCTTGGGACTTGAAATTTTGAGCCCTGCTCACACATATATCTTTATCGAACGTGATCGCGCAGAGACGCTGCGTGTTCGCGGAGGGAAACTAGGAGCTATTCCTAGTCTCACTCTGCTTCTGATGAGAAGAAGCAGCGGATCGCACTGCCTTTTTCCGCCATGGGATGAGAGGTGAGTATGGGATTTAACCCCTTCACTACCAAGTCATTTTTAGAAAAAAAAACATTGTTAGGAACCAGTTTTTTTTTTTTGAAAAATCATTTTAAATTAATTATACAGTAAGAAATATTTGGGAATATTCCCAGTGTATTCCATACTGTGATAACCTTTTTGGGAGGCAGATTGCGCCATCTACTGTTCAAATGGAGTTACTGCAGTTTCAGCTGCTGCTCGTGGTTCCCTGCTGAAACCCTGCTATGTCAGAGCATTCTTCAGTTGATTTTAAACAGTTTTAGCCCCCCCGGCATTATGCCCAAAGGGCTATAACTATGGAGGCACCTTCTGCAGCCCAAAAGTAAACAAATTTAATTTGCTTTTGCCCTTCAGAGCTGCAGATCGAGATAACTCGATATCGGGACCTGATGGTGCCTTTGAAGTCCCGAGTTATCTCAATCAGCAGTGAAGGGGTTAATGGGGGGTTTCCACAGCATTTACAAAATCATTTAACACCAGCTTTTCAGAGTCAGAATTTATCAGTAAAATACCGTCTCCCACGTGGAAGCGCAGGTTACATTGGAACAGCTTTCGCTTCCACGCGGAGGTTACAATTAATGTCTCCCACATTAAATATGGTCGATGATAATGTAGAGTAACCTCGCGTGCGGAAATGCTACATCCAAGCTCAGCTTGCGGTGGGAATGGAATGGCGTTTCCCATCAATAAACGAACTCCAGGAGACATTATGTACAAGGTTTTCTGTAGTTATCTCATCGACAACTATGGAATATAGCTCATAGAATTTATCATATTTTTTGCAAAAATCCATATATATTCATAAATATCTCAGATTTCAGGAGGTTTGTGTTAATTGCAAGATGATAAGTGCTAACTGGGGACAGAATCTTAGTGAGTTTCCACACTTCAGGCTAAATTACAATCTTCGCGCAAACGTTTGCGCCGGCGCAAAAAAAACATTAACGCAAGGGGTTAAACCATTTGCACCTAATCCCGTATTACATAGTCAGCGCAACAACTGCGCGCAATCGTCTACCGTGGGTGAACCAGCGCGAACGCTGTGCGAGCTTACTGTACTTCGTGTGTCCTATACTTAACATTGTGAGTGCAAATGTGAATGTGCGCTGGTACGCGGATGGTATTACAATCTATTCGCGGTAATTACCGCATAGCCTTCGCACGCATAATTTTAGCAACTCCTAAAAGCTGGTGTTAATGGCAAATTCTATCAACCTGGCCGAAACCAAATACACCAGCCCAAAAAACAATACGCAGCCAAGTATAGTTACACATTCTACACATACCCAAACCAATAAAATGGAGAAGTTGTGTGTGCGTTTATTATGCTCAGATTGACTGTGGCAGATGCAGAGCACTATTACACTCTTTGCGCACAATTTTGCGCATGCGCAAAAAGCATTAATACGAGGGGCAAAACCCTTCGCGCTGAACGCCGTATTGCGACGTTCGCACACAAAATGCACGTTAACGTCTATCGCGAGTGACCCTGCGCGAACCCTGCGCGAGCTCAAGTTCGTGCGCATATCCCATACTTAACATTGTGAGTGCAAATGCGTTTGTGCGCTGGTACGCAGCTGGTATTACCAGGGGTCAAGTCCTGGGAAAAAAAGTGAGGGAACTCACCCACGAATTCCACAACCCCCATTACCTGAAGAAAATATATATATATATCACGAGTATAGCAGTGCGTGCCGGTGATACCATTTTTATTGGGTTAACTTTACATTTAAAAGACAAGCTTTCAAGAGTGTAAACTGGAAACTATACTGATCAGTGAAAGGTATCACTACGTACAGGTATACTCGTGATTGTGGCAACTGGACAAACGCATTTTATATATAATATATATATGCCCCCAGAATAATATACACAGCGCTGAGCCCCCAGAATAATATACACAGTGCTGAACCCCCAGAATAACATACCCAGCACTGAGCCCCCAGAATAATATACACAACACTGAACCCCCAGAATAATATACACAACACTGAACCCCCAGAATAATATACACAACACTGAACCCCCAGAATAATATACACAGCACTGAGCCCCCAGAATAATATACACAACACTGAACCCCCAGAATAACATACACAGCACTGAGCCTCCAGAATAATATACACAGCACTGAGCCCCCAGAATAATATACACAACACTGAGCCCCCAGAATAACATACACAGCACTGAACCCCAAGAATAATATACACAGCACTGGTTATACGGATATATTTTCCCCAGTTCACATGGATATAATTGCCCCAGCTCATATGGGTATATATTGCCCCAGCTCTCATGGATAATGCCCCCAGGTCTCATGGATATGCCCCAGCTCTCATGGATATGCCCCCAGGTCTCATGGATAATGCCCCCAGGTCTCATGGATACTGCCCCAGGTCTCATGGGTACTGCCCCCAGGTCTCATGGATATGCCCCAGGTCTCATGGATATGCCCCAGGTCTCATGGATACTGCCCCCAGGTCTCATGGATATGCCCCAGTTCTCATGGATATGCCCCAGGTCTCATGGATATGCCCCAGGTCTCATGGATATTGTCCCCTGGTCTCATGGATATGCCCCAGCTCTCATGGATATGCCCCAGCTCTCATGGATAATGCCCCCAGCTCTCATGGATAATGCCCCCAGGTCTCATGGATACTGCCCCCAGGTCTCATGGATACTGCCCCCAGGTCTCATGGATATGCCCCAGGTCTCATGGATATGCCCCAGGTCTCTTGGATATATGCCCCAGGTCTCATGGATATGCCCCAGGTCTCATGGATATTGCCCCCCAGGTCTCATGGATATTGCCCCCCAGGTCTCATGGATATGCCCCAGGTCTCATGGATATGCCCCCCCCAGGTCTCATGGATACTGCCCCCAGCTCACCTTTGCTGCTCCTCTGCTGTTCCTGCTCCTGCCGCACATTGCCGGCGGCCGCGTGCTTCCTGCTTCAGCGGCCGCTGACAGGAAGTGCAGCCGCTCGCCTGGGATCTATGAAACAGCCAGGCGAGCGGCTCCACCTCCTGTCACCGGCCGTTGTAACAGGAAGCACGCGGCCACCGGCAATGTGCGGCGGCGGCGTTCGGGCTCGGGCCACAGCGGGAACGCTGCGTTCCCGCAGCGTTCCCGCTGTGGGAGAAGTGCGGGAACGCCGTTCCTGCGCGTTCCCGCTCGACTCGAGCCCTGGGTATTACAATCTTAGCGCAAAATTTAACGGACAGCGTTTGCGCGCATTATTTTAATGTCTTTTAAAAGCTGGCGGTAACTGCAAATCGGAACCTTCTGGCTGAAACCAAATACACCGGCACGAAGAAAAAAAAAATACAGCACAGTATACAGTAGTTACACATTCTACACATACACAAACAATAAAATAGAGAGGTTGTGCGTGTTTTTATTATTGCTGCAGCATATATACTCAGATTGACTTTGACAGGCGCAAAAACTGAACGGGAGACAATTGTGGTTCTTAATTCAGATTGGCTGAATCTCGTGAAAAAAACAGTCTGCCCACCGATTTCTGAGTGCAGCGTTAATGTGCGCGCGTTTTTGCGCATCTTTTTTACGCGCGATATTTTTTGACGGATGAAAAAATGCGCGCGGATTGTGATACCAGCGTTAATTTACGCGCGTTAACGTTTAACGCTGCGCGCAAAAAATATTGCGCTGCGCGTGCGCTTTTGCGCAAACAATGTAATAGAGCCCGCAATTTCTTAACGTGAGATAATTGTGGTTCTTCATTCTGATTGGCTGGATTGTGAGAAAAAAACTGTTCGCACAATGTTTTTTGCGCGAGACGGTACTGCGCGAGCATTTGGCCGCGTCCTGTTTGCGCGCTGTATTGATCGGCTGATGAAAAGACACGTGAGGATTGTATTTCCAGCGGTGATTTGCGCACGCAAAAGTTTACGTTTTGCACGAAGATTGTAATATAGCCCTTCTTCTCTTAAGGACTTGAGCCTTGATTATAGGGATATAAAAAGACTGTAATGTAATAGATACAAAAGATAAAGAGAAGGCCTTTACTTAACAGACCTGCTTACTGCAGTAAAACAGACATCTTAGAGGTAATATAGATAATAGGGAGTAAAGGTTTGTACTAATGACCCCCTGGGAACCTAAAGAGCTGTAAATGGAGGCATGTTAAACCTTTGAAGCCTGATGGGAAAATATAAAACAACAACAACAACATTTTTGCATTTGCAGGAAACGGCTACACATTTGCTGTGTGGTTTTATTGATTGTTTTTGTATCAACCCACGTATTCATGAGAGTTATGCAATGTATCTCTTAATACAGAGGTCGGCATCCTTGGCCCTCCAGGTGTCTAGAACTACCCCTCCCATGATGCTCAGCTACTTATTAGATTGGCAGAGCCTCATGGGAAATGTAGTTCCAAACCATCTGCAGGGCCAAGATTGCTGACTAGTGCCTTAAAAGAAGAGCAGGATTCCACAGTGTTGACTCAGTAATCACCACCACCATTTCAATGAAAGAACTGTGGTTTATCTTCAGCAGACTATGGCGAGTCACAAACGACCAGACGACGACTCTGAATTCACAGTTTAGGAAGGTGAAGATGGTCACTGTACTTTTAACCATTTCTTCAACTGTGGTTTCGGCCAAATTTGGGCCCTACTCCACACAGCACACTACGATATCCTTTTCCGTCTCTCTGTTACCACACTTAACCCCTTCACTACCAAGTGATTTCCCAAAAAGCCATTGTCAGAAGCCAGTGTTTTATTGTAATATAATTTTTAATTTATTATACAGTAATACAAATCTATTACTGTAAATAACCTATTTGGCCAGTAGGTGGCGCTATCTACTGCCAAACTGAGTTACAGAGGTTTGAGCTGCAGGTCTATTTTTTTCCCCTGCATCGGCTGCTGAAAGCCCGATATTTCAGAGCTTCGAGCAGCTGATTTTACAGTTTTAGCTCTTTGGATATTATGCCCACAGGGCTAAAACTTTGGGAGCACCTTCTGCAGCCCAAAAGAAAACAACATTTGTTTTCAGCAAACTAATTAAATTAGCTTTTGGGCTGCAGATCAGCATATCAAGATATCTCAATAACGGAGCACCAGGTGGTGCATTTGGAGCCCGAGATATCTTGATATCAGTAGTAAAAGGGTTAATCCAACCCAGACACTCTATTAGCTGCAGTCAGACAGATACCGGCAGAGGCGTTGAGCGCACTGGCAGCTCCAGAGAGGGGACACAGGGGGCATTTGTTCCCACCAGCTGTATACCCATTATTGGTGATACAGGGGACCTTTGAACTATGAACCCAGCATTTGTTTGGACCTGTGGCATGTTATTGCAGTGGTGCTTGACTCTCAGTCACAGGGAGAACATGTGGCAGATTGCAGACTGCGGAGCATTGCTGTCACCTGAGCAGCAGTAGGACAGTCACTGTGTGGCAATGTTCTGGAGAGAGTGAGAGTGATGAGCGCAGCAATCCAGTGCCAAGCTCTTAGCCAAAAATTGGTAGACAGCCTCTCCCAAAACTTGTGTCTGGATCCGCCCCTGAGTGCCGCTGTTATTATCAGCTCCTGTAGTCTATAGGACTCCAAGGAGCCCAGTATGACCTCACCAAGAGCTCTGCTCATGCGAGCCCCGAAGGAAGAACGGGAGGACACTGGAAACAATTTGCTCAGGCTTTTTTTGTGCACGGCGAAAGGAAGAGGTGGATCACTTCACCCTCTCCTCTTAGATTGTAAGCTCTTGAGCAGGGTCCCCTCTCCTCTTAGATTGTAAGCTCTCGAGCAGGGTCCTCTCTCTTAGCTTGTAAACTCTGGAGCAGGGTCCCCTCTCCTCTTAGATTGTAAACTCTGGAGCAGGGTCCTCTCACTTAGATTGTAAGCTCTGGAGCAGGGTCCTCTCTCCTCTTAGATTGTAAGCTCTCGAGCAGGGTCCCCTCTCCTCTTAGATTGTAAACTCTCGAACAGGGTCCTCTCTCTTAGATTGTAAGCTCTGGGGCAGGGTCCCCTCTCCTCTTAGATTGTAAACTCTCGAGCAGGGTCCCCTCTCCTCTTAGATTGTAAGCTCTGGAGCAGGGTCCCCTCTCCTCTTAGATTGTAAGCTCTGGAGCAGGGTCCTCTCTCCTCTTAGATTGTAAGCTCTCGAGCAGGGTCCCCGCTCCTCTTAGATTGTAAACTCTGGAGCTGGGTCGCCTCTCCTCTTAGATTGTAAACTCTCGAGCAGGGTCCCCTCTCCTCTTAGATTGTAAGCTCTGGAGCAGGGTCCCCTCTCCTCTTAGATTGTAAGCTCTTGAGCAGGGTCCCCTCTCCTCTTAGATTGTAAGCTCTTGAGCAGGGTCCCCTCTCCTCTTAGATTGTAAGCTCTCGAGCAGGGTCCTCTCTCCTCTTAGATTGTAAGCTCTGGAGCAGGGTCCTCTCTCCTCTTAGATTGTAAGCTCTGGAGCAGGGTCCTCTCTCCTCTTAGATTGTAAGCTCTCGAGCAGGGTCCCCTCTCCTCTTAGATTGTAAGCTCTGGAGCAGGGTCCCCTCTCCTCTTAGATTGTAAGCTCTTGAGCAGGGTCCCCTCTCCTCTTAGATTGTAAGCTCTTGAGCAGGGTCCCCTCTCCTCTTAGATTGTAAGCTCTCGAGCAGGGTCCTCTCTCCTCTTAGATTGTAAGCTCTGGAGCAGGGTCCCCTCTCCTCTTAGATTGTAAGCTCTGGAGCAGGGTCCTCTCTCCTCTTAGATTGTAAGCTCTGGAGCAGGGTCCCCTCCTCTTAGATTGTAAGCTCTGGAGCAGGGTCCTCTCTCCTCTTAGATTGTAAGCTCTGGAGCAGGGTCCTCTCTCCTCTTAGATTGTAAGCTCTCGAGCAGGGTCCTCTCTCCTCTTAGATTGTAAGCTCTGGAGCAGGGTCCTCTCTCCTCTTAGATTGTAAGCTCTGGAGCAGGGTCCCCTCTCCTCTTAGATTGTTAGCTCTCGAGCAGGGTCCCCTCTCCTCTTAGATTGTAAGCTCTCGAGCAGGGTCCCCTCTCCTCTTAGATTGTAAGCTCTGGGGCAGGGTCCCCGCTCCTCTTAGATTGTAAACTCTGGAGCAGGGTCCCCTCTCCTCTTAGATTGTAAGCTCTGGAGCAGGGTCCCCTCTCCTCTTAGATTGTAAGCTCTTGAGCAGGGTCCCCTCTCCTCTTAGATTGTAAGCTCTCGAGCAGGGTTCCCTCTCCTCTTAGATTGTAAGCTCTTGAGCCGGGTCCCCTCTCCTCTTAGATTGTAAGCTCTGGAGCAGGGTCCCCTCTCCTACTGTTCTGTGTGTGTGTAATGTGTATGTATATTTGTTATTCTGTCTCACCCATTGTACAGCGCTACGGAACTTGTTAGCGCTTTATAAATACTTGTAATTGTAACTAAGGCATTAAAAGGTATGTATGGGATTTTTTTGGGGGGGGCTTAATTTAACTGTGAAATACTGGCTCCAGAAGAGAAGCACACAGTATTTTGGAATGGCTCTATCATCTATTTCTAACGGCAAATTAACATCTCCTTTACAAAGTATACAAAGGAGCCGTTAATTTAGAGTAAGGTCCCGCAAAGATAGAGCTGTAAGGAAACCTTGGGTCAGTACCGGCTGGATGGAGTAGACGCAACACCACTGTTCTATAACTGTGGAGACACAGGCTCGAATCCCAGCAACAGCACCTCTCCAGTAAGTGTCCTTGGCAAGACACCTAACGGTACATACTCGCCACCCAGGGCATACTTGAAAACGAGAGAAATCTCAATGTATCCTTCCTGGTAAAATACCTTCTTAATAAAAAAAAAAAGATTTAACATAGAATCCGCAGCCATAAAGTTTAGCGCTGGAGCCATTATATATATGTCGGCTCAAGTGGAACAGGACCCATAATTATCACCATAGGTTTCAATGGCTTTTCCGCCATAGTTACTGCTGTTGTAATTTAGTGTTGATGATGATATCCTCGCTTTCCATTGGTGTTTCAGTTGAACTTGTTGAGATTTGTTCTCACCGTAATCTTCATGGGAGATCATCACGTTAATATCATCGAAGTCTACTGACTTGTGTCGCAAGCAAAGGTACAACGACGGTAAATTGAGAATCGCCGCAGTTTTCACTGTTTACGTAAGAATAACGGTGGTTCCGTTGTTCAGCGTTCTTCGCAGTAACTTCATCTGCCGGTGTTGGATTTTCCTTCTGTTGACAAATAACATTCACCGCACTTACAAAAACGGTGATTTCTACTGTTGTCTTCAAGAACGGTGAACATCGGTGCTTAGTGAATAACCCCCCTCATGAGAGAATCCAGCTGACCTTGAAAAGCTCCCACAATGGATAGGGGTGTATTTACTCTATATTTACTTATTTATTCAGACTTATTTTCGTATGTCTGAGCATTTATCGCATCATTTCCCGTAAGCATTAAAACGGGAAGGTTTTGAAGTGTTGAGTGTCCCAATAAACCTCCATGACTTTATTACCGTGATTCACCTGCAGCAACTAGGATTTATAGGTGTCCCACACGGAGCCAGCACGTCTTTATTCGGCTGCGTTCGCCGCTCTGTAAAACTTGATTTTATATCTGTAAATCTCACATATTTCAGGATTAATGTATTGTTTTATAGGGATGTGCTTAATCCGTCAATTAGGAGGTAGGTGGGAGGTAATCATCTCTCTGAATTGCATGGTGACACATAATATCAGATGTGTCATGGACAGTCTTACAGTCCGAAGAAGGGTGTAGCTGAGTGCAACTAGATAGGGGTTTTTATGTTTATACTTTAGTTGTTGTTATAGAGGCACTTTATAGATTTAACCCCTTACCGCAGGGTGCGTTGTGCCAGGTGTGAGGTCATTAATACCGGCGGGGCGTACTAGGGGCTGCGGCGGCGGGCATCTCCTCCGGCCTGCCTATACAGCTGACGTGTGAGTGACGCACGCTGTGCACCAACTGATGGGCTTGCCTTTCGCGGCTCTTAGGCTAAGGTCAGACGAAAGCATTTTAAAAGGGTTTTATTAATGATCCGTACAAAATCACGGACGAAAATGCGCATCGTATGACCGCTATCGCGTATTCCGTGAAAAAATACGTCCATTCGTTCGAACGCACTTTTTCACGGACAACGTGAAAAATGCGTTAGTCTGACCCTAGCCTAAGGCTCCAGCCGGGTGTGCTGTGCTTCCCCGCGGCATTGAGTCCCACCCGCCGCGGGGACGGTTTAGGTTAATGTCAGACGAACGCAGTCAGAGCGCACTCTGCGTGCGTGCATAACGGACAGACGTACTGACGGAAGATACTGTAGACCCCACACGATCCGTGTTTTTTGACGGACGTAGAAAAAAAAGGGAATTATGGGAAATAAAATTAATCTGAAAAATGATAAAAATTTGAAAAGGATATGAAAAACCATTGTGTGCGTCAAGGTGCTGGACGTCGCAAATGCGCTGCGTCTGACATCTCATCACTCACACAGAACGCTACGCGGACGTGGCGCACTCTGCGCATCCGTGTTAGCGGTTTTCGTTCTTGCCTAACTTGCGTCCGTTTGCCACGTGTGTTGTGCGTGCGCAGTACGTACTTCGTGTGTGGGTCTCTATTGATCATGATTCTATGCTACGACGGACGTTAAACTGTGCGCAGACACGGACGTGATCACTGCGCTCATCTGACACGGGCCTTAGTACGCCGAGTGGCGGAAAAAGGGTTAAAGTGGTCAGGATGTGAGGAGTGCGCCCCCCCCCCCTCCAGTTCCCCGGATCTGGCAGAATCGTGGGGTGAAGCTGAGGAGTTTCCTCAAACCCACTCAGCATCACCTGCAGCTGGGATTTTTGACTTTCCCGGCTGCTGTTCACCAGATCGGTCAACAGGGACGCCACCATGCATAGAGTGTGTGTGAACATCGCCCTCTGAGACCAATGACGGTAGCGAGCGTCTCAGAGAGGCAGCGATGGATTGGATTGGCGCATTCGCGCGGCTCCTATCCATCGTTCTACGCAACTTGGGCACATAAAGTGCTCAAGTCCCGTAGTGCGTCAATTTGAGTGCAAATTGCATGGAAAAGCATCAGGGACCTCCGGGGTCGGGATTCCCTGGTCTGAAGAGAAGGAGCTGCGTGTGGCGAGGGAGAAAAAAATGAGTAAAATCACCCCCAAAATGCAAAAAATAATAAAACTAATTGGGCAGAGGCTGCCAGCTGTAAAGCGCAAACTCTGGTTTAAATACAGTATCTCTTTATAGTTGCTGTGTTTTTACTTTCTTATTTGTGTTTTTTTTTTCCTAACTTTTTATTTTCTTCTACGGAAATTCTTGCATGATTTTTAGAATACATATCAGCATTGCAGGCGGATCAGAGAGCATTTTTTGATACACTGGCAGCTTTGAGATATGGAGCATTACATGTTACGACTTATTCTAACAGGCAAAGAGGTTAAACATTGGCACCGACTTAACAGAATCTATCCCGAGGCTAAACATGTCGCTGTAAAGAAAAGCCTACCCAAGAAGTTTCACAAATGATGAGTTATGCAGGGTTATTCAAAGAGAATCGAAAAGTCAACGCACGTTCGGTGACTTTTCGTTCTCTTTAATTCGGCTTGATTCGACGATCCCATTTCGGCGACCCTGCGGTGTATTCAGCAAGCACCACAGGGCCGTCGTAGTGCAGAGAAAAGCTGCCGAAAAGCTGCCAAACACTCAACGCAAAACCCAGGCGAATGCACACCGAAACCCGCAAAAACATCTGGATTAACCCCGCCAAACACACGGGAGAAACCCAAGCAGGAGCCGATCAGAGCGCAGAGCAGCTGCCGGAAAAACCCGACACCGCAGACGAATGGAGTGAAAAAAAAAAAACATTACACTTGAATGTTTGAAAAGTGAAACGCTGTTTACAAAGAAACTACTGAGCGAAAATGTCTGAAATTTACATATAGGATCCAATGAATGATAATAAAAAGGGCTGTTACAGAAAAAAGAAAAAACGATTAAAAAGAAAAAAAATCTGAAAAAAATTTGCAAAAATATCCTAAAAATTCTATAAATAAAGAGACTCTTTACTGCAGAATAATATAATAAACAGTTTATTAGATAATGAATTAAAACAAGAACATTTTTAACATTGAAGCCTATGGGATTCGCCTGAATAAATCTGCCGCATGAAACCACTGAACAGCAGGGCAATTCGGCAACTTTTCACTGCTGGTTTGTGTTCTCTGAATAGACGAAGCAGTGCTTCTCTATGGGGATTCACTGCCCTTGAACAGGCACCGAACAGGCACCGAACAGGCACCGAACAGGCACCGAATGTGCAGGCGATTCGCCAGGATTTGGCGAATTGCCTGCTCTCTGAATAGCCGAATGGCCAGGAAAGGTAACCGAACACTGTGTCACACGCATACCCCTCATATCATTTCAAATCACCAAAGAGGAACAGAATTGCATTTTAGGGAACGGCACAGATGGCGAGGGCAGAGCCACCTCGGACACTTTTTGGGTAATTTCCCCATCATACTCATTAATGTAAATAAAATTGACACTGGGGGTTATTCAGAGAGCACTGAAATGAAATGTCGCTGACATTTCGGTGCTCTCTTGTTACCTGCACTTGGGGGATTTAAAGTTCCCTAATCTGCCATGAATTCAGCATTCACTGCAGGGTCCCCGGAGTGCAGGAAAAACCCACCGCACCTGCTGAAAACCCACCGAAAACCAGCTGAAACTGCTGGAAAAACACGCCGAAGACACTGGAAAAAGCTGACGAGCCGCCAATCACAGCGCAGACCAGCTGCTGGAAAAAGCCGACAAGCTGACGATCAGAGTAGAAAAAAAACAAACAATACTCATGAGTGCTTCAAAACTGAAACGCTGTTTGCAAAAAAAACTACTGAACGAAAATGTCTGGAACTTACACATAAGATCCAGAAGATCCTCTGAATGATAATAAAAAGGTCTGTTACAGAAAAAAGAAAATAAGCTTTTAAAAAATATATAATTGCCAGAAAAATCACAAAAAAATGCCTAAAAAGATCCTTAAAAAAATCTATAAATAAAGAGACTTTTTACAGAAGAATAAAATAATAAACGGTTTATTAGATAATGAATTAAAACGGGAATATTTTTAACATTGAAGCCTATGGGATTCGCCTGAATAAACCTGACGAATGAAAACACTGGACAGCAGGGCATTTCGGCAATTTTTCTCTGCTGTTCGGCGTCTCTGAATAGATTAACCATTGCTTCTCTATGGGGATTTCATGGCCGTCAAGCAGGTGCTGTACTTGCTGGCAGTTTGCCAAAATTTGGTGAACTGCCTGCTCTCTGAATAGCCGAATGGCCCCGAAATGTCACTGTACGGGGAAATTCACAGTTTCTCTGAATAACCCCTATGAGATGCAATGGGAAGTATATTACATGCTCTGCGTGAGCTCCGAGTAGGGTCGCCGGATCGGCCATGTTTTCCCGGACACATATAATGTATTCATGCTGGAGGGCAGTGCATGAAAAATGCCACCCCGCAGCATGTAGAATCCATACACTGCAGGTAAGAAATCCATAAGGAATCCCAGGTGACCTGCCTTGCTTTCCCTCCTGCAGCACATGAACTTTTCCCCCTCTGCATGAAATAATAATATGTGTCCATGAAAACATGATTGAAAAGGTAACCCTAGCTCACAGATTGGTTGCTGGGAGATGTGCTGTTTTGCAGCTCTGTTATACACCCCCAGAATATATGGAAGAGACCATAAAGGGGGGAGATTAGGCTCATATAGTGGACCTGGTCACAAAATAGGAACTGGTGTTCCTGGTATAGGGACACTTGGCAGTTATGCACAGCTCTAGGACAGGTTTGCAGCCGCCCCCCTTAGCGTTTTCTATATGCCCCTCTGTGTACAGGTTTCAGTCTGCGCGGCCCCGAGGGAGCGTGCACTGTGCAGGGAGGGGAGGGAGAGCGCGCTGCGCGGGCACGCTGCCGGCAGGTCTCCCTCTCTGGGAGGGTCAGGGGGTGGAGGAGGAGGAGGGGAGAGCCAGGTCTGTTCCTCAAGTAGCCTGTGTATTAGTATAGGCTGGTCGGAGTGCTCACTCATCCCCCGCCGGAGTATACAGGGTGAGTGCCTGCTGGGGGGGATCAGTACCGAGCACATGGCTGACTGTGTGTACAGGGGAGGGGCTGCATGCATGGAACAGGTGAGGGTACCCCCTCCCCTCCATTACCCCCACCCCCGTGGGGTCCTGCCATGCAGACTCCTGGCTGGTCCCTATCTACTAAATCTAAACTTTTCCCTGCAGCCTGAAGGGCCCTCTTACCCAGTTGTGTGTTAAAGTGGGGGCTCTGAGAAATCCAGGTTTTGGGGTACCAGCAAGGGAGGGGGCCCTCAGCCTTCTCAACCCTATAGCCCTGCTGTCGAGGTGTGTCTTTGTGTGTCAGGAATGTGTTGTGCCGTTTGTTTCTACTTTTTATAAATGTGATCGAACTTTAATTGTCTTTTTAATGAACAATGTATCTGTTGTGCAATCCTGTGTGTGTGTGTGTGTGTGTGTGTGTGTGTAGATGGGATGGGGGGTGTGTGCAGGGCTAGCTGACAGCTCTCCTGGGCCATCAGATGGGCACAGTGACACATTGTATTGCTGGATATCATTGTTTATCTGTGCTTTTATTGCTATGTGTTGGAAGATACAAAGTTGCCATGCTCTTGGCACAGGGTTTGACACATCTGACAGCTTGTATGAATTCTTTTGGCTTTCTTGGAAGCAACACTATACAATCCCTACACTATATGGTCTCAGGCTTCCTGCTGGCTCTTGTTTTGGATCTTTGGATCTTCATTCCATATAATTTCTATATTTTTTTTTTTATTTTTTTTTGTGCATGGGTGTCTCAAATGGTTAGGGGTGGGGACCAGCAGATTAAGGTCTGGCTATCTTGTGCTGAAACTGACTATTTTAGCCCCCCCCCTATAGAGCATGCACAGGTCTTTCTCTACATAAGGATATTTACCCCCCCCCCCCCCATCCAGTTACCTGCTGCTGATCTGGTGCTCCAGCTTAATTCTTTTATTGCTGCGTTTAATCTGTCAGTTTATTTCTGCAAAACGTGCTTAAATGTCAGTAAAACTTTAAGTTTGGACTTCTTATTTTAAAAGTGGATTACGCACTAACAGCAGGGGTGTGTGTGTTTTTTTTTTTTTTTTTTTGTTTTATTTTTGTTCTCTTTTCTCCCCCTCCCCCCCCCCCCCCTTCGCTTTCCTGATTTGGGCAAAATTTGTCATTTTCTGGCTTATTGAATAAGATGGTGTGTATAATTTTGTGATACTGTACTCGACAGATTCCATTTTCCATCCATGCCCCACCAGGGGACGGAAGTCGTATTGTGCTCTAGACTTCATTGATAACGCAGGCGCAATCCTTTTCCAGCGCCGTGTTCCTCCTCCATTGGCATCGCTTCCTCGTGGTCATTGCTTTCCTCTGCGTGATTGGCCCTCGCTGATTTGCATTTGTGTGTTGTCTCCTTTGCTCTTACCTGCTTTTCTGGGATAAGGGAAGTGGCGGGTTGTCCTGAAGGGCCACTCTTCAGCTGGCACTGACTATTAGCATCGCTCGCCTCCAGTGGCATGCCATGTGTTGGCATTCTTTTTTGTTTTGTTGCAAATAATTAATGCAGGGTTCTCCAAACTCTGGGCCTCCAGATGTTTATGGCCTAGAATTCCTTGCAATGGATGGCCAGAGATTCATGGTAGCTGTAGTCCAGGAACATCTGTGGGGACCAGAATTTGAGATCCCCCGCCCTAGTGTGCAATCACCCGCCAGATGAGCAGAACATGTGTCGGACACGACAGGTGCATCGAAAGTATCCTGGTCGCGCTTTTCAGCCTGGGTTACTGATGGGGTCATAACTCCCCCCATTCACTATGAATGCTTGTGGCGGATAACTTTTTTGGGACAAAGTAAAATATATATATATATATATATATATATATATATATATATACACACATGGGGGGAGGGGGGTAGAGTTATGAAATTTTTACCATGTGGTAAAAGCTGGTATTATGTACCCATGCATGGAGCTGTTGTTGCAGGTTTTTGAATGTGTTTGTCTGGCGTGCTCTCTCCATGTTTTTGATGTGTGTATGTAAGATTCTCTGCTCTTGGTCTAAAAACTTGCAATTCTCGTGTCGGACTGTAAATGTAACCAGAGTTGTTGTAAACGTAACAACTCCATAGAATTTAACAGTTCAGGTTGGAATACGGCTGCTGTGACGCTGCTTTTTATTGGTTCCCTTTGCTTGGCGTGCCTCTTCCCCTTATTAATAGCCAATTCTTGGACCTTGGATTTTTTTTTTTTTTTTTTTTTTTTCTCTTACAGGGCTGCCATTAAAAATCTCAAAGCCCCTTACTGCAGTACAGGTCTGGGCCCCCCTACCCTCTGTCAGTAAGTTAATGAATAATAAAAGTCTTTGCCTTCCTTTTGTGCATACTTTATTTTACAGAGACCGGGGCTAAATCCATGGCGGCCCAGCAAAGGGATAACGTGTTTCCTGGCTGAGCGCGTGCTCTACCTGGCATAGGCCATACTAATGGCTCCCAAGGTAGTGAAGAGGCAGAGTGCTTGTACAAGCCCCAGTTGCCACGGCTAAGGCTAGGGTCAGACGAAAGCATTTTTCCCCGCAAACGTGAAAAAGTGCGTCCGAACGCATTGACGTATTTTTTCACGGAATGCGCAAAAACGGTCAGACGACGCGCATTTTCGGGCGTGATTTTGTATGGATCGTCAAAAAAACTCTTTGCGTCTGGACGTTATGTAGGCTGGACATTAGCAGTGTCTGACATCTCCTAATCACGCAAACACGCCGCTATGCTGCAGCTGCGCACTCTGTACGTCAGTACTAGCGGTTCAACGTTCTCAGAAAAATGCGTTCAAATTCCACTTGCGTTGCACGGCCGGACTTTTGTGCGGCCGTACATCGTATATTGGCCGTCATTGCCCGTCATCTGCTGCTAGTGCGGCCGTAATTATGTGCGCCAGAACGCACGTTAAAAGTGCGCTGGTCTGACCCCAGCCTTGATGCCAAGGAAGAATGTTGGCATCTTGGTGAGCTGGTCCTAGATTACATGGATTGGACGGAGCTACTGGGCCACTGACCTGATCATGGCTGCCCTGGCTTTAATATTCATCTGCTTCTGAATGCTTGACCCCCCCCCCCCCTTTTTAAAAGCGACTTACTCGTGGGTTCAGCGAATTTACATGTTGGTGTAGAAAACCACTAGTTCCTTATCTGAACTTGCACATCATGGATTCACAGGATCAAAGGGATTCCGTGCATCAGAGGTTGATGGAACGCTACACAAGGGTAGCATTTATAATTGGCCCAAGTGCTTCCAGTGCATAGACCAGGTAGTCCATATGCCGGGAGATGCGGAGTAATTCTTGGAGACATTCTGGTAGTTTTCTGTTGGTCCCTAAAATATACCGTAACCTCAAGCTGCATCCTGATTGTATTTGCATCTTTTGGTTGGGCTTTGCCGAAACGTGAAGGTGGCCTAGAATCTTTATTGAACTCAGGATGGAGCTGCATGTTCCCACGAAAAAAGGGAGGTGGGTTTGGTGGATTTATCTAGATTCCATGCCATTTAACGTACTGTAACAAACCGTGGTGGCTGAGTTGATGTACACATTCCCCAAGTATTGAGCCATGGTGGAAATAATGAAACTGGCAAAACGTGGCTTATGAAAAAGACATAAAATTTCTCCCCAATCCTTCATCGTTGCATATCTCCAAGACGTCTAGAGTCAAACCCAGAGACACAACATGCAGATGACATCCCAATGTACTGGGTGCTGAAGATCAACAAAGCTTTTATTTGCAAAGTACTTTACCAGGAAGGATATAGAGATTTATATTGTTTTCATGTATGTCCTGGGTTCAAGAACATTGAATTGTTACAGAAATACTAAGTAATAAATGCAAGATATTTATATAAAAAAAAATTGAGCTTATTCAGAAAGCATCGCAACTTCGAGTCCATTTCTCAAACTACAGTGGAGTCACCAAAGACTTACGAGAAATTTTGGATGTTGCTGAAGAGCGACAATCTGGACTCGGCAGAATCCACTGAACTAAATTTAAAAGGACCTTTTCTCCTAATTGGAATTTAAACCACTAAAAAATGCGTTGGAAGGTGTCTAAATAATAATAAGGGCTGTTACAGAATAAAGCAATTGAAATTTTATAAAAATGTCATCAAACCCACATGTTTTCTAACCATAAGGCTTTTTACTAAAATAATTATTATTTTTTTTTTTTATATATTTCGAAACCTTTGGGATCCGCCTTTTTTTTAAACCTGTCGGTCCAAAAAATTGGGGCAGTTCGCCGACGCTGGTTAATCTGTGACTAGATTAACCATTCCTTCTCTATGGGACAATTCGCCAGTATTTGTAAAACTGACCGCTTCTTCGACTAGTCTAACTGCCCTGAAGTTGCACCCTTTCGGGGTTTAGTGGATAACCCCCTTTTATTTTAAAGGACCTATGGGCACAAGTTCCATTAAAACTCAGTGGAAAGTTGACACTCTACCAAGGCCAGTGATGTTTGAGCAAGAGGTGCAAGTTGTAACGGGAATGCAGATAGTTGGATTTGAAATCCTTTACGACTCCCTTCACCAGGCAAAGAAATATGGCCACCCCAAATGTTATTTAGAAGAAATATATATATTTCACTCTGTGCAATGATTCCCTGTCGAGTTCTGTCTCTGGATCTGGCCTTGTCAGGGTTAGATTGATGGGAATGTGTCCTGGCAGGCAGACTGCAGCCTTATCAGAGCAGAGCAAAGAGGACCTATCTCTCTGGTCCATTTCATACATCCCACGTCAGACTGATGCACGTTGTGTTGCAATCATTTATATTTTATCGTGGTTTTTTTTTTTTGTTTGGTTCTGCTGGTGGTTTTAAAAAACATTCTTTAATACTTGCTTTATGATGCATGTGTACTTTGGTTTTAGTGTTCTTCCTCGTGTCTTTATTCCTTCCTATACGTTGGTGTGGTGATGTTGTTGCTTGTTTTCCCTGCTCTGTGACACATAGGTCCTATAAAGATATTGTGTTACTTCTGATGGTGGAGTACCAGGGGTCAATTAAAGTGTGGGAACTCTGTCTGTCCACCCATGTTTTCTGGCCTCAAGATCACTGGAAGATGTAAGCGTCGCAACTGTTCATGTCCTTCCTAAAGAACTGATTTCCCCCCCCCCCTCAATTTACTTTTGTGTCAAAAACAGAAAGCTGCAAATCCTTTTTATTAAAGGCAGTCTCTACTCATCCTGAGTCTGACCCCACTTGTCTTAAAATGGTCAGGATGTGCTGAGTCTCTGTGCGACCCCCCCCCCCCCCGCCGATGTGGCAGAATCGCTGAGTGACGTGTAGGAGTTAACTCCACCCGGCTGCTGGTCACTGTGATCATGCCGACATCACCCTTGGATTCCACTCGCTGTAGTGAGCGGTCTTCGTGAAGCCGCTGATCGATCAGATCTGTGCATGCGCGCGCAGCTCCAATCGTCATTCTGTGCAGGGTTTGGAACTTGTGTACATTACCTGTGACCGTGCCATTAGTGGTGCATAATCTGTGGTTCCTACATCACATAACTTGCGTGGGAGCTCAAATTGTGTCAGCTTCAGGGACTTCTTGATTTGGAAGCCCCTGATCCTAAGTGGAGGAGCGGCATGGAACAAAAGGTAGATTCACAAAGGGAACTTCTTTAAATTAATTTATAGTGTATCTAGGGATGCACCAAGACTAGTATCGGTGCCGATACCGGGACGCGTACTTGGTACTCGTGCTGGGCTGGCTCAGGTGACTGCGACTGTGCACGTGGTTCCCAACGAGCAGCCGGACTACAACCTCTTCCTGCAGCCACTCAAAGAAAGAAGCAGCTGGGGGCACTCTGAGCTGGGGGCAATGTGTGAGCTTGGGGCATTTTATGAGGTCTGTTCTTATTGAAATGCGGTCACATGACATTAAATAAAAGTATCGGTGAGTACTTTTAAAAAGTATCGGTACTTGTACTCGGTCTTAAACAATTGGTATCGGTGCATACCAAAGTGTATCCCTTTTAACTCGGGTAAAAGCAGCCTCTGCTCACCTGCAAAAAACTGCACCCCCAGATGTTCCAGCTTGACTTAACCCCTGGGTATCTCTTCTTCCCATCCGTGGTGTGCAGTGCTCGTTCTCTCCTCCTGATCTAGTTAGCCTTCCAGAGGATGCTTTGCCCGGTGGCACCGTGCAGCCTATGTTACGGTCATTCTGAGGTTCTGAACTGGATTTTCCAACTTTCTGGTGGCTTGTATGTAATTTCTTTTAAACCTCCAATCTGTAGCCAGGTCGTGGAGGCTGGAAACAAATGGGACGCATTGTGGATTATCCTTGTTTTCCAGCCATAACTGTAATTTGTGTTTTGCTTATGGTGCTGTTTTTGTCCTGTGTAATGATACACTTCCATGGAAAGGCGGGTAATTCCCAGGGTAACATTCGATTTGTCTGCCGTGACTAATGAGCAATTTGTTACTCCTTTTTGATTTCTCCTCCAGAGAACTTTCTGAAATGAGTGTCTGTGTATTCCCTGGAAACGTGGTAATTATTTGATATTTTAACTCTCCGTGGACAACAAATATCAATCTACAGCAAAGCGGCACTCCGCCTGAACATGCGTATCTTGTAACGGTGCTACCGGGACTCCTGGAACAACATAAAGAATTCACTATACTCCCCCCTCAAGGCCGGGGTAAGTAAGACCAGCGTTTTGCAGAGCAGAAGGAACGTCCGTGAGAATAGATGTGCCTTCCACTCTGACGCCCGTCTGTCCACCTCGCTGTGCGCTCAGCGCTGCAAGGCTCGTTGCTCCTGTGGAGGATCGCTCTTTGCAGTCCCATTGAGCGAGTGTTGTAGCGCTTCGAGGAGACTTTCAGAACGTGCACAGTACACACGCTGTAGCATGTGTGACCAGCTCCGTCGGGAGGCACGTCAGTATGGGCGCACATGGTGTGCTTGTTTGACCCCCAGCCTTACGGGCAGATACATGTCCTCCAATGAGTTAATCCTCTTGGGTTGGCATAGTTTGGGACATGCCTTGATGGTAGATTTGACATTGTGACAGGCTTATGGAACGTGTGATCACGTCTTGTAATTGAACAATGTCAATTGTTGTTGACATCTTCCGATCTAATCTATGAATTCCGTGTGTCAGCTTGTTGCCTTTTCTAATGTAACTTTTTAAGCCTATACAAACAATCCTCATGGCCCTACTAGTATGACGCTGTGCACGTCTTTGGCTGCAGGGGGACTGCTTTAGCTCTGGCAGTGACTGGCACACTTCTGCTTTTGGGCAGGCGGGATGATCTATGTCATCCCATGGCATTGAGACCCACCTGCTGCGGGGACATGGTATGCCCCATGACGTTAAGTTGCCAGAATGTGAGCAGGTCTCCTCTGCTGCCCCCATCTGGTGGAAATACTTGGTGAAGTAGAGAAGTTCTCCAACCTCACTAGCAGCTTCAGCTTGGATTTTTGAATTTCCTGGCTGCGTGTCACTAGTGATGTTGGCACACAGAGTGTACTGCTGTCACAGAGACTGCTCGCTGTAGCAAGCTGTCTGAGAGGCAGCGGCGGATAGGTGATATGCATGCTCAGCTCCAATCCTTCGCTCTGCACAGGTGCTACGGAACATGTGTACATAGAGTACGCAAGTTCATAGCAGTGCGCAATGTGCAGTTCCTGTGCTCAGCAAATTGAGAAACGTTCAGCGACTTCCAGGTTCAGGTGTCAGTGAGTAAAAGCCCAAAAATAATTGGGCAGAGGCAGTAAGTAACTGAAAGAGAAAAAAAATAAAAATAGTTTTTTCATGCAAACTGTTTCCATTTTGTGGAATTTCCCCATGATTTAACATTTACAAAAATCGGTGCAAAAGCTTAGCTTTACTGCTGTTGGGGGGGGGGGCGCTAAGAGCTGAATGAGATGAGGGGATCTTAAAAAGACTTCTAATCTGCCCCCTGGTGATGTTCTTTGACTACATCCCACACAATACAATGTGAGTTGGTGGGTGATACGTTCTATGAGCAAAACATCACAGTGAGGAGCCAGTGATGTATAGATTTGGGGGGGGGCAGCGGTTTACAACACAAGATCACTCAATGGATGCACCCAGTGATTCAGAGTAAAATATTTTCTTATCAGCAGCACAATAAGGAGATTTATATAAAATATATATATATTATTTTTTTTTTTTTTTGTGGCTCTTTAGACAACTTCATGTTAAGCAGCTTAACATTGTCTAAACACTCGGTCTTCTCGCATTCCTGCTTTAAATGTATCACCGCCCTCGTTGCCGTTCTTAGAGGTGTTCTTTATCCTCGCTTACAAACTACAAGGCTTTAAAGAACCTGCGTATCAGATGGTGAATGTGAGCTGCCCTGCACGTTTCGCCAGACTGTGTGCTGGGAGTGAGGTCAGCAGTGCATTAATTAAAAAGTGCATGTCGGGAAGGTCAAGTGCATCTGGAGTCAGTAGTGTAGGCGTGAATAATTTAGAGCAATGCTTTCAAGTGGGGGATTTTCTGCTGCGCCTTACAATGGGAACAGAAGGCTTTTAATAGGAGCTTGACTTGGGGTGGCCTGGACATCTAAAAGATGAGAAATGGCTTCAGTGAGAACGGAGGCCGTCATGCAGTGTGATACCCGATGACATGGAAGGACTCTTGCTGGTGACGCAAAGATCAAAGATCTGGTGGTGCTTTCTTCAGAGGAGTCTGATGGAAAGCTGGGTTATGGACAATCTGTCAGGAATGCTGTGTAACATTTCAGGCTTTATCCTATGGGGTGGGTTAATTTTATTAAGAGCATTTTATTTTAAAAAATAAAATTCTTCCCTGCCAGTCCTGGAAAGGTGGATGAGTTGCTTTGTTACCTTAATATGCTCTAGGGATCAGTTTTTGTCCTGGCCATGCCGCTGGCTGTGCCGTGTTTACCAATTGTGGTATGGCAGTCACATGAAAAGTGCTGCCCCATGTTCAGCACAAACCGTTAAACACACACACTCTGCATATAGGTCTGGTCCACTGCTTCAGCATTAATCCTGTTTAGCCATGTGTGTGTGAAACAGATGTGTCTCCTGAAATATCTACAGAATACCCGTGTACCAGACCCCCCCCCCCGCTTGATCAGCGTTTACTCATCTTCTACCAGCCTATGACCAAAGGGCCGTCTCGACCACTCTATTGAAACACACCCCCTGTACTTCACCAGGAGTCGTTCCCCCCCCCCCCCCTTGTGTCCTGTTTGCCTCCCCAAGGTACAGTCCCAGTGTTTTCCAGACGTCCTGGTTCCTCCTGTCAGTCTGCCCCTTTCAATCCTTTGCATACTGGGCTCGTACCACCCAGACTGGTACCCCACCAGCACTGAACCCTGACAGTTTTTGATCCACCACGCTAGCCTAGACCTTACCTGGGCGGAGATCTTGAGGCTTTGGTAAAACCTCTACATAACCAAAATTTAGTTTTAGACGGGGTGGCCATCGATGGGTCTTGACGCGCAGCAAAGTAAAACTGACTATGCATTACCAACACACAGAGGTTACGCCTCAATTTTAAGAATTTAAAAATGGTCACACAACCAGTATTGGACCATATGAGATGGAATAACCCAATTCTAAGACGCATTGAGAAGGCCTAATGACATCATGCGAATTCCATAGAAAATGCACAATGCAAGCGTCCTGCGCCTTCACATGTACAGGATGAGTCTCTTTCTGCCAAATCGAGCTGAAAAAAGCAGCTTTAAAATATTCTGTGGGGGCGGAGCTAGACTCGGACACGATCGGCCGCATTTCTACAGAGCTCCACTACAGAGACTGCTATTTAGAGATTTATATCCCTTTTCCCTTGAGACTAACTGGCTCCCAGGCACTGGACATCTTGCTGACTAAGGACACACACCGAGAAACCCTGTGTTGCGTTTGGAGGCGGAACGGAGAGGTCAGGAAGCCCCGGAAAGGAATCTGCGGCCTAGTACGATCCGCCATCTTGGAAACCTGCGGAGGTATTTCGGCTTCCCTGCATTTTCTCACCTGCCGCGTGGTGCTCTCTCTGGGTCCTGTCTACTGCCTGGATGGGTAAGAAGTCAGCAAAGCGACAAGATCTGCTGCCGGATCCTGGACAGCAGGACATCCGTGAATCTGAGTGGCAGGAGGTTGCTTGCTGCGGGTCCCTCCCCCACCCTGCCTCCGGGTTATGGCTCCTCGGATGAGGAGATAGTTGCCTGGTCAAGGGAGAGTGGCGATGAAACGGATCTGCTCTCCTCGGAGCCCCTGCTGCAGGACCAGAGGTTGAGGAAGGCCTCGGGGAAGAAGGCAGCTAAGGAAGCTCGTCTACGGGCAGCATTGACTGCGTCATATGACGCTGCCGCCGTCCAGACTGCCTCGTCCGCCTTTCTGGCTGCTGCACCAGGAGAAGACGTCCAGCTTGCTACTAAAGGTGATATTAAACGGATGATGAACGAGATGCGGGCCATGTGGAGTGCTGAGGTGACCCGGGTGCAGGGGCACTTGGGAGATTCAGGACCGTACAACTGTGGAGGCAGCGCATACTCACCTCTCTTGCAGGGTGGACTCCCTCCAGCTGCAGGTCGAGACTTTGTCACGGACAGTGGAATCATTAGAGGCCCGACACCGTCGGCGTAACGTTCGCCTCCGGGGAGTGCCGGAATCGGTACAACCTGGTGAGATTCTGGAATATGCCAACCGTCTGGCGGGTCACCTGCTGACACACCCCTCCGGTGCACCGGAGGTTTTTGGCCTGGCGATCCGCGTCCGGAAATCGGCGGCAGCCCCGGAGATGGCATCAAGAGATATAATTGCGGTTGCCCGGGAGATACCTATAAAACGAAAGTTGATGTCGTTGCCTGCGTCTAGGGGGGTCATTGCCTTTGAGTCCTCCGCAGTTTCCTTATACAATGACCTGCCTTTCTTGACACTGGCAGCACGCCGCAGGTTTCGGGAGGTGGTGGCGTGTCTCCGAGCTAAGGAGGTTCGGTACAGATGGGGTACGGCTGGTACCCTGCTCTTCACATTCGACAACGTGCCATACGCTTTTGGAGACCCGGACGAGGTGTGGCCGGTCTTTGCCTCCCTGGGGATCCCCCGCGGTCTGGAAACTACAGTTGCCGGTACCTCGACAATGCCCTCCTTGGATCCGGGCTGAAAGTCTGATGCCCCTCTACTTCCCCACGTGAGACCCTGTTGTGACTCTACGTCCCCCTTTTTACGGCTGTTCCCACTATGTCCTGTCCCCCCCTTTTTTTTTTTTTTTTTGAGTACTGGAAGTGTGATCTATAGATACTTCATCTCCCTCTCTATGGGCTCAGGACTTGATATTTTTTGGCTGGCTCTTTATGTACCCTACCGAGGCCTTATGTACGGTGTCATTGCAACTCTTTATTTTTCCCATCAATTATCCTATGAGTCCTCCTCTTCACTTTTTTTTTTTTTTTTTTCTTCTCTCCTTTCCTCTTCCCCTTTTCTCGTTCCATGCAATCCCCCTTTGCTGACTCTTATTACTGCACTCTCTGCGAATGTTTATGGCCCTGCGAGGCCACTTTTGTTGGTTGAATTGTGATCCTTTCTTATTTACAAAATAAAACCAAAAAAAAAATCAGAGGCGGGTTCAGGAGAAAAAAAGTGAGGTGCACGCCCAGCCGATCCACATCGGGCGGCTTATTCACGGAACCTCTTTGTGCAGTAAATAAACGTTACCATTCAGCGGGAGGGTCTCTGGCCTTTGTACAGCGCTATAGTATATGCCAGCTCTGTGTGAGAAGCTGCACAAGCCCCGTCTCATAACAAAACAACCAACTGGAGACGTATTAACCGATTCCTCATTGCCCTGCCCTAACACCGTGTCCAGCGCTCCTGGAAAGCGGCACCGGACACGCACACCATCTGTAATGCACGTATGGGAGGCCGTGTGTTGCTGCAGAGCGAGTCCGGTCCTGGCGTGCTGAGGGTGGGGGTATATAAAAAAATCTGTATCAAAAAGGGGTAACAATGTTATCACCTGTTCTGCCAGTGCTTTACTTGCAGGGTGTTCTAGGTCTTAGCACAGGAGGGGTGGGGTCGCGCCTATTCCCCGATGGGGCGGCTGCAACCACCAAATGCATCCAGCCCAGCAACATGTGTAAAACATAACAAGGAAAAATATGTCATCTGTGCTTATTCCATTATACTGTGTGAAACAAAACGCAATTAGAGGCTTTGGTTTCTATTAATGGCCATTAAGAGTGTAAGCTCACCGCCACGTCAAGGCACCTCTGAGGGTGAGTCCTATCCAAAAAATGAAGCCATTTGGCTTCTTATTTTGGATAGGACTCACCCTCATTAGCGGTGCCTTGATGTGGCGGTGAGCTTACACTCTTAGGCTAGGGACAGATGAGCGCATTTTCTGCGGCCACCGTCAAAATGTACGTCGATGCGTGCGCACGCATTTTTTCACAGAATACGCTTAAGTGGTCAGACGATGCGCAATTCTGGACGTATTTCATGACGATGGGGTGAAAAGAAGTCTAGGGAAATCCGGCTGTTTGAACGTTATGTTGGCCGCACACTAGCAGCGTCTGACATCTCCTAATCACGCACACACGCTGCTATGCGGCCGCAGCGCACTTTGTACGTCAGTACCAGCGGTTTAACGTTCTCGAAAAAATGCGTTCATTTTCCACTTGCGTTGCGCGGCCGGACTTTTGTGCGACCGTACTTCGTATATTGGCTGTCATTGCCCGGCATCTGCTGCTAGTGCGGCCGTGATTATGTGCGCCAGAACGCGCGTTCGCACTGCCTCAGTCTGACCCTAGCCTAAGAGGCTTTGGTGTCTATTAATGGCCATTAATTGTGTTTTGTTTCACACGGTATAATGGAATAAGCGCAGATGACATTTTTTTTTTCCTTTTGTTCTAGGTCTTGCATACAATAAAAGTTTTGAAATGTGTTACTTGGAGCAGTGTTTGATAAATTCAGAGGTCAGGGTTATTCCTGGAGTGGTCTGATAGGTGTTTTTTTTATAATTTATTTGCATAAAATACTGTTTGAGAATTGCAAAGTCATGTGTTTGGAATCCTGACCATTTCCCCTGATGAACTTAAGAGCAATAAAGGTCACAAACTGCAAAGGAATTCTTGTGATCGATCTAGGATCGCTTTCTTACTGCTGGGTTTCTATCATATTTCATGGATCAACTAAATTTTGGGGTGTTTTGACCAAGCCAGCAGAGCACATACAGGCAGAAAAAAAAAATCTAAGCCGATGTCTGACTTTTTATTTACTTATGATTTTGGGGAAACCGATTTTCAATATCTTGCATTTTATTACTTTGTATTTCTGTAACGATTGTAAAAATTGCAATGTTCTTGAACCCAGGACATTGAGATCTCTCTCGTTTTCAAGTATCTTTCCTGGTGAAATACTTTATAAATAAATAGAGTATAGCCACTGGTTCTTGAATTTTACTTCAATTTCCCTAATGTTTGGGTTGTTGGTAAAACCGTCGCAAGATGCTTTCATACCGCGGCACTTAAGAGGCTCATTAATTTGTGAGTTTCTTTTTACCACTGAAAACAAGAAAATGAATGGTAATACCTGCGCAATGGAGATCTCTTAAGTGGTGAACCATATGAATGCATCGGAGCCAAAGCCTGTGGGTCCGGAGAATTTGGGTGTGACTAGGAATGCACCGATACTAGTTTCGGTGCCAATACTGCTGTTTGCACGATACACACCCCCCTCCCCCAATACCGGAAGCCAGCGCTCAGCCGGTATCTGCGGGGCTGGGGAAGCTGGCCGCGTGCATGAAAAGCACTCAGCCAGCGATTATTCACCCATCAGAAGGTCTGGTCGCACGGCTGTGATGCAGGCGCCTCTGACCTTGCCTCTCGGCTGGAGGCCACGTCACAGCTGTGTGACCGGACCTTCCGATGGGTGAGTATCGCTGGCTGAGTGCTTTTCATGCACGCGGCCAGCTTCCCCAGCGTTCGGTATGTTAGAGATATACAGTTGTGTTCAAAATTATTCAACCCCCACTGAAATTGAGTGTTTTGGCCAGTTTGACATTGATTTTGATCATTCAGTCATCTTGCTTACAATTAAATCAAAGAGGCACGTGTAGGTCAGACAAATATAACATAACATTTATAATGAAATAACCACAAATGTCTTTTCTGTGCTCACATCAGTTTTATTCAACCCCCAAGTGACATTCAATCTTAGTACTTAGTACAACATCCTTTTACAGTTATAACAGCTTTTAAACGTGAAGCATAGCTTGACACAAGTGTCTTGCAGCGATCTACGGGTATCGTCACCCATTCGTCATGGGCAAAAGCCTCCAGTTCAGTCACATTCTTAGGCTTGCGCACTGCAACTGCTTTCTTTAAGTCCCACCAAAGGTTCTCAATCGGATTTAAGACAGGTGACTGTGATGGCCACTCCAAAATGTTCCAGCCTTTAATCTGCAACCATGCTCTAGTGGACTTGGAGGTATGCTTGGGATCATTGTCCTGTTCAAAGGTCCAACGTCTCCCAAGCCTCAGGTTTGTGACGGACTGCATCACATTGTCATCCAATATCTCCTGGTACTGAAGAGAATTCATGGTACCTTACACACGCTGAAGCTTCCCTGTACCTGCAGAAGCAAAACAGCCCCAAAGCATGATTGACCCCCCCCCCCCCACCATGCTTCACAGTAGGCAAGATGTTCTTTTCTTCATAGGCCTTGTTCTTCCTCCTCCAAACATAGCGTTGATCCATGGCCCAAACAGTTCTAATTTTGTTTCATCAGTCCACAGAACACTATCCCAAAACTTCTGTGGTTTGTCCACATGACTTTTGGCATACTGCAGTCGACTCTTCTTATTCTTTGGAGACAGCAAGGGGGTGCGCCTGGGAGTTCTGGCATGGAGGCCTTCATTACGCAGTGTGCGCCGTATTGTCTGAGCTGAAACTTCAGTACCCACATCTGACAAATCTTTTCTCAG
This sequence comes from Leptobrachium leishanense, assembly GCA_009667805.1. Lineage (NCBI taxonomy): Eukaryota > Metazoa > Chordata > Amphibia > Anura > Megophryidae > Leptobrachium > Leptobrachium leishanense. The sequence goes on from CM019067.1 coordinate 307,468,790, forward strand.
TTCCTCAGCAGTCACACGGGGACTTTTCTCCACTCTACGCTTCAGGTAGCGCACAGCAGTCGAAGTCAGCATCTTCTTTCTGCCACGACCAGGTAGCGTTTCAACAGTGCCCTTTGCCTTGAATTTGCGAATGATGCTTCCTATGGTCTCTCTTGGTATGTTTAACATCTTTGCAATCTTCTTATAGCCATTGCCCTTCCTGTGAAGAGTAATCACCTCTTCTCTTGTCTTCCTGGACCATTCTCTTGACTTCACCATGTTTGTAACCACACCAGTAAGGCTAGGGTCAGACGAGCGTGATTTCTACAGACTGTACGTCTGTGCACACGGACGTACGTTAGTACGGAAGACGCAGTAGTGGCCAGACAGTCCGTTTTTTTTCACTGACATATATATTTTGACGGATGTAGGAGGGAAAATAAATTAAAAAGCAAAACCATTTTGTCCGTGAAAAATGCTGGACGTATAAATGCAGTCCGTCTAACCACGTTCCATCACTCACACACAAAGCTATGCGGACGTTGCGGACGCAGCGCACTTTGTGCGGCCGTTCTAGCGGTTGTACGTTCTTGCCTGCCTTGCGTCCGTGGGCCGCGGCCGTTGTGCGTCCGCAGTTCAGTGCGGACGTACTTCGTGTGTCGGGCTCCGATGGGCTTCCTGTCATGCTATCACGGACGTACTTTTAGGCGCAATCACGGACATGAACACTACGCTCGTCTGACACCAGCCTAAATGTCTAGAAGGAGCTGAGTATCAGTCATTTTAAAGCTGCCTAATTGGTGCTTATTATGCTTTATTGCTGCTCCGTGACATCCACAGGTGTTTTCAATACCTGATTGAAAACACTTGAATGATCCTCTGTTCTTCAGAGTGGTAGTCTTTAAGGGGTTGAATAATTGTGTCAATGAAGAATTCACAAAAGAAACATTTACTACTGTATTACAAAACCAATTGATGTCATTTTAGTTGCATATGGTTCTTTAAAAAGTCCTTGTAGGATTTCATTCTGAATATAATTACAAATGTCACTAAATTCCCTAAAACCCTTTACAGCATTGGGGGTTGAATAATTTTGAACACAACTGTAAGTACATGTGTGGGGTGCACACAGGTGTTGGAGCAGCACGAGAGTACAGAATATTGAGTGTTTAGTAGAAAGCGACGTTTTACTTCTGGCCTTGATTTGGATATTTGTATAACACTGTCGTTTGGTTTTACTGCAGGGCCTCACACATTTATGGCAATTTACCAACCTGAAGCCAAAGAGTTACTGGGCATGGAGTGGTGCTGGTTTTGTGTATAATTTTTTGATACACTATTCAGTTTGGGTTCAATTCCTATTTGGGAATCTCAGTAGTTTTGTGTTGTGCCAACCTGAAGCTAAAACTGAGAGGGTTGTGTGTGTCTCTTCTTGGATTGTGATAGATTGAAGGGAGTTGGCCTCTTCTGTTTTCATTGCTGAGATGTCTATAGAAATGTGATGTGACATCTGCGATTTGTTCCCGTATCCTGCTGATGTGTCATGTCTTACTCCCTCTGAGTGCAGCACGTTGCAGTGTTTACATCCTGTTCTCTGAGCGCTAGTAGAGGCTTTGTTTAGTTGGGATTCATTCTATGCATGTTAATGCGCAGACACATCCCACCCCGGGAAACTTGTGGAAGCTCAGAACCTGTGACTGCTTTGACCCTGTGCAGTGACACATCGGGTATTCAGGTGAGTGCCCGTCAAAGTGTCTATTCACAAAGCGCTGAAAATACAGTGAATCCACTACTTGGTGAAAATGCTAACAGGTTCCGCAGCGCTGCAGAATAACAAATCTAAAAGTACTAGTTAAACACGTAGGGGGTGAGCGGATCCTGCTCAAGAGCTTACAATCTAAAAGGGGTGACACCCTAGGTGAGGGTAAATACATTAGTTTGTAACGAGCCTTTTTATTAAAGTGACTTTCGGGGTTATTCAAAGTGATCCGAATTGCTGGTGACAGGTAACCAAACAGTGAAATTCGGGGTACGGTTACATTTCCTGGACATCTGGCTATTCAGAGAGCAGACAGTTTGCCAAATCCTGGCAAATTCCCTGCACATACAGTGCCTGTTCGAGGGCAGTGAAATCCCCATAGAGAAGCAATGCTTCGTCTATTCAGAGAACACCAAACAGCTGAGAAAAGTTGCCGAAGTGCCCTGCCATTCGGTGGTTTCATTCGACAGGTTTATTCAGGAGAATCCCATAGGCTTCAATATCTAATCCTTCATTATATTCTGCAGTAAAAAGTCTCATATAAAAAAAAATTCTGTAACAGCCCTTTTTATTACCATTCACTGGATCTTGTATGTAAATTTCACACATTTTCGTTCTGTAGTTTCTTTGCAAACAGCAGCGTTTCAAACATTCAAGCGTACTTTATTTTTATTTGCTCATTCGTCTGCTTTTTCCGGCGGCTGCTCTGCGCTGTGATCGGTGCCTGCTTGGGTTTGTTCAGTGTTAATCCAGATGTTTTTGCAGGTTGCGGTGAGTGTTCGGTGGCTTTTCCCTGTGGTGCTTGCTGAATACACTGCAGGGTTGCCAAAATGGGATCGCCAAATTTAAGAGAACAAGTCACCAAACGTGCAGTGACTTTTTGATTTTTCGTTGAATAACCCTGTTTGTTTTTGAAAATCCGGCATTCTGGGAATAGAGGACATGATTGGTTTTCTATGGCATGGTTTCTGCTTCCTTTCTAGCAGGCAAAACATGAACGGTTTTGCTTATGCAAATTGTCTGCTAGCTTTTGAAACTGAAAGGTGTGTGTGTGTGTGTGTGTGTGTGTCGGAGCATGATTTGTTTTGGATTTTTAGTTTTCTGTTCTCTCATACGTTCGTTTTTTCAGGATTCCTGCGTCACTGTTGTACGTCAGGACTGTGTTATTTTATCAGCTGCCAGACTTGCGGTGCTATGTTTCCGTATCTGGCCCCTCCTTGTCTTTTTATTTCTCAACCACATGTTGCCATCTGTGTGTAAGATCAAACAGTAACTTGTGACACTCGCACACTCGCACACACACTCACACACTCTTTCTAAAAGCCTAAATAAACTGGACCATATTACAATGTTGGTGCTAACTTAACCAGAGCTGTTGTTAACGTAAAACCTCCATAGACTATAATGGCTTTGGGAAGTTTACAACAACTCTTAAGTTGGCACCAACTATGTAATACGGCCCTCTGCCTGGCCAAAAACGCCACCACCTACTACTGGACAAGCCTGTTACATGATCTGGGGTGGCTTCAGTAGGTCAGGTCTAGGTGCAGCAACATTATGTGACTCCCTAAATGAGCAGGTTTTTCCATCAATTTTTTTTTTTTTTTTTTTTCTCCCCTGATGGCACAGCGGGCATATTCCAAGAGGGCAATGCCAGGATTCGAGTTCAAATTGTGCCAGAGTGGTTCAGGGAGCATGAGACATCATTTTCACACATGGATTGGCCACCGCACAGTCCAGACCTTTATCCCAAAGATTCTCAATGGGGTTATGTGCTGGAGAAGACTTTACGCAGCGCCGCGACTCTCCCATCATCAACACAAGATCTTGGCCACAAATTAATACTGTGACATTGCATGAGCTTATCAAAATGATGCCGCGGCGCATGTGTGCCACAATCCCAGCATAAGGTGATACAAAGATGAGATTATATTTTGTGTGTGTAAAATCTAATATATATATATTATTTTTTTTTTTTTTTTTTTTCGTCGCTGAATGAAATGGTCAAGGTTTTGCCTGGAAATTAAATGTAGGTCAAAAAACTGCTAATAAGTGAAAACTGAGCTTTTATCTTCATGTTGTATGAAACTCAGTTTCAGCTACACTGTCTCCTATAGAATCCACTTCAAAATATCAGTCCTCACGTACAAAGCTCTCCATAACCGCGCCACTGCCTACATCTCCTCCCTTATTAACAGGTACATCCCGTCCTGACCACTTAGCGTCAGATCATTGGCAGAGCGCTCAGCTCCATGTACCCGCACCCCAAACTCTCGCCTTCAGGACTTCACCTGAACTGCTCTTTCTATGGAACTCCCTCCCCTGCAACATTAGACTCTCCCATCGGCTCACACCATAACACACACCCCCCCGGTACATTTCTTGCACCCCCGCTACTTCACATACTTTTTACCGTCACCTAGTGTCACCCCCCCCCCTCTCCCCTCTTAGGCTGGGGTCAGACCAGCGCACTTTTAACGTGCGTTCTGGCGCACTTAATCACGGCCGCACTAGCAGCAAATGCCGGGCAATGACGGCCAATATACGAAGTACGGTCGCACGAAAGTCCGGCCGCGCAACGCAAGTGGAAAATGAACGCATTTTTTTCGAGAACACAGAACCGCTAGTACGGACGTACAGAGTGCGCTGCGGCCGCTAGCGGTGTGTGTGTGTGATTTGGAGACGTCAGACCCTGCTCATGTCCGGCCAACATAACGTCCAGACACCCAAAGTTTCCTGGTTTGGATCTGTAAAAAATCACGCACAAAAATGCGCATCGTATGACCGTTTTCACGTATTCCATGAAAAAATACGTCAATGCGTTCGGACGCACTTCTTTACGTTCGCGTGTAAAAAATGCTTTCGTTTGACCCTAGCCTTATATTGTAACCTCTCAAGCAGGGTCCTCTCTCCTACTATTCTCTTATCTTGTATGTTTTGTCTCTCCCATTGTACAGCGCTACAGAACTTGCTAGCGCTTTATAACGGTTTAAACTACCAATGTGTATAAATCCGTGTCGTTGACTATATTCTTTGAGACTGACGTGTCGAGGGGAAAAAATTATCCAGCCGCTTGGGAAAGCGTCTCTAATTCTTCGCAGGTCAGTTCTGGAAATTTCCCCATATGCGTGTGTGTGTGCTTTTTCTGTAGGTTTGTGTGTATGTAGACATGCTCAAGTTGCAGTCTCCGGGCCCCACGTTTTATTGCTCCACTCGAAACCACATTCTTCAACTCTGCCGTCTGTTGCTGGTTAAACTGTCAGTGAGGCAACGGTCTCAAATCTGAGGCACTGAAAGGCCTGATCTGGGCTATTAATGTGCTTTTTTTTTTTATTATTTATTTATTTATTTTTATACGCTCTGGGACCAGGCCCAGTAAAGCACAAAAAAAATTGCTAACTTAAATTACCCAAGGTTCCTGACTCTGCAGGTTGTGTGTGTCCTTGAGAAATAAGGAACATGGACTATGCAATAAGTCTTCCATAAATGGCTCCTATAGTTTTGTTTGTTGCTGGCTCAAGTTTTACATTTTATCATGCCTTCTAATAACTGGTGCTCTAATGCCCCCGCCATCCATACCAAATTTATTTGTTTCTTGCAATATGCATATGTAGCGCTCACCCCCGGATGAGCCGCTGAATAAATCCAGGATAGTCTCACCGCACTAAGAATTACTATACACCAGCACACTGTTGTGGATTTTCTAGATTTTGTACTTTACTGAAACCATAAGGTGGCATTGAATACACATATACTTTGAGCATAAACTGAATAAGTGGGAATAAATGACGTAATGCGCAACACTGGAAAACACGTGGCGGAAAAGAAACGGTTAAAGTCCCGCTCATAAATTGGTGTCTTAGGGTACCCGGGTACTAGATTCAACTGGCCAGTGAATGAACAAGATATCTTCGACTAGTCAACGTTGGGGCCCTGTGAATTGAAGCAATCAACCAAGTGCACAATATCACCCATCCGGCGAACACTGTTTCCAGAACTGGTGACTCGACCAAAGGATCGGTCTCCGCCAACTGGAACCCGGTGCCAACGAATCTGCTCCTCCGAATCTCTGCACAGGAACCGATCTGCCGCCTGCATTCCCGTTCGATCACACGGCCTCCTTACACAAGGTCCTTCTGGAACCTGGTCGTCCTCCAAGCTGCTCGGCGACATGTTGTAGGTGATGATGCACACTCCGTCCCTGATGTCAAGCACTGTATGCGCCTCAGTCCACGCTCCGGCCTGGTTGTGATCCCAATCTGCTGCATGCGTCTCACTCGTTCAGCTGCTCTGCCCATGTCCCGTACGAGGCTCCTGATGTCTTTCCTGGCGCCAGCACGCCCACTTCCGGTCTGCTTTGCAAAGGTTTCTGGGAGATGGAGCCTTTTAGTCCAGCATAGCCCATAATGTCTCTAGGCGCTGTCTCCCTCTAGTGGTAGCAACAGTTCAACACATAGAGCCAAACTAATACAGCGCTACACATACCTGTACACACGTTTACATCATTCTGTACTGTCGCGTGTGCAGAACCAATCCAAAGGCTGCCTTCCCTCTGGACACCTGCAAGCGGCCTGACAGGGGGGTGTGTGTGTGTGCGCACACACACCTTTTTTAAAGAGCTGCGGTCACACGAGCGCACTGTGTGACCGCTCTTCCCTGCGTTTGACGGCTCAGACTGGGAGGGCCACACTGTGTAGTGTGCGCACTAGTTGCACGTGCTACACCAGATGTGATTTCAGCCTCCCCATCAAAAAGCTAGGATGGGGCTTCAACAAAAGCCCGATCCTCCATAAGCGGATCGAGCTTTGCAGCGCTGAGCTCTGCATTGTGGCCACACGGGTGTCCGAGTGGAAGGAAGTCCACTCTCAGACCCTCCTTCCCCTCTCAAACGCTCGTCTGATCACCAACATCTTACGACTTTTTCCATTGGGGTCTGTCTTGACTTTTTTTTTATTCTCTCCTTTATCCAGCTCTCAGTGTGTCAAACACCTGAATTGCTGCTATTGGAATTCAGATTGCTGCTGCAGCTCAGCCACTTCCCTTTCTATCGCTCACCATTAAGCTCTACGTGTTATAAATTTTGGGAGTGGCAAGGGCATAAGGACAATGTCTATTCATGCGCTAGCTCTGATTTGTCAATAGGATTAAAACCTAAATATCCACATAATGGTTTGCTTGGCAGCACACACTATTATCCGTTGCTTTAAGAAATCCCCATCTATCTGTCCCTCTTCACCTCCTCCACCCACAACTAGTGGACCTATAATCTGCTTCACTTTTCCACCCTACATCTTAAACTTTCCTGCTACGATTTTTCTTCTTCCAAGCACCGTACTATGGAATGTGCCCACTTTTTAGACTGTAAGCTCCCACGGGAGCACCTTCATGCAATACAGGTGTAACTAGGAATATGTGATGTGTCTTTTTCTTTTTTTTTTTTTTTATCTAGTTTACTCGCCTTGTGCATCGCTGCAGAAATAATCATTTGCTTTTGCATGTGTTACATTAGTATCAAGAGCCTAACTGATAAAACTCTCCTCCTAGGAGTTAAACTGATGCTCTAAAACCCCAGGATCTGGAACTTCCTGATCTAATGCTGCCAAACCAGGGTAATAAAAATACACTCCCACTCCTGGAATTTCAGTAAACCACCTGTAGGTCGTCTTGGCCCATCTCCAACGCATTAATGGCAAGTTTCTTGACTTTAATCTGTCCGTGTGGATGGAAACCAAGTACTGTCCTACAATATGCTTGGCATCGAAGGCCATGCTGGTTCAGACTGCGATGATGTGCCCTTTTTACGATGTCTCCTGCATTTTTCTTTGTGCCCACCAACAAGCCAGTACTGTGTACATCAGCAGGTCAGTGGCAGAGTGTGCAGGTAAAACTGCAATTGCTGTAGAAAAAACGCCCACAGAATGCTACAAGGTGTAGGTGCCATCTTTTACTTTACTGTAGCCAGAGCAGCCAAGCTCCTCCTTGCAACCCCCGCCCCCCCCCCCGCACTACAGGAGGCACCGACGACCATAATTGTTTCTAAGTAAATGGAATTGGATATTTTAGTATTGAAGAAAAAGGTTTTGGGGGGGGGGAGTTCCCCCTCCTCCTCCCCCTACTCCTCCAGCCCACTACATGTATATTTATGGTGCACGAGTATCTCTGACTTAACTACCCTGTAACCTAGGGGTCAAGTCTTGGCCCGGGAGATAATTTGGAACTCCATACCCAATGGGTCTCTGCCAAACTGTTCAAGCATAATGGGAGCTGTAGTTCCATAACATCTGGAGTGCCAAGGTTGCTGACCTCAGCTTTAAAGCTTTTATTAAATAATGGTATGGCTTAAAATTCAGACAAGCTGCTCAGTCCTTCTTTTTAGCAACTGATCTATACTAGTTCTCTATGGAGTGCATGTGTAGCCTCCTGGTCCTCCCTATGTGGGAAGACTAATGTTTACATTCATTTGAGAGTCTTAAACCCCATTAAAGTCACAGAGCTGATGTATGTGTTTGGTTGCTGAAACCACTTGTAGATCGTAGAAAATTGGAACAGCTGCACTGCATGCCGCTGAACTGCCGGGGTCCGTGCCGGCCATTGTGCTTGGTATAAACCTAGCGTATTCTTGGATAGAGTAGCAACTTGTTAGGGGTCCAACACAAGCCAGCTGTCTTCGTCATCTGTCCGTCTGCAGGCCCGCCAGCTGCTCCGCGCAGACAATGGTGTGCGTAGGCCTCCACGTGCCTAGGCTTTTTAAATCTCCTTATTACAGAGTAGACTTTGAGGTTTTTTTATTTTTTTTCTCTTTACATTGCCAGTGTTTGCAAAATTTGAGTTAAATGTTATATTTTGTTCTTTCTGACTTGATGACATGAAACGGATTCTTACAAAAGGGCTGGGTTCACACCTGCGCATTTTTTACGTGCGTTTTTTGACACGCGTATCGCACAACCGTATAGAATACGCATTGCAGCGCGTTCACGGCCATAGACTGCAAATACGCCCCAGAGAAGCTCTCGTACTTCTTTGGGCGTAGGACGTTTACAGCGCTTTCCTGCACGCTGTAAAACACCCAGGTGTGAACGGGTCCCATAGGAAATCATGGGATTTCCGTGTCTCTGCGTTTTACAGCGCGCAGGAATGCGCTGTAAAACGCTGAGTGAACCCATAGCATCTGACTTCGAAACACTACTCTTTTAAACAGTTTTTTTGCGGATCAAGATACAGATTAGACCGTTTTATGGAGTAATTTTCAGAAGAACTGTGTAAACTTTTCTGACGTTGCGGCTCTTTTACCTTTGATTCCCATCATGCTCTACATGAATGCCTAGAATAGACGACCATCTCTACCATGACGCGGCTGCGTTGTCATTAACCCGCGTTACTTTCCCTTGCATACAGCAACTTTCTGCAGAGCTATGAAATGGTATAATCATCACGCGTTTATTCCTTTCTCCTGCTAATCTGCTTCGCATGTATAGATTGGGCGCAGCCCCGCAGTGTTGGTGTAGGGTTTTTGTTTATGAACGTGGTTATCCGATACTAAATTTGCATTACACAAGAGAATAAATACACGGAGAATGCTGACAGAGGAAATGCTGTTTATATAAAGGCAAGGTACAGGACTTGCTTCCTCCGTAATCTCCTCTTTGCGTTTTGTTCTCCAGTATTTCGTGTTTTGGCCTAATCGTTGGCAGCACTTTACATCTCGTATTTGTGTAACCACTGGGATTTCTGCCACAAGGTCTGAAGAAAGGACTTGACCCCCTGTGAAAAACCCACCTATTAAAAAATTGTGAACTCGCCAAGATTTCATTCCTCCAATTATCATCTCACTTTTGCTAAAGTGCATCAGATTTGTGTTTGTACAGAGTTCCTAATACTTAAATCTTATACAGTTGTGTTCAAAATTATTCAACCCCCCCCCCCCCCACCGAAATTGAGTGAGTGTTTTGGCCAGTTTGACATTGATTTTGATCATTCAAAGAGGCACGTGTAGGTCAGACAAATATAACATAACATTTATAATGAAATAACCACAAATGTCTTTTCTGTGCTCACATCAGTTTTATTCAACCCCCAAGTGACATTCAATCTTAGTACTTAGTACAACATCCTTTTACAGTTATAACAGCTTTTAAACGTGAAACATAGCTTGACACAAGTGTCTTGCAGCGATCTACGGGTATCTTCGCCCATTCGTCATGGGCAAAAGCCTCCAGTTCAGTCACATTCTTAGGCTTGCGCACTGCAACTGCTTTCTTTAAGTCCCACCAGAGGTTCTCAATCGGATTTAAGTCAGGTGACTGCGATGGTCACTCAAATGTTCCAGCCTTTAATCTGCAACCATGCTCTAGTGGACTTGGAGGTATGCTTGGGATCATTGTCCTGTTGAAAGGTCCAACGTCTCCAAGCCTCAGGTTTGTGACAGACTGCATCACATTGTCATCCAATATCTCCTGGTACTGAAGAGAATTCATGGTACCTTGCACACGCTGAAGCTTCCCTGTACCTGCAGAAGCAAAACAGCCCCAAAGCATGATTGACCCCCCCCCCCCCCCGCCATGCTTCACAGTAGGTAAGGTGTTCTTTTCTTCATAGGCCTTGTTCTTCCTCCTCCAAACATAGCGTTGATCCATGGGCCCAAACAGTTCTAATTTTGTTTCATCAGTCCACAGAACACTATCCCAAAACTTCTGTGGTTTGTCCACATGACTTTTGGCATACTGCAGTCGACTCTTCTTATTCTTTGGAGACAGCAAGGGGGTGCGCCTGGGAGTTCTGGCATGGAGGCCTTCATTACGCAGTGTGCGCCGTATTGTCTGAGCTGAAACTTCAGTACCCACATCTGACAAATCTTTTCTCAGTTCCTCAGCAGTCACACGGGGATTTTTCTCCACTCTACGCTTCAGGTAGCGCACAGCAGTCGAAGTCAGCATCTTCTTTCTGCCACGACCAGGTAGCGTTTCAACAGTGCCCTTTGCCTTGAATTTGCGAATGATGCTTCCTATGGTCTCTCTTGGTATGTTTAACATCTTTGCAATCTTCTTATAGCCATTGCCCTTCCTGTGAAGAGTAATCACCTCTTCTCTTGTCTTCCTGGACCATTCTCTTGACTTCACCATGTTTGTAACCACACCAGTAAATGTCTAGAAGGAGCTGAGTATCACAGTCATTTTAAAGCTGCCTAATTGGTGCTTATTATGCTTTATTGCTGCTCCGTGACATCCACAGGTGTTTTCAATACCTGATTGAAAACACTTGAATGAACCTCTGTTCTTCAGAGTGGTAGTCTTTAAGGGGTTGAATAATTGTGTCAATGAAGAATTCACAAAAGAAACATTTACTACTGGATTACAAAACCAATTGATGTCATTTTAGTTGCATATGGTTCTTTAACCCTTTCGCTGCTGAGGCTTTTCCCGCCTCTGTGCTGAGCTCATATTTACCGGTTTTGCTCATCATGTTTAAACGTGTTTTGAAGGCTTATTTTAGTATATGACCCAGACATATTATATATCGTTCTTTCCGTCAGACTCGGCAGATTCATAATGTCATTATTATATGTATACGTCATGACCTGTCTGTATATTATAACAAAAAATGCAATAAAATATGAATTTTCAATAATTTACAACGTGTAAAGTGGTTTTTTTTAACATGCGAGCAATTGCGGTTATATTTTGTATGGGGCGCGCTTGTTAAAAAAATTAGAAATGGGGTCTCGTTAAATTTTTTTTTTGGGAAAATTACATGATTTTTAACAAACGCACCGCATACAAAAATCGTTAGTGCAGCATCATTGTTCACATTATAGAAATGGGAACAATATTGCTGCATTAACAAACCAAAAAAAGAAACTTTTTTTTTTTTTTTTTTTTACACTCCTGTTTGGTATCGTTGGAACGGCCATGCTCTGGCCGATCCAACAATACTAAACATTAACCCCTAACTGCCACAGATCGGGAGATAGTAGGGGGTTCCAATGTCGGCCAGCTCCGGGAAAGGAGTACGAACCGGCGCTTTTCAGCGCCGATTCGTGATCCGGCCCCCATGGGGTTAATGCCAGGTACCATTTGGAAGGGCAGGCTGTGCCCTTCCAAATGGTGCCTGGGTTAACCCCCGCAACGCCGCCGATCGGGAGGGAGGACCTCCTCCCCCCCCCCTCTCCCTTTCAGGCGCCTCCTCCGCACATGATGGGGGGGCACCTGAATTAGGTGTCATTGCCCCCCCGCGATGACACCTAATTACTCCGGTGGTTCCGGATGCTGGGCTGACATCGAGGATGTCAGCCCGCACCGGGGGGGCCAGCGATCGGCCGAACGCTGACCCCAAAGAGGACAGCGCGTCCACCGCATGGCACGTGACATGCGGTTGGACGCGCTGAGCTCGTCCTTAGCAGCGAGGGGGTTAAAAAGTCCTTGTAGGATTTAATTCTGAATACAATTACAAATGTACACTAAATTCCCTAAAACCCTTTACAGCATTGGGGGTTGAATAATTTTGAACACAACTGTATTTATTGTAACTTTTTAGGTTTCCCAGTTAAATATATGATCCCCTGCATGCAAGCTCTATATTGTGTGGGACCAAAAGGGTACTTGGTTCACTTTGCAAAAAATAGTGCAGGTACTACGTTCCCACGTGTCCCCCTCCCCGGTCTTTCACCTGATTAACAAATGTTGCGAAGCCGTTTTGTCTCATTAAACCTCTCCTGACTTCCCAAACCCTCTCATGGTGAGGTCCAGTGCACCAACACCAAGGCTGAGGGCCAAACGTAAATGGCCATTGGCAAGCACTGCCAGCTGTGGAAACCTGAAACCATGTCAGCACCATTTGTGATAACCTGACGTCTAGCTGGTCTTCAAGGCCTATGCTGCTGAAATCCTGTGGTGGGATATCGGCCTACACGCACCTGGACTTACAGGTGCACTTTATGGGAAGCTGACATGTTTGCTTTCTACATGTGTTCCCGTTTCTTCTATTATTCTGACTCCGATTGTATAGCGATTTATCCCTTGCAGAGACCTCTATGCCTGGCCTGTATAAGTAGATGCAATCACCGAGGACAATCCTTTTCAGATAGCTGAACTCGCCAAAACACTGTTTCTTTCCACGACTTGCTTTATTCCGCACATCAGGTTATAGCAGATCACAGGATACAGCAGATGATGGAATGATAGGTTTTATGTGGTCAAAAGATGATACTGTCCTAGCTTGCAGATGAATAGACATGTGCTGCTAGATATCTACACCATGCTACAGCTCTTACAAGAAAGCAGGGTGGAACTTCACACACACACACAGGAAGTGCATCATCATAAAGCGAGGGGGAAAAAAGAGAAAACATGTACAATACAGAAAGACCAAGAAAATGTCACTATATATAAACATCATAACGGTAGTTATGCAAGCGCAAATAACGACAGTGTAATTTGCTAGATGTCTTGAAAACCTAAGTAAGTTCAGTCTCCAAGCGGTAAGAGCAAAACAAGTTCCGTGATAGGTCTGATAAAAGTCTTTACAGTTCCTTGTCTTGCGACCTTCACCTCCACCTTACGTACCTTACCATCATTGCTAGAGATGCTCTTTTTAATAAGTCCCATAGGCCACTCTATCCTTTCGGCTTGCTGGTCCTTGAGGAGAACGAGATCTCCAACTTGCACGTTCGGTTTCAGGCATTGCCATTTCCTGCGTCCTTGCAGAGTGGAAAGATACTCCATCTTCCAACGATTCCAGAAGCAGTTGGCAAGGTGTTGTACTCGCTTCCACTGGTTGTAGCACATTTTTCCTGCTTTAAAGTTTCCAGGTGGAACAGTAACAGTCCTGAGTTTCTGGGTAAGAAGAGTAGCTGGAGTAAGGATGGTTGGGTTCTCTGGATCTGTAGACACTGGAACAAGTGGTCTAGAATTGATTATGGCAGATGCTTCTCGCGATGGAGAAACGTTCAAAGCGTTGACAGCCTAAGACGAGTCTTTGTGCATTTCTGGTGACAAGAGGAGTTTTGGCCTCAGGAGGAATATCTGGATCTTTGTCAGGATTTTGAAGACCAAAGACGTCAGCTGTTGTGTCTTCTGGATGATCCAGCAGGAATTCTGGACCTTGTGGTAGGCGACAGCTGCTATGGCGTCAGAAGATGCATCTGAGAAGATGTGAAGTTCCTTTCTCTGACTTTTAGCAAGAGAAGCTGAAGTGTAGCAGCGTGTGGCGACTGGCTCCCTTCTGAACCTCATGAGTACACCTACGAGGTTGTTGGTTAGGTTAGGACCAGTGAGAAGAACCGTGTTCAGGGATATGCCTTGGTGCTTGGCACTGAAGTCAAATACTACCCTGATTTGATTTGGCTTACGTGGATGATGCACTCCGAAGAAAGGCAGGTACCAGCACTCCTCATGTTCTCAGAGGCGGAGCTGACTCAGCGTGATTATTGTCAAAGATCCTTTTCATAAAGGCGATGAAATGGTCCTTCATTTCAGGTCTGTTTAGTGTTCGTTGTAGTGACTTGACTCTGGATAAAGCCTGTTCACGATTGTTTGACCCTTGCAACACGAAGAGGTAATGGTGCTACCCAGCTGTTGGACAAAATTCTTCAAGGATGAGTCTATTACTTTGAATTCTCGGTCTTCAACTGACAAAGCTGTTTTGTTGTCATCACTTGTAGTACAAAACACTGGTACCTAGGTTGTCATCATAGAGGATAGGGGTGACGTCGGACACGCAGATGATGTCAAGAGGCTTCTCCTTTACGTCATAATGGTGAGGACACTGTTTGAAATGGGATACACGTCCGTTTCCTAACACGTGAGTTTTGAAGGAGTGGATCTCAGATGACGTGTGCATTTTATCCAAGCATACATTGCCCACTATTACCCAGCCCAGGTCAAGTCTTTGTGCATAAGGGGCATCGTCTGGTCCGTCGCACTGTTCGCGTACTTTATGTACTCTGATAATGTCTCTCCCTAGCAGGACCAAGATTTCAGCATTCATGTCCATTACTGGAATCTCATCTAAGTACGGATGGTGCTATGCAGCCTCTGGAGTAGGAATCTCTTCCCTTTCGTCTGGTATCTGGTCACATTCAACTAATGTTGGTAGGAGTATTCCCTCTCTTCCCTTGATGTGAGACCATAAACCCGTTGGCCCTTCTGCCGAAAGTCTCTACGCGACCAGAACAGGTTCTGAGAGTATACGGTGTTGCGTGTCCCTTTTATGCCGAAGATCTCAAAGAATTTAGGCTTAACAAGCGATCTGTTGCTCTGTTCATCTAATATGGCATACATCTTCGTGGCTTTCTCAGGTTGACCCTCTGGGTATATCTTGACTAGGCATACCTTGGCACAGCATTTGTAATCTAAGCCTTCTCCACAGACTTCCGTGCATGAAGAAGAAATATTACCTTGTTGCTCCCCGCCATGATTTGAGACAGGTGCAGAGGTAGGTAGCTGCTGTGGGTTGTCTGGCAGTGGAGTAGGGTGCATAGCTGTAACATGTCTTTCGCTGCTGCATTCTGTGCACTTGATGACAACTTTACAGTCTTTAGCAAAATGTCCGTAAGAAGCACAGCACCTGTAGCATACCCCAAGTTTTTGAAGAATCTCCCTACGCTCTTGTAAAGTCTTTGCCCTAAGGCCACGACATTTCTTTAAAGGGTGAGGCTTCTTGTGAATAGGGCACTGACGATTAGGGTCTTTATCGCTATCACCTGAATCCCTCTGGTTTGCAAGAGAGGACACGGGTGGTGAGATGTCTGTCCTTTTAACAGATATTGTTCTATTGAAGTCTCTACGTGTAGCCGCTGTGTTATCATACCTTGCTGCGGATGCTAGTGATGATGATGAAGCTGGCAAGTTGGTTTCGCTGAAGCTGGGATCGTTTCTTGTCCAGGCTTGTTCACTGATGAACCTGCAAAAATATGAGAATGGAGGGAAGGATACGTTATAGTCTCTTTTTTGTATCTTGAGCCGTGTTGCGCCCATTTCTCTTGCAGACCGTATGGCAGTTTAGATGCCACTGGATTTACACCATGAGCAGTGTCCAGGAAGCTTAGTCCAGGTAGACGTGGGTCTGTCTTTGCCAACTCTAGCTCCATGAGGAGATCACTCAGTTCTTGGAGCTGGCGATAGTCTTTGTTACCCATTTTTGGGAAGTTTTGCAGTCTCTTGAACAGGGCGCCTTCTATGGCTTCAGCGCTGCCATAAGCTTGCTCAAGTCTTGCCCACGCAGCAACGAGACCTGCATCCGGGTGGTCAACATGTACTGTTCTCAGTCTTTTAACACGATCGGTGGATTCTGGCCCCAGCCACTTTATGAGCAAATAAAGTTCCTCCTTGGTAGTAAGGTTCAGATCAGCAATAGCAGCCTTGAAGGTTGATCTCCAGGCCCTGTAGCTCTCTGGACAGTCGTCGAACCTTGAGAGGCTTGTGTTAATGAGCTCTCGGCGTATCATATATCTGGCGAAGTCAGTCAAGTCTGATCTCTCTCTTTGGTGCCAAAGTAACTTGAGGAACCGCTTGGGTGTTAAAGTTCTCTGGCGATGAAGGGTGAGGTCTACCAGGATAAAATGACGTTGCAAGAGCATTTAACTTTGGTGTAGTCTCTAAGGCTTCTGCTGGCTGCGGCTTGTCACTGGGATTCACCTTGCTGGCAGAATGAGTTGATGTGATTTGCTGCGTAGATGTTCTTGTGTTGTGGACTGGAAGAGGCTCAGACATTTGTAGCTGAGAGGTCTCTGCATTGAGAGTCAGAACAGTGTTGGGAGGAGGTACAGGAGATGACTGTGTATTGTTGCAAATGTTATGCTTGAATACGTATTCACTAGTGCGTTCGACTGGGTCTTCCAGTTCTGCTGGGATAGGGCAGTCTGCATTAGTACTTTGTCCCATTGCTTCTTTGAGGACCTTCAGCCTCGCTACGGCAGCTGCTTCCTCCTTTTCCATTTGCAGAATCTTGATTTGGGATGCCGTCTCTCCTTGGCGGACTTCTAACTCTGCTTGTTTTTTAGCAAAGGAGCCTTGCACTTTCTTTGACTCCGCATCAGCGCGGGCCTCTATTAGCTTGTCGCCTAACGTTGAATGTCTGGAGCGAGAGGATCTGGAAGAATGTGCAGTGAGCTTGGTTGATGTGGATCTGTGCGATCTGGTCTCTTGCAGTTGAGCAATGCGGAGTTCTGCCCTTTCTTTGGCAACTTGCACTAGGAGGTCTCTTTGTTGGTTTAGTGCATCAGTCTTGGTCAGTTCTGCTGAAAAGTCTTTCATATTAGAGTCCTGCAAGAAGTCTGTGTATTTTTCTGACAGCCTCTGGTAACGTTGATATGCAGCAGACAGACGATCTATAGAGTCTCTTAATTCAGCTGGGTGATTGTTAAAGTGTGGTAAAACTGACATGCATTGTGAAGTTTTGTCCCACAGGTCTGTCAGATTGCTGAAGAGCTCATCTCTAGTGCATTCATAGTTTTCTGAGTTTCTGTGTCGGTTTTATTGTGCGTTTTGGGTTTTACACTCTGTTCGGCAAACTCTGCAGAATCTGCTCCTTGTACGTCTGCCGGTTCAGGGACATGATGAATTTGCGTCGGTTCAGCCATAATAGAGTGCACAGAACCTTGTCTGGACATTTTATACGTTTTTGCAAAAATAGTACTGTCTCTTTTAAAAAAGATGAACGGCAGCTTAGACAGGCAGGTAACAGTTAAATGCAGAGAAACCGTTTCAATATTCAGTGAGATGCAGTATAAGTTAGATGCAGTAAGCTTGTGCGACCATGTGCTTCCCCAAGATGGCTGATGGCACTGAGCTTGATTGCAGATTAAGCACACACACACATATAGTAGCAGGCTGTAGGATTCTACACATCTTTTGACTATTCTGACTCCGATTGTTGTATAGCGATTTTATCCCTTGCAGAGACCTCTATGCCTGGCCTGTATAAGTAGATGCAATCACCGAGGACAATCCTTATCAGATAGCTGAACTCACCAAAACACTTTCTTTCCACGACTTGCTTTATTCCGAACATCAGGTTACAGCAGATAATGGAATGATAGGTTTTATGTGGTCAAAAGATGATACTGTCCTAGCTTGCAGATGAATAGACATGTGCTGCTAGATATCTACACCATGCTACAGCTCTTACAAGAAAGAAGGGTGGAACTTCACACACACACAAAGGAAGTGCATCATCATAAAGCGAGGGGAGAAAACATGTACAATACAGAAAGACCACTAGGTGGCAGCATAAGGACTAACAGCACATCTATAAATGTCTTGTTGGCATCTACGTGTTATGTTTTGTGTTAGGCCTTGTGCCACTCCCTGCAGATTTGGGGTGGGGGGGTGCACTCGAGTCTATAGGTTACTTTTGCAGGAATTGTAGAGTTGGAAACCTGTGGATATTCACCTGGAGATTTGATGTAACAAGACTGCCACAAAATATTAAAGTTTTTATATTTCTTGTTCTACCAGACATGTGACAGCGGGCCGAGCCTCCGATGGGCTTGTGACGTAAAGGGGCCGAGCCTCCGATGGGCTTGTGACGTGAAGGGACCGAGCCTCCGATGGGCTTGTGACGTAAAGGGGCCGAGCCTCCGATGGGCTTGTGACGTGAAGGGACCGAGCCTCCGATGGGCTTGTGACGTAAAGGGGCCGAGCCTCCGATGGGCTTGTGACGTGAAGGGACCGAGCCTCCGATGGGCTTGTGACGTAAAGGGGCCGAGCCTCCGCTGGGCTTGTGACGTAAAGGGGCCGAGCCTCCGATGGGCTTGTGACGTGAAGGGACCGAGCCTCCGATGGGCTTGTGACGTAAAGGGGCCGAGCCTCCGCTGGGCTTGTGACGTAAAGGGGCCGAGCCTCCGCTGGGCTTGTGACGTAAAGCTCCCTTGTCTGAAGTTCTGTATCTTGATACTTTAGTTCGGTTTTGGTGTGCGGGTTTTATTTTAATATATCCGTGTGTTGCCTCCTAGAATGCTTCTGAAATATAATATATATATTTCAGAACGCCCAGTCTACTGAATTTTGCGATCTAATTAAATCTCCCTTTCAATATAGACAGCTCCATCCTGAAGCTGGCATTTGTCCTTTTTATTTATTAATAAAATAAATGGTTTGTGGAGAACGCAAAAAATATAAGAGCTGTCTTGGCAAGGTTTAATAAAGAGGCCATTTGACCCTTCTTTAAATACAACGTCATGTACTGTCGTGAACATTCATACTAGCCTCCAGTCTTCACTTCGCATCCTCCGCCTGCGTGTCCCCCAGTGACGGCGTCCTTTATAAAGTCTAGCCATTGGGTGTCACTCTTCAATCGTTTTATAATCCTGCCAGGCTGATAGAGAGATATCACAGTAGCAGAGAATACTTCAAGGCGCAGGATCCGTGCATGCCAAAAAACCTGAACCAGTTTTAAGTTGCTCATTTAGTTTGACCCTGCAGAAGTGTAACTTGTTACCCTGTATTTAGGGTTGGGTTTTCCTGGGTATTGGTTGTGGAACGTGTGTGTGCAGTTTTTACTGAGCTTAGGGCAACGGATTGGATGGGGGCAGAACCCCCCCCCCCCATACGCTTTTGGTGGTCGAGTCCCTAAACTATCTTTATTTTGAAGCACCAGCATATTCTGCAGCGGTGGATGTTACAATCACTGTGTGAAATAAGATACTTTATAACATAGGCCAATAAAAATTTATTTTGCTTAAATGACCCTGACACGTCATGAATAGTTTTATTTCGGATGTATAAATTTCATCGTTATTTGATGCCCAGTAGGACGCAGCATAAAACCAACTACATCCACTTTGTGAGATTTTCAAGAATAAAGTGCGTTCTGATGACCGAATGCCTCTGACTACTTGGTGATCTCCCCCATTTGACCCTTACAGCCATAGTCACTTCTGTAGAAAAACTTCTGCATAAGTCTCACACATTGTCCATTAGGGCAATTTAGACCTGAGACGTCTAGCTAGATTGCCGTGTAATTGTCATAATGACTCTAACGTATTACGTAACTTTATTTTTTTTAAACTTACATTTTAATGATTTAAAGGGACACAACCACTTAAATGAGCTGTAACTAGATTACTTGTGCTTTACAAATAAAAACACATTATAAAACATGCAACTGTTTGGTTGTTTTTTTCCATGCAAGTACTTCAAAGGGGGGGCAGCATTTAATTTGTATTTGGAGAACAATAGCCTCCTGCTGCCTTAACTGTTAAATACTGTAGATTAGACAAACCAGAGCAAATAAAGTTGGGTAATGCGCAGATTTTGGTAAAAACCCAACTTTAACAGTTACTGGGGTTGAAGAGGGACGGTTTAGATAAGGCAGCAGGAGGCTATTGTTCTCCAGGCTAACTGAAATGAGAAATGGCAGCTGAATAACAAGACTGGGAGCTTTAACCCTTTCGCTGCTGAGGCTTTTCCCGCCCCTGTGCTGAGGTCATTTTTTACCTGTTTTGCGCATCATGTTTAAACCTGTTTTGAAGGCTTATTTTAGTATATGACATCGACATATTATATATCGTTCTTTCCGTCAGACTCGGTAGATTCATAATATGTCATTATTATATGTATACGTTATGTCATGTCTGTATATTATACAAAAAATGCAATAAAATATGTATTTTCAATAATTTACAGCGTGTAAAGTGTTTTTTTCCACATTTTAACATGCGAGCAATTGCGGTTATATTTTGTATGGGGTGCGCTTGTTAAAAAAATTAGAGATGGGGTCTCGTTACATTTTTTTTTGGGGAAAATGACACCATTTTTAACAAACGCACCGCATACAAAAATCGTTAATGCAGCATTATTGTTCACATTATAATTGAAATGGGAACAATATTGCTGCATTAACAAAACAAAAAACAAAAAAAAAAAGTGTTTATTTTTTTTTTTTAATTTTTTTTTAATTTTTTTTTATTTTTATTTTTATTTTTTTTTTACATTTTTTTTACTTTCATGTTTGGTATCGTTGGAACGGCCATGCTCTGGCCGATCCAACGATATCAAAATTTAACCCCTAACTGCCACGGATCGGGAGATAGGGAGTTCATTGGAACTCCCTATCTCCACACTTCGTGGCAGTTAGGGGTTAATGCTAGGACTGGCGTCATCGTGCTGCGCACGATGACGCCAGTCCTCTGGGGGAGTTCCCGGAAGCTTGGCCGACATCCAAGATGTCGGCCAGCTCCCGGGAAGGATCGCAAATCGGCGCTTTTCAGCGCCGATTTGCGATCCAGCTCCCCAGGGGTTAATGCCAGGCATCATTTGGAAGGGCAGGCTGTGCCCTTCCAAATGATGCCTGGGTTAAGCCCCTGTGAGCCGCCGATCGGAGGGAGAGAGGTCGAAGGACCTCCCCCCCCTCCCTTTCAGGCGCCTCCTCCGCACATGCGGGGGGGCGCCTGAATTATGTGTCATCGCGGGGGCGCGATGACACATAACAATGGCGGCCACTGCTCCGGATGCCGGGCTGACATCCAGGATGTCAGCCCGCACCGGAGGGGCCAGCGATCGGCCGGAACCCGGCCGAACGCTGACCCCAATGCGAGGACGCGCTCAGCGCGTCCTCCGCATACCAGGGGCAATGCTGAGGACGCGCTGAGCGCGTCCTTAGCATTGAAGTGGTTAAAAGACTTCTACACCCCGGTGATGTCCTTTTTTGAGTACATCCATCCCAGACAATACAATGGTGACTGACCTGAAGACTTGATTCTATGGCCAAAGCCACACAGTGAGAAGCAAGTGACGTGTGTGTGTGTGTGTGTGTGTGTGTGTGTCGCAAAATCGAGGCACCAAGCAGGGCCCCCCCCCCCCCCGAGAAAATCACCAGCATTCTTCTCCCGAGGAGGTGAGCGGCCGCTGACATGCAGCTTGGCCGCTCGCCTGGGATGAGAACCACCTGACCAGCGCGCGAGAATGCGGCTGGTCAGGTGGTTCCCGCCGCTCGCCTCGGGAGAAGAATGCCAGCGGGCGGAAACTGAGCCTGGGGGCAAATATATCTGCCTGTCACTGCAAACCCCACAGCTCTTGGCCAAAACTGGTAGAATGCCCCCCCAAAACCTGTGTCTGGATCCGCCCCTGGCACAAAGTATAGTAAATATATTTATTTTCTGTTAAACCCACCCCCAGAAATATACAGTATTTGTTTTTAATCTTGCATTTTTTATTACTTTGCGTCGTTACGGAAATTCAATGTTCTTGAACCCAGGACATACTTTAACGAGAGAAATCACAATGTATCCTTCCTGGTAAAATACTTCTACAAATAATATTTTGTTCTGTGTCATTTATCTTAACCACTTCGATGCTCAGCGCGTCCTCAGCATTCCCGCTGGTATGCGGAGGACGCGCTGAGCGCGTCCTCCCATTGGGGTCAGCGTTCGGCCGGGTTCCGGCGATCGCTGGCCCCTCCGGTGCGGGCTGACATCCTGGATGTCAGCCCGGCATCCGGAACAGCAGCCGCCGGAATTTGGTGGCAGCGCGATGACACCAAATTCAGGCGCCCCCCCCCCCCGCATGTGCGGAGGAGGCGCCTGAAAGGAGGGGGGGGGGGGAGGTCCTTCGGACCTCTCTCCCTCCCGATCGGCGGCTCTGCGGGGGTTAACCCAGGCATCATTTGGAAGGGCACAGCCTGCCCTTCCAAATGATGCCTGGCATTAACCCCTGGGGAGCTGGATCGTGAATCGGCGCTGAAAAGCGCCGTTTTGCGATCCTTTCCCGGAGCTGGCCGACATCTTGGATGTCGGCCAAGCCTCCGGGAACTCCCCCTGAGGACTGGCGTCATCGTGCGTAGCACGATGACGCCAGTCCTGGACTTAACCCTTAACTGCCACCAACTGTGGAGATGGAGTTCCAGTGAACTCCCTATCTCCCGATCCGTGGCAGCTAGGGGTTAAATTTTGGTATGGTTGGATCGGCCAGAGCATGGCCGTTCCAACGATACCAAACATGAAAGTAAAAAATTTTGTAAAAAAAAAATGAAAAATAAAAATAGAAAAAAAATTTTAAAAAAAATTATAAAAAAAAAAATACTTTTTTTTTTCTTTTGGTTTGTTAATGCAGCAATATTGTTCCCATTTCAATTATAATGTGAACAATGATGCTGCACTAACGATTTTTGTATGTGGTGCGTTTGTTAAATAGTGTAATTTTCCCCCAAAAAAAATGTAACGAGACCCCATCTCTAATTTTTTTAACAAGCGCACCCCATACAAAATATAACCGCAATTGCTCGCATGTTAAAATGTGAAAAAAAAACACTTTACACATTGTAAATTATTGAATACATATTTTATTGCATTTTTTGTTATAATCTACAGACATGACATAACGTATACATATAATAATGACATATTATGAATCTACCGAGTCTGACGGAAAGAACGATATATAATATGTCTGGGTCATATACTAAAATAAGCCTTCAAAACACGTTTAAACATGATGAGCAAAACCGGTAAAAATGAGCTCAGCACAGGGGCGGGAAAAGCCTCAGCAGCGAAAGGGTTAAAGCACATGCAAGATATCGGCAACATAAAACACAATAAGGAGAACTATTATGAAAATATATATATATTCTCTAGGATGTCTTCTTAAATACCGTGGTCATTACATAGTTGAATGTACTGACAACAAATTTTCACAAACCTTATCAATGGAAATCAGATCTCTTATCTGGCCTCCCTCTGTCCCGCCTCTCCCCTACAATCCATCCTGAACGCCTCCGCCAGGCTAATTCACCTCACCCGCCGCTCTGTCTCTGCCGCTCCCCTCTGCGAGTCCCTTCACTGGCTCCCCATCCACTGCAGAATTAAGTTCAAAATCCTTATCCTTACCTACAAAACCCTCACTAACTCAGCTCCCCACTACCTGTCCTCACTAATCACCAAATACACCACGGCCCGCTCCCTAAGGTCAAACAGTGACCTGCGCCTAGCTTCTCCCCGCATCACCTCTTCCCATGATAGACTGCAGGATTTCTCACGCGCAGCCCCCATTCTCTGGAACGCTCTCCCTCGTACTGTCAGACTTTCCCCTAACTTCTCTTCCTTCAAACGCTCCCTTAAAACGTTCCTATTTAGGGAAGCCTACCACCCAACTCACTGACGCAACCATCAATCACTCTCACCTTACAGTCCTCTCCTCCTGTTTCCAACCCCAACCCTCCTAGATTGTGAGTTCCTACAGGAATAGGGCCCTCATCTCCTCCTGTACTGTTTGTCAAATGTTGTTCAATGTATTGTAACCCTGTCTATACTGTGCCTATTGTACAGCGCTGCGGAATATGCTGGCGCTTTATAAATAAAAACTATGTACATCCTGCCCACACGTCTCCCTTTTTAGACCCACAGACGTACATAGTACGTCATCGGGCTTCTAACCTCCCTCCCGCCGATACTCACCTTCCTCGCTCTTTCACTCGGCGGTCCAGCTTGCCTCGCCATTTTCTGGGGGGCCGGCGGATCCGATGATGTCATCGGCAAGCGCCAGTAGAAAAAATTCAGGAAGGGGGGGCTCCTTTTTGGAGCCCTCTGATGCTTTTTGCACCGCTGGAAAGGGGAAGAGTCTCCTCTTTTCAGCGGGTTATAACATTAACATTTTTGCTGCCGGAACGCGATTCGGTGCTAATCGGCGCCAAAACGCGATTTGAACCTGGAGGGGGCTGACATCTTGGATGTCAGCCAAGCCTCCAGGTCGTCCCCACCCACTGACAACCCCATCATATGTGTGAGGATGTCAGTGGGCCAGTTAACCCTCTAGCTGCCATGTAGAGATAGGGGATCCAATCTCCCGATCCATGGCAGCTAGAAGGTCATATTTGACATCATTGGAAAGGCCTGATCATGACCAGGTTTGGTTTAAAAATTTAAGTTTTTTTTTTTTTTTTTTTTTTTGGTCGGGGGGGGGGGGGTTAGTTAAATAGGACCTAGGCTGTCATCTAAAAATAATTAGCACAAAATGGTAAGAATGAGCGCAGCGCACATAGGTGAACTGGCTCAGCAGTGAAGGGGTTAAAAAGCAAAAACATGTCAAAATTGGGTATTTCTAGTCTCGACAAATTGTGATACTATTTAGCCGGGGTCTTTTTTTTTTTGTGGTTGTAGATTTTGGGGATTAAATTAGGAAAGTGTGCTTTTTACCATTTGTTCATCATATTTCTTTTACTACAAAAAACAATAAAAAAAAAATGATTCGATATGATGAAAATAATGGTATTTTTAGAAAGTCCATTTAATGGTGGGGGGAAAACTGTGTATAAGGCTAGGGTCAGACGAGCGCAGTGCGAACGCGCGTGCAGGCGCACTTAATCACGGCCGCACTAGCAGCAAGTGCCAGGCAATGACGGCCAATATACGAAGTACGGTCGCACAAGTCCGGCTGCGCAACGAAAGTGGAAAACGAACGCATTTTTTCGAACGTTAAACTGCTAGTACTGACGTACAGAGTGCGCTGCGTCCGCTAGCGGCGTGTGTGCGTGAATTGGAGATGTCAGACACTGCTAATGTCCGGCCAACATAACGTCCAGATGCACAAAGTGTTTTATTGATGATCCGTACAAAATCACGGATGCAAATGCGCATCGTATGACCGCTATCGCGTACTCCGTGAAAAAATGCGTCCATTCGTTCGAACGCACTTTTTCACAGACAACGCGAAAATGCGTTCGTCTGACCCTAGCCTAATATGTGTGGGTTGAATAAACGAGTAAGCGGAAAATTTGACCTAAGGTCAGACGAAAGCAGTTTTAACATGCGTTTAGCCGCACGAAATCACGGCCGTGCTAGCAGCAAATGACATCCAATGCCGGGGAACATACGACGAACGGCCGCACGAAAGTTCGTCCGTGCAACGCAAGTGGCCAACGAACGCATTTTTTCGAGAACGTCAAACCGCTAGTACTGACGTACAGAGTGCGCTGCGTCCGCATAGCGGCGTGTTTGCGTGATTAGGAGACGTCAGACGCTGCACACGTCCGGCCTACATAACGTCCAGACACAAAAAGGGTTTTATTAATGATCCGTACAAAATCTCGGACGAGAATGCGCATCGTATGACCGCTATCGTGTATTCCGTGACAAAATACGTCCATTCGTTCGAACGCACTTTTTCACGGACAACGTGAAAAATGCGTTCGTCTGACCCTAGCCTAAAGGACGATTTGTGTAAAACTGCCCGGTCACTAAGGGGTTAAATCCTAAACCAACTTGTGCTCACTCCAGAGAAACCAGCAGTTATTTCAATTGCTTTGTTCGAGGTATAGCTAAAGTATGGGCTGCGAGGAGTTTTTTTGCTACCCATGGGGAAGGGGAAGGTGAATGACCATTTTACAGTCTGCACACATACAATGGTCTTTAAGACCTTACACCCTCTAATTCTATAATTATCAATGACCCAAATCTTGTTTGACAGTATATTGTATGCAAGGGTTAAGTACAATATTCTTCTGTGTTTTTAGGTGTGTGTCCTCGCTAATGGCATGACTTCAGATTCCGCTCCTTTTCATGTACTAGATCTTTTCAAGCCGGCTTGTGCTCTTCCTATTCTGGCGACTGATAATTTAAAACCAATGCATCAAGTGGCAGAAGGTGGGGTGGGGGGGGACTTTAACAGCAGGGACTCTTGGAATTTTACTCCCATTTATAAAACCTTTTGGATTTTTTGACACATACAGGGTTATTCCAAGTGAATCAAAGTCAACGCACGTTCGGTGACTTCGTTCTCCAATTCGGCACGATTTGGCGATCCCATTTCAGCGACCCTGCGGTGTATTCAAGCACCACAGGGCCACCATAATGCACACCGAAAGCCGCAAAAACATCTGGATTAACCCACCGATAACACCAGGAAAAACCTGAGCAGGAGCCGATCACACGCAGCGCAGCCACTGGAAAAAACGACACTGCTGACGAAGGAGGTGAAGGAAAAAAAATACGCTTCAATGTTTGAAAAGTGAAACGCTGTTTGCAAAGAAACTACTGAGCGAAAATGTCTGAAATTTACATCGGATCCAATGAATGATAATAAAAAGGGCTGTTACAGAGAAAAAAGCTTTAAATAAAAAAACGGAATTTTTTTTCCCCAAAAAAAAAGCCTGAGAAATGCATAGAAAGGTAAAAAAAAAAAAAAATCAAGAAGTCAGACTTTTTACTGCAGAATATTATAATGAACGGTTTATTAGATCTTGTATTAAAACGAGAATATTTTTAACATTGAAGCCTATGGGTTTCGCCTGAATAAACCACCGAATGGCAGGGCATTTCGGCAACCTTTTCACTGCTGGTTTGTGCTCTCTGAATAGACTAAGCACTGCTTTTTTTTTTTTTTTTTTTTTTTGGGGATTTACTGCCCTCAAGCAGGCACCATATGTGCAGGCAATTCGCCAGTATTTGGCGAACTGCCTGCTCTCTGGATAGCCGAAGGGCCAAGAGCGGTAATGTACGCTGAATTTCAGCGTTCGGTTACCTGTCTCCGGCAATTCGGATCTCTTTTTATATTTCTGTGTAAAACGTCCACGGTCTGCCATTTGAGGCCTTTCCAGCCCCTCCTCTTCTGACAAACTGGTCAGTGTTTGCCTAGACGAGCATCGCCTCTCTGACTGCTCGGTGTTTGTGCGATGTACTTTTTCATATTTTAAACGTCTTGGCTTCCATTATGGCCGAACGCTCAGGGTCACCAGTGTCATTTCCTACTGTTCTCCAGGTACCTCCTTGCACATTTCATATATATTTTGTGTTGGGTAAAACCTGGTTCATATGGCTTCATTTAAAGTCGGTCCTGTCTTATTTTACCAGTCCTCAAGCTTCAGGTAAGGACTGGAGAAGGGATGTCCTGCAAGGGAGCAACATTAGCAGCTATAACCCTGTGGGAGTACTAAGATCTGTTACATTAAGCATTGGCAAGGGTGGATTGCAACAGCAACTGGGGTATACTGGTATTCAGCTTGCGGACCAGACCCAAAGCTGCTACAGTGTCCGTCCTTTCTCTTCAGCCAAGCCACTGCAGCTTCTCTTCTCAAAACCTTCAGCCGGAACTTTTGAGTGCAATAGATTCATATGTAGCTCTCCCCAAAACACCAGACACACGCTTGGTGCAGGGAGAATGAATGACTATCTTTTATTGAAAATGAGAGCAGTTTTAGGCTGGGGTCAGACGAGCGTAGTGTTCACGTCTGTGATTGCGCCTAAAAGTACGTCCGTGATAGCCTGAAAGTCCATTGGAGCCTGACACATGAAGTACGTCCGCACTGAACTGCGGACGCACAACGCCCACAGACGCAAGGCAGGCAAGAACGTACAACCACTAGAACGGCCGCACAAAGTGCGCTGCGTCCGCAACGTCCGCATAGCTTTGTGTGTGAGTGATGGAACGTGGTCAGACGGACTGCATTTATACGTCCAGCATTTTTCACGGACAAAATGGTTTTGCTTTTTAATTTATTTTCCCTCCTACATCCGTCAAAATATACGTCAGTGAAAAAAACGGACTGTGTGGCCACTACTGTGTCTTCCGTACTGACGTATGTCCGTGTGCACGGACGTACAGTCCGTAGAAATCATGCTCGTCTGACCCTAGCCTTATGGGCAAGAGAAGGCCGGTAACATGACATAATCAACCGAATACATTATCTACATGAGGGGTAATTGCATTCCTAGACAAGACACTGAAACCTAATTCATTACACAATAGACAGGATTAACAAACACAGAGCATCAGATTAAACTCCTAAAATATATATATATATTTATTTTTTTTATTTAAATGTATTTCTAACTTCTTATGCTAGGGTCAGACGAGCGCATTCTGTGCGTCTGTGCACAATGGACGTACTTTCTGACTGACGACAAGGTAGTGGCCACACAGTACGTGTTTTTTTTTGGGGGTTTTTGACTGATGTAGAAGGGAAAATAAATTAATATGAAAAATCTTTTTGTCCGTCAAATGCTGGATGTCAAAAATGCAGTCCGTCTGACTTTGTTTCATCACTCACGTACAAAGCTATGCGGACGCAGCGCACTCTGCTTCCGTTCTAGCGGTTTTATGTTCTTGCCTAACTTGCGTCCATTTGCCGCGTCTGTTGTGCCGTACTTCGTGTGTGGTGTCTATTGATCATAATTGGATGCTACCACTGACGTTAAAATGTGCAGCAACACAGACGTGAACACTGCGCTCGTCTGACCCGAGCCTTAACTGTTAGGTGACCCTTATGTCCCATTGTCTTTGAACTGGCTTTGCCAACTGGGTCCATGATCTCATGGCAGGAGACCAGCATCCACACCTCTCCAACAGGCACAGAGGCCATGTAAATTGTGGGCAAGGAGGGTGAGGGCAAAAAGGTAGAGGGAGCTTCAGTTACACCTATGTCACCAACCATCTGTCAATCCTCACTATGTCACCGTACGTCAAGGCTAGAATGTGGTCATTTTGATATTTGGATGCCATCAATGTGGTTATTCACTCCATGCTTTGCTTTTGGCACATGTTGCTGTTAGGACCCGAGGGTTGCGTCCTCCTCGCGGCCCCCCCCTGGTGTCCTATGCGCGCAGGCCGCCGCCGCTTCCGGGTATGAGGCTTCCCAGCGGCGTGACGTCATCACGTCTCCACCGTGGTGCCTCCTGTGTCATGTGATCCTGTTGGCCAATCGGGAGGCAGGGCGCCTGATTCAAACCTGCTTTTTGCTTTTGTCTGCGCCCTTTCGTGGTTTTAGCTTGCTATACCCTTTGGTGCTGTATTCTAGATTCTTTATTGACTTACTGTGCATGACCTGGCTTTTGGCAACCGACTCTGAGTATCTCTATATCCCTTTGACCCGCTTTTGTGTTTTGACGCTGCTTTTGTTTCTCCCTGTGTACTGTACTGTTTTACTACTCGCTATCACTTAACCCAGCCACCACAAGGACTGGTATTGTGATTAGAGTTCGAGGTTTTTCCAGTTACCTGTGTATCCTCCTAACGTACCCTTCGACTTGCGTGTACTAGCTTGACGTACACTCTCTGGCACTCCGTATTGTCTTGTTTCTAGACCAGCCACCCTTA
Source organism: Leptobrachium leishanense (assembly GCA_009667805.1). Lineage (NCBI taxonomy): Eukaryota > Metazoa > Chordata > Amphibia > Anura > Megophryidae > Leptobrachium > Leptobrachium leishanense. Next base: position 307,498,544 of record CM019067.1, read on the forward strand.
GGACTGGTTTCTGTCCTCTTTGCCTACGTCCCTGCCTTATAGGTTCACTTCTAGCTACTGCGTAACCCAGCCAACTATAAGGACTGGTATCGCATTTAGGGTTCCACCCTCCTGTTTCGCCTTAGGGCTGACCATAGCTACCTACGGGTACGTGTGTCCGCCTGACATCACGAAAGGGCCATGGACCTTGCAGGGACCGCTCAGCAACTCTCTGGCTTGGAAAGTCGTTTGGAGGATCAAGATCATCGTCTTGATCAGTTCGCCCAGGCCCTCCAAACCCTGCTTAACCGCACTGCCCCTACCCAGGTAGAGGTGTCCCCTCCAGTCAAGCCGCCTCCTTCCGAACCATTTTCTGTGCCTACTTCCTATCCTATCGTACTTGGTTACCCCTGGTTAACCCGTCATAACCCTGTCATTGATTGGCGAGCCCGTCAGATTGCTAAGTGGGATAACGATTGTTTGCTCTCCTGCATTCAGATTCCCTTGTCCGTTAACACCCTTAACGTACCCACGTCTCCACCTCTCTCTATGATTATTCCCCCTCCATATGCTGATTTGGCTCCTGTGTTTGATAAAAGAGAGGCCGACAAATTACCCCCGCATCGTCCCTACGACTGCGCCATTGACCTTCTCCCAGGTGCCGTTCCTCCCCGAGGGGCAGTTTATCCTTTTATCTGAAAAAGAGAATAAGGTACTGGAGGAGTACATTACCGATTCCCTCCAAAAGGGGTTCATTCGCCCCTCGTCTTCCCCAGCCGGTGCGGGTTTCTTTTTTGTTCGGAAAAAGGAGGGAGATCTTAGACCCTGTATCGACTTCCGTGGTTTGAATAAAATAACCGTCAAGAACGCCTATCCCATTCCACTCATCCCTGAATTGTTCGATCGCCTGAAATTCTCCAAGGTGTTCACTAAATTAGACCTTAGGGGAGCTTACAATCTAATACGCATTAGAGAGGGGGATGAGTGGAAGACTGCCTTCAATACTAGACTCGGCCATTACGAGTACTTGGTTATGCCCTTTGGCTTGTGCAACGCCCCTGCGATTTTTCAGGCATTCATCAATGATGTGTTAAGAGAGTATACTCCTTGTTTTGTTGTGGTTTATCTTGACGATGTCCTGATACATTCACCTGACCTGGAAACACACCACCAACATGTACGACTAGTCCTATCCAAGTTATTATCTAACGGTCTGTACTGTAAACTCGAGAAATGCTTGTTTGATGTACAACAAGTACAGTTTTTAGGTTATGTGATCTCCTCTTCGGGTTTCATGATGGATTCCTCGAAACTAGATGCAATCCTTCATTGGCCTCTTCCCAAAGGTCTCAAGGCCATTCAACGATTTATTGGTTTCTCCAATTATTACAGAAGGTTTATTAAAGGGTTTTCATCGATTATTGCACCCATTACGGCCTTGACCAAAAAGGGTACTGACACTCTGAGTTGGCCTCCCACCGCTGTGGAGGCATTTGAGAAACTAAAGGCCGCCTTTTCCACAGCTCCCATTCTTAATCACCCTGACCCCACCAAACCTTTCATATTAGAAGTAGACGCCTCAGAGTCTGGGGTGGGAGCTGTACTGTCCCAACGTGCTGCGGAGGACCAACCTTTGTTACCCTGCGGGTTCTTCTCTAAAAAGTTATCACCTACTGAGACCCGTTATGACATCGGAGACAGGGAATTGTTGGCCATCATATTGGCTCTGAAAGAGTGGCGCCACCTGTTAGAGGGTTCCATTTGCACATTTTCCATACTAACCGACCATAAGAATTTAACCTATCTATCTGAGGCTAGGAGGTTGAACCCCAGACAAGCCCGATGGGCTCTTTTCCTTACTCGGTTCGATTTTGTCATTTCTTACAGACCCGGGTCTAAAAATGTTAAAGCCGACGCACTATCTAGACAGCACGAGCCCATGTCTACTCAACCCCTAGTACCAGCCCCCATTGTACCCGAGGACAAAATCCTGGCTTCTCTGAACACCCAAATTGATTCTCCGTTTTGGAAGTCCTTACTATCCAAACAAGCTCTAGCACCTTCGTCTAAACCACCCGATAGGTTATTCGTTCCTCCTGAGGAGGTTCTAATAGCTCTAAGACTGTTTCATGAATCGAAGTTTGCCGGTCATTTTGGTATAGAAAAAACTCTATCTCATATTCGTAGGCACCTTTGGTGGCCCACACTTGCTAAAGACGTTAAAGATTTTGTTACTACCTGTCCAGTGTGTACCTGTTCCAAACCCTCCCGGCTAAAACCCACTGGTCTCCTCCAACCACTACCTGTACCTGAACGTCCCTGGTCCCATTTAGCCATGGACTTCCTAGTGGAACTGCCTCCTTCGTCTGGTCATACAGTAATTTTCGTCGTGGTTGACCGCTTTTCTAAAATGGCACATTTTATTCCGTTGAAAAAACTTCCCTCCTCTATCGAGCTGGCACACGTTTTTACTAAAGAAATATTCCGACTACATGGCGTTCCTAACGTGATTGTGTCTGATCGTGGTTCCCAATTTATTTCCAAATTTTGGAGGGGTTTTTGTCAACAATTAGGAGTTCAGCTCTCATTTTCCTCTGCGTATCATCCACAGACGAACGGATTAGCTGAGAGAACAAATCCGACACTAGAGACGTATTTAAGGTGCTCTATTTCTGATGCTCAGGATAATTGGGTCTCACTATTGCCGTGGGCGGAATTTGCGTACAATAATGCCACATCTCAGTCCACCAAATATTCTCCGTTCGAGATCGTTACTGGTATGCACCCCACTGTTTCCGTCTTCCTTTACACATCGGAATATTCCGGTCCTGGAGGACCACCTCCGTGTCCTGCGTTCCATCTGGGAAAACCCAAGTCGAATCTCGAATCCGTCTCTCTCATCCAGAAGCGTTCTGCTGACCTGAGACGCAGGCCATCACCGGTCTATCATGTGGGGGACAAAGTATGGCTCAGTACACGACACATTAGGTTAAAGGTCCCGTCCATGAAATTTGCACCCCGATTTATTGGACCCTACAAGGTCCTTCGGTGTATTAACCCCGTATCGTACGCCTTGCAATTACCCCCGTCCCTTCGTATACCCAATACTTTTCATGTGTCCTTACTTAAACCTCTCCTGTGTAATCGTTTTACTCGTCCGGAGGGTCTCCCTCCTCCTCCTGTTGTGGTGGACGGGTGCCCTGAATTCGAAGTTGAGTCCATTCTAGATTCCCGTCGCTCTCGGAACAGGTTGCAATACTTGGTTCATTGGAGAGGCTATGGTCCCGCGGACCGGTCATGGGTCTCCCTCCGCGATCTTCATGCCCCCCGTTTGTTGGCCGCTTTCCATCGTCGCTATCCTGCCAAACCGGCTCCTGTCCGCCCGGTGGGCGTTTCTCGAGTGGGGGGTGCTGTTAGGACCCGAGGGTTGCGTCCTCCTCGCGGCCCCCCCTGGTGTCCTATGCGCGCGGGCCGCCGCCGCTTCCGGGTATGAGGCTTCCCAGCGGCGTGACATCATCACGTCTCCACCGTGGTGCCTCCTGTGTCATGTGATCCTGTTGGCCAATCGGGAGGCAGGGCGCCTGATTTAAACCTGCTTTTTGCTTTTGGCTGCGCCCTTTCGTGGTTTTAGCTTGCTATACCCTTTGGTGCTGTATTCTAGATTCTTATTGACTTACTGTGCATGACCTGGCTTTTGGCAACCGACTCTGAGTATCTCTATATCCTTTGACCCGGCTTTTGTGTTTTGACGCTGCTTTTGGTTTCTCCCTGTGTACTGTACTGTTTTACTACTCGCTATCACTTAACCCAGCCACCACAAGGACTGGTATTGTGATTAGAGTTCGAGGTTTTTCCAGTTACCTGTGTATCCTCCTAACGTACCCTTCGACTTGCGTGTACTAGCTTGACGTACACTCTCTGGCACTCCGTATTGTCTTGTTTCTAGACCAGCCACCCTTAGGACTGGTTTCTGTCCTCTTTGCCTACGTCCCTGCCTTATAGGTTCACTTCTAGCTACTGCATAACCCAGCCAACTATAAGGACTGGTATCGCATTTAGGGTTCCACCCTCCTGTTTCGCCTTAGGGCTGACCATAGCTACCTACGGGTACGTGTGTCCGCCTGACAGTTGCGTAGCCAGTACACCAGCAATACGAATGACGGCGGCAAAGCTCAAAGAGACAGTGTCTAACGGAGTTTGATGCCCCTTTCATATTCACCGACTCTACAATCGCTCACTGGGGTTCAGATTTTTCTTGCAGGATTCGGGACATTTCGGGAGCCATGGATTTTTAAAGGCATGATTGCATCTGTCCTGCTGAGGGCTTCTAAGGATTGGCCTGGGAACTTGCACATCTGCTGCAAAAATCTTCCTCTAACCTTAAATAATAGCAGTTACTTCCGTCACTGACAGTTTATAATCATGTGCAGCTGCTGCTCTGTGGCTTTACATTCAGCCTCCTATGGCGGAAATATATATATATTATTCCTTTCTAAATTGACTAGGGTTTTTGTGTATAAATTTTTTTTTTTCTTCCTTGGTCTGGCATCTGTATATCCTGGAGTAACTTTGTTCACCTTAATCAAAGATGACGAGGGGGGGGGGGAGATTCTCCTGTAAGATGTGTCTGGGGGAAATGGGATGTACTGTACCTAGGAAACTTGCTTTTGGCTGCAATATCTCCTGTAACTTTTTCCTAAACTCATTACATTGTATCTATCAATCATATCAGGCCAGGCTGTGGCCTAGAATAACATTTAACCCCTTAGTGACCGGGCGGTTTTACACAAATCGGTCCTTTAGTGACCGCTGCGGTTTTTACGTTTCTGCGCTGTTAGTGTTTAGGACAAATTTTCCTCTTACTCGTTTATGTAACCCACACATATTTTACACTGTTTTTCTCGTCATTAAATGGACTTTATAAAGATACCATTTTTTTTCATAAATTCATATAATTTACTATAAAAAACATTGTGAAATATGACAAAAAAATTGAAAAAAACACCACTTTTTCAAACTTTGACCCCCAAAATTTCTTATGTATCAACAACCGTCAAAAAAATTTAATTCCTTAGTAGTTTCTAAATTTAGTTCTGAGTTTAGCAATACCCAATGTTTACATATTCCTCGCTTTTTTCCTTCTTTTATGCAACAATAAGTGCAAGTAGCACTTTGCCATTTGCAAAGAGTTTATTTTCAAAACTAGTGCTAGTGACATTGTAACACTGATATCTGTCACTAATTCCTGTATAACCCTCCACATATACATATTTTTTTAAAGTACACAAATCAAGGTATTAAACTTGGTATTTTGACTCTTTCCATGCAAACCTTTTTACCACAAATCTATGCCAAAGTTTGAGGGGAAAAAAAAGTTTTGGTGATTTTTTTTTTTTTTTTTTTTTTTTTTTTTTTATTGATTTTTTTTTTTTTTTTTTAAACGCAATTTAAGAATACATGTACTGTGAACTTTAAGGTTTACTGCCAAGAAACACCCCAAAATATGTTCAGCAACATCTTCTGAGTAAATTGATACCACCCATATATAGATTTGTTCTGTTGTTTTTGGGGTGCTACGCCAATCTTTGACATGTGCTTGTCAATTTTCTAATTTGACCTACAGTATCTTCTTTGCTTATCTTCTTTTTAGGTGCCTTTTGTACATACCCCAATTTTATTAACGTGCATATATTTGGTAAGCTAACACCCCAAAGTATTGTAAATGGAGTGTTTTTATGCCATGGATGCAACCGTTTGCTCCAAACAAATTGGATACTGTTTGGTCATTTTTCATTTTCACACCCACATCAGTTTTGGACTGTGATTTAGGAGACACTGTTGTTTGTTACTGCATGAAAACTCTCCAGGTTGTTTTCTGCAAGGTCTCCTGAGTACACCCATGCCCCCCATGCATAGGTGTGCCAAGATTTTGGCAAAATACAGCACCAATTGTAGAACATAAAAATGTACGAATAAAATGTAAAAGTCTGGTGCAGTAAAAGAAAAAAAAAACTAAACTGAACTAACTGGAGTGTGAGAAAAAATAGAAAGGGAGAAAAAAAAAAAATCGCAGATCACGCACAGTGTGATATATCTTGAAACAGTCCCCAAGACACAGACCGGGTTGTCCAGGGCATTCTGGGCAGTAAAAGATTGTGTCTCTCCTCTGCCCCCTCTTGAAACACACCCTGCACCTTTTTTGGGGTTTCTGTTTGCCCTCAGTAGGGGGGATTTTATAAATAAAATGTGTAGCCCCAACTCTGTCCCCCATCACCGCCCGGGGAGCAGGTGCATCCTGGTACAAAAACCCTGAAATGACTTGGAGCTGAAACTGTAAAAAGGACAGCGTCACTCCGGGGTTTGCCTTTTTGCAGAGCAAAAAGGCATTGTGGGTTGCAATTTGCATCAGGCCCTTGACTTCCGCATAATCTGGTAGGGCTGGAGCAGCTGATCTGCTAGATCAACCCCACCCATATGCCGGTTATAGTCTTTGATGCACACTGGCTTCCTGATGCGCTCAGCTCTGCCACGTACAGAGACCTCCAGACCTCTCAGTGTGGATGGTGGATAGAAGGTATACATCCTTCTTGTCTCTGTACTTGACCGCCAACAGCTCCTCTTGGCGCAGAGCTGAGGACTCCCCCCTTTTTAGCCGGGTGCGGACAAGCTGTGCTGGGAAACCTACGCGGTTCTTGCGAACAGTACCGCATGCTGCTGTATCAAAACAATACAGCAGCTTGAACAAAGGGACACTCGTATAAAAATTATCAAGATACAAGTGGTACCCTTTGTTCATCAGGGGAAAAAGTAGGTCCCACACAATCTTGCCACTGGTTCCCATGTGTTCTGGGCAACCTGGAGGGTCAAGGCTACTATCCTTTCCCTCGTACACCCGGAAGGCCTGAGTATACCCACTCTCGCTGTCAGAGCTTATACACCTTCACTCCATACCTGGAGCGTTTGGAAGGAATATACTGCTTGAATCCCAGCCTTCCCTTGTATTTCATTAGGGATTCATCCACGCAGATATTCCTTCCAGGTGTATAAGCCTCTGCAAACCTGGCGGCGAAGTGGGTAATCAGGGGGCGGATTTTATACAGCCTGTCAAACTGGGGATGCTCTCTAGGAGGGCACAGGCTGTTGTCACTGAAGTGCATGAAACGCAAAATGTTTTCATACCTTCTACGTGACATTGATTGGGGGTAAATGGGGGTAGAGCAGATGGGGCTACTGCTCCAGTAGGAGCGAATTGAGGGCTTCTTTATGATGCCCATCAGCATAGTAAGTGCCCAGAATTTCAGAAATTCTGGCACATCTAGCGGGGTCCATTGCTGCCTTGCCAAGTAGGAGTCTGGCTTCACAGCACAATGCTGATGGGCATACAGATTTTATTGGGCCACGATGTGGCCCAACAAATCATCCCCCATAAACACCTGCAAAAACTGTGTCGGTAAATCCTGCAACATCAATATTGATGCCAGGATTTGCCGTGAAAGGAGGGATATCCGGCCTCTGGCGATGAGGCACTACCCACTCCTCAGCTGGAGCTGTGCGTCTCCTGCTGGCAGGTGGTGACCCAGGATCTGCATCAGAAACATCACTAGATACATCAGCCAGCGTAGATGATGTATCTAGCGACGTCTCTGAGCAGTTAGCGGGGTCGAAATCAGGGTCTGAGTCTGACGCAGATGCCTCAGATTCTGACGCCAGGATGGCATATGCCTCCTCGGCGCTGTACACCCTCTCAGACATTATATATAATAGATTATACAATTTTATAATTATTATATATATAAGCGGATTATTGGTTCTTAGAAGAACCGTTGGGTTTCACAAGAAAATACAAATAAACACCTAAATCTCTCTAAATCACTCTAAACCTGCCTCAATTCTTCTAAATCTCCCTAAAATCTCTCTAAATCTGCCTCAATTTTTCTAATCTCACTCAATCTACCTAAAATGTCAAATCTGATCTCTCTCTCGCTCACCAAAACACAAGTGAGGAGAGGGAGGGAGAATCACAGAGGTCAGAGCCAATATTTACAAAATATTGACCTGACAAATTAGAAATTTTATTTTGATTTTTTTTCTTACTTCTGATTGGATGTTGCTAGCCTGCCTCTCTGAGGCAGGCTAGGAACATCCCACACAGCCCCAAGATGACCCTGCCCTTAGAAGGGCAGCGCCATCTTGGCTGTCACATTTATTTTATTTTATACCTTTTTATTCATTTATTTATTATTTTTTACACTTTTTTACACTTTTTTTTTTTACTCTGCTGGGTGCCTTGATCCCTCGAGGCACCCAGCAGAGCACCTGATCACTCATGTGATCTTTTTTGTACTGAGTGCCACGATATCTCGTGGCACTCAGTACTTCCTGCCGCTACCGGAAGTGATCGCTCGGGGGGGGGGGGCGATCACTGAGCGGACAGGCGGCAGGTAAGCATATTGCAGGGATGCCTCGATGTCGAGGCATCCCTGCAATATACACAGAGCAGCTGGAAGCGATACCGATCGCTTCCAGCGCTCTCTAGAAGTGCCGGGCACCTCTCCGGTAAAACCGGATGTTGATCGCTCCCGGGGAGCGATCACAAGGTGCCCCGGCACTTGTAACCGCCATTGCATGGATGCCTGGACTCCCAGGCATCCTGCAATGGCGTTTGAGCTGCTGGAAGCGATCCGATCGCTTCCAGTGCTCAAAACACCGCAGGACGTACCATGTACGTCAGCGGGTCTAAAAGAGACCCGCTGCCATGACGTACATGGTACGTCCAAGGTCCCTAAGGGGTTAATCTGCTCAGACGTGTTTTTCCTCCACCCCACCCCCGAACAATCCATTCTATTGCACAAGTCATGTATGTATGTAAAAGAGAAATCTCAATGTAGCTTTCCTGGTAAAATACTTTTTTTATAAATAAAAAATATACTTGGTCTACGAAGTAAAAAAAAATTATATACAGGGTTATTCAGAGAGCATGAAAAATTCTAGGTCAAAATAGTAGATAATAATTCTAGGTCAATAATTCTCCATCGCACTTTCCAAATCGGCTATTTTGACCTAGAATTTTTCATTCTCCGGATAGTGTGGTTGCCTTGACGACAGTCTACACTGCGCTCCACACATGACTCTAAATGAGCAGCATGGTGCTCTGTGTACACCAGTGGTGTATTTAGGTTTTGTGCTGCCCTAGGCCTGACTAAACTCGTGCACCCCCTAATTTAAATTTGAGGCACCCCTTCCTGTCAAGGGCACACCTCTTCCGGGTTAATCCCCACCCTTCCTCTTTAAGCTCTGCCTTTTCCTCTTAGAGCTCCGCCTTTTCCTCTTTATATTAAAAGTGGATACCAAGTGCCTACTTGTATATTTTGTATACCATTTCAAATGTATCTATTGAGAGAAATAAAATTATGAAATGTTTAAATTCAAGCATTTTTACAAAGAACAGCCATGCATGTCAATTATACTGGATCACAGCCGCTCTAATTGGTTGAACAATAAAATCCACAAAACGTGCACTGCATATGAGCGTATCACCGAGCTGCACAGCAATAAAACCCACAGAAATGTGCACTATCACAGAATCCACAGCAATAAAACTCCCAGCAATGCAATGTTTGGTGTGTGTCAGCGTATCAGAATCCACAGCAGTAAAACTCCCAGTAATGCAATGTGTGGTGTGTATGCGTGCATGCATCAGAATCCACTGCAATAAAACTCCCAGCAAACCGAGTGTATATGAGCACACAGCAGTTATTTATTCTATATTTACCGGCCTCCGCGGTAGGGCTGTGTGCGGAGTCAGCAGGGACTGTGTACAGACTCAGCAGGAGGTCCCTCCAGGCCACGTTAGGATCGCGGCTGTGCCTGTGCGTGGAGCCATCTTGTCAGCAGTGGGGTGCCACTGCCAGAGGGTGCTCCGTGGCTTTGATTCCCTTCCCGGTGGGTGTTCAGTCCAGAATAGAGTGACAGTCCATGTTAACGAAAGGGCGGGCAGCTGCGTGCCACGTGGTTCAGCCAGTCAGGTGGTACTGAGACTCAGTACCACCTGACTGGCCGGACCGAGTGTGACCTGCACGCACACCGCCTCACCAGGAGCCAGGCAGCTCAGTGACAAATTTCTATCACTGCAGTGCTGGTTAAGGAAAGGTCCACTTTAACCCTTTCGCTGCTGAGGCTTTTCCCGCCTCTGTGCTGAGGTCATTTTTACCGGTTTTGCTCATGTTTAAACGTGTTTTGAAGGCTTATTTTAGTATATGACCCAGACATATTATATATCGTTCTTTCTGTCAGACTCGGCAGATTAATAATATGTCATTATTATATGTATACGTCATGACCTGTCTGTATATTATAACAAAAAATGCAATAAAATATGAATTTTCAATAATTTACAGCGTGTAAAGTGTTTTTTTTTCCACATTTTAACATGCGAGCAATTGCGGTTATATTTTGTATGGGGTGCGCTTGTTAAAAAAATTAGAGATGGGGTCTTGTTACATTTTTTTTTTTTTTTTTGGGGAAAATTACACGATTTTTAACAAACGCACCGCATACAAAAATCGTTAGTGCAGCATCATTGTTCACATTATAATTGAAATGGGAACAATATTGCTGCATTAACAAACCAAAAAAAAGTGTATTTTTTAAAATATTTTTTTTTTACTAACTTTTTTCACATTCGAGTTTGGTATCGTTGGAACGGCCATGCTCTGGCCGATCCAACAATACCAAACTTTAACCCCTAGCTGCCACGGATCGGGAGATGGAGTTCATTGGAACTCCCTATCTCCACCGTTGGTGGCAGCTAGGGGTTAACTCCAGGACTGGCGTCATCATGCATAGCACGATGACGCCAGTCCTCAGGGGGAGTTCCCGGAGGCTTGGCCGACATCTAAGATGTCGGCCAGCTCCGGGAAAGGATCACGAACCGGCGCTTTTCAGCGCCGATTCGCGGTCCAGCTCCCCAGGGGTTAATGCCAGGTACCATTTGGAAGGGCAGGCTGTGCCCTTCCAAATGGTGCCTGGGTTAACCCCCGCAACACCGCCGATCGGGAGGGAGATGGGTCCAAAGGACCTCCCCCCCCCCCCCCTCTCTTTCAGGCGCCTCCTCCGCACATGCGGGGGGGGCGCCTGAATTAGCGAACGCTGACCCCAAAGTGAGGACGCGCTCAGCGCGTCCTCAGCACAGCAGCAGCCATGCGGAGGACGCGCTCAGCGCATCCTCCGCATCGAAGTGGTTAAACAGCAGTAAGCAGACAGGGCTTCATATTCTGCTGATAACCCCCCCCCCCCTTTACCTGCCGTTTACTGTCATCTTCTCTCTCTCTGGACACAAATCACATTCCCCTCCCCTCTCCTAGAGCTGCTGCGGGGCAGGGGAGGAGCTATGGAGGGAGGAGAGGGGGATTTTTATTCTATTCGATTTTATTCCATAGGCAAACGCCCTGCTCCGCTGCTCATTGTTTGAGAACACAGCTCAAAGCTGACACAGTGGCACCTCCTAGTACCCCCTAATGACACCCCAATAATAACTGGTACCTGGGGCGGCCCGCCCTCCGCCACTCCTCTGTACACCACTGCTCTGGTGATATGCTCACACACAAGTTTGGCGAACTGCCAGCAAGTACGGTACTGTTTGAAGGCAGTGCATATCCCCATAGAGAAGTAATGGTTAATCTATTCAGAGAACACCAAACAGCAGAGAAATGTCAGTGACCTGTCCTGATGTTCGGTGGTTTCAATCAGCAGGTTTATTCAGGCGAACCCCATAGGTTTCAATGTTAAAAATATTCCCGTTTTTATGCAATATCTAATAAACCATTTATTTACAGATATATATTTTTTTGTACCTTTTTTTTTTTTTTTTTTTTTAGTAATTTTTCAGAATTTTTTTGGGCAAAATCCCCCCCTTCTTTTTTTTTTTTTTTAATAGCGGGTCTTCTTTTTCTGTAACAGAACTTTTTATTATCATAGGATCTTTATATGTTAATTCCAGACATTTTCGTTCAGTAGTTCTTTTGAAAACAGCAGGCCATGGGTTTGTGGTGGCAGCATACAGCGGCCGACTCCATGCACTTTGGGGACCCTGCGGTGAATGGTGAATTCACTGCAGGGTGGAGAAATTTTATTCCCCGAAGTGCAGGGAACTACAGAACACCAAAATGCTGGCGTCATTTCGGTGCTCTGTGAGTAACCCATTTAGTGGTGAGGTTTTTTTGTTGCCCCCTGGAAAGTGAAAGCCTAGGCCTTGCCTACCCAGGACATACTTGAAAATTAGTGACATCTCAATGTTTCATTCCTGGTAAAATAGTTTGCAAAAGTAAACCCCACCCCTTTTTAAGGGGTGGGGCTACCCAGCGGGCTGCCGCCCCCTGTAAGGTGCCGCCCTAGGCCTAGGCCAAAATACACCAGTGGTGTACACGTTGGCCTGGCACAGACCTGGCGGGTCTGTTTTCAAGACTGCGGGGTCAGATCACCTCATGGAGCTCTTGACCTTTGATAAAGCCAAGACCGGCCTGAACTTCATATTGTTCTAAGTTTTTATAAAACCCTTATCTTTCAAAATTCACAAGCATTTTGGATGGATCCAGCAATTTTTCAGGAAAAGTGTTTACTGAAAGAAAATTACTTAATTTTATTGAAATACGGAAAGATCCAGTGTGATTTCACAGAAAATAAACACATGGGATCCGGCTTTTGCCCCGACCCATTTCAGTTCTGCCTAGATCAGGTGTGGGCAACTACAGCCCTCCAGATGATGTTTTTTAAAAAAAACTAAATTTCCCATGATGCTCCGGCTCAGCTGCTCATTAGATTTGCAGAGCCTTTAGAGAAATCTGGTTCCAAAACATTTGGAGGGCCAGGGTTGCCGACCTCCTTATTTATCGGAATATTCAATATTAAAATCGGTTATTTTTGTGCCCTGTGATACATTTTAATTATCTCAGGGCAGCAAAATTCCATAGTGTAACATTAAATATTCCTATAAAATCAGGGGGTCGGCAATGGTTTTTGTGTGGGATAATCCATATGTTTGGCAGTCAATGAGCAGCTGGCCCATGGGGTTGCATACCCCCCCCCCCCCTAGTGCATTGGAGCCAGTTGAATGACTTTAATTTTTGCCAGTAGCTACACAAAGCCATTAGCAAGTACCAATGGCCACTCCATGAAATGTGCTTCCTGTGGTATTGCTCTATGAAGTGACTCCTTTTTTACAGTCACCGCAGTCATGGTGCTGCCTTTTTATAATCCTATACACCAGGGTTGACTATTGCACGATTTGGGATAAACCTGGTCGTCTCGCTATTACATGGGGTAGGGTTACCAGATCGGCCATGTTTTTCTGGACACCTATATATTCATGCAGGAGAGCTGCTCTGCAACATGTATAACTTGCATGCTTCAGGAGGGGAAAAAAGTGTTTTCTGTTCACGATTAATCACCTGGTGTGTGTATATCTATATATATCTTCTTCCCCCTTTACCTGCAGTATAGGAGTCTACATACTGCACGGTTGTATCTTTTTATCCGGCACTGCCTATCCTAATGAATACATTCGAAGTCCAGGAAAACATGGCCGCTCTGACAACTAGCATGTGAGGGGTGGTTTTTTTCAGTAATTTTTATTGACTTTGTTCAAAGTGTTTGGTATGTGTGGAAACTTCCTGTAGTCCTCTCTAGTCATTTCAGGCCCTGCATGTCTGTCTATAGATATATATCCCTCTTGGATCTGACAACTGCATAATAATTGTGGGATTTATGGGCCCTGTGATGTCTATAAAGCGTTTTCTCGTCCCCATTCACTTCATCACAGGCCTGTTTTGGTTTTTTTTCTTCCTTCCTTTAGCCATACTGCTGGCTGGGGTATGAAGCGCAGGCCTAGTAATGGCTGGAAGCCTGCCAGCCTGATCGGGTCCTTTTTTTTTATTTTGGGTTTTATGCTTGGCCTGGTGAATCTCAAGCTTCTGAATGTTTATTGGATGGATTTGCTTCACTGCCCTCCTTTCTTTTATCGTATGATAAAACCGCCGCTTCATTTTATTTTTTTTCTTGGTTCTATTGCGCTGATGAACGCCACAAGCCAGACTTGCTAGAAAGCGTATACACACAAATATGAAAATGCCCCTACTTTTTTTGTGTTTTGGTCGTTTATTTTTTTATTTTTTTAGTAGATTTTCATTGAAAATGGGAAATGAGCTTATTTTATGTTGCGGATTTATCTTGCATGTGCTTAGTTTCTTCTTTTTTAGGTAAAAAAGGATTTCTCCAATTTTGTGGATTTTCCCAGTCTGTGCAAAATCTTTTTCTTTTTTCACTACTGTAGCGCTCACTACCGGAGGAACCGCTGAAATTGAACCTCGGGTCAGTCTCCCCGCACTAGGGAATAAATATACTCCAGCACCGTCGTGGATTTTATAAATTATATAGTTTACTAGAATAAATGGCATATAATGAATAACACGGTATACGTAGATATATTTACAGTACTTCGTAATGCGGGAAATGCGCAGGGGAAAAGAAATAAGGCTTTGTAATTCGAGAAACGCGCAGCGGAAAAGAAGGAAAAATATATCTGTAACCCCCTTTGTGGTTGGGGAGTGAGTCCCGTACAGGTTATGTCCCAAGGATGTGGGTGTGATGGTACCCGGGTACAATATTCAACTGGCCAGTGAGTTGTTTATGAGGTATCTTCGACTAGTCAAGTTGGGGCCCTGTGGGTTTTGAAACAAACAGCAGTGTGCTTTCTATTTTCACAATGGCCTGGAAGGCCTCTCACCCATCCGCCCGATACTTGGTGCTCTGCTCGACCCAGGACATCTCTCTGCTCGCTTTTTGACTGGGATTTTATGGGTTACCGGATTCGCTGTCTTGCTTTTCTGTAGCTGCCACAAGATGTCCAGCTCACCGCCTGCACTCCCTGTCCTATCGATCTGCGGTGCTCCTAACTCGGGGTCTTCCAGCTCACTCGATATCAGCGTGAGTATTCTGGTGAATCACTGGGTCTTCCTCTTGTAAGGCTGAATAACCCGGTCTTTATCTCTGTCAGGCCCCAGCTGCGCTCCGGCCTGGTCACTGTCACGTTCTGCAGCACTGTGTCTTGCTTCTCTCACTCCCTGGCGCGCTCTGCCAGCTCTCTCCACGAGGCTCAGGATGTCAGCGTCTGTGTTCCACCCACTTCCTGTGTCCGCTCCCAAAGCATGCCGGGAAATGTAGTCCCAACATTCAGTGTCTTCTGTGTTTGTCCAGCATAATCTTACCATGGTCTCTGTTCTGCTGCATTTACTTGCAATGGCCACCAGAGGGAGACAGTCTTTTTAAACACAGCGCTACACTAAGTTTTAGGCTGGGGTCAGACAAGCGCAGTGTTAACGTCCGTGTTGCCGCACATAAGTACGTCCGTGATAGCATACAATTGTGTTAAATGGAGCCCCACACACCAAGTACGTCCGCACAGAAGTGTGGGGGCTGACGGACGCTGCAAACGGACGCAGGTTAGGCAAGAACGTAATACTGCTAGAACGGACGTGCAGAGTGTGCCACGTCCACATAGCTTTCTGTGTGAGTGATGGAACGTGGTCAGACTGCATTTATACGTCCAGCATTTTTGACGGACAGAATGTTTTTTTCATTGTAATTTATTTTCCATGCTACATCAGTCAGAAAGTACGTCGGTGAGAAAAACGGACTGTGTGGCCACTACCTTGTTGTCAGTCAGTACGTCCGTACTGCACGGACGCACAGCCCGTACAAAATGCGCTCATCTGACCCTAGCCTTAACAGTTAAGGCAGCAGGAGGCTATTGTTCCTCAGGTCGACATAAGAGCTGGCTGCTTAAACGTCCTCTAATCTATCCCCGGTGATGTCCTTTTGAATACATCCCACTCAATACAATGATGTGAGTGGATGACTGACCCATAGACTCCATTCTATGGCCAAAACCACACCATGAGGAGCAAGTGATGATACGGTGACAATAAGATATATTTTCATTAAATTCTTTTAAACCAAAAAAAGCTTCATGATTTTTTTTTATTTTTATAGAAGGTGGCTTTGTTTCTAATGCACAAGTAATCTAGTTACCACTTACGGATTAGTGTCACTTTTTTAATTGCATGGGTTTCCTCTTGAAATCCACGTCGGACAGCCAAGTGTCCCTTAAACATCATGCTCACAGCTGTAACCAAAGGATGCGCTATGTACCCTTCTGAATTGCTCATACTGTTTCCAGATACCCTCTTACCTGTTTGTGGATTGGGTGTTTAGACTGACCTCCTATCCTACAGACCAAATTTGATTCTAAATCCCATTTTACACGCTGGAAGAAAACTGATTTTTAAACGTTCCATGTGGTGGTACCAAAGTATAACTTCATATGCCAGAATTCCATGAAAAGCTGCCACTATGCTCGGGAGCTTACAAGGATGTTCCGATTCACCCTCCCCCAATCAAATGGGCCCAACTAACTGGACATGACGGGGTCATCTTAAGCTGCTATGCTTTCTAGTTATGTTTTCTATTCTGTATTTTGGCTTTCTCTCCCTTAACTGTTGGCTTTTGCCAGTGGACGCTTTGGTTAAAGGACGAAGCGTTGCTAATTAGATTTGGGAATGTCTTCTAAATAGCTGTCAGAAAATGACCCATAGACATAACTGCGTAAAGGCCATCCAGCATGGATGTCAGGCCTGTTTGTTAATCCTGGCCGCACACTGTACTGATTTTATTATGACTTTTTGACATCTTGTTTACTGTCACGGGCTATAACATGAGGTCTGGAATTCCCCAAACAGTTTTTTACGTTAGAAGCTGCCAAGCCTTGGGATGAGTATTTAGTTCGTCATCCAGTGATACCCTTTGCATGGTATGGCTCGTGGTGTTGAGGATCCAGCACTAACGTTTGAAGTAAAAAAGATTTGTTAACCGATTTTGGGCATAAACACTTGTGGTGGGTATCATCATTTAATTTTTCTTCAGGTTTCCTGGCTTGACGAAGAGATTTGGTGTGGGATCTTGCAGTGAGACTGGCTCCACTTGATCGCCTAATTAAATTCCATGGGCTTAAACCCACTATCTTGAAGAGACTGTTCTGGAATGTGTGCATTGGTGGGGGTCGCCTTGCCACCACGGTGGTTTTTAACCCTTTAGTGTTCAGCCTGGTCTATCGCCGTCCCCAGGATCACGGGAAGTCATCAAACACTTGAAGGCTTGTCTAGCGTCTTCAAAATCTTTATTGCAAATCGGGATGTGGTTTCGAGCGGTGGGGCTTTGTATTCCATCAACCAGTCCTATATTGCTACATTAAACCAAGCGATGACTTCTAAAGAACTACAAAGTCAAGACCGACTTATGCTGACAGGTGTTACATGTTTCCGTATGGTTAGTAAAAATGGACAGGTTCTGGGCACACACCCATGTACCACAGACAAGGACTGTTCTCCAAACTAAACTTCTACTCCGCTTACATTTAACCATTCGTATTCTTGCCGCTAATATATTAATCTTCATTAGCGATGGCCCTCATTAGCCTTCATGCATATATTGGTTTACATTGTTCTAGGATGTTTCCTGCTAGAGATGATTGCATTCATAACCGTGGTATTGGACACTTTCCAAGACCCTAAGGTCTGCCTCTCGGGCTAAAGTTCCAGACCTTAATCCTCAAATACTTCATCTTGCACCATGGAGACCGATGTGTTAGCTCTTTTCCTGGAATGCCCTAAACCTACATGCTACCAAACTGTGATTGTTGCTTTGTAAACGGGTATTGTCTACATCCAGCTCCTAGTCTCCTATTTTTAAGTATGCTTAATGTTCGGCTCTCCATATTTATACTTTGAAGCGTACAGCTCAAAAAATGTCTCTTCAATGATCGTTGACCATTGGAGTGTCACCTTGAGGTCCATGGTGGTGGCAGAGCATGCCAAAGTAAATAGGTCTGTAATCGGCTTCATTTCACCAGATGTGCCATAAATAACAGAGTACCTGCGGTGGCAAGCATGGTGTCTTTATTTTAAAGTGGTGTTTGTATTGTGTGTTTTCCCCTGTCTCCCACCAGTGTTTTGGAGTGGTTATTTCTGCCTGGTGTTGTGAAGTGGTTTGGAATGTTTTCCATGTGTCTGCTCTCAACTTGTCGCATATCTAGTCAACCTTTGTTTTTAGTTTTGCCATACAGTGGAGTAAGAGGGGCTTAAACCATTGTGGCGTGACATGCCCACTCGTTGAACATTATCAGGATCCTCAGTAGGGTCTGTCAAATTTTGTAATCCACTGCACTTTCCTAATCCAGTGAAAATGTTGCTATACAGGTTTCTGTAAAATAAATTCAAAAATCCTAGCCATATGCATTGATTAAAAAGTCCATGGTGACCCACCTCTTGAGTTATCAAGCCCAGTTTTTGAACGGCTGATTGACCTTGTTTGTTAAAATAATCTAAAACTTGATCCTGCAAAAACCCAGGGCCACTGATACTTACTTGCGGTTGTTGTAGCCCAGCCTTGACGTAAGCAACTTTCCACTTGTTGGCATGTCTCTTTTTTTTTAAAAAAAAGTCTGTTTTGGGAGACGGTCGCCAAGGAGGGAACAATGCAGATATAAAGAAAGCTGTTGTCTTGATAATTGGGCCCAGTGGCCACAGGCTCTGAAACCCGGAACAGCTGATTTGATCCTGGCCATTTGCAGAGCTATTTATGGTAGATTAGCTTGGAGCTTTGAGCTCCACACTTCAAGCCATAAATGGTTGGTCCTCAGTACGGATACAACGTGCTGCATTTGGCTCCGAGTGCCCGTAGCTTGAAGCCATCTTCTTAATTTCAGGAGTGCAAACGGAGGCATGGAAAACTGCAAATACAGCTCTCTGGATTTATTTATACTGAGGATTCTTTGAGGGTTTGTTTCCTCTTTTTATCTAATTTTTTTCCTCCGGGAACGTTCAGCCACATGTCTCATTTGTGTGGGTTTTGGGAAAGCTCCTTCTGAAATGCCTCCTTGCAGAATACTCATGGCACACTAGTATTCATTTATTATTTGTGGTTTAGCACCTGGATTTTATAAGGTTACCTTTTACAGTCGGTTGGATTTATTTTATTTTTCTATTTCTCTCCCAATATTTTTTTTTTTTTTTTTTTTGTTCTCAAGTTAGAAATCTTTTTCTTGGATTCTGAAGTAAGTTTATCAACTAACAACAAAAAGCAATTTCAAGAACCTGTAATTTATCATTTTAAATGTTTCTAATTTCAGGTATGTGTAGACTTTGGATATCTTTGAAAGTGTTTTTTTTTCGTTATTGTGTGCTTGACTGAAGTTACTTTGGGACTCGTAAAAAATTTTTTTTTTTTTTGTTTGTTTTTTTGTGATTAGCCTAAAATAAGTCTCAGACTCTTGTCTGTCACATTTGGTTAAGGGAGGTGTGGAGTGGGGTCTGTTTACTGCAGTAGAGCAATCTATTGTTGGCAGTTGCCGGGGCCTCGCGTATAATGTGACTGTCGACCAATGGAAAATGGCACGTGGGAACCAAATGAGAGTCTCAGCCCTGTCATGACCATGTGAATAGGAACATTTCAATAGCTAAATGATTGACCTGGACAGCTGTGTCTCCTGGTACTAAAAACAAAAACATGGTTTTGGTGCAACGATGATGCTCTAACATTGACAGAAGCAGACCTATTGTAGATGCGTGGTTTTTGACTCTACAACTTTAGTCATTTCTGATTTTAATATTGTACACCTAGCGCTTACTCCTTGACTGTTTGGTGGTTATAAATTCCTCTGGGACAAGTTCTTTATAAGGTTAACTTAATCAAGAATGTGGTTTTTTTTTTTTTTGTTTTTTTTTTTGCGGTTTCTGTTTCTTGTTTTTCGATTCCTAAATCATTGCTTTTATTTCACACTACTGTAAGCAAAAAACGTATAGTTGGCTCCTGTGCCTTCATTGTGTCTTCTACATGTATAGGTTTTGGAAATATCTGGCTTTATTTTTTTCGGAATGTACCCCATCCTACTGTGACAGACCCCCCCCCCGGGTTACACTAAAAGCCAGGCTCTGTGATTTAGAAATTCTAGAATGAAGACCCTGGGACTTTCTTTTTCATTTTATTTTGTGACTCCTATCATTCTAGTGACGTCGCTGCCTTCGTCGGGCTTAAGGTTGACAACCACGATTATCTTATTGATCACATGGTCCTCCCTAATAGAATCAATTCACTCCCAACATAAGAACATGACCTACAATTAAACACTACATTGTTAATGTAACAAAAACCTATATAAAGCTATTCAAGGTTTTTTTTAAAAAAAACTGGCATGTAGCTACTCCTGGACCTTTTTTGTGATCAAAACTGTTGTTGGAATTGGCTGAGGTGCGTTTTTTTTTTTTTTTTTTAAACTTTTGACACTGCAGGTGGATACTCATTCACTAATTTAAAATGTGTAAAATCAATTTTGTTACAACTTGTAGCTTTAGGAATGTTATGGGCTCTGCTCTCCACCTGTTTTATCTCTTTCATCCATTTGAAGTGTCCAAGCTTTCCCAGAATTATCACCGCATACAATGTTTCAGAAGTCAGATTGAAGAATAAAAAATTATTCTGTGCCAAAAAAAAATCCTAAACATAAAGTAAAAGTTGCTATTGCTGTCGTTGGGTTAAACGTCTGTTATACTTTTATGGGCAACTTGAAGGTACAAGAGTCTTTTGTGACTTCTTTTAGAACATTAAAACCGGGAACCCCTTGTACTTACATTTTTTTTTTCTCCCCTGTTCGATTTGTACTATAGCCAAACTGCCAATGGGTCATTGGTGCATCCTGATTGGCTGAATCCCTTCCTTGTTTGTGCTAAACTCCCTCCAGAAGCTACCAAGGTTTATGTATTTATTTGCAAAGTATTACCAGGAAGGATACATTGAGATTTCTCTCGTTTTCAAGTATGTCCTGGTTATTGATCTATGGCAAGTGAAGCATCTTCAATGAGATCTATTAACTTGCTGTCTTCTGCATTGTTCTCCTAAATGGGACCGTTGCATGTAATGCCAGGTAAGAGGCTTTTGAGCGTCAGCCCCTGTGGGTAAACAAATGCTGTTAATTCAGTCAAAACATCGCCCGCCTTCGATTTTCTAATGGCCTCTTCTGGATCCATGTGCCCAGTTTCCTGTATCTTCTTCAGGATTCCGAGTCCGATTTCTTGACTCTCTATAGTAGCTTTATTGTGGCTGTTTTTTACTTGCTTTCTATTGGCCTATAAATTGCTTTTGCGTAAAAGAAAACTCTGATCTAACGGGCTTTATTTTTGTCTACTGTTCCGCTTTGGGAATGATATGCCAGTTTGGGATTAGTTGGGTTTACATGAGCTAAACTGAAAAGTACTGAAGGTCAAGTGAAGTCTGGCAAGATCCATCCTGCCCTTGCTGTAGTGTGCATTTAGCCTTTAAATCTTTTGGATAAATATTTTTTTGGGTGTCTTGCCATTTTGGTTTTGCAAGTTTCCGATTACCTGGGACACAGCATGGTTTCTTCAGGGAATGATCTCTAGTGTTCAGGCAATGGTTGTGATGACACCTAAGCGTTTCCATGAATATCAAAGGTTTACTTTAATGGCTGATAATTTATCTATACATCCTAGCGTCAACATTTTGGATGCTCTGACTAGTATCTGTCTAAAACAAATTGAATGTCTGGAGAACTGGTGAGGATACAAGGGGGGGGGGTGTGCGTGTGTGTGTGTTGCCAAAGTGAAATTATTCTTCCCAACATCTGTCTCTCTGAATACAGAGCATTAAGTATATATAGAAAGTAAATCTTTATCAAATTGTCGCAACTGGAAAAGTTGCATTCTCTGTTGACATGCGAGACGATGTCATATTGGTCCAAAAAAAATGCAATTTTATTAGATCGTCGAATTTTATTTTTTTTGGGGGGGGGGGGTCTGTAAATTAGTTTGTCTGGTATCTTATCCTTCGGGGACTTCAAACTAAATGAAGGTAAGGAATGCTGGTGTGTCCATGTAGAGGAGGTCTTAATCATGCTTTCGGTTTGTGTATGAATCATGGTCCACTCCAGCAGGAGTCTTTCTTCCAAAGTTGGGTATGTTCTTGGTTCAAACAGCTTTTACATCACTAGTTATATACAGGGGCAGGTTGTTTATATATGCTCTGCAACTGAAATGCTAGTACTACTCTTCTATTACTCTTCTTTCCAGCTGTCTCCACTTCTCTCCCTAATTACCCTTACTAAGCCCAAAAAAAATCTGGTCCATTTTCATGCAATCCCTCTGATTATTCTACTGACCACCAGTTTCACCTTCCCTCTGCTCCCATTTGTTTCTGTTACCCTAGTCCCTTAGAGTGTAAGCTCATGGGATGTCTGCCTGAGCTTTTGGTTTAAAGTGATATATAACCTGGACAGTTATCCAATGACCAGGGTTTTATTTCCTTCTGTATCAGGTAAGTCTGCTGTTTGTGCATCCCCATTGTAAAGTGCTATGGAATTTGTTGGTGCTGTATAAGTACTTGTAACTGTAAGTAACTTTGTATTTCTGTAACTGTAACACTTCAATGTTCTTGAACCCAGGACATACTTGAAAACGAGAAATCTCAATGTATCCTTCCTGGTAAAATCCTTTTTATAAATAAATAAATAAATAAATTACAGCCGTTCAACTGGAGATGTGTCCAACTTTAACCCCTTCACTGCTGAGCCATTTCACGTCTTAAAAAAACCCCACTTTTTTTATTTTTTTATTTACTTTAAACATGGTCATGTTTGGTATCATTGGAAAGGCCATTGTCTGGCCTTTCTAATGATACCAAACATGACCCTGCTATCTGCCAACAGTTGGGAGATGTCGGGGTTCAAACGAACCCCCTATCTCCACTTAGGAGTCAGTGAGGACGTTCCCCACATGTCCTCAGCAGTGAAAGGGTTAACCATGCTGGTAGTAGATAAGGCCATAAATTCCTCCAGATCAACACAGGGTCCTTTTTTTTTTTTTTTTTTTTTTTCTTCATCGCCTTGGATAGCGTAACGGTTAAACCTAACAAACCGTTAACAATTACTGTGTTTTGGAAGCCTACTTTGCAGAACGTAAGTTTGGAAGCAGTTGGTTTGGGTACAAAGTGTTGGCTCTGAAGCATTAATTTGTAGCTCCTGGAAATGGTTAATCGAAGAACATTTCAAAGCCTTACATGAGTTGGAGGGCGTGATAATGACTGAGATCAGGACCTCTAGAGCTTTGGAGATTGTGACACCAGATAGCCACAGAAATTTTATGTCCTCCGGAAGGTGATGTGATGAAAGACTGCTCTTGGGACAGACCTTGAGGTCAAACGGGATAATATTTGAGTGGATTGGGGAAAGAGGAAGGGGTATGTAGTGATAACCTGACGAAGATCTAGTTCTGGCAGGATGTGTAATCCAACAGATCAACAAATTGAGTGGTTTAGTTTGAGTTAAGCCGTGATGACCATGACTGGTTATAGAAACAAAGGGGCTGTAGAATTTCAGGTCCTTTATCATGCAGCAAATATGTCTCTTGGAAGAAACCATGGATAACTTACATTTCTAGGAATGGAGTGACCAGGGAGACCATCTGTAATGTGAAAATCGACATCTAACAAGTGTTTGAATGTGGGCAGTAAAGCGAATAGAATCCGATTTATAAAGTCCTAGCCAGGTTTGATCTATTGGAGTGTCTTCTGGCTCACGAACCATAACCTGTCAGACATTTTAACAAAATAGTCTCTGTGCTTGTACTTTTATTTCTTCTGCCCTGTTCAGGGTTATTGCTATCGGAAGTGCATGTCCAGGTCATAAAGTAACAGATTGTATTTTTTTTTTTGGACAAATCCTTTTATTAATGCTGATGGGCAGTGCATGAAAAATGACATGCACTTAAATCAAGCTTTCAAATTGCCTATGGGGTGCCCAAAGTATGCGAAGAGGTAGACCCTGAAATCATGATCAGAGATGTGCTTCTAAACTGGTAAAAGACCAGGAATTCAGATGCTGAGGACTGAAAATTGTAGCATTGATAGGAAGGTCTCCGATGCCACCGTTGAACAAAACTGCATTTAGTCGTGCCGTGAGCTTGACGGCATCTCACAGGTAGGCCAGGAGCTCCTCCAAAAGTGTGCCAATCACATGACACTCCTTCAACCGCAAAGAACTACAGTTTATTATGTGTGTGGCGCAAAAATGCGACCCTGCAATGCTTAGTGCCAGGGATACCAATTCCCCCACCGCAAAACCATTAGTATAAAACTTTGGAAGTGTGTGTGTCTCCATTTTTTGCGTAGCCCTTGGCTACAAACACAAACTGATTCCGTTCTGATTATCTCTACTTCCCCCTCTACAATTTGAGCGTTGGCGACAGCTGCTTTTTTCTTCGTCATCCTAACTCTAGATTGTCTGTTCTGTTTTTAGCTGCGTTATCTTAAATTTCCATTGACTTTAGGTTTAAGTTTGTGCTTTTGCTTGTATAGACTTTCTTGGGATATATTGGCAGAGCTCGGTCAAAATGTGCTGATGTTGCATACACTGGTGAAAATCATTGTCGTAACGCAGCGAATGCAGGCGTTTCACAAAAGAATAATCCAGTCTTTGGGAAGCTGCTGCCACTCATTCTTTTGTGAAGCCTCAGCATTTGTTGGGTTTCCCATTGTTATAAAGGCAACACTTTCTGATGGTTCCGTGACTCCTGCACATGCCAAAAGCGTAACATGTTACACGTTATTTTTCAACGGAGTATCCCTTTTAGAGTTCATGTTTTTTTCCTCTTTGCCCTTAAATAATTGGACAACGCTGCTGATGGCCTCTGCCCAATTTATTTAGTTTATTTTTATTTTAAACTCCTTTTACTCCTCCTCCTCTTCAGCCTATGAACTCCCGAAACCTGAAGCTTCTCTGCGCAACTTGCGTAGTGTTTAGGAACCTCCAAATTACACAACACTACAGGACTTGCGTACTTTTTATTTATACAACTTCTGTAGCGCTTGCGTAGAACAATGGATTGGAGCTGTGCGCATGCACACATCTGATACATCGTCTTCCTCTTTGAGACCATTTGCTACAGGTCTCGGGGTAATGTTGGCATTCTCTCTCTGTGCTGATCTCAGCCTGGCTCCCTCAATTTCTGTCCTCAGGCATTCAATCTCACAGCCTTAGACTTTTACATTCCCATTGACTCTCCCACCAAGGTTAAAGAACATTGAATTGTTACAGAAATACAAACGAATAATGAAAAATAAAAAAAACAATATTAATATGTATCTTTTTGCTTTTTCTGTTTAAAAAAAAAAACATGTAACAGTGAATATATTCTTAAAAGCGGTGCATTCTTGAGGTATATTAATAGGGAGCTCTTAAGTGACTTTTGTATTGTAAGTAAGGTGCAGGTCCTGGATCGGGGGGGGTTATAGGATGGGGGAAGCAGTCTATTCAGATAGGATGGGGTAGCTTCCCAGAAAAGCTCTTACACCAGGTTGGAAAGGTGAAGGGTGCGTCTGGATTCCAGCAATGGCCAGTTTAGCTCTTTTAACATGTCACAATGGTGTGTACAAAGCGGCAGAATGATTACACAATGTAGTAAGTTTCTGAAGGTGTGTTTGCGGGGCCGTTGCATACACTACATCTCCGTAATCAATAGCCGGCATAAGCATTTGTTGTACAATCTGCTTTCTTAACGCGGGGCTCAGGCAGGATTTGTCTCTGTACAGGGCACCTAGTTTGCGGTAGAGTTTAGATGAGAGTTTTTCGATGTGGGGGGTCAAAGGATAGATTTGGGTCTAACCACATACCTAGATATTTGAGAGAAGCGACTGTGGTCAGCGTGCCAATGCATTTTTAACATGCGTTTAGGCGCACTTAATCACGGCTGCAGTAGCAGCAAATGACTGGCAATGACGGCCAATATACAAAGTACGGCCGCACGAAAGTCTGGCCGCGCAATGCAAATGGAAAATTAACGCATTTTTTGTGATAACGCTGAACCACTAGTACTGATGTACAGAGTGCGCTGCGTGTGCGTGATTAGAGGTCAGACACTGCTAATGTCCAGCCTACATAATGTCCAGACGCAGAAAGCGTTTTATTGACGATCCGTAAAAAATCACGCACGAAAATGCGCATCGTATGACCGTTTTCGCGCATTCCGTGAAAAAATTTGTCAATGCGTTTGGACGCACTTTTTGACGGTTGCTGTGAAATAATGCGTCCGTTTGCAATTTGTGTAGTTTAGGTGCTGTTCCAAAGAGCATTGTAACAGTTTTGTCAGCATTTAGAAAGGTTTATCTTCGATCCACTTTTCTACCTCTGTGAATTGTTCTTGCAACACAGGCTCCAGCTGCAGGAGATCTGGTTTGCTGGTGTAGATTAGTGTCGTCTGCGTACATGTGTACAGTTGAGGCTTTGCAGACATTGGGTGGATCATTTATGAATAGGAGGGGTGCTGAATATCGAGCCTTGGGGTACACCGCATGTGAGGGGGAGGGAGTAGCTGCCAGAAGTGGACACATGTTGCGACCGATCAGACACCTATTTTATTATTTATTTTTGTACCTTGTTACATTTTTAAAGCAAAGAACCTGATGGTGCCTCCTCTCTCTAACTCATCCTTCAGCATAGACCAATGGAAGTTGATGATAGTGATTTTTAATTTGATCTTTTCTTTAACAGAGCTTGACTAATCCCTATGGCCAGTTTGCCACTGGTGTTGTCTCAGCACCCAAATTTCTGTTTTTGTTCCCCCCCCCCCCAATGCTTACAAAGTTTAACATGACATTGTCGAGCCCTGTATAGAACATTAAAGTAGCAAATGAGCAATAGTTGTTTGGGGTGTGACCACTTCACTTTAAAAATAATCTCTAGCGTGATCTTGGAGTGCTCCTATGCAAGTCACAAGTCCAAAATAGCTTGTAGCATAATGCCTCCTTGTCCCCTGAATACTTTAAAAAAAGGTTAACAAATTAATGTCCTTTCCGGTTTCTAGATAGTTGATACCCCATTGTCAAAAGCATGTTTTTATGGTTTGGGCGCTATAGTGAGATGTAGCGTATGTGTATATATGTATTATTCAAAACAGAATTAAAAGCCTCCGCCAAATAATAAAGTTTTTATTATGAAGCAGTTCTCTGAATTGCTTTGTGTGAATAATATATATATATATTAGGATTATTATTATTGTGTTTATGTTGTTTATTATTATTATTGTGTTAGTGTTTATTATTGCAGAAGCCACTTGCACATCACAGCAATTCAATGAATTGCATCCCAGAGCTCCTGTGCCACATTTCCCATATGCAGCAAGGAATTCTGGGTAGGATATGCAAATGACATCTCTCACTTTTATGCATCCTGGGTCTGTTATTACACAGAACCCTAAAATCAATGCTATGCCGCATTGTGGCTTTCTAGCAGAGATCAGGTTTATGCAACTGGTCAAAGCCACTCCTAGGACAGCGCTGTTTCGGGTTTATTGAGCTGGTGCTGTAATCAAATGGATGGAGTTGACACACATGGATATTTTTATTTTTTTGCCCTCAATCTGGTTCCAAAAACGGGGTCACATTGTGCAGCACTGACCCAGTTTTTCCTCCTGTGGTACTTGAAATATAAAGAGCCTACACCTTGCCTCTAGGGAATTCACCTATTGGTTTTTTTTGTTTTGGGTAACCCTCTACCTCCCACTGGGCTGATGTTCTGCTGAATGTTATCCAGGACACTGGTTGCAAGGTGAAATCTAAATTCCTCAATAAGATAAAACATTAAAAGTAATATTGGGATCAGAGATGCGTGTCGCTGATATTATAAATTCGACTTCATCGGTCAGCCTGACTGCTGTCAGAAGCCTCTGCACAATGTAATATGTTTTTAAAACAACCCTATACTCTAGGGAATTCACTGATAGTGTTACTGGCCTCTTCTTCTTTTTGAAGGATTGATGGATGGATGTTGCTTAAGGTTTTGCTGACTTGATGGGCCAATGGCTTAAAGCGGTAGTCCCCCAACCATTGTCCTCAGGACCAACTAACAGGCCAGGTTTTAGGCTGGGGTCAGATGAGCTCACGGACTGCGCACAGTAACAGAAGTACTTTTTATCAGTTAATTTTGACTGAGAAAAAGAAACTGTATGCAGGGGTTTCTCTACGTCCGTCTATCTTTTTCACGTTGATGCCATTGTGACGTCCGTTGTACATGTTCTCTATTGACCCCTTTGAAAAGCTACGACGGACCAAAAAAGTGCGCTCTTCTGACGCGGGCCTTAAGGATCACCTTGGGGAAATGCAGACTGAATCTTACAATCACTGAGCAGCAAATCCTATCACCTGTGCTGTGCTTCAGATATCTGGAAAACCTGACCTTAAGTGGGCCCTAACGGGATGTACACCCTGACCACTTTTAGGCTAGGGTCAGACTGAGGCAGTGCGAACGCGCGTTCTGGCGCACTTAATCACGGCCGCACTAGCAGCAGATGCCGGGCAATGACGGCCAATATACGAAGTACGGTCGCACAAAAGTCCGGCTGCGCAACGCAAGTGGAAAATGAACGCATTTTTTCGAGAACGTTAAACCACTAGTACTGACGTACAGAGTGCGCTGCGTCCGCTAGCGGCGTGTGTGTGTGAATTGGAGATGTCAGACGCTGCTAATGTCCGGCCAACATAACGTCCAGATGCAAGAAGTGTTTTATTGATGATCCGTACAAAATCACAGATGAAACTGCGCATCGTATGACCGCTATTGCGTATTCCGTGAAAAAATACGTCCATTCTTCGAACGCACATTTTCACGGACAACGTGAAAAATGCGTTAGTCTGACCCTAGCCTTAGCTTTTTAAATTTGCCAAGATGTTTCAAGTATCTTCCCCCCCCCCACTCCGTTTAAAACTCCTAACGCTCAAAGATGACTGTGTTGTCACACTGTATCACCCGAAGGCCATTCCTGCCTGTATGCTTATAATACAGACCCTCACATGACATTGTGAGAGCTGAGTGACGCCATCTAGAATTCAGTGCGTGTGTGTGTTCTAAAAAAAAAAATAAAGTGTTCCTTTTTGTGAAGAGGTTAAAGGCAGTGGAACATTTTAGGCATAATGTGTGACTAATATTCTGTTAAGTGCACGTTGTTCAAGAGTATCTTTCATATATGGTGATTGGGCCATCTGAACTCTTCTTTCTAAAGGGATGAGCTCATGGTCATGCCATGCATTTTAGGCTAGGGTCAGACTGAGGCAGTGCGAACGCGCGTGCAGCCGCACTTAATCACGGCCGCACTAGCAGCAAATGACAGGCAATGACAGCCAATATACGAAGTACGGTCGCACAAAAGTCCGGCTGCGCAACGCAAGTGGAAAATGAACGCATTTTTTCGAGAACGTTAAACCACTAGTACTGACGTACAGAGTGCGCTGCGTCGGCTAGAGGCGTGTGTGCGTGATTGGGAGACGTCAGACGCTGCTAATGTCCGGCCAACATAACGTCCAGACGCAAAAAGGGTTTTATTGATGATCCGTACAAAATCACGGACGAAACTGCGCATCGTATGACCGCTATCGCGTATTCCGTGAAAAAATACGTCCATTCTTCGAACGCACATTTTCACAGACAATGTGAAAAATGCGTTAGTCTGACCCTAGCCTTAAGCGTGTGTTTTAGCATGACATAAATAACATCTAATAGAAAAACAAGGATCCCAGTGACCGCACATTGAGGGGTGCGTAGTATTCACAAACATGTCATCTACTCCTATATATACAGCCAGGAGTCAATGTGAGCGATCTGAATGAATCCTATTTTCCTGGGCCATCCTTCTCACCGCATTTGTCACTTGATGGACACATACAGGGTAATTCAAAGAGATCCGAATGGCTAGAGAAAGGTAACCGAATGCTGAAATTCAGCGTTAGGTTACCTTTCTTGGCCATTCGGCTATCCAGAGAGCAGGCAGTTCACCAAATCCTGGCGAATTGCCTGCACATACGTTGCCTGTTCGGTGTCTGTTTGAGGGCAGTGAAATCCCCATAGAGAAGCACTGCTTCGGCTATTCAGAGAACACAAACCAGCAGTGAAAGGTTCCCCTAATGCCCTGTCATTCGGTGGTTTTAATTCGGCAAGTTTATTCAGGAGAATCCCATAGGCTTCAATATTAAAAATATTCCTGTTTTAATTCAATATCTAATCGTTCATTATAAAATTATGCAGTAAAAAGTCTCTTTATAGATTTTATTTTTTTGGGATATTTTAAGCCTTTTTCTGGATATTGTTTTTAACCCTTTCGCTGCTGAGGCTTTTCCCGCCCCTGTGCTGAGGTCATTTTTTACCTGTTTTGCGCATCATGTTTAACCCCTTAAGGACCGAGGACGTACCATGTACGTCATTGCAGCGGGTCTCTCTTAGACCCGCTGACGTACATGGTACGTCCTGCCGTTTTTGAGCTGCTGGAAGCGATCGGATCGCTTCCAGCAGCTCAAACGCCATTGCAGGATGCCTGGGAGTCCAGGCATCCGTGCAATGGCCGTTAGAAGTGCCGGGGCACCATGTGATCGCTCCCCGGGAGCGATCTACACACGGTTGCACCGGAGAGGTGCCCGGCACTTCTACAGAGCGCTGGAAGCGATCGGATCGCTTCCAGCTGCTCTGAGCATATTACAAGGATGCCTCGACATCGAGGCATCCTTGTAATATACTTACCTGCCGCCGGTCCGTCCGTGATCGCTCCCCCCGAGCGATCACTTCCGGTAGCGGCAGGAAGTACTGAGTGCCACGAGGTATCGTGGCACTCAGTACAAAATCGATCACTTCAGTGATCAGGTGCTCTGCTGGGTGCCTCGAGGGATCAAGGCACCCAGCAGAGTAAAAAAAAGTGAAAAAAAAGTAAAAAAAAGTGTAAAAAAAAAGTAAAAAAAAGTGTGTAAAAAAAGTTGTAAAAAAGAAAAATAAATAAAATAAACTGACGGTTAGGGTTAGGGGTAGGGTTAGGGTTAGGGGGGTAGGGGTAGGGTTAGGGTTAGGGGTAGGGGTAGGGGTAGGGGTAGGGTTAGGGGTAGGGGTAGGGTTAGGGGTAGGGTTAGGGGTAGGGTTAGGGTTAGGGGTAGGGGTAGGGTTAGGAGGGTAGGGGTAGGGGTAGGGTTAGGGTTAGGGTTCTAAGGGCAGGGTCAGGGGTAGGGTTAGGGTTCTAAGGGCAGGGTCATCTTGGGGCTGAGTGGGATGTTCCTAGCCTGCCTCATCAGAGAGGCAGGCTAGCAACATCCAATCAGAAGTTAGAAAAAATCAAAATAAAATTCTAATTTGTCAGGTCAGGCCAATATTTTTGTAAATATTGGCTCTGACCTCTGTGATTCTCCCTCCCTCTCCTCACTTGTGTTTTGGTGAGCGAGAGAGAGAGATCAGATTTGACAGGTTAGAGATTTTAGTGAGATTTAGTGAGATTAGAAAAATTGAGGCAGATTTAGAGAGATTTTAGGGAGATTTAGAAGAATTGAGGCAGGTTTTAGAGGGATTTAGAGAGATTTAGGTGTTTATTTGTATTTTCTTGTGAAACCCAACGGTTCTTCTAAGAACCAACAATCCGCTTAATATATATATAATAATTATAAAATTTTATAATCTATTATATATAATGTCTGAGAGGGTGTACAGCGCCGAGGAGGCATATGCCATCCTGGCGTCAGAATCTGAGGCATCTGCGTCAGACTCAGACCCTCATTTCGACCCCGCTAACTGCTCAGAGGCGTCGCTAGATACATTATCTATGCTGGCTGATGTATCTAGTGATGTTTTCTGATGCAGATCCTGGGTCACCACCTGCCAGCAGGAGACGCACAGCTCCAGCTGAGGAGTGGGTAGTGCCTCATCGCCAGAGGCCAGATATCCCTCCTTTCACGGCAAATCCTGGCATCAATATTGATGTTGCAGGATTTACCGCCACACAGTTTTTGCAGGTGTTTATGGGATGATTTGTTGGGGCCACATCGTGGCCCAATCAAATCTGTATGCCCATCAGCATTGTGCTGCGAAGCCAGACTCCTACTTGGCAAGGCAGCAATGGACCCCGCTAGATGTGCCAGAATTTCTGAAATTCTGGGCACTTACTATGCTGAGGGCATCATAAAGAAGCCCTCAATTCGCTCCTGCTGGAGCAGTAGCCCCATCTGCTCTACCCCCATTTACCTCCAATCAATGT
This sequence comes from Leptobrachium leishanense, assembly GCA_009667805.1. Lineage (NCBI taxonomy): Eukaryota > Metazoa > Chordata > Amphibia > Anura > Megophryidae > Leptobrachium > Leptobrachium leishanense. The sequence continues at coordinate 307,530,691 of CM019067.1, forward strand.
CACGTAGAAGGTATGAAAACATTTTGCGTTTCATGCACTTCAGTGACAACAGCCTGTGCTCCCCTAGAGAGCATCCCCAGTTTGACAGGCACCAGACTTTTACATTTTATTCGTACATTTTTATGTTCTACAATTGGTGCTGTATTTTGCCAAAATCTTTGCACACCTATGCATTGGGGGCATGGGTGTACTCAGGAGATCTTGCAGAAAACAACCTGGAGAGTTTTCATGCAGTAACAAACAACAGGTCTGCTAAGGCTAGGGTCAGACGAGCGTGATTTCTACGGACTGTACGTCCGTGCAGTACGGACATCGTCAGTACGGAAGACGCAGTAGTGGTCACACAGTCCGTTTTTTCACTGACATTTATTTTTTGACAGATGTAGGAGGGACAATAAATTCAATTGCAAAACCATTTTGTCCGTGAAAAAATGCAGACGTATAAATGCAGTCCGTCTGACCACGTTCCATCACTCACACACAAAAGCTATGCAGACGTTGCGGACGCAGCGCACTTTGTGCGGCCGTTCTAGCGGTTCTACGTTCTTGCCTGCCTTGCGTCCGTGGGCCGCGGCCGTTGTGCGTCCGCAGTTCAGTGCGGACGTACTTCGTGTGTCGGGCTCCATTGGACTTTATGTCATGCTATCACGGACGTACTTTTAGGCGCGATCACGGACGTGAACACTACGCTCGTCTGACCCTAGCCTAAATCACAGTCCAAAACTACTGTGGGCGTAAAAATCTGAAATTTGAAAAATTACCGCCACACACCTTGTTGCCAAATGTTTTGGGCTAAAACCGTTGCATCCATGGCATCAAAGCACTCCATATGCAATACCTTGGGGTGTCAACATAACAAATATAAACAATTTTCTTGGCAATAATTCAAACTGGGGTATGCGGTAGACCCAAAACCAAAGATAGGCCTAGCTGAAGAAATAATCTCAATTTCAACTCTAATGACAAAGTCATAAAAATTGTATTTGAACCTTCCCAAAATCCTGGAACCTAGGCATGGGGGCATGGGTGTACTCAGGAGATCTTGCAGAAAACAACCTGGAGAGTTTTCATGCAGTAACAAACAACAGTGTCTGCTAAATCACAGTCCAAAACTACTGTGGGCGTAAAAATCTGAAAATTGAAAAATTACCGCCACACACCTTCTCAAATGTTTTGGGCTAAAACCGTTGCATCCATGGCATCAAAGCACTCCATATGCAATACCTTGGGGTGTCAACATAACAAATATAAACAATTTTCTGGCAATAATTCAAACTGGGGTATGCGGTAGACCCAAAACCAAAGCTAGGCCTAGCTGAAGAAATAATCTCAATTTCAACTCCAATGACAAAGTCATAAAAATTGTATTTGAACCTTCCCAAAATCCTGGCAAACCTATGCATGGGGGCATGGGTGTACTCAGGAGACCTTGCAGAAAACAACCTGGAGAGTTTTCATGCAGTAAAAAACAACAGTGTCTCCTAAATCACAGTCCAAACTGATGTGGGTGTGAAAATGAAAAATGACCACCAAACAGTATCTAATTTGTTGGAGCAAACGGATGCATCCATAGCATAAAAACAACTCCATTTACAATACTTTGGGGTGTTAGCTTACCAAATATATGCACGTTCATAAAACTGGGGTGTATAAAAAGGCCCCTAAAAAGAAGATAAGCAAAGAAGATACTGTATGTCAAATTAGAAAATTGACAAGCACATGTCAAAGATTGGCGTAGCACCCAAAAACAAACAGAAAAAATCTATATATGGGTGGTATCAATTTACTCAGAAGATGTTGGCTGAACATATGGGTGTTTTTGGCAGTAACCCATAACTGGATTTGACAATTCATGCCTAAAGTACAATGTGTGTGAAAAAATAACACAAAAAGTGACTACCTGAAAGTTTGACAAAGAGCTAGTGCATGGAAGTGTTAAAATACAACTCTTTGAAGCACCCTAGGGTGTGCCCTTCTAAAAATATATGGTTTGATGGGGGTAAATTACTTTGGCCGGCTTCAAAAATGTCCCAAATAGGACATGGGTGCATGATGACGAAATGTGAAAATTCCAAGTTGGAAAACTGAAATCGCCCCCCAAATAAGGCCTTTTAGCCCCCAAATGACCCGACATACCTATACTTGGGTGGTATCAATTTACTCAGAAGATGTTGCTGAACATATTTTGGGGTGCTTTTTGGCAGTAAACCTTAAAGTTCACAGTACATGTATTCTTAAATTACGTTCAAAAAAAAAAAAATCACCAAAATTTTTTTTTTTTCAAACTTTGGCATAGATTTGTGGTAAAAATGGTTTGCATGGAAAGAGTCAAAATACCCCAAGTTTAATACCTTGATTTGTGTACTTTAAAAAAATATGTATATGTGGAGGGTTATTCAGGAATTAGTGACAGATATCAGTGTTACAATGTCACTATCACTAGTTTTGAAAATAAACTCTTTGGAAATGGCAAAGTGCTACTTGCACTTATTGTTGCATAAAATAAGGAAAAAAGCGAGGAATATGTAAACATTGGGTATTGCTAAACTCAGTACTAAATTAGAAACTACTAAGGAATAAAAAATTTTTGACGGTTGTTGATACATAAGAAATTTTGGGGGTCAAGTTTCGAAAAAGTGGTGTTTTTTCAATTTTTGTGTCATATTTCACAATATTTTTTTATAGTAAAATTATATTGAAATGATGAAAAAAATGGTATCTTTATAAAGTCCATTTAGTGACGAGAAAAACAGTGTAAAATATTGTGTGGTTACATAAACGAGTAAGAGGAAAATTTGAGTAAACACTAAGAGCGCAGAAACGTAAAAACAGCTGCGGTCATAACGAACGGACGGATTTGTGTAAACCGCCCGGTCACTAAGGGGTTAAACGTGTTTTGAAGGCTTATTTAGATATATGACACCGACATATTATATACGTTCTTTCCGTCAGACTCGGTAGATTCATAATATGTCATTATTATATGTATACGTTATGTCATGTCTGATATTATACAAAAAATGCAATAAAATATGTATTTTCAATAATTTACAACGTGTAAAGGTTTTTTTCCACATTTTAACATGCAAGCAATTGCGGTTATATTTGTGTATGGGGTGCGCTTGTTAAAAAAATTAGAGATGGGGTCTCGTTACATTTTTTTTTGGGGAAAATGACACTATTTTTAACAAACGCACCGCATACAAAAATCGTTAGTGCAGCATCATTGTTCACATATAATTGAAATGGGAACAATATTGCTGCATTAACAAACCCAAAAAAAAGAAAAAAAAAGTGTTTATTTATTTATTTATTTTTTTTTTTTTTTTTTTTTTTACAACATTTTTAACTTTCATGTTTGGTATCGTTGGAACGGCCATGCTCTGGCCGATCCAACGATATCAAAATTTAACCCCTAGCTGCCACGGATCGGGAGATAGGGAGTTCCAATGAACTCCCTATCTCCACACTTGGTGGCAGTTAGGGGTTAACTGTAGGACTGGCGTCATCGTGCTACGCACGATGACGCCAGTCCTCTGGGGGAGTTCCCGGAAGCTTGGCCGACATCCAAGATGTCGGCCAGCTCCCGGGAAGGATCGCGAATCGGCGCTTTTCAGCGCCGATTTGCGATCCAGCTCCCCAGGGGTTAATGCCAGGCATCATTTGGAAGGGCAGGCTGTGCCCTTCCAAATGATGCCTGGGTTAACCCCCTGTGCGCCGCCGATCGGGAGGGAGAGAGGTCCGAAGGCCTCCCCCCCCCCCCCTCCCTTTCAGGCGCCTCCTCCGCACATGCGGGGGGGCGCCTGAATTAGGTGTCATCGCGCCCCCGCGATGACACCTAATAATGGCGGCTGCTGGTCCGGATGCCGGGCTGACATCCAGGATGTCAGCCCGCACCGGAGGGCCAGCGATCGGCCGGAACCCGGCCGAACGCTGACCCCAATGTGAGAGGACGCGCTCAGCGCGTCCTCAGCACACCAGCGGTAATGCTGAGGACGCGCTGAGCGCGTCCTTAGCATTGAAGTGGTTAAAGTTTACTTTTTTTCTGTAACAGCCCCTCCTTTTAGTATCATACATTGGATCTTTATATGTAAATTTCAGACATTTTCGCTCAGTAGTTTCTTTGCAAACAGTGTTTCACTTTTCAAACATTCAAGCAAACTGTTTTGCTAATTTATTCACTCCACTTGTCTGCGGTGTCGGGCTTTTTCCGGTGGCTTCCCTGAGTGTCGGCTCCTGCTCAGGTTTTTCCGGCGTCTTCGATGGGTTAATCCAGATGTTTTTGCATGTTTTCGGCGTGCATTCGCTGGGTTTTTGCAGTGACTTTTCGTCAGGTTTGTGGTGCTTGCTGAATACACCGCAGGGTCGCCGAAATGGGATTGCCGAATGGCAGCTCCTTACTGTACATGATCTCATTAATGTCCTGGTAGCAGAAGAATAACGAGCTATTCCAACCTTGCTCTTGATTTGCACCCCCTCGTTATTTAGCAATGCCTATCGATATTTAAGGCTAGGGACAGATGAGCGCATTTTCTGCGGCCACCGTCAAAATGTACGTCGATGCGTGCGCACGCATTTTTTCACGGAATACGCTTAAGTGGTCAGACGATGCGCAATTCTGGACGTATTTCATGACGGTGGGGTAAAAAGAAGTCTAGGGAAATCCGGCTGTTTGAACGTATGTAGGCCGCACACTAGCAGCGTCTGACGTCTCCTAATCACGCACACACGCTGCCATGCGCGCCAGCGCACTTTGTACGTCAGTAGCAGCGGTTTCACGTTCTGAGAAAAATGCGTTCATTTGCCGGTTGCGTGGTGTCAGCGCACCTTTGTACGCACGTACTGCGTATATTGGCCGTCATTGGCCGTTATGTGCTGCTACTGCCGCCGTGATTTAGTGCGCCTGCACGCGCGTTCCGACTGCCCCACTCTGACCCTAGCCTAAGGCTAGTGTCAGACGAGTGTCTTTGGAGAGCGGAAGGAACTCTCCGTGAGAGTGGACGTTCCTTCCATTCGACGCCCGTCTGGCCACCTCATGGCATTTTTCTGTACTCTTTCTACTTCTTTCCCCACTGAGAATGGAGAATCACGCTTTGCAGCTCCGTCAACGCGCATCGTAGCGCTTTGCCAGAGCGGCTTGATAACAAACACTTGTTGCGCGCGCATTTCGTGCGCATACGGCTAGGGTCAGACTGAGGCAGTGCGAACGCGCGTGCAGCCGCACATAATCACGGCCGTGCTAGCAGCAGATGCCGGGCAATGACGGCCAATATACGAAGTACGGTCGCACAAAAGTGCGGCCGCGCAACGCAAGTGGCAAACAAACGCATTTTTTCGAGAACGTGAAACCACTAGTACTGACGTACAGAGTGCGCTGCGTCCGCTAGCGGCGTTTGTGCGTGAATAGGAGACGTCAGACGCTGCTAATGTCCGGCCAACATAACGTCCAGACCCAAAAAGTGTTTTATTGATGATCCGTACAAAATCACGGATGAAACTGCGCATCGTATGACCGCTATCGCGTATTCCGTGAAAAAATACGTCCGTTCGAACGCACTTTTTCACGGACAACGTGAAAAATGCGTTAGTCTGACCCTAGCCTACACAACCGTGTGTCCAGCCCCATTGCAGCGTCACAATGCTGTGATGGATGACTGTATAGGCGCACATAGCGTGCTTATCTGACGCCAGCCTAAACCCTGGTGTTACATTATTTTGTTTTTGCAAAATCCCAATGCATTGAATGTAAACCCGATTTTGGGAGAAAAAATCCCTGGAACACTCGGTGAAGAGCGGCGCGATACACCGCTTCCCCCCCCCCCACCCCCATGTGCATCTGAACACTGCGAATAAATTGTTGCCAGTTTTCTTTTGCAAATCCTTCCGCCATCTGAAGTTCTCTTCCTCACGTGAGCTCCTGCAGAACTCGAACCTGGTGGCACCTGGCTCCGTAGTGTCCGAATGGGCTCATAGAGCTAATAACCGTAGTTCCACTGCCATTCTCCTCCTCCAGCTTAAAGTGTTACGACTTGAGCTGCTGACAAAGCGCCTCGGTCGGAGTACAGGTGTTAGTTCCTCATTTGCGGCTCACTACTATTTGTGCGCGATATTTCCATTTGTGGCGGTCTTTAACTGCCCATAGTGTCCTGGCATTGGTCGTGATTAGGCACTCCTGATGCATTCCGCTTTGTCGGCAAAAATGTTTGACGCTTTAAAGGGACACTGCCACTTGCATGATATGTAACTAAACTACTTGTGCATCACAAACAAAACACCTGCTACTGTTTTTCGGCGTTTTCTTTGCAGTAATTTTTTTTTTTTTTTTTTAATCTTTCTATTTTGTGGAATTTTCCCATGATGCAACATTTACCAATCTTATAACAGTTAATGAGGTGGAAGAGTGAATGTTTAGAGAAGGCTATTGTGTTCTCCAATCTCCAGGCTAATCAACAGAAAATAATGGCAGCTGAATGAGAACACAGGGAGCTTACAAGACTTCTAATCTAACACGTGGTGGGGGCAGTTTACAACAAAATATTGCACAATGGATGCACCCATTGATTCAGAGAGAAATATTTTAACTAAACCTAAAAGAGAACCAAAATCACATGTAAGGGTTTTTTGGATTTTTTTTCTTCATTTGGTGCTAGTGGCCCTTGAAATTTTTAGCTTTCATAAGATTGATTGACCTACACCTCCTCACATGGCATTTTTCTGTACTCTTTCTACTTCTTTCCCCACCCCCCCCCCCTTTAGGTTACTGTTACACCTTGCTCATGCTCGCGAGCTCCTTCTGGTTGCTGTAGGCCTGTGCTGATGTATTTCCAGGGGTCAAGTACAGGGGGAACTTGTGGGAACTCAGTTCCTGCACTATTTTTTTCAGAGGGAACGGAGTTCCCATTGGTGCCATACACTATAAAGCTTGTAATCAGGTGGCCAATCATATCTTTACCTGTTATCAAATATTTTCGCTAAAATCCACTTGCGTAAAAAAATATATCAGTTATGAGACTGTGTTTGTGTTACGTGCCAGATGATAAGCGCTAAGTGGGGGACAGAATCTCAGTTTCCTCACTACTTTTTTTAGGACTTGACCCCTGTGTATTTCCACTTCCCTTATTTGTGGACAATCCTAGTAGCACGTATTCCTATTGGTGGGTGTATGTGCTCTGCAGCTGCCTACCACTGGCTATTTATATAGGCTGGTGCCTTCGTTTGGGTGCATACAGATATTGTACAATGGATTATGACCCCTGTGTGTAATCTGTATTGCTCTATCAGCTACTAGGTTCTGTTACTTACCCCAGAAAGGTTACTTTGACCTCATAATCCCCTGCCTGTAGAGGAAGTCTTAGAGTTATTCAGAGAAAGGTGTAAACCAGGAGAATGACTGGAGAAGCAAAAATTCTAGGTCATAATGGCCAAACCAGAAAAATTCTCCCATTTATCTCCCTTTCCAAATCGTCTATTTGGTCTAATTTGTTCATTCTCCTGGTTTTCACTTATCTCTGAATAACCCTGTTAGAGTGGGTAGATATGCTAAAAATCCAGGCTCGAAGAGAGATTATGTAACAAGTGTTGACATAATTGTATACATTCATAGAATGTTGGTTAGCAAGAATCCAATGTGTGTAACACCTGCAATGGTAAACGTGACCGGCCTCAGGTTATTAACAAGGTCCTCATGTTTTCCAAATGTCTAGACTTCATTCCATTTCTTGGTGTTTATAAATATTTGTGAAGATCACATGTCTCTGTAAATTTGTGAATTTATAAAGAATTCTTCAGTTTTTCACATAACGGGCAACATTGCTGCAACGATAATTGCTCTGCGAAACGCGTGTCCCGCGGTGGGACTCATTTGATACAAAATGACTAACCTTGTGTCTTGGTAACCCAATTTTCCAGGTGTCCTGGGTATGGTTATGAAATTATGCAGCTATTAAGTATAATTATAGCCAATTATGTGAAGGATAATGAGCTTCCAGGCAGACGTCCTCTCTGAATACTTGAAGAGATTCCAAGAGATGGAATTCAATTCGCACCTAGAGTCAGACGTGCTATGGTCGACCATTGTCTGATTTAAATAGGTTAATTAACCCCTGTGCTACATCCTTTATCCTAGGGGACATGAGGTCTTTGGATTCCTCTCAAGCGCAAATCTTAATGCCATGAACACCTTAAGAACAACCCTGCTACGTTTTGGATTCTGCAACACAGGCTTTTGTGGGGAAGTCATGTCTTTGCAGACACTGATCCATGTCTGGTTGCAACTCTTTGGTGCAGAGATCTCGTACTCTGGTGCCTCCATGTTTCTGAACTACAAATACCATGAATCTCTGGCCATGTATTGCATTCAAAGAATTCTGGGAATTGTAGGCCATAAACCTTTTTGAGGGCCAGAGTTTGAGATCTCTGCTGTGTCTTTGTTTTTTTTTTTTTTTTTTTTTTTTTTTTAATCCAAAAATTCTGGGAATTGTAGATATTGCTGACAAAGTTTGCGGGTTCAGGAGCTCTGTTTTTAGACTACGATCAACCTACCCTTTGTCAAGTTGTGTGTGGGACAAGTCTGGAACTGGGTTCCAGTGTCATACCATCTTGATGGATGGATGCAGTTGTAAAACACACAAGCTGGTATTGATGTCGTCTGGTTAAATATGTAACACTTTATGATCTAGAACAGTGGTTCCTAACCGCGGTCCTCAAGTCCCCCTAACAGGCCAGGTTTTAAGGATCACCTTGTGGAAATGCAGACCAATTCCTGCAATCACTGAGCAGCAAATCCTATCACATGTGTTGTGCTTCAGCTATCTGGAAAACCTGACCTGCTGTGGGTACGTGAGGACCGCAGTTGGGAACCACCGATCTAGCGGTCTGATCACCATAAGGCCGGGTTCACACCTGCATGTTCCTCAAACGTGCGCAAAACGTGTTTTTTTTTTTTTTTTGTTTTTTTTTTTTATCCAAAAATTCTGGGAATTGTAGATATTGCTGACAAAGTTTGCGGGTTCAGGAGCTCTGTTTTTAGACTACGATCAACCTACCCTTTGTCAAGTTGTGTGTGGGACAAGTATGGAACTGGGTTCCAGTGTCATACCATCTTGATGGATGGATGCAGTTGTAAAACACACAAGCTGGTATTGATGTCGTCTGGTTAAATATGTAACACTTTATGATCTAGAACAGTGGTTCCTAACCGCGGTCCTCAAGTCCCCCTAACAGGCCAGGTTTTAAGGATCACCTTGTGGAAATGCAGACCAATTCCTGCAATCACTGAGCAGCAAATCCTATCACATGTGTTGTGCTTCAGCTATCTGGAAAACCTGACCTGCTGTGGGTACGTGAGGACCGCAGTTGGGAACCACCGATCTAGCGGTCTGATCACCATAAGGCCGGGTTCACACCTGCATGTTCCTCAAACGTGCGCAAAACGTGTTTTTTTTTTTTTTGTTGTTTTTTATGTGCGTTCGCGGCTATGCGCACCAAAAGAAGCTCCTGGACTTCTTTGGGCGCAGGATGTTTTAAAGCGCGGTCCTGCGCGCTTTAAAACGCCCAGGTGCGCAAGGTTCCCATTGAAGAGCATGGGATTTCCCTGTCCATGCGTTTTAAAGTGCCCAGGAACACGCTTTAAAACGTATAGGTGTGAACGGGGCCTAAGAGGGTCTTGGTAGGTCACCAAAATAATGCAGAGTTTGTTGGCGATGGATGTGCCCGGCTGATTGTATTCGTCTTCAGGTGCTGCATATCTTTCAACTGTACATTAAAGGTTACTATCAAATCTTCCCTGAGCCATTTGACAGGGACTCCAGTGGCCCCCACTTCTCTGCAACTGCCCCCCCAGTGCTGTATACACTGCCAATAATGAGCAAGAAAAAAACAGTAATTTTAAACCAGGCTGAATTCTTACGTCAGTAGTGGGGAAATTAATGGAAACCATGTTAAAGGAAAGGATTGTTGAACATCTAAAAACACATAGATTACAGGATCAGAAACAACATGGGTTTACCTCAGGGAGATCATGCCAAACTAATCTTATTGATTTTTTTGATTGGGTAACAAAAATAATAGACACAGGTGGTGCAGTAGACATTGCTTATTTAGATTTCAGTAAGGCTTTTGATACTGTTCCGGATAGAAGGCTGATCAATAAATTGCAATCTTTGAGCTTGGATTCCAATATTGTTGAATGGATTAGGCAGTGGCTGAGTGACAGGCAACCGAGGGTTGTGGTAAATGGAGTTTATTCGGCGCAAGGTCTTGTTACCAGTGGTGTACCTCAGGGGTCAGTACTTGGACCCATTCTCTTTAATATTTTTATTAGTGATATTGCAGAAGGTATTAATGGAAAAGTATGTGTTTTTGCTGATGACACAAAGATTTGTTACAGGGTTGACGTTCCTGGAGGGATCAGCCAAATGACAAATGATTTAGGTAAACTAAAATGATTGGAGCTGTGGCAATTGAGTTTTAACCCCTTTAAGGCGCCACCCCTGCGTACACCTCGATTACGGCAGCGAGGTGTACAGGTACGCTCCGCCGACCGGTGCGGTCACGTGGCACTGATTCCGAGCCCTCCCCGCAGCCGGCGTGCAGTGCGTGTCATTGGCTGCAGGGGACGGCTTGATTTCAGGCCGTCCCTGTGCAGCCAATGATGCACGCCACGAGTCAGCACGCAGGCTGCGGGGAGGGGCCCCGAGTACGCCCCGCGTCTTCAAAGCCTGCCCGCCGCCAGGATGTCATGGAACGTCCTGCGGCATTAAAGGGTTAATGTGGATAAGTGCAAGATAATGCACCTGGGGTGTAAAAACCCAAGGGCTGAATATAGAATATTTGATAAAGTCCTAACCTCAACATCTGAGGGTTGGGATTTAGGGGTTATTATTGCAGAGGATCTAAGGGTAAGTAGTCAATGTAATAGAGCAGCAGGAAATGCTGGCAGAATGCTTGGTTGTGTAGGGAGAGGTATTAGGCTAGGGTCAGACCAGCGCACTTTTAACGTGCGTTCTGGCGCACATAATTATGGCTGCACTAGCAGCAGATGACGGGCAATGACGGCCCATATACGATGTACGGCCGCACAAAAGTCTGGCCGTGCAACACAAATGGAATTTGAACGCATTTTTTTTTGAGAAAGCTGAACCGCTAGCACTGATGTACTGAGTGCGCAGCTGCGTCATAGCGGCGTGTTTGCGTGATTAGGAGATGTCAGACACTGCTAATGTCCAGCCAACATAACGTCCAGACGCAAAAAGAGTTTTTTATTGACGATCCGTACAAAATCACGCCCGAAAATGCGCGTCGTCTGATCGTTTTTGCACATTCCGTGAAAAAATACGTCCATGCGTTCGGACGCACTTTTTCACGTTCGCAGGGAAAAATGCTTTCGTCTGACCCTAGCCTTAGCAGTAGGAAAAGGGAAGTGCTCATGCCACTGTACAGAGCACTGGTGAGACCTCACTTGGAGTACTGTGTGCAGTACTGGAGACCGTATCTCCAGAAGGATATAGACATCTTAGAGAGAGTTCAGAGAAGGGCTACTAAAATGGTGTACGGCTTGAAGGAGAAAAGTTACCAGGAAAGACTTAATGATCTTAACATGTATAGCTTGGAAAAAAGACGAGACAGAGGAGATATGATAGAAACATTTAAATACGTAAAGGGAATCCACAAGGTAGAGGAAGGGAGTATATTTAAAAGGAAACAAAGTAGCAAAACAAGAGGGCTTACAGGGTTATTCAAAGAGATTCGAATTGCTTGAGAAAGGTAACCGAACGCTGAAAATCAGGGTTCCGTTACCTTTCTTGGTCATTCGGCTATCCAGAGAGCCGGCAATTCGCCAAATCCTGGCGAATTGCCTGCACATACGGTGCCTGTTCGAGGGCAGCATAATTTCCATGAAAAAGCACTGCTTCGGCTATTCAGAGAACACAAACCAGCAGTGAAAGGTTCCCCTAATGCCCTGCCATTCGGTGGTTTTCATTCGACAAGTTTATTCAGGAGAATCCCATAGGCTTCAATGTTAAAAATATTCCTGTTTTAATTCAATATCTAATAAACCGTTTATTATAAAATTCTGCAGTAAAGAGTCTCTTTATAGGGTTTTTTTTTTTTTTTTTCAGGATATTCTAAGCATTTTTCGGGATTTTTAAGTTTACTTATTTTTTCTGTAACAGCCCTTTTTATTATCATTCCCTGGACCTCTTGTAAATTTCAGACATTTTCGCTCAGTAGTTTCTTTGCAAACAGCGTTTCACTTTTCAAACCTTCATGCAAATTGTTTTCCTAATTTAATCACTGCCTTCATCTGCGGTGTCGGCTTTTCCTGGAGGCTTCACTGCTCGGGTTTTTCTGGCATCTTTGGCGGGTTAATCCAGATGATTTTGCGGGTTTCGGCGTGCATTCGCCGGCTTTTTGCGGTGACTTTTTGTCGGGTTTGCGGCAGCTTTTCCCTGCGCTTCAATGGCCCTGTGGTGCTTGCTGAATACACCGCAGGGTCGCCGAAATGGGATCGCCGAATCGCACCGAATTGAACGTAAAGTCACCGAACATGCGGTGACTTTTCGATTCTCTTTGAATAACCCTGATAGTCTTAGAGGGGCAAAGGTTTAAAAGTAACATCAGGAAGCGTTATTTTACTGAGAGGGTGGTGGATACATGGAACAGCCTTCCAGTTGAAGTGGTAGAGGCCAAAACAGTGATTGCATTTAAAGGGACACTCTAGTCAACATGACCACCTAAGCTTATTTTTAGGTGGTCATGATGCCCGGAGTATGCCGCCCTCTGTCCCCCCTCCCTCCGCTCAGCGGTTCAGCTGTAAATGCTGAAAACAGCTGAGAGGCGGAGAAATTTACTCCGCCCTCCCAGCTGTCAGTCAGCATAGCGGGAATCCTATTTCCCGCTTCTGCCGACTTTTGCCGAGGTAGGAGACGTCCTCGCGCTGAAAGCGATGTCTCCAATTCACAGCAGAAGCTGGCGGCTCCCTCCTGAGGGTTAGTGTTGCGCGTAACACTAATCCTCAGAGGGAGCCGGGAGGAAGCCTGCCGATTGGCTGGTTTACGTGAGAGGCGCGCTTCTCACGTAAACCAGAAGGCAAGAATGACGGGAGCGGAAGAGGAGGGAGGTGAGGTATGAAAAAAAAAAAAGACGCCGCTGGAAACAAGAGGATTTTAGGGTAAGTATTACAGTTACAAAAAAAAAAAAAAAAAAACGAACGATTTATTAAGGGAGTAGGGATAGATTAAGGTTACAAAACGGGGGGGGTTTTATTAGAGTGTCCCTTTAAGCAAGCATGGGATAGGCATAAGGCTATCCTAAACAAAAGATAAATCCAGGGATAGTATCCATGTAATTGGGCAGACTAGATGGGCCGAAAGGTTCTTATCTGCCAATATTTTCTATGTTTCTTTGTAATTCACCGAACCAAGGAGAACCCAGCTTATATCATCTTTGAGTGGCAAAATGGAAGTCACAAATACAAGGCTATTAATTGATACATAGAATAACACTGGAATTCAAAGCTGCACAAGAATTGCTACAATGTGATTACTAGAACCTGCATTCCGCTAGTCCTTTCTAATAGTCTGTTTTATGCCACTGAAGAACTGCTGCAAAAATCCAATCCTATTTTCAAGACTTGTTGGGAATGTTGCCCCTCTTTCAGTTTAAAACGGATTATGTACATAAATTTATAGATCTGGCAGCTGATTTCACAGTATTCTGGGCAGAATTTGGGATGTGCTTGCTTTCTATTTTTATCACAATCAAAAAAAGCTTCCATTCATTCTATTAACCTTGACGTTGACATTAATGAATCCGTCAATGGATTTGCATGAAAATTGTCAGGATAACATTTTACGCTTTTCTTTTTCAGTAAGAATGGATATTTTATTGTTGCAAATTATATTGAGGGCAAAAATGGCAAATTTGCAGAAAGGGAAAAATGACAAAGACCATCAAAAGACCATCAAAGTGTGTCTTCTTAATGAAACATTTTTAAAGGCACACTCTACTCATCCTGAACACTTCACATCCTTCCTGACCACTTTATAAAATGTGAAGGGGCACTTAAAATATCAGTGTAAGCGTTGAACAAGGACCTTGTCACCCGACATTGGAGTATGGCTGGGCACGCCTATGATCTCCCACCTGTACTAGATAAAGCGGGAAATCGATTGGATTAGGGATACACTGGCTTTACAGCTGGATGTAAAAAGCCTTAAACATGTATTGAGCAGAGTGCTCAGGGCACTGTCCCAATCAAATATTGGACAATTGTATATCCTTTTATCTTAACGTCACAAGTATATATTTGTGGAAATCTGACACACAAGGGTATTTTTCAAAGCTAAAAAAAGGGCTATCAGTCTTGCCACGATTACATGTCCCGTTTTGCATTGACTTAATGAGTAGTTGTCTTAAAGGCAATCTGTTGCTTACCTGTTGGCAGATGCCCAAATTAATGGCTTGTTTTTAAATCCTTTTTTTTCAGGGTTTTAATTGTGGTATTGGTAGCATCTCTGAAGTTTTTAGCATGGGGAGGGGTGGTACCAGAGATGACAAACATAACTGGTGTACTTATTTCTCTGGTTTGTAGTAAGGCGATGGCATTTTCCAGAAAATACCCTATAGACCTGAGCCCAACGTGTGTCTTCCAGGAAACGCCTCTCCTCTGTTAAGCACATCCCTTCACAACATGTGCTAAAAGTGGCCAATGCTTTGTTTTGCGCAAGTATACGTAGCTCGACATGTTGACGTCTTTATTGTATCATTTGGTGTTGTGCAAGGCTTGTTACAGTGCATCTCATTCCTTCAGATATCCCACAATAAAGTCCAGACCAGTACATTCAGGTGGCTATTTTTTTTTGGAAATGTCAGCCCTACACCCCACCCCCTCCTGCCAAAAAAAGGCACATCTGGATTGTCATTGACTTGGGCAATGTGTGGCATGTCGCTCCAACTTGCTGGAAGTAACACAGTGCTATTTCAAACGGGCAGCTATTCCATGGTGCTAATCTCATGGCTTTGCTGTTGTCCTAGGGGTGCGGCTGCTCCTAGAGCATGCTGAGCATGAATGCGCTCAACATAAGAGGGGTATGTTTCCTGAAACATTCCTTATTTTTATTAATTTGCAATCTGTAACGAGAACTTTGAATTTATAGCATACATGACTGTGACAGAATCTACCGTCACTTGGGCATCTGGAGGGGGCTGTGGGCTAGCCTCCTGCCCACCGACTATATGGCCCGTGAAAGAGACAAATGGGGGAACTGGTGGACCTTTTTAAATATATTTGGTTTTCATGGTTGTAAACCTTACCCAGCAAACTAAAGTTATTCTTATTAAAGAAAAAAAATGCATTTGCACTTATCCCCATTTATACCGTGTGAAACACCATACAGAGGATTTGGTTTCTTACTAATGGCCATTCTAAGATTAAGCTCGCCCGCAAAACGTCAAGGCACCTCTAATGAGGGGGAGTCCTATCCAAAAATGAAGCCACAGGCTGCTGTATAGCAAACCATACCTGCTCATGCTGCTTGTCAGACATGAGATAGACTGGTGGGCCTTTTATTTATGCTCCCCCCCCCAGAAACAAAATCCACTTTGGGATCAAAAACAAAGACACGGAGCGGGATCTTGCTGCAGGGATGACCTGGCTGGAAGTAAATTAAAACATACATAGTACAGGAGGGGTGGGGTCGTGCCTATTCCCCGATTTGGGGGGGGGGCTGCAACCACCAAATGCATCCAGCCCAACGACATGTGTAAAACATAACAAAGAAAAAAATGTCATCTGCGCTTATTCCCATTATACCGTGTGACACACAAAACAGAGGATTTGATTTCTTATTAATATGGTTTGCTATACAGCAGGCTGTGGCTTCATTTTTGGGTAGGACTCACCCTCATTATAGATGCCTTGACGTTTGGCGGGTGAGCTTAATCTTTTAATGGCCATTAATAAGAAACCAAATCCTCTAACTGTTTTGTTTTCACACGGTATAATGGGAATAAGCGGAAATGACATTTTTTTCTTTGTTTTACACATGTTGTTGGGCTGGATGCATTTGGTGGTTGCAGCCGCCCCATCGGGGAATAGGCACGACGCCACCCCTCCTGTATTTTGTAAAGTTATTCTGATGTCTGTGTGCTATGCCCTTATGTAGTTATTGTTTATATTGCGTACATTTCCTCAATTATCTAACTTCTCTGTATAGTGTGACCTCTGTATTTAGTACCTGCTCTAAGAAATTCCTTTAGTTTACCCTGCTTTCTCCCTCCCCCTTTCTCCTAGGAAATCCCATTGTTTGAAGGTCCTGTACAGTTATGTTTGATTTGTATGCCAATGTGTTGGTCCTTGACTGTACCTGTGTGCGAATAAACAGTTCTATTCTGACCAAGCTTGAAGTCACGACTTTTTGGGCAGCAGCCATCGTCTGGTTGCTGTGCCAACGAAAGGCTCCGGGTCTACAGCTTCGGCTTCTTTCTGGGGGTGCTAGTCAGGCTCTCTACATGCACCTGTCCTTAAGCTGCGGCTAAGGTACTGGAGAAAGGCGTGAGTGTCACGAGGAGAACTCGGGTGTCCAGCAGGAAGCGGAATTTGGCAGATGTGACCATGTCCATGCACAGATCTGTTACAATGACTAATGCCGTGTTGTCTGTGTTATAACCCCCCCCCCCCATTTGGCAGTCAGCTGGCCAAGCCTTACTATGTTCACAAACACTATCTGTGTCAGCTGATGGCACTCATTGTACATAACCGCAAATTACTCCATTATGTATTATTTCATGTAGTCTTTAATTTCTGAATGTCTTCTAGTATTGGTCGGACAGATCTGTGTAGTAGTTGGTGTGCTTTGAGCTTTAGAATGCAGGAAATGTAATATTTTAAGCTAATGATGTTTAGTTTGTTAAACTTTGCATTGATCTCTCATTTACAAGGGATAACATAGAAAAGGGTGGAAAAAATTCTTTAAATTTGATACTGGAGTTCTGGGAACACTACAACGCCAATTGTAGACCCTGAGCATTGTGATGCCAGGACCCTATCCCTGTCTCTTACGTTCGAGGAAGAGTTGGAATAGTCAAGGCCTAGTCCGTCTTCACTCACATGCCTATGCCCATATGCAACCCCATATCGTGGGGGGGGGGGACTGGCAATTCTAGGTAGGCTGCCAGTTGATTCCAGATATTTGTTACCCCAATCATCAATATCTAAGACTGTAAAGTCATCAGAAATGGGGATCTATGGGGGCGGAGCTGACTGTTGAACAGCGAGGTCGCACTCTGGATGTGCTCCCGGGATTCTAACTATTTTACGCTGACCCTTGCGACCCGCTGTCGCCTGCTGAGTATATCCTGTTGGGGTGCATGCCTGGCAACCTGCTGACCTTGTTTCTGAGCCATCTCGCTCCGTCTGGGGGCCATTTTGAAGTGTTTGCGTGGTTTTGGGCCTACGGCCGGCGGCCATTTTAGATGCCTAACTCGAGTGTGGTGCAGTCCTCCACAGCTTCTGCCTTCCCGCATGACTCTGGAGGTGATGATGGGGGTGATGCTTTGTCCAGCGGAGGGACCCCCCCGACACACCGTTTGACACGGCCCCCCTCCCTCCCCCGGGACTCTGTGTGCCGCGCTGCAGAGGTTGGATGCCTACCTGCTCTCCCTGACAGGGTCCTCCAGTGATGACCAGCCGCTAACCCGGGGAGACCTGCGCCGCTACCTCGATGTCCTGCGGGGTGTTCCGGATGATACCCCACGGCTGATGGAAGGTGATGTAGCGGAGGGGCGACTTCAGGAGCCCAGCATTGTAGGCCTGCGGATGCCGACCGTCACTGTGGGGGCTGGGTTGTCTCCTCTGGAGTTGCTGGGAGACAGCCTGGATGCCTCGACGAGCGTGGGGCACCAGAGCGCTGCGTATGGTGTTCCAGGAGGCGCACTTCTATCGGCTGCTCAGCCACTGGAGGAGCTGCTGGAACCAGACGGGATGTACCTGCTAGAGGGACGGCGGTGGATGGGGAAGTCGGTGGATGGATTCACTGCTGCTGTGGAATGCATCCCAGCCCAGAGATGTGATGTGTTCCTGCTGGATGTTTTCTCTGAGGGGACTGCGTGCCTCGCTTTCTTATGGGACACTGGCTGACTCTCCCTGGCCTGATCGCCTCCCCTTTCTAGCTGCTGATCCATTGTTCTTGTCCCCCTATTTCCCATCTTCGACAACCCCCACCGCCTCTGCTGACATGCTGACTCTTTTGATGATTGCTGTTTTTATTTTTTGTTTTTGTGCCCTGCTGACTAGATTTGACCTCGTGGGTCCCCGTGTTGGACACTCTTTGGCGGACTTTGGCTACTTTACCGGAGATGTGGCTTTTCTGTGGTGGACTGGGACTATTTCTCCCCCCCCCCCTTTTTTATTTTTTATTTTTTATTTTATTTTAGGTGTGCGGGTCACTGGATTGAGCTGGGCAAGCCGTTTGGAGGTGGATACCATGGCTCTGACTACCTCCTCTGGCCCTAGCTCACCCGGCCCTGTGGCCTCTTCCGCGGCCTCCAGTCCCTTGCGGGGTTCTTGGAGTGCGCCGGGAATGCTGCTTACATGGGCGATCCACCATCTTTCCCCCCCCCCTTTTTTTTTTTTTTTCTCTCCCTGCCCTGATGTCCCGTCCACTGATTACCTGCTGACATAACTGCCTCCCTGGTACTGCCACCCTGAAGAAAGTTGGAGTGTCCTACCCTATCCCCACTTTTAGGAGTGTTACCTTTGCGAACCCTTGCTGTCTACCACTCTTATTTGTCATATTTGTTTCTGTTCTGTTAACTTTATTGCAAAATAAAAAATTTGAAAGATTAAAAAAAAAAAAAAAAGAAATGGGGATCTACTAAAATTGGGCTTTCAAACTCTGAGGGGCCCCCCCTCGATATTGGTTTTATATACAACTTCCATGATTCCATTGCAAACGAAATCTGGGGAATAGGCTGTCAACATCTGGGGGGACGGAGTTTGACGGCTGTGTACTAAAAGGAATGACACAATGGAGCACAATTTAAGGGAAAAGTCTAAATCTCCATTGCAAGAAAGTCTATGAAAAATAATTACCACAGGCCCATTAGTAGCAAAATTGAACATTGAAATTACGCGGAATTCTAGTGGTCATTCACCGTTGACATTCTGTTAAGGGTGCCATAATTCAATGTAGACCTCTGCATTCGCTGTCATCCAAAATTTGTTTTCGGACGACATTTCAGCAAACGAATTGACCAAAAACTACTCAGAAAATTTTGATCACTTTTGAAATCCAACTAGAACAGTGGCAATCCTTTTAATATTAGGGTTACGGCGAGGCATAACTTTTGCAGATATAGGGAGTAGTATACAAGGGAGAGTAAATTGGTGAGTCGGGGTATATAGGGGATAAAAATAAATGTGCCTGCTAATTTTCGGACACTCCTGAAAATGTTTGGATTGATCAGATTTGGGACACTTAAACTACGAAAATTTTGCCTTCTGAAATTTGCCATCGAGAACCAAAAAATTTGCTCTGTGCACACGTCTAACCCCATGTAATTCCCACATATATATATATATATATATATATATATATATATATATATATATATATATATATATATATTTCTGGACTATGGGATAAAGCTGCGGTAAAGCTTGGTTTGATACTTTGCGGTCTGTATTCTAATTTCGATTTTATATTCTCCGGGCAACGTGTCCTTTATTTTGGTGGGTCCTTCCACTGCTCTGAAGTTTCAGATTTTCTAGTGAGAGATCTTGGTAAAATACTTTTTTTCTTTTTTGACTGACATTTTGGAGTCGTGCAGTTTTTTTTTTCCCTCTTGTGTAAATTCTTTGACACCTGCTGATCTTGTTTACCCCTCTTTACAGGGCTGTATATTCTGTTTAGCAGTCATGTGTAATCTTTGCACTTCTGTGACTGCTTAAAGGAGGGGTGAAGAACACTCCTTGCTTTATCTTCATTTCCTGCTATACCAGTCATTTTTTTTTTTTTTCTTTTTATAAAAAAAATTGTATATATTTTTTTTCTCTTATCCCATCTGCAACACATGTTTTAATTCGGCCAATGCAGGAGTTTTCAGATTCTCCCAGTCCCTGTGACCCAATCCGCATTTCAGTGCCTAATTTCTGTTTGTAATCTGATTACTGGCTTGGGTTCTTCCAGCTCCCAGCCCATTGCTATGTACACGGCGTCTCTTGGCTGACTGCTTCAGTGCAGCCCCGGAAAGCTCTTTCTCCATTTAGACAGGCCTACAGCTGGGGTCCGGTCTGCTCGCAGCGGCCGCTGTGCCCCTCATTTACGGGTTGAGCTTTCAGGAGAGACACGATGTTCAGGAACAGATGGATTTCTAGCTACGTGGGAAGTGTCATTTGTCCTGAGGATCCAGGTTGGTGGTGTGGTCTATTCCGATCTAGATAAACTTGTATACATTTATACTATTCTGCATATACTCTCAAAAGCTTGTCTTTTAAATGTAACGTTGGTCCAATAAAAATATCACTACGTCCTGCTATACTCTGGTATATAATAGAATAGTCGTGTACTGATTCACATTTGTATCATTTTATCTATAATGAATATATACTGTGGGATTGTGTGTTTTCATAGAAATTGTGTCTTTTATATAGAACACTTGGTTATTTTTACATTAATTTCTGAGCAGATTACACAAATCTGTTAATGAGCTTAAGTTGATTTTGTCTTGTTGCTGTTGAACACATAAGGACACTTATCCCAGGCTTATCTGCATGCCTTTTATTTTGATTGTGTGTGTGTGTGTGTGTGTGTGTGTGTGTGTGTGTGTTTTTTTAAATTTATTTTGGGGGGGGGGGTTTACACTCCCACTTTTTTATTTTTTTTACAGAACTTCTTTATAATCAGACTAGGTTCTCGCATCGAATACACTCTGGCAGCTTCCAATCTGTACACATGGAATTGTTACTCCCTGAGACGGCGGCACTATTTGACAAGGAAACGTTTGATTACAGATCAGCGATTGTCCCTCCTGTACGTTTTGATGCTGATATCAGGTTTTGCCGATTCCAGACTCCTTACAAATAAAGAACAGTTTTGTTTTGGTGGTTTTTTTTTTTTTTTTTTACCGATGTATTCAAAACTTGAATAGATGTATCTGTTCCCTGACATTGTCTCTTCCTTAAAGTATCTTTTTTAAGAAGAAATGACATCAAATAGATTTAGTACAGTGACAGTCCTGTACTTCATAGATTTTTATAGGAGATTGTATCATAAACCACTTTGTTCTGCCTCTTCCGTGCATTGTTGGTTTTTAGAAAAATTTAAATAAAAATTGGAAATGTGTACATTTTTGAGTGATTGTGTGTGGGTGTGTGTGATTTGCTTGTGAATTATAGTTTTGGTTTTGTTTTTGGTTTATTTTTAACGGGAATTGATCTGGTTGTGACAGGTGAGTGGAATGTCCTACTAATTCACTGTAGCCCAGCCGGAGGGAGAATGATGTCTTCTGAGCTGTGACATCATAAAACGGGTGGAGTGTGGTTATTACGTTAAATCCTAGCTGTAGGTCAGAGTTTAAGTGCGTTCTATAGAGATCCACTGTAGATGCGGATATAAACCACCATCTCTTTTCTTCCAGAGTCAAGTCCCTGTCAGAGGCCCTGTAGATCAGGTGTGGGCAACTGCTGGCCCTCCAGATGTTTTGAAACTACATTTCCTGTGATGCTCAGCTGCTCATTAGGGTTGCAGCGCCTCAAGGGAAATACAGTTCCAAAATATTTGGGCCAGGGTTGCTGAGCCATGATTTATCGGAATATTTAATATTGTCATCTGTCATTTTGCTGCCCTGTCCTGGGATACCTTTTGGGCTAATGTCATACGAACGCAGTCTGAGCGTACTGAGTGCGTGCATAACGGATGGACGGACGTACTGACGGAAGATACTGTAGACACCACAGTCTGTTTTTTTTTTTTTTTTTGACGTACGTAGAAAAAAAAAGAATTATGGGAAACAAAATCAATGCTAAAAAATTTGAAAATTATCTGAAAAGCAATTTTGTGCATTAAGGTGCTGGACGTCGCAAATGCGCTCCATTTGACTTAATGTCATCACGCACACAAAGCTACGTGGACGTGGCGCACTCTGCGTGTCCGTTTTTAGTGGTTTTACGTTCTTGCCTAAATTGCGTCCGTTTGTCACCTGCGTGGAGCGTCCGCACTTCGGTGCGCACGTATTTCGTGTGTGGGTCTCTATTGATCATGATTCTATGCTACGACGACGTTAGACGAACGCAGTGATCACGTCCGTGTCGCCGCACAGTTTGACACCGGCCTAAATAGAAATCCTGGTGTAATTTTGTTGCTGATAGATATTTATAAAATGTTTATCAGAAACAAATTCCTTCCTGGTAAAATACTTTGCTAATAAATAATATATAAATAAAATTACACCAGGATTTCTATTCATTAAACGTATCCCAGGACAGGGCAGCAAAATGACATATTGTACTATTAAATATTCCTGTGAATCATGGCTCCGCAACCCTGGCCCTCCGAATATTTCACTTGAGGCTCTGCAAAACGAATGAGCAGCCGAGCATCACGGGTAATGTAGTTTCAAAACATCTGGAGGGCCGTAGCTGCCCACACCTGCTCTAGATGAATGGGTCAAAATAAGTCGCTGTTCATGCCCCAATTAACCGATCCCCTGTAGAAGACCTCCTCACCCTTGTAATGCTTTTAAATTTTGAAAGGTCTCTTAGCTCTTGTGCTTTTGGTTGAAACTGACAATTTTGGGTTGTGTAGATACAGAAAAATGTGTGTTCTTCCTCTTGGTGCCGTTTTTTATGACTTTTCCCCTGTCATGGCAATGCTTGACAAAGCAAAGAACCTGGTAACCGTTGACCGAAGAAATGAAGGCCGAGAAAACATTTGAACTTGTTTCAGCCAAACTTTATTAACAACTTGCCTTGTCTCACAAAAATGTCTTCCGACTGTCTTAATGCAAACTAGTCAGGTTCCGTCCTTCGGGATGTGGTCGTCTGTGCCGTCAAATGCTAGAGAGGACGGTGATGGTGTTGGTTGTGCTTCAACAAACTTGAATCAGTCATTCAGTCAACTGGTTTGCCTTCTCTATGTCCGCCTCTACATTTCTAATTAAAGCTTTCCCTTTACTCAACGGTTTCCCAGATATCTGGCCACAAGGTGTCTGTGTGTCTGTCCCCAGCAGCTATACTTGTTAACAGGGATCAAGTAAAAAAAAATATGGGGGCTCCCCAACATCTGTCCATTCTGGTTTTAAAGATTACTGGGAGCTGCAGCGCTTCTTAGGCATGCGAATGCCATTCCTCTGGCAAACCATGAGATATTGTCATTCTCAATGTACTTAAGTCCAGAAAAAAAAACCTGAACTATAGATGTTTTTATAAAACTGTCTATATATCAGACAAAAGGGAACCTAGTTCCCTCCCTAAAATAGTGAGGGGAACGGTGTTCCCAAGCATTCCTGCAGGTCTTGATCCCTGCTTGTTACACGTTGAACAATGTAATCTGCGACTCCGGGTTCTAGTGCATCTTCAATTGGAAAGCCATTCCGGAAGCCTCATTTTTTCTTTGATGTAGGAATTCTCAATGTGTCCAGGTAAGTGTGTGTGTATGTATGTATGTATGTGTGTATGTATATATATATATATATATATCACACACCTGTTGCCTCTCCCCGAGCCGGCTGGGGGTGTTTGATAAGCCTCCAATTTGTAACCTGTTGCTACAAATGAAACCACCTGTCCCATTAGAGCGGTAACTTTATAATTTTCCTGCTGGGAATGAAGCCAATTAGATTGATGGGAACTCGAGATTCTCAATGTACACAAAGATTTTCATATAACAGCATAGCTTTTTAATACCCCAGAGGAGATCTCAAAGCGTATCTTCTCGATTACAATCTGGATTTAAAGACCTAACTATAATAAATATAACACAACTGTCAAAATGATTTGTTGTTCCTCGTTTTGTAGAATCTCCTTCGACTTCATCTAGGGAGTTTTGTTTATTTTTTTTGTCTCCCCCCCCCCCCCTTCTCACTGGGGTTCTCAACCTTGGCCCTCAAAGTGTACAGTTCTTGCAATGCTCTGTCGAATGGAGTGGCAAAGTATCATGGGAGATGTACTTCTAAAAACCTCTAGACCAGGCTTGAGGATCCCCAGAAACCCCGTCGTAGAGTGTTCCCTTATAAAGTTGTTTGCACTTCTTTTGGAAATGCTAAAACCTGAAGTCTGACTTTTTAAATTATTTTCTTGTGCGTGTGTGAATACAGCCGAGTAAGGCTGGGGTCAGGCGAACGCAGTGCGTGCGTTGAGCCGCACTTTATTACGGCCATAGTAGCAGCAAATGACGGCTAATATACGAAGTACGGCCGCACGAAAGATCTGCCGCGCAACGCAAGCGGCAAACTAATGCATTTTTTGGAGAATGTGGAACTGCTAGTACTAACGCACAGAGTGCGCTGCGTCGGCATAGCCTAATATTAACCTATTTTAATATTGAATATTCCGATAAATAAGGTCGGCAACCCTGGCCCTCCAAATGTTTTGGAACCAGATTTCTCTAAAGGCTCTGCAAATCTAATGAGCAACTGAGCATCATGGGAAATTTAGTTTTTTTTAAAAAACATCTGGAGGGCTGTAGTTGCCCACACCTGATCTAGGCAGAACTGAAATGGGTCGGGGCAAAAGCCGGATCCCATGTGTTTATTTTCTGTGAAATCACACGGGATCTTTCCGTATTTCAATAAAATTAAGTAATTTTCTTTCAGTAAACACTTTTCCTGAAAAATTGCTGGATCCATCCAAAATGCTTGTGAATCTTGAAAGATAAGGGTTTTATAAAAACTTAGAACAATATGAAGTTCAGGCCGGTCTTGGCTTTATCAAAGGTCAAGAGCTCCATGAGGTGATCTGACCCTGCAGTCTTGAAAACAGACCCGCCAGGTCTGTGCCAGGCCAACGTGTACACCACTGGTGTATTTTGGCCTAGGCCTAGGGCGGCACCTTACAGGGGGCGGCGGCCCACCGGGTAGCCCCACCCCTAGAAAAAAAAGGGGTGGGGTTTACTTTTGCAAACTTTTACCAGGAAGGAAACATTGATGTCACTAATTTTCATGTATGTCCTGGGTAGGCAAGGCCTAGGCTTTCACTTTCCAGGGGGCAACAAAAAACCTCACCACTAATTGGGTTACTCACAGAGCACCGAAATGACGCCAACATTTTGGTGTTCTGTAGTTCCCTGCACTTCGGGGAATAAAATTTCCCCACCCTGCAGTGAATTCACCATTCACCGCAGGGTCCCCAAAGTGCATGGAGTCGGCCGCTGTATGCTGCCACTGCAAACCCGTGGCCTGCTGTTTTCAAAAGAACTAATGAACGAAAATGTCTGGAATTTACATATAAGATCCTATGATTGATAATAAAAAGTTCTGTTACAGAAAAAGAACCGCTATTAAAAAAAAAAAGGGGGGGATTTTGCCAAAAAATTCTGAAATTTCTAAATGGTACTAAAAAAAAAATCAAGACTTTTTACTGCAGATTAAAATAATAAATGGTTTATTAGATATTGCATAAAAACGGGAATATTTTTAACATTGAAACCTATGGAGCTCGCCTGAATACCTGAACCTGCTGATTGAAACCACCGAACATCAGGACATTTCACTGACATTTCTCTGCTGTTTGGTGTTCTCTGAATTGATTAACCATTACTTCTCTATGGGGATTTGCACTGCCTTCAAACAGCACCGTACTTGCTGGCAGTTCGCCAAACTTGTGTGTGAGCATATCACCAGAGCAGTGGTGTACTTAAGGGAGTGGCGGAGGGCGGGCCGCCCCAGGTACCAGTGATTATTGGGGTGTCATTAGGGGGTACTAGGAGGTGCCACTGTCACTGTCAGCTTTGAGCTGTGTTCTCAAACAACGAGCAGCGGAGCAGGGCGTTTGCATACGGAATAAAATCGAATAGAATAAAAATCCCCCTCTCTTCCCTCCATAGCTCCTCCCCTGCCCCGCAGCAGCTCTAGGAGGGGGATGTGATTTGTGTCCAGAGAGAGATGACAGTAAACGGCAGGTAAAGGGGGGTGGGTTTATCAGCAGAATATGAAGCCCTGTCTGCTTACTGCTGTTTAAAGTGGACCTTTCCTTAACCAGCACTGCAGTGATAGAAATTTGTCATTGAGCTGCCTGCTCCTGGTGAGGCTGCGTGCGTGCAGGTCACACTCGGTCCGGCCAGTCAGGTGGTACTGAGTCTCAGTACCACCTGACTGGCTGAACCACGTGGCACGCAGCTGCCCGCCCTTTCGTTAACATGGACTGTCACTCTATTCTGGACTGAACACCCACCAGGAAGGGAATCAAAGCCACGGTGCACCCTCTGGCAGTGGCACCCCACTGCTGACAAGATGGCTCCATGCACAGGCACAGCCACGATCCTAACGTGGCCTGGAGGGACCTCCTGCTGACTCTGCACACAGCCCTACCGCGGACGGAGGCTGGTAAATGTAGAATAAATATGCTGTGTGCTCATATACACTCGGTTTGCTGGGAGTTTTATTGCAGTGGATTCTGATGTACTCATACACACCACACATTGCATTGCTGGGAGTTTTATTGCTGTGGATTCTGTGATACACACTGCATAGTACTGGGAGTTTTATTGCCTTGGAGCTCTGGGATACACTCCTACACACTGCACATTACTGTGAGTTTTATTGCTGTGCAGTTCTGTGATATGCTCATACACAGTGCCCATTTCTGTGGGTTTTATTGCTGTGCAGCTCTGTGATACGCTCATATGCAGTGCACGTTTCTGTGGATTTTATTGTTCGACCAATTAGAGCGGCTGTGATCCAGTATACTTAACATGCGTGGCTGTTCTTTGTAAAAATGCTTGAATTTAAACCTTTCATAATTTTATTTATCTCAATAGATACATTTTAAATGGTATACAAAATATACAAGTAGGCACTTGGTATCCACGTTTAATATAAAGAGCGGAAAAGGCGGAGCTCTAAGAGGAAGGGTGGGGATTAACCAGGAAGAGGTGTGCCTTGACAGGAAGGGGTGCCTCAAATTTAAATTAGGGGGTGCACGAGTTTAGTCAGGCCTAGGGCAGCACAAAACCTAAATACACCACTGGGCATAGCGGCGTGTGTGCGTGATTAGGAGACGTCAGACGCTGCACATGTCCGGCCGACATGTCTGTTTTTTATAGCTCTGTCAAAAAATATGGCCGAAATTGTGAATCGTATGACCGATATCGCTTTTTCCGTGAAAAATTTGCGTTCAGACGCATCAATGCACTTTTTGATGGTAGGCGTGAAAAATGCGTTCGTCTGACCCTAGCCTTATACAGGGTCTTCCCAAGGTTGTTTCACAGGATGCACTGAAGTCTGCTGATGGGCAGTGGAAACACCTCTCCCAGATCCACACTTGCTCCTGGAAGCTGCCGTCCTAGGTCTTCCTGTACACAAACTGGGTTGGTGAACAAGCAACATTTCTATTGCTTCGAGTTGTGTACTCTAGCTTAACTTACAAAAGTGTAAAGATGGTGAAAACACTCCCTCTCATGGAAGGATAAGTCTGGAGATGGGGGGGGGGGGGGTCCAAATCTACAAAATGGGTGAGTTTATATTTCGTAATGGATTATTCACTAACCTCCAAATTGGCCCCGAACAGTGAATTTCACATTTTTGGGTCAATTCTTCTATTCGCTAAGCTGTCATTTTGCCAAATAAGGGTGAATTGACTGCAATTCGGCGGCACCAAAATTTTCCCAGACTACTGTAGATACTCGAGTATACAATTAGATTTTGGTGACAAATATTTACCATAAAATTGGAGGGGTCGCGTTATATTCAAGACATCTGCATCGCGTGTAAAAAAAAATAAAAAAAATTGCCATGCTCTGGATCCAAAATCTCCCGGAGGTTCCGGTAGTCTCGCTGCAGTGAATTCGTGCAAACACTACAGGAACTCCCGGGTTCGGGAGAGGTGGGATCCATCATGGCCAGAGGGCGCGCTCCGTTTTGAGCTAATCCTTCACCTCGCTCGCTTCCGCCGGCCATCTAATTGCTAGTAAAGACGGGTGGCCGGCGGCTTCATGTTTAGTAACAACTGCAATCGTTCTAGAGCAGACTGTGTTAAGAGAACCTTGAAGGATTTAAATTATTTACCGGTACAGTAAAATTTTGTTCCTCGCGTTATATTCGAGTCTTGAGTATTCTCTCATTTCCATAATAAATCTCTATCCATCGCTTTATATTCGGGTCGCGCTATACTCAAGTACCTACGGTATTGTCTTCTATCCACAGAATGACTAATTGCTCAAACGCCCTGATTTTCAGTAACACACACTGAAACCTTTCAAATTGTGAATTAAAATTAAGTTTTTATTTTATTTTTTTTAATCTAGACACAATTTTACTGATTGCAACTCCTAATAGACTTCTTTTTTTTTTTTTTTTTTCAACCCCCCCCCCCCCCCTCCGTTGGTTGGATTTTGCCGATGCTGATTTGGCAGTTTTTGCTTCGGCAACTCAAATTTTGGCAAAAGATGGCAACCATTCGCTAAATGGTGAATTCTTTTCGGCAAAAATGTGCCAAGCACAGATAGTATTTTGATCCTAATGGCCCAAAGCCCCTTGAAAAGGGATCTCAAACTCTGGGCCCCCAGATTTTTTTTCTGGACTACACCTCCCATGGTTCTCTGGCCATTTATTGCATTCAAAGAGTTCTGGGATTTGTAGGCTATAAACATCTGGGGGGCCAGAGTTTGAGATCTCTGCTCTAGAAGGTTGTCTGGCAGCTGTCAGTGCATAGGGGAGATCTCTGCTTTTATGCACGGTCTCGACAATCTCTGACAGCTTGGGAGACAGTGGAGAGCGACTCGTGCTGACATGTCCCAATTAGCTTGGCTTAAGCAGCCATGGCAGCTAGTGTCCCTTTAAATTAAAACTGCCGATCACAAGTGCATCCGCCCCACAGGAATTGTCCATATCCATTGTGCATGCTCTGCTACATTGGATTCCCTTCAGCTATGTCCAGGATCTCCAAAAAAAATCTGGGGGCAGCTCAGCTGCCGAAATCCCTACAAAAAATGGAAACGCCTGTTTCTGTGGGGGTATATGAACTCGCACAGTAAAGTGCGCTGAGTATGAGCGTATCAGAGCCCCACAGCCGATCATGGATTTTCCTGGAGGGTGCTGACAGCTTAGGGGGGGGGGGGTGAGTGTGACACCATGAGTTACTGCACTGGGTGACTCCACTGTCCAGACAAACCCACATCTGCGAGTTGTCTTCTTCTCCCGTCCCCTTTCTGGAGTTTGCACTTCAAATCCATCTGCAGGCATTGCTCCTATAGCCGTGACGGTGAAGCTTGGCACCCCAGATGTTTCTGAACTACAAATCCCATGATGTTTAGCCAGTCTAAAGTGTGACTAGGCATCATAGGACATAAAGCTCTGACACCTCTGGGGATCCAAGGTTTACCATCCCTGCCTTCAGTCTGATCGACCTTTTGCCTAAAGCGATTGAGACAAATACAGCTGTCCTGATACATATACTGAAGTCCTGCTGCTATTGGCTGATAGGTGTGTGTGGTGTGTGTGTGTCTTTTGTGCAGGGGTTTTCAAATTGGGGCACGTTGTATGTTGGGTATAAACTTAACCAGAGTTTTGGGAAACTTGGCAACTCAATAGATATTAATGCAATGGCAGGGTTACACCAGGGGGTTAGCAGCTAGGCCAAGAGTGTCTTGAATTCGTGTTTTAAATGGTGTGTGTTCTTTTGGTTTAAATGGGTTTCTGATTATCAAACCATAATCTACAAAATAAAGATTCTACTTTGTTCATAAATCCGTAACATGTTTAAAGTAGAATCTTAATCAAACCATAGTCTACAAAATAATCAGAAACCCATTTAAACCAAAAGAACACACCATTTAAACACGAATTCAAGACACTCTTGGCCTAGCTGCTAACCCCCCCCCCCCCTGGTGTATCCCTGCCATTGCATTAATATCTATGGAGTTGCCAAGTTTCCCAAAACTCTGGTTAAGTTTACACCCAACATACAACGTGCCCCCATTTGAAACCCCCCCCCCCCTACACAAAAAAAACAAAAAATCCAGATGAAACAGATTGTTCATAATCGATAACATGTTAATCTGTTTCATCTGTTTTTTTTTCTTTTTGTGTGGTTTTAATTTTACCGACTTTGAATTGACATTTATGCAATTACTTTTCCAACATATTTTTAAAGTATTAACAAAGTTGGGGTGGGGGGGTTGTGTTTTTTTGTTTTTGTTTTTGTTTGTTTTTTTTGTTTCGGGGGTGCCCCCTCACAAAAAAAAGTGTTAGCATCCATGTAGTTGTAATTCGGAGTAGTAAAATGAATATCTCCTCATTATTGTACATTGGAACTTTCCTGGACTTGGATTCTGTGCAGATTCTTAAAAGGACTTTTGACATCTATAAAACCGTTGCCCATGTCAATTTTTATTTTTTCCTTCTCTTTTCAGGTTTTAACAGGGAAGGGACATACGGACTTTCACTTCGCCAAAGCAAGACTCAAAGGTAAGGTCACGTTATCAGTTGCGCCTCCAGTCTTATCGCTTGTCGTTTTTATGGCTTGATTCACCAAGAGTGGACAATGGACTTGTAGATACATGGCTACAGAAACCCGAAAGCGAGAAATCTTCTCTTTCGAAATAGATTTCAAGTGTGTTCAAACCCTGGTTTGCCCCAGTTCTAATTTTAAGTTTTTGTCTCTGCTTTTCTGCTGAATGACTAAATAACTTGATGTCTGTGGGGGCGACTCGCGCCACCAAACTGACCACAAGCGAGTGGGCAGCTGAGTGGAGATGTTGGACAGCTTCCCTCACACCTCTCCTTTACAGCAGATGCATGAATCAAAGCCGTCCTGTGCACTATATGTGAAAAAGAAAAAAAAATTCAAGAATTGTTTTTCCTTTTTGCAGTACATGATACCACTCCTTTCTTGCCTCATTATTGGAGATGTTCGGCTGTCACTGGTAACGTCGAACACCTTTCCAGTGCTTTGCTTTGGTTGCTTGGTGGTGTTTTTGTGAATCTTGTTTTATCGATGGCGGTGCTCTAAACAAATTGGAGCTGTGGCGCTCTTAAAGGCTTTTGGATCGTACTGTTTAGCTTTGAAGGGTTGTGTGGTGGGAAAGCCAGCGCGGCCGGATGAACCGCTATAGACCTGGCTAACTGGGCTCAAGCAGAGGGGGTGCCTGCTCATGGAGTTCAAACCTTTGACCTGTCAGCAGGAATTAAGTGATGTCTTCACTTCAGAACAAAACAGAAGCAAAGTTTACAACTGCAGCAAGAATGGGATAAACAAAACCTACAGCTGAAAGCACTGGATGGATTATGGTTCTTGTATCGCCGAACTTCATTTTGCAAGTTACATTGATGGAACACTCCCTGTTTAGCTCTTTGGTCCATGGGCTACTCCACTGTAATCCAGCACCGGGCTCCCACCTCGGTGCTGGATTAGATGTGATGAGCTGTGGCTTCCCTTCGACTCAAGCTGTAGCTGTTATGTAATCAGGAGATGTTGGACACTCACGTGCGTGTCTAAGCCAGTGGTTCCCAACCGCGGTCCTAAAGTACCCCTAACGGGTCAGGTTTTCCAGATGGCTCAAGCACAGCACAGGTGATAAGATTTGCTGCTCAGGGATTGTAGGACTCAGTCTGCATTTCCCCATGGTGAGCTGCAAAATCTGGCCTGTTAGGGGTACTTGAGGACT
Source organism: Leptobrachium leishanense (assembly GCA_009667805.1). Classification (NCBI taxonomy): domain Eukaryota; kingdom Metazoa; phylum Chordata; class Amphibia; order Anura; family Megophryidae; genus Leptobrachium; species Leptobrachium leishanense. The sequence goes on from CM019067.1 coordinate 307,562,511, forward strand.
GAGGTTAGACCAGTGGTTACCAACCGATCGATTGACTCTCTAAACTTTTCAGGTCAGGACTGATCCCCGCACTTGGAGGGTTGAATCCCTCTTTTAGTACTCCTCCACAGATGGAGCGAAGGTGGACATGGCATTGAAATTGGTCGCAATGAATAGTTTCCCTTTTTTAAAATTTTTGTTACAAAGAACTGCAAATATAAAAAAGCTAGCTGTCCTTATGTATCTGTTTTTTAATCCAGAAATACTGTGAATATTTGTCTGTCTTGATGACAAATGTATTTGATAGGCAATTCAAATTCTACCTTCACTAAGGTGACGCAAAGCCTTAACTACACTGCTGACTTGAAGCCTGTTTGATTCCTACGTCACCAGTGAAGACTTTCGGGTTACTTGTACACCATATAATTTCTTAAGCCTTTAGTCTTATTCAAAGACTTGATTCTGTGGCCCCCTCTCCAGTCCCTTCTAGCACAGCAAGAGGGGGCAAGTGAGGTCAGTCCTGTCCATTCAGATCCACCACTAGAGTAATTCCCAGAATCCTCTAATCACCATCCCAATGGCAAGGTCAGGATATTTCCCTCTAAACGTAGGTGTAAAAAACCTAATCTCCCATCCTTTCCTTCATGGGAAACCAGTTGTCTCCTGGTGCCATGGTATCCCCAAGTCATGAAACTGTGCCTCTTCTCTAGAAGACCTAAATCAAGTTTCCCTAATTCTTTAGTTCTTTGTTGGCGAAATGAAAGCCTTGGAGTTAACTCCACTGGTGCATTTCAATTCAAATGTGTTGACTGTACAAAGGCAATGGAAGTGAAATGGGAACTTCAATAAAACTGCATTAAGTGGGACCGAGGACCTGAAGTGCCTTGGTGTCCCAGAGTGTCCAATTAATGGAAGAAAGTGCTTTCGCTCTGGTACTATGACTCGGCGCGGTTACAGGAGATAACTGATGTCTTCAGTATCATAACATAATTTTTCGACCTCTTTGAGGGCTGCCTGGTCTCGTGTAGTGGCAAGAAAGCCCTTCTAGTTCAAATTCTAACATGTTTGTAGGAATGTAGGCCCATTCGTGTAAACTGTATTTGTTCAGTAGATGATCTGCCTTTTAATCCCATTTTATACACCATGCATTGTTACACTTGTAACAAAGTGACTTTCAGCGTGTGACACGATTATCTGCTGTGCATTCTTTTAAGAAATTTTTGGGTCACCCCCCCCCTCCCCTCAAATGTTAAAGCTCTACTTGTGGGTGACTGTAGATGCCCGTTTCCCAGTCTTGGTGGAGGCTGTGAGTGTAGTGGTATTTTGCGGTGGTTTGGTGTGAGATCTTGGAGCTCTTAACCCGTTCATACCCTCATCCTCCACAAATTACGGCTGGACAGATGGCACCTGATCTTCTTGACATCAGTAACTAAAAATAGCTCTTCCATGTGACTTCATTATATAGATACAAAAATAGTTTTTCTGTTTACGTACCACATTCACTTGATGTGTTTCGCATGTGGTCGCTTCTTTTAACTCCCTAGGTTTTTAACATATGTTGCCCAAGGGATTCTGATTGACCTCTGAACGGCTGATTAAAAACTCCTCAAATGTCACTGAAAATTTAAAAAACATATGCCGGTGTATGTATGAATATTCCACTTTCAACTAAACCTCAAATGTTGGATTTTGTGGTAAATCTGAAAACCTTTCACTATGTAGATCGTGAGATTTGTAAAAGCCTTAATGCTGAAGAGATCATATGGTAAGAGCCTTCCATTGGATAATTACTGTGCTGATTTAATGTTCTGGTAAAAAAAAAAATGAGGTCATGTGACTCCCTGAATATACAGAATAAGCAGGTTATTCCATCAATGGGTTTCTTCTTCCCTGATGGCACAGCAGGCATATTCCAAGATGGCGATGCCAGGATTCATCGGGCTCAAATTGTGCAAGAGTGGTGGAGGGAGCATGAGACATCATTTTCACACATGGATTGGCCACCGCACAGTCCAGACCTTAACCCCACTGAGCATCTTTGGGATAATGTGCTGGAGAAGACTTTACGCAGCGCTGCGACTCTCCCATCATCAACACAAGATCTTGGCCACAAATTAATGCCACTCTGGATGCAAATAAGTGCTGTGACATTGCAGGAGCTTATCGACACAATGCCGCGGCAAATGAGTGCCCGAAATGCAGCAAAAGGCGACACAACCAAATATTGGTGACTTTTTCTGTTTTCATATTACGGTGATTTAGGCTAGGGTCAGACGAGCGTGATTTCTACGGACTGTACGTCCTTGCACACGGACGTACGTCAGTACGGAAGACGCAGTAGTGGCCACACAGTCCGTTTATTCACTGACGTATATTTTGACGGATGTAGGAGAGAAAATAAAATAAAAAGCAAAACCATTTTGTCCGTGAAAAATGCTGGACGTATAAATGCAGTCCGTCTGACCACCTTCCATCACTCACACACAAAGCTATGCAGACGTTGTGGACGCAGCGCACTTTGTGCGGCCGTTCTAGTGGTTGTACGTTCTTGCCTGCCTTGCGTCCGTTTGCCGCGGCCGTGGTGCGTCCGCAGTTCAGTGCAGACGTACTTTGTGTAACAGGCTCCAATGGACTTTCTGTCATGCTATCACGGACGTACTTTTAGGCACAATCACGGACGTGAACACTACGCTCGTCTGACAGCAGCCTTAGGCTAGGGTCAGACGAACGCATTTTTCACGTGCGTTTAGCCGCACGAAATCACGGCCGTGCTAGCAGCAAATGACGTCCAATGCCGGAACATACGACGAACGGCCGCACGAAAGTTCGTCCGTGCAACGCAAGTGGCCAACGAACGCATTTTTTCGAGAACGTCAAACCGCTACTACTGACGTACAGAGTGCGCTGCGTCCGCATAGCGGCGTGTGTGTGTGATTAGGAGAAGTCAGACGCTGCTAATGTCCGGCTAACATAACGTCCAGACACAAAAAAGTGTTTTATTGATGGTCCGTACAAAATCACGGACGAAACGGCGCATCGTATGACCGCTATCGCGTATTCCGGGAAAAAATACGTACGTTCGTTCGAACGCACTTTTTCACGGGCAACGTGAAAAATGTGTTCGTCTGACCCTAGCCTTATAGTCTTTGGTTCATCATGCAGGGTTTTTACATTGCAGAGTAGATTGAAATCATTGGCCCCTAAATCCTACCTCTACTGGTGATATATCTTCCCTCCATGCCGTGGCCAGGTGCACTGCATAACTTCATCGGTGTCCTGTCCTTGCTTCATTTGTGCATGACGCGATTGGCCCTTGGGTCATTCATTCTGCACAACGTGGTTGTCCATTCTTGGTCGTGCACCCATCTTGAATGTGGCTTATGCTTCATTCTGTTGCCTCCATATATACAGGTTCTGGTGCTCCAGAGAGACCTCAGTATAGGCTGAGGTCTGGTTACCTATTTAACCCCACGCTGGAGATATGTTCACCGCCCAGTTGTGGTTTTCTCCATCCCAAAAACACATATTGTTTCTCTGATCTACTGCATATCGAGCTGGCTTGTATACGGATTTGATATTCTGTTTTTCCTGACCTGGCTTTGTCTGACTCTCTTGTCCTCTGGTATCCTTGACTTACCTTTCTTTTTAACCTCCTGTATTTCTGTGTCCACGAGCTCCGGGTAGTCTCCGGTATGGCCAAGATTTTGGCAACAAATCAACTCTGGAAATAAATGCTGTGACCTTGAAACCATGCAACGGCGAATGCATGCTGTTACCATATAAATCAGATATCTCAAACCTCGGGCCCCCCATCTCAATAGATGGCTAGAGGCTCATGGGAGTTGTACTCCAGAAACGTCTGAGGAGCTGACTTTCGAGATCCTGGCTCTGAACTGTAAATCGGAATTAACAACATTTTCTGCCTGTTCTTCCTACAGAACGGCTTTATACAAATACTGTCACATCTTGGATATTTGTGCTCGGCAATCCTCAGAGCTTGGGTTGGTAACCTTGACTACATGCTTCACCCTTCCATGTGCAAATGGTCCCTTCAAACCATGACCTATCGCTGCAACCCTTCATCCTATGGTAGTAATCTCCTTTCAGAAAGATTTGCAGCAGCGTAACCTCTGAAACTTTCCCATTTCAGGTTCCTATAAAGCTTAAGATGCCTCTTACTTGTGATAAAGGTTATTCTTGGGTAAATTGCAGATCTAACTGGATCCTAATTTACCTTTTTGATTGGGTTTGTGCAAACCATACGTTAACCACCTGGCAAATTGGTCCAAACAATTTGAGAGCAGAAAAGGCAAGTGCGTGCAGAGAAAAACCTAAAACTAGTTACTCATAGCAGGTACGGAGTGACAAATTGCTGTATTTAAGCCAAGTGAAGGCTTTGAGGTTTAGCTGCAGGCTAGAAATAATGTATGATTTGATAATGCCTTAAAACTAGGAAAAGAACAATCCACTAAAACCTCCCCTTCCAATGTTCTTTTCTGCTTGCTTTATTCTACTGACCTAGACCAGTATGCAGGGCCGGATTAACATAGGGGCAGATGGAGCAGCAGCAGCTCCAGGCCCATGCTTCAGAATAGGCCCAGAGAAAGGATAACTATGTTTGCATTTAGACCCCTGTTTTTCCGACTCCATAGCAGCTACTGGGTCAAGTGAGGTATCACTGGAAAGGTCAGAGCATGGACTTTCCAATGATACCAACAAGAATTTGCTGACTAGACCGCAAGGGAGGTTAAAATCTGGATCGTTGGGAGCCTAGACTCTGCAAAGGGTTCCTTACCAGCTAGAGAAGTCTTAAAATTGAACCACTCCACTTGAGAAAGACCAGTGGACTTTACATCTTGCCAAAGTATAGTAATTTCAGGGAAGGGCCCAGTATTGACATCCAGTTGACATATATTTGGGCAGAAAAGTAATGGGAATGAAGGAAACCAGTTAGTCGTAGTATGCGGAATTCTAGATTATAATCTCTGGTATCGTGTGGTGGTTTCATGTTTCTGACAGGGATGATGTGATTTCAGGATACAGTTTAAAATCCGATCACGTTCAAATCCCTCAATAACTTGACCACCCTTCTCCTTTCATGTCTTCGTTACTCCGCAAGCACGTCCCATGTAGACCACTCCGGCCGGCCGGTGACCTCTAACGTTCATGTCTACACCCGCACTGCCAACTCTCCCTTCCAAGACTTCTCAAAGGCAGCTCCAGTCTTGTGGAATGACTTTCCTCGTCCTATCAAACTCTCCCCTGATCTTCAGGCCTTAAAGAAATCCCTCAAAAACATATCTCTTCAGATTAGCGTACCACATCACTGATTCAACTCACCCCTCTGCTCACCTAGCACATGATTGAAGCTGCTTCTATGGCCCCACCATTTCCGAACCACTGGCACGAATGATCCCGACGTCCAGTAAAACTCCTCGTCTTCCCCAATCCCTCTAGACTGTAAACTCCCATGAGCAGGGCCCTCTACACTTCTTATTTCCATCCTGTCTATCTGTCTCTCGTTCCCTTTGATTATTGTAAAGCGCTGCGGAAACTGTTGGTGCTAATATAAATGATGATAATCATACATACATACTTTTTCATATTGGCAGAAAACCGAACCATACAGTAAATGTGCTTCAGTAAGACACCATGCCTTGTCCACTAATTATTAAAGGAGGGTGTGGTGATTAGTGGGCATGTAATGACAGAGGAGGTAGTTTGTAGATTATTTGTGTTTTGGTGTTTTTTTTTGTTTTCTCCTTCATACAAGGGCTGTGTCAAGGTTCCCTTTTCTAAAGCTTCAAGTCGTCCTTGATGGGCACCTACAGCTCTTCTGAAGAAGTCCCTCTTGCTAAAATATACAGCTCTACCTGTTGCTGGGTCTTTGGATTATCCCAGGAAAAGATGCACTTGTTCCTTGACTGTTACCAATTTGACCTCTTACCATTGCTGTGTGCTGCCACACTTCCTGACGGTGCAGCTGAGCATTTGCCAGCCATTGCGATTCGATCGTGAGCTGATAAATCCAATGGTGACCTCATCCATTTAAACCACTTTACCAGATGCAGCATAAGGTGATCTTGGATACAAGTTAGAATTGCTCTGGGAAACTGTTCAGAGCATAAACACTAGGAATGTTCTACAAACATTTTGCAGCTTATTGTAAATATTTCTAGAATTTGGAGAGGATTCTCTTTCTGTGTTGTTCGCCCACTTTGTTTACTATACAAACGCTGTGTTTGGATCACCTTTGTTTGTACAGACTTGCACAAAACTGACATGAGTGACCACATGGTTCAATCATGAGACAAATCCCTCAAACACTCATGGTTGATTATAAGTCTACGCTTCCAGAAGCACCATGAGTTTATTGCAATGAACAGAAAATGTGTAAAATGGAATGTTGGGGAAAAGTGTTAGAGTTTAATTTTATTTTTTTTTTGGTAGTGTTGAAACAAAAACGGGATTCAGATTCTATAAAATTTGTATCGCATACAGATCCAACCACTTTTAGCTGATCATCTGGGGTTTGGCTGGGTCCGAGGATGGACTGAGACTGGCATCACCATACTTACCGCTCCTCCGCTGCCGCCTTGTCTGCTGTCTTCTTCCTGCACCAGTCACTGTGTGACACATGCGTCGCACACGTGACTGGAGGGCTTTTCCAAAGCAGCATGCTTCGCACGATGAATTGCATCCCAGAGCTCCTGTGCCACATTCCCCATATGCAGCAAGGGATTCTGGGTATGATGTGCAAATGACATCTGTCTCACTTTTATGCATCCTGGGTCTGTTAATACACATAACCCTAAAATCAATGCTATGGCACGCTGTGGCTTTGTAGCCGAGATAAGGTTTATGCAACTGGTCAAAGCCACTCCTAGGACAGCGCTGTTTCGGGTTTGTTGGACCCTCATCAGATAGGAGCTAGGCATATATAAATCTATTCTACAAGGGTTGTAGTGGAGGACAAAAAGTGCGCTAAAAGGCCTCCACACTATAAGTGTGTTCGCTGCAATAATTAACACACTTATTATAGTGTGAAGACTTTTTATCTCACTTTTTGTCGTCCACTACAACCCTTGTAGATACTGATTGCCCTGTGGGTCCCAAGCATCCACTGCAACTGGTCATCATGCCTAGCTCCTGCTGATGAGGGTCCAACAAGCTCGAAACAGCGCTGTCCTAGGAGTGGCTTTCACCAGTTGCATAAACCTTATCTCTGCTACAAAGCCACAGTGTGGCATAGCATTGATTTTTAGGGCTTTGTGTGATAACAGACCCAGGATGCATAAAAGTGAGACAGATGTCATTTGCATATCCTACCCAGAATTCCTTGCTGCATATGGGGAATGTGGCACAGGAGCTCTGGGATGCAATTCATCAAATTGCTGTGATGTGCAAGTGGCTTCTGCAATAATAAACACATATATTATATTCACTATCACGGTTTAAATGCTTTTCAATGGTCCCTTCAGTTAACTGGTACACCAACCCTAATAGGAGAATCAGTAATTCTTACTCTAGAAAAATTTACACACAATTTTCTGTAATTATCGATGATTATGTATCAAAAGGGGGAACGCCAGCAGTATTTATATTTCTCAGTGTATGTATTATGTTTATTTTTTCTTCTTGCAGTTTTACATGGCTGAACACTATGGGTTAGCTTCACTCTATATAAAAACTAAAATTCCATGGGTGCACACCCCAACATAATGGCCTGCGCACGCCACGGGCAGGAGCTACAGAACTTGAGTACGTAAAGTGCACAAGTTCCGTTAGACAATTTGTGGCTTTGACAAAATGCAAGTTGCGTGGAAAATATTCAGGGACGTTTAGGTTTGGGAGTCCCTTAAAATTGAGGAGCAGCGCATAGTGAGGGACAGAAAGGAATAGGAAGGAAAAAATAATAAAATTGGGCTGACGCTGCTGACAGCCTCTGCTTAGATATATAGATCTATCTATATCTATATATCTCCCAGACCACGATCGGTCTTGAAGAGTGACGTCGCTGGTGACACTGAGTGGTGTGGGGAAACTCCTCCACTTCAAGCAGCGTTTTTCACCAGATCAGTGGAGCTGGGGGAGGACTCTCTTCACATCCTGACCACTTTACATTTATAAAGTGGTCAGGATGAGTAGAGGTATTTTTTATTTTTTTACCAGGGTTTTTGCAAGCTAAGTTTATACCGGATTCTGAATCCCACCCCGTATATTTACAACAGACTGTAATAATGACTTCTGTTGTGGATTAATGAAACCACTAGAGGGAAGTCTGTTCCCTGAAGTGTTTACAGCTGTGATACAAGGACTGTACGTGTAAAATATATAGATGTGTATCTCAAAAGCTTCTAAACACGGGGCTCTTACCCCGCCGCATCAACTACACTTTTTCAAAGTTACTATTCATCTGAAATAAACTTGCAGAGAAGTTGTCACACACGGCAGATGTTTTATATTGGGTCACATGTCCTTTTTATGGAACCTCCTGACACTTCTGTTGGTGAATTCAGACCCCAGAATATAAAAAAAAACTTGTATAGTCACAAATTGGCCAAGAAGCTCTGTTGTTGGGGGCTGTATCAGATGGATAAATAGATTGAGTCCTATATTTAAATGGATTTTCTGCCTGCTCCACTCATTGACCTGGTATTGCAGAACCTCTGATTTTCTAAATGTAGGCAAGAGGTACAGCAACATAAAGCATTTACACTCTGGGTTTGCCAGATCAGCCATGTTTCCCGGACCGGAAGGGGAATGATCTGCACCGAGCCAAGTAGTGGTAAAGTGATACAATGGCCCTTGGTGTATCCGACTATTCAGTTTCTGTCGTGAAGGTTAGACCAGGCACCTCAACATAAATATAAAGGCCCTTTTATTCTGAAAGAGAATTTCACGTTTCGGCCGCTATCGCAGAGTTTCCAAAGCTTGGCTTGAGAAAGGCTTTGATGGCAACAAAAACATCGTGTTTTCTAGACCAAAGGGCCTTCACCGTACACTTAAAGGCGGCACACTGCTTTTCAATAGTTAGTTTAGTTCTTCAGCTCAGGGAAAACTGGAAGATAATGAGGCTTTTCTGCGCTCCTATGCTACTTTGTGTAGTCTTGGAACCTCAAATTGTAGACTGGAATGGGACTTACAACACTTTACGTACTCAAATTCCATAGCGCTTGCACAAGAGCAATGGGTCGAACTTGCGGGCATGCACAGACCCAATCCATCGCTACAGCGACTGGTCTGGGAGCGTGCCAACGTCAAGAGTAACCTGCAGCCTGGAAACCCAAATTCCCTGGTGGCTGTGGGTGAGTGGGTTGGCTGGGCTTTTCTCGGATTCATTCAGGTTTTTAGAAATGGGCGGGGGGGGACTATGCTCATCCTGGCAACTTTTTAAAATTCTTTGCTTTCAATTTAAGTGCACTCTAATAAATCCGGAGAGAATTCCTGGTAGATTTTTGTGCAGCGTTGAAGTAAAATGGAGTTCATTTATACTTTGAAACAAGTGCTGGACTGGCCTACCGGGATACCGGGAGGAATCCCGGCAGGCTGCTTAATTTGTGAGCTGATGGTGCTGGGGAGCCGTGCGGCCCTGCCTCCTCTATTCCAGCAGCAGCTTCAGGTCCTGACCGGGAGGTGAAGAGTCACACTGTGTAAATTAAGTTGCAGTGGGGGATTCATGTCTAGTGAAGTTTTCTGATCTTCCTTTCGTATATGATTTATTTGGTCCTATTTATATAACTGTTTAATGTGTTTACTCTGAGAGCACCGACATGTCAGACATTTCAGTGCTCTCTGGTTCACCTCACTTCGACAAGTTTAAATTTGCAGACCGTGCGGTGAATTCAGCATTCACCGTAAGGTCCCCAAAGTGCGGTGAATCGACCCGTCGAACGCTGCAAACCTGCTGAATGCCACCGATCAACCCAAAGGCAGCCGCAAACCCTTTGAGCAAACCACCGAACACACCTGCCAAGCGCAGCCACAGAAGAGACTGCCGAACGCACCTGCAAGCCACCCAAAGAGACTGCCGAATGCACCCGTAAGCCACCAAAGAGACTGCCGAACGTACCCCGATGGCCTGCCCAACGCAGCCACAAAAAACTGACCAGCAGCTGAACAGGTTTAAAAAAAAAAAACACCCAAATTTTAAATGCGGTTTGCTAAATACTACTGCATGAAAATGCCTGGAAATAGTATATAAAGTCCTATGAATAATAATAAAAAGGTCAGTTACAAAAAAAAAAGCGTTGGTTAACTTTTTCGTTACCTCATCAGTGCAGTAATTCGCGTTAGGACTTTGCGCTTCCCATGTAAAGGATAGGGAGCGCAAAGTACAGTAAGCTCACAGAAGCGAGCACAATCACTAATGCTCTAAGGGTTGTTTTTTTTAGCCCGTTAGTGATCAGATTGTAATATGGGGCATGCGTTAAAGGCACTTAACTTAGCGCTATAGGGCTGGTCTAAAACATTTTTCCAGGGCTTCTTTTTATTCCCAGTCCAGCCCTGTTTGAAACGGATTATAAAATGTAACTTTTTTTTTTAATAATCCCTGTAAAACTCAGGTGGGTGCATGAGAGAAGACCCATTGCACCAACTTGACTGTGTAGGCTTTTAACTGTTCTACATGACTTCATTTTCTCTTTATTGTCCCTCCAATGGCTCCTCTGAATTAGGTCAATTCGTGCAGCTTTGCTTTTTCTAAGAATCTCTGTTGGATCTGATGACTAAGCGCCTGTCGTTGTTGCGACCAGCTTAGAATGTGTGTGTGTGGTTAGGACAACCCAAGTCATTCAAGAGAACAAGCCAAAGCCATTTCCTTTGCGGAGCAAAAGGGCAATGAGTAGTTTCATGTTCTTCCAACGCACATTCCTCCCTCCCCGCACCGAGATCAACTTATCTGTGCACGTTTGTGTGCCAAGAGACCTTTCTGTTTGGAGGGTTTTCCCTTTTGTGGTGGAGATTTCTAAGTTTCCTGAATTTGAGTCTCGCGGCCTCAGAATTAGGGCAGCCTAATTAGAGCTCCATACATGCCGCTGTCACCAAGGCCATGGAGCGGCCTCGGCTTGCATAGAATGTCTTTTATAGAACTGCTACCTAAGGCTAATGTCAGACGAACGCACTCAGCGTGCATGCATAATGTATGTACATACTGACCGGAAGATATTTTAGACCCCACACGGTCCCTTTTTTTTTTTTTTTTTTTTTTTTTTTTCGGATGTAGAAAAAAAGGGAAATATGGGAATCAAAATATTTTATTTTAATACAGGTACAGTCAGCCAGACCAAAAAATAAACCTGAGCGTCAACGTGATGGACATCGCAAATGCACTACGTCTGACGGTGCCTCATCACGCACACAAGGGACACTACGCGGACGTGGCGCACTCCAGGCGTACCTCGTAGCGCTTTTACGTCGAAGCCTAAATGGCGGCCGTTGCCACCTGCATGGTGCGTGCGCACTTCGGTGTGCACGTACTTCGTGTGTTGGTCTCTATTGATCACAAATCCATGCTACCATGAATTTTAGACTGTGAGGCGACAGACGCGATGACTGCGTTCGTCTGGCACTAGCCTTCAGGGTCATAGAAGTAAAGATAATTTTATATTCTGAGGCCGCGCATTTGGTCTTTGAAGTCCCAATTTTCACCTGGAGAATAAATAAAACTGATACACTGCACTTAGTGCTTCTGTCTTGGGTAAAAAACATTTTTGGAGGAGTCAATGCATGTGGAGAGTCGTCCATGATGGCTCCCTACTTGGGGGGGGGTGTACTGGCTGTCAATCGCTATGTGACCGATGGCCAATACAGCATACTTGGTCATTAATTTTTTTTGCGCTTGGCTTTGTATGTTCAAGGCTTGGAAAATGTGTTTCAAACTTCGGAGTCCATTACACATACTTTGTAGCCGGGATAAAGTCCTGTGTACAGATTGGTATAAAATGGACCAGGATCCAGAGCGACCGTTCTAGATTTCCCATCTTGGATACTTTCACTGGCGTCTCCAAATTTTATATTGTGAGAGTCCAATGTAAACCCATCGGCTTTACCTTGGATATTTTGGAGCCCCATTCCAGGCCCCACTAATGGGTCAAGTTTTATGGATTCCCTTAGGATTTGCTTCAGTTTGCATTTCCCCATCACCTGTGCTGTGCTTCACATATCCTGCAAACCTGGCCTGTTAGGGAGACCAGAGTTGGAAGACACTGGCTTGGACCAATCCCAAATGTTTTAATTTTTTGATCGTTTTATAATGGTGTTATCTTTGTAAGGTTTAGAAGTCCAGTTTTTACATTGTGTTTTTTCTTTTCAATAGTTTCCAGCAAAACTTTGCTTTCGATGTCAAAGGCGATTTCGTAAATAAGGATATTGATGCCCATTTACTAGCTGCCCTCCCTAAAGGTAAGAAAATGTAAAACGAAATTATTTCAATCCATTGGAAGCCTTTCTTCAGTATTTACACATTTTAAAAGAAGGCAAACTAAAATTGGGGCAGGCTATATGCTGTCAGATCAGGCAAGGGAAACGTGCGTATGGACCAGGTACAAACCTTGGTTTCTCTGTGAAAATCTTGGTGAATTCTGTCTGCAATGCCTTCATATTTATTTTAGAATCTCTTTGCAATACTGGGTGGTCCCAATTTAAAGTGTCCCTTAAGGTCCAAGTGTCTCTACAATTTGTAACGGAGTTATACGATTAAGTTTTTAATAGAAGCAAAAAACCCCGGAACAGGGGATTAAATTTAACTCTTCTCAGTACCCTGGTTCCACCACTTTATGGTTTTGCTTTACTTAACCAAAGTGGGATAAAAAAATATATACCTTCTCCAAAGCATAAAGTCTTCAGAGGTGCTTTTCCAGAATGTCTTGCCGTGCCCGACAAATCCAAAGGGGTTCTTCACTAACCTCCGAATTGCTTCAAACTGTGAATTTCAATTTGTCAGGTTTAATCAGGCGAATCCCGTAGGTTCCAAGGTGTAATTTTTTTTATTTTTTTTAGAAAAAAGGTGTTTTCCTAATGAGTTTCAAAGTTTTTATATATAAAAAAAAAATTCTACTAAATTATTGCTTGAAACTCCGTTAGGATCCTCCCCCCCCCCCCCCCAATTCGTATCAATTCCTATTTCGGAATGTGAAACCGATTTAAATGTAGGTAATCCCCCTGTCTTTTGGTGCCGAAACCTATTCAGTACGAAGGACAACAGCCTCACAGGGCTCCGAGCCCTGCGGAGCTATTATTCTTGGTGCTGAATAGGTTCCTGCTCCGCGGGGCTGTTGTCCTTGGTGCTGAATAGGTTTCAGCAGCATAGACTGTCCCCTCCAGAATGTAGCCAGTCTGAAGGAAAGCAAAAAACACTGCATTTCGCAAAGAAACAAAGCCTCGCTATTTTTAAAATTAGGAATCCAAAAATTTCACGAAAAATGCCCAACAAATCCTAAAAAAATTGTCTCTTAGTCTCTTCACTTGAAGCAAACAGTTGAATATTTTATAAAAACCTGGTAATATTTTTTTTACATTGCTACCTATGGGATTCAACTGTTTTAAACCTGCCGAACGAACCACCCTAAATCAAGGCATTTCATTGACATTTCAGTGCTATTTGGCGTTCTCTAAATAGATTAACCATTACTTCTAAATGGGGAATTTCACTGCCGCCAAATTGCATTGAACAGCACCATGACCTGCGGTGCTGAATACAACAGATTCGGCACCACAGACCAAGTGAAACGGTATAAGGAATTGATCCGTAAAAACAAAATCTATTTTTTTGTTTTTAAACGTTTTTTTCCCATTTTCGGATGGAACAGATTCGTCTTTCGGAAGCAATTCTGAAATGCGAATCGGGAAAATGTTGTCCGCATTTTGATTTGGACCGGAACAAAACGCAAATCTCTAGGAATATGCCGATTCGGTAGTTTTCGCTGATGTCCACTAATGGCTTCAGTGACTCAAATTTCAGCTAAATGGTGAATTCACTTTGTTTTCAGTGAAATGGAATTGCCGAAACGTAAAGCGTAGAAACTTCCCTGAATTTCATTGCTTTGTGAATAGACCCTCAATGTATCTCATTGAAAACACATGGCGAGGCGTTGGACTTGGATGATCTACTCTGCTCATCCTGTGCAAGGGGACCCTCTAGCCACCATGTCCACATTAAGGAAACTCTAGCCACATTTTTTTAAAAAAAAATTTTGAGAGCGGATTTTACAGGAAGGATACATTGAGATTTCTCTCGTTTTCAAGTATGTCCTGGGTGGCAAGTATGTACCGTTAGGTGTCTTGCCCAAGGACACTTACTGGAGAGGTTGCCTTAGACCTTTTTTTTTTTTTTTCCTCTCCCACTCATACATTCCAGCAGTGGCGGAAGTACGAGGGTCGCAGTTGCGACCGGGCCCTGGCATTCCGCCACTGGAGGGGGGCCCGGCGCCGCCCACCAGATTCCGGCAATCAGCGCCGGAAACTCGGAGCCGCGCGCTGGCCGTCCATCTCCCTGCGAGCGGCCACTGACATGCAGCTTGGCCGCTCACGTGGGATAGGAACCACCTGACCAGCGCACGAGATCCTCTCGCGAGACCTCTGCGCTGATCAGGTGGTTTCCGGCGAGCGGCCAAGACGCAGGTTTCCAGCGGCCGCTCGCCAAGGAGAAGAACAACGCCGGCGGAGCCTGTCCTGGGGCCCTGTCCTGGGGCCCTTATACCCATGAGCTGGGGGGCCCTTATACCCATGAGCTGGGGGCCCTTATACCCATGAGCTGGGGGACCCTTATACCCATGAGCTGGGGGACCCTTATACCCATGAGCTGGGGGGCCCTTATACCCATGAGCTGGGGGGCCCTTATACCCATGTGTGAGCTGGGGGGCCCTTATACCCATGTGTGAGCTGGGGGGCCAATCCATGTGTGAGCTGGGGGGCCAATCCATGTGTGAGCTGGGGGGCAATCCATGTGTGAGCTGGGGGGCAAATCCATGTGTGAGCTGAGGGGCAAATCCATGTGTGAGCTGGGGGGCAAATCCATGAGCTGGGCCAGTATGAATATATATATCGGGGGGATATACATGTGAGCTGGGGGCATTTTTATATGGTCTGTTACATAGTTACATAGTTATATAGGCTGAAAAAAGACATGCGTCCATCGGGTTCAGCCTCTCCCACATAACCTACTGCTGTTGATCCAAAAAATTATTGGAAAGCGTCACATGACATTAAAGAAAAGTATCGGTACTCGTACTCGGTCTTAAAAAAGTGGTATCGGTGCATCCCTAGGCAATACTAAGTAAAAATACATAGATTTTTTTGGGGGGGCCCTTCGTGGATTCTTGCACCGGGGCCCTCAGGTTTCTAGTTACGCCACTGCATTCCAGATTCTGGGTGACCGTCTCGTTTTTACTAGCACTCTCAGGCACAATCCTTCCAGAACCCTTCGTTATGAGTCTTCAGACGTTACCTCTGCTGGATAATTTGGAAAAACCTCTGGCGTTTTATTTCCGTATCTGATGATTTAATGAATCTGAATCCCTGCACACGGCACAGTTTTCTGTGAGACTGACACCTCGCATGGAAAAGTCTAGCTATGGAAAAACCTGTCCAATTCCCTACAGGCTTTAATAATAATAAACTTTAAAAATGCCAATTTCTTCCCTTCTTGCTGTAAAAGGCAGTCACAACACACATATATATATATATTCTTTCTGGCAGTATTGCTGGCCTTTCCGCAGGTGCTGCTCAGGATTACCGCGTTCGAGCTTTCCAACAGATATTAAACATGTGACTAATGCCGTCTTCCAGCTGTTGGCCGGCAATCCCAGTCGCCCCAATCAACCTTCTTTTTTTTCCCTAGAACTTAAAGTGGTGGGAGAGATTGTCCTCAATCTATAGACCTAGAAACCGCTGTAATCCTGCTCAAATCTTATTAATTTATCAAGGTGATTTAATGCCGTGATTTGCAGTGATTTTTTTTTTTTATTATTTGGGTTTTTTTTGTTTTTTGACTAGATAGTTGTAATTTGAAATTATTTTTTTCTTTCGACAAATTTCAAATTATCAAAATATATAATTACAATTATTAGAGTATAACCGTATATAGTGGTTGTGTTTTTTATGTTTTTTTATTTTTAAATTGCGTTACGTTTAAAAGACCAGCTTTTGAGAGTACAATTTCCTTCAAACTTGTCTTTGTTACAATGTTACTGTTGTGTTTTTTTTTTTTTTTTAAATGTATCACTGCATACTACTATACTCTGGATATGCCGTGTTAGTCCAAATGCCAAAATCTCCAGTCCACAATATTATTTATATTGCACCAACATTTCCCACACAGGGTTATTCAGAGAATCGAAAAGCCACCGCACGTTCGTGACTTTTTGTTCTCTTCAATTCGGTACGATTTGGCGATCCCATTTCGGCGACCCTGCAGTGTATTCAGCAAGCACCACTGGGCCGCCGAGATGCAGGGAAAATTCGCCGAAAACTCACCGCAAAACGAGGGAGAACGCACACCGAAACCCACAAAAACATCTGGATTAACCCACCGAAAACCCCAGAAAAAGCCGACACCGCAGACGAATGGAGTGGGAAAAAAAAAAACGTTCGCTTGAATGTTTGAAAAGTGAAACGCTGTTTGCAAAGAAACTACTGAGCGAAAATGTCTGAAATTTACATATGATCCAGGGAATGATAATAAAAAGGGCTGTTACAGAAAAAATAACGAAAAATCCTTAAAAAGCTCCTAAAAAAAATCTATGAATAAAGAGACTTTTTACTGCAGAATATTCTAATCAACAGTTTATTAGATATTGAATTAAAACGGGAATATTTTTAACATTGAAGCCTTTGGGATTCGCCTGAATAAACCTGTCGCATGAAACCACCGAATGGCAGGGCATTTCGGGAACCTTTCACTGCTGGTTTGTGTTCTCTGAATAGACGAAGCATTGCTTCTCTATGGGGATTTCACTGCCCTCGAACAGGCACCGTATGTGCAGGCAATTCGCCAGGATTTGGCAAATTGCCTGCTCTCTGAATAGCCAAATGGCCAAGAAAGGTAACCGAACGCTGATTTTCAGCATTCGGTTCCCATTCGGCAGCCATTCAGATCTCTTTGAATAACCCTGACAGAGTGATATGATGGGTTTCATTGTTGCAAACCTCCTGAAGGTTCTCAAACTCCAGCCCCTTCCCAGATGTTTCTGAGCTTCAACTCCCATGATTCTCCAGTCATCTGTTACATTGAAGGAATTCTGGACATTGTAGGCCATCAACATCTAGGGGCTAGATCCCTGCTATAATGGAATTTGAAGATTAAATCTGCATGTTTGTACTTCCTGTATGTTTAGGAAATAACTTTCCCCAATATTTGCTCTCTGAGATTAGTTTCATGGAGAGCGTGCTCTGCGTCTTGCTGCCACATTGTGATTTTTATTTATTTTTATTTTTTTTTGCTAACCAGCTCCTCCCTTTTTTTTTTTTTTTTAGTTTCAGAATTGAGGAAACTCTTTGAGCCGAGCAGGAAGATAATCTCAGAAATGAAGAGGTAAAAGGGTTGTCGGTAATTGGAACGCAGGCCTTGTGGGGGTTAAATTACAGGTAAACAATTCTTCTGATTTGCAGAAAGGAAAGAATTGCGAGGCGAATAGAAGGCATTGAAAATGAAGCGCCTCCCATAATGCTGCAAAACAGACTAATCGAAGAAGATACACCAAGGTATATGAGAGCGACAGACTCATACAGCGCTCATACAGGTGAGTCGCCCCTGGAATGCTTGACTGGCTTACAGTGATAACGATCAGGTTGGGGTTTTTATTATGGATTTTTCTTTTCAGAATTTTTTTTTTTTTTTTTTTTTTTAGACCTCGGAAACGGATTTTAAAAAAAAGTTTCCGTTCCCTAAGCTTTGACTGTTGGCCTAAAATTAAAAAAAAATTAAGTACAGTAAGCAACAGAAAAGAAAAAATAAACACTAGGAAGACAATGTAATTGCAAGTTTATACCCATTGGTCAGCGCTACGGAACTCGTTGGCGCTTTTATAAGTACTTGTAACTGTATAGTGAAAGAGCATCGTTTAATGCAGTGGATCCCAACTCTGGTCCCCAGGACCCACTACAGGCCAGGTTTTCCAGATATCTGAAGTGATTTGCTGCGCAGTGATTGCGGGATTCGGTCATTGCATTTCCCCAATGGAATCCTTTAAATTCTGGCCTGTTAGTGGGACCTGAGGACCAGGGTTGGGTTGCACTGTTGTAGTGCATAGCAGAGGTTTTACATGTTCTGCTTGGGTGATTTAATGGAAAGTATATTTAAAGTTATGTTGGGCTGCCCACGTGCTCACTCCTTGTCAACTGACCTGGAATCGTTTATCTGGAAGATGAGGGGTTTAATCCCATGTTAAGAAGGATAACATTTTGTGAAATCTGTATAATTTGGGCCATTATGGCCTATGGTGACTAACCCCCAAGTTCTTTACCCAAGCTGAACTGAAGAACGAGTAATCGGCACAGGCTTCTTTCCAGAAGTTCCGACGGTCTACTTGTAGGATTACGTCAAACATCCTCCAACACACTTGGAGACGAGATATATTCTAAATATTGGGTGCATAATGTGATCTGTGGTTTGGACATTATTACTATTCTTTATTTATAAAGCGCCGGCATATTCTGCAGCGCTGTACAATAGGCACAGTATAAACAGGGTTACAATACATTGAACAACATTTGACAAACAGTACAGGAGGAGATGAGGGCCCTATTCCCGTAGGAACTCACAATCTGGGAGGGTTGGGGTTGGAAACAGGAGGAGAGGACTGTAAGGTGAGAGTGATTGATGGTTGCGTCAGTGAGTTGGGTGGTAGGCTTCCCTAAATAGGAATGTTTTAAGGGAGCGTTTGAAGGAAGAGAAATTAGGGGAAAGTCTGGCAGTACGAGGGAGAGCGTTCCAGAGAGTGGGGGCTGCGCGTGAGAAATCCTGCAGTCTATCATGGGAAGAGGTGATGCGGGGAGAAGCTAGGCGCAGGTCACTGTTTGACCTTAGGGAGCGGGCTGGGGTGTATTTGGTGATTAGTGAGGACAGGTAGTGGGGAGCTGAGTTAGTGAGGGTTTTGTAGGTAAGGATAAGGATTTTGAACTTAATTCTGCAGTGGATGGGGAGCCAGTGAAGGGACTCGCAGAGGGGAGCGGCAGAGACAGAGCGGCGGGTGAGGTGGATTAGCCTGGCGGAGGCGTTCAGGATGGATTGTAGGGGGGAGAGGCGGGAGAGGGAGGCCAGATAAAAGATTATTGCAATAGTCAAATCGGGAGATTACCAGGGCGTGGATGAGTTGTTTTGTGGTGACAACGGTAAGAAATGACCGAATTCTGGAAATATTACGCAGTTGGTATCGTCAGGAGGAGAAGGAAAGAGCAGAGTCAAGTGTAACGCCAAGACAGCGAACTTGGTTTGATTGGGAGATGGTGATACCCTCCACCGTGATAGAGAAGTCAGGAGGTGGGGAGGCATTAGAGGGAGGAATTAGTAGGAGCTCAGTCTTGGACATGTTGATCTTTAGGTGGTGAGAGGCCATCCAGGAGGAGATGCCAGATAAGCAGTCGCTGACTTTGGAAAGGACAGCGGTAGATCTGCGTGTCGTCTGCATAGAGGTGGTAATTAAAGCCACTGCGATTAATGATTTTGCCCAGGGAGGAGGTGTAGATGGAAAAGAGCAGAGGACCAAGGACAGAGTCTTGAGGTACACCAACAGATAGAGGCAATGAAGAGGAGTTACCAGCAAAGGACACAGAGGGACCTGTTGGATAAATAGTCAACCCAAGCGAGTGCAGTGTCCTACTTGGACATGGCCATAGCTGTGTTTTTTTTTTTTTTGTTTTTTTTGTTTCTCCAAATTAAGTAGATCTCTGCTGTTGATTGGCAAATCCAGCCATTGTTAGGTGGTATTCATGGTTACCTTGGCTTTGGTGAAGGGTGCTCCAACTTTTGGCTATCCAGATGTTTGGGAACTAAATTTCTCACAAGACTGTTTTAGGGGCTGGGCATCATGGGAAATGATTCTCCAAATCATCTGGAAAGCAAAGTTTGAGCGACCTGTCTGTTCTTTCATTAAGAAGAAATCCACTGCAGATCGGGTTTGGAGGTGACCTGCATCTTAATCTAACTTGTTGCATGACTTTCAAAATATGCGTTGTACTATGCATGTACATTTAAAATCATGAAATTTGGGGGCTAAAGGCTTTGACCTGTGCTCTTTCCTGCCTAACCCTAAAGATGGTTCTGTATCTTTCCCTTCTCTAGGTCATGCAAATCAAGAGGGGAACACCGATGCGTCTTTGGAGACCAACTCTAGACTAAGTCAGGTGCCAACCAAAGGATCTGCAGCTGATGCTTCTTACGGTTCAGCACAAATGGATGTACAAGAACCCGAATCGAAAGAAGAACGAATTGCCAGATACAAAGCAGAGCGTCGACGCCAGCTGGCTGAAAAATATGGACTTGCCCTGGAGACAGAGGCTGAACCAGAATATCATTTGAGAAGTATATCGGCCAAAAATGATACTGATGGCTCTGAAAAGAGGCCAGCCGCACACGAGTTTGCAGAACGAAAGACCAGTAGGTCCGATTACTCTTGCCAATCGGAGAGCAAGGAGCCCCAAAATGCTCGTGCCCTGCACTTAAAGAGTAGCCATGATTTTAATAAGAATTTCAATGAGCCAAAGGTTCTACAAAATCTGGAAAACAATAACCTGGTTCAAAGTGTCTCTGAGGTGGACGGCAATGCTAAATCTTGCTTTTCCATGACCGAACATGACAGGCAGGATATTGTGTTTGGCGAGGCTCCAAGGTCACCAAAGTTTCCACGTCGGGCGTCGCAGACCAACTCTCCAAAACGTTCATCTTCGCCAACGTCATCAATTGCTGATCCACCACTACATATCGAGAGCAGACTAGAGTAAGTGTTAAGCTTTACAATGTAATTATTTTCTGTAAAATAGAACGATTTTTAGTCCTTGCATATATGTACCAGTGGTCTTGGCAAAAGCCTTCTACAAAATACACACGATCTCCTAGAGCAGAATCTCTGCTGGTCTATCAACGTATACAGTGAAATAAAATTTGACGTGAAAATCTCACGTCTTGTTATACTGTGTTAAACTTTTTTTTTTTTAATTAATAAATGGGCTTACTAGCCATGAAATGTCCTTAAGTGCCAGGCAGTGAGCAGCCAATGAATAGAAGGCACGTGCCAGGGACAGACCAATGGCCATGACCTTGTTACCTGGGTCCAAGGATGAAATGGTGTGTACAAGTGTATCCTAGAGCTCCACATTGCAGCATCGTTGTTCGCTTTATTCTAAAGTGAACAATAGGGCTGCATGAGACTTTTAACGTTTCATAAAACATGGTCATGTTTGGTATGATTTGGAAAGGTCTTTCACATGATGCCTCACGTGTCCCTCTAGCTTCTATGGGTCAGATACAGTGGTCCGGATAACCCCTGTATCTCCATAGGGAGTTCCCTGCTTGACTGTGGAGGGGGTACCAGCTTCCATCGTAACAGTCATGTGTGATGAGATCAGTGGCGGGCAGGTGCTACAGATGGGGCTGACCTCAAAATTATCAACCCCCCCCCCTGCGGTAGAAGTCCACAGATTTTTGATGGGCTGGAGATGTCCTCTGCATCCTCGCAGATAAACATCGGCCTTGTCGATAGGTGCCGGTACGGAGTACCAGCAGAAAAGTCCTGCCTGCTGAAGGCTTCTCTGTAGCCCTTTTTCAACACGGTTTCTATGGCGTGCATTGAACAGTTTAGTTGGCAATAGAGTCGATGTCGTACAACTCCAGAGTGATGTCATGGCGTTGTGCTATGTTGGCTACAATGTAGAGTCACCCCCAGCATCCAGGACTCCCTGAACTACTATTGAGCAGCGGAATCTGGGCCATTATGAGCACGTAATGGATGGTTTCAGAACACTTACTTTGTCATGACCAACTGTGTCAGCGATGGACTTCCTAGGATTTAATTTTTTCACTTTTATGGATGAGAAGATTTTGAAAATTGTGTAATTAAAGAAGAAAAAATCCTTAACTACCTCCTAGCATCATCCTTTTCTAATCTAGTTTAGTCTATTATGTGTTACACACCATGTCGACACTGTGTGTATCACATGTGCATTTTATATCATGCTGGTTCATTTCGCATGCTTCATTTATTACATAAGCACCAACCTTCACTGTCTATACAAATCAGAAGAATAGTGGAGTGAGATCAATGTCCTTGAAATAGAGTCCCGAGATTCTTGGTCCTCTTCTTGCGATATCCCTCAAATAGAAAGAAAATATATCATAGTGAGACCCATAAAGAACCGTAAAATGAGTAGAGCCAACGGATTCGCACTCACATGAGATGGAACCCTCCTGGTTCTAGGTCAGTCGCCTTAGGGTAGTTTCTGGCCACCCAAATGCCCCTTCTGGAGTGTATTAATTGCCTAGAAGTAGTTGGTCATCCGAGTGCCCTTCCAGGTTGGTTTCACACACCTCGTTTTGCGCCCACAGGAATCATCCACAGAACGCCAGATGATAATGTGAATATAAGTCTGCTCAAAAATGGGGTTATAAAAATAACTCCAACAGTAATAATTAAAAATTTAATGAGCATTAAAATCAAATAAAATACAATAGCCAGAACGCGTTTTGCCAAAATAGTGTATCAAAAGGCTTCCTCAGCTGGCTGTCAGCCTTTTGATACACTAGATCTATTTTGGCGAAACGCGGTCTGGCTATTGTATTTTATTTGATTTTATTTCTCATTAAATTTATAATTATTACTGTTGGAGTTATTATTTTTATAACCCCATTTTTGAGCATTTGGATGGCCAGAAACTACCCTAAGGCGACTGACCTAGAACCAGGAGGGTTCCATCTCATGTGAGTGCGAATTCGTTGCCTCTACTCATTTTACGGTTCTTTATGGGTCGCACTATGATATATTTTCTTTCTATTTGAGGGATATCGCAAGAAGAGGACCAAGAATCTCCGGACTCTATTTCAAGAAGGACATTGATCTCGCTCCACTATTCTTCTGATTTGTATATATTGTTGATGGTTTAATAACAAAGACCATCTTTGTGTACGAGCGATTTCCTAATCTATATATCGGCGCTACTACCTTTTCTTTTGTTATTATCTGTACTTCACTGTCTATATTTGTGTTGTCTTTGGTTTTTTTTCTTTCCAGATTTTTCCTTTTTTTTTTCTCATGCCTTGGTAACCTTGTTACTGTACTCGTAAAGTTTATTGCTGGAACCTTTCGGGGGTAGAAGTGTAAATCTTGAACAATTTGCATAATTACTAAAGTTTTATTTTTACAAATTCCATCCCACTTATTTTTGGGTTTGGCTTATTTTTTTATTTTTTATTCTTTGTGTTCATAAAATGGAAAGAAATGGAATCTGCCGAGACTTTCCATTGTGTTTTCACAATGTGTTCTAGAAGTTTGCTCCAGCTTTCGTTTATATAAATATCACCCCAAGTATTTAGTTAATAAAATGCGAATCAATCCCAGTTAAACTGCAGGGTTTTAAACGAGGCTAAATTAAAACCATTCATGTCAAAAACAAGATTATTTTAATCCAGCCAGGACTAGCTGTAATGCTTTTTCACTGGAGAAATCTGAAACCGCACAAATGTTTTATTGGAAAGTAAAAGTACCTTTCCCTGGAAAATCTCTAAGGGGGTAAAGAACTGAAAAGGGGGAAAAAAAAATCGTAATACGTTTCTCTAAAGCCAACAACTGCTTGAAGGTCTCCGTTCAAAACTCTGCTCATGTTTCATTTGGTCCAGGGACCCCAATTCGATTACCTAATGTGCAGCTGCTCTAGCAGAATGTGTCTTCACTCAACGAGACTTGGTCTAGTTCCAGGTCTTCATCGTCAACAAAACTGTTTTTGCCTTTTCTACTTTTTAAGGGGAGCCGGCCCTTAAAGTACAAAATGTATATAGTTTTCCTACATTGTGTATGTGTGTGTGTGATAATAATGATAATAATAATAATTAAAATAATTAAAAAATAAAATTAAATAAATATAAAAAAAATAATAAAAAAAATTAAAATAAAATTAAATAATAAAAAAAAAATTAAAATAAAATTAAATAAATATAAAAATAATAATAAAAAAAATTAGTCTAATTTAGGATCCAAAGAGTATTGTCAGCTTTTGTTTTAAGTTTTTTTTATTTCATAGAATAGTTCCTAAATTTTATGCATCAGAGGAGACCTCAGTAGCTACTAAACTTCCCGTAATTTTCAACCCCTATATTCTATTATGTAGACATTCTAGTAAACCAGATTCTAGAAGCCTAGCTCTGCCTGACCTCAGGAATTGTCAAGCCAGGTTTTTACTGAACGATGCCACCTTCTGGATGACTTTCTAATTTTTTAAAATTTAAATAAATAAAAAAAACGTTCTAAAATAAAGACCGTCCAATTTTTAGACGCGTTCTAATTCGACACCTCGTACCTGTGAATTTTTCAGACGCTATTGATTTTTTTAATTGGTTTAGTTTTAGGGTTGGGTTTCGAAATCCGGTTAGGTTACTATAATGCTAGATTTTTGGGGTTAACCCTAATAATCTACTTCTTTAGACACTCGCTGCACTCATGTCAAAAAGCATAATTTGCTGCAAAAAAAAAGCTAGTGTTACGGATAACCCTAACCCTCAAACAAGCACAAATAACCAAACCCTAACCCTAAAAATTGCTGCTTTCAGAGTGCTACTGGGAATCTTGGGAGTCAACACATAATGTAGTAGGAGCCATTAAGTTTAAAATGCAGATTTGTGAAGCTTAAAAAGGTTAGTGCCGCGGGGAGGAATCTAAGCCGGTGAATACTTGGTCCTTGGTTTTATCAAGTCCTGCCAGAATATAAACTATATGACTGGAATTTGGGAAGAAACAATAATCACACGTTGGCTTGGATTTTCGAGGACAGTGACTGCGAAATATAAAGTGCTCGATGTTCTGTGAGACCCATATCTATATGGAAATCGTTATCCGGCTTCCAAAAAATATTTAAAAATTCTTAAGCTTGACGCACATTTTTTAATAATTTTCTTATGCAGTTTGCCACGTCCCTAAATCATCATCCTTGGTGGCAGTCACCCACTGGAACACTTATCAGAATATTGGATATCCCATGGAGCAGTGGTTCCCAACTGCGGTCCTCAGGTCCCCCTAACAGGCCAAGTTTTAAGGATCGCCTTGGGGAAATGCAGATTGAATCCTGCAATCGCTGAGCAGCAAATCATATCACATGTGCTTTGCTTCTGATATCTGGAAAACCTGACGGGTTGGGGCCACTTGAGAACCGCGGTTGGAAACCACTGGCATGGAGGACAAACATCTGGTTCTCGATGTTGATTTCCTTATCGAATAACCTGATCACACTTTAAATATACATGTGTCAAGGGTTGTTAGAATCAATTCCTCGAGTTCATTGGGGACTTGAGATGAGGAACTTTATGTTGAATTCAAGCCTTCCTAGCACAATAGGAATAAAAAAAAATTCTGTGGTTGGGTGTGGTGCTTGTTTTTTTTTTTTTTTAATTTTTTTTTTTTTTATACCGAGTAAAAAAAAATTGCTTTCAAATCCTGGAAAGCGTGGTTTTGTATGGAATAGATACGATGGACAAAGACTTCCTGTAAAATGTGAAAGGTATTGTATTCCCTGATCTCACTGTGTTTTGTGATCTATTTTTCATATTTATTTACTAGACTGTGAACGATGAGCATTTCCTATTGGCTGGTTCTGGCCTAGCATTTTCCAACTTAGCAGCTCGTTAGATTTCACTTTGTAGTAAATAAGCCCCTTGGTGATTCCTTTGCTGTGATTTTTATCGGATGGGAAGTAGAGCCTTATTTTTGTGATTACGTTTTAAATGGTCACCCCCTTTTTTTTTATTCGGGGTGGGGGGGGCGGATAGAAAGTGCTATGAATATTAAGGTTTTGTCTCTTGTATAGCGGTACAGGGAAGCCGAAACCAGAATGGTACCTTCATAAAGATTCAGATGGGGACACCTCGTCTCTCATCAGCTGGCCTTCCAGGTACCAGAGCTTGTGGCTAATCCTCACGGTTGTTTTAATTTGGTTGTCTGTTCCATGAACATAACGCACTTCCAAATTAACCCATCTTAATTCCTCCTTTTAACCATTCATAATAAAGGCTCATGTTTGGCTATCCTGCAATGTCCGACCCCATAATTGACCTGGTGGGTTTACGATGAAAACTAATAAAAGAATCCTTTGATAAAACCTCTGCAATCTGAACTTTGTACAGTTCGATCCAGTACATTCTTAAAATAAGGGAGATCTCGCCCTAGAACACACGTCTTTCAGGTATTCCGTGTTACAATAGTTCACCTTCTATTGTAGAATGGTTTTGTCCAGGTTATTGCATGGCATTCCAGATGTTCATGGTTACCTGGCCCTTGGTTTTCTGGACAATTTGCTGCTACTTTCTAGGAACCAGGTAAAGTTTTGATTAGACTTCTGGTTGACTCCCAGTTCAACTTTTCCAGAAGGCAGTGCCTTTTTCTGTTTTTCCTCTAAGAGGTCCCGTTTTTTCCTAAGTTTCCATTAAAGTTACATGGTGGGCTGGAACTGTCCTCCCATATTATGACGGTTAACAAACCTGGGAGAAAGTTGCCGTGGATTCTAGAACTGGACATTTTTGGAGTAATCTGTTTTTAGGAGTTTTCCTGTTCCGTCTAAAGGCGTAGTAGTTGTCTGCTAGGTTTTCTTACTGACTTCGAAGTGTACTAGAATGGGGCTCAAGTTCTAAAAAAATTGAACGTGGTAACTCAAAGCTGGCAAGTGCAAGGTCATAATTGCCAATTTGGAGACAAATCTTTGAGTATTTGTATTTTTTTGGTGGGTTTTATATGTGGATTTTTGCCGAAAAATGATTATTCCTATATTGTGACTTAACCAGGAAATCTGAACACCTGAATACAATCTTTAGTGTATGGGACCAGTGGAACTCCGTTCCCTCTGCAAAAATAGTCTCCGCAGATCGCGGTTCCTCTAACGCCCAGAGTAGGCCAGTACTGAGACGCCAAAGAAGTCCTCTTGTCAGCACTTTCCTAAATCTTGTGTCCCCTTTAGCAAAGTAATTGCAGGGAGTAGTTGATCATTTTCATGTCAGAGTCTATTTTTAAGATGAGCCAGATTTGTCCTCTATATCACCCTGTGAGAGACAGGACTTTTTTTTTTTTAAGCAGGTTTTGGGGTTTTGTTATCCTGTATTATGGTGGTTAAAGTCATACTCCAAAAAAAAAAAATGGGATTTCATAATTAACAAATTCTTTCCTCTGAGGAAGCACTTGAGACCACAATGATGGTCTTCTGTACAGATGGCATTAGTATGCTGATGACCTGCTGCACCCAACCCTTGAAAGGTTGTCCAGCCACTGCTGATTGACATCCTTCAGGGTGGATGGAAGACCTCATCTTTTGAAGGTTTGTGACTGTGGCCAAGGACCCTAGACACAATGACCATATGAATTTGCCTAAATGGTGAGGGTGGCCAGAGTGTTCCATTGCAGGAAGCTTGTATCATCTTGGTAGGAATTGGAAAGTAGTCAAAGTGCACGCCCCTTCACCTAGATTGGTCGGTTTAGCAAGATTCACTAAAGTATCTATTCATAAAGCACAAAAATTAGGTGCGATTTGGGTGCTTTGGGGTTCGGCTCAGTTTGCCATATTTTAGCTATTTAATTCCACCAAAAATATGCTGAATGGTCACTGTATATTGCTGAAAATGGAGTCGGTGAAAACCACCTGAGCACAGATAACAAACGAATTGGAATTGGCTAATGACACCAAACTGAAAAGTCTCCTAATGGGAGTATAAATCCGTATAAATGTAGTAAAAATGTGTCCACTTAATGAAGTCCTTAAAAAAAAAAAAGGTCCGTTTCAAAATTTTAAACAAATCATTTTTTAAAAAAATAAATGGGAAAACCAAAAAGGTGTTCAAAAAAAATAAGTATTTTTGCTGAAAATGAAATTTAAAAAAAAAATCGAGGATACTTCTCCATTTTTACATTTGATCCTATGGGATTTGCCTGTATAAAACTGTCTGAGGCACCGAGAATCTGCATTTCGCTAGAATTTTGGCGATCTGTGAATAGACACACAATAGTCGTCCTACTCTCACTCTAACAAAAAGCTTTAACTTTACTGCTGCATTACGACAGCTGGGGAGAGGACAGAATACAGGGAGAGCTGAGGTCACTCACTGATTTACAGGGATAAGATTCAGGGGGTTATAAATTACTTATAATGGCATAAATCCCTGTACAGTACAGATACAAGGTGTTACTGTAATTCCCATACACAGGCATTATTCAGCACATATATTTTTATTTTGGCAACCTTATGGAAACTGTTTTTCTAATCTCCGCTCATTGTGAGCACTACAAATCCTCATAAGGATATTGGACAGTCCTTTCAAACCCTTACTGGTTTTGCTGCAAAAGCATTTTCTGCCTGTATGTTAACAATGCAGACCCAGTGTGACACTATGAGAGATGAGGGAAACCATCTAAACCAATGGTGCAAAATTATATAACTTGAGGTCATTCTGAGATGGCTAAAAGCTTTATCACACCATAGATTAGATTAGTCTATACAGAAGCACATCGAAGCTTTTCTGTATTTGATGTTCTGCCTGTGATCTTGGAAGGGGGAATGGACTGGATGCTGCCCAAACTCTGACCAGCAATATACTGTATGTAATGATACAGACTATTTTGCAAAACATTAGTGAAAATATAAGGTAAATGTTAAGTGCCGCCTTCACTGTACAAATAAGGTTTTAAGTGCTCTTTTTCTTTTGTAGTTTCCCTATCCAAATAAAATATTGAGGGGTGGTACCAGGGCTCTTATTTTGATTTAGTTGTTGGCCCATATGTTGATTCAGGACATGCGAATACAATATCTTTTGGAGTGTAGACTGAGCTGATCCTACTGTCGGCCACGAGCTACAATTTCATCTCATAAAGGACGAACGGTCTTAAAATAATTAGTTCTTCTTTGCTCTGTCGATGGGAATCCCCCCCCCCTTGTTGCTGGCCGTCACCGTAATCTTTTCAAACCTGATCCTTCTAGTTAAAAAAATAAATTGAATGAATAACAATGGAAAGGAGTGGAATATAATGGAAATGACACTTTCAAGAAACGTACCTCTTATGTTGAGCACATCTTATTGTAACGTGCTGGAAGTGGCCAGTTTTCTGTTGAGTATACGTCAACTTGACTTGTTGATGCGATTTATTGAGACGCGTTAACGTCAATATTTTTGGATCTTATTCCTAATGATATCCACTAAGACGCCAGCCACTCGTGCGTGGCTTTTTAAAGTAAACTCGTTCCATCAGACCCACTAAAATAAGTCCAGGGTGGCCAGATTCTTGGAAAAGACATGATACAACTATGGATTGTCAACCTTGACTCGCGTGATGTGTGGCATGTCACACAATCTTGCCGGAAGTAACCTTGTATCCGTCTCAAAGAGTATGCAGTTTTAGTCCATGGGAGTGCTGTTCTCATGACTTTGCTGCAGCTTCCAGCAAACCCTGTGACAGGAATGTGCTCAACATAAGAGGTACCTTTTTTCCAAACACCTGTTAAGTTTGCCATAATTGTTGCAGATTTTTGTTTTTACGATCTCTTTTGTACGTTCTAAAACATGTTGCTTATGTACTGAATGAATTTGATAACCAGCGGTCTACCACTTCTGTTTTTAATGGTTTCTTTTGGACTTTTGATACCCATTGTGAATTGCAATTTTAAGGTGGAAAATTCTAACGTTTCAGGATTTCATTTTGTCAAAGCAAAAAAAAAAAAAAAAAAAAAAATTCTCATTTTGGGATTTAAAAAATAAATTTCCCTGGCGATCATGGATTCCTATTTAAGTTTTCACCCAGAAAACCACATCTAGTTGGTGTTGCATTGTGTCCTAACTACTTACAAACTGCTAAACACTCTGCCTAAATGTTGTAGCATCGCATTATAATGTATTTCTGGGTCCATAAAGTCCATAAAGCAAAATACATTATAATGTCACTACACCCTTGACATGTCATTAACTTGTCATCTCCAATGTAATGGCATTTTTATTTTATTTTCGAGTCTGGAATTCTAATTGCTTTTCTTTCTTAAAGAGTTAAAGTTAGAGGGAGGATGGGCAGAGATGAGAATCTTCATGGGAGCCCCAAACCTGACACTGAGATCTCTACTCAAATGAAACCTCAACCTGTTCCGGCCTACTATAAGCCTTTCCAGTCAGACACTTCTGCTTTTGATAGGCTATACAAACAGCCATCCCCTGCCCGCCAACCACTACATGGCTTCATCCAGCCTGCTGGGATTGCACACACTCCCAAGGTCATGGGACGACATGAGCCAGAAAATATCATGGTGTCAGCATTCACCACGTCTCTAAGAAATCCCAAAGCTGCCAGTGGGGTGGTTCCAAAGAAGCTTCATCCTGCTCAACACCAGGATGATCCATTTGACCTTTCCAAGCAGGTCGTCCATAATGGTAGATCACAAAGCCTGTATGACGAAAGGTCTATGTATATGTTACCTGCTCGTAACAAACCAAGGAAAGCGTTACTGGAAGAGACTCTTCAACCGTTGATTGTATCACAGGGTTCCATTGCTCAGGGCAAAGTCCGAGAAACCACTGGAAAGAGCGAAGCGGTCATGTACCTCCAGAGCATGCCTTCATTTGTCCCCATCCAATCCCAAGGGCCCAGCAAAGAGGTCTCTACTATGAAGCATAAAATGCTTAATCGATCCCTGTCTGATTCCACCGGCTCCCAGAAGATGGAGGTCTTCAAGATCAAAGATTCTGAACAGCCCAAAGAGATGGTGTTTTTAAGTACTGAAGAAAACCTCCCAGTAACTAATGGTGACTCTGGTACCGTGAATACGAAAGTGTCTGTGGCCCAGCTAAGAAATGCGTACTTGGAGACTGCCAGCACAAGTCGAAAGGAGGACCTGTGGGTGATATTTCTAGATGTTACTTGTTGAGTTTTTTTGGTTTCACTCTCCGATGTGTGTCACCCTGCACGTCCTCCATCACCTATATATTTATTTTCTCGCGTGAACCCACTAAAATTCACCAGAATTTTTGGCTAAAGCGAGAGCTATGCACCCTTTGTGTGTTGATGACAACTAACCTGTCTTCTTGCACTTTTGTCCAACTTTTGCATGCGTGTGTTGCTCAGATTTTTTTTTTCCACATTTTGATGTGATGAGATTTCCTTTTGATCTCCTTTTTACCCTTGTCTTTCTTCTTTTTATTCTTTCTCCTCTTCAATAACCTTCATCCTCGTTTTGAAAAGTGAGCCTAGGGCTGAAATGCCAACATCAGGTGTTGATATGACTTCCAGTAATGAGCCGGCACGAGGCCCTCGAAGGCCCAGGCTGTATATTTCTCCTGGCGATAATAGAAAGACCACTGAAAGATTTAGGACTCAACCTGTAACATCAGCTGAGCGAAAACAGACGGATAGGTAGGCACGTGTAAGGTCGCCATCCGGAAGAGTCGAGTTAGGCTTGTGCTTTGCTTTTCTCAGTTTAAAAAATGGCATGAAAGTGTCCGGAGCAGCCTTCGTATTTAGAGTTCATATGTTTGGCATTTGTAGCTTTTGACGCTTCTCTGTTCAACAATTTCACTTTAAATTTTAAATTAAAAATACAGTGCTTTTTTTTTTTTTTTTTTTTTTTTACAATGAATGAGTAGAACGTCAACATTGTTACCTTTTTCGTAGAACCCTGCCAACAAGTATAAACCAAAATGTTTACATGTAGAAAGGTTGGCATTGGGGCTAATCGACTGGAAAATATATCAATAATCTCCCAAATTTTAACTGATGGAACATCTTCTGATGAGCTACAGTGATTTCTTGGGCATGTTTTACTCCTGTAGTTGGTTCTGAAAGGAGTACTTGATGTGCTGTCCCCATCATGAAACATTGGGTGTCCGGAAAGCCTGATTCTGGTAGCCATGTGTTTCGTAGAAGCATACGTTACACATTTTTGATATCCACCATGTTTGTTGGTTTTCCAGTAACTTGATTTGTGTCCCGTCCCCCCAAATTTAAGAAAATTAAAAAAAAGCACTGTATTCGTCGAACTAATGTAAATCAATGGTTTTGTTCCTAATTTATCACTTGCACCAGGCAGCTAACTGTTGATTTTAAGGTAAATGTGTGATTTTGTGACTTAATCCAATTCTACCAATAAATCGTCCGCATTGTGTGATCCTGTATCCTATTTGATGTCTTCTCGGTTTTGTTTTGCATGATAGTCGGTAAATGATTGCTTGTGGGAGACTTTTTTTCAGATTGCGCATAAGGCTAATCCTTTGCTTTTTTTTCACAGGTCAGCATTTCAACCACCTGCACAGCCTTCTGAAGGCAAGTATCCAGTCCTTCAATAATGGGCTTTCCATAGTTTGTAGGTCTGATTTTTCTTTGTGGGTGGGGGTTTGAAGTAGTCAGACCCCCCCCCCTCCTCGCTTCCACCACGTGGCCTTGGTGTGTTCCCACTCCTAGCCTGACGTTTCATGGCGGCTAGAAGTTCATAAACTCCAGCTCAGCAGTTGGCAGAATAAATGGGTTGATTCCTCCCAGAATCCAGATACTGTTTTGACCTGTATGGAAGGTCTTTGTCATGATTTTGGAAGAATAAACAGATTTATTGAACTGCAGACGCTGTAGAACAGCAACATATCGATCAGAGACCTGGGAGTGAGGCTTGCCTCTCATGCAGTGCTGGGCTAATTGGGGAGCATTGGTGTGGACCAGTACCATTTTTGAATAACGAGCCCTGCATTTCTTGGCTGTACATGCGCTCCCCTACTAAACGTTTGAACAGTCTTACAGCTGATTTGTAAGTTTTTTTTTAAATCTATTGCTGTAATAAAAGGGTCAAACCATCATCTTAATGTGAATCTGTTACAGTAATAAAATATATTATTGTGAATTTGTTCCCCCCCCCATACCTCATGGAATGCATAGAGTGGAAAGGCTCTATACATTGTTTTCAAGACTCAAAAATTTATTCTGAATGTTCTGTTTTAGATTTTATTTTTTTCCCAGTAAAAAAGAGGGGGCTTGATGTCCACTAACAACCAAAAAGTATAGAATTAGGTTGTTCTGTTCATCCCATTGTGTGTTAGAGAAATGGAGTTTATCATATATATTTTTTTCTCTCTTCCCCCCCCCCCCCAAATCAGATGAAGCCAAACTGGATGAGCGGTCGAAGCTAAGTGTGGCTGCGAAGAGGCTTCTCTTTCGGGTAACTATATATGGTGGTCAAGATGCACTGATGGCTTTTCAGTAGATGTGCATCTGGTCAGATTTATTTATTTTTGTCTACCAATGACTTTGGTAACACGATCTCCAGGTACTTGCTGGTTTGACACCCCTGGGAGGCAAGAGATATGGCGTGAAACATGACACATTTGGACAGTCATAACTTTAAGTACCTTGTAATCGCATTGTGCCTTTCTGCAGGTTAGGTTGTCGGGTCCTCAAGGAAATCATGATGGATCTATCATGTCAAAACTCTGCAAGATGGTGCTTGAAAAACCTTAGCATTTGTAACTTTTAGGACAATGTCAGACGAATGCAGTCTGAGCGCACTCTGCGTGCGTGCATAACGGACAGACGTACTGAGGGAAGATACTGTAGACACCACACGGTCTGTGTTTTTTTTTTTTTGTTTTTTTTTTTTTGACGGATGTAGAAAAAAAAAACTATGGGAAATAAAATTTAATATGATTAAAAATGATAAACATTTGAAGGATATGAAAAGACATTGTGTGCGTCAAGGTGCTGGACGTCGCAAATGCGCTGCGTCTGACATCTCATCACTCACCCACAACGCTACGCGGACGTGGCACACTCTGCGCGTCCATGTTAGCGGTTTTACGTTCTTGCCTAACTTGCGTCCGTTTGCCACGTGCGTTGTGCGTGCGCAGTTCGGTGCGCACGTACTTTGTGTGTGGGTCTCTTGATCATGTTTCTATGCTACAACGGATGTTAATCTGTGCGGTGACACGGACGGGATCCCTGCGTTCGTCTGACATTAGCCTTAGACTTCTCTGCATAGAACAAGGGCGCTCAACTTTGACCCTCCCAGAGTCCAGATGTTTGACTGGAACTACATGTCCCACGATACTCAGCCACTCGGTAGATGGGATTGCATTTCTCGCAAGGCTCAGTCCAAGACCTCTGGACGGCCAAGGTTAAACACCCATAGTATATTGAAGTTCCTATAATAAAATAAACACTCATTCTGAACTTGCTGTTCCCTGACCCTTTCTATGCCCTTACGAATGGACATCTTGATTTTATTACTGATATTAATCTGCTCTTTAATCGCTGGCTCATTCATATGTAATGGCTCTGCTTATGACCAATGATCTATCCACTTATTTTAAATGACGCTGTCATAAAATCTTTAAAATCTGAAACCTGTTTCAACGTTGTCTTTGCAGAACGGTATGAGAATGTCAAATCGGAGCTGCTTTTCAGAATTTTGCTCATTAACTTGACACTGATTATGTTTTGTGTCAGGTTGGTTTAAACCAGAGGCGCAGGAGGGCTCGCTGCCAAATGTACGGCTTCTCCGCTGAGCAAGGGTTACAATTGCAAATATTTATCATGCGGGAACTCTAACAGAAGCGTAACTGGCGCGCTCCAGCGGTGCCAGGGTTATGCAAACTGATGTTTTGGCCCTTTTTCGATAATCCTCACATGATCACGGGTTTCTACCAATGAAACATGTCCAGCCCTGTGTGTTTCTGTCAGATGAGGTGCATCACTCTGGAAAGTTCTGATATTGGAACAATCTGTAACGAGTACATTTTATAATGTTTGAAAGAAATAAAACACTCGGCATTCAGATCGTTTACCCATAGATTGATCTTTCAGTCTTTCTGCTTCTGCGGACGTCATTATCATCAAGCTGTTAAGCGATGTATTGTACAGCCTATTGTACAGCACTGCGGAATATGCTGGCGCTTTATAAATAAAGAATAATAATAATAGCCATACATGTACGTTTTGGCAGACTGGTCGGACTCTCCCTGGCCATCATGCGCTGTATACTCTAGACTTGGATGTAATCACTGTCCGCAAATTATGTTAAAAGCTGTTATTTCCTCCTGAGAACCTACTTTTTTCCCTTAAGTTTGTATTCTTTTGCTGCAGGAACTGGAAAAATCTCTGGACTCAAAGCCCGCCAAGCCTCGATCCCGGAATGCAGCCGTGGAGCGGAGACTCCGCCGTGCCCAGGACAGGTCACGAACTCAGCCGGTTACCTCTGAGGAGGTGGTGATTGCTACCACGTAAGTATTCAGAGTTTGCATGTTTATGGTTGAAGGATGGCACTGGGGTTTCACAGACCAGGATTGGGGGAATCAGAGCTTCTTGATTATGACCCCCCCCCCCAAGGCAGTGTGTAGCCGGCCCCAGCCCACTACCAACCCATGGCCGCTGGTCCTCAGTTGCAATAAAAAGATGGAAAAAATAAAACTGGCCCCAAAGTTTAAGCAGTCTACCGGGATTCTTCCGGTATCCCGGTAGGCCAGTCCAGCCCTGCCTCTGTTTCAAGGGAGGGGTCAGTAAGCTAGGTCCTCTGGATGTTTTGGGAACAGGATTTCCCTTGATGCTCAGTGAATTTAATGACTGGATGAGCATTTTGGAACTACATGCTCCATAACAACTGTAGGGTCAAGGTTGCTCACCCCCCCTTTTTAAGGTGGGTGTCCAATGTTTAAGGAGTCTTATAAAATAACCGCAGTCTGTATACAGCGCTACAGAACTTGTTGGCACTTTATAAATACTTGTAACTGTTATATATATATAATCCCCCCCCAACTCGTGGTTCTAGAGATCCAGGAAAGGTCTAAAGTAGGACAGATAATGGCACAATATGTTGCAGAGATGGTTACAATGGTTGCAGTTTGCAAAAACTAATAGTTATTTGGCTCTTTATGTTGGGATGTCTATGCTAGGTTTCATAAATTAATATATATGGGGGGTTGCGGCCTAGAGTTATTTCTAATTGGGCTTTTTGGCCAAAAATACTGCTATGAGTAATGGTACAAGGTCAAAATTTATAAATGGCTCGTCCAATCTTCTGTTATTTTATTTGGATTATGTGGCTTCTTTTCAACCAGCCTTGAAGATTATTTAGGGACTTGTCGTGTTTCTCCCCCCCCCCCTCATATCGGGACCAAATACTACCCCCACCTTTTTGTATCTGAAATCCCGTTTACACTGACGGCTGTTTTACTCCTGCTCATGTTTTCCTAGAAGGCTTCCAATTTTTACTCCCAGGAAAGAAACAAAAACTACAATTAATGTGATCTTGGCTTTATATCTGCTTTTTAACATGTTCTTTCACTGGTTATTTTCTCATTCCTTTTTATCCTTTTCTTTCCTTTTTCCCCTTTGTGTGGTTAAAGCGAGCCGAGTGCGGCTCCATGCACTGTGACCACACACACTGTAACCCCACAGGCACCTATCCGTAATGTAACTAAGAGCTCTGTGCATCATATCAGGTATTAATGGGGTTTACCTGCATGGGAAGCGGCAGTCTAAGGGGAGGGGGGGATACACCTCCAGGAACTGTCGTTTGCATCCATTAAGGTTACCAGTGTTTGATAAATGATCACCTTCCTTACACAAGCATGACCTAACCCATGGGTCAGGAACCTTGGCTTTCTGGACGTTTTTGAACCACAGCTCCCATTTTGATCAGCCTCTCAATAGGTTGACTGAGCATCATGGGACATGTAGTTCAAAAACATCTGGAGGTTGCTGAACCCTGATTTAATCTAGTTTGTCTAGTTTGACACTAAAATGGTTTTGTGGTTTTACTAACATGCGGAATTCTGCCTTTTTTTGTTTTTCCCTTGATGGTTGGTGATGGCTAACCCTGACTAAATTATCATATGATCCTCGGTCCGCTAGCACTACCTAAGCATCCTGGGGTGTAAAAATGATACAGCACATGCATTCTTTACAAGGTACCAGAGTTCCAGGCAGTCAGCCCAGCAACTGCTGGAGTATCAAACATAAGAGCCGGTCACTGCTTTGGTGCAATAAAATGAGAGCTGATTTATTATTGGAACAAGGTGAAACGTTTCGCTTCCTCTCGAAACCTTTATCGGGTGTACTCGTTTGATAAAGTTTACAAGAGGAGTGAAAAAGTTTGCCTGTGGCAGTTCCATTATTGGAGCAAAGTGATACATTTCATTTTCCCTCAGAAGCGTTTGTGAAGCGAGTGTTCTTGATAAAGGAACCGAAATGTTGCACCTTGCTCCAAAAACAAATCTGTTTTCCTGTTATTGCACCATGCAATGACTGGCTTTTCTATTATTGGAGCAGTCACTGCCTGTGGTAATAAAATGAAAACTGATTTTATTTTTGGAGCAAGGGGCAACTTTTCGAGTCCTCCGAAGCCTCGCTCCAATAAACTGGCTCTCAATTTTTTTTTATTTTTTTGCACCATGGAGTGACTGGCTCTATTTGGCACCTGATCATGCCAGTGTTTGCAGGCCCTGGGATGCTGAATCTAGCCTTATCATAATGTGCTTATTCAATGCTGTACAGCAAGAGTGTAGGAAGGGACATTTCTTGATGTATGGATTCCCCTGCAGGGTACACATGCTAACTTAGTTGATTTAATCCACGCTGATCACAGGAGGTTTATGCGAGGACATCGCGTCCGTATCTGTAAAAGAGGTTGGGTGCTCCTGATGTTAAAGGGGGAAACATTGAATATTCTCGGTTGCTGCAACGTGAACAGACGTGTCTGACATTCTGAGATCTGTAATGTAAATGTTTCTACGTCCTGATTACACTGCAAATATTTTGGCTTCGAGCCGAGTGAAGTGTCTGCAAAATGTATTGGAGTTCTTATTTTCTGAATCCTGCGACTTGATAGGCCGGGATATCCAACTCTGTCCAAAGAGGGAAAGGAATCCACAAGCACGGAAAATGCGAGTCAAACACTGACCACACGTGATACCTTTTTATATACGCTGCTATCCAGGACAACCCTTGTCCCTAGCGGTGTCACCGTGCGCACTGTGGCTTTCAGAAATGTCTTTTTTTTTATGTGCCCCCTACTCTTTCATGTTGAGGGATAAACCACAGGGGGCCAACACAATCAAAAATGGTCAGTTTCTAGCAAATCTGCATGCTTTGTGTGCATTTCACTGCATGAGGTTTGTGATAAGATTAATGTGCAACGTTTTTTGTGTGTATTCTTGTCTGCAGATCGTATCCTGACTGCCTTACTTTGTATCTTTGCTCAGCTTGCAGGCATCCGCACACCAAAAAGCTGCTGCCAGGGAAGAACAAGTGGCTAAAGAAACCAATGAACAGGCAGACCCAGAAGAACCCGACTTATCTTCCCTCTCCTTGGCTGAAAAGATGGCTTTATTCAATAAACTGTCCCAACCGGTCACTAAAGAAGTGTCAAGCAGAAACCGCATGGATATCCGACAGCGGAGGATGAATTCCCGCTACAAAACCCAGCCAGTAACATTTGTGGAAGTAGAGCAGGTATACTTATGTGTTTTTTAATGTCCGTATATTGGAGATGACGACAGACATGTGATGGTTGGGTACCTGGGACAGCAGATGAAACTGGTTTTTACTCCTCCCAGTCGCAGCATCCTCACTCAATTTGCCTCCACCAGCTTTCTTGGTTTGTTGTCTGCTCTGTGTCATCAATAAGAAAAGCGGGAAGGATCTAAATGATTAATATGTAGATT
Source organism: Leptobrachium leishanense (assembly GCA_009667805.1). NCBI lineage: Eukaryota > Metazoa > Chordata > Amphibia > Anura > Megophryidae > Leptobrachium > Leptobrachium leishanense. Next base: position 307,601,341 of record CM019067.1, read on the forward strand.
CTCCCAGAAACCTGGGACATCTACGGAACAAAGGATCTACTTTTGATGGTTGCCTCAAAAAAATTTCCTTGGTAAATGGCAGTGGTTCCCAACCCTGGTCTTCAGTGTCTGAGAGCTCCACGTCAGACTTCATTCTTGAAATGTGTGAATTCTGGCATAAAACCCTGAATTGGTTCTTTTCTGTTCTTTTTAGTGTTAAAGTAGAAAAGTTATCTGCTTGAGTGACGGGCTTTATTTAAATGGTATAAGCACATTAGCACCCTGCTGAAGTCCACAGTAGCATGCTTTAGGCATAGGGCCACCTCCTACGCCAGTGATCCCAACCTTGCTCCTCAGGGCCCACTAACAGGCTACGTTTTTAAATGATTTCCTTGGGGAAATGCAGACTGAATCTTGCAAATCTGGCCTGCTACGGGGGAACTGAGGACCAGGGTTGGAAATAACTGGTAAAAAGCCTATGGGCCCTATTACATTCTACGCGCAAAAAAGTGCGCGTGCGCAAAAACGCATTAACGCGAAGGGCAAAAGCCTTTGCGCAAAACGTTGTATTAAAACGTTTGCGCAAACAATGCGTGTTATCGTTTAACGTGGATGGACCTACGCGAGCGTGATGAACTGTGCGCGTCCTATACTTAACATTGTGAGCGCAAATTCGTTCGTGCGCTGGTACGCGGATGGTATTACAATCTATGCGCGTCTTTATACGTACTATGTTTGCGCGCATAATTTTAACGTCTTTTAAAAGCTGGTGGTAACTGCAAATCGGAACGTTATGGCCGAAACGAAAAACACCAGTCCGAAAAAAAAAAAATACAGCACAGTATAGTTACACAGTCTACACATACCCAAACAATAAAATTGAGAAGTTGTGCATGGTTTTTTTATTGCTGCAGCATGTATACTCAAGTTTTTGCGCCTGTTAAAGTAAATCGAAGTGAGTCAATTAAGGTAAATTGATGTCAAGGGTCTTAATTCTGATTAAAAAAACAGTCCGCACACTGATTTACGTGCGCTACGTTACTGCGTGCGTATTACTCTTTGTTTTGCGCATCGTGTTTACGAACGTTATTTTTTTGACGGATGAGACCATGCATTCGGATCGTAATACCACGTTAATTTTCGCGCCATAACGCTGAACGATGCGCGCAAAAAAAATGGGACCACTTCAAAAGAGATGGAGTTTATTGTGCTGATGGGGGCAGCGAGGCCCAGTAGAGAGTCTCAAAAAGGACTTCTTGAACTCACCTGGTCCTAAAAGACCTCCTTTTTTTTTTTTTTCTCTTTTTCGACAGTCGGCGACCTTGGCTCCCCAGGTGGTATGGAACTACATTTCCCACGATGCTCAGTCAATCTAATGAGCACCTGAGGTCCTGAGCATCATGGAAGATGCAGTTTCAAAACATCTGGAGGGCCACAGTTGCTGAGCTTGGCTTTAGGAGATAAAGTTCATTTAGCACATGGCTAATATCATTGAACCCTGTAGTATTTAAAAGGGAAAGTCGTGTTTGTGTCATCTTGCGTCTCTCTTGCAAGCGTGAGTTTGGTTGTGTTTGGGGGCCATTTGGTTACTCATAGGGTTTCCATTGCATAATATTGACTCTTCTCTGAGAAATCTCTCGCGTAAGTCGTCCTGCGAGCAGACAGGAAGCGCAGGAACACACGTTTAACGATGGCTTTGTTTTGCTGAAGTGTCCTGCTTAATGTAAGGGCTTCTTAAGTGGCAACACATGCGTCCGCTTAAAACACGTTACTGTAAATATTAAACACCCCTCGCCATGTGTTTACACTGCACCGCTGTACATTTTTAATACGTGGTGGGTGGGTGTGTGTGTGTGTGTGTGTGTATAAAAGCTTCTTCTATTGTAAATCTGTTAACCCTTTCACTACAAAGGACAAATTTTACTGTAAATGTATAGTTTGGATCATGGGATGCATGGTTAGATCTTGGATGTCTGTCTTGAGTTCCGTTCTAAAATGGTTAAGATATTTCAATAGAACATAATGTGAAGTTTACTGTACTTTGCGCATCCTTTACCGAACACGGGGAGCGCAGGCTTTTTTTATTTTTTTTTATTGGGGTTTCAATAAGGAAGGTATTCCATAGTGCCAATACAAATTACCGCAAGGGTGCGGACAGCCATATTTTAGCACCTCTGAAAAGCCGGCGCTACACAATTCTGCATTTGCAAAATTATGTGGCACGCTCTAAAATCCCCCCCCCCCCAATAAATCCCATCCTCGCCTTTTTATCCTGTGGCGACCGGTGGCCCGAGTGAGACTGGTAACAAATGGTTCGCACTCTCTGCGGCGCAGGGCTCACACCTGGAAACACAACCCTTCATCGACTCCTATGGACTCTAGGAGGAGATACTCGAAAAAGCACTACTAGGAGTATTCCAGCAGTTAGCTTGGCATTCCGGGCGATGTTCTGAATTTAAGTCCTGCCCTGGAATATCGCGACAACATGGTGCAGATTTTCCCTGTTGGTGACCCCAGATTCGCGCGAACAAGGGAATCGGGCCCATAAAATTTTGATGGATCATATAGGGAACAGCACACACGTGAGAACAGACACGGATTTTTTTCGGCGTCAAACCGTTACAGCGCGGACCTGATGCTTTCTATAGGTGAGAGTACAGGATGTCAGGCAAGCGCTCAAATGACATTCATCAAGTGTGTAAAACCTAAAAACGCCACCCCTTCTTCATCTTCCAGATTTCTGTGTTACGATTTAAAAAAAATAGAAAAAAAAATAAAAAATAAAAAATCTGCGCATCGCCAAAGGATGTCCGTCAAAACAGACGTACTTTCTGCGCTCGTGGCTCCAGCAGAAATACTCAAAGAGTGGGGTTTTTGTTTTTGTGTTTTTTTTTTTTTTTTTTATCTGGAGATCTGAAATTTTAAGGAAAAGAAATTGTATCGTGCAATGACGCAATGTCTTTTTTTTTTTTAATTTGGGGAGTGAGGTTAATTACTCAACTTTAAACGTTTTTAATTTGTCAAACTGTAACAAATCTGCCCTTTGTTTGCTTCCAGTTTAAAAACGAAGATGAAAAGATCGCTCCATTATCTCAGAGCGTCGTTTCTACTGTGGCCACTCTAACCTCTCGTCCGTCGCCCATGTCCCCCAGGGATATGAATGTTACAAAGTCATCAAATTATGACGAAAGGATCTCCATCCTCTCCAGCCCTTCCACGATGATGCCTGCTTCGTCAGGAACAGGAAACGCTTCAGAGAGAAGCCTGTTGCTGTCAGATTCTTGGAGCCCGTGTCCTAAAGATAAAGGCGACGACAAACAATTGAGGACACCGGCGGTGGACGAGAGCACCAGTGTGGCAGAAGACGACATCTTCAGCAAATGCAGCTCTGTCCGCAAGGAATCCACCCATCCTGTACTTAATGTGGCAAAAGAGGTCGAGCCTGCCGAGGAGGACCAGAAATCAATCGGGCAAGTTGCCACAAGTAGGAGCGCCGAGGTGTTCAGCCCTCCAACGCTGTTTGAGCCTGTTCTGCATGGAGAATTCAGAGTGGCTGACAGTGCCCTGCAGGTAGAGAGGGAAGAAATACAATCTCCGAGGAAGAGCTCACACCCCGAATCCAGCATGAGACGTGCAAAAGAACTCGCAGGTAAGGGGCAACTCTGTTTCAGCGTTGCAGAATTTGCTGAGAGTCTCTGGGACTCGTGTTCTTGTTGCAAAGGTCAGAGGTTACTCTCTTGTAATGTAATTTAAAGGTCTCTGGAATACATTGTTTCTGACCTCTCTGCCATAACTTCACACACTCGTTTTAGCACCTGGTAGTCCTTCTCAAAGGTGGATGATGCTCGTTCCTCTAGTTGGGCTATAACCCCCTTAAACCCCCTACCCTCACCTTGTTCCGCAAACAATAAGGGGTTATTCACTAGACATCATTCGAAAAAAAGGTTTGTCTGGTGCGAACAATGTTGTAGCAAGTACAGTGTCCAGGGCCGGCCCAAGACACTGTGCTGCCTAGGTCCAAAGATGAAATGCTGCCCCCCCCCAAAAAAAAACATGGGCTGTTTATGTGAGCGTATCGCAGAGTTACACTGCAATAAAACTCACAGTAATGTGCTGTGCTGTGTGCGCAGATCTGTGATACACTCATACGCACCGCACATTACTGAATCACAGAACTGCGCAACAATAAAAGTCACAGTATGGTGTGGCTGCCTAGTTGAGGCTCAAAATGCTGCCCCTGGCAAAGTGCTGCCTGGAGCCACAGCACCAACAGGCCGGCCCTGACAGTGTTACTTTGGGGTCACTATTTAGGCAACTGTTGTTTTGCTGTACTTATCTCCCTTCCTTCTGCACTCGTTCCAGCCTAGTTTTCCAGCATAGGTTTTAGATGTGCTTTCCAGCATGGCTTCCATTGAATTTAATGTACATTTCGTTAATGTGTCGACGTTGGCCAGAGTTTGTTTTTACTCCGTTGTTTTCACCATAGATTCCATTGTAGTCCTGTGGAGATTCACGAATTTAAAATTGCCCCCGTAAGAATGGTCTGTTTATGCATTTTACTTAAGAAAAATGATGTCATTGGTTAGCGCTGTTCACATTGTTTGCAGGAACTTCCCCGCCATTAAATTTTTCCTTCTCTGGAAAGCCGAAGTTGATCATATTTGCAACAATTGTGACGATTGTTCACCATAGTAAATACTTTATTTTATGTTTTCTTTTAAAATAAATAAATAATTCATAGCTATGCCCTCATGTGAATGTTATTTGATTTTAGAAAACTAATATTGGTTTACATATTATTGGCAATTTGTAGCAATTAGTAGCCTAGCAATGGCTTGTGCAGCCCATTTCATTTAGGGTGTGCACCCCTGGAATATAAACTACACAAGTTATTTTTACATAGGCTGAAAAAAGACATGCATCCATCAGGTTCAGCCTTTCACACATTACCTACTGCTGTTGATCCAAAAGAAGGCAAAAAACCCCAGTCTTAAGCCGTCGCCAATATGCAACACACTGGGGAAAAAATTCCTTCTTGACCCCAGACGGCGTCAGATTTCTCCTTGGATCAAGAAGCTTTTACCCACATATTAAATATTATAACCCTTAATATTCTGTGTCTGCAGGAAGTCATCCAGTCGTTGTTTAAAAGTCTGTGCAGTCTCTGACCCAACCACCGTGCGTCCTCGGCTCCGATCCATCGCTCTGCACGTGCGTCCTCGGCTCCGATCCATCGCTCTGCACGTGCGTGCTCGGCTCCGATCCATCGCTCTGCACCAGGGCCGGATTAACATGGGGGCAGATGGAGCAGCGGCTCCAGGCCCATGCCTCAGTTATCCTTTCTCTGGGCCTATTCTATGTTTGCATTTGGACCCCCATATCTCCAATTCTGTAGCAGCTACAAGGTCATGTAAGGTATCACTGGAAAGGCCAGAGCACGGTTAAAATTAAAAGGCATGACCAAGTTTTAAGTAAAATAAATATTTACTTAATATTTTTCACTTTTCAATTATAAAGTAACAATGATGCTGCACTAACTAATCATTACGTTTCTCATGTCACCAACAAGTGTGGAGGTGATGGTACAATCCATTGTTACATCAAAAACCTAAACCGCCGTACTGCAGCAAAGAGCACTGTGGGGAACTTTGGACCCCTGCGTCACTAATCTTTACACCTCACAAGGTCAAGTGAGGTGTCATTGGACAGGGCAGAGTCTGGCCTTTGCATTAATACCAAACCTTGGGCAAGACACCTAACGGTACATACTCGCCACCCAGGACATTCTTGAACGAGAGAAATCTCAATGTATCCTTCCTGGTAAAATCCTTTCTCAAAACCTGACCATGTTAAATCTAAAAGAAAAAGAAAATTTTATTTATTTTTAGTTCCAAAGCGATGGCATTGTCCATTTGTCGCGTATAAAATCGGCAATACCACTGCCATTACTCCCCTTCTTTTTTCCCACGCTGGGAGCCAGGCCAGTGTTTTATACATAGTCATATTATCCGTAAGAAAACATGTTCCAAAACACCAGGGAAATATTTCAATTCCCCCCCCCCTTTTTTTTTTTTTTAAATTGTATATTTTCTCAGAAAAATGCAGTAACAGGTTCCCATTTTTTTTTTTTCTAACCAGTATGCCCTATAGAATATATAACCACAAAGGCTTGGAGGATAAAATGGGGGGAAATTTGTTTAACACCTTTTAAATTTTTCATTCAGATTTCAAGAATTTAATCACACAGTATCTGCCTGGTTATATATACCCGTATCTGCTCTATTAAATAACCAAAAATAGGTTTTCATTTCACTAAATTACCAAAAAAGCCACCAAAATATTCAGCTCCAGGCCCATAGAGATCTTACTCCGGGCCTGCTCTGCACGTGCGTGCTCGGCTCCGATCCATCGCTCTGCACGTGCCTGCTCGGCTCCGATCCATCGCTCTGCACGTGCCTGCTCGGCTCCGATCCATCGCTCTGCACGTGCCTGCTCGGCTCCGATCCATCGCTCTGCAAGTGCCTGCTCGGCTCCGATCCATCGCTCTGCACGTGCTGCTCGGCTCCGATCCATCGCTCTGCAAGTGCCTGCTCGGCTCCGATCCATCGCTCTGCAAGTGCCTGCTCGGCTCCGATCCATCGCTCTGCACGTGCCCCGCTCGGCTCCGATCCATCGCTCTGCACGTGCCCCGCTCGGCTCCGATCCATCGCTCTGCACGTGCCCCGCTCGGCTCCGATCCATCGCTCTGCACGTGCCCCGCTCGGCTCCGATCCATCGCTCTGCACGTGCCCCGCTCGGCTCCGATCCATCGCTCTGCACGTGCCTCGCTCGGCTCCGATCCATCGCTCTGCACGTGCCCCCCTCGGCTCCGATCCATCGCTCTGCACGTGCCCCCTCGGCTCCGATCCATCGCTCTGCACGTGCCCCCCTCGCTCCGATCCATCGCTCTGCACGTGCCCCCTCGGCTCCGATCCATCGCTCTGCACGTGCCCCCCTCGGCTCCGATCCATCGCTCTGCACGTGCCCCCCTCGGCTCCGATCCATCGCTCTGCACGTGCCCCCCTCGGCTCCGATCCATCGCTCTGCACGTGCCCCCCTCGGCTCCGATCCATCGCTCTGCACGTGCCCCCCTCGGCTCCGATCCATCGCTCTGCACGTGCCCGCTCGGCTCCGATCCATCGCTCTGCACGTGCCTCGCTCGGCTCCGATCCATCGCTCTGCACGTGCCCCCCTCGGCTCCGATCCATCGCTCTGCACGTGCCCCCTCGGCTCCGATCCATCGCTCTGCACGTGCCCCCCTCGCTCCGATCCATCGCTCTGCACGTGCCCCCTCGGCTCCGATCCATCGCTCTGCACGTGCCCCCCTCGGCTCCGATCCATCGCTCTGCACGTGCCCCCCTCGGCTCCGATCCATCGCTCTGCACGTGCCCCCCTCGGCTCCGATCCATCGCTCTGCACGTGCCCCCCTCGGCTCCGATCCATCGCTCTGCACGTGCCCCCCTCGGCTCCGATCCATCGCTCTGCACGTGCCCCCCTCGGCTCCGATCCATCGCTCTGCACGTGCCCCCCTCGGCTCCGATCCATCGCTCTGCACGTGCCCCCTCGGCTCCGATCCATCGCTCTGCACGTGCCCCCCTCGGCTCCGATCCATCGCTCTGCACGTGCCCCCCTCGGCTCCGATCCATCGCTCTGCACGTGCCCCCTCGGCTCCGATCCATCGCTCTGCACGTGCCCCCCTCGGCTCCGATCCATCGCTCTGCACGTGCCCCCTCGGCTCCGATCCATCGCTCTGCACGTGCCCCCCTCGGCTCCGATCCATCGCTCTGCACGTGCCCCCCTCGGCTCCGATCCATCGCTCTGCACGTGCCCCCCTCGGCTCCGATCCATCGCTCTGCACGTGCCCCCTCGGCTCCGATCCATCGCTCTGCACGTGCCCCCTCGGCTCCGATCCATCGCTCTGCACGTGCCCCCTCGGCTCCGATCCATCGCTCTGCACGTGCCCCCCTCGGCTCCGATCCATCGCTCTGCACGTGCCCCCCTCGGCTCCCATCCATCGCTCTGCACGTGCCCGCTCGGCTCCCATCCATCGCTCTGCACGTGCCCTATGCAACTTGCGTATGCAAATTGTGCAAAGTGTCCAATACAGAAGTCCCTGAGCTGAAGAGTAATAGCTGCACACAGAGATCCCTTTTATTGACCTTAATTTTTTTAAATGTATTTTTAGGTGACTTTCCGCACTTTTTCTGCCTCTATTTTTATTCGAATATCACTTTTTAAGAATGAATTGCGTCAAACATCCCAGGATGTGCTTTAAGAGCAGATCTCGGGTACCCAGGACAATGTATCCTTCCTGGTAAAATACTCTATAAATAATTTATTTGTATCTCCTAGATATATTCCCAGTTTTCAACTTTTATTTTTTATAAAAGCTGGCTGCAGAGTTGTACCACTCTGGCCTTTCCCTGTGATGTTGTTGGAGTACAACTCCCATCATTCTCAGGAGCGTAGATGTTGCAGACGGACAACACCTAATTCATATATATATCTCCATCGATCACTGTGATTCTCAGCGATGGGGTGTACATGTCCTCCAGTGTTCTTTCAGGTCTTGCAAGTCCCTGCTGGCAAAAAAGAATAAGTGTAACCAGATGTGTTTTTGTGTTGCTGCAGCGTAGCAAGTGTAGGGTTAAAGCAGACTCTTGCTTGCCTTGTGACTGCTCGCTAAAACCCAGCGTCTCTGTCTTCACAATAAGCAGACACTGCTGCCCCGCCGGCCTCTGAACTTCTTGGCAGCTCCACAACAAAGCCTGCTTCTCACTCCTCGCCTGCGGTGTCCTGCAGAGCGCAAGAAACCGAGCAGAGCGCTGAGAAACCCTCAGAGGACACCAGTGACATCTCCACTGCCATCGAGGACCCAGAGCTGCAAGGCAAAGCCATGTCGATTCGAGACAGGTAACGCATGCTGACATATTGGGGTTTGTGGTGACTGACGTGGAGCCCCTGTTTAAATGGTCACATATGTTGCATTTGATAAGATTTTGAGGCTCTTTGGATCAGTCTATATGGATCTCCACCCTGTAGCAAGCAGATACATGTTTATCCGCAGAACAATGTGTCAAGGACATGCAGATACATATAGAAAGTGTAACTTGCACAAGATTTCCCTAGCTTGGATTAGAAATCTTTACAGTATGTTTTAGAACCGTTTACATAAAAAAAACCTCCTATAAAGGCTCTTCTGATCTATACGTTGCATTAAAAGACGGTGTGTAGGGATTACCTGCTGATCTGGAAGGAACGTCTTCTGTACAGGGTTCTTTGTTTTTCTTGGGAATTCGTTTCATTCTCCTTTTCTAGTTGAAGCGTTGCTGGATGGATGCATCTCTCCGTATCTGCAGTCCAGCAGGAACTTAAGTGAAAACTCTCATCACTCTCAGCCAGCTTTGCCGGGTATCTGCGTTGAAGGGAGTTTATGGGTCACATCCCAAGTATTTTCCGATGTTTCTATGCATCAGATTCAGTTTTATTGTTTTCCACCAGAGGTTACAGTTTCAGGAATATATTTTCTCAAACCGCTGCGTTTTGAGAAAACCTCAAGTTAATGAGATGGAGTTTTTTGATATTAAGGGTTTTTAACTTTATTTTTTTTTTTCTTATGTGGTTTTGAAACTTAAAGCCCTAATCGCAGCCGACCCCTGTTTTTAATATTGCATTTATTTTATTTTTTGTTACAATGAGGTGTCGCAGTGCGTTATTGTTTCTATTTGTCAGATGCTCTGCGGTACAGAACGATTACAATGCAAGTAAACCTGGTCCGTGAGACCGATCTGACATTCACCCCCTAAGTCACTGACATTCACCCCCTAAGTCACTGGCATTCACCCCCTAAGTCACTGGCATTCACCCCCTAAGTCACTGGCATTCACCCCCTAAGTCACTGGCATTCACCCCCTAAGTCACTGGCATTCACCCCCTAAGTCACTGGCATTCACCCCCTAAGTCACTGGCATTCACCCCCTAAGTCACTGGCATTCACCCCCTACGTCACTGGCATTCAGAAGTTTATTTCATATTTTTTTGACCTGCTCCTCTGTTGCTCTGCTTTGATTGTGTTTTAGCCAATCACATAACTGTCCTTGGTATGAAAGTTTTTTGTTTCTTGTATCTAGTAGTTGGCAGCCACTAGTGGGCGCCACTCACATAATCAGTGATGCAATATTCCATGCCCGGCATGGTGACTGGCATTCCTGTGTGGCATGCTCAAACCACTTTCCAAAGTCACAAAGGAGGAACTACTTTTGGAATTAAAAGGAAAGCTTGTAAAATAATGTGGGTGATGTCGCTGCCTTTTTCCTGTTTGCCATGATGCGCTATATATAATGGGATGTATTTTGGCGAGGTGGGGGGGGGCTGGGCTTCTTATAAATCAGCAGTTCCTGCGGGGGAAAAACATCCTTCTGGTGATTAAATGTTTGGTTTTAAGTGGCAACATTGGAGCATAGTTTTATACTTTTTCCTTTTTTTTCACACCACAGAACATCAAACCATAAGGCTGGGTTCACACCTCAGCGTTTTTTACGCTCGCTATATGCGCAAACGAAAAAAACTCGTGAACGCGCATTGCCACGCATTCACGGCTATGTCTATGGCCGCGAACGTGCTGTACTACGCACCAAAGAAGCTCCTGTACTTCTTTGTGCGTAGGACGTTTGAAAGCTCGTTCCTGTGCGCGCTTTAAAACGCCCAGGTGTGAACGGGTCACATAGGAAATCATGGGATTTCCCTGTTCATGCGTTTTTATAGCGCGCAGGAACACGCTTTAAAACGCTTAGGTGGGAACGGGGCCTAAGGGGAAATCCAAAAATCTGCTCTGGTGCTTTGATTTTATTTTTGTAATTCCGTGGACAAAAATCACTTTCAAATTCCTAGGTACTTTATTGATGAATAGATCAGGCTGTGCTACAGAATTTTTAGGTGTGTGTGTGTGTACTTTATGCCATGTTGTGTAGGTAGGATAGGCATGCGTGTGTGCGTGTGTGCGTGTGTGTACTTTATGCCATGTTGTGTAGGTAGGATAGGCATGCGCTCTGTGCGTGCGTGTGTGTGTGTACTTTATGCCATGTTGTGTAGGTAGGATAGGCATACACGCACAGAGCGTGCATGCCTATCCTGTGTGTGTGTACTTTATGCCATGTTGTGTAAGTAGGATAGGCATGCGCTCTGTGTGTGTGTGTGTACTTTATGCCATGTTGTGTAGGTAGGATAGGCATGCGCTCTGTGCGTGTGTGCGCGTGTGTGTGTGTGTGCTTTATGCCATGTTGTGTAGGTAGGATAGGCATGCTCGCTGTGTGTGTACTTTATGCCATGTTGTGTAGGTAGGATAGGCGTGCGCGCTGTGCGTGTGTGTGTACTTTATGCCATGTTGTGTAGGTAGGATAGGCATGCTCGCTGTGTGTGTACTTTATGCCATGTTGTGTAGGTAGGATAGGCGTGTGCGCGCTGTGCGTGTGTGTGTACTTTATGCCATGTTGTGTAGGTAGGATAGGCATGCTCGCTGTGTGTGTACTTTATGCCATGTTGTGTAGGTAGGATAGGCGTGCGCGCTGTGCGTGTGTGTGTACTTTATGCCATGTTGTGTAGGTAGGATAGGCATGCGCGCTGTGTGTGTACTTTATGCCATGTTGTGTAGGAAGGATAGGCGTGCGCGCTGTGCGTGTGTGTGTACTTTATGCCATGTTGTGTAGGTAGGATAGGCATGCTCGCTGTGTGTGTACTTTATGCCATGTTGTGTAGGTAGGATAGGCGTGCGCGCTGTGCGTGTGTGTGTACTTTATGCCATGTTGTGTAGGTAGGATAGGCATGCGCGCTGTGTGTGTACTTTATGCCATGTTGTGTAGGAAGGATAGGCGTGCGCGCTGTGTGTGTACTTTATGCCATGTTGTGGAAGTAGGATGGGCGTGCGCGCTGTGTGTGTACTTTATGCCATGTTGTGTAGGTAGGATAGGCATGCGCGCTGTGTGTGTGTGTGTGTGTACTTTATGCCATGTTGTGTAGGTAGGATAGGCATGCGCGCTGTGTGTGTACTTTATGCCATGTTGTGTAGGTAGGATAGGCATGCGCGGTGTGTGACTGTATTCTCCTGGTGAGTGAAAACAGAAAATTGTAAGTGACTTGTCACAGTAACCTGGAAATCCACATCTGAACTTTATTTCTACACTTACTGACTTTTCACATTTATCAAACCCTGCACAATGTTTATTCTACTACTCGGTGGCTTTAAAGTCCCATATATTAAGGGATACTTGACAGACGTTTGTCCAAGATAAGTAGGTTGCGAAGGATATGAGCCTGGTATGAAGTCCTCTTCGCACGCATGTGGTGGCATTATGGCCGGCGGTACCTGGGGGTAATGATTCCTGTTTGGAGCGGCTGGATCCGGAGCCTTTTTCTCCAGCTGTGAGAAAGTCTCCATTGGAATTAAACACACACAGCTGGAACCTGTAATTAGTCTTCTATCCCCTTAATTGTTTTTGGGAAGGGATCCAGGGCTGTCCTCAAGAGATGAAAGCCGTATAGATCACATGAGGTACAGTCATGCAGATCCTGCTGTATACATTGCCTTTGGTATTGGGGTAGAACTGGAGGGGGGGTGCAATTGCGCCTGGGCAGCTATCACTCATAGGCTTGTGGACCACAACCTCCCACCCCCCTTCTGATTGAATGAACAATAAGGTGCACGGGGGGGGGAGGTGTATGTCTGTGACCACTGGCCTGCAGGATAGAGGCTTCCAATGTGTTAGGATTATTATTTATTATTTTTTTTAAATAGAATCCGGAGGTTTTTTAAATTCTTTTTTTTTTTTTTTTTTCTTCATAAATTTGATCTTAAACTGAATTGAAATCGCCAACCCTTACCATGTCGTATCATTTTGTTCAACGACATCCTGATGATGCACATTTAAGGATTAAGCCCTAGGCTGTCTTGCAGGCACTATGGGCAATTTTGGGATTACTTTAATGCTACAATCTGCCGTACGAGTAATCTTAAATTGGTCCAATTATTGAACTATTATTTTTGCTGCTGGATGATGCAGAAACCTATAGTGTTTGTTACCCTCCGTCTAGCTTCTCCACACTATGACCCAATCACCCTTGGTCTACTGTCCACGCCAAAATTCATGGTGAAGTATTCTGCAAGCAAGTGAAGAAGTCTAGAAAGAAAAACTAATTTGTTTATTGGCAATTATTTCTTAAACTTGGTTAATTTTAATGAATTAATGGAGCCCCCCGATGTTGACCTACTCCCGTCTTGTCGTCCTCGAGCTAGGGAGCCCGTCTTCATGCTGCGCGGCGGTGATGACGCGTCCTCCTCAGTGCACAGGACGGCTAGTAAAGAATCAATGTTTAAACACTGTGGCATTTTCTTCCTTCTTAGGTTGGCCTTGCTGAAGAAGAGCGGAGAGGAGGATTGGAGGAACAGGGTTAACAAAAAGCAGGAGTATAGCAAAGTGTCTGTCATTGAGCGAAGCACACGCACCCAGCTGGTCGAAATTGAGCAGTCGCTGAAAAAGAAGGTAAAGATAGCCTTGTTTGGAAGAAACTTTGTAACGTTCGTCCCCTGTCCTGGAAGATGTAACCGTCATGCCTAATCACAGCTAATTGCTACCAAATGCACAGGCGGAGGATGCTGATGCTCAGCGCTGACCAGATAACTGCTAATGGCTCGTCCCGGCTAATACATCAATATATACACTTTGTTTTATACGATGGGAATACACTGGGGACATTCATTTGTTTCCAGACAAACGAAACTGTGTGGAAGCCTTTTATTATAACTTTTACTCCTGCGTTCCTGCTGCAAGCTGAAGTCTTGCTTTGCATGTAAATGCTTGGCAGTCGCGTCGTTATTTTTTTTTTCTGCTTTTGCTCTAATGAATGGAACGAAGTGGCTCTAGTTCTATTGAAGCGGTTCTAAGAGGGTATATCCTCCAGCAGAACTTAACATCTAAATGTTGCCACAGCGCAAAAAAGAATGACAAGATGTGTCCGGGTTAATTGTTCCTAGGTATTCTCACACATACTTCAACGTTGATATTGTGCCCTGCGTGCGTCAGGTTAAAGTACAGTCGTGGCAAAGTCAAGATTAGGCGCACCCAGGGACTACAATCAGTCTTGCCTTGTCCTTTAAATAATGTACCAATTCCCCCCCCCCCTCCAAGATGTCAACGTTTCCACAGTTCTTCATTTTTTATTTTTGTCGTTGTAGAGCTCTATCAGAAGTTATGGGGGGCCCTTAATAAACACTGGGGGTCCCTTCCCTGAGCTGCCCAACTAATTATATTTACTAATTATATAGTTATAATATACTAATTATATAAAAAACATTTTGCCACCTCCTGCTTGCTTGATTTTTCCAGGGAGTGGGTAGAGCTCTATTACATTCACCACGCAAATTCGTACGCGCAGCGCAATCGCGCAGCGATAACACGACTAAATTAACGCAGGTATTACGATCGAGCGCATTTTTTTCATCCGTCAAAAAAAACGCGCGTAAAAAAGACACGGAAAAACGAGCGCAAATTAACGCTGCGTGCAGAAATCGATGGGCAATCAGAATTAAGAACCACAATTGTCTCCCGTTCAGTTTTTGTGCCTGCCATAATCAATCTGACTATATATGCTGCAGCAATAAAAAAAACACGCACAGCTTCTCCATTTTATTGTTTGGGTATGTGTAGAATGTGTAACTATACTGTGCTGTATTTTTTATTTTTTTCGTGCTGGTGTTTTTCGTTTTGGCCAGAACGTTCAAAGACGTTAAAATTATGCGCGCACACGTCGTTCGTAAAAGTTGCACATCGATTGTAATACCAGCGCACGAACCGCATTTGCGCTCACAATGTTAAGTATGGGATGCGCGCACGAACGTTCGCAGGGTAACTCATGTTAACGTGCATCGTTTGCACGAACGTCGTAATTTGACGGTCAGCGCGAAGGGTTTTTCCCCTCGCGTTAATGCGTTTTTGCGCACGCGCACATTTTTGCGTGAAGAATGTAATAGAGCCCCAAGTATTTCCTGGTGGGAGACCTTCGGTCTGTACTTCTGTGGTGCAAACCACTCTAATCGCCCAAACTGTGGTCCTGTTTCCGGCCCCAGATCCCTCGGCCCACCGGGAAATTTGTTAGTATCTTACGGTGTCGTTTCTGGGTGGCATGGAGGGTCCCATACATCTTTGCCTCTCGATACAGTTGCACAGGATTTGGGAAGGGCTAGGGCCCCTGAACATATCATGGTCTGTCATCCCCTTGATGGCATCCCGGAGTAGTGTTCCTAGAGTGATAGAAGTTTGTCGAGCCCTGTGCTTATGGATATCAAGGATATTGTGGGGAGTTTGTCTGGAACCTGCCCCCCCCCCCAGAGACGCTGGTGTTTCACAGCGGCAATTTTCATCAGCCAAAAGGAATCCAAATAACGGTGGCAAACCTTGAAGGATTGTGATCCTCCAACCATTGGCATGGCGTAATATTTATATTTACCGTCAGGACGGGGCCTGTATATAAGCTCAAAACACGGCCCATGCTGCTCTACTCAAACTGTTGCTTCTATGTCTGAAATTTCACCCAATCGAAGGTATAGTCTATGAATATTAGTCTTTTTTTATTTTAAGGTTTTGTCCCATTAAAAACCTGCGTTTTTAAAAAGCACAAACGTAGTCTGCCTCCACATTTACGATCATAGAAATTCGTTCCAGGTGTGAAATCCATCCACTTGAAATATGGCTTAATCACAGAACCTCAGCAGGAGATCCCGTAACGTGTTCCAGGCATCTTCCAATAACTTTATACCAAGACAACATAGGCTTTGTGACTGTCAGGGTACAGCTGACAGCCATATGCTGCAATCCATTATTTGGCTAATAAAACCTTTCTCCATCTACCATGAAAGCAGAATAAACATTCTTTAAATTCGTGCCTCTGCCTTTTGATGCTAAGGTTATACAAAAAAAAAAACCACTAAGATTAAAGTATTTTGTGCTCCCGGGTTAGGGATGGGCACCCATTGGCCTTTCTCTCGTGGACACGTAGCATGATGTTGAACCAGCAGATATGCTGCCCATGCAGGTCACAGGTTTCCATTCTTAAAAATTATCAGGGCAGACGTCAACAACCTTGACTCCCTAGATAGGGGAGGGGGATGGTTTCTACAGATTACTTGGCCAAGGATGTGTAATTTGTGGTCCTGGAGGCTGGGTTCTTCACCCTGTATTGCCCTTGAAGTGTTCCTCTCGTACCCTACAGATGAGGTCCTCAGCCCAACATGTAATACTGGACCCAACAGTTTTTTCCATTTACGTCATGTGCCAGGTTATATTGGGCATAACCACTGCATATAATGCCAATGTCGCAAAAAAACTTTTTGACATGTGAACAGTTGCTCAGAGGGTACCGAAGTGTTTTGACACCATGGAAGGAATGTCTGCAAGCACTGGCACACGTCTAGGAGGGTCATTCATGACTGTGATTAATTCGTTCTCCAGTTCTTCTGAAATCCAGAATATGTTGCATGCGGCGACTGCCTTTCATCCATCTGAATTTCTACACTGGTTGACTTTCGAGTTTTGGAATCTGTCGGTGTATGCTTGGAACATATAGTGTTACATTATTCACATCATGAAACCTTTTTCTGTAAATGCATTTCTTTGCATAACATTTTGCTTTCTTTATAGACCCCTAGAATTCATGGTCACTGGCCAACATCTAGGCAAGGAGAGTCTCGATACAGCTACTATCAGGATAATGTTGTTGTGGCTAGCAAGCTTCCATGCTAGTTATTTAGATTTCCATATTTCTTTATTTTTAAACCATAGTTTTCGACACTGCAGGTTTTCGGTTTATGCGCAGATTACTCCATCCAGTCATTGTTTGACTGCCTTCGTTTGTACAGATGGTAGTGATGGAACCTGAGAAGTACTTGTTTAGGATCTCGGTATTTCTTACCTTTGGGAAACCACTTGCATGAGTAAGGACCGGACTAATTTATTCCAAGCTCTGGAGGGAGTTAGGAGCTGGAGCCAACTACACAATTGTAGGCAAAGTTATTTGAATAGGTTTATACATAAACCCAGAAATGTAGGGTCCGGATGTAAAATTTGGTTGCGTCTCGGCCTTCGGGTTCGTTAACCTGCAGGCTTTTGACATGTAGGGCCCTATTGACATTGTAGTGTGCGCCATTGTCTAGTACAAATAAGGACTATGTAAACAATGGCCACCATGCCATCTCTCAAAGCAGAGACATGTTGCAGTTTGGCTTCAGTGGCCCAGACAGTCCAAATGCATAGGAAGCCTGAACATAACAAATCATTTGAATAAATTCACGCATTGTTCTAGTCGATGTAGCTGCAAACACAAAACGCTCCCAAAAGCTGGTCTTGGGTGTTTGCTACAAGATGAGGGGCAAGACATTTAAAAAAAAAAAAACTCCTCAAAGAGGAGTGTGCTTTTCCCGTGTCTGCTCTCTGCAGGATGGACACGAAAAACAAATAGCTCTCCAATGTCCTTCTGTGACATCCCGTAAAAGTGTGATCTTGTGTTACTGTCTATGGATTCCTACCATCACAATCATGAGCTCTGGTACAGCTCCCTCAAAATAGAAGTGGAGCCAGTAATCTAGTGGATGATCATATGGAGCCACAAATACTCCATGGCTGGAGCTTGCTTGTTCTGGTGCTAGATAGTGACTGCCTGTGAAACACTTTGATGGTTTATTATAGTCGGCACTGAAGATGTCAGACCTACATGCTGCATGATCCTCTTGCTGTTCTAAAGCATGACGTCCTAACGGAGGATGTTCCTTCTTGCTCGCATATTATTATAGTTTTGTTTGTGTATATTCTTCAGGCTCTGTTGTAATGCTAAGAATTGCTGGCTTAGCTTGATGGGCAGAACTTCTGTTGGCATTACTTACTTGCTGTACTTTCCAACCACACGCAGCATTACCCTGTCTGTTTTAACCTATAGGAAGAAGCGGGTATTAAAGATGATTCTGTCCAATCTAATCGGCTGTGGGTAAGCCGGCTTGAATGCTCTATGCTTGGAACCTGCGTTTCTAATACTGGCTTCCGTGCTGTCATATTGTGTGTCTAAAGATCTTTCTTTAGTTCCTTACTAGGCTTAAAAGGTGCCACCATACACAAGATTGGCCTAAATCAAGACATGGTCTAACATTTTAAGGTTTTAGAAGTCAAATGGTTTTCTATAACCCTGGGGACTCCTTTGCATATGTGCACTGGTTCCATTGGGAAAAGCCTGTTGTCAAGCAAAGGGCAGGGCATCGTGGAAGTTTAGACCTACATGCTCCATGATTCCCCCAGCCTTGTGGATAATGGGTAGTAAACTTTATTGACAATGTTTGAGAACACAGAACAGGCAGTGGCATAAGTGTGTCTCGAAAAAAGTGGAGCGCCACACCAGAATATTACCCTCAGTTCAACACAATATTAGTCGCCAAGTAGTGTTTTCCCCAAAAAAACCAAACTGACATAATCAGACAAATTAGAAATAGATAGGGTACCGCGCACTCAGACATTTTTTGGAATAGCACATACACTTTGTTCTTATTCTTAAATTTCTTTCATCTCCGTACACCATATATAGGATAAAAAACAGAAGAGCAATAGTGCAGACCGCATTTCAGTTTTTCAATTCACATGAATAATTCATCCACACTCACAGTGAGCCTTAACCAGGCTTGGGTGTAATGGACCTTTTCTGTTTTATCCTATATATGGTGTATGGAGATGAAAGAAATCTAAAGAATACGAACACCCAAGTGTATGTGCTATTCCAAACAATTTCTGAGCGGCATAAGAGTCCTGCCCTACGGTGAGTCCACACTAAAGTCTAAGGTTTTGGCGTGACCGTGTCATTACAGCGAAAACGCATACCAAAGGGTGATGCAGCAACCCCGTCAATGGTTTTGGCCTTGTTAGGCATCGTCAGGAGGGTACAGTTTACACTGATCAAGGCACCTTGAGCAAGGGGTCCACATCTTCATTACACTACTCGGAAAACTAAGCAAAGTTTGAGAGCGCTGAAGGTGCCTAGAACGTTCTCGGCTATACCCTCCTGATGAGAACATACCGTAAGGCAGGCTTTAGTGCTGTTGCCCATTCTTGGTGTTTCCACAAATAGTTCCCAGTCTCCCTCCATGATCACACTGCGGCACTCCCCAAACTCAGGGCCCAGAAGCACAACCAGGCATGTACTGGCCATAGGGACTACAGGGAGATTCAGTGGGCCAGTGAGAATGTTGGTTCACCGCATTGTGGGTGAAGTGAGAAATTCCTCACTGTCTGTAAAACAGACGCAATCTGCTGCAATATCATATTGGCGCCACCGTGCTGGTGAGACCCCCTGCGCATCTACCTCACCTTAAGACATGGTGCGCAGTCAACCTCCGTGCCGCTGCGTTGCTTTACTCAATCGCTCTGCAGCAACTCCGGTATCTGTAGAGCGATTGGTTGGTTCATATACTATTTTTGTGCATGTTTTCATAATTAAAGTGGACCTGTCTGGATGAAGTCCAGGGCTGATTTTTTTTTTTTTTTTTGGTCCCAGTCCATCCCTGAGCACAACCCTCCATGGACTCCATGAGGTGATACAAGCAGCGACATGGAAGCACTATTGCGAGTATCCTTGTAGTTAGTGCTGCGTTCCAGAGTGCGGTGCTGAGGTAGCGCCTGCCTGGAATACCACGATAACATGGAGACACTACGGGGAAACCTGCAGGTGCAGATTTTCCAGGTTCGCGTCCCCATGTTAGGATTGTAATGGTGCAAATGGCTTTTGCTCCTCCTGAAGAAAACAATCAGGGTGTCTCGCGTTTGTTTTTCATAACCTTAGTTACCTATGCATTGCATTTGGCAAAACCATTTTGCGCTTGCAGTAAATAACCCCTGGATGCAGCATGGGATTGACTTTTAAGGGATGTGGGGGATCTACTAATGAGTGTAGAGGCCGACGTGGTGAATGCTGTGTACGGTTCCATTTCCTACTCCATTAATGCCCTCTTTTATTTTGGCTTGGTTTTTACTTCTGTCTTCTCATCCACACCTTAATTCTTCATAATTTTCTTTTTGCTTCTGCCCCTGTTCGTAGGAACCTGTCTATGCTTCTGTTTATTCTCCTGCTATACCCACAGCCCATAAATGCCAGTATTTTCTTCCTGTAAATAAGGTGAGGAGGATTAAAAAGAAAATACAGGACGCACAACTGATCTTAATGCGTGCAGCTTCCGCGCCAACAAATGTGGCTCGCCAATGCGTAAAGTTTGTGCAGAAGCATCTTGGGGGCCGGTGTACTCGGTGCTTGTCCCTTGAGCAGTCAAACCATCAAACAGGGTTGTTTGTTCGCATTCCCCTAACATTTACTTTGGAAACTTCCCGCATACGGCCTTTAAGTGGATGCTAATCACTAACGGACACGCTATGCCATAGGAAGCATGTGGGGACTGCGAGATAAAGAGAAACGGTGCATGTATGTTTTTATAAAGTGCCAAATAAAGGGCCCGGTCATTATGTACTTCCTGTACGCAAAAGATTAAAATATAAACATCCGTACGTATCTATAGCTGTGTCAAACTATTCTTCCTGCTGTCACTCCAGAGACCCCAGCGCCATTTTACTTTTTAAAGTGGTTTAGGCTGAAGCATTATTTTATCCATTTACTCTTAATTTTCACCCGTTATGCCTGCTAAGCGTGTCTCTAATATACCTAAATCTAGACTGTTGGCGTTGGCTACCTGGGCGACTGTCTGAAACGCTCCGCTGTAGTGTTTCCTGGGAACTTATTTGTTTATTGGAATATCCAAGAATCCATTCCTTCCCCTCCCTTTTTTAATTTTTAGGCCTTGGATCTTTTTGATATTTGACCTTTTTTGTAGATTGGTTTTATAAATGATTGGGTGCGTGCCAAAATAAACTACTTGTATGTATTTTTTTATAATTTTAATACATTTTAAAAAAAAAAACTATTTTAACTAGACATAAAATCCTAGAATAAAATTTCTCTTTTCAGAAAAATATCTTGAATACATTTTAATAAAATGGAAAAAAAAATATTTTTATTTTTAACACCTTATCGTATTTCAGTGGGAATTAAATTTCTGACAGTCCCATGTATACTAGGTCTTCAGTCTGTGGCTTTTTTCATGATCTGTTTGAGTGACGCACCTTGCCTAACCCAACCATTCAATGAATATGGTGTTTGACGTTACTGATGGGAAGCTTGTCTGTCACTTTGCTGTTCTTTCCAGATCTCCTGTCTTTCTTTTCTTCCCTCTTATTTCTTTTGTTTCTATTTCTTTGCTTTCAAGGTCGGTAACTCTAGCACTCGAGAGTCAAGCCCAGAGATGTTTGACCATCATCCTTGGAGATGGAAGGTGAATTGTGACGAATTTCTGAAATAATTACAAATAAACGCGCTCTAATTACTCTGAGCAGGGAGTATCACGCGCTTTGCCTGAAGCACAAAGTCACTCGTTCTTTGAATTAAACAATGGGTTAGGTGTGGTAGTCATTCCAATGCCGCATATTTCTCCGTTCCACTCTTGGTGTGATCTGTACCTCGTTGTAGGAGCATGCAGAAGGCGCTGTGGACATGTAGGCACACAAAACACATACACACTGAATTTCGCCGCACGAATTGAAAACCTGAAGGGTTTGTTGGGAGCTTACCAGAGCTATTAGTCTATGGTGGAAATGTCAAACTCCGGCCCCCCAGATGTTGCTGACTTCAATTTCTAGGATTCCCTGACCTTCTAATGCATTCAAAGAACTCTGGGAATTGTAAACCATAAACATCGCGGCTGGTCACACGCTTGTGCACACACACGAAATGCACGCGCAACAAGCGTCCGTTATCCAAGCCTCTCCAGCAAAGTGCTAGGACGCGCGTTGACGGAGCTGCAAAGCACGATTCTCCGTAGGAGTGGCCAGACGGGCGTCGAGTGGAAGGAACGTCCACTCAAGGAACATCCACTCTCGCGGACGTTCCTTTCGCTCTCCAAAGACGTTCGTCTGACACTAGCCTTAACCAGTTATTGTAAAGGTAACACCAGCCTTGAAATAGGCTGTTTTTGTGTCGTGATTACTTCATTTATACAGTGATGCTCAAACTGGATAGGGGTTCAGTCCCGTGTTAGGGGGCCACTTTCTACATCCCCTTGATTGTCAGAGAGCAGAACTTGCTGTATCTGTGCAAAAGAGGGTCAGTGAAATGCAGTGGTGGATGTGAGGTCTTCGGAGCATTGCCCAATGTGTTTTCAAAGGCTGGAGAGCCATCTGGCAAGTGGAACTCTTGTGTTTGGCCACTGGTTGCTCTTCTGTATCCAGTTACTCTGACTAGATGCTCTGTATACAATGTAACAAGTACAGATGGTGTGAGCATATCCGATCACAAAATTTAACCCTAATCCTGCTAGAAACCACCATCATGGAGCTGAGAAAATGGGTAAATACATAAAATTTCCAATCTGTACATTAATCCGCTTTATTTCACTTTATGGGAAAGAATCCTCTGGAATCTATTGCTACGTCTCCGGCTAATGTCGGATGAACGCAGTCAGAGAGCACTCTGTGTGCGTAACGGACAGATGTACTGACGGTACCGCAACCGCTTCACTGAGGAGTGTGTAGGTCCGTCTGCCAGGATTTCCTGGCATCCTCCAAAAGCATGCGTATGTCTCCCTTGGTGGCGGAAGGGAGTCTCCCCTCAGGTCCGGTGGTGCCACGTGCGAGGCAGAGGGGCTTTTAGCTTCCTCCACCACCAGCTGTTCCTCCAAGTCGGTATCTGAGAGGGCAGCGTGCAATCACCGCCTCCCCATTCCCCCTACTAGTGAGAGATGGATGTCGGTAGTGAGGGGTCCCTCCGGCACTCCACCACCTTTGCTCTTCTTCCCCATCACCGCTCGGGACGAGAGTTGCAGCCCCACCAGGCCTCCTAGATGGCCGCCGGAGGTGAATGGAGGCCGCAACACCACGGCCCCCTATTGAGACGCAGGTCCGGAGGGGGGAACCAAACAGGCTCCGGAGGTCTACAGTCTAGTGGCCGCCGGCAGAGCAACAGTTAGGGCAATTTATTCCGGGCCTGAAGCACCCCAAAGAACGCTAGTAAGGAAGGTAGGATCGGAGCTCAGCACACTCACGTCCTCCTCGGTCCGCCGTCGGCCGCGCCCCAGCCGTAAGAGTTTTTTGCCTGGCTTCTTTGACAAACTTCTATCAAACCTTTGAGCCAGCTACCCAATTTTTAAACTATCGATCCGTGGCTCATCAGGTGTGAGGTGTAGATGAAAGGTCAAAGGTCCCAGAGATCCAATCCTAAATGGTACCTGCAGAGAATTTCCACTGGCGATTGGATCACTGATGGGATCACTTCAAGAATTGTCGCTTTATTCGAGGGAGTCCTGTGAATTCATAGGAAAGTCAACTGAAATTCGATTTTTATATTTTGCTTTAATCTGTGCACAAAGAATCCAGTTCATTGCTTCATTCCAGGGCTTGACACGTCCACTTATTCATGATATCCCAGCATGTTTTTCTACATGACCTTGCCTGGCTCCTTTTTAAACGTGTAGTTGGCTTTTGCTTTTTCCTTGGTGCTCCACGGTTTGGCTTCAGGTCCTCTGTCGCACGAGGCGAGGCTTGACAAACATGTATCAAAGAGCAATCCTACAAACGTGAGAAGAAACATTTCTTAGCTCATTGATGCCGTTAACAAAGAGAAAATAACCCTTTGTAGCGTTTTCTTTCTTTAATCCCTACAGCTGCCACGACTTGCATGACTTTATTATGTGAGAAGTTCATTAGTATTCTTCACTGTGTGGCGTTTGGGAATACTGCGCGGAGCATAAAGGCGGCTGGAGAGTGAGGGAACGCCAGAGCTCGGCTTTCTTCAGCTTTTATAGGCCGCGCTGACGGTTGACATTTAGCTACTGCAGGGGGCATATTGTGCCCCCCCATCCCTTCCTTTTAGAACATCCTTTGTACAGTGACCTCTATCTCGACGTTCCAAAGGGCCCTTTGAATAATTGCTGGTGGAGGAGCCTGCGCTGAAGCTTTGCTACAGAGAAGATATTGGTTAAGATATTGGTTTGATCCCCGTATTCCATGCATTCCCTTTTTAATGGAGGCAGTCTCTCATTTAAGTCAAAAGTCCGTTTTAAATATTTCCTCCATTTTTCCAGTAATATATAGAGAATATATATAGCAGAGGTATTAAACCACCAAACCCTTCTAAAAAGTGTCTGACAGTGGAGCTGAGATAAATAATCGATAATGAAAAGACTTGTCAACTATTCTCAATTTAATTGATTTTTTTATTTATTTTTTTAAATGTGTGTGCTGCTACACAGATTAATCTGAAGCTACTTGGGAGCGGTTTGGAGACTATATTCCGGCTGCATTACTTGCAGTGGCGTCACAAGGGGGGTGTGTGGGTGCGGCCTGCACCCGGGTGACACACACAGCGCTGAGAAATTCTGTTTCTCCCCCCCCCCCCCCCGTTGGAAGTACTGATTTACCCTACAGCTGCAAGCATCCACTGCAACTGGTCATCATGCCTAGCTCCTGCTGATGAGGGTCCAATAAACCCGAAACAGCGCTGTCCTAGGAGTGGCTTTGACCAGTTGCATAAACCTGATCTCTGCTGAGAAAAAAAAACTAGTATGGCATTGATTTTTAAGGGCTCTGTGTAAAAACAGACACAGGATGCAATAAAAGGGAGACGGGTCATTTGCATATCCTACCCAGAGTTCCCTGCTGCATATGGGGAATGTAGCACAGGAGCTCTGGGATGCAGTTCTTTGAATTGCTGTGATGTGCAGGTGGCTTCTGCAATAATAAACATAAATCTATATCTATTAGAGATGTGCATTCGTTTCGGACAAATGCAGAATTTGATAGTTCGTATAGGGAAGTAAATGCAGACTGAATCCTGCAATCACTGAACAGCAAATCATCTCACCTGTGCTTCAGAAATCTGGCAAACCTGTCCTGTTAGCGGAGCCAGGGTTGGGTAACACTGGTGTACATGGATTGGCAAACCTATGCAATCAAAGTGGCCGTTTTACGGAGATACAACTGTCATGTTGATGTAAAGGGTCCTTTTAAAAGCCGTGCACAGACATCGGAACACAGGATCACAAATGGAAATGGTCTTTTTTAAACTTGAAGTATGTTACCCCTGAACTTAACTTCATCACAAACCAATCACGTTACATTCCAAATAGTCCGGTGCAGATGTCAGACAAGTCTATGTGATTGGCCAGAGATGCAATAAATCAAATGACGTTGACGGCTGTGATGGTTCAATAAATGCAGTGTTGTTACAGAAATATATTTTATGATGTAGCAAAACATTCCGCTCTCTCGTGAGAGTTTTTAACTGAGGACACTCTAACTCTATTACCCCCAATGTTCAAGGATAACTGTACGGGTTGTTAAAAACTCTTCTGTGTTTCACGCAAATCCTCACACAATCGCTTTCCTCCCACTCTGACCTTTTGCATCAAAATACATAAAGGAATACATGCTGGACGGACTTACAGGGTTATTCAGAGAGCCGATATGGTCCCGAAATGTAAGCGGACACTGAATTTCAGCAAACGGGCCATTCGGCTATCAGAGAGCTGGCAAGTCACCAAATATTGGCAAATTGCCTGCACATACGGTGCCTGTCCGAGGGCAGTGAAAACCCCCATAGAGAAGCAATGGTTTGTCTATTCAGAGAACACCGAACAGCTGAGGAATGTGAGTGTAGTGCCCTGCTGTTCGGTGGTTTAATTCGGCAGGTTTATTAAGGCGAATCCCATAGGCTTCAATGTCAAAAATATTGCAGTTTTAATGCAATATCTAATAAACCATTTATCATTTTATTCTGCTGTAAAGTCTTTGTATTAAAAAAAATAAAAATTAGGATCTTTTTAGGCATTTTTGGGGACTTTTTTTTTTTCGTTCTGTAACCGACCTTTTTATTATCATTCATTGGATTTTATGTGTAAATTCGAGACCTTCTCGTTTAGTATTTTTTTTTTTCTTTGCAAACAGCGGTTCAAATTTTCAAGCAAACTGTTTTTTGTTGGTTTTTTTTCACACCTGTTCGTCTGCTTGTGCCTGTTTTTCCGATGGCTGCTCTGCGCTGTGATCGTCATCTGCTCAGATTTTTCTGGCGTGCTCGGCTTGGTTTTTACGGCAGTTTATGCGGGTTTTCCCTGCATTATGGGGGCCCTGCGGTGCTTGCTGAATACACCGCAGGGTTGGTGAACTAGGAATCGCCGAAGTGCGGGAAACTAAGTGTCACAGAACGTGCGATGACTTTTCGCATCTCTTTGAATAACCCTGTTAGTTTTTAGTAGTCACTTTAGAATAAAAAATTTAAAAAAAAAATTGTCAGGCACATTTTTTGGGGAAAAATCATACAAAATTCTACATTCAGGGACGATGGCTATGACTATTTAAAACTCATAGTGCTTATTTTTCAGGATGTTTTTTTAAAAGAAAATTGTAATAACTTAGAAAAAAATCCTTAAAAAAAAAATATATATATATAATAATTTGGTCGTTTATTTATTTATCTCCCCCTTTACAGCAACGAGTAACAGATGGGTCTTCCAACATGTCCATCGAAGAAAGGAAGCAGCAGATCACGATCCGGGAAGAGGCGTGGAAATCGAAGGGACTCGGTGCGGCCAATGACTCCACGCAGTTTACAGTAGCTGGACGTATGGTTAAGAAAGGTGAATGCATTCAATTTTTTTTCTTCCCATTGTACCTACCTGATTGGTTCTATAAAGTGATCACGTTGACCCTCTGCTTCGCAAAGTCGTCAAAAGGCTGTGCCACGTAATGAATAAATATCAAAGTGCCTAGTCCTGGCATTGTATTGTGTGGGATGTATTCAAAGGACATCACCAGGGGGTAGATTAGTCTTTTAAGCTCCCTGTCTGTTAGCCTAGAAAATGGACCCCTGCAGCCTTATGTAAACATTCCCACATCCACCTCATTAGCGGTTTCATCTAATCTACAATATTTAAGAAAAACCTTTTGCATAAATTTTGGTAAATGTTGCCTCATGCAAAAAATCCACAAAATGGAAATGGGAGCTAAAACCTAATTAAATTTTTCATTTTTTAAATGAAATTATTTAAGAAAAGCAAATGGCAGCGTGTGGTTTTATAAGGTGATTTTGTAATGCACAAGTAATCTAGTTACGGTTTAGGTGGTACAGGGCCGGATTAACATAGGAGCTGTTGGAGCAGCAGCTCCAGGCCCATGCCCCATAATCGGCCCTGAGAAAAGATAATTATGCATTGATGGTTATCTGGAACCTTGTATCTCTGACTCAAAAGGAGCTTACAGGTTCATGTGAGGTATCACTGGAACGACCAGAGCATGACCTTTCCAATGATGCCAAAAATGACCAGGTTTTAGGTAACAAAATATATATATATATATTTTTTTTTTCGAACACAGCAATATTGTTCACTTTCCAATTATAACGTGAACAATGATGCTGCACTAACTCACAGCTCATTTCTTATGTCACCAACAAGTGTGGAGGCGATGGCACAATCTGTGATTACATTGTTCCATCAAAAACCTAAACTGCTGCACTGCCGCAAGGAACACTGGGGGGGAGACTTTGTAACCATGGTTCTCTAATCTTTACACCGCCTAAGGTCTATTGAGGCGTTATTGGACAGGTCAGAGTCTGGCATTTTCATTGATGCCATAAAATGTAAAATCTAAACGCTTTTTTTTCATTTATTTTTAGTTCCAAAGCGATGGCAATGTCCATTTGACACGTATAAAATGAGCAATACCTCTGCTATTACTCACTTTTTAATTTCCAACACTAGGAGCAAGTTCAGTATTTTATACATAAACATATTATTATTCATAAAACACCATCCTCCAAAACACAAATGAAAATTTTGATTAAACATTTTCCTTTTTTTTAGAAAATGCAGTAACAGGATCCCATTTCAGTTTTTTTTTTTTTTTTTTACAAGAATGCTCTGTAGAATGTAGAACCACAAAGGTTTGCATGATAAAATGTAAAAAAATAATTTTACACGCTGTAAATGATTGGAGATTTCATCACAGTATCTCACCTGTACCTGCACTATTAAATAACCTAAAATATGTTGTCATTTCACGGAATTCCAAAAAAAAGCCCCCAAAATATTCACCTCCAGACTGGGTTTTGGTATTAAATTCTCGGCGGTGTAATAGCACATGGGTAGTTAAACAATGTTTATTGCTCTCATGCCGCGGGATTGTGCGGTTTTTTTTTTTGTATCCATCTAGTCCTTCGCTCACACCCTGCTCGAGCCTTTCCCGTATTGCTTCTCCGTCAGATCTGGATGTCGTCCATCTGTTAAATTGGCTTTGAAATGTGCTTATTCTAGCGGGATGTTCTGGCAGCCGTACAGTTTGTGTAAATGTGTCAATCCGCCGACATGCTTACCTGTAACTGCTATTGTTTTAATCTAGGTTTGGCTTCGCCTACGGCGATAACACCTGTCTGCTCTCCGCTGCCTCTTAAATTGAAATCGTCAACAGCCGTCTCCAAGCCTCTCGAAGGTAGGTCAATACTCGCCACCTGGAGAAGGTGTCTGCTAGCTTGCGAAGAGGAAATAAACCTAAAGTGGTGACTGCGCGTTCGCTACACAAATAGTGTAATGCAAGGTTCATTTACCGGTGTTTTACCCAGTTTCTACTTCCCAAAATGTTGCTTTCCCCTTGTGTCAGTGGATTGCTGGGGGTGGCAGACTGGTGGAAATGACTTGGAAGCCACTGTTTGTGTGTGTGTGTCCGTCCGTTTTTTGACAATTTTGTTGTGCGCGCTCCAAACTATGTGCACACAGGTTTGTGGCGGCGTCAGAGTCGGGAGCAGGGCCTGTACTCCCTTTCTACATGTTAGTTACAAGCATTTATAAAGCGCCAACAAGTTCCGTAGCGCTGGTCTATATCAAGCGGCAGATAACCATAGGGGAGGAGCTTTCATTGCTGAGGTAATGTAGGAGAATAACGAGGGCATGTTCGCGCTCAATGCCTATTTATAGGCGGCTGCAAACCTAAAAAGTGCCATATTTTACAAACCGAAAGAAAACGCCAGCACACTATCCAATCTTGTATGTAAAAAAATCTGATTTTTGGTTCCTCCCCCCCTCCCCCATTATAGGTTAAGCTCCCCTGCCATAACGTCAAGGCAAGCCTCATTAGGGAGCCCTAACTAATTGCGTTTAGTCATATGGTGTACTTTAAAAATACACATTTTGGCCAAAATACAACCAAAAACTTATTTTTTACATACGTTAGGAATGGTGTACGTTTCTTTTTCTTAATGTAGGCGCAGTGAATTGAATGAATGTGGATGATGGACAATGTGGAATGCGTGGGCTTAATGAAACGCAGCCAACGTGGTCCCATTTAAAATAAGGACCTTCACAAACCTTGTTTTTGCAAAAACAAGAAGATTTCCTAAAGGTCCATGTGAGACCTGCGCGGGGATCGACCGTACTGCGGCCTACTTGCTCGTTCTCAGGACTCTCACAAACCTTGTTGTTGCTTACTCGACGTCTAGAGGGTATTCCAGACATGGGCCCCTTGTTGGAGGTGCCTAGACGGGTGTCCCTCCTAACGTGGACTAAAAAGGCTGGAATGACATTCGGGGGGTTGCCGTACCTCTCAGAGGAGATGTCCTTGGCAGTTCCGTTCTGCCCACCCCTTCTGGGTGATGGCATATGGTAACCTCTTCTGTCATGGCACCAACAAGCTAAATGGCTAATACTTTGTGAGACCTGAGTGGGGACCCACCATTGGGCAGGCTTGCCATGCGCTGCTGCTTGTTCTCAAGGACCCAAACAAACCTTGTTTTTTTTTTTCTGACCTTAAACCTGTGCCGCCATGTTTTATTAGCCATGAGTGAGAGGCTGCACCAAGATTATCAAAACGGGTTGACATAGGCCAAAACATGCCTTGCACGTGGACTTTAACAGGTAATCTCACACAAAAAAAAGTCTGCGCACACTTACTACTAAAAATTAGAGGGAATGTCATTTGGGAACATGCTAGGTATTAAAAATAATAATAATAATCCGGAGCCAAACTGTAAAAGGGTGACGTGTCCTCATGCTGTTTCTCAACTAAGACGGGCTGGTGGGTTTATAATTATACCATCACCACAAACCTTTCCACTTTAGGACTGAAAAAGAAAACCTGGAAAGGGGCAGCAGCAAAAGTGACCTGGCTGTGGATACAACAAAATCTACAAATATGCAGAAAAAAATGGTTTTACGCCTATTCTCTAACAGGACAGCCGCATAAACCAGAAGTATCCAGCCCTCTTCATGTATAAAACATAACAAGAAAAAAGGTTGTCGTTTGCGCTTGCCCACCATCGCTTCATGCGAAACAAAATGCATGGCGGTAAGCGCGAATCGTAACCTTTTTTTTTCTTAGGTTTTATACATGAAGTGGGCTGGATACTTCTGTTTTACGCAGCTGCCCTGGAAGGGAATAGTCACAAAACCATTCTTTTTTTTTTTCTTTCTGCATACACTAAGATCTGTTAATATGTGAGACGTGTGCCATTTGTCTCCTGGCAGCTGCCTGAGTGATGCTGAAGCTGCTTTTTGATAAATTACATCTTAACCTTTTTATTTTTGTAGAGATCGAGGCCAAACCGGAGCTGAACCTGGAATCTGACAGAAAGTTGGATAAACTTGAATCGTTCTTGGGAAAACTGCACAACAGAGGTGAGCGCAGACATTCTTCTCATTCATATCTCGCTTCAGATATCTGGCAAACCTGACCTGTTAGTGGGCCCTGAAGACGAGGGTTGGGAACCGCTCCTATAGAAGTTATTCACAAAGTGCAACACCTGGCATTTAACAAAGCATAAATCCAAAAGGCATCAGGAGAAACTGCCATGTGAAGCTCCTCCTGTTGCTCTGTGGATCTTGTGACACCCGTCTTGAGACATGGGCCAGAGAGCTTGAAGGGTCAGAATTGATAGCTCATTTACATCAGAATGTGGAATTCCATTTTATTTTTTGTTCTATTTCTACCCTTGAAGACCTTAGTTTGACTAGTGATACAGTAGTACATGTGTCCTTCCCTCTGCTACCCTAAACTGGATGTGAGTGAAGGAAAGGCAGACTTCCTGCCCTTCGGGTTACTTCCTACAGATGTGTGCGAGTCTCTTTCCCCTAGTCTTCCTTCCTATAGAACTGTAGTTTGGATCTATCCGTACGGTCAGCAGCGGACATCCATGTCAAAACCTAGGTCCAGTGGCTTCATTTGTTGTTATTCTTCGGTAGACCCTGGTGGTCTAGTGTGTCTACCTGGCCAGGAGGTAGAGCCCCCTCTGCCAGACTTATCCAAATCCCAACTTCCATAATACATTGTCTAAGATTGAGACTATATCATGTGAGATGTAGTTCAGAGCTGGGGATCTGCCTTCTAGCCTCCCCTGATTTTTGGAGATCATTCAATGTGTTGACATGTCCTGTGGGTTTCTTTTTTTTTCTCTTTGCAGTAGGGGGGCTACAAGACACCACCCTGACTGTCACCAGCAAAGCCGTGAAGGAAGTGATGCAACTCGAGGATGAAACGTTCTCTCGTTTCTACCGGCCTTTGGAAATTCCTACCGGCATTACCCCGTTCAATCTTGACGAAGATTTCGATCTTCTCTTTAACTCAGAAGAACCAAAGTGAGCATCTACAGGTTTTGCTTTTTTTGTTCCATGTAGTTGGAGTAGGATGTGTTTCAGACTTTTTTTTGTTTGTTTCCATTTATTGTATCCGGTTTTCATGAGTTTACACCATATACGAGAATGTCCTGAATCCTTGCCGAGCAAGGCCACAATGTGTCTGTCCATTGGCTCACATGGCATTCTACAGGGAACTCCAGGAGTACATGTTAATGGGGCATTGTGTAGACTCTCAGCTGAAGTCATTGCTTTTGGGAAGGTGTTGGTACAACTAGAATCAAGCTCCTCTGAGCAAAGACCTCTACACCTCTTGTTTCCTGTTTTCGTCAAATCTTTTGATCGAATGATAGGTGTTCAGAAAATCAAGGTGATCTGGCAAGAAGACCTGTACAGGGCTATTCAGAAAGAGGTGAAAACCTTGAATGACTGAAGTGAAAATTCTAGGTCAAAATAACCAAACCAGAAAAATTCTCCCCTTTTTATCTCACTTTCCAAATTGGCTATTTGGTCTAGATTGTTCATTTTCCAGCCAATTCTCTAGGTTTTCACCTATCTGAATAGCCCTGTAAGTGTAATGTCACTTGGTGGATTTGTGTGGAATGCCAGGCTGATTGACGTGTGTTTTTCATGTATATTCTGTATGTTCTGGGTGTTTCTGGGATCCATTTGATTGGATATGATTGGGAATGCTGGGAGGTATCGCAGCGGCTGGATAAGCCTGGTGTTTTTGCAGTGGGGCGGATAGAAGTTTTAAACTATTCTAAAATAAAAATCCGAACTTCACTTGTATGATCTTATCCAGGGACTGACTTGGGGGCTCCCCCCCCCCTCACTCTATAGGAGGGCTGTCAAACTCCTGCCCCACACTAGATGTCTATAAATTACAACTCCCGTGATTCTCTGGTAAATGTAGGCCATCAACATCTGGAGGGTGGGACAGAGTTTGGCATTCCTGGTCAAGAGTGTCCCTTTAACAAAATAAATGGTTATTTAGCCGCCTTGACTTGGAACTGGTTACAGAATAGTTTGTAACAATTCTTAAATTATATGCAGAATTGAGGATTAACTAGGCTTGGAATCCGGAGCTGATCGTATGGTTATTTGGGGGATGAGCTTTTTCAAGCCGATCAAACCCGGATTCTTATGCAGGGGTGCATATTCTGGCAACACAAGCAAGGGGAGCTATGTGCAGCCAGGGACTGACTTGAAGGATGGGAGGCATCAGGTGCAATATCGGATTGGCACTCTGTATCTGCCGATCATGAATATCCCATGGCTCACATCTGATCAGGGGCATAAAAATCCGGATCTGGACATTTACAGTCAAGAATGATTATCGTCCTCCTTTTTCAGTGATGCAGAAACTTTTGCCAACATTAAAAGTGGGGAATTAAATTAACAAATGACAGGTTAAGTCCACCTTGCAATAATTTACTATACATTTAATAGTGATGAGCCGAACACCCCCGTGTTCGGTTCGCATTCGACCTCGAACAATTTCAAAAGTTCGGGTTCGAACACGAACCGAACTCCATGTAAGTCAATGGGACTCGAAAGTTCGATTTTTAGAGTGCCCTCCAAGAGGGCATATATGCAAGATATTTGCCTCAAAAGGTGTATGGGGGTCCAGGTAGTGCCATGGGGGACAGGAAACCAGGACAAAAAGTTAAAAAAAAAAAAAAACGTTTTTAAAGGAAAAGTGAGTTTTCCATGAAATAAGGGTTAAGAATAAAAATGAAAAATTCCTTCAAATATCGTGCCTAGGAGGTCCCCATAACCTGCCCGTGAAGTGGCGATTTTGTAGGATGTATACAAACCTTTAAAAACAAAAAATGACATTTCAAATGACGGTAAATGGTCTTCCTTTTAATCTATTCATAAACAACTGCTTGGGGCAGCAGCCTGTATGAAAAGAGACGTTTTAGGACACGCAGAACAAGTTTAGTGACTATTTTTTATTTATTTTCGGCTAAATTATGGTGAAACGTATTTAGGCTTTGGATGGAAGTAACAATAGGTGCTTTAAAATTGGGCCTTTTAGTGTCGGCAACAGTGCCGTCACACCGTAACCCCTCTGTGGTATTGTGCAAGAGTGCAGCGGTGGACCTTGCGGTCCAATATTAAAATGATATGAATCTGGTATAGGCGTCAGTGGCAGTGCACCCAAATATTGTACCTTTGGCAACAAGTGCCTTCACACCGTAACCCCTCTGAGGTATTGTGGAAGAGTGCAGTGGTGGTGGTTTTGGTAATGCAGAAGAGATCCCCCGATCTATTCAGTTACATCAGCAGCTATAACAAAACCGGGTCAGCAATGTTTATGCACTTGTACTGCGCTACTGTAAATGGTGAGAATTGGCACACACCAGTAGCAACAGGAAGCAAACAGAACAGGCAGGGAATACACAGAGAGAATAGTCAAATGACAGGCAAAGTCGGCAACAGATCGGGTCCTCCGAACAAGCAGGGTCAGTAACAAGTATGCAAATTGATTCGGTAAACTAGCAATGCGGGAATAAAGGCTGAGACACACTGAGCGTCTAGCGACGCACCGCGTAGCAAAGAGAAGCAAACATTTTGCAGGCTTGACTTCACTCTGCTCCGCCTCGCAGTGTGTCTACACTGTATTACGTTTGCTTCTCACCGCACTGGACAGGAATTCACGAACTAAATTAAAATGTACACACAAAAACGTTTTATTTTCACAAGGCACATGTTATATAGGCAAAAAAAAGTTTCTACTGAATAAAATAAATCAAAAATTACTGTTAATTTAATAGGAATAGTATAAAAATATAAAAAAAACCTAATATATATTATAGGGGACACGGAGCGCTGTGTATAGAGTAGGGATGCATTGATATATACGTATGTCTGTGTGTGATATCAACACATATATATATCTCCACCCTCAGACTATATATACACATACGCACATGGGGGGGTGGCATGTGGACAATCTCAACTAAATGCGCCCCCCCCCCATTTGGCTGATCCCTCCAGAAGAAATGTTGAACCCGACAGAGCAGAGAATATATATATATATATATATCATTTCTCTATATATATCCTTTCTCTGCTTTATCGGGTTCAACATTTCTTCTGGAGGGATCAACCAAATTGGGGGGGGGGCTTATTAGTTGCCAAAATGTGTGTGAAATACAAGTCTGGATATATATCTATATCTATCTCTCACAAAAAACAAACCACTGCCTGAGACCCTGCACAGCCCACATGCCACCCCCTCTACCTGGCTGAATGTATCTAATATATATAATTGACTACATTCAGCAAGGAAGAGAAAGAAAAAAAAAGTTTGTTCCCAGGGACATTTAAAAATGTCCGGATTTTATTTTTTTTAGAAATGTGTCGCCTTACCTTAGCCTAGTGGTCAGAGGGGGCTCCCTGGATCCTGGTTGTGGGGGGGGGGTCTGCCGTGGCAGCAGGTGCAGTGGCTCCCTCCCTGCGCCACCTGTCTCTGCCACATGCACCCGGGCGGCTAGCCCGCACAGCCGCAGCTCTGTCATCTGGCGGCTGCATGATCCTCAAGAGGATCCTTGGGAGGCCCGGCAGGCTGCCCTCTACAGTACCTGATTAGAGGGCCGTGTCTGCCTGATGTTTTAGTAACAATGTTTTATCCCATAGGCTTCAATGTTAAAAATATTCCCATTTTAATTCAATATCTAATAAACCGTTGCTTATAATATTCTGCAGTAAAGCGTCTCTATTTCTAGATTTTGTATTTTTTTTTTAAGCATTTTTTTATACTTTTTAAATCTTATTTTTTTCGAACTTTTGGCGAACGTCCCAAAAAGTTCGAGGGTCGCGAACTTTCGAACGACCAATGTTCGAATCGAACTCGAAACCGAACAGCTCATCCCTATACATTAACGCCTCAAGATTGCAACATGGTTTTCAAGCCTTTTAAACTGTAACCAATGACCGTCTATCCATACTTTGTTGTTTTAAGCTTTCCTTTAATTCTCTTCTTTGCATTTAAATAATTTGGCTTGTATCTATTTCTGCTTTTAATCCAGGATGTTCTAGAGTTACCCCTCATTTTTCACTCGTGCAGCGAGACCTCCTATAAAATGAGCTGTTTACATTAAGTCGGACGTTCCCTTGTGTGAAAGACGTGCAAGCTCAGCTGACCTCGTATTTTGTCTCTTCCCTGGCCTTTTCCCATGCTTCCCTGACCCGCCGCGCATCTCGTATTGCAGCACCTTTTATTGGTTTAAGAGGATGTCAGCGGCTGAGATTCCTTTCTCCACCCCCTGCGGCCTCGAGCAATGAGTTTGGAGATCTCGCAGACACGTCCAGGACCTGGAGTCTGCTCTGTGTAAATACAGTGTAGACCTTGCGAAGGCTCAACAACACAAACCTACTCGCTGCTCTGCAAAACTGGATTCCAGCCCAAAAAAACCACAAAAAACTGTGTACATTGCATTATGCGATGTTACATCAATCAGTTTGGGTGAGCTTGTCGGTTCCCCCTTATCTTCGCCCAAGCAGAAGCATTAAACGATGTGTCATTTCTTTACATTAATGCAAAAACACATCAAAACATGTAACATACAGATTAGGGCACAGTCTGACCATATTTTCCAGATCATCCAGCAAAACTATAAAAACCCCTGACCATGGATATAATTAAACGCAGTAAAGTAAGACTTTTAACAGGGTTCAAATCGCTTTTTAATGCAGTTGGAACGCTGTAGATGTTGCGGCACGCGCCCTGTAGATGTTGCGGCACGCGCCCTGTAGATGTTGCGGCACGCGCCCTGTAGATGTTGCGGCACGCGTCCTGTAGATGTTGCGGCACGCGTCCTGTAGATGTTGCGGCACGCGTCCTGTAGATGTTGCGGCACGCGCCCTGTAGATGTTGCGGCACGCGCCCTGTAGATGTTGCGGCGCTCGTCCTGATGATTCGTCTATTTTACAGAATGTTGAATTGCACCGAAATTTACCGGAATGCCTTGATTTCCAGTGGTTTAATTCAACAGGTGTAACCAGGTTTCAATGTAAAAAAACGGAATATCTTTTATTTTTTCGTTTCGACCATTTATTCTTTTTGAAAAAGCCATTTTTATTATTTTAAAAGACCTTTTTGTATTTAAGATTTTAAGATTATTTTGTACCATTTATATATTTTTTTTCGACAGATTTTTCCATTTTTGTTGCTTTTTGCGCTCCTATTAAGAGAATAGGAGACTCCCATTTTCCGTTCGCCAATGCCAACGTCAAATAACTGCTTCGGTGACCATTCAGTAAATGGTGAAATGGAACTGCTGACGTTGCATTTGATTTTGGTTCTTTGTGAACAGACCCCTTTAGTTTTTGGCTTGGATTTTTGACATGCGGCTTTCCAAAGGCCTGGAACATTGTGTTACACATGTCAAGTTATGTGTACAACAAGGAATACATTCCCGGCAGCTTGTGATCTACATTCTAGAATCTCTAGCACAGCTCGTAAATGGTGCAGTGCCCGTATCGCACTACCAGCCTTCATGTGAGCTCGCGGAAAGGGTTTTAAAATATATTGATGTGTGCAAGCATTGACGCATGTTTCCAAACTGAAGAAACCATGTGTTGTCATCCTTCCTCCCCCCCCCTCCCCCATGCATGTGCTGTTTAGTTAGGATTGTATAAATGGCTGTTAAACCTCATCCTTGTTTTATTGCTTGTTTTGACTCTAGATATTCCTGCTAATGGTACCCCACTGTCAGACAAACCCGCCGGCATTATTCTGTTTACAGGCACGCTGTGTAATCAAGGCACTCGGATGGGCTTGCGCATTTTGCTGTAGGTTTTCATGCCTTACCTTAAATGGATTACATTCTCCAATGGCAACACGGCCGGGCAGGTTCCTATAAAGATCAGCAATCGAGGGGGGGGATGTGCTGCAATGCCACCTCTCCTATAAAGGAGACGGAGAAAAAAATATATTGTTTCTAGATGCGGTTTATAGAATGTATCGCATTCCCCTTTAATTCTTTTGTATGCCGCCGCAGTGAAATCTGGACTTTAAAGGGCCAGTACCACCATAAAATGAAACGTCCTTACTGTGTCTATTTTATGTTGCTGATATCTTACATGTGCTTTCTTTATTTTTCTCCTGTATGTTTAGTTACGAATATACTTTACTCTGTCACTGGGTGCATCCATTGTGTGATATTTTGTGTTGTAAACTGCCCCCCCCTTACAGTATCTTTCCATCACTTGCTCCTCACTGTGTGGCTTTGGCCATAGAATGGAGTCTATGGGTCAATCACTGACTCGCATCATTGTATTGTGTGGGATTTATTCAAAGGACATAACTAGCGGGTAGATCAGAAGTCTTTTAGGCTCCCCGTCTTATCTCCTTCAGCTGCCAGCTCTTAATTAGCCTGGGGAACACTCTCCTCCACCTCATTAACTGTTATATACTGTATAAGATAAAGCATAGCCACAAACTAAAACTCCCCATAAGATTTTGGTAAACGTTGCAGAATGGGAAAAAAGCACATAATAAAAAAAAAGACCTCTCTGGTTTCTATTTTTTTTTTTTTTTTCTTTCTTTCGTTCGATTACTTGCAGGTCTATTATTCACTAAAGGAGAAACACAGAGAACAATCTAGATCAAATGGCTGACTTTGAAAGTTAGATAAATGGGAAAAAATTTCCGG
This sequence comes from Leptobrachium leishanense, assembly GCA_009667805.1. NCBI lineage: Eukaryota > Metazoa > Chordata > Amphibia > Anura > Megophryidae > Leptobrachium > Leptobrachium leishanense. The sequence continues at coordinate 307,639,759 of CM019067.1, forward strand.
TTCGACTATTCACCTAGATTTTTTTTTATTTTTTACTTCTGCCAATTCTCCAGAGTTTCACCTTTTTAGTGAATAGACCTGTTTAAAAGAAAAAAAGAAACGCGTGTTTTATAATGTGTTTTGGTTTGTAATGTTCAAATGGTCTAGTTACAGCTCATGCAAGTGGTAATGTCCCTTTAAGTGACTTGTATTGGCTTCTGCAAACTGGATTTTAAGTGCAATTAAAAGGTTGTTCCAGAGAACAAAATGCCATATACTATTCCAATGGAGTATAAACACAAATGGTGCGAGTAGGTTTGTACTACTCCACCAACAGGGGGTTAAAATCTCAATTACTCCCATTCTGGGCAGCAATCCCAATGCTCTGAGAGCCAGAGTTTGTGTGTAATGAAGTGACATGCTCTTTGGGAAAGTAATCTTAATATCCTATGTACTTTATATATGTTGTAACACATCTGTCACAGAAGCTTATCTCTAGACTGATTTTGACATTGAGGGTTCCCAGGATCGGCTGCATTCTCAGCCATTCTCCGGGCTGTCTTCTGTTGCCTTGATCAATTCACAAATCACATAATATCTTCTATGGTCTGTCCTATAGGAGTTTTATGCAGGTCAAAGCTATATCTTTCACCTGCTCCCACAGCATGATATGTCATGTAGCAGGCCTCAAAATTTCCGCTCGCCTTTGGCGAGTGGAAATTACATGAGGGCGAGTGGGAATGCAGGGCAGGTTAAGGTGTTAGGTGGGGCAACTAGTGGCGAGTAAGGCTAGGGTCAAACGAAAGCATTTTTACACGCGAACGTAAAAAAGTGCGTCCGAACGAATTGACGTATTTTTTCACGGAGTGCGCAAAAACGGTCATACGATGCGCATTTTTCGTGCGTGACTTTTTCGGATCGTCAAAAAAACTCTTTTTGCGTCTGGACGTTATGTTGGCTGGACATTAGCAGCGTCTGACATCTCCTAGTCACGCAAACACGCCGCTATGCCGCAGCTGCGCACTCAGTACGTCAGTACTAGCGGTTCGGCGTTCTCGAAAAAATGCGTTCGTTTTCCACTTGCGTTGCGCGGCCGGACTTTCGTGCGACCGTACTTCGTATATTGGCCGTCATTGCCCGTCATCTGCTGCTAGTGCGGCCGTAATTATGTGCGCCAGAACGCACGTTAAAAGTGCGCTGGTCTGACCCCAGCCTAACTCTTAAGGCCTGGCTAGTAGCTTGGGACTTAAAATTTTGAGCCCTGATGTAGACTCTGATCTTGATCGATCGGGCTTTCATGGTGAACCTCTGTCCATGAGGCCTGATATTGGGCTGGACGTGTGTCTAGGCGGGTGCACAGCGGCTAACCATCTTATGTGAACTTTGTTCTCTTTAAATCCAGGCTGACCTCTGCGGTGGCCGAACACAAACGCGCAGTGAGACCCACGCGCAAAGTGCAAGCTTCTGGGAACCCTCTGAAGATGCTGGCGGCCAGGGAGGACATCCTGCAGGAATATACAGAGACCCGACTCAACGTCGCCTTCATGGAGTCAAAGCGCATGAAAGTGGAGAAAAGTACGGACAGATTCATTCAGTCCAGCTTCCAATGGAACATCATTAAAGACTTTAGTCGTAGAATGGCCTGTCCCGTTTCAAGAGAGCATGTCATTATAACCTAGAACAGTGGTTCCCAACCGTGGTCCTCAAGTACCCCTAACAGGACAGGTTTTAAGGATCACCTTGGGGAAATGCAGACTGGATCCTGCAATCACGGAGCAGGAAATCATATCACCTGTGCTTTTGCTTCGGGTATCTGGCAAACCTGACCTGTTGGGTACTTTGAGGACTGAGGTTGGGAACCAATGACATAGAACATCAGTTCTCAACCCTGGTCCTCAGGTCCTCCTAACATGATTGATTTTTTTAAAGATTCCCTTGGGGAAATGCAAACTGAATCCTGCAATCACTGAGCGGCAAATCAGATCACTTGTGCTTCAGATATCTGGCAAACCTGGCCTGTTAGGGGGACCTGAGGACCAGGGTTGGGAAAACACTGACCTAGAAGCAGGGGTAAAGTCCTAAAAAAACAAGTGTGGGAGCTCCCCAACATTCTGGTCTTAAAGATTACTGGCTAAGCTGCTGCAGCACTTGTTTATGCAGGAGAATGCCACTGAGAAACTGTCATTCCCATGCCATCTCGATGAGCTTAAATCCAGGAAAACCTTAGACAGGTTTTTTTAGAATATTGTCTGTATACAAAGGTATTGCAGCTTCCCAGTATATCGGCCAAAAGGGAACAAAGTTCCTGCTGCTAAAATGGTGCGGGAACGGCGTTCCTGCAGGACTTGACCCCTGCCTAGAAGGTTCGCTTCCATGAGGTTTAGCTCCTAAATTCACACAGGCTCTATTCTTGCTTTTGGGGGTCTATGAGCGGTCTGTATGTCAGGTCTCTCCCACTGCACAGCACATCAGAACTTGTTGGTGCTTTTATAATACCTGTAACTGTACATGGGCACTGGACAAATTCGAAAAAACATCTAAGCTAAAGAACCCTCAAACTCATGAAGTCCCAATGTCAAAGCATGGCTTTGGTGGACCCCCCCCCTCCCCCAATACCGCCTCATTCCATGGCGAGTCTAAAGGGTTACTTCAACACTGTGCCCAGGGAATTTACACCCCAACTCTTAATGCAGGCCTGCTGGACCGCCAGGGCATGAAAAAGCAACCCCTATGCAAGCGATGTCAGTGGTGTTTATAAAACGAATGTCTTGCGTCTTTTTATAGTGTCTAAAAACTCCAACTTCTCTGAAGTGGCCCTCGCCGGCCTGGCAAGTAAAGAGAACTTCAGCACGGTCAGCCTGCGGAGCGTGAACCTGACAGAGCAACACTCCAACAACAGCGCCGTGCCCTATAAGAAGCTTATGCTGATACAGATTAAAGGTACGTTGGCAAAGTCTCCTAGTCTAGAGAGCTGAATGCCAAGCCGCGCCGACTCCCTACACGGGTCACTTCCCGCTTTGTTGCTAGTTTCTTCCCGTTCATCCCGCGCCATTCTCCTTTAAAACGAGCAATGCCAATAAAGGTAAATGGAGTCATGAAAACAAGTCCTGACTTTCCCAATAAAGTTAAAGTGGTCCTGTAGGGAATTTAAACGTCTTGGGGGGGGGGAAGCGCTCCTCCATGTGGTTGGCTCATCTAGCCCATGCGTTGAGTATTACACCCGTCCCTTAAGTGGTCTATTTAAGGTTTATAGAGGAATCCAGATGGTGAGGACTTGTCAGGAGATGCCTAGCAGAGGCTATGCTTTTCATGGAGTGTCTTCTCTTTAGGGAGGAAAAAAGGACAATCACTGAATCAGAGTGGTTCTACAGCATCAACGCTCATGGGCTGCAGCGGGTTACATGTAGCCGTCCATGATTATTGTGCAATCTGCTATCCACTTTCTATAAAGTTTACTGCATATGGTCTATTGCATCTTGTCGTAGTTACTGGAAAGTGTAGTGAAGGTACAAAGAGTAAAAAATGACCCAAAGTGATTTTTCCAGAAACCAGTTGGGAACATGGGTCTATCAAAAAAAATATATATATTTTTCCTTATACAGTAAGAAATAGCTGGGAATATTCCCAATGTATTCCTTGCTATTATAACCTATCTGGGAGACCACCTGCTGGTCAAATGGCATTTCTGCAGTTCTGGTCTCCGTGCAGGTTCAACTGGGGGATGTTAGACCTTTCCCAGGTGGTTTTAAAACGTGTTGGCACCTTGGGCATTGTGCCCACGGTGCTAAAGGTTTAGGGGCATGTTCTGAAGCCCAAATGCTAATGAAATTTATCACCACAAATGAAAGTATAGCCCCAAATCATGTAAACACTATGGGCCATATTACACAGTTGGTGTTAACTTAACCAGAGCTGTTGTAAACTTAACTGCATAGACTATAATGGCTCTGGGAAGTTTACAACCGCTCTGGTTAAGTTGGCACCAGCTTTGTAATATGGCCCTATCTCTGGCTGCTGTCCGCTACTGTATGTATGTATGTATGTATGTATGTATGTATTAATGCTGATTCTTAAAGGGTTCTATAGTGACATAGAATGGATGTCAAAGCCAATTATTTCAAGTCCTACGGCTGATGCTAGTTTATTAGCGGACATGTGTACACTTTGGGTCAGAATGTCCTCTTCTGTTTTACTTTATTCTTTTTACCATTTACATCTTATATTAATATGACCTAATGCATAAAAGAATTATCGCCTGTCTTTCCTTGACCTATAGTAGGTGAATGTTATAGGGAAGTACGGCGCATGTCAGGAGGAGGGGGGGGTCCTGCCCAATTACATAACATGTTTTCCCCCTTCTTCAGTCTCCAGGTTTTGCCGAGGGGGTTTATGGTTATTCACATTAACATTGTATAGCGGGTGCGACATTTTGTTTCCTTTTGCATTACAAAAAAACTGTAGTAAAGACTGTGTAGTAGCCCTGGCTGTCTATGGACTAGTTATATGATCTGTTTTTGTTTTGTGTTTTTGTTTTTTTTAGGACGCAGGCATGTTCAGTCAAGATTGGTCGAGCCTCGCTCTTCCTCCTTGAACAGCGGGGACTGTTTCCTGTTGATCACTCCGCTTTACTGCTTCCTGTGGGTCGGGGAGTTTGCCAACGTCATCGAAAAAGCAAAGGTTATTGTCCTTAAATGTCCCTGTCCTGCCGCTCGAGGCTTTTCATGTGGTTTGTCGTACACAAAGAGCCTTGTGTGTTTTATAAATGCAGTGTCACCTGACGTGCAGGAAATGATCAGGTCGCGCTCGCGGTCCGTGTCGGCTGACTTCACCGCTCGAGCATTTCCCCAGCTTCAAAGAGACGGACCTCAAAGACCTCCTTAACAAATACATCAGACGTTGATTGTTTCTTGAAGCAGGTTATGGTGCAGGGATTTTACTGACACATATATATATATATATATATATGTGTATGCACTGACATGGTAAAAGTGAAAAAAAAGAAACCTTGGCGTACGGATATGAGTATCCATGTACTTGCACCATCCATGGTCTGCAGGTTCATTCGCCATGGGCACCGAATATCCCGTAACCTAGTCCAACGCTGGCCTTGATAGAGGTCTCACTTTAAAAAATGAACATCACCAGAAGTTTTTCTACAATTTTGCCTTTATAGCAATAAAAGACCGAACGATACCCACTAGGAAGATGGAGGTTTGGCTTTCTTGTCTTTTTATCCATTGAGAATCCATTGTGGTTGCAGCATAGACCTAGAGACGTCGACCAAAATCTAAGGCCAATATTGTCCTTTTTGGTCCTCCCTCCTTTTGTCCTGTGTGTGTGGAACATGTACATTTGTTATTCTGTCTCTCCCATTGTGCAGCACTAAGCAATTTATTGGCGCTTTATAAATACTTGTAACTGTAACCCTTTTCTTTTACGCTATTGCAGTTTTGTGTATAGCGCTATAACGGTGTTAGGCTTTGAGGTTTTACTTTAGGGAAGAGGAAGATCTAGTTTACATGATCTATAGTGACGCAATCCATGGGCAGCACGAAGGCCAACGTTTTGAAGGCAATAAAGTTAAAAGAAAAACCTGCAAATATCTGTTTCTGATGACCGGAATGATTTTGTAATTACAATACTTGGAAGACAGGTGCTGAGGCGTGCTCACCTTTGCGGCCAAGTAATATGCCGCTTGTTTCTCAAAAAAACAGAAAAAAACAAAACCTACAGGGCAATTCAAAGAGATTCGAAAAGTCACCGCACATTCGGTGACTTTTCGTTCTCTTCAATTCGGTTCCTTTTGCCGATCCCATTTCAGTGACCCTGCAGTGTTTTCAGCAAGCACCACAGGGTCCCCGAATTGCAGGGAAAAGCTGCCGCAAACCTGACTAAAACGAACCGCAAAACCCAGCGAATGCACGCCGAAAACCTGCCGAAAACCCGAGCAGGAGCCGATCACACGCAGCGAAGCCTCCGGAAAAACCCGACACCGCAGACGAGTGAAGTGAATAAATTAGCAAAACCGTTTGCATGAATGATTGAAAAGTGAAACATTGTTTGCAAAGAAACTACTGAGTGAAAATGTCTGAAATTTACATATGAGGTCCAGGGAATGATAATAAAAAGGGCTGTTACAGAAAAAATAAGTAAACTTAAAAAAATAAATAAAAAAAAATAAGAAAAAATGCTTAAAATATCCTAAAAAATCTATAAATAGATTCTTTACTGCAGAATTTTATAATGAACGGTTTATTAGATATTGAATTGAAACGGGAATATTTTTAACATTGAAGCCTATGGGATTCTCCTGAATAAACTTGCCGAATTAAACCACCGAATGGCAGGGCATTTCGGGAACCTTTCACTGCTGGTTTGTGTTCTCTGAATAGCCGAAGCAGTGCTTTTCATGGGGATTTCACTGCCCTCGAACAGGCACCGAACAGGCACCGTATGTGCAGGCAATTCGCCAGGATTTGGCGAATTGCCTGCTCTCTGAAAAGCCGAATGGCCAAGAAAGGTAACCGAACGCGGATTTTCAGCATTCGGTTACCTTTCTCAAGCAATTCGGATCCCTTTGAATAACCCTGCTAGCGTATTCCATTAACCTCATTAAAATCCGCTATAAATTGTAAGGATCCCACTCACAATGCTGGAGCCCGATACGGGCCTGAGAGCCCAGATTAGGCTCTCGAATTGTGAGTGAGATCCTTATTTATAGCAGGATTTTAATGAGGTTAATGGAATACACCAGGTATTGATTTTTAGAAACCAGCTGTAGGTTTCTTCGGAAGACACTGCTGATGGGCGCACACCTTTTCAAAGTATTGTTTATAGTGTATCTGTGTCTCCTCCACCGATCACCCATGAGCGCGCTGGTGCTATATACATTTTGTCTTCTGAATTTTAATGTCAGTGTGAAGCCAGGAATCACTTGTTGTTTTTCTTGGTGCTCTTAGTTGTTGGGTTGTTTTTAGGTTCTAGCAAAGTGGGTATACGCCTGTCTTTTCCCACCCATGCACTTGGAAGAAATTCTGTTGTCGAACACAAAGGCTAAAATGCTACATTGGGGTGTGTTCTACATACGCGTGCACACTATACGTTCCTTTAATCAGAAAGGAGATGAAACTAAAACGAAGTGTGTCACATTGTAGTCTTTGTGTTCTATGACAGAATTTCTTCCAAGTGCATGGCTTGGTTAAGACAGACGTATACCCACTTTGCTAGAACCCTGAAAAACAACCCAACAACTAAGAGCACAAAGAAAAGTAAAGTGTTTCCTGGCTTCACACGGACGTTAAAATTCAGAAGATTGACAATATACATTTTGTTTTATCAGAAAGAAGAAACACATTTTTGAAGATTATAATAATTTTCTGTTTATTATCTCAAAGGCTTCGGAGCTGGCAACCATTATTCAGACCAAACGGGAGCTCGGCTGCAGAGCGTCATACGTCCAGACAATTGAAGAGGGGATTAACACGCACACACATGCAGCCAAGGATTTTTGGAAACTTCTGAGCGGTCAGACTGAATTTCAAGGCAAGGGCTAAACGTTGTTTATTTTGTACAGAAGCCAAACAAAGCGTTCACGAGCCCTAATTCGCTTTCATTATCCCTGCTCGCTCTAGAAGCCGGAAGCCCGGAAGAAGATGAACGTTATGAAAATGCAATAATCGAAACGAACTGTATTTACCGCCTGGTGGATGATAAACTGGTCCCGGACGATGAGTTTTGGGGTAAAGTACCCAAATGCTCACTTCTACAATCCAAAGAGGTAAATACCGGCTGGGTGGAGTAGAGGTAACATCACTGCTCTGCATGGAGAGCCTGTGGAGACGTAGAAAAACATAGAAACATAGGTTCTTATCTGCCGATATTTTCTTTCGGCCCATCTAGTCTGCCCAATTACATGGATACTTTACCTGGATTTATCTTTTGTTTAGGATAGCCTTATGCCTATCCCATGCCTGCTTAAATTCAATCACTGTTTTGGCCTCTACCACTTCAACTGGAAGACTGTTCCATGTATCCACCACCCTCTCAGTAAAATAATGCTTCCTGATGTTCCTTTTAAACCTTTGCCCCTCTAATCTAAGACTATGTCCTCTTGTTTTGCTACTTTGTTTCCTTTTAAATATACTCCCTTCCTCTACCTTGTGGATTCCCTTTACGTATTTAAATGTTTCTATCATATCTCCTCTGTCTCGTCTTTTTTCCAAGCTATACATGTTAAGATCATTAAGCCTTTCTTGGTAACTTTTCTCCTTCAAGCTGTACACCATTTTAGTAGCCCTTCTCTGAACTCTCTCTAAGATGTCTATATCCTTCTGGAGATACGGTCTCCAGTACTGCACACAGTACTCCAAGTGAGGTCTCACCAGTGCTCTGTACAGTGGCATGAGCACTTCCCTTTTCCTACTGCTAATACCTCTCCCTACACAACCAAGCATTCTGCCAGCATTTCCTGCTGCTCTATTACATTGACTACTTACCTTTAGATCCTCTGAAATAATAACCCCTAAATCCCAACACTCAGATGTTGAGGTTAGGACTGTATCAAATATTCTATATTCAGCCCTTGGGTTTTTACGTCCCAGGTGCATTATCTTGCACTTATCCACGTTAAAACTCAATTGCCACAGCTCCGACCATTTTTTTAGTTTACCTAAATCATTTGTCATTTGGCTGATCCCTCCAGGAACGTCAACCCTGTTGCAAATTTTTGTGTCAAAAAAGACATACTTTTCCATTAATACCTTCTGCAATATCACTAATAAAAATATTAAAGAGAATGGGTCCAAGTACTGACCCCTGAGGTACCCCACTGGTAACAAGACCTTGAGCCGAATAAACTCCATTTACCACAACCCTCTGTTGCCTGTCACTCAGCCACTGCCTAATCCATTCAACAATATTGGAATCCAAGCTCAAAGATTGCAATTTATTGATAAGCCTTCTATGCGGAACAGTATCAAAAGCCTTACTGAAATCTAAATAAGCAATGTCTACTGCACCACCTGTGTCTATTATTTTTGTTACCCAATCAAAAAAATTACTTTACCGAGGGGATGAGACCTGGGAATGGTTTCTCTCCAGGGAGCACACTAAATTTACATTGAAAATCATGCATACAAATCACAATTTGCAGATCGTTCCCCCCTCCCCTTGCACTTCCATGCAAAATTATGTATGTACCTTTTTGTGGCAGTGAATGGGTTAATGGCCTCCCTGTTGATTATTCTTGGCTCGTATTTGAACAAAACTTAAGTATACCATTTATTTTTTTTTGTAAATTGCTGGAACAGTTGTTGATACAAATAAATGCATAAAAGGTCTGTTTTGTGGCAAGGAAGGAAGGGGGAGAAATGGTTTTGAAGGAAGCCAGGTATAGGTTTGCTCTCCATTTAAGGTCCTCTGCTGTCACGGTCAAAGCTTCAGACTAACAAATGCAACGGGAGGGTTTTTGAAGACGTCTGCGAATGTAATGCACACAGTCCTTTTTTTTTTTATTGTATTACCGACTAGAATGCATGGAGTTGCACTCTATGCCAAGTTAAAGCTGTTTTATGATGTTGGTGAAGTTGTTGTTGGCTGTTGCAGGTCCTGGTGTTTGACTTTGGCAGTGAAGTGTACGTGTGGCATGGCAAAGAGGTGACGTTGGCTCAAAGAAAGACCGCATTTCAACTGGCGAAGCATCTGTGGAATGGTGTTTTTGACTATGAATCCTGTGACATTAATCCGTTGGATCCCGGGGAGTGCAACGCTCTCATACCAAGGTAGGTGAACCACTGTGAGCTCTACAGCAAGGATCTTAACGAAGTGCGGGTAACACAAGAACATACACAGGGTTATTCAAAGAGATCTGAATTGCTGGAGAAGGTAACCGAACGCTGAAAATCAGCGTTCGGTTACCTTTCTTGGCCATTCGGCGAATTGCCTGCACATACAGTGCCTGTTCGAAGGCCGTGAAATCCCCCATAGAGAGGCAATGCTTTGGCTATTCAGAGGGCAAAACCAGGCAGTGAAAAGTTGCTGAATTGCCCTGCTGTTCGATGGTTTCATGCAGCAGATTTATTCAGGCGAATCCCATAGGCTTCAATGTTAAAAATATTCCCGTTTTAATTCAATATCTAATAAACCATTTATTATAATATTGTGCAGTAAAAAGTCTTTTTTATTTTTTTTAAGTTTTCTTTTTTCTGTAACAGCCCTTTTTATTATCATTCCCTGGACCTCATGTGTAAATTTCAGACATTTTTGCTCAGTAGTTTCTTTGCAAACAGCGTTTCACTTTTCAAACATTCAAGCAAACTGTTTTTTCTTCACCTCCTTCGTCTGCGGTGTCGGGTTTTTCCGGCGGCTGCTCTGTGCTGTGATCGGCTCCTGCTTGGGTTTCTCCAGCATCTTCGGTGGGTTAATCAAGATGGTTTTGCGGTGAGTTTTCGTCGGATTTGCGACGACCTGCAATTTGGGGAGTCTGTGGTGCTTGCTGAATACACCGCAGGGTCGCCGAAATGGGATCGCCAAATCGCACCGAATTGAAGAGAACGAAAAGTCACTGAACGTGCGGTGACTTTCAATTCTCTTTGAATAACCCTGATAGATAAAATCCCCTGATGAGGATCATGGAACGCCCGTGAAACCCCTAGGAGATACCAGGTGACTGGTTATAGACAAGTAAATAACACAAAAAATACACACGTTTTATTAGGAAAGTATAGGTGGAGTAGAGGTAATGTCACTGCCCTACGTGGAGAGAGCCTGTGGAGTCATGGGTTCGATCCCAGCAAGCACCTCTCCAGTAAGTGTCCTTGGGCAAGACACCTAACGGTACATACTCGCCACCCAGGACATACTTGAAAACGAGAGAAATCTCAATGTATCCTTCCTGTAAAATCCTTTCCAAAAAAAAACAACATATTTCATAAATCAATATTTGGATATTAAAATGTACATATTTTATAGAGGGTCTCAAAATTGAAGGAGCAAGCTTGGAGACGGTCTATAAAATGTGTATTAAATATCCTCTTATTTATACTTTAATAAAATGGTGAATAATGGAAAATACATTCATTATTCACCATTTTATTAAAGTATAAATAAGAGGATATTTAATACATACGTTTTATTTATACTTTACCTAATAATAAAATGGTAAATAATGAAAAATACATACATTTTATTAAAGTATAAATAAGATGATATTTAATATAAACAATATTTGGATAATAAAATCTACACGCATTTTATGGAGTGTCTCAGAATTGAAGGATCAAGCTTGCACCTTCAGTTGTGAGCCGCTCTATAAAATAAATGTGTTTTAATATCCACATTGTTTTTATGAAATATAATCTCTTCGTTATACTTTACCTAATGTATTTATTTTTTGTGTTGTTTACCAGTCTATGAACAGTCACCTGGTATCTCTTAGGGGTTTCACGGGTGTTCCATGATCCTCATTGGGGGTTTCTATTTAGGGTTTTCCGCCTGTTGTTTGCTGGGGACCTTTTTGTTGCTAGATAAGGAGGGGGAAAGAACAATGGTTGCTTTTTTTGGGGGGGGGGGTTGTTGGCTAGTTTGTTTAAATAGAACACAAGAACTACTCTCCTCAAAAACCAAAAACTGATACATCTAGATTGTAACAAGCTCCCACAGGAGTAGGGCCCTCAAGTCCCCCTGGATCTGTTGGCAGCAATACTGACCTGTCTCCTTCTATTGTAGAATTGTCCTGTCTTTACCCATTGCACCTTTTGTACAGCGCTGCGGAATGTGTTGGCGATTTAATAAATAATCTGAATACATTGTGTTTGTACCTCTCCTATATTTGGATTGTTGATGATTGTCAGGTTTAAATGGGCCGTCATGGTGGATCTCCGACATCTCATAAGAGTCCCTTGACTGATGGCACTACTTTGCAGTTACACGTGTGTTGTGTGAATTTGTTTAGGTGCTGCTCTCCTAAAATGTTATTCTATTTTATTCTTTTTCCTTTTAACACCTGCAGAAAAGGTTGTGGGCGACCTGACTGGGCGATATTTGGTCGACTGACGGAGCACAACGAAACCATACTGTTCAAAGAGAAGTTCCTAGACTGGACAGAAATGAAGAGGCCGAATGAGACGATTTTGTGTGAGGAAACGCCAAAACAAAAGGCAAAGTCAAAAAATAGAAAACACCTTATCCTATAGGAGTACAGAATTTACTGGGGGGCACACGCGCGTCTTCTGCACTGCTGGTTGACTTGTTCACATATTTCCATAGACGGTCTTACACCTACAGGTCCTGTAACCGCCATCCCCTTCCACCGAATCATGGTAGCCTTTTACACGCTTTATAGCGTTGGCTGTCTTGTCCAGTAGCACTTGGTGGAGAGACGCTTGGTGGAGAGAAAATACATTTCTGGTGGATTTTGAACAAGATGGCGTTTTTTTTAAAGCCGTGGTTCCCAACCCTGGTCCTCTGATACCCCGAACAGGCCAGAATTTTGCAGAACACCTTGAGGAAATGAAGACTGAATCCTGCAATCACTGAACAGCAAATCCTATCACCCGTGCTGTGCTTCACATATCCTGCAAACCTGGCCTGTTAGGGGGACCTGAGGACCACGGATCTGTAGGAAACCATATTCAAAGACGTGGGCTATTAACATAAAATACATCAAAGGATCTGCCTCAAGCTGGATTTCCCCGTCACCGTGTATTACATTGTAGCTGTAGAGGTTGAGATTTGATGTTTGTTCCTGTCCCAAGTTCTAAAGTTATCCATGCCTGTACTAATAAGATCAGAAACCTGACGGCGGAGTTTTTTGATCTCCTCTATCATTGTCCACCAAAAAAAAAAGCTGACAACGCACCCAACTATTCAATTTTTTTTGTCCTTTTGTAATGCAAAGCCACACCTTGACCTTTTTGAGTGTATACAGGCTGGTCCTGATTTACATCACTGCACTTTCTTAAATGTCATTTGATTGGTATGTTGTTGTTGTAGGCACAGGCTAGTCTAGGTGAGGCTTTCAAGATTAAAACTGTAACAAAACATTGACTTCTGAGAAGATGCAACCTTTATTTGTCCTACTGAAAAGCTGTAATATTCCCCGCAACGTAACCTGCGGATCCCCACTTTCTTCGTCTTCCGTCTGACGTTGGCTGAACCTGTGGCAGCTTCAGAGCCTTTCCCAGTGATCATAGACCTAAACTTTCCTGAGCCATCGTAAAGTCAAATTCAGTGGTCGGCAACCTTGGCACCTCCAGATGTTTTAAAACTAAATCTCCCTTTGGGCTCAGCTGAGCCTCATGGGGAAATGTAGTTCCAAAACATCTGGAGGGCCAAGATTGTTCACCCTGGTCTAAGACATGGCTACCCAACTTGGCAAAGAGAAACCAAACCTTGGTGCATGTGAACATGCGCAACAATGTACCTCTCCACGGCTTTGCAGTGTGATCATCCTACATATCTAAATCTCCCTTCTCTGTGGCAGGAAGAAGAGATAACGGACTTCAAGCCGTATGACATCATGCGGATGGTCCCTGTTCCCCAGACAGTTGTAGGCACGGTTCTTGATGGATTGAGCGTTGGTCGTGGCTACGGGTTGATCGACGGGGAAGACAGCCGGCAGTATGAGATCTCCACAGTATGTGTGGACGTTTGGCATATTTTGGAGTTCGACTATAGCAGGCTGCCCAAACAGAGCATTGGTCAGTTCCATGAGGGAGATGCATATGTTGTGAAATGGAAGTATATGGTGAGCACGACAGGTAAGACACTGGATTTCTCCAGGCTACTTAAATGTAACAATGTGCTGGTGTGATGGAAGCCATCTTGTTTGAGGTGGAGGCCACGATTTTAACCAGTTTTGCCATTATTTTCCTTTCTGTGAAAACTCATGTTCTTCTGTTCCAGTATTGGAACACTGGGCAAAAAAGATTAAACTTTACTCCTACGTTCACTTGATTTTACGGCTCCTACGGCTAAATATCCAAAGCCATATAAAGTGTTTGGAAAGACGGGCCTGGCGTTGTGGGAGGGGCCTCACAGCTACTTGAATGCTTCATGCCGGCACAGATTTGCGCAACAAGTAGCGGTGGCACACCAACCCGCCCCCTTTTTTTCCGCGGCACACCTGTTATTCTTACTCCCCTGGTTAGCCCTCTTTTTCAGGCCTATCGATCAGTCTGTTCTGGCACCTGTCAACAGACCTGTTTCAGGGGGTGTCACTTTGGTTACGGGTCCCGAACACAAATTTCCTCCTGACCTTGACATGGTTTCTTCTGAATCACTAGAGAACATGATGTGATCTTACATTTTAGATGTCTAGATTCCATGCTGGATTCCATGGTCTAGAATATTGGCGTCATAACCTTTCCTGTGCCTTTTCCGTTTTAGATAATTTTAAGTTTGGCCAAACCAATGCCTCTGGCTACAATGCCCAAAATTTTCAAATAGCGGCTACTAAATATTTAGAGGTGTTGTCAGGGGTTGAGTCCTGCAGGAACGCTTGGGATCGCAGTCCTCTCACTATTTTAGCAGGAGGAACTTGGTTCCCTTTTGGCTGATACACTGGGAAGCTGCACTACCTTTCTATAGACACAATTACTGTCTATATTTAAGGGTTCTTCCCGGATTTAAGTGCATTGGGAAGGCAGGGGAATGACCATCTCCTCATGCATAAACCACCGCAGTGGAATCTTTGAGACCAGAGTATACAGAAATGTTGGTGACTTCTCACACTTTTTTTTTTTTTTTTTTAGGAGTTGACACCTGGGCATTGTAGTCCACTAGAAGCTGTAGTTATAGGTGATCCTCCTCCCTTGCTATATGGTATTTCCCATGCAAATGTCTGTTTTCACGTTTTTAGTTGGACATCGGCAGAAGACTGAGCACGTACGAGTAGCGGGAAAAGAGAAGTGCGCGTACTTTTTCTGGCAGGGACGCCAATCGTCCGTAAGTGAAAAGGGAACGTCGGCCCTCATGACCATCGAGCTCGATGAAGAAAGGGGAGCCCAGGTGAGTCTATCTGATTCTGCTCCTGACTTGCTTTTGTTCTTTAGTAGTTTTTATAGAAGTTTTCTGAGCTTTATTTGATGGTTTTGTAATTTTTCTGTAATTTCCACATAATGTTCCACCTAATAATAACTTCCATCCAGGTTGTACCTAGGCTTGTGCACCGATATTTTTTTTTTTTTTTTTCGGTTCGATTTTTCGGATTTTTAAACTTTTAGGCTCGTTTCAACCGATTTCTGATTCGATTCGGCTCGCTTCGTTTTTCGTGTACATTTTTTTTCGGAATATCGACCATTTTTCGTATTTTCGTGTCACTTTGCTCGTTTTTTGTATCGAGTTTTCGTAATTTCGGAAATTTTCGTTTTTTCGGAACGTCTGTTCTCCTCGTTTCAAAGCAATAAATTTCGATTTGACACATTTCAAGTCCATTCGAAAATTCCGAAAATATTTCGTTTCGGCTCAGAAAACTTTTCGGATCTAAAAATTTTCGGAAATTCGGCCGCATCCGAAAACACGAATCGGGAAATTTCGTGAAAATTCCGAAACCCGAAACGCACATCCCTAGTTGTACCTTCCCATGGGAATAGGGCCCCTCAATTCCTCTGGTGTCTGGTGAAATCTTGACCTGCCTTTTTGGTGTATTGTAAAATTGTCTTGTCTTGTCTTGTCTTTTATGCAATTTACCTTTTTTGTACAGTGCTGCGGAAAGTGTTGGGGCTTAATAAAAATATATTTTTAGATATTAGTGAATAACTGAAAGGCCTGAAGCAGGCACAGCTTTTATATTCTTGATGTGTAAAACACAGATTAATTTGTTTCTAATATCTTTTCATTTGGGCAACTTTTGATTAGGTCAGTGAGAAATCTGGGCATTCGGTAAGTCATGGCATGGATAGACACATGTCACATCAGTTTTCTGTGGTGTCGTCTATAATGGCTCCTAGGTGTACAGGCATGTTATTCACAGCCACCCCTCCTCACTCGACCTGTTTTATGCACACCAACACAGTTTGTGGAGGTTTCACGCTCTTCGGGTGGAATACACCTGGTTACACCAAACGTGGCATAACCTTTTATCTTCCGTTTCTAACTTGACATTTTTTTTAACCCCCCCCCCCCCTCCAGGTCCAAGTTCTTCAAGGGAAGGAGCCGCCATGTTTCTTGCAGTGCTTCCAAGGGGGTATGGTCGTCCATTCTGGCAGAAGAGAAGAGGAGGAGGAGAACACGCAAAGTAGGTTAACTGTGAGGTGCTCGGTGTTAAAGAAATCAACAGTTCGGGGGTTAGTTATTTTTTAACCCATTAAAGTGCCGCAAAACGTGTACGTCAACCCACAGTATGGAACTCTGGCAAGTACTATGAACAAAGGTGTTGTTTGACTCGGACGAGAATTGTGACAAGCAAAGATGACTCCAATGTGCTTTTCTGAGCACCGGACTAGTGCGCGCATTAGAAGGTTACTGTTACTTTCACACAGGATTAAGGGCTTTGGCATAAATTGTCTATATTAAAAGACCTAGCTTTTAAGCCACGTCAACAAATGGCGCAGGGGGAAAAAAAGATGCTCCAAATCAGACGGGGCCAAATTCGGGCGCTGCCTATACTGTAGCGTCAAAATTTGTGTCCAATATGGACACCTTGGTCAAAATGAAGCATCATTCTTCATTAGAGGCTAGGGTTAGACATTGGGGTCAGGTTAACCCTATCATTCCATTCTGCTACATTTTTGCTTCATTAACAGATTCTGTCCCATAAGCAAAAGTGAAGCAAAATGTTCAGGTTGGCTCTAACCTGAATCCTAATTTCTGACCCGATTTTATGGAAACGACCCTTTCTCCAGCGTGTCGCATTCGGGCTCGTTGGTTTCTTTTTTTCTTAGCGTCTTTTTTCAAACCGTGAGTTTTTGTTTTTTTTACTTTACAGTGCCATTCTTTTATTGATGAGGTTTTCCCCCCATATGCCGTTATTCTGTGATCTGTAAACCCCCTTCGCATCCGGTGTCTCCCAGGCCACCAGATTTCGATCCAATATCCAGGGATGAAACCAGAAATGACTCCAGGCAATGATTCTGTGGCTTACCCTATGTTGGGCCCATTTGACACGAAATTGCTCACTACGTGTGGTGTTTTTCTTTTTTCACACACTTTGAATTATTCCCTTAAAAGATCTTGCCGTCACTCGGTTCCATTGGCATGCCGCTGGAGTGAGTGACAGCTGTGAGAAGAGCCATCCTACAGGACAGCCCTCTGCTCACTCCTAGCATCTGATTGCATGCGTTACCAATGACAGCCAATCGCACAGCTCCGTGTAGCCAAGGGGTCAGCAAAATTTGTCACGCTAATTGGTGGCTGAGCATCATTGGAGATGTAGCTCCAATGCATCTGGGGGACCGAGACTTGTCGAAAACGTAGTTCCAAAATATCCAGAGGGCCGAGGTTGCTGAGCTCTGGTATAGCCAATAAACCCTCCCGGTTTAGGTTTACTTTTTGTCTCTTTTCCCAAAGTTCATTATCCCTTTTCAGGTGACTGGCGATTGTACTGTGTGCGGGGAGAGGTTCCTGTGGAAGGGAATCTGATCGAAGTCGTGTGTCACTGCAGCAGCCTGCGCTCACGGACCTCCATGATCCTCCTCAACGTGAATAAAGCCCTGATCTACCTCTGGCACGGCTGTAAAGCACAGGGTCACACGAAGGAGGTGGCAAGGACGGCTGCCAACAAAATCAAAGATGGGTGAGTGCTAAGCTAGGAATTCTGCTTCTGTGATTAAAAACCTCTGTTTTGCAGTTTATGTTATTAGGTCTTCACTGCCTCTACCCACATCAACAGGGGGTCTCATTCCTTTTATCCTCCCTCAACATAAACCTCTCTAGCAAGACAACAGAGGACGCTCTAAAACAAGAGACAGAGGCAGGGGGTGCAAAGTTTGTTTTATGTTCAGCACTGTATAATATAAACTTATCATGGAACCAGATTCCTTATTTGTTTCGCCCCCTATGCTTTTATTTAAGAATGGATTAGTCTACTCTCCCTGTCCGACTTGCATAGTTTGGCCCAGTTCCATTTCCTGTTTAGCAAAGGCTTCACTTCCTTCATTCTGACCAGAGGCTTGTGAGTAGCATCCTGTTTATACTGGGCAGAAGCATTCTGTTTTACCTTCCTCATATTACAAAGCATACTACAGACTAGACCCTCTGTATCCACCTTCCTCCTATACCAAAGCATACGTCACTAGAGAGCGGCTACCCATCTTCCTCCCATAACAAAGCATACCAGAAAAGCTCTCTATCCACCTTCAAGCCCTTTATACCCACAAGACACCATTTATTTGCTGTTCCTTTCTCAATAAAGTGAAGAAAAATACAAAGGATTTTGCTTTCAAAAGGGGATGAGTTAAGCTATCTGACTTCAATCATATCCTGCATGTGACCCTGGGCTTTCAGAATGAAACAGTTGGCGCTATATAAAGTCCTGGGTGCATCCACTACAAAGTGATGTATTTGTTTTAGGAGCGGTCCTCCGGGTCCCCCTAACAGGTCAAGTTTGCAGGATATCTGAAGCCAGGCACATGTGATCTCAGCTGCTGCTCAGTGATTGCAGGATTCAGTCTGCATTTCCCCAAAGTGATCCTTAAAACTTGGCCTGTTGGGGGATCATGGGGAGCACTGGCTTGGAGGAAAAACTGCTCCTCTAAGGAGGCAAGAAGAAACCTTTTATAAAGCCATGTTTATTGTCCATATTACAGGGCAACACTTCTCATTGCCTACGTGTCTCACCAGTACAGTGTGTTTATCACAACATAACGTAATAAACCAGTGCATAACAGGATCAAGCCAAGGATGATGAGCAGGATGCCAGAGACACTTTGTATATTTTAGGTTGCAAGCTCCTTGGGGAGCAGGGCCTTCCTTACCTTACATCTCTGTCCTAATTATGCAAGGACTCCGCAACCTTGGCGCTTCAAATATTTGAAACTACATCTCCCACGGTGCTCAGGTACTCCTTAGTTTGGCTGAACCTGGCGAGAAATGCAGTTCAAAAACATCTGGAGGACCAAGGTTGCTGAGCCCTGATTTAAGTGTAGCCCTAATGCAGTGATGACACGTCTTGTCACCGCAGCTGTTTCTAAACTACATGTCCCAATAATTCTTACAAAGTCTTTAATGATGGGGAAGCATTGTGGGACATGCAGTTTTAAAACCTCTGGAGTGCCGAAGTTTGCCATCTCTGCCTTAATCTATTTGCCTTCCCTGTACTTCACTACAGAACATGTTGATGTTATACAAACATCAGACTCTCCCCGTTTTTCCAGTCCTTCAAGAAGTCTCTGAAAACACAGTACTTTAGAGAAGCCTTTCGACTCACTCCATGATCCCCTCTATGTTAATCTTTCTCAATCTTCCCACCCAGCCCACATGCTCCCCGCTACTTCATGTGCTCTATTTACCCTCACCTAGTGTCACCCCTCTCCTTGGATTGTAAACTCTCGAGCAGGGTCCTCCCCCTGTTGTGTTAACTGCTGTTAACTTGTATGTATATTTGTTGTTCTGCCTCACTCCTTGTACAGCGCTGCGGAACTTGATAGCGCTTTATAAAAACTTGTAACTGTATGTTATAGGTCTCATGTTTCGATAATGCCCTTTTTCTATGTTACTGACAGATGCAGATATTTTCTTGACCTGAACATATATTTTTATATTTTGCAGATGCCCCCTAGAAGCTGGTTTACACAGCAGCAGCAAAGTGACCATTAATGAATGTGATGAGGGCTCGGAGCTGCTGGGATTCTGGGAAGCACTTGGCAGGCGAGATCGTAAAGCTTATGACTGCATGTTGCAAGGTAACTTTCCCTTTTTCTTATATAAATGTTGCATTTTCCGTTTTTTTTTTAATTCATGGACACGACTAGTTTTTGTAAAAAAAAAAAAAAAGGTCTCCTTGTCACGTGTAATTGTTAACATATGGCCGATGTTAATATACCGTGGGAAAGAGATGCTTTTGAAAAAAATATTAGTTCAAACACGTGTCAAGCAATCGCAGCCGTTGGACTAATAAACCTTGAGGTTTCCTGACTCAAAGTGATGGGAGTTGCTGCTCGCTCTGATCGGGATCTTTCATCTTGACACGATGCAGCCAGTCTGGGTAACGCACCAAGCCGCTTTCTCTCGGTCCCCGGCGTACGCCGTGACATAAAACACATTTCTCCTAAAGCTGTACGTCACTGTGTCTCTTCAGACTCTGCTGTTGAAGGGAGTTAAGAATAAGACATATAATGCTATATATTGACCTTTTTCCCCTTTTCCCATAACGGCAGCTGTTGTGAAATGTACACGGAGAGATTTGACAACGTGAAAACGGAGAATACTTTTTTTTTCCTTCAAAGATTTGTGTGTGGATTTCCAGATTTACACCCTGGATATCTGCCACGCGGTCTCCCCGTAATACTTTGCTGCTGGCTGGACATCATAGGAAACGTAGTCAGCAACGAGAATTTAAAAGCTCTTCAGAAGCCAGTACCGCGTTCAAAAGGCTGCGTCTCTTGGGGGGCCCAGAGTGAGCGGTTAGGTTTGAGCCCCCCCCCTTCATACAATAAACTGAAAAGGGGCAAAATGCGCTTTAAAACCCTGCGATAAAACGAAAACTGCATATTTTTTAAAAAATCTATTTGACTGGCTATTAGTGAATGATCGCACATTGACAAACCCACAAACCTGACCGGATTTACATCTCAGGAGCCTGTAGGCACAAATGTGGAGCCCCCAACACTAAAACTACTTTTTTTTTATTTATTTATTTTTAATTTGGGGGACGACGACGACGACAAAAACATTAAAAAAAAGTTTTGTTCTCTGCTACTATCAGAAGGGACAGAATCTGTCTTAAAATGTAGCAGAATGTTAGGGCTTGGGTTAACCCTATAAAGAGCACAAAAGGAAACTAAGGTTAGGGTTAGGTTACGAAGCCTGACCTGAATTTCTAACCCTAGCTATGGAAAATGATGCTCCATTGCAGGGTTCCAAAGTCCCCCTGCCTCTAACTGCAGTGACGCGGTCTAGGTTGTCAATGAAACAATGTGTTGTCATCACTTCACACGTGATGGCAGTGTGGAAAATGAGGTGCGTTAATGTAGCATCATTGTTCACTTTACAGTTATAGTGAACAATAGTCTGTTAGAAAATAAATTTAAAAAATTTAATTAAATCTCGTCTTGTTTGGTACCATTGGAAAGGCCATATTCTGCCCTTTCCACTGATGCCTCGTATTCCCCTCTAGCCTCTACGACTCCAGAAATACAGTGGTCTAAATGATTGTAAATTCTATATCTTTATTTAAATCCCTTTTATTTCTTCCGAGCAAGACTCCCTCTTGAGCAGGCGCCTGGAGGCAGAGGAGGCATATGCCTACTCTGCCGAATTATAAATTTTGCCTTGAACATAAATGAGCAAAATCTAGATCCCTGTGAAAAGTCTAGCATAGATCTGTCCGGAACGTGTGACTAAAGGGAAGTTTAAGTTATAAAATGTTATCTTGTTTTAAACGTAGCATACTGGTGGCAACCTGATCTTTTCACTTTGGCCACAAAAGCAAGCGACTGTTTGGCATCTTTGTTTTTTTTTCCATTAAAAAGCTTTCATTCTATTTTGCATAACCGGGTTACTGTAGAGCCGTGATGGTGAGCCTTGACATCGCAGTTGGTTCCTGATGTCCCTTGATGCTCTGCCAGGCGTATGTGTGACTAAGCATCATGGGACATGTAGTCCTGAAACATCTGGAGTGCCAAGGTTCGCCATCACTGCCATAGACTATGAACAGTTAAAAACTTTACACAAAAAAAACTACTGCAAGAAGGTAACCATTAAGTTAGCGTGTTGAAACCATAATCTACTTTGGAGATCCTTAATATACCTGTAATGTTAAATACTGATGTCTGGGTTGAGTATCCCTTTTTTTTTTTCTCAGGAATTGCGGAATATTAAAATTCTTATGCGATATGCCAACATGACCCCAAAACTGGAAATGCCACCCGGGCCTCATGTGACCGGGGCAAAATAATTGGAAAAAAATTGTATAAAATGCTTTTTAGGCGCTGTATATAAAGTGCGTCAAAAATATAAGTTACCGTAATTTTGTGTTTTAACTGAAGTCCCATCACAAAGATAGCTCATTATATGCAAATATCTCAATTACCCAAACACGTCTGGTCGCCGACATTTAGGATCAGGGATTCTTGGATTGTAAATCTCCAAAAGTCTTAATCTTTTTTTTTAATCTTCTTCAGATCCCGGGAAGTTTAACTTTACGCCACGGCTGTTCAGCCTGAGTAGCTCATCCGGAGAGTTCATCGCTTCCGAATTCCTGTACCCTTCGAGAGACCCCAATGTGGTTAATTCCATGCCTTTTTTGCAAGAGGACCTTTACACCGCTTCACAGCCAGGTATGTGTTCGGTTGATCCCCTGATCTAAAGGAAACGGACGGCAATGCCTCACTAGATTATGCGTGCAGATTGTAAACCTTTACACAGACTGGAAATGGAGAGTGTCATTGACTTTGATGTAATGAACAGGGACCCAGCAGCACAAGTTTATCCTCAAATTCACATGTGTTCAGTTTTCATACATCTGGAGCGGCGTTCCAATCAGAGTTTGGAGTTGCAATAACACAGAAAATTGCAGAAAATGTGTTGCTGCCGCTTGAAACATTCTTGACATTTGGTATGGCTGTCGGCGGGCTGCCGTATGCAGTGGCGTCGTAACGTGGGGGCGGGGGGTGCGGCCCGCACCAGGTGACACCCGCCTTTTAGGGTGACACCGTCACCCTAAGGGCGGGTGTCTCACCCTCCGCCGCGTATTCGCTCCCTGCAAGCGTCCAAAGCATGCAACTTCGGCGCTCGCCTGGAGGAAACACGTCACCAGCCAATCGCGGCTGGTCACGTGGCTCCCCCAGGCGAGCGCCCAAGCTGCGCGCTGCCGGACGCTCAGAAGGAGCGAAAACGCGGTGGAGGTGTGCTGGGGCCGCTATCCATGAGGTGCTGGGGCCGCATATCCATGAGGTGCTGGGGCCGCATATCCATGAGAGCAGCTGGGGCAGTATATGCATGAGAGGAGCTGGGGCAGTATATGCATGAGAGGAGCTGGGGCAGTATATGCATGAGAGGAGCTGGGGCAGTATATGCATGAGAGGAGCTGGGGCAGTATATGCATGAGAGGAGCTGGGGCAGTATATGCATGAGAGGAGCTGGGGCAGTATATGCATGAGAGGAGCTGGGGCAGTATATGCATGAGAGGAGCTGGGGCAGTATATGCATGAGAGGAGCTGGGGCAGTATATGCATGAGAGGAGCTGGGGCAGTATATGCATGAGAGGAGCTGGGGCAGTATATGCATGAGAGGAGCTGGGGCAGTATATGCATGAGAGGAGCTGGGGCAGTATATGCATGAGAGGAGCTGGGGCAGTATATGCATGAGAGGAGCTGGGGCAGTATATGCATGTGTGAGCTGGTCTGGGGCAATATATATCCAGAGCTGCTGGGGGCAATATATATCCAGAGCTGCTGGGGGCAATATATATCCAGAGCTGCTGGGGGCAATATATATCCATGTGTGCTTTCACTGCCTTCGAACAGGCAACGTACTTGCTGGCAGTTGGCAAAAAGTTGTGTGAGCATATGAGAGAGCTCCACAGCAATAAACCTCACAGTAATGTGCGCGGTGTGTATGAGCATTCAGTGTTATATGGGAGTACTGATTTAGGAGTAAGAATAGTTAAAAAAAAAAATCTGTAAAACTCGGGGGGGGGGGGGGACAGACACCATAAGTTACCCCACCGGGTGACACCAACCCTAGTGACGCCACTGGCCGTATGGTATGGCTGCCGGCAGGCTGCCGTATGGTATGGCTGTGGGCGGGCTGCCGTATGGTATGGCTGTCGGCGGGCTGCCGTATGGTATGGCTGTCGGCGGGCTGCCGTATGGTATGGCTGTCGGCGGGCTGCCGTATGGTATGGCTGTCGGCGGGCTGCCGTATGGTATGGCTGTCGGCGGGCTGCCGTATGGTATGGCTGTCGGCGGGCTGCCGTATGGTATGGCTGTCGGCGGGCTGCCGTATGGTATGGCTGTCGGCGGGCTGCCGTATGGTATGGCTGTCGGCGGGCTGCCGTATGTATGGCTGTCGGCGGGCTGCCGTATGGTATGGCTGTCGGCGGGCTGCCGTATGGTATAGATGTTGCCGGACTGCCGTATGGTTGGTGGGCTGCCGTATGGTATGGATGTTGGCAGGCTGCCGAACGGTTTGTTGGGAAGTTCTAAAGGTTTCATTATTAGGAAGTTTATCGGTTTATCCCTCCGCCGCGTATTCGCTCCCTGCAAGCGTCCAAAGCATGCAACTTCGGCGCTCGCCTGGAGGAAACACGTCACCAGCCAATCGCGGCTGGTCACGTGGCTCCCCCAGGCGAGCGCCCAAGCTGCGCGCTGCCGGACGCTCAGAAGGAGCGAAAACGCGGTGGAGGTGTGCTGGGGCCGCTATCCATGAGGTGCTGGGGCCGCATATCCATGAGGTGCTGGGGCCGCATATCCATGAGAGCAGCTGGGGCAGTATATGCATGAGAGGAGCTGGGGCAGTATATGCATGAGAGGAGCTGGGGCAGTATATGCATGAGAGGAGCTGGGGCAGTATATGCATGAGAGGAGCTGGGGCAGTATATGCATGAGAGGAGCTGGGGCAGTATATGCATGAGAGGAGCTGGGGCAGTATATGCATGAGAGGAGCTGGGGCAGTATATGCATGAGAGGAGCTGGGGCAGTATATGCATGAGAGGAGCTGGGGCAGTATATGCATGAGAGGAGCTGGGGCAGTATATGCATGAGAGGAGCTGGGGCAGTATATGCATGAGAGGAGCTGGGGCAGTATATGCATGAGAGGAGCTGGGGCAGTATATCCATGTGTGAGAGGAGCTGGGGCAGTATATGCATGAGAGGAGCTGGGGCAGTATATGCATGTGTGAGAGGAGCTGGGGCAGTATATGCATGTGTGAGCTGGTCTGGGGCAATATATATCCAGAGCT
The DNA here is from genome assembly GCA_009667805.1 of Leptobrachium leishanense. Taxonomy (NCBI): domain Eukaryota; kingdom Metazoa; phylum Chordata; class Amphibia; order Anura; family Megophryidae; genus Leptobrachium; species Leptobrachium leishanense. The sequence goes on from CM019067.1 coordinate 307,664,795, forward strand.
GCTGGGGGCAATATATATCCATGTGTGCTTTCACTGCCTTCGAACAGGCAACGTACTTGCTGGCAGTTGGCAAAAAGTTGTGTGAGCATATGAGAGAGCTCCACAGCAATAAACCTCACAGTAATGTGCGCGGTGTGTATGAGCATTCAGTGTTATATGGGAGTACTGATTTAGGAGTAAGAATAGTTAAAAAAAAAATCTGTAAAACTCGGGGGGGGGGGGGGTGACACCATAAGTTACCCCACCGGGTGACACCAACCCTAGTGACGCCACTGGCCGTATGGTATGGCTGCCGGCAGGCTGCCGTATGGTATGGCTGTCGGCGGGCTGCCGTATGGTATGGCTGTCGGCGGGCTGCCGTATGGTATGGCTGTCGGCGGGCTGCCGTATGGTATGGCTGTCGGCGGGCTGCCGTATGGTATGGCTGTCGGCGGGCTGCCGTATGGTATGGCTGTCGGCGGGCTGCCGTATGGTATGGCTGTCGGCGGGCTGCCGTATGGTATAGATGTTGCCGGACTGCCGTATGGTTGGTGGGCTGCCGTATGGTATGGATGTTGGCAGGCTGCCGAACGGTTTGTTGGGAAGTTCTAAAGGTTTCATTATTAGGAAGTTTATCGGTTTATCCATCTCCAGAAGGCCAGGACTCTTAAAATAAATTAAATCTCGAAAAATCCTAACAGAAGTTGCTTGCTTTTTATTTTGATTGCTCGGACAACCATTACCAAAGGATTTTCCAGAAAACCACTGTCTGCAAGGAGCAATTTTTGAAAATAACTCTGGGAATATTCCAAAATATTTCTAATTGTACAATTTATTTCTTCCTGTAATAAACTATTTGGCAGAGAGATGTCGCCACCTACTGGCCAAAAGATACTGCAGCAGTGGGCTCTGTGCTAGATTAGCTGGGGGTCTGTCTTTTAGACACATATTCACAGCTGTTCAAGGCGTGTTGGCGTCTCGAGTACCGTGTATGTAGTGCTTAAACTTTAGAGGCATGTTCTGGAGCTCAAATGCAAACAAATGCCTGCAACAAACCATATTCCTTTGCATTGCTCAGGTATTACACCATATAGATTGTACTCTATATCTCGGTTACAGACGGTGCCTTGCAGGCAGAGTATAGCCTACATGGTGAAGTGGTTAATATGCTCCATTATTAGTATATATAAAAAAACAATGCAAATGGTTCTCGTGAGCGCAAAAAATAATATACGTGACCAATCATGATTCAATATTTTACAGAAAACGGGTTCATACACACACACTGAATATAATGAAGAAATGAATGTACAGTATAATCACCTGGTCTTGATGTATATACATGTAAATAAAGGGGGGGGGGACTGTGAAATACAGTTAATAAACTTTGTTAGGTTATGGAAAAGGTGTGTAGTGATACGTTTTCTGGAGCCCATCATACTTCGGCTCTAAATCATCGCTTTGTGCCAGCTTTTGGTGTGGCACAGTCCACCGGAATATTTTTCAGAAAAAAAATGCAGAGAACACTCATAGGGCAAAATAACACGACTGAAGAAGCTGGACGCTATCAAGCGAATAGCAGATCTGCTACATATGTATCGTTTTTATTTGAGCCAAGTGTAATTTCTTTTAGGGATGTGCGTTTCGGGTTTCGGAATTTTCACGAAATTTCCCGATTCGTGTTTTCGGATGCGGCCGATTTTCCGAAAATGGCAGATCCGAAAAGTTTTCCGAGCTGAAACGAAATATTTTTGGAATTTTCGAATGGACTTGAAATGTGTCAAATCGAAATTTATTTTTGCTCTATTCATGATTTCGGTTCCATTCGTGATTTCGGTTCCATTTCGGTAATTCTGGACATCGTATATTTAACTATTATTGGTTATATCGCTGATTCTGTAAATTTTGTATTTGTAAATGCGTATTTTTGATCAACTATTTTTCCGTTTTTTTAAAACCTTTTCTAGTTTTTATTTTTAAAGTCAGACCATTCGGGTCAGTTTAGCGTTTTTTAAATCTTTTTGTTCATTTTTTTTTGTTCCTTGGCTTTCATAACATTTTAATATGATTAAATAAAGTTGTGAAATGGAAAAACAAACCAAAAATTTATTATAAAAAAATATATAAATTATAAAAAAAGTAAACCATAGCAGTTTCCGTCAAAACGAATAGTTAGACACTTTGAAACGAGGAGAACAGAGGTTCCGAAAAAAACGAAAATTTCCGAAATCTCAAAGTCGATACAAAAAACGAGCAAAGTGACCCGAAAATACGAAAAATGGTCGATATTCCGAAAAAAAAATGTACACGAAAAACGAGTCGAACTGAACCGAATCGAAACAGACATCGGTCGAAACGAGCCGAATCGAAAAGTTTAAACATCCGAACGAGCCGAACCGAAAAAAAAATCGGTGCACAAGCCTAATTTCTTTATGTTGTATCTTCTATTGGCGTGAAATCGTCAGACGTCATTTGCTCACCTCTGCAGCAAAACCAAAACGCCTGCCTATTTAAAGGTGCGGAAAGCATTATCACTAGAGCCAAGTTCAGGGGATCTAACCAACCCAGGAGAGTGGAAGCAATAGACTCTTTCCATCTTTCATGATATTTTGCCCTATGTGTGTTCTCTGCGTTTGGCTCCTGAGGCAGAAATATGCCACAGTGGGCTTTGCCACACCAAAAGCTGGCACAAAGCGATGGATTTAGAGCCGAAGCTCGATAGGCTCTAGAAAATGTGAGTATCCACTGTACACATGTTCCATTTCCACCAACAGACTGAGTTTTTGTCTTTATTTACATGTATACATCTGATGACTGCTGCCTACATCAAGACCGATTGATTTATAGAAGTATTTGTTCGTTCCTTTCATTGTGTACCAACACGTTTTCTGCATGTAAAACATCGATTCACGTATATTTTTCTTGTCACAAAACATTTGTATTGTTTTTTCTGCATGTGTTCCAAGTGATCATTTGGAGGAAACCTCACATCTGGTTATAGCCGCAAAGCACAGCCCAGCCCTTTCTTCATTTAAAGGTGCTTTTTGTTTTTCGTTGGCGAATCGTATAGAGTAACCTGACTTTCTGCTCTGTAACCTGCAGCTCTATTCCTTGTTGACAATCACCATGAGGTCTACCTCTGGCAAGGATGGTGGCCTGTGGAAAACATCATCACCGGATCCGCTCGCATTCGATGGGACACGGATCGGAAAAGCGCACTGGAGACAGTTTTGCGATATTGTAAAGGTATGATATCAGGTCCATTCAATCTGTGCGCGTGGAAATGGTTTCAAACTCCTCGCCAGGGTTCTGGTAACTGTATAAAAGACGATTCTGTGTCATCAGATTAACCGTTATCTTCACTGGAAACGTATTTGCAGCACCAATGATTTTTAGGACCTGTAGAATATTGCCAAAGACTAAGTAACCCAGGACATACTTGAAAATGCAAGAAATCTCAATGTATCCTTCCTGGTAAAATACTTTAACTAAATAAATGATGGATTCCCTTCTTAGAATCTGAAAGAAAATTAAGCATTTAAGGGGAAACCTGTATCTCTGTCCAAATGCAAAAGACCACCATAGATGGGCCCAGACTGGTCATTGGGAAAACCGGGGTTTGCCCAGTCGGCCGGCTGACATAGCCAGCCGCCCGGCGAGGTAGCTTAGGCCGACTGAAGAGACCGACAGCTCCACGTGTGGTGAGTATGAAGATGTTACAGAGCTCCACAGTAATGTGCAGCGATTTATTGTGGAGGTCTGTGACACCCTCAAAACACTACACTTTACTGTGGAGCTCTGTGACACCCCCATAAAGTGCAGTGTTTGAGGGTGTCAGAGCTCCACAATAATGTGCAGTGTTTTTGAGGGTAGGTGTCACAGAGCTTCCACGGTAATGTGCAGTGTATGAGTGTATCACAGGGCTCCACAGCAATAAAACTCCCAGTAATAGGCGTTGTGTAGAAAAAAAAAGTGGGCTGCTCAGTCCAAACTGCCCGGGCCTGACCATATAGTTTGGTGTCTGCTGCCTTGTGTGCTTCACTTGCTTCCGTTTCAGTTTTTAAACTTTCAGGGTTATCCAAAGAGATCCGAATTGCTTGAGAAAGGTAACCGAACGCTGAAAATCAGCGTTCGGTTACCTTTCCTGACCATTCGGCTATCCAGAGAGCAGGCAATTCGCCAAATCCTGGCGAATTGCCTGCACATACGGTGCCTGTTCGGTGCCTGTTCGAGGGCAGTGAAATCCCCATGAAAAAGCACTGCTTCGTTTATTCAGAGAACACAAACCAGCAGTGAAAGGTTCCCCTAATGCTCTGCCATTCGGTGGTTTAATTCGGCAAATTTATTCAGGAGAATCCCATAGACTTCAATGTTAAAAATATTCCTGTTTTAATTCAATATCTAATAAACCGTTCATTATAAAATTCTGCAGCAAAAAGTCTATTTATAGATTTTTTAGGATACTTTAAGCATTTTTCTGATTTTTTTTTTTTAAAAAAAATTTAAAAGTCCGATATTTTTTTTTTTTTTTTTTTTCAGTTTACTTATTTTTTTTGTAACAGCCCTCTTTATTATCATTCCCTGGACCTCCTGTGAAAATTTCAGACATTTTCGCTCAGTAGTTTCTTTGCAAACAGCGTTTCATTTTCCCAGATTCATACAAATGGTTTTTCTAATTTATTCACTGCCTCCTCTACGTCACAGCTGCTTCGGCTCTGTGTGATTCGGCTCATGTTCGGCTCATGTTCGGCTCATGTTCGGCTCATGTTCGGCTCATGTTCGGCTCATGTTCGGCTCATGTTCGGCTCATGTTCGGCTCATGTTCGGCTTTTTCGAAGGTTAATCCAGATGTTTTTGCTTGTTTTCAGCGTGCATTCGGTTAGTTTTCGTCAGGTTTGCGGCAGCTTTTCCCTGCAATTCGGGGACCTTGTGGTGTTTGCTGAATACACCGCAGGGTCACCGAAATGCAATCGGCAAAAGGAACCGAATTGAAGAGAACGAAAAGTCACCGAACGTGCGGTGACTTTTCGAATCTCTTTGGATAACCCTGATAGTGTGTCCGTAATGTGCTATTGTCTTAGTTAGGAAATGCAGGATTTCAGGAAGTTGTAGTAAAGCGGTCGGTATGGCTTGTATTTACAGTCTCCCTTGTGATTGTAAAACCAAAAGCCTTTTCTATTCTGCATTTTACTTTTGTGTGTCTTGTGTTGCAAGAAATGGCTTTGCTGTGTATTTTAGGCAAGAATGCTAAAAAGCCGCCAAAGTCCTACCTGATACATGCTGGCCTAGAACCCCTGACTTTTACCAACATGTTTCCGAGCTGGGAGCACCGGGAGGACATCGCTCAGATCACTGAAATGGTGAGTGACGTCCTGATCAAGGACTGCGTCTTTCTTCTGGTCAGTGCTTCTAAACGTTCTCCCAGAAGTCCATATTAATAGATATTGCTTATGGCAATAGGAACCAGTGGGTAGCTGTTCCTCCCTCTTGCTGAGATGGGATAGAACACCTAGAAGTGTCCTCTCCCCTTCTCATCGCTCTTTATTTTGTCCTCTGCCTGAGTTTAGGTTTGTCTGGATTTCCCTCTGTGATTCCAGCACATTGCTGGATGGCTCACGGATCTGCTGGCTTGGACTGCAGCCGCACGGGTAGGCAACGGACGGCTCATATCCTGCTAGTCCATCCAGAACGCTTTGTAAATCCGTCCATACTCATTCTGTTATGCTACATTCTTTATTTTTGGCTTAAGCGCCGCTGATATTTGCAAACGCTGGCTCGTCAGATCCTATCTAAGCCAAGAGATGTCACTGGTCACAATTCCGACCATCGCCGTAAAATCCCAAATGTCAGGATTCTGGCTGCAACCGTTACTGTTCTGCAGTAAGCCTCGATATTTGGCACCGTGTTGGACTTTTTTTTTTTTTCCCCAAGATGCATTTGCAGTTCATGAAATATTTATTTTGACAGAGTTTGGCAACCTTGGCCCTCCAGAGGTTTTGTAACTGCATCCCCCATGATGCTCTGAGTGTCATGGGAAATGTTGTTTCTGAATATCTGGAGGGCGGAGGTTGCTGAGCCCTGTCCTCGAACATAGCGAGTGGAGCATACATTTTAAAACTTTATTTAAAAGTGGTTGTGTTGGGCAGAAAACATTTATTTTTACTATTCATGCGTTTCTGGATTAGTTGTAGAAGCAGAGAATGAGTGGAGCCAGGATGACCCTCATATCGGGTGCTCGGGTGTCCATACATTGTTGTTGGTTTTTAATGGTTTGCCGTGTGCGTTCCTTAAAGCTCCATAAATCTTTCATTTTTGACTAGGTTTTAGCACTTCCCTTTGTTTCCTGTCACTTATGCATCAACTGAACAACATTTGGAGTCGTCCTCTTGATGCCACAAATTTATCTAATGTTTTTTTTTTTAATTTTATTTAGGACGCCGACGTTACCAACCAAATAATCCTGGTAGAAGATGTCCTAGCAAAGCTTTGTAAAAGGATATATCCCCTGGAACAGCTCCTGGCTCGCCCTCTCCCTGAAGGAGTGGACCCCCTTAAGCTTGAAATGTATCTCTCCGATAAAGATTTTCAGGTAGGAACACGTGCAATTTATTTTATAGCATCTAATGGGACGTGTTAATATAGGGTTAGACGAGTGATGGGTTTTCACACATTTGTCAGAACAGTGGTCAGGAAAAGTCCATAATGCACAAAAAATATTAAAGGGACGCTCTACAGTGAGGTCTTAGTCTTATCAGAGTGGTCACATTGCTGTGAGCTACGTCTCCCTTCTGAGTAGGGGCTCAGAGGGCTGATTCAACCACCCAAATGGAGGGGCTTAGTTCTGTTGAGATCCTCACTGAGCCCTCAGCTCAGGCTTCGGGGCTTGGAGGTCTTTGGGAACCAGCCCCATCAAAGTCTTCCGCCTAAGAAACCACTGGATTGGCTGGAGCACCCAGACCCTCCTGTGGTCACATGACATTTAGAGATAATGTGAATTTTAGTGTTTATTCAGGTCTCTGAAATTAAAATCTCAGGACATGATAAGTCCCTGTAAATTAAAAAGCATTAACAAAAACTAAACCTCTGCTGTTGAGGATTGCTCAGAGATGAGACGGCCGGTGGCCTCACTAGGGTTGGTGTCACCTGGTGCAGTAACTCCTGTCACCCCTCCATTCAAGGACCTCCTCACGCTGCACATTTCTGGGAGTTTTATTGTTTTTATTTTTCTTTGCAGAGAGAAATTCTAATAATTGGGGAAGAAATGCATTTCTGCTATTTTTTTTTTTTATTATTTTTTTTCCCCCGCGTTTCTTTCCCTGTTATTTTTCTGCACATTTCTCCAACTTATTACTTTTGCAAACCTCCCAATTTTTTTTTATTTTTTTTTCTGGCCATGCCATCTGCATATGAGCCGGCTGGAAGACTCTTGGCTGTAATCATGCAAGATTTGACACAGATCCTTGTATGATCATCATGGCTGGGATGCAGATCCTGGTAGCTGCTTGCGGGTCCGTGGCCAGTGCAAAAAATGAAGCTGTCAACTCCCCAGCTTGGAGATGCCATGACCTACCAGGTGTCAAACATCAGGATGGTGACACCCGGTGCGGTCCGCACCACCTTAGTGACGCCCCTGGAGATGGCAATTTGAGCCATCAAAACGGTGGCCGTAAGGTCATCCTGCTGTATGAGAATCCTTGCTCTTGGTTTCGCTCTGTCATTTGTTCATGTGTCCTTTTAACCTTTTATATCGCAGGTGGCGTTAGAAATGACGAGAGAGGAGTATAACACACTGCCGTCCTGGAAACAGGTCAACGTTAAGAAAACAAAAGGTCTCTTCTGAGGTTCTCCCGTGCATGGCCTGGCAGGAGCATCTCCAGTCCACCATTATAAAGCGGAGTTGATCTCCATCACTTCACCACTAAGACTGTTGGATTTGCACTTTGCTGTCTCAATAAATCTATACATTTCACGTTAATGTTTTACACGGCTGCAAAACCAAACGGCATCTTCCTTTTTGGTCCTGTAAGAGCGTGTAGGACGTCCGGAAGAGTCCAGAAGGGTTGGACGCAGACCTGATGTGAATCTCATAGCGCTGCCTGTTGAATCATGTCCTTTATGTAAATGTATCTTGGAACCTTTTCCGAAGCAATCTCTATGTAGAGGGGGTGTACACCACATTTGGGGTATGTGCCCTGCTGCCACCCACGGGGTTAAAACCCATATCTAATGTGCACTTAAGCGAAATACAAATCTGTTCCTTTGCTATGAACACAATCTGTTTTGAAGCGGTTCCTTTCTATTGTAAATGTGTCTCGTTTGTTCTATCCTATAGAATTTATTTATATAAACATTGTATTTAACTATGCAATATACCCACTGTGTAATATCTGTGCGTTTCTTACACAAACCGTTATGTATCTTTTTTTTTTTTTTTTCCTTTTTTTGCCAACTTTGGGCTAATAATTGACGACTCGGAAGTCCTCATCCGTTGTGTTTTTGTCACATTTAAAGTTTTTGATGCCGCACCAATGGCTTGAATGAACAAAACGATCCACAATGGGTTTCGTCGTGTGCTGCCCTCTAGTGGTGGCAGAAGAGATTTCCGTGTCCTAAAGAATGTTGCTACATTATTGCCACTTTACCTGGCGGTGTATTGCACACCTTGTCCTTCCTCTCCCGCGAGTGATGTGGCCCAAAAAGTTGCCATGCGTTAAAGCAATGCAAGTATAGCACGGAAAAAAATATTATCAGTGTTTGTGTTTTTAAATATCAAAACGAATGGGTTCATCTAACGAAGTGTATAGTGCCTTGTTTTTTTTGTTTTTTGTGTACAGTTTATATACAGGAAAGATTAGTCTGCGTTTTAAAGCGGTTAAAATGCATCTAATATTTGTACTTTATAATAGAATACATCTCCGTTTCTCATACCTGATGCAAACTTTAAAACCTGTATTTTGTGATATAAGAACATGAATTAAAAATGCTACAAAATAAAAAATTAAAAAATTTGAGTGTGTTTAAATTATCCAAAATCTTTTTTTTTTTTTTTTTGTGTTCGTTTTTTTTTTTTTTTTTTCCCCATCCAAACTCAAAACCTTAACCCATTCACTTACAAAGGATTTTCCAGAAAACCAGTCAGGAACCAGTGTTTTTAAGATGATTTTTAACTCTACAAGAAGAAATATTTGGGAATATTCCCTGTTTGGTAGGTAGATGTTGCCACCTGCTGGACAAAGGGAGTTATTGCAGTTCAGATCTCCATGCAGTATCAGCTGAGCTGTCACCAAGCCACATTCTACAGCAGGTTTTAAAAAGTGGTAGCACCCTTGGCATCATGCCCGTGCTGCTGAAACTTTAGAGGTATGTTCTGGGGCCCAAATGCAAACAATATTCTTTTGCAATAAACAAAGTTCTTTTTGTAATTCTGAAATTTTCTATTTCTCCTGTGGAACACCAGATCGATACTCCATTTGCAACGTGGTGCCCCAATGTGGAGTATAATGTGCGAAACTATGGCTGTGGATTTGGTATCCTGGGTTTCTAGTCGCAGTAGTTAAAGGCATTATTCATGGACAGGGATGCGCAGTGATGTCTGTGTGCACATGGATTTGCATTTTGATTTGATTCCTATTTTATTTTTTTTAATTTTCTTTGGTTTACAAAAGGACAGTTTTAAAAATAAACTATAAAACACCCAGTGGCTGTCTGAGGACCATGGGATGTGTAGACTGCAAGCTGATGCCGGTGAAATGAGTTGACAAGGCAAATGCTAGGAGCTACAGTTATTAAGCAGACCTGCGCTAATATAGGGTGATCCTAAATCTCTCCATAAAGACAGGCAACGTCATTGGTAGTCTACTCTACATGGAGTTCCAGTTCTGGTCTGACAAGTATTTTGTGCATCGGTGCCACTACAAAAAACACCATATGCGAATCCTCCTGCTTCCAGCCAGAAGGACAGCAACAACGAACATTCCCAGGAAGAATCTTATGAACAAGTGATACAGGAATGCCCAGAACTTCTTTGCCCTTAGTTGGGAGGATATAGCATGGGGGTTGGCAACCTTGCCCCCCCCCTAGATGTTTTGGAACTACAGTCTGTGCCAGACAGAGATACAGACCTCTTTGCTCATTTTAGAGGCTGAAGCGACCGCCAGTGATTTAGGGATAAGAGACGAGGGTGTCTGGCCCAATGGCTGTCACATTGAGCCAGCTGGAATTCAGCCCTTCACCGCAGAAAAAGGTAAGCAGAAGATGGGGTGTGTATCTATATATCTCCTTTAAATTAAGGCAGAGAAGACCTATAAATGGGGAACACCTAGGCGTCCATGCAAATCAGACTTTCTTTTGCCCACACAGCTCTTGCTTCACTCCCTGTATGCAGCAATGTACCCTGGGTAGGATATGCAAATTAACTCTGATTACTCCTTTTGCACAAAGTCTGCTTTAGCGCAGACCCCTCTCTTCGCCAGCGCACTGCCGCACTAGAGAGCTTCACGTCACTTCTAGATTATTATACTTTTATATAGCGGCAGCGTTGAACAATGGGCACAGTATAGACAGGGTTACAATACACTGAGATTGAACAACATTTTGATAAACCTGTACAGGAGGAAACGAGGGCCCTATTCCTGTGGGAACTTACACTCTAGAAGGGTTGGTGGTGGAAACGGGAGAGGACTGCGAGGCGAGAGTGATGGGCTGCGAGGTGAGAGTTATCAGTGAGTCGGGTGGTAGGTTTCCCTACATAGGAATGTCTTAAGGGAGCGTTTGAAGGAAGGGGAACTAGGGGAAAGTCTGACAGTACAAGGGAAAGCGTTCAAGAGAGTGGGGGCTGTGCGTGAGAAATCCTGCAGTCTATCATGGGAAGAGGTGATGCGGGGAGAAGCTAGGCACAGGTCACTGTTTATTTGGTGATTGAGGGCCAGGAGTGCCTTGTTCGGTGTCTGTGCTAACCCGGTATCGGCAAATGTGGGGATCGAAGAAACAATCTGACCGGCTATATGCTGATTTTATGCCTTGATCGGTTGAATCATACCGGGCTTGTGTGACTGGAGCTAAACATGGCCCCTCTCCCACCCTGATTAATGCGTCGGCCTGGTCTTGATTAAATTGTCTAGGATTAAACCTCATTGGGTGCTGCTATCTTGTTAATGACCATGGACCTCTGATAGCCAAGCCGAGCATCCGAACAGACTGACTATTGGAGACGGGCAATGGCAAAGCTACGCGGGTGAGAGGGTGACTAGTGTGCTTTTTGGTTGGAAATGATCAGGAATACTGGGAGGTATCGCTGGGCAGATCAGCCTGATTCTATTGCAGTACTGTAATGCTATGCTAACTTTAAAGTTGGTTTTGTTTTTAATAACCGTGTGATAAATTCTTCACACCACAAACACTGTCGTCATTTAAAAAGTATATAATACGCTTTATTTCAAATCGTGATGAAAGCAAATTGCTTTTCATGATTGTCCAGCTGTGCTGCAATAAGACTATACACCCCATGTATGGATACAGGAAAATTGCCCCGTTGGCAACCGGCGAGAGGTGGTGATTTGCATTTTGTATTGTATAAACGGCTCATGAGCAACAGGTAATGGGTTGTGTGGGCATCCCAGCTGCTATGCTCCCATGACCCCGCAGGGGCTCAGAGTGCCCCATAATCATCAGAGGAGACCCTCGAGGTCATCCAAGTCTCAGTTTTCTGGGCACAATTTGAGTTTATAATTCATGTTGGTCTATGTATTATTACTCCGCCATGAAAATTTGTGTATCCCATACACACCGAAAATCTGATTTTGGGTTATGGACATTTAGAGGCCAGTTAATGGCTGATCATGGTATTTTCTTACAAATGTTCCTCTTCCGTCTCTTTTCCAGTATAAAATACGAAACCAAAGGGACCAAGGTATATTATTGCAAGTAACATTTAGATGGAATGCGTATTATACACTTAAATAGACTTTTTATAAGTGTTTGTTGGACGTTCGGAACAGGATGAATTGTGACGGCATTGCAACAGTTAAAAATAAAAAATTCTTAAAATTTATATATAAAGAGCTATTTAGTGTCCATTACCAAGCATTCTAATAATGAGCAGTAGGTGGCGTCTGCGCTCTGCCTATTTTTGTAAAAGTTAAAATATTGTACTCTTGGAATGCAAAGCTCTTCTTCAGAGTTCTGTTATTTCCTTTATACATTCAGGAGGATACAGCTCTAACCATCATTTAATCACATGCTCTTCTGTCCCCAGCTTCTCACGGCATTAACCTGTGATTATTTGCTGAGCGCTCTTCTCTGGTCATGGTCGCCTCTTGGACCCTGACGCTAAGTTTTGCGTTGTTAATCATCTCATGATCACTACAAATCCCCGTAAACAGGAGATCTCGCCGTTTCTATTAATCATATTTACAGCCACAAAGGCCTTTGCTCCCTGCCTGCCTGTATGCTGTTAATGTAGGGCAGTGGTTCCCAACCCTGGTCATCGGGTACCTCCTAACAGGCCAGGTTTTAAGGCTTCCCTTAGCGAAATGCAGACTGAATCCTGCAATCACTGAGCAGCAAATCAGATCACCTGTGCTGTGATATCTGGCAAACCTGGCCTGTTATGGGGTCTGGAGGACAGGTTTGGGAAACGCAGTTTATAGGAGATCCACTGTGATGTCAGTGTGGGCTGAGCATTAATTTCTTGCAGCACGGCGTCACTGTTTAGCAGACTGAGCTGCTCGCGTTGACTGCCTGTGCCTTCATCATTCTAATTTTTCGGGGGAAAAGTAGCCTCATGGTTCGTCACCTCCATTTCAGTCTGGGACAAACACCCTGGCCTTCGGGAAGTGACTGCGGGACTGGATGCAGAGCATCTCTTGCATTCACAAAGAGCCGGCCCTGACAGAGATGCGCATTACTAGTAATACCCATACTCCTGGACAAAGTTGAGTTTTTATACAGCAAGCTCCCGCTGCCGCTGCTTTCTTGCACTATATTAGGAATGTTACGAGTCGAAGAGAACTGAAATGTTTTCATTCTTTTCTCGGGGATTGGCCAGAGTTTTGCATTTTTTTCCCTCCCATAATGGAGAATTTTTATAGTGTTGGCAGGATGTTTTGTTCTTCTACAAAGGTGCAATAAATTCTCTAAACTCTGTAACATTCTACACATCCCCTCTCGATGCCCCGATTCTGAAGCATGATGGAGGGTTATAGCCGCTCTGCCTTTTTCCTCTTGATCCTATATTAAATATTATTAATAATGTGATACGTACACTCAAATAGGTTTTCTAGGTGAATATTGGAAGAAAACGGGAGGTTCGTTTTTTCTGTTTTTGGGGTTGAAAAGGTTGTAGTGTGGAATTTCCGTCTGAAGATCTGGCACGGCAAAGCTTCTCCTACGTGTTTGCTTTCTATTCCAAGTTTGTCACGGTTCCTTTCTCATCTTACAAATGGAGAGCACGTTCTCACCGTGTACTGCAAAGCTCACCGGGGCGTATTCACTAAAACAGGAAAAAAAATGTCAATCTACTGACAATCGGCTTTGAAAAACCCCTGCAAACCTGTTCGAAACCCCAATAGGCTGTCCAGTGGGTTCAGATTGACCATTTTCCAGGTGGAGGAATGCCTTCTGCTTTGGAAGGCATGGATAGACCCTAGGGCAGTGATGGCGAACCTTGGCACCGCAGATGTTTTGGAACGACAGGTCCCATAGTGCTTAGTCACACATGAGATTTCTGAACTACATGTCCAATGATGCTCAGCCAGTCTTATCTGTGCCAAGGTTCGCCGTCCCTGTCCTAGGGAAAGCTGGGATGAGAGAGAAAGGGGAGACGCTTGACAAATTATGACCATTTAACTTCAACTAAACGTTCTTGGTGCCTAGATTGTGCCTGTTAATAGTGAAAATTCTTGCTGGTCAGTTGTAACCAGGCTGTTGTGGACGTCCCACAGCGCCATAATTATTATTCTCCTTTATATATATATAGCGCCACATATTCCGCAGCGCTTTACAAGATCAGTGTACAAGGGGTTGATGCATTGGAATACAACACATGGATGATACGGCCTGATTCAGGGGAATTTACAAAGTATTTGAGGTAGACGCATCCATAACGTTAGGTGTCTTGCCCAAGGACACTCACTGGTGGGGTCGGCTTTCCGTGATTGCAGATCAGTGACCTGATGGTTAGGTTGAACCTGCTTCTCATAAAGTTGATACTTGCTTCTCCACGGTTGTATTGGAGGGATGTGCTGAATGGGATTTTGACTTGCTTCTCCACGGTCGAAGAGCAGAGACATTACCACTGGACTCCACAGCCGATATTGTGTGGTAGGTGAGTATGTACCTTTGGGTGTCTTGCCCAAGGACACTTACTGGAGAGGTCCTCTTCCAAGGATTCGAACCTGCTTCTTCCATGGTTATAGAGCAGTGAAATGTTACCTCTACTCCATCCAGCCGGTACCATAATCCATCTTTTCATCCCCAATTTCAGCCTGATACATAGACACGCTGTTTAAATATTGCATTTTAAAGACATCACACAAAAAACATAAAATCAAAAACAAAAAATATATAACAAGCAATTGGGGGAGGGGGAAATCAATTTTTTTCTTCCCTGGATCCTAAAAAAACTGCAGAGAAATGGGACTTGGTTTGCAGACAGGAAGGAGTTAAATAGATCAACTATACATTTGCTAGCAATTATCACAATGTATAAATGGAATTTTTTGTCCCTCGGTGGAGGGGAAATTCCACCTCAACACATATATATATTTATAGAAATTGTAGACCACCATAAAGTATATACCATCTGGATAATTTTAGTAAATTAGCAAGTTGTGATTTTTCCACTTGGAAACCAAATTCGTCTTGTTTAAAATTCTGTGGAAATAGCTGCAAACTAGGGAGGTATATATACATATACCAAATACACTTCACCCAAACATACATCTAAAGACGTAAGAGCACCTGACAGTAGGGGTGAAAAAAATGAGGGTTATGGGTCCAAAATATGATCATACATTGCATAAGCCTATCACAACTCCAATGTGATATATACACACATATATAGCAAAAACCAAGTCCAGCACATATAATCCTATGTCGAATAGTCCATATGACCAATAAATTGGTCTTTGCTCTTCAGTTCAATACCTCCGAGAGAGAAAAGAGAATATAGTGTAGATAACCCAAAAAATATATATTTTCAAATGGTTTGTAAGTGAAAGTATCTCACGTGTCGCTGAGACTGTTCTATCCCTGGCTCTGTAAAGGTCACAGAAGGATCCGTAAAGGTGGTCCTCGAATCTTTATGGCTCCCTTGTTTCTCTAACGGTTAACACACGATCTCTCCCAGCATCACGTATGATTTATGGAAGTAATCAAAGTGTAGATCATACAGCACCAAACAAGTTGTTTGAGAAGGTAATGGTCACTCACAGTTTTCAGTGTCCTTTTCCCCAAAGAGACACCAAATATTGCATAGCTCGTGACCGAAGAGAAGCAACCGATCTCCTGTACCGCCTTGTCCACCGATGTCACCTTTCCAATGATAAAAAGATTGCGAATGTATATAATCCAAAATGTAATAATTCGAAAGTATAAAATACACAAAAATGTATCAAGACACTTCGTGTCTTTCTCAGTTGGTATAATATGTGTAAATAGTCTTCTTCTCGGAAAGCGATTGTTTAAGTTGAGTATTTGATTGGGCACCAGTTCTGCATAGATTGTTGCTGAGTGACATCCATATATTCTGAATGTGCAGGTTTTTCCATCAATGGGTTTTTTCTCCCCTGATGGCACAGCGGGCATATTCCAAGATGGCAATGCCAGAATTCATTGGGCTCAAATTGTGCAAGAGTGGTTCAGGGAGCATGAGACATCATTTTCACACATGGATTGGCCACCGCACAGTCCAGACCTTAACCCCATTGAGAATCTTTGGGATAATGTGCTGGAGAAGACTTTACGCAGCGCTGCGACTCTCCCATCATCAACACAAGATCTTGGCCACAAATTAATGCCACTCTGGACGCAAATAAATGCTGTGACATTGCGTGAACTTATCAACACGGTGCCACGGCGAATGCGTGACGCAATCACAGCAAAAGGCAGCGCAGCTAAATATAAGAGTGAGGTTTTTTTTTTGGTCAAGCAGTATGTGTCTGTGTAGATATATATATATATATTACTAGCTTTTGCCCGTGGCTTCGCTCGCGTGGATTTTAGGATATGTTAAACCTGTTTTTAAAAGAAACATGAGGTTTTTTTTTATAACCCCCCCCTTCCCCCCCCCACTTGGGATTTTTGGAAAATGGTAAAACACTTTTTTTTCCATTTTTTAAAAGAAGATTGCAAGTGCCAAATTTAACGCCTGTAACATCTTTGGTTTTTGAAATATAGGTATACTGATAAAGGTATTCAACCCCCCTTTCCCCCGACCCCCCTTAATTTGTTTTGTGGAAAATGGCAAAACACATGTTTGTTTTTTATCACGAAGATTGTAAATACCAAATTTCACACCTGTAACATCTTTGGTTTTTGAAATATAGGTATACTGATAAATGTATTCAACCCCCCTTTTTTTCCCCCCACGCAGGATTTTTGGAAAATGGAAAAATACTTTTTTTTTTTTCAAGACAAATCTAAATACCAATTTTCACGTTTGCAACATCTTCTGTATTCTAGATATAGGTATCCTGTTTAAAAGTATTCAGCCCCCCCTTTTTTCACCCCCCACTTGGGATTTTTGGAAAATGGTAAAATACTTGTTTTTTATTTTTCAAGAAGATTGTAAATACCAAATTTCACATCTGTAACATCTTTGGTTTTTGAAATATAGGTATCCTGATAAAAATATTCAGACTCCTTTCCCTCGACTCCCCCTAATTGGATTTGTGGAAAATGACAAAACACATGTTTGTTTTTTTTCACGAAGATTGTAAATAACAAATTTCACACCCGTAACATCTTCGGTTTTTGAAATATAGGTATACTGATAAAAGTATTCAACCCCCCCTTTTTGCCCCCCCAAGGAATTTTCAGAAAATGGTAAAATACGTGTTTTTTATTTTTCAAGACGAATCTAAATACCAATTTTCACGTCTGTAACATCTTCTGTTTTTGAGATATAGGTATCCTGTTTAAAATATTTAAAATATTCAACCCCCTTTTTCACCCCCCCCTTCTTGGATTTTTTAAAAAACGGTAAAATACATGTTTTTCTATTTTTCAAGACTAATCTAAATACCAATTTCCAGGCCTGTAACATCTTTAGTTTTGGAGATATAGGTATCCTGTTTAAAATATTTAAAATATTCAACCCCCATTCCCCCCCCTTCTTGGATTTTTGAAAAACGGTAAAATACGTGTTTTTTTTTCTTTTTCAAGGAGAATATAAATACCGATTTTCAGGTCTGTAACATCTTCTGTTTTTGAGCTATAGGTATCCTGTTTAAAATATTCAACCCCCTTTTTCACCCCCTTGGGGGCGGAGTTTCCAAAAATCCTTCCTCAGTGGTTGCCTACATCATAAAAACAGCACACCTTCAAAATTTCACGTTCCTAGGTTAAACGGTTTCAGCTGGGCGTTGATGAGTCAATCAGTCAGGACTTTCGCGTTTATATATATAGATATACATACACAAGCATTGTCAAGCATCCTGATAACATTGGCTGCGCTATATATACATACTATATCTATTACATTGTATTTTTTAACAAGGAATAGATGCTGTTGCCCACTTATTTATTGATATCTCAGTCCTGGACCTTGGAGGTGACCTCCTGGTTATCTCATCTTTACGGCCCATTCTCCTGAGCTAATGTACATACACTGGGCCATATCTATTCAAGTGCTTGATATATACTTTGATAGCTGTTCGAGAAAATATCCAGACTAAACAAACTGTCCAAGAATTAATATGATTTTTGTGTCTTTTCTGGATCTAATATTATTTTTTTCCATTTTTTTTTTGTAACTTCTGCATATCCAAAAAGCGCCAAAATGTCAATGCATGTCGTATATGTCTACTTAGATGACACGTTGATGAGTGCGTTGGGTTTTATCCTTTATGCATGGTTTGAATTGTACTGTTATAATGCAATGCAAAAACACATCTACATGTTTGTGGGTGTGGAGGAGGTAGCCCCTAGACCAGGACTCAGCCTCAAACTCAGCCCCCACTGATGTTGATGAACTACAAATCCCATGATTCCCTGCCTGGTTATTTATTACGCCAAAGGAATTCTGGGAATTGTGGGCATCAACATCTGGATGGCTGGAGTTTGACATCCCTGCTGTAGACCATGGGTCAGCAACATTGGCTCCAAGGATGTTTTGGAACTACAATTCCCAAAAGGCTCAGCCAACCTGAGGAGTGGCTGAGCATCATGGTAAATGTAGTTTTTGTAAATCTGGAAGGGCAAGGTTGCCGACCTATACTCTAGGATTGGGAATCTTAATCTTTGCCCCCCCCCCCAGATTCTTGTTGCCTACAATTTCCAGAATTCTTTGAATAAAATAGATGGCCAGGGAATCATGGGAGGTGTAGTCCAGAAACAAAGTGCACCACATCCGCGTAGCGTTCTGTGTGCGTGATGACACGAAGTCAGATGCAGCGCATTTGCGACGTCCAGCACCTTGACGCACAAAATGGCTTTTCATATCATGTACCAATTTTTTTATCATTTTTCATATTATTTTTGTTTCCCATAATTCCCTTTTTTTTCCTACATCCGTCAAATAAAACGGACCGTGTGGTGTCTACAGTATCTTCCGTCAGTAGGTCTGTCCGTTATGCACGCACGCAAATTGCGCTCAGACTGCGTTCATCTGACATTAGCCTTAACCAGTGGCGTAGCGTGGGGGGCTGGGGGGACGGGGCCCCGGGCGCAGTTTTGTTAGGGGCGCATAATTTCAAAAGAAATTTGTGCCCCTAAAAGTTCCCAATGAGCAGGCCCGGACTGACCCGTCGGCCCTCGGGTGCTGCCCAAGGGTCTGCAGGTTGAGGGGGCCCGGATGCCATGCAGGGGGAGTGCCCGGTCGGTCCTGAACAGCGTGAGTCCGTGTTGAAGGGGAGGTGGCTGAGTGCGTGCGCAGGTCACGTGGTCCGGCCAGTCAGGTTTTACTGAGTCTCTGTACCACCTGACTGGCCGGACTGCATGACCTGCGCACGCACACACGCAGCCGCCTCCCCTTCAACACGGACTCTCACTCTGTTCAGGACCGGGCACACCCGCTGCATGGCATCCAGCACCCACCCCCTGCATGGCATCCGGCCCCCACCCCCTGCATGGCATCCGGCACCATGAGAGCTGGGCAATATCCAGGTGAGCTGGGGCAATATCCAGGTGAGCTGGGGGCAATATCCATGAGAGCTGGGGCAATATCCAGGTGAGCTGGGGGCAATATCCATGAGAGCTGGGGCAATATCCAGGTGAGCTGGGGCAATATCCATGTGAGCTGGGGCATATCCATATGAGCTGGGGCAATATCCATGAGAGCTGGGGCAATATCCATGTGAGCTGGGGCATATCCATATGAGCTGGGGCAATATCCATGTGAGCTGGGGCATATCCATATGAGCTGGGGCATATCCATGAGAGCTGGGGCAATATCCATGTGAGGCTTGGGGCAATCTACATGTGAGCTGGGGGCAATCTACATGTGAGGTGGGGACATTCTGTGTACAGTCAGGTCCAGAAATATTGGGACATCGACACAATTCTAACATCTTTGGCTCTATACACCACCACAATGGAGTTGGAATGAAACAAACACAATGTGCTTTAACTGCAGACTGTCAGCTTTAATTTGAGGGTATGTACATCCAACTCAGGTGAACGGTGTAGGACTTACAGCAGTTTGCAGATGTGCCTCCCACTTGTTAAGTGACCAAAAGTAATGGGACAATTGGCTTCTCAGCTGTTCCATGGCCAGGTGTGTGATATTCCCTCATTACCCCAATTACAATGTGCAGATAAAAAGCCCAGAGTTCATTTCAAGTTTGCTATTTGCATTTGGAATCTGTTGCTGTCAACTATCAAGATGAGATCCAAAGAGCTGTCACTATCAGTGAAGCAAGCCATCATTAGGCTGAAGAAACAAAACAAACCCATCAGAGAGATAGCAAGAACATTAGGTGTGGCCAAAACAACTGTTTGGAATATTCTCAAAAAGAAGGAACGCACCGGTGAGCTCAGCAACACCAAAAGACCCGGGAGACCACGGAAAACAACTGTGGTGGATGACCGAAG
Organism: Leptobrachium leishanense; assembly: GCA_009667805.1. Lineage (NCBI taxonomy): Eukaryota > Metazoa > Chordata > Amphibia > Anura > Megophryidae > Leptobrachium > Leptobrachium leishanense. The sequence goes on from CM019067.1 coordinate 307,685,024, forward strand.
AATTCTTTCCCTGGTGAAGAAAACACCCTTCACAACAGTTGGCCAGATCAAGAACACTCTCCAGGAGGTAGGTGTATGTGTGTCAAAGTCAACAATCAAGAGAAGACTTCACCAGAGTGAATACAGAGGGTTCACCACAAAATGTAAACCATTGGTGAGCCTCAAAATCAGGAAGGCCAGATTAGAGTTTGACAAACAACACCTAACAAAGCCTTCACAGTTCTGGAACAAGATCCTATGGACAGATGAGACCAAGATCAACTTGTACCAGAGCGATGGGAAGAGAAGAGTATGGAGAAGGAAAGGAACTGCTCATGATCCTAAGCATACCACCTCATCAGTGAAGCATGGTGGTGGTAGTGTCATGGCGTGGGCATGTATGGCTGCCAATGGAACTGGTTCTCTTGTATTTATTGATGATGTGACTGCTGACAAAAGCAGCAGGATGAATTCTGAAGTGTTTTGGGCAATATTATCTGCTCACATTCAGCCAAATGCTGCAGAACTCATTGGACGGCGCTTCACAGTGCAGATGGACAATGACCAAAGCATACTGCAAAAGCAACCAAAGAGTTTTTGAAGGGACAGAAGTGGAATGTTATGCAATGGCCAAGTCAATCACCTGACCTGAATCCCATTGAGCAGCATTTCACTTGCTGAAGACAAAACTGAAGGGAAAATGCCCCAAGAACAAGCAGGAACTGAAGACCGTTGCAGTAGAGGCCTGGCAGAGCATCACCAGGGATGAAACCCAGCGTCTGGTGATGTCTATGCGTTCCAGACTTCAGGCTGTGTTTGACTGTAAAGGATTTGCAACCAAGTATTAAGAAGGGAAAGTTTGATTTATGATTATTATTCTGTCCCATTACCTTTGGTCCCTTAACAAGTGGGAGGCACATCTGCAAACTGCTGTAAGTCCTACACCGTTCACCTGAGTTGGATGTACATACCCTCAAATTAAAGCTGACAGTCTGCAGTTAAAGCAAATTGTGTTTGTTTCATTCCAACTCCATTGTGGTGGTGTATAGAGCCAAAGATGTTAGAATTGTACCGATGTCCCAATATTTCTGGACCTGACTGTATATGTATCTGGGGGGATATATACATGTGAGCTGGGGGCATTTTTATATGAGGTCTGTTCTTATTGGAAAGTGGTCACATAACATAAAATAAAAGTATCAGTACTCGGTATCGGTGAGTACTTTTAAAAAATATCGGTACTCGTACTCAGTGTTAAAAAAAAGTGGTATCGGTGCATTCCTAGTTTTCATTTGTAGTTTTTTGTTTACTCACCTGCAATAGTGATTTAAAGCCAAGTGTGGTGTTTGTTTATGCTGGAATAAAAAGACCTTTCATTTCACAACTTCAAGTCTGCGGCTGTTTATACCCTAGAATACCATGTTGTTTGGCTGGAACCAAGTATCCCGAGTGGTTGTTGTATCACAGTTAAGGGGTTCAATGCCCTAATTGTGGAAGGGAATCAGGGCATACTATCTTGTCCACAGGTTGGGGGGGGCGCACAATTCTTGGCTGGCCCCGGGCGCTGACAACCCACGCTACACCACTGGCCTTAACCCAGGGATGTCCAAACTCCGGCCCCCCAGATTTTCCTGAACTACAACTCCCAGAAATCTCTGACTGCATTAGATGGAGAAGCATGGAAGTTGTAGTTTATGGATATCTGGGGGGCCAGAGTTTGGACATCCCTGCTTTAACCCCTTACCGCCGGGCAGTACTAGTATGCACTGATGTCTGGCTGCGGTGGCGGGCCCCTCCCCCAGCCCACCTACACAGCTGATGCGCCACTTGCGTCATTGGTTGCAGGGGGACAGCTTGAGTTCAAGCCAACCCGCGGCAGCGAATGATGCGTACCAGCTGGTGGGCGGGGCGACTGCGGCCCATAGACGCCAGCAGGGCATGCTATGCTGACTTGTCCCGCAGCGTACAGTCCCACCCGCCACGGGGACGGCATAATACGCTCCGCGGCATGAAAGTTTTAACGTACATCTCTTTCTCAGACATTTGAGATTGTTTACTTTTTCTCGTCACATAATATTGTTGAGGTTTTTAGGACGTTTGGGGTGTTGAGTATTTCGGTAACTCTGAAATCATCCGCTGGTTCAAAACGTGCATTTTAAAAGAATGTGAAATGAGAACAAATGTTTTAAATCACTAAGGCAACACAATAAACACATTTTTTTTGCCTGAAATCCCTGTTTTATTGTGATTAACGTATATGACCGGATTCCAATAATATGTCGCTTGCGAAAGGTTAGAAGCCTGGGGGGGGTATTTTTACTAAGGAAAATGCGTGAGATGCTTCTCGCCAGCGCCGGTGCCGATTATACGTCCGGCTTCCAGGGGTCCGTGCCAGCGAGACACCTGCGCACCATCCAGTGATACACAATTCCTTAACATCAGAGGATTGGGGTGTTTGAGTACTTTCTCAGAAATGTTCGCTAAGTAAGACTACCTGGAACGCGAGCTGGAAAATGTTTGACATTACTTCTGCAGGCGTGTTCTCAGGAAAAAGTGAGCCACGCGGAATTAAAAGGTTTCGTGAGCGGCCAATTCTCTTCCCATCGCCTCCAAATCTGCTTTTCATTATAAGCAAGGGCACTCCCTAGATTTAAACTGCATCGTAGAAATGCTCGCTCTGTGTCACCAAGGTCCCCTTTCCCCGCGGCCTTTACCGTTTAAATATAGACAACCTTGAAATTGAAACCTTTGTGTTTTATATCTAGAATGAATCGACGTGACTCTGATCACACACACACACTCTGATCACACACACAAACCACACCAGACCTGCTGGTTATACACTCACAGGTTAGGTTCTGTCTGTGTCTCCTGGCTGGTCTCCGTCCACTTCCCCTCCCTGCACGTGCTGGACGCTTCCAGCACACAGAGGAGGCTCCGCGTCGCGCTGCTGTGAAGGAGGAAGAGGCGGAGCCAGCATGTCCCCGGGCCCTGTGAGCTGCTGGGCTGGCAGTGTCCTCCTTCTCTTCCCCCGGCGGGCCTTCATTTCTGGTGCAGCGTGTTGGAGTTTCATCCCACACGCTGCTGTGTAAATGGGAGACACAGTGCTAAACTGGCCCCCCTCTCCATCCAGGCCCTCGGGCGGCGCCCGAGTGCCCGATGGGTCAGTCCGCCCCTGGACGAGAAACATATGTACTTGTAAAACAATTGTAATGAGGAAGCTGGGAGACGTCACGATGAATGCGAGCACCCAAAACATCCTGCTCTCCTTCTTCACTATAGTGCAATGGTTCCCAACCCTGGTCCTCAGGTTCCTCTAACAGGCCAGGTTTGCAGGATATCTGAAGCACAGCACAGGTGATATGATTTGCTGCTCAGTGATTGCAGGATTCAGTCTGCAATTCCCCAAGGGAACCCTTAAAACCTGGCCTGTTAAGCCGGCGTCAGACGAACGCAGTGATCACGTCCGTGTTGCCGCACAGTTTAACGTCCGTCGTAGCATAGAATCATGATCAATAGAGACTCACACACAAAGTACGTGAGCACCAAACTGCGCACGTACAACGCACGTGGCAAACGGACGCAAGTTAGGCAAGAACGTAAAAACCGCTAGACGGACGCGCAGAGTGCGCCACGTCCGCGTAGCGTTCTGTGTGAGTGATGAGATGTCAGACGCAGCGTATTTGCGACGTCCAGCACCTTGACGCACAAAATGGCTTTTCAGACCCTTTTCAAATTTTTATCATTTGTCATATTAATTTTGTTTCCCATAGTTCCCCTTTTTTTTTCTACGTCCGTCAACAAAAACGGACCGTTTGGTGTCTACAGTATCTTCTGTCAGTACGTCTGTCCATTGTACACGCACGCAGAGTGCGCTCAGACTGCGTTCGTCTGACATTAGCCTTAGGGGGACCTGAGGTCCAGGGTTGAGAAACAATGCTGTGGTTGATATACAAGGGGTTACTCATTTCATTGAAAGAAGGTTGGTCTTTCTACGGTAAATTGGGGGGGGGGGTCGAGTATGGTGACACTACCTTGAATTCACTAATTAGGAAACAGCCCCTGTACTTCTCCATACTTTTCACCATAGTTTCTGTGAACGTTACTTACCTTACATTTCACTGTAGTTTCTACCAGTGTTTCAGCTTTCTTTCTGTCTAAGTTCAGTGAAGATGTTCACTTTAACTCCTTCATCACCATGATCATGTATACACAATCAGCAACAGCAGACACAGCAGCTCGAGATCGTGTTAACACCATGTGGAGTTATGTCGTATCGTTGCAAATGAAATTAATTTGTTGCAGACAAACTACGTTTTCATATGGACTCCTGAAGATGCCCCTAAAGTTTTAGCACCATGGACATGATGCCCGAGGTGTTAATACTTTTTAGATCCAGCTGGGTGTGTGTCTGAATGGCATCTCCCCAGCAGATCCTGCACTGAGCCCAGAACTGCAGTAACTCCATTTGGCCAGCTGATGGCGACATCTACCTGACAAATAGGTTATTACAGTAAGGAATACACTGGGAATATTCCCAAATATTTCTTACTGGATAATTGATTAAAAATGATTTTCAAAAAAAACCACTGGCTCCTGACAGTGTTTGTTTGTTTTTCTTAAGGAAAACACTTGGAAGTGAAGGGGTTAAAATCATCGAAGTATATGCCGCTGTGTTACAATGATGCAACAATGCTAAATGGACACTAGCCACAAATTACAAATTTTACGGCACAATAATGGTGGTGCTGTTGTTCAGCATTGCTCGCGGTTGTCTGCAGCGACGTCGTCTAACATTGTTGACTTTTCCTTCAATCGTTGCCACAGTTGCAGTGACAGTGATTTTTACTGTTGTTTGTTACAACGGCGAATGCATCAGCTTTCAGCGGATTGCCCTTACAGTATTATTCGATCTGTAGCTTGTGATTTGCACCTTGTGCTGTGTCAGTCCACGGGTTAGTGCGCTCTGTACTGTGTAATTGGACAGCTGCTCATGAGCTCATTATTTAGAAGACTGTTTCTTTTCCTCCCACCCATGGTTTCCAATCCTGAATAACAATCACTCCGGTTCTGCATAGCTACTAATCCAAACGTTTCTTAAGAAATAGTCTTCAGGTTTCGTGTCCTCAGAGAACATGAGTCATCTGGCTCCACGAGCTGGACATTAAAGCCACTGATACTTTTCATTCGTGCAACAAAGTACGAGCTTTCGGTGAGGTGCTCTACTTGCCAGTTGTATTATTTTTTCTTCTTTGTGATGTGATGTCCATATACTGTATATTCACCCTTAACCCTTTTGCCACTGAGCTCTTTCACCCCTATGTGCTGAGCTTCTTTTGACCACTTTTTGCTCATCATGTTTAACCCATTCACTGCAGACGGAGAGACGGTCACATCAAAATTCCCTCGGTGGTGGAGATAATGTGAGGGTCACGTAGTTGCTGTCACTTCTTAGATTGTAAGCTCTCGTGCAGGGTCCTCTCTCCTACTGTTCTGTGTGTCTAACGTGTATGTATATTTGTTGTGTGTCACCCATTGTAAAGCGATACGGAACTTGTTGGTGCTTTATAAATACTTATAACTAACTTACCTATCCTTCATTTCCGCAATGGGAATTTTCCCATGGGTCACCCTGTAGACCAGGGTTGTCAAACCAGCCCCCAAGATGTTTTTGAACTACAACTCCCATGATTCTCTGGTCATTTATTGCATTGAAAGGATTCTGGGAATTGTAGGCCATCAACATCTTGGGGCTGTGAATTTGACAGCCTTACCGTAGACAGTCAGATCTGGGGACATCATGAAAACCCTCTTAACTCCATCAGAGCTGCAGAGATTTTAGCAGTGGAGGCAAGGATACTTTGGACCCCAGTATCTCCATATATACATCCCACAAGGTCACGTCAAGTATCACTGGACTGGTCTGGATCTGACCTTTCCAACAATACCAAATATGACTATGTAAAATGTAAAAATATGAAAAATATAAAATGTTTTCTCAGGCAGTGGCTTTATCTAGTTTTTCACTTGGAAAGCGAGCAATGCTGCTGCCCTTGATCACCTTCTTATTTCCCACTCTGGGAGCAAATACAGTGTTTCATACAAAGTCAATTCATATTATTCCTGAAACTCGTTCTTATGACAAAAGAAGAGACAAATCTGTTGCCCAAATAAAAACCTTTTAAAATAAGTTGAAGAAAAAAATGTCATTTTAGGTTTCGGTTTTTGGCCGAGTGCATCCTCAATTTCCAGTTTCAGGCAAGAGTTTTCATTTCGGTGCATCCCTTCCTTGCATCACTTTTCTGACGTGAGCACGCGTTTTAATTTTAGGTAGTTTTGGTTTTTAGGGTAGGGGAACAGATTTTGCTGCATTTTCGCTTCATTTTTAGGGAACATATTCTGCTGCTTCTTCTGCTGCGTGTGTCAAAAGGAGGAACGGAATCTGTGGCTTAAAAATGAAAACGGGGGGGGGGGGGTGCAGACATTTTTGGTTAGCCTCTGCTACATTGCAGAAGGCTTGGCCAGTCTGACGCATGAAGGTCCTACGACTCTCGTGTGACAGACATTTCTTATTGTGTTATCCTTTATATAGCAGCACATATTCCGCAGCGCCTTATAAGATCAGTGTACAAGGGGTTGATAAATTAGAATTCCACACATGGATGATGACCTGATTCAGGGGGAACCTGTTCCCAAAGGAACTTACAATCTATATGAGAAGCACAAGTATTTTGTGAGGTAGGCACATCCATATCGTTGGGTGTCTCGCCCAAGGACACTCGCTGGTGGTGTCTTCTGAGTGGGATCGGAGTCTGCTTTCCATGATTGTAGAGCAGCGACCTGTTGGTTATAGAACAAATAAAAGCATCAAATCAAATACCATAGATCAGGGCTCAAAATTTCCACTCACCTACTCTCATTTGGTGAGTGGAAATTAAGTGAGGGCGAGTGGAAATGCACACGCAGGCTGCACAATAAATTATTTTGTGCTGCATATTCCGGTAGTGCCACCGTCCAACCCTCCCTTCGCCAGGCTGCACGGTGGCAGGGATCAGCTGCCTAACCTGACCCAGCTCATCTCTGTCACTGGCAGGGGGTGGAGAGGAGCTTCCCTGCCTCCTCGATCTGCCCACACTGGGGTCTGATGACTGGGTATACATGTATCTGGGGTCTGATGACTGGGTATTAATGTTATTTTTGTAACATTATTCTAAATAAAACCTTTAACAGTGTAATTTCATAAGATAATTTAAGGGGGGCTATTTAGGGGCAGAGTTAAGGGCTGGGTAGGGGTTAGGTAGAGCAACTGGTGGCGAGTAACTATTATGGCCTGGTTAGTAGCTTGGGACTTGAAATTGTGAGCCCTGCCATAGATAGTGCGTGGGGAAATACACAGGGGCAAAGATAAGAGATGAATTGGGTCTTTCCAGTTTTTAGCTGAAGTGAAGGCTTCAGGGAGTCTTGTATACTCAAAGCATGAATGAATAATTGATGTAAAATGTAAAGTGTTTCAGAAAGATGTCCCCTTTTAAACTACGGTTTCGGCAATTTATGTTCTTCTAAAACAGTAACGGAGCTTTATTTTTCCATTAAGAAACTCGACCAAATTTCAATTAGATCAAAGCATTAGGTTTACACTGATAACGCTAATCCGCAAATTTAGAAATTCAGTTAACATGCTTCGCCGAATGCATTGGAAAAAAAGCAAGAGAGAGAATATGAAAGCATTTATTTGGCTTCCGTACAACTGGCAAAAAAAGCAATAATAATCTGAAATATGTACGCCGGGAACCTAATGACATCCTTTAATAATTTTGTGTGGGTACTTTAAGGATGAACAGAACAGGTTTAGCTGATAAGAGATTCCCCGAAAAACACCAACAAAAAGATCGTAGAAAACTACTATTGGCCATTGACGGAACAAACGCAATTCCTCATAGGGATACTCTAGGATCCAGGGAAAAACATATACACGGGGAGGTCCAAAAGTAAAGTGAAAATTAACATAATCGCTGCCAATCTCCACACATTTTTTTCAAGCTGTGCAAACATCTCGCTTAACACCCGCTGCAAATCATCTTCTGTCAACGTAGCTTCATCTCCAGTGACAATTGCCATGAAGTTGGCAGGCGTCACACCTTTGAACGTGACGAAGAACTTTTTGCCAAACTCGGCAAGAACAGTTTTCCTACTCATGAAGGATCCTCAACATGCTTGTGTTTGGAATCTCAAACTCTTGAGGATCCTGATCTAGAAATTCCTTCACATCAGCCCACATGGTCTCACCCGTGAATGTGAAACTGTGTCCCTCTCCTGGCTCATCAACGACATGAAAATGTCTAGACTTGATTGTGCTAAGGCACTTGTGGACCTTCTGCAGAGCTAGAAGATAAAAGTCCTCTGCTAGGACTGAAACGTTGATTCCTTTCTACCACAATGACAATAATTCACAATCACAAGACTCCACGTGTGCACGCCTTCCTTATGAGTTGTATTTCCTTGGCGGCAGCCAGCACTAGAGCAACAAGAAGTTGATATTCTGGCTGCTGGTCCCCTGGGGGGATCTTAAAAAAAAATCCCAAATGATCACCTATATAAATGAGCTGCAGGATATTAGAATCTAAAAAGTATCAATGTAATCTGTAAATATATCATTGTATGACGTCGTTACGACACAGCCTGGAATGAGCATTAATAATAGGCATTTCCAGCTATCTTGGTAACTATGAGACGAGTTAATCGTGCTGGATGACTATTAAAGGCAGTGGAGTATGGTGTTATGGCTGTTGCCGGGCCGCCTAGAATGGTCTTGTAATTTGTTTTTCTAGCAGCGTTCATTTGGCTCTACTGTTGCAAATTGTGTGGAATATGCGTGTCCTCATCTAAAATGCTCTTATAGTTTTGTGGTTATTTTTTGTAACAAATTTGTTAAATTTTCCTCTTGGTTAGAGCTCTGAAATAAAACCAGATAACCCATAGACCTCAAAATATGCATCCTGTCATGGTGTATAATGTATACCTAAATCTAATTGTATATAGTGTATACTCTGATGCCGTGATATGTGCATGGGGCAGATTGAGCCTCATGCACATTAAATCATGTCACATACGTATGTTCCAGCTGCACATGTGAAGCACGCGATCCTTCTGCCGAGTACACATCTGAAGCAAACACCTGCTCACTTGGCTCCTATACCGTGTAATACTGGATATCCCTTAGGCCTGGAAACCTCTCCCATGCAACGCTCTATTTTGCGGCTATAAATTTATCTCAGCAGCGCCAGGAGTTATTAACGTCATGGAAAAATCATTTTGATCCAATGTTATGTGGCCAACAAATATTTAGCTTTACAGATGTCACTCGCTTTGGCCAAAATATTCGATTTTCAGCCTATATTATTATTCTGTAAAATAATGAGTTAATGTGAGTAGAGGTTTCCTTGTGCGTAGTGCTGGGAAATCTGGTGGTGGGCCCAAAATATCTGTGGGGTAATTTCATGCTGAAAATGGATTTCGAGAAACCAGTCAAGAGACGGACGGACTGATGCTGTACTTTATATTGAGCCCTGTTTTAGGCTGAGAGCGATGCCTCAACCCCAAAATTCGGTGATGTAACAGAGACATCGGCTTGGACGTAACTCAGCCACATCAAGACTTACAGACAGGCAGATATATAGCTGTGTAGATAAATAGTATGGCAGATATACAACTGTGCAGATATATAGGTTGGCAGATATATGGCTGTATAGATCAATAGATTCTACTATGGAATACAAGACTCCAATTAGCAATTTCCTTAACAATATTCATGTGATGGGCTTAAAAAACCCTATATTTCCAGTGATACTTGGCCGCTGCTTCGCAGGCCTGACACATGAACCAATCCGTTAAATAAAATATAACCTGTATTATTATAATTGAAACAATTGATTATTAAAAGATATATTGACAACACAAGTGAATGAAATAATAAAAAGTGGATTCCGACTAGTGTAAGGTGATACTTAGGGTAGTATTAGTCTCCCCTATTAATTTAAGCGGTATAGATCAGCTTTTTATCTATAAAGGTAAACTTTAATGCGTTCACAGATATTTGATTGCTTAACTAGGGTCTCTAACCCCTCTCATAAGCTCAATATCTAATAACGGTCTCTGATATTTCACTATTAGGGTGACATGAAAATACAGTGCTTAAAACACAATAGGTTTTTAGTGAGTATACAGGTATTCACAACCCGCAGTCATCTGTTCAATTGTCTTAGTGCCCACAACATTCCCCTTCATATATTCACTGCGCTCAATTAGCACGCCAAAGGCACCAGCATGCCATAGACTCAATACAATTCACTCAGTTCCCCTTATATACCCGTAGCTTTCTCATTCAACATCAGCAATTTCCGATTTGCAGTATGGTCAATGGCAACACTGTATCATCAATAACTTTTTCCCACAATTACAAGTTAAAAAGAGACGTCATCCGGCAGCTCTGCTCAGCACCGATAGCCCATGATTTCAATACAGATTTCTCATCTTTTTGGCAACATCAATTTCACCCAGTGATATAATTTCCACAGATTTTTATAATGCCCATTCACCCTGCATGTGAATATGTGTGTCAGTCTATCAGGGTTATTCAGAGAAAGGTGAAAACCAGGAGCATAACTGGAGAAGTGAAAATTCTAGGTTAAAAGAGCCGATTTAGAAAGTGAGATAAATGGGAGAATTTTTCTGGTTTGGCTATTGACCTAGAATTTTCACTTCTCCAGTCATTCTCCTGGTTTTCACCTCTCTCTGAATAAGCCTGTTAGTCTTTGTAATCAATTCTCCATTAAACAGATCAAGACCATTTTTTCACTTTACAAATAACCTCTTAATGCCCTGAGGGAAGGGCAGTCTTTCATGCTATGGTTCCCAAGAGGTTTCCTCTACAGGGTTTTTTCTCTTCTGCAAGCTGGAGTATGACTCTCTGTGAGTTTGCCCACATTATGGCTAATCTCCAGGCCAAATCTATAATAATACTTACACCTTGTTATGGCTTGAAAGTCCCCTATTAATCTATATTCTACAATATGATGTTCATGGGCTTAAACTTTAATAAATGTAACATTAATTTAAATAGAAGTCTCATTGTGAATTTTTTTAAACAGTCGTTATTCTGAGTTGACAAGATGTTTTTTAAAGATACAATGTATGTTTTTTCTTATTTTTGGTGGACAGGGGTGCTCAAGGTTTAAGCTAACAATACACACACAATACAGGAAGCATGACATTTCAGTAGGGAAAAATATTTTGATGTCAAACAGAATGCCAAAGGAATGCTGATACAGAAACATGAAATGATTGATCATAGGAACAGAAGTCTTTTCAACACTTGTTGAATGTTAAACAGACGACCTCAGTGTCCATGATTGGTGACAATGCAGAAATTGGATTGGAATGAGGGACAGTAGGGGTGAAATGAGACACACAGAATTGGGGAAGAATGGAGAGAACAGAAAATGCATCTGGTCTCTTTCATAGTGCTAAATTGATTCAACTTACATTTCATTAATTTAAAAACATATTTCTAAAAAGGCTACAGAAGTGCAGACTGAATACTGCAATCACTGAGCAGCAAACCATATCACATTAGGCTCTCCATAGAGAGAAGCATGGTACGCTGAAGCATACCAAATTGGACGACTAAGGGGCCAAGCCCAGCTCCTGAAAAACAACCCCACACCATAATCTTCACTCCACCAAACTTTACCCTTGGCACAATGCAGTCAGACAAGTACCGTTCTTCTGGCAACCGCCAAACCCAGACTTGTCCATCAGATTGCCAGATGGAGAAGCACGATTCGTCACTCCAGAGAACGCGTCTCCACTGCTCTAGTCCAGTGGCGGCGTGCTTTACACCACTGCATCCGACGCTTTGCATTGCACTTGGTGATGTATGGCTTGGATGCAGCTGCTCGGCCATGGAAACCCATTCCATGAAGCTCTCTGCGCACTGTTTTTGAGCTAATCTGAAGGACACATGGAGTTTGGAGGTCTGTAGTGATTGACTCTGCAGGAAGTTGGCGACCTCTTCGCACTATGCATACATACAGAAAAAATGACGTCGCGCCCATACTCACCGGAGCGGCTGCAACAGTCAGGAGTAACAGCCCAGTTAATGTATAAAACATAACAAGAGAAAAAAGTTGTCATCTGCGCTCGTTTCTATGTGTTCCATGTTCATCCCCTCTTGTACTGTTTGTCAAATGTTGTTCAATGTATTGTAGCCCGTCTATACTGTGCCTATTGTACAGCGCTGCGGAATATGCTGGCGCTTTATAAATAAAGAATAATAATAATAAATAATACAACAAAACACTATGAGGTTTTTGTTTGTTTCAATGGCCATTGCAACGTAAGCTCACTCGCCACTTCAAGGCACCTCTTTATAGAGTGAGTACCTAACCAATGTAACCAAAAGCTGCTCCACTGAGCAGCTCCAAGCCCCTCCTGCTGCTTTTCAGCTAAGGAGAGGCAGAGATATGGTGGGTTTTATTTATACACGCACCAAACACTTCCCATTTGGGATTAAAAACAAAAACATGGAAAGAGGAACAGCAGCAAAACGACGGACTGGTGTTACAAGCATAATATACATACATACAGAAAAAATGGCGTCGCGCCCATACTCACCGGAGCGGCTGCAACAGTCAGGAGTAACAGCCCAGTTAATGTATACTGTACTATATCAGTAGAGCAGCTTTTGGTTACATTGGTTAGGTACTCACTCTATAAAGAGGTGCCTTGAAGTGGCGAGTGAGCTTACGTTGCAATGGCCATTAAAACAAACGAAAACCTTCTGATAGTGTTTTGCTGTACATGGAACACAGATGACAAGCAACACAGATGACATGAGCGCAGATGACAACTTTTTTCTCTTCGCTCTATGCATCTCAGCATCCGCTGACTCCGCTCTGTCAGTTTACGTGGCCTACCACTTCGTGGCTGAGTTGCTGTCGTTCCCAAACACTTCCACGTTCTTATAATACAGCTGACAGGTGACTGTGGAATATTTAGAAGCGAGGAAATTTCACGACTGGATTTGTTGCACAGGTGGCATCCTATCACAGTTCCACGCTGGAATTCACTGAGCTCCTGAGAGCGACCCATTCTTTCACAAATGTTTGTAAAAACAGTCTGCATGCCTAGCTGCTTGATTTTATACACCTGTGGCCATGAAAGTGATTGGAACACCTGATTCAGATTATTTGGATGGGTGAGCGAATACTTTTGGCAATATAGTGTATATTCAGATTAAGTAAATTTATTTCGGAAGTTATTTGGTTTGGCGGCTCTGCAATTTAGAATTTCAGATGCTCCTGACTCTCTGAAATTATATTTATATATACGGTCCGAACAGAATCGTACAAATCTAGCATTTGGTATGTTTTCCTCTTACCTTGAAAAACTGGACCAAGTATCCACCTATCTCAGCCCGCTGTCAGCGTTTTGAGAGCTATTAATGTGAATATTGTGGTCTTTAAATAAAGTTTATAATTAAAAAACCTATTTTCTGGAAACGTGGCTGGGGTTGGGGTACTCTGCAGCAAAAGTTACAAACATGAATCTAATTATAATACTATTTACTAACTGTGACACTGCAACACTCCTAATGTTAATCAGGATAAAACACATTTTCTTTCCTTTTTACATGCAATCCTGTTTTTAATACTTCACAGACTCTCCCAATGTCTGATAAATTTGCACACTGAAGTCTATCGTTCAGCGATCAATTTCCATTAGAACAATTTATTGTGTAGAAAGAAAAAGATGCAGATGCCGGTGCCATATAATAGGGAATATAAACAATCTAATAAAACAAGCTGTAGTTTAGTTAAGTATTTATTGATTAACGGCTCCTTGTCCACAAATCATCTCGACAGTTCACTGTAAGAATACGGATGAATTAATAAGTTTAAATAAAAATACAGTTATCGTGACACCGTCTGAGCATTCCCGGCTTCAATCAATCCTGAATGGCTTTTAAATGTATTTAATATTTCCTGTACTCTTAAACCAGATAAACAGATACTGGAACTGTCCTGCGCTGCTATCTATATCTACAGTATTTTGTTTATGGTAATATGGTGTTTATAATACTCGATGCTAGTTAGTATCAATGGAGAATCCCCCTTCTCACTCTACAGTCTCTGTTTTGCCCATAAATAAATGGGTTGAGCCTGTCGACAGCTTGTGCCCAATTATTATTTCTTTTTTTAATTTTGGGTGAATTTACTCGCCTTTTTTCAGTCGCGGGGTGTAGCTCCTCCATTTCCCTGAACCCTTTCTGTGCAATTTGCGCTACTTGCAGTGTTGGAACTGCAAATTGCACAGCGCTATGTGACTTACACACTTTGCATATGCAAGTTCCGTAACGCCTGCGCCGACTGATGGATCAGAGCAGCACATGTGTTATAGCCTGTATGTATGATTAAGACCTCAGGGTCGAAACGTCACTGATTTTTTGAAGGCTGCTGTTCCATGAATAAACCGTTTGGCACTTCTTATCCACTGGAGATCCATCATTTCTTCCGTCACTAGTGATCCATCATTTCTTCCGTCACTAGTGATCCATCTGGGACCGGCAGCTGGGAAATGTAAAAAAAAACAAAAAAAAACAAAGCTGCTGGTGATACTGGGTGGGGTGAAGGAAACTCCTCCACTTCATTCAGCTTTTCTGCCAGATCGGGGTTGCTGGGAGGGGGGAGACACTCCTCCCATTTTTTTTTTGGAGAAAGGATTTTACCAGAATGATACATTGAGATTTCTCTCGTTTTCAAGTATGTCCTGGGTGGCGAGAATGTACCATTAGGTGTCTTGCCCAAGGACACTTACTGGAGAGGTGCTCTTGCTGGGATCGAACCCATGTCTCCACAGGCTCTCTCCACGCAGAGCAGCGATGGTACCTCTATATCCTGTCCACTTTATAAATGTAAAGTGATCAGAATGAGTAGAGTGTCCCTTTAACCTATAATCCAATATTGGTGCTCCATATTTTTGGGGCCGCACCTCAAAAGAAGAAAAACTGATCACGTGGTGTAATATTGTAAATATCCTTATTAGTTACGGTGATGCACTAAAACTCACACTCTTGAGAGCCCTTGAAACGAATCCGCGCACCAATGGGTTATTCAGGGCCAACCCATCTACCACCAACCTCCGGACACTGCTGCTCAGGACCTTACGGGGACAAAAGATAAAGCCAACACGGCACAGTATATGTGAACAAAGATTTGCTGGATGGTAGAGTGTGAATGAAAGCTATGAAAACTACTCACCCTTTACTGAGCCCTAATTGGCTCTAGATGTAGGCAACCTCAGGTTGTAAGTAGCAGACACGACCTTCCAAAAGCCTTCCTCCCAGTTATTGACTAATTTCAGAAGCCAGTTTAGAAGTAAAAACCAGTAGATTAAATAAAAAACTAATTAAATGGATTAAAAAGAATGACCAAACGCGTTTCGTCCTCAAAACGGGCTTCCTCAGGGGGCTGTATAATGAATCTGGGTGACACGGGAGCGATGTATCTACTTTTCTATACACACACAGTTATTCCTTGCTATGGAAGCTGAATAGTCTCACACCTGTTTTCTCAATTAAAAATGGTCAAATTTGTACGGGAGGAGCAGAATAGATGACTAATGTGACAGAAAACTGCCCTGGAAAATATGAGCACGAGGGAGACAACTGCTGAGGAAAGATGTCGTCTTGATTAATTGTCCAAACGCCAAAACCTTGGAAGAACAAATTGGTTGGAAAATGATACCCAGATTTCTTGTTAAACGTCTTTTTATTCGCTAAACTATAGTAGTTACTACCCCTCCAAAATAAGACCTTGTTGCCTGGCGACGATGTGACGCATAAAATTTTTTGCTTAGTTTTGACAGTAACCTTTTCATTATCATAAAAAAGTATACGCACTCATACGTTGAAATAAAATGAAAAAAATATATACATATCTCAAAATTAAACCATAAAACCCCATTTACATACCTTTTTTTTATACACGATCAGCGTGCCCCCTGTGGAGAACGAAATTCTCGGTGAGATCTCACTCCTGTTACCCTGAATTACTGTAAAGAAGATACCAGGCCCAGCCCCCACCCTCACTGTAACAAAATGTTCAACAAACTTTCAACGTGGGCATTTTTAAAATGTATCAGTTGTTTTCTTTCTTGAATCACAGACATGATCTTGGCATACTTTAAATAAATACCCCCCCTCATACTTTGATTAGGTCAAGTCTGCTGCTCCGTTTCCCTAAATCTCCTAAATTGGAGCAGTTACTCATATCACTTTGGACCTCGCTGAATTTTAGTACTTGGAGAAGATCTTATTTTAGCATGAACAGATTAAAGCTCGTGGGAAAACATTTTAAAAAGATTCTACTGTGAAATCTTATTTATGTTTATGTTGAAGTGACACTCTAGGCACTGTGACAGTTGAATACAGAGAGTACGGTCACAACGACCAGAGATTGCTATGCCCCCCCCTCCACTAAAAGGGGGTCTTGAAGGGATGATCTGGCTTTTGGAATCGATAGGGAAGCAATAAGCTTTTAAATCCAATGGCTCGCAATGCGCTCGTATTGATAGCCATTGGATTGGCTGTACCTTCTTATGAGCGTAAGGCCTCCCCGTGGTCACATTACTGCTGCAGTTTAGTAGGAATTGTGCTGCTTGTCATTTCTGGTCCAGAGCCAAGGGAGCCCGGTGCTGGATTAAGGTAAATTTATACCCTAATAAACTGTTGAGCAGGATCCTCTCTCCTACTGTTCTGTGTTTAACTTGTATGTATATTTGTTATTCTGCCATTGTACAGCGCTACAGAACTTGTTAGAGCTTTATAAATCCTGTAACTGTTAAAATGAGAATGAGGCTTTCAAGAAGGGTGAGGAGGGGTTCATTTTAACCCCTCCATCTCAACCTTCCTGTTTTATCCTAGAGCGAGCTTGATGGCGCACCTTTACACCCCAGATGTTTCTGATCTACATTTCCCATGATGCTCCACCAGCTTTAAGGCTGGCTGAGCATTCTGGGACATGTAGTTCAGAAACATTTGGAGTGCCAAGATTTGCCATCACTGTCACAGAGTATCACTTTCAGCTTTGATAGTGGTTGCTGCCCTTTATTACCAAGTACTTTTTACTGGGGGTGGGGGGTTGACATAACATTTATTGGAAACAAGGAATTCATAGTTAATCCTTACATGTGGGATATAAATACAGCTTTGCATAAAGTAAAAGTATAAAATTATGCAGATTTTGCCGATTTATAAATTGTATTAGTTTATCCTTCATTCTGTCCTCTTCTGGCTGTTGTAATGCTACAGCAAAGTTTGCTGAATATTACATTTTTATTCTATTATAATGTTTTATTTTACAGCCAGGGTGGGGGATACTTCTAGCTTCTCTACAGCGAGGCACAGTGATATAATTGAAATCACACTATCAGTGTTATTCAAAGAGATCCGAATTGCTGGAGAAAGGTAACCGAACCCTGAAATTCAGCGTTCGGTTACCTTTCCTGGCCATTCGGCTATTCAGAGAGCAGGCAATTCGCCAAATGTTGGCGAATTGCCTGCACATACGGTGCCAGTACGGTGCCAGTTCGAGGGCAGTGAAATCCCCATAGAGAAGCAATGCTTCGGCTATTCAGAGAACAAAATCCAGCAGTGAAAGGTTGCCGAATTGCCCTGCCATTCGGTGGTTTAATTCGACAGGTTTATTCAGGCGAATCCCATAGGCTTCGATGTTAAAAATATTCCCGTTTTAATCCAATATCTAATAAACCGTTGATTAGAATATTCTGCAGTAAAGAGTCTCTTTATTGATAGATTTTTTAGGATATTTTAAGCATTTTTCAGGATTTTTTTTAACTTTACTTATTTTTTCTGTAACAGCCCTTTTTATTGTCATTCATTGGATCGTATGCAAATTTCAGACATTTTCACTCAGTAGTTTCTTTGCAAACAGCGTTTCACTTTTCATTCAAGCAAACTCTTTTTTTAATTTATTCGGTCCATTCGTCTGCGGTGTCGGCTTTTTCAGGCGGCTGCGCTGCGTGTAATTGGCTCCTGCTTGGGTTTTTTCTGGCGTTTTCGGCGGGTTAATCCAGATGTTTTTGCGGGTTTTCGGTGTGGCTTCGCCTGGTTTTGCGGTGAGTTGTCGGCGGATTTGCGGTGACTTTTCCCTGCAATTCGGGGACCCTGTGGTGCTTGCTGAATGCACTGCAGGGTCGCCGAAATGGGATCGCCAAATCGTACCGAATTGAAGAGAACGAAAAGTCACCGAACATGCAGTGACTTTTTGATTCTCTTTGAATAACCCTGTAAATATTGTGTTCCCCCAGGGAGAAAAATAACCCCGCCGTAAAAAAAAATGTATGCAAGTAGGGTTTAATTGGCTAAATTTAATTTTTTTGGTGTGTAAAAACATGCATTTTGGTTGTGAAGTAGTAAAATTAATGAACCTAGAAATAAATAAAAATGATTTTTTACTGTGCTGTTAAATCTGGTTTTAAAACAACGGTTACGTGTTATTATTTCAGTCCAGTTCCATCATATTGACCTTTGTTCCAGTTCCCAAAAAAAAAAAAAAAAATTTTTTTAAAAAATTAATGTAACTCAACCCTGAATTACTGTGAACTATGTTTTTTTTTAAACAAAAAATGTTTCAAACAAAAAAATTATCTTAATTCAAACCATTTTTTTATTACGAGAACATCATTTTATTATTAGAACATACTTTTTTTCCCAAACAGATTGAATAACACTTGACATACATATTCTTTACTTACACACCCGAACATAATAAACATTAAAAAAAGGAACATAAAAAAAAAATGCTTTCCAAGGGAAACATTTTAGCTTATTAAGTTTTTTTTTCGTGTGTACAGAGAAACAATCAGAATATTTATTGTGCGACGACATCACATTGTCAGGTTTAATGGGCAGTTAAACATCTGTGCCACTTCCGTTTTCAACGGGTGCAAATCTACAGGGCCAAGAACACAAAGAAAGGAAAAAAAAGCCCTTTTGGCAATTTGTGCTTCAATACTTCAAAGGAGAGAAATGTTAGGAAAGGCTGTAATTATGTAACAAACGCTTCTCGTCAGAAGAGAATAAATTTTGTAAAAAAATAAAATAAATCTAAATTTTTTTTTGTATGGTCTCTTTCAGTAAATTCGATTCGGTGCAGAAAAAAAATACACGCGCATCTGCATTTTTGGAATCAAAGTTTCGATTTAAAGCATTCTTCGATCATTATTTTATGGATTTAAGGTCAGGAGGATTGATTCGAGAGGACTCTCATAACACAACCTAACCTGACACAGGGTCGCCTGTACTTAGGCACATTGTATCCACATACAGCATTCTGGGAGCTGACGACCAGGAATGCTCAGCATCTGGAGATCACACTGGCGAATGGACAGCACGGGCTACGCACAAAGCTCCGGTGGTTGCCATGATTGCGAACACCAGCAAAAAACACCATGGTTGCAACAGCGACAAACTCTGGCTCTACACAAAGCAAGAATCCAAATAGCTGCAGAAGAGGCTTCACTGTGAAGTTTCTGCTGCAGCTATTTGGATATTCCTTTTGTGAAGCACCAATGTCTGTCGCCTTGTAGCCATGAGATTTTCAGTAGTTTTTGCCACAACGACAAACCCACACATGTTTTTTTCGTGCTGTCCTTTCACCGTTGCCACCTCACACCTGTATGTAAAGCACCACAAACTGAACAAAATGGGATCAAATCATATTTTTTAAGAAGTCAAAATCGTGCGTGCACAGCTTGAACGGATTTGTAGACGCGCATTGTTTCTTTTCAGTAAAACGGAGCTTCTGATTAAAGACGACTTAAAAATAGCGGCTCCCGCTACGCAAAGAGAAGCATTAAGAGCTACCTTAAAAAGAGAAATTAAAAGAATAATGCGCGAAGGGAAGAGATAATAAAGTGGGACGATTTACATTTAAGTGCGACGCGTACACGGTCCTCTATCAAGTTTTAAAAAGCGATTCAGGACAAGCGCTGAGAGAAAATTACAGACCGAGGCTAGAATTGTTGTCAGAATAAGACACGGCAGCGCCGCCTTCACAACATGGCTCAGCGCACAATATACACGGAGGACTGAGGGGGACACACTCCGTAGCATAGTCGCCAAGAACAACTTGCCATTCGGTAATGAATTCTGCCACAGTCTCTGTGCTCGTATGTAAGTGCTAAACTCAGACAAGAAAAAAAGGGGTTTTGCCATCTGGGCCCGTGGTAATATGCGAGGATAAGATTCCAGCCATGACAAGCAACGGCCTCCTACTATCCAAAAGAAAAGTGTAACTTAAATTCAATTAAATGGCCTCGGCAACTGCAGCGTCCCTTTATATTCAAGGTGACACTAGAAATATATATATGTATATATAAAGGTTTAAGATAATATATACACCTGTTGAGCGCCCCTAACCTGGAGTTCTGAAATCCAGAAGACTCCACAAATCGGAATGTTCGGTGCCTTCCAGATTTTAGTAAATCTAGAACAAGGGTGCCCCAACGGGTCTTGCCACTCGCAAACCCGGCTCCCGAGCACTGCACGGACCTCGGCACACGATGGGAGCCTCTGGGTTGAGTCGCGCTGACTCCATGCATCATGTCCGCAAAGAAACCCTGCACAGAGCTCCCAACGTCTGTACACGCAAGTGGCTGCAGCAGGAAGGGGACTGCCGCTTTGGCGACGCGATCCTCTTCCTCTAGAATATCGGATTCTCACAGATTCTGATATCTGGAAGAATCTTTAATCCAGACTGCTTTCGAGGTCCCCAGCATTCCGGATCAGGGGTGCACAACCTGTACATATAATCGTAAAACCATTCCACCATTAGGAGAGGCAATGTGCCCATTTGTAAATCTTATCAAATGCCCTGCACAATGTTGCGCGTGGGCGCACACACACACACACACACACACTGCACTCAAAAGGCTAATAAAACACAAAGTTACACTATCTTTGTGATGTTTTTCTCAAAAAGATGTGTTAGGAGCGCCATAGCCCTAATGCCTTATAAAAGGAGCTGTATGTTAATAGTAAATAGAAAAAAAAAAAAGAGAAAACATACATACACCTATCCCAGCTTTCTGGATTTATCTAATCTATAGACTGGTATAAAAAACCAACAAAGTATAAAATAAATTAAAAAAAAAAAATTATACAGAATGTTAAGAAAAAGCAATATTACATGTGAGCCATGTATGCCTCCAGATTCAACACTTAAACCAGCCTGCCCGGCACGTACGTCCTGCAATGAGAAGACGAACTACAACCAAAACCGTGCGTACCTTTCTGTGCGAGGTGAATCAGCATCGCGGGGGCAGATTATCATTTACGAGCAAAACTGAAAAAAATATTTCACAGGTCAGGTCTTTAGTTTTATGACAACTAAATGACATTTCTGCAGACACTCTGTTTTTCTATGTTAATCTTGTGTCTATCACTTGCTTTGGCTGCGTTCCAGGATTGTATGGAAAACGTAAACAGAAAAAAAGGCTAAAATCACATATCGAAAAGATTTGCTAGGTCTGCGCAACGCTCAATCCATGCCGAGCAGGAAAGCTGCCACGAGTATACCCGGGATTACAGTGGAAAGCGCCGCGCTGAAGCGAGGAGGCCTTTACCTGCCACAGGACTCGGATAGAATGTGGCGCAATGTGAACCGTGTGTTGTCCCTATAAGGCTTAAAGTAACGTGAAAAATTAGGATTAAAGAGGATTCCACGGCATTAGGATGCAGAGAGACTGAAAATAAAATAATTACGTGCCGTCATCGAGGCTGAATTATTATCAGGGGAAGGAGCTATTGCAAATGATAACAAAATAACGAATACGCAAAGCGAAACTTATAGTGACTCGTTTTAGAATTGTTCATGTGTCAAGTGTTGGTGCATTATTTCCGTTTAAGTACAGAGAAAAAAGTGAGGAGCGCACATTTTATCTCATTTCCCACATTGGATTATTGAATGTAAAAACACAGCTGAAATCAGTATTTCCGTGCGATCACATCATTTTTGTATACGTCGTTATTGATCAAACCCAGAGGAATTATTTATGCCTTTTTTTGGGAAAAAACTGTAACTGGCTCTAAACAGAGAGATTTCCCATTATTTATTATTTTGTAAAATAACTTTTATTTGGATGGGATAAAACCAAATTTTTTCCAAGTGTTTGCGTGTACCTACTAAACATCGAGCTTGGTTATTATAGCCGTGCTGCAACTGGTCAGATACAGTTTGGGGACTTTGTAGGTGGAAAATGTTGTTAATTCAACAAGTTTTAGTCTTTTAAAAAATAAAAAACCCAGACAGCACCTTTTCCTAAGGTAAGAGACGTCACCTTTCTGCCATGTAAGAGACACAGCTCCTCTACCTGCAGCTGGAGCAACGGCAAACACAGATAATCAATTGTAATGATGGGGGGAGAAAAATATGACTTCTACTTGTTTAAAAGTCACCCTATAGTTGTTCTAGCGCGAGAACCTATTTGGAAACTTCACAAAGTGATCATTAAATACAAATAACAGATTTAAGGCACTGACGTTACATATTCCAGACGGCGAACGCATTTTTCTAAACGGTCTTGAAGTGCAAAGCATTGGTCACGGGGGACATTGATTATCACGTGTCAGCGCAAGAAGTTGTGGCGTGATGTCAACAGGTGAAGATACCTACATGGAAAAATGTAAAATAATCCAGCTATACTGGAGTGAATCTCAGGTCGAGGTACTAGGAATCTAGATGGGGCACGAGTTCGTCATATAGGGAATAAACCCACCACGTTCATTCACTATAGAGAGGACTACACCAAGTGGAAGAAATGAACATATGGACGGTCGAGCGTCATCATACATAAAATAAAGATTCCCACCAGATTTCCTTCTCCGTGAGATGGAAAATGAAGCAAGTAACTCCAGACAGGGCTGGGAAATATCCACGATTTAGCCCTATTGAAATCGAGGTCGACTCGGATATTACCCTTGCTAAAAAAATAAAAGTTTAAAAAAAACCCGAGGGCTCTGGATTTGATAACCAACGCTGCGTCCGAGCTTTGGCAGAGCAGTTGACAGGTTTAGCAGACACCTCCCCAAACCTGTTTTCTGTGCCCTGCCGATGCTTGGACTAGCCATCCATCAGTTAACTGATCCATACGTCCTCAACTTTTATAAGAGTAAAATTGCGGTCAACCTTGACCTCGAATAAATCGTGCTAACTTGTGGATATCTCCCAGCTCTACTTCAGACTGCTAGAGTACTCTACAAACAGTGCTCATTGAATTGGTAGTGTTGGATTAAGAAGTGCTAGATACTATTGGGGTGTTTTCTCCAGAGATCGAGCCGCAGCTGAGTCAATGCAATCACCGTCAAGTTGCACTTGCTCAGTAACACTTTGGTTATTCTTAAAATGGAAAATGCAACAAATTCCACTGATTAAGTGCTATGTCGCTGTTGAAGGTCCTGGAAATTTGCCTCGTTTTTAGAAAACCCAAACCATAACTCGGCTGTAATAGCCTTATTTTGACTAGGCTCGGATATCAGTGAGTAAACTCGACAAATTCCTCAAGACAAAAACAACGAGACTGCAGCCACACATATCTAAAGCACTTCAGATGGTGTTGAGTTAACTGTAGTTCTACAATAGACGGGGCAAGCTCCTGAAAACATTACAAAAAGTACAAAAAAACAGTAGACGAAGACATTTCACAGAAACATCACAACCAAAGAATGCACCCGGTTTTGAAAAGAGAAACAGTACAGCAAAAAGCGTTCACAGCGGGTCACGCGTAAGAGGCAGCTCAGGGACGATGTCCTAGAAGTGAAGCAATCACTACTATAGGAACCAAAAATGACCACTCTTGCTCTTCAGCCCGCTTTTAGCAGATTGCCCCGAGACGTGTCGTACATTCCCTCTCAGAGTGCAAACTTTGAATCTACGCTCCATAGTGCAAAGCATAACCACAATCTACTGCTGGTTGGTTTCATTTGGCCTTGGGCAGGGAACTGAATAGAGTCCACAGCAACATTGGGTTCTCGCAATTATGACTCTCCTGCCAATGTGCCAGAAGTTGCTCCCTGGCTTCAAACACTCGCCGACATAACAAGCAGTTCAGCTGATTCCCAGACTGCAAACAGACTTCTGTTATTTCCAAAGAACGTCCGTGGTCATCACTACTTATGTCAATGTGTCCGTCCTTTGGTTGCTCACGCTCGGCGTGATCTACTTGAGAAAAGCAGACATGCCTCCTCAGTTTGGAAGTACAGAGGAACTCTTCCTCGCAAGTGCTACACTTGTAAAGGCTCCTCCGCTCGTTCAGCAATTTCCAGTAGTGGGTCGCCTGTTTAACCACTTCTTCTTGGGCCCCCTGCCGGCTCTCCAGGATCCCTTCCTGCAGGGTTTCCTGAAACTTGTCTCCGTGTTCGCAAAGCAAATGGAGCTTCATGTCGGAAAACGTTGGCGTCGTGGCGTTACAGCGGCCGCATTTTATTTGGAGTTTGATTCCGTCAGCTTGTCTGTAAAATGAATCTTCTTCCTTAGTGCTACAGTTATCCCTGCAATTAAGAAAAGAGATTTTACGAGCGGCTGATACACGGACACGAAATGTAAAGATACAATTACAAAAATTAAATAATAATGGTCTAAATTTGTTGCTTGCAGCTTTGACTATAGTGCTTTAAATACACGCCATCAGATGCGACGTAAGGGAATAACCTTGCATAAAAGGTGGTCGTCAAGAGCTAAAATAGAAATATGAAGTCATCTGGTAACAATATTTGTGCTTGGCCATAGAACGGATCAATTCTAATGCCTATGGTAGACAATGCATGAGATGTAGTTCCACCATGGGTGATGGATATTGCCTACACCTAGGTCTCCACAGAAAGGTCTAAGAAGGATACACATTACATTAAGCAGACATGCTAATTGTATTTTAATGGTCATGGTGTGCTGAGTGACCCCACCTCCTCTGTTGTGACAACCTTCCAAGGCCGGTGCCTCAAAACAGGGCCTATTTAAACCGTGAACTGGAGAGAGCCCCAGAGGACGCAGGTCTCTAGTACGTGGGTTAATGTCATAAGAGCAGGTATTCGTTTAAGAAGAATAGGACCTGCCGTGATGGAGTACATTGACACTGTGACAGGCTAATCTATATTAGAGTTGAGTGCTCTGAATTCAGTATGTTTCTTTCCAAATGGAGGCCTTCCCTCAGCTGGGGGAGCTGTCAATCTGGGATTTTAATCAGTTGAATTCCTCTAAGTGCATCGAGAGGCATCTGAGCGGCTGCCGAGAATGCTAGTAATTAGGGCTGCAGCTAACGATTAATTTCATAATCGGTCAGTCGGACGATTTTTTTTCTATTACAATCCATTCATGGGATAAAAAAAATTGCTTGCTTAAAAGGATAATTTCATATGAAAACACAGTGTACTGAGGCGGTCTTGCGGACTGTCTGGTTAAAACATAACTTTTACTGTATTACTTAAAAGCTTAATATACATTGAAACAGGACAGTTTGAAACAACACAACCAAATGTTATAAACACATTGGACTCTCTACGTACGCCCTGTGAGGGGTATTGTCCCTTAGGATCCTTGAAATGGTCCTAGATGATTATCCCTAATCCAGGTGACTGGGAGGACATGTTAGCATACAAAACCCTGTATGAGGACTCTAATGGAGCAGTAAAAGAGGAAAGACGGAGAGAGTGCAATGAACAGAGAACAATCTCCTTGGTATTGCTGTCTCTTGGGATCCTTGAGCGGTCCTGGGTGGTTATCCCTATTACAAATGACCAGAGGTGGACAGATATATGAGTAACTTGTAGTCCGCACATTCGAGTGAAAGAGGGGTATAATGCTGCCATTCTGCAGTAATGGCAGCCAGTCTTTTATTCTTGCGTTGAAGTAGTCCTCAGGATACAAGGTCAGAGTCCAGAATTAGAGTATATATTAAGATTTCATGCCAGTTAAGCTCTATGCGTTTCGCCTTATCAGCGTCATGAGGAGCATAGAGGCAGCGTGTACTTTGGCAGAGAAGTAAAGAGTCTCTTTTCAATTTTCCGGAAATTGAGGACTCTGGATTTGTTAATCGATGAAGCGTCCCTCCGAGTGTTGACAGAGCAGAGCCAACAGGTTCGGCAGGCACCTATGGAACTTGTCGGCCCCATTCTGACGATGCTCGGACAGATGCTGCATCAATTAACAAATCAAAAAAATAAAATCAAGGCCGTCTTCCATTAAAAACTAGGATATCGTCCACCCCTGCCCTCTTCTTGTCCCTTTATTAAGGACAGATATATTAAGTTTGCAACTTCACGGGTGACAAGCATGAAGTCCGTTCAAATAAAAGAACCCCCTCGACACTCAGAATTGTATTTAGCACAGAAGGGTGTATGGAGGATTTAAATGTGCGTAACCCCCAAATAAGGTAAGCAAAAACAAGGTTTTTGAGGGTCTTGAGAAAGATCAGCACAAGTGTACGGACATGGTGCCCTTGCTCAGACATGGTGCCTAGAGGGGTACCAGCTATCACCTCCAGACAGTGCCAAACGAGGCAGAAACAACCATCAGAGGTTGCTGGAACTCTTGTGCGGAGAGGACTTCCTTGACATTTTAGTTCTGGCCCTGACAGTGGTCCTATGTTATGGCACCATCGAGCAGAAACCTTATGAGACCTGAGTGGTGACCCACTATTCCTGCTGCACGTTGTCAGTACTCGCATAAACTTTGTTTCGCTACCTACTAACCCCAAATAACCCCACGCCACCCGCTCCTGAAAGATGCTAGGGAACCACTGGGTTGAAAGTCAAGAAGTGCCCTTTCACCAGGACCAGACAAAAAAATTATTAAACAGCAGAGAAAAACAGAAAATTGCGCATTGTGGGAGGCTGGGGGGATTATTTAACCCCTTAAGGACGAGCGGGTGGCGCCCTTAAGAGGTTGATTTTGCGCGGCACTGATTTCGTGCCCTCCCCGCAGCTGGCATGCAGCGAGCGTCATTGGCTGCAGGGGACAGCTTGAGTTCAGGCCGTCCTCGTGCAGCCAATGACGCGCGCCGCGTGTCTTCAAAGCCCGCCTGCCGCCAGGACGTCATGGAACGTCCTGTGGTGTTAAAGGGTTAAAACGAAATCAAAGCATAAGATTAAACTTTGCTAAACAGAAAAAATAAAATACACTCACTTTTCTACTGGAGCCGTTTCGTTCGCCTTGGTCGCATCGCTTTTCTCGAGCTGCTTGGCGGACACCTCTGTGCTGATAATGACTCGGTGCACTTCCTTGAGATGACCAAAGTAGACCTTTATGTGTCCGAACACCTTTGCGCAGAACTCGCAGCACATCAGCTTCTTCAGGCGGCTTTCGCTGTGGTGAAGCTTCATGTGTGTGCTGAGGCTGCCAGAGTGCACGTAGGATTTGCGGCACAGGCGGCAGTGGTATGGCCTCCTGTTGGTGTGAGTGTTCATATGGTCTTGCAAGTGATGCTTGAACTGAAAGTTGTGCTCACATATATGACACCTGAAACAGGCCTTTATCCTCATGGATGCCTTTTTGCCCTCAGGGCATTGTTTAACAGAAAAAGAGTCCACTTGCCTCCACCTATAAGATCGGAGTTGTTGAAACCTGTTCCTAGGCATCAGGTCCATCGGTTGGGTCGGCAATGTGGCCACACAGGGCCCAAAGTGTGCCAAACCCTGCACTTCTAGAACAGGCTTGGGCATGATGCTCCTGTACTGCTTAGTGCAGACGGGTTTCTTGACGTTTGGGTCAAACACTTGGAGTCTCAGCTTATCTTGGCACACCAACAACTTGTTTCCAACTAGTTTCATTTTACTTTGGAAAGTGCGCATGTCGCCAGGTGTCTTCCGCTTTCTACCTCTTCGTTTTCCTAACGCGCCATTCGGTTTCGTTACATTTGGTGAATCTGGCTCAGAATTTGATGGACGGGGATCAACAAGCGCAGATGGAGTCAACGATGATGGACCAACATGTACAGGAAAGTCATCGGATTGAGTAAGACAGTCCTCCTTACCAATTTCAGGACTTGCATCAAAAGCGGGTCCCATCGCAGTATTTTTCGGTGGCTCCTTGCCCGTAGGAATAATTGATTTTTTTGACTTCAGGTAAGGCATGATGGGCAGTTTTCCATCATGTGCAGAGGAGAACAGATGAAGAGGGCTTCCAAACACCACAGGAGAGAGAACAGTCAGAGAAGAGTCAACCACTTTGTTGCTCTCACATGCCACCATCGGACCATTGTCTACCGTGCTTGGTGCTTTCTTAGGATGAACGGCCTTCTTCACTGGACTTCCTGCAGAGAAGATTTTAGGAACCTCTTTCTTAATGTACGACAAAGCAGAAGTACCGACACTGAGGTGATCTACTGCGTTGACAGAAAGCAACGCAGAAGAACCAACATTACAGTCGATAATAACCTCCTCTGATGTGACGGTAGTGTGGCTTGCTATCTCTATATCACTGGCATCGAATTTCGGGCTTGCTTCGGCATGGCCTTCATGAGCTAAAGGAGGTTCAATCCTGTCCGATTTTAGTACTCTGACACTACTTGCAGCTTTCACCTTTTTGTCACATAGCCTTCGTCTGGCAGACTGGCACCTGGGTATAGGCAGCTTGAGGTTTTCTTGAAGAGGTATACCGGTCGTCTGTATAACCGCGGCACCCATGGAACCCACTTGGGGTACGGCAACGAAAGAGAACGTCCCGTTCTGTCCAGGTACCTTCATCAACGTGTAGTTTTGAGCGGGCATAACCAGAGGCTTTGTGCTGACCCCTGATACCACGGAATCAGGCAGGGCAGGGGTAGAGAGGGGTGTTGTGGGAACCACCTTGGGCAAGATCTTTGGAGCGATGGATCTAAAGTGACCTGCACTGGGTGCAGTTTTCCGGCACTGCATTGTTCCGAGGGAAAGCTTCAGCTCATCTGTAAAAAAAAAAAAAGGAGTGAAATGTATGAGGGGGGATTTTTTTTTTTTTTTACGAAGATGGAAACTAAAAACTGAATCCTAATTTAAGCCCTAACATACAACAGGTACCAGATATTTATCTGTCTCTTATGGGAAATTTGCCAGAATATTTCCATACGTAAAGGCAGAAAACGTATCTTGGGTGAAGGCAACCTAGACTGCAACACGAGATCTGTTACTCATGCTGAGTTTAGTATAACACACAGGAAAAAGGTTGCGTATGACTTGTAAACGGAGCATCGCTCAGCACTTGCTCACTTTACGTCCGCAAGTTCCGTAGCACCCCCACAGAACGAAGCGTGCTGCGCGCGCATGTGCAGAACCGATCCGACCATCAGCCACCGCTCTGAGACATAGAAACATAGAAAAATGTCGGCAGATAAGAACCTTTCGGCCCATCTAGTCTGCCCAATTACATGGATACTTTACCTGGATTTATCTTTTGTTTAGGATAGCCTTATGCCTATCCCATGCCTGCTTAAATTCAATCACTGTTTTGGCCTCTACCACTTCTACTGGAAGGCTGTTCCATGTATCCACCACCCTCTCAGTAAAATAATGCTTCCTGATGTTACTTTTAAACCTTTGCCCCTCTAATCTAAGACTATGTCCTCTTGTTTTGCTACTTTGTTTCCTTTTAAATATACTCCCTTCCTCTACCTTGTGGATTCCCTTTACGTATTTAAATGTTTCTATCATATCTCCTCTGTCTCGTCTTTTTTCCAAGCTGTACATGTTAATTTCCAAGCTGTACATGTTAAATCAGGTGTACATGTTAAATCAGGTGGTCTGAGGGCGACGTTAGCATGCTCTCTGTGTGCGGACTTCACTAGAGACCAGCAGCCGGGAAATTCAACTCCTTCACTTCACCCAATCTGGGATGTAAGGGAGGGCACATCACATGAGTATCATTTTAAAACGCTAAAGTGGTCATGACGAGTAGAGTCGTTACAAATAACGCAGTCTCCCTCTGGCATTTTTTTAATGCGCCCCTACTTCTAGCTGTATCACATGACCATCCATTGGGTGAATTCACAGTATTCCTGGGGGGGGGGAGGGGTCTGTGTTTATAAAAATCTGCAATTAACAACAACAAAAAACTACTTAATTGATGCATTTACTCCACCCACTTTGATGAGATTCATTCGATTAATGGGGGGGTGTTTATTCTTTAGGATTCGTTAGCACAATGATTTACGACCAAACTTTCAATATGAACATTTCAAAATTACCTTAACGCAACCTCACACCCCCCCCCCCAGATGTTTTGAAACTGCATTTCCCATGATGCTCTGCCTTTCATTAGAATGGCTGAGCCTCGAGGGAAATGTGGTTCCAAAATAACTGGAGGGCCGAGGTTGCGGACCCCAGCATGGACAGCTGAGTGGGAAGATTGCCCAGATATATGGGCTGAGCATCATCGGACGTGAAGTTCTGCAGCATTCTGGGACGTCGAGCATAGCCGTCCGTCACAAACTGCGCTTTTTAAGAGGCTTCTACAACACACAGTTCTTGATAATTGCGTATCAAAAATAGGAGCCAACTGCCTGTGTTTTTGGAGCCGGGTACAGAATTGTCTATGGTTTTTCATAGAATCAGCCAGATATTTAGGAGCCAGTGGATAAATGTCAGATAAAAGGACACAAGGCGCCGCGGCCTGGTAATACGATTGGAGGAGGTCAGAGCTTATTCTCCATCATCTCCAAATCATGACATGTTTGAGTAAGGACACCAGCTGCACCCTGGCATGAAGTCACCTGATGAGGCCGTGCAATTTGGGATTTACGCTTATTAGTAGATATTAGGGGGAAAAAGGTTTAAAAATTATAAATGTTTAAAAAAAGCACTCTATGGGCTCCAGGCGTGCCACATCCTCAAAGCATTCGCTTCAGGGACCACCCCACCCTGTACTCCACCTTTGCTGGACTACATATCCCATGGTGCACAGACTGAGGTGAAGTACAGTTGTGTATATGGCGCCAACATATCCAACAGCGCTGTGCAATAGGTAAGCAATGAAAAAATGCAGTTTCACACACAGACCCTGCGCAGACTGACTTTCACTGGGATTATTTGCCGCCTTTCCATATGAGGTCCTAGCATGTGTTGGTGCTGTCCAAAAAAAGTTAATGCCCTCCATATGGTAAGCTAGCACCCCTGCTCATACGTGTACAATGGTACAACCCTCAGGTGTACTGCATTGGTTTCCATGGTGACGGAACACCCGAATGGCCTTTTAAGGGTACCCCAAGCCTCTCCATACCATTGGAGCCACGAGAGGTGACGCCCCTCCCGGACCTCGGGGTGGTACAGACAGCTGGGAAGGCGCGTTAAAAAAGGTGCGTGAAGGCGGTGATGGGAGTAGGTGCCAAGCTCCTCCCCCTCCCACCAGCGAGCTGCGCTACTCACTCCGCGGCGCCCCAGCGGCACGTGGTTCTGGAGCAACAGGACGCCGCAGCGCTTCTCTCTCTCTCTCTCTCCCCCCCCCCCCCCCCCTTGGTCAGGAAGGAAGACGCGTCCCACCGCGTTTACGGCGCATGCGCGATACTGTGACCGACGTCACGTCCCCAAACCCAGGGCGCACGCGTAAACAGAACGCCCAGCGCGCGTGCGCCAGATGGAACGGCCTCCCGATTCCCCGCTGCCAAACACGAAGGCGGATGCACGCGAAGAGTGCTAAACACTCAAGAAAAGAGCAACTAAAACTGGGGCACTCTAGCCTGGAACTGGGTTTCTCGTTACAGGCTGACACTGACAGGTGTCTGAAGAAGTGCTGTCAAAGCATTTCAAATTATATTTATTTTATTCATTTGGCAACTGTATATATATTTTTCAGCCATGTTGATATATTACAGATAGTATTATTATTAATTTTTTGAAAGTATTTTACCAGGAAGGATATATTGAGATTTCTCTCGTTTTAAAGTATGTCCTGGGTGGTGAGTATGTACCGTTAGGTGTCTTGCCCAAGGACACTTACTGGAGAGGCGCTCTGGCCGGTACTCTCCACAGTTTTAGCGCAGTAGATGTTACCTCTACTCCACCCAGCCGGTATTAACATCATACACTGCCCGGCCAAATGACAAATCACTCCAATAATCGGTTGTGCCGCCTTTTGCTGTGATTCCGTCACGCATTCGCCGTGGCATCGTTTCGTTAAGCAATGTCACTGCGTTTGTGTCCAGAGCGGCATTAATTTGTGGCCAAGATCTTGTATTGATGATGGGAGAGTCGCAGCGCTGCGTAAAGTCTTCTCCAGCACATTATCCCAAAGATTAACCTCAATGGGGTTAAGGTCTGGACTGTGCGGTGGCCAATCCATGTGTGAAAATGATGTCTCATGCTCCCTGAACCACTCTTGCACAATTTGAGCCCGATGAATCCTGGCATTGCCATCTTGGAATATGCCCGCTGTGCCATCAGGGGAGAAAAAAACCCAGTGATGGAAAAACCAGAGGCCTGTTCAATACCTCAGCCGCTGCAAGTGCTAAGTTAGCAACTTGCATTGAACGCCGTTCAACCGCTCAGCGCTCAGCAGTGCTAACCTAGCACTTGCAGCGACCTGAGGCCTGTTCAATATCTCAGCAGCTGCTGAATTGCTGCAGCGCAGCAATTCAGTTTGCTGCAGCAGTGTCGTTGAACCCTTTGGATGCGAATTTTGAATCCAAAATGGCCGACGATTTCTTAATGAAAAATTCAGATTGTTTTTCGGATCACTCGGACAAAATATAATAAAGAGAAGCAGTCAGCACAATTCCGTTTTGTATGCACACACCACAAATGATAGTTTTTAATGAATAAACGTTATGTTTACTTCTGAAACAATATATAAATTGAACTGTAATATATGTCTATGTGCAGGGGGAAATAATAAATAAATATTTTGTGCTTTGGTGAACAAAAACCTCAAAATTAACATTGCTGTAGGGAATTATTACTTGCTTCATGGCGGCGGCCATCTTGCTGTAGGGCATTGTTACTGGCTTCATGCGGCGGCCATCTTTAATACGTCACACGAAGCATCTCCTCGGGTCGCTGCAAGTGCTAGGTTAGCACTGCTGAGCGGTTGAACGGCGTTCAATGCAAGTTGCTAACTTAGCACTTGCAGCGGCTGAGGTATTGAACAGGCCTCTGAGGAGATGCTGAGTGTGACGTTTTAAAGATGGCCGCCGCATGAAGCAAGTAACAATGCCCTACAGCAAGATGGCCGCCGCCTCGAAGCAAGTAACAATTCCGTACAGCAATGTTAATTTTGAGGTTTTTGTTCACCAAAGCACAAAATATTTATTTATTATTTCCCCCTGCACATAGACATATATTACAGTTCAACTTATATATTGTTTCAGAAGTAAACCTATCATTTGTGGTGTGTGCAAACAAAACTGAATTGTGCTGACTGCTTCTCTTTATTATTTTTTGTCCGAGTGATCCGAAAAACAATCTGAATTTTTCATTAAGAAATCGTCGGCCATTTTGGATTCAAAATTCGCATCCAAAGCGTTCAACGACACTGCTGCAGCAAACTGAATTGCTGCGCTGCAGCAATTCAGCAGCAGCTGAGGTATTGAACAGGCCTCTACTCATTCAGGGAGTCACATGACTTTTTTTTTGGGCACATTTACCTGACCAACTGAAGGCACCCCAGATCATAACAGGCTGGTACAGTGGGTGCTGATTTTCCTATTGGACAGGCTGTGTATAATATTCCATTTCGCTTTACCATAAAGAAGGGAGAATTAAACTAAATTACTGTTAAAGCAGTCGGCAGTTTTATTGTAATTTATGAGGTTGCCGTTCGTCCCCTACGAAGTGGGTGTGAGGGTCTTTTTTTTCCCTTTGCTTGGATTAGTAGAATGCACCAGTTTATAAAGGTTAGAAACAGGCTACCCAAGATAAAAGATGGCAGCTGAATGAGTAAAGAAAGGGACCTTAAAAAAATGTATAATCTACTGATGTCCTTCGAATAAATCCCACACCATACAATGATGTGAGTCAGTGATCAACCCGTAGACTCCATTCTATGACCAAATGACACAGTGAGGAGCATGTGATGTAAAGAAACGGGGGGAGGGGCAGTTTACAACACAGAATATCACACAATGGATGCACCCAGTGACACATATAGAGAAAAATATCACACAATGGATGCACCCAGTGACACATATAGAAGAAAATATTTTCTTAACTAAACATACAAGAGAAAAACAATCACATGTAAGATATCAGCAACATCAAATAAACACAATAAGGACATTTCATTTTTTTTGGTGGTAGCGGCTCTTTAAGGTTCAACCTGTGTTTGGAGAGTCAGTCACTTTGGGAAACGGCATGTTATTTTCCCACTAGAGTGACCCTTTGAGTCACGGCATCTTGTTAATGATTTATTTCATACCTTCCATGAAAATACCCACCCGGATTTCTCTCTGTCCATCTAATGTGACATGCAAGCCATACATGCAAGTAAGCAGCTGTTGTTCTGCAGCCTGTCTCATGGGCAGATGTTTTTATACTCATATCCACTTCTCTGGGTTTGGAGATATTATTTGGACAGATGTACTCCGTCTGAGTGCGTTTGCATCCCACGTAGACGGTTTTCTAACCCTTTTTATTCAAAGTATGTCCTATATGTTCTGTGCAACGACAGCAATTAGTTTGACATCAGTAAATAACGAATCACTACACCATAAAGGAAAAAAACAATTCATTAAATACACTGTGCTGAATCGTGTGATAAGGTTATACTGAATGACTTAGCCTTACAGTGTGAAAAAAGTAATTTATTCGATTTATAGTAATTTGGGGTTTTTGGTATGGAAATGAAATATAAAAAAAAATACATATTTTTTTTATTAAAATTTTTAAAACCGTGACTCTTGACTTAATGAACACTATGTGGTAAAATAGGCATTTTAGCAATGAAATGATTTTCTTCTTTCAGTGCATTACGATTTCACACACTGTAGATCAAAGCTGTAGACCTAATTTTCAGATGTTTGTCCTCTTTTTATAAAGCAGAGGCAGCCCTCCTAATTAGGTGATCTATCAATTTGTCTGTGAAATGTGGAAAAATTGACCATGTTGTAGGCAAATAAAGTTTACATTTGTGTGTTATTGCCAACATGCATCCTAAACAGAAGGATAGGAACTATTATTTCCTAATTATTTCTGAATATACATTTTATAGTTTTACAATCACCATTACGTAATCTTAATCACCATTACTAATGATGGCTTGCTTCACTGATAGTGACAGCTCTTTGGATCTCATCTTGAGAGTTGACCGCAACAGATTCCAAATGCAAATAGCACACTTGAAATGAACTCTGGGCCTTTTATCTGCACATTGTAATTGGGGTAATGAGGGAATATCACACACCTGGCCATGGAACAGCTGAGAAGCCAATTGTCCCATTACCTTTGGTCCCTTAACAAGTGGGAGGCACATCTGCAAACTGCTGTAGTCCTACACCGTTCACCTGAGTTGGATGTACATACCCTCAAATTAAAGCTGACAGTCTGCAGTTAAAGCACATTGTGTTTGTTTCATTCCAACTCCATTGTGGTGGTGTATAGAGCCAAAGATGTTAGAATTGTGACGATGTCCCAATATTTCTTGACCTGACTGTACGTACTGACGGAAGATACTGTAGACACCACACGGTCCGTTTTTTTTTTTTGGTTTTTTTTAACGGATGTAGAACAAAAAGGGAAATATGGGAATCAAAATTAATAAAAATTAAATGGCAGGTACAGTCAGACCAAAAAAAAATCTGTGCGTCAACGTGATGGACGTCGCAAATGCGCTGCGTCTGACGTCCCGTAATCAGGCACACAGGACGCTATGCCTACGCAGTGCACTCTGTGCGCCGTCCTAGCCCTTTTACGTCGAGGCCTATAGTGCGTCCGTTACCACCTGCATTGTGCGCGCGCACTTCGTTGCGCACGCACTTCGTGTGTGGTCTCTATTGATCACAAAACAATGCTACGACGGACGTGAAACAGTGCGGCAACACGGACGTGATTACTGCGTTCGTCTGACGCTAGCCTTAGTCTAAATGTTCTAACAATAAAAATATTCCTTTCAAAACTTGAAAGCTACCAAAAAAATTCAGGTTTCCCCTAGGCAGTAGCATGTAACACTTTAAGCGCCGAGCAAAGTGAAATTAAGCAACGGAAAATACAAAACAAAAAACTGCACACACACAAACTATCCTACATCTAATGTCACAAAATACTTTATATTTTTGCATTTACCCTTTTATACATAAGAAGACAAAGGGGGAATTCTGAGCCCCAACAGCAAAATGACAATAAAATGTCATTAGTGGTTGCTGACTTGCAATCATAATAACCATGATGAATATTTGACAGCTATATGAGCATGAATCCTTTTATTTGACACAACAGCCCGAGATGGTATTAACACGATCTGGGGCTGTGCTGCTTGTTTGCAAATGAAATTCATTTGTTGCAAACAAATTTTGTTTGCTTTTTGGACTCCACAAGGTGCCCCCAAAGCTTTAGCCTTGTGGGCATAAAGCCCAAGGTGCTAAAACTGATTAGAATCACCTATAAGGAATGACCTGACATATCAGACGTTCCCTGGCCGACAGGAGACTTGAGCTGCAGTTATACCTTCAGTAACTATTTTGGCCAGTAGATGGCGACATCTGCCTCCCAAATAGGTTACTGCAGTAAGAAATAAACTGGGAATATTCCCAAATATTCCTTACTGTACAGTTTAATTAAAAAATCATTTTCCAAAAAAGCACTGCTTCCTGACAGTGAATGTTTAGGACATCACTCGGCAGTGAAGGAGTTAGAGTGGAGCCATTATGCTTAACGGATCAGTCGTTAATGGTTCAAGAGGTGTTGGGCCCTTCATGCATTAATACTCAGCCAGAGTTAATTAGGCTCTGGATAGTGTGAGTTGTATTCTTCTCTCAAGTAACTTTATATTTGTTTTGTGTTTGTTCAATAGGATTTATTTAGCAGTGTTGTATTAGAGCGTTTATTTGCTTTTTATATATTTTTTTGTCTGCTGCCAGAAAATAAAGAGACGCTCTGACTATCTACTACAATACATGTTGATTATATACAGTGTATTTTTTCCTGCTGTGCTTTGCTTTGCGGATACAGACACGGAAAACCATTGATCTGCCTTTTATTGACAAAGATCAACACAGAACACGCTGCAATAGAATATGTATTTCTCTTTCACGGATTTCTGCTGCTGCGTAACGTATTATCGATGTTTGCTTTCTGTATAATCAATCTTCTATGCAAATGGAGATCTACATCAAAATCCATTTTTTTTACCTGTTTTTCGTTGTCGCCTAATCATGCGACCCTCTATTAGAAAGAGACGACGTTCCTCTTTACAAAATAATAATTACTTCTGTGTGTCCTAGGAGAGAAATATGAGGTGTAAAAACCCCTAACCGAGGGCTGTCAAACTCACCGCCCCCCAGATGTTGATGCCTACAATTCCAAAAATTCTTTCAATGTAATAACAAGGGAATCATGGGAGTTGTAGTTCAGAAACATCTGGGGGGGGGGGGCGCAGAGTTTGACGGCCCTGCCCTAACCCCTTAACTATGACTCCTAGGATATCATTATTACTGTGGTGACCATCTGCGAATTAGGCTAGGGTCAGACGAGCGTGATTTCTACGGACTGTACGTCCGTGCACACGGACGTACGGAAGACGCAGTAGTGGCCAGACAGTCCGTTTTTTTCACTGACGTATATATTTTGACGGATGTAGGAGGGAAAATAAATTAAAAAGCAAAACCATTTTGTCCGTGAAAAATGCTGGACGTATAAATGCAGTCCGTCTGACCACGTTCCATCACTCACACACAAAGCTTTGCGGACGCAGCGCACTTTGTGCGGCCGTTCTAGCGGTTGTACGTTCTTGCGTCCGTGGGCCGCGGCCGTTGTGCGTCCGCAGTTCAGTGCGGACGTACTTCGTGTGTCGGGCTCCGATGGGCTTCCTGTCATGCTATCACGGACGTACTTTTAGGCGCAATCACGGACGTGAACACTACGCTCGTCTGACAGCAGCCTTGGAGAGAGATGTGAATCCTCATTCAACAGAGGGAATTCGCTATGGAATTAGTAGGCGCTTTATAAATAATTGGAATTGGACTCTTCATCTTGTACATGATGAGTCTCATTCCCCATAAAAAAAATGAGTGTACAATTATGCATTTGTTATCTAAAAATCCCCCTGCAATCCATTAGAGCAGGTAATCATCATGGTTGTGTATAGAAGCACACACCTGACAATTGTCTTGCTTTATGAGCCCCAATTTCTGGTGCTGTTCAGCCAAGACCGCAATTTGCCCCCTTTTCCTAGTGATATAGCGAGACATGGCCCTTACCTGTACATATCTGCCCCTATTGGGACTTGCCTGTCTGTCCCTTCTCTAGGCTGAACACATCCCTGTCATTGAAGACTAAGGGACTCACATGACATTTTTGTAGACGAGCCTATGTTTTGTTTTTTTTGGGCATGCCAGGGACACAATTGACGGTATGTCCATTAGGGATGAGCGTTCTGTTCGGATCAGTTCGGAGTTCGATTCGAACATTGCCCGTTTGGCTATTCGTCGAACTCTGAACATTTCCGCGTGTTCGCTGCATGTTCGCCCACAATGCACCGCAATGGACCACAATGCACTTTTCCACTGGCCTGAAGCTTGTAATTGGCTACAGCTTTGCACCTGACCACAGGTCAGGTGCAAGACTATGCCAATCACGGCTCAGAGTCCTGATTGGGCAAATTTTGCCAAATCATGGGCTCACAGAGCTAAGTCCCGCAGCACACTATATAAGGCTTCCCAGCCTGCAGCCCCAGCATGTGTGTTTGCAGGAGTGAATCGGAGAGGAGATTGTTCTGTCAGGGTGTATCAGTGACGTTGTCACGACCACTACGCGCTCTGCTGCGAAAGACGCCGGGTTACGCCACCCACTATCTGTCTAGCCTAGCCCAGATAATGACTGCGTGGACAACTAGCCCCCGCGTGCTTGCTTACCTATCTGTCCCCGCACACTTTCTCTCGCAACAGGTACGTAGAGCGCGATACAATGGTCCCAGGATTGCAACGCAGTACAAGTCTTCTCTTGAAGCGGGTAATGACTACGTCTCCCACAATCCCTGGGCTCACTTTCCTATTCTATTAGTTACGCTGCCACCAGTCCTCATGGACACTACGCGCGTCGCAGCGAGAGAAGCAGGGCTAAGCAACCGCGCTGTCTGACTACCCGGACAGTGACTGCATAGATAACCATCCCTGCCGTCTCCTGCGACCGCAACTCACAATTTTGTATCTACCCGAGCTTAAAACAACCAGCAATACTCCAGTCTCTTCAGTTAGCGTGGATCGAATATGAGGCAGAAACAGAACGTAATAACTGGATATTTATTATGATATAGAAAAAAGCTATATATCACAGTGCATTTGTTAAAGGAAAATTATAGATAGATTAAATCAATTAATAACACACTACACAGCCAATAAAAGAAAAGGATTAAACACAGAGCATTACTTACAACAACCTAATCAGTAAGCTAGCATCGGCGACTCCTGGGGCCTGGAGATAGAAACATGGACAGCATGGACGGATCATCATTTTTCGAATGTACCCCTTGTGATCAGTCCCCAGCACATGGCAAGCTTCAGAATTTATACACTTCCTGGTCCTTCCAAAACCCACCCACAAATGGCCCAGCCTCCTGCACTACATATCCCAGAATTCCCCTCTCCTGAGCACGCTCAGTATGCTTCGTCATTAATCTTTAATTCCCTGGTCTATCAATCATCTCCCAAAGACCACCTTCTGTGATCAGAGAATGTGATTGCTTCTTTGATATGCGGTTGGGGTGCCGCTCTGGCTGCGTCTTCTCCCTGCCATGAGCAATTGCTCTTTCTGCCTGCTGGGTAGACCCCAAAAAGGTGTTCTCTTTAATTCACACCTTTTGACTTCAGAGAAAATTGTCACAAACCTGTTTAATTGCTTCCAGCAGGCTGGGAATGCAGCCATTGATTTCTTAGGCCAGCTGCGCCAAATGGCCTGGTATCTAAAGATAGCCATAGATATAAATATGCCTATCGTGGTAGATCTACCGATCGCTAGACACAGAGAGATGGGTATGTCTACCTGTGACAGACGTAGAAGATTTCTGGGAATTAGCCTGGCAGTGCCAACACAGATTCTATCAGGGACAGTGTGTTTCAGTGAGTTAGTTATGGTGTGAAGGCAATTGCTGCCACCAAAGGTAAAATATTTGGGTGCACTGCCACTGACGCCTATACCAGGTTCATATCATTTTAATATTTGACCGCAGGGTCCAACCCTACACTCTTCCACAATACCACAGAGGGGTTACTTACGGTGTGAAGGCACTTGCTGCCACCAAAGGCACAATATTTGGGTGCACTGCCACTGATGCCTATACCAGATTCATATAATTTTAATATTGGACCGCAGGGTCCAACCCTGCACTCTTCCATCCACAATACCACAGAGGGGTTACTTACGGTGTGAAGGCAATTGCTGCCACCAAAGGCACACTATTTGGGTGCACTGCCACTGATGCCTATACCAGATTCATATCATTTTAATATTGGACCGCAGGGTCCACCACTAGATTCTTCCACAATACCACAGAGGGGTTACGGTCTGACGGCACTGTTGCCGACACTAAAGGCCCAATTTTAAAGCACCTATTGTTACTTTCATCCAAAGCCTGCATAAGTTTCACCATAATTTAGCCCAAAAAATCACTAAACTTGTTCTGCGTGTCCTAAAACGTATCCTCTTTTCATACAGGCTGCTGCCCCAAGCAGTTGTTTACGAATAGATTAAAGGAAAACCATTTACCCTCATTTGAAATGTCCTTTTTTAAATGTTTCTATACATCCTACAAATCCGCCACTTCACGGGCAGGTTATGGGGACCTCCTAGGCACGATATTTGAAGGAATTTTTCATTTTTATTCTTAACCTTTATTTCATGGAAAACTCACTGTTCCTTTAAAAACGTTTTTTTTTAAAACTTTTTGTCCTTGTTTCCGGTCCCCCAGGGCACTACCCAGACCCCCGTACACCTTTTATGGCAAATATCTAGCATATATGCCCTCTTGGAGGGCACTCTAAAAATCTAACGTTCGGGTCCCATTGAGTTCGGATCGTGCGCGCGTCTGAATTCGAACTTTTGAAATTGTTCGAGTTTGAATGCGAACCTAACACGGGGGGTGTTCGGCTCATCCCTAATGTCCATACCCTCTGCCTGCTAACCCTGTCTCAATCTCATATCTCCCAGTGTGGGTGGTATGTTAGATCTGCATCTGCGGAGGACCGCACTTTCATTTTGTAAGTGACAAGTGGTCTCAGCTGCTCCTCTCCTCTGCACAGGGAGAAGGATGGAGAAGATGCAAAAGGCTCATAATGCTGTTTGGTTGTAGATAAAATATATGTATGGTAGAATTGGTTTCAATGTAAATACAATTTCCTGTTTTTCTTAAATATTTAGTCAACCGTTTATTCTTTTCATGTTCAGTCTCTTTATTTATTTATTTTTTAGGCATTTTTTGGGGATTTTTTTTGCAAACCTTTTTCCCAATCTTTTAAAAATTGTGTTGGTTTTTTTCCTGCAACAGACCTTTTTATTATTCATATTATTTTCATGCAGTATTTTTTTTTTAAAAACGCCTTTTAAAAACTTTTTTTTACCCCTGTTCGGCAGCTTTTTCCGGCAGCTGTTGTTGGTCTGTTTGGCGGGTCGTCGTTTTTTTTCGGATCAATTAGACAGTTTTTCGTCAGTTTTGTGATTCAATTCAGGGGTTTTGTGGTGGTTTTTCAGATGTGTCTGTGGGTTGATTCGCCGCACTTTGGGGACCATGCAGTGAATATTGAAATGCGCCAAAATGCAGAGAATGGTAGAGCGCTGAACTGTAGGTGACATTTTGGTGCTCTCTTCCTTCCCCACAGCTCAACAC
The DNA here is from genome assembly GCA_009667805.1 of Leptobrachium leishanense. Lineage (NCBI taxonomy): Eukaryota > Metazoa > Chordata > Amphibia > Anura > Megophryidae > Leptobrachium > Leptobrachium leishanense. Next base: position 307,727,065 of record CM019067.1, read on the forward strand.
TCCCAGTCGCCACTCCAGATTCTGCACCCTGAAGGACTCCCAAGGTATCCACGATTCGACCATGACGTCATTCAAGTCACTCCTTTGCTTTATTTCTGTCGTTTTCATAGTCTGCCTGATTATTTTCCCTTTAATGCCTTCCCTCCAATTTTGATAGGATTTGATAGTACAAAAAACGTGTTGTTCCACCATGCTTCTGCCTCTCCTCCCCCACTTCCTCCCCCTTGCATCTCATTACCTGCTTGCATCTCATTACCTGCTTGCATACAGAGCCCCTCTGCTAAATCTCTGACTCTTCCTTCCCCACAGTTCAACACTCGCAGTCACCACTCCAGATTCTGCACTCTGCAGTGCCACCCGCTCGCCCCATCCACCCTCCCACCCAGTCCTCGGTCCAAACATATTCTTTCCCCTCCACCTGTAGCCACTTTATTCTAATCAACCTGTGGCTTGCTATCCTCTCTAGTCACCAGATCCACACTCCCAGCTCCCCTTCTGTTTCACTTACCTCTGTCCTTTAGATTGTAAGCTCACGGGATGTCTGGCTGAGCACTTGTATAAAGTGCTGTATCAGTAGGACAATTGTCCTAAGGGCAGGGCCCTCTGTTCCTTATGTGTTTTAGTATGTCTCATGGTCTGCAGTCCCCCATTGTACAGCGCTGCGGAATATGCTGGTGCTTTATAAATACAGAATAATAATAACCCTGTTGGTATTGAAGGGGTTAAGAGCAGCACTAGGTAGATATGATGCTGCTATTGGCTTATCGAGGCTCTATTCACTGGAGTCTATTCACTAAGCGCCAAATGTGTGCCGCATGTCTGGCTGTTTTTCTTGTCCCACACTTGGCAGGTCCTGTTCTCCCACGGCTCGGTTAAGTAGTAAACAAGTCGAACTTAGTGTGAATCCGGTACATTTCTACAGGAGAAAATAAACCGGCTTGCTGCCAAATTCCATTCAAGTTGCAGCTGAATGTGTTACTTTTACATTATTTTTTTGTTTGTTTTACTACTTAAATATATGCATTTCTGAGATGTCAACATGTACTGACCCAGCTGATAGCAATCGCCTTCCCACTAATTAAATATTTGACTTGCCGCTCTGCGGGCGTTTTTACAGTCAATCAAAAGGCATCCTGCATGCAATGGAGTCAAAATTAGCCAAGTGTCGTTTTGTGAATAGCTCACCGTAACTGAGCGACGGCTCCGGTAGCTCTTCATCATTTAGTGGATAGAATATACATTATAGTGTATATAAAAAATAAAAATCACAAATTTCCTGCAGAATATCTAATTTATACAGTATATAGTACACGGAATGTCATTAGAATACAGCTTCGGATGTGTCACTTAGTCTGTCCTACCGGTTATTGCCCCTCCTTTGACTCACATTTTTAACCTCTCCCTCTCCTCTGGAGTCTTCCTCTCTGCATTCAAGCCCCAATCCTAAAGAAGCCATCTCTTGACCCCACCTCCCTCTCAAACTACCGACCTATCTCTTTGCTCCGCTTTGCCTCCAAAATCCTAGAATGTCTGGTCTATAAAAAGCTCACCGGTTTTCTCGCTGCCAACTCTCTACTTGATCGGTACCAGTCCGGCTTTCGCTCCCAGCGTCTCCTGAGAATGCTCTGATCAAGGTGACTGATTTAGTTGCTGCTAAAAGCAAAAGGTCACTTCTCCCTGCTTATTCTTCTTGACCTTTCTGCTGCATTTGACACTTGACCACCCTCTACTGCTCCTCACGCTGCGACAACTCCGCCTCAATGACTCCGCTCTCTCCTGGTTCTCTTCCTATCTCTCTCTTCACTCCTTCAGTGTCAATTCAATTCAAATAAGCTTTATTGGCAGGACCAAATACATTTTAGCATTGCCAAAGCATATGGGGAGGTTATATGGGATGGAGCGGGGGTAGTGGGACATATATGGGGGGAATGGTCAAGTCCATGGACATTATCAGGGGTAAGGGATAATGTGAAGGGGGATGGGGGCGAGTCCGTGTTGGGGATTTATAAGTCCGGGTTCTCTCATGTTTCTCTCAGTCTGTGACGTATTGGGCAGATATTTTCACTGCCGGCTTCTCTTCTCCCAGTATGATGTGGAGTTTCCTCATCTCTTCTATAGAGGTGAAGTCCGGGATGAGAGCGGAGAGTCTCTGGAAGGGAGTGTCCCTTCATTTTCAGGTTCTTCTCCTTGGCACCACGGATCAAGTCGGCACACACTTTTTCCAGAGACTTCACATCACGACTTGTGAGTGTGATTCTGATATGGTGAATAGCGACTTCCTGGTCCACCATTGCCTTCCCTGTGTCCTTAAATACCATGATTGATCACCTCCCTGACCGACTTATTCGTCCAACAAGAACCGTGCGATTTGCCGAGCGAACAGCGGTGAGCCAAGCCGAGGCACGCAAACTGCTGTGCTCTGTCTCCTTCGCTGGTGCCTCTTCACCCCCGGTTCCTCTCTCAGTTGGGGTACCTCAAGGCTCTGTTCTAGGTCCTTTATTCTTCTCAATCTATAACTTCTCTGGGTAACCTCATCTCTTCCTTTTGACGCCAATGTCATCTCAATGCCAACGACACCCAAATCTATCTTTCTCTCTCCTCCTCTGTTGGACCGTGTTACTGCCTGCCTCTCAGCTCTCTCCGACTGGATGACTTTCCGTTTCCTAAAGCTCAACCTCTCTAAAACTGAACTTCTAATCTTCCCTCCCACCAAAGCCAGTATTCCTGCACCCATTTCCCTTCAGGTGAATGGTGCTGCCATTACTTCTACCTCTCAGGCTCGTTTCCTCGGATCCTCTTGGACTCCAATCTATCCTTTACTCTTCACATTCAGTCTCTAACCAAATCCTGCTACTTCCACCTAAAAAATAAAACATTGGACGCATCCGTCCCTTTCTTAATCCAGACTCTAATAAAATGCTCATCCAAGCTCTTATCTCCCGCCTTGATTACTATAACCTCCTCGCTGGCCTTAGGAAATCCCAGACTCTCCCTCTGCAATCTGTAATGAATGCCTGTGCCAGACTCATTCACCACACCTCCCGCCCCTCTCACATCTCACCCCTCTGTCAATCTCTACACTATCTCCCTGTTTCCTTTTAGAATCCATTTCAAAATACTGGTGCTCACATACAAAAGCTCTCCATAACCGCGCCCCTGCCTACTTCTCCTCCCTTATTAGCAGGTACATCCTGTCCCGACTACTTCGCTCGGCCAATGATATGATGCTATCGATTCCTCGTACCCACGCCCCCCAACTCTCACCTTCAGGGCTTCACCAGAGCTGCCCCTTTCTATGGAACTCCCTGCCCCGCAACATTAGACTCTCCCCGTCTCTCCAGTCCTTCAAGAAGTCTCCGAAAACACATTACTTCAGAGAAGCCTATCAGCTCACTCCGTAAACCCTCCTGTACATTTATTATCACTCCTTGCACCCCACTACTTTACATACTCTGCTACTTACCCTCACCTAATGGGCCACCCCTCTCTTATATTGTAAGCTCTCGAGCAGAGTCCTGTGGCAGATTAGATCTGTATTTCTATCTATATAAGGGTCTGCCTGTATATACGTGTCTATCTGCCGGTTTATACATATCTCCTTTCCTCCATATAGAGTGATATTCATATTTGTGTCTGGCCATTTGGTAAGTGTATCCCTGTGTTCACAGCTGAACTGTAATTAACAGGGTTAGCTTTCTCCCCTGGGGGGAGGATATAACACGTAGCTGTAAAAAGGGAATTTCTGTTGTACACTAACATAGAGAATCACACCTTGGCAGCCAGCTCGGCACCAAGAGATGGGGACACAATCTTCAAAGACAGGAAGCACATCTTTGATCTCAAAGGGGGGTCTGGAGGGAAGAGGGATGCCTTTAGGCAATTAAAGATTAATTGACAAGCTTACTGAGCACGAGCGAGAATGGCCCTCTGGGAAATGGAGTCCAGGACACTGGGCCATTGGTGGGTGGGGGCTGGAAAGATCAGGAAGTGTATAAATTCGGAACACTGGCCATGTGCTTTTGGCTGATCACTTGGGGTACCTTCGAAAGAGGACTGATTGGTCCATGCTACATCTCCAGACTCCAGGAGGCCATGGCTGCTAGCGTAAGGAATAGTTATTCGTAAGTAATGCTCTATGGTTAAACCTTTTTCTTTTTATTTTGCTGTGTAGTGTGTAAGTAATTGATTTATTCTAGTTATAATTTTTTATGTAACCAAGCACTGTGATTCTTTTTATATAATAAATAAACAAAAAGTATTTAAGTTTTGACTCTGGCTGATGAAATCCACGCTAACTAAGAGATTGGAAATATTGCTATTTGCTTTAAGCTCGGTTATATATAAGAAGTTGCGGTCGTCAGGGAATTGTGGGATCCGTAGTCACTGTCCGAGTCTAGGATAGTGCGGCTGCTAAGCCCTGCGTCTCCTGTTGCGACGCGCGTAGTGTCCGTGAGGATTGGTGGCAGCGTTACTAATAGAATAAGAAAGTGAGCTCCGGGATTGTGAGAGACGTAGGTAGTACGCGCTTCAGGAGAAGACTTGTATTGCGTTGCAATCCTGGGATCAGTATATTGCGCTCTACATGCCTGTTGTGGGAGAAAGTGTGGCTGGGACGGGTAGATAAGTGCGCGTAATTATCTGGGTCTAGGATAGATAGTGCGCGGCTTAACCCGGCGTCTTTGCGCAGCAGCGCGCGTAGTCGGTCGTGACAAGTCCTCCCTCCTATTGTTCTGTGTGTTTAACGTGTATGTATATTTGTTATTCTCTCACCCATTGTACAGCGCTACAGAACTTGTTGGCGCTTTATAAATGCTTGTAACTGTAATTATGTGTACAGTTTTTTTCATATACTGTAGGTATTGTCAACCGTTCTAAATAAATGCACAGATATGTAAAAAGACGCAATGCTTCCCTCACCCCAGCCCTCCCAGTGGGGTTAATAAAGTTTATTAGGGTTGGAACTTCCGCTGTGTAACTCACTCCTGCAACAACATTTGATCTCTTGGCCAAGATTCTGCTTGACTTTCCCACACAGCCAGGGTTCCTCTCTCCAGATAATTCTTGCTCTTTCTTCCACTGGCTACAAGATAAAAAAGTCTGCGAAGAGGGAAACTTTTATATTTTCCAGTCCCAGACATGTAAAGACTAAACGTTCACGGTAGCATCTGTCAGACCATTGCACCCTCACTTATTTATCCACTCTTACGTCCTCCTATTTTACTTGCTCTTGATTTAACCCCTTCGCTACCAAGTGATTTTCCAAAAATCCACTGTCAAGATCCACTATTTTTTAAATTATTTCTACATTAATAAATATTTGGGAATTTTCCCAATGTATTCCTTACTGTAAAAACCTGGGGCCCTATTACAATGTTAGCTCTGGTTGCCCTAGCGCGGGCGCACCACATTACAATCCGAACTCTAATGGGTTAAAAAAAAACGTTAGCCACTTGGATCCTTTTTCCGCGTGAGTTTACTGTACTTTGCGCTCCCTATGCTTAATATGGGGACCTGACAAAAGCGGATTATAAAAGAGAAAAGGGGTTATTTAGAAAGCATCAAAATTTCGGTGCTGTCTCGTTCGGCGCACCATGGTAATTCACTATTCACCGCAGGGTCCCCAAAGTGCGCCAAACGTGGAGCCGCCGAATGCCATCGAACTGCAGAATTTTTTTTTTCGAAACTCTGCTGTTCTTCTAAAAGGTGTTTAAACCAATAAAAATTCATGAAAATGTGTGTAAATAATAAAAAAGGTCCTGTAAAAATTAATAAAACGGTCTATTACAGTTTTCCCTGGCTGACTTACGACACTGCCTGTGGTCCTCCTGTCCCTTCATTCAACTGTTTTGGGACACTATGAGGTGATTCGGTTCCCAAATTCTTGGCCTGGAGGTCCCTTTCACCCCGAACTGGGCCATTTTTAACCTGCCTGCTTCCGTTGCCCCTCGACCTCTCTCCAAATGTCACCAGAGCCGCGTTCAATACCTCAGCCGCTGCAAGTGCTAAGTTAGCAACTTGCCTTTGAACGCCGTTCAACCGCTCAGCAGTGCTAACCTAGCACTTGCAGCGACCCGAGGAGATGCTGCGAGTAGCTGTGGTGACGTATTAAATATGGCCGCCGCCATGAAGCAAGTAACAATTCCGTACAGCAAGATGGCCGCCGCCATGAAGCAAGTAACAATTCCGTACAGCAATGTTAATTTTGAGGTTTTTGTTCACCAAAGCACAAAATATTTATTTATTATTTCCCCCTGCACATAGACATATATTACAGTTCAATTTATATATTGTTTCAGAAGTAAACATAACGTTTATTCATTAAAAACTAGCATTTGTGGTGTGTGCAAACAAAACTGAATTGTGCTGACTGCTTTTATTTATCATATTTTGTCCAAGTGATCCAAAAAACAATCTGAATTTTTCATTAAGAAATCGTCGGCCATTTTGGATTCAAAATTCGCATCCAAAGCGTTCAATGACACTGCTGCAGCAAACTGAATTGCTGCGCTGCAGCAATTCAGCAGCTGCTGAGGTATTGAACGGGCCTCGGTTCTGGCTCAGCCTCCTGGCCGCGACTGGTAAAAAGGCCGTCCTATCCCAGTGGATATACACTTCCCCGCCCACATTCCGCATGGTATACCATAGAATCTATTCTATATTCCTGGCTGACTGGACAGAAGCTTCTATGCACCAGGTGGAGAAAACTCAGAGGTTTTTCCTTAACTGGTCTCCCTTTATCCGAACCCTCCTGGCCGATACTAAAACCTCATTATGCAGCACCTCTTTCTGTGCCCCCTGGCATTCCCTACAAATGCTGTGAGGCTCCTAAAGGATTTTCCTCGCGATTCAGCCAATCAGAATTAAGAAACACAATTCTCTCACGTTAGGTTTTTGCGCCTGTCAAAGTCAATCTGCGCATATATGCTGCAGCAATAATAAATGCACACACAACTTCTCCATTTTATTGGTTTGGGTATGAGTAGAATGTGTAACTATACTTTGCTGCGTATTTTTTTTTGGGCTGGTGTATTTGGGTTCGGCCAGGTTGATAGAATTTGCCATTAACACCAGCTTTTAGGCTAAGGTCAGACGAAAGCATTTTTAACGTGCGTTTAGCCGCACGAAATCACGGCCGTGCTAGCAGCAAATGACGTCCAATGCCGGGGAACATACGAAGAACGGCCACACGAAAGTTCGTCCGCGCAACGCAAGTGGCAAACACGCATTTTTTCTAGAATGTCAAACCGCTAGTACTGACGTACAGAGTGCGCTGCGTCCGCTAGAGGCGTGATTAGGAGATGTCAGACGCTGCTAAAGTCCGGCCAACATAACGTCCAGACACAAAGTGTTTTATTGATGATCCGTACAAAATCACGGACGAAAATGCGCATCGTATGACCGCTATCGCGTGTTCCGTGAAAAAATACGTCCATTCGTTCGAACGCACTTTTTCACGGACAACGTGAAAAATGCGTTAGTCTGACCCTAGCCTTAGGAGTTGCTAAAATTACGCGAGCAAAGGCTATGTGGTAATTACCGCGAATAGATTGTGCGCTGGTACGCGGATGGTATTACAAACGCATTTGTGCTCACAATGTTAAGTATAGAGCGTGTGCAGCACTGTAAGCTCACGCAGCGTTCGCGCAGGTTCTCCCGCGGTAGACCTTTGCGCGTGGTTGTTGCGCTCACTCTATAATACGGGATTAGGCGCAAATGGTTTTACCCCTCGCGTTAAAGGTTTTTTGCGCCGTGCAAACGTTTGCGCGAAGATTGTAATTTAGCTCTAACTGTTTTTTTTTTTTTGTTTTTTTTGGATAAAGTATTTTACCAGGAAGGATACATTGAGATTTCTCTCGTTTTCAAATATGTTTTACTCCGACTTATCTACTGTTACGATTTCTTGCTAAATGCCGGATGCCACGGTTTACTTTTGTATTGCTTATTATGACTCGTGTAAAGTCTGTTGTCCTTACCTGTGTATTCTCATGCTGATCCATCAATAAAAATATATTTTAGGGAAAAAAAGGTCTATTACAAAATAAAAAAAAACACACCTTTAAAAAAAATGGAATCAAAAAATTTTGCCAAAAAAAAAAAAAAAAATACATCAAAATGTTCCAAAAGTAAATAAAAAGACGGTTTGCTAAAAAATGAAAAGAATAAACGGTTGAATAAAAAAATAAGAATGATAATATCTTTTTAGATTGATTCATTCTATGGGATTCGCCTGTTTAAACCTGTCGAACTGAATCACCGAAAATCAGGGCATTTCACTGACAGTTCGGCGTTTTCTGAAAAGATTAACCATTTCTTCTCTATGGGACAATTTTTCTGCTGCCAAAAGTCACCGAATTGCGTCGAAATGCATTGTATTTTGCTGTCATTTCGACAGCTTTATGAATAGACGAACTGCCACAGAATGGTGAAATTCACTGTTCGGCGCAATTCGGTGGCAAGTCCATTGCTTATTAAGTAACCCTTGACATGTTAGCGCATATCTGTCCTAGATTCAGTAATGTATCAGGATAGAGCTGGCTTTCTTTTGTTTGGTTATTAGCACCTGCTAAATACGTGTGAACTGGCTAGTATTACAAAACAGACCTTTCACATCTCTATACAAGAACCAAGCACTGCTTTCTTGATTTTTGCACGAATAATAAGGAGCATAATTGAGCTGTAGATGAATGTCACAATTATATCGCTTCTTACGCCGGGTTTTCAAAGCAATTAGAATGGAAAAACGTGCCAATATTTTACACAATGTCGTCGATTTATCCAGGATTCTCCAGCCTCTTTCAATACGGTTATTATATGTTTGCGGCGCATTGTTTGCTGCCGGTGCATTTGACATTAGTTTCATTTTATGGTATGTGTTCTTTTGAAATGTTTTTTTTTTTTCATGGAAGGGCGAGTTTATTGTGGAATATTTCGTTGTAAAGATTCTAGGCATTTATTGTTCTTCCACTCTTAAGAATTGAAACAATGTAGCAGATCTAAAGGAATAAAACAATACCGTAGAAAATGTGTCTGTGTTTTAGACTGTGTATCTTCCTACGTAACCTGGAATTTCACACAAATGGCTTGTGTGTATATATATATATATAACTATAACACAAAAACACACCATGAGGGTATATATATATATATATATAAAAGGTATCACTACATACTGCTATTCTCGTGATTTTGGCATCTGGACTAACACGGCCTATCTGATATACAGTGTATATATATAATTATACACACACTCAAAGCAAAAGGAAGCTGCACTCAATCCTGAGGAGTCCTGAAAGGGTTAAAGTCCTGGTGCTTAAATGTAAAAATAAATATATCCAAATAGCTCTGTAAATGCACTCTATGTCTTAGATAAAATGAAATCTATATTTAAACTACATTAAAAAACAACTGACGTTTTGGCTGAATCAGAGCCTTTATCACGGCCGAAACATCGGTTGTTTGTTAACCTCCCTGCTGGCAGTCTGTTGTTTTTTTACATTTTCATGTCAAAAAGCGCTCTATTTCCCCCCCCCCCCCCGCAGCATCCCAAGTGTGGCTCGGGGGTTAAATTCCTATGTTGGAAGCGGTAACCCAGAGCAACACTCGGGATGCTGCTGGATACATCACCGCTCCCTCGATGTCCCCAGCTGCCTCCTCCGGTGACCGCGACCTCATCACTTCCTGGTTCCCTCCTCGCGAGAAGGAATCCAGGAAGTATGAGGTCGCGATCGCCGGAGGAGACTGCGAGGATCAGCGAGGGAGCGCAGGGAGAGGTGATGTATACAGCCCGAGTGTGTCTCAGGTTACCGCTCTCAGCAGTGAAATTTAACCCCGAGACACACTTGGGATAATCGTCAAGGGGGGGGGGTTAATGTAGTTTAAATAAATATGTACTGTTTTATCTATTTGTGTGTATATATAATGTACCAAAGGGGTTATTCAAAGAGCACCGAAATTTCACTGAAATTATTATCATTCATTGGATCTTATATGTAAATTCCAGACATTTTCATTCAGTAGTTTTTTTGCAAACCGCGTTTCAATTTTGACACTTTCCAGCATATTGCTTTTTTATGGGGGTTTTTTTTACCCCGTTCGTCAGCTTGTCGGCTTTTTCCGGCGGCTGGTCTGCGCTGTGATCGGCGGCTCATTGGCTTTTTCCGACATGTTCGGCGTGTTGACTTTGGGCGGCTCGTCGTGGATTTTCAGCAGGTGTTCGGCGGGCTTGCAACGGTTTTTCCCTGCACTCCGCGGACCCTGCGGTGAATGCTGAACTCACCGCAGGGTGGGGAACTTTGATTCCCCGAAGTGCGGGGGAATGAGAGGGCACCAAAATGTCAGCGACATATCGTTGCTCTCTGAATAACCCCCTGTATCTTTAATAGAAAGGAAATTATACTTAACATACAAATATAAAATCACAGAAACCACATTCAAATCCACGAAAAGGCTGATAAATCGATTTTTCTTTCTTTTTATTTTTTTTGGAATCCGGATTACAGTTAATAATATTTTTTTTTCCTACTTTTTTTTTTTTTCCTTTTATTCTTAAAAAGTACTGAAACATACTTATTTTAAGATTCGGCTTCGAGCCTTGCCTACACAGGAAGAAGGAGAGATTTTTATCCTCAAAAACAGGACGTTCGCCCACATGATCACCTGGGACAGACTTGGCCAATGCGCGAAGGCTACAAGGTTATAAGAGCCTGGGAATGTTTAACATCAAGAAAGCAATTACAGCCTTGCAAGAAAAGAGGGAATTGCACAGGAAATGTGCACAGTAACCCTTGTCTTGCCAAAAAATAGAGCATCTACGATTATTAGTATTGCACTTTTTCAGTTTTGCCAAGCTGCAAGAATCCGCCGTACACGGACATTTATCACATAGGAAAATCTGTTTATATATAGGACATTAAATCTAATAGTAAATATGTATTTGTTAAGTAACTGGAATAATATGAACTGTTTTTGGCCTTATTTTTGGTTCTTTGGAGTCCTAGAGGTGTCTCTTTAGAATTATTACAGCATCTGGAGACTTTTTTTAGATAACGAGAGCCTGCTTGTAAGGCAGATATCAAAGATCTAGGATTATGGTCAACATGGGTGGTCTGTATTAAAAAATAGAGTTTCCTCTATTGCCCTTAACCCTTTCCCGCCACAGGGTGTACTATGCCGTCCCTGCGGTGCGAGGGCCTTAAAGCTGCAGGGTTGCCTTGTTGACTTCATTGGGTTTCCTTCGCCCCACTCGGCACACGCCGTGCGCCCTTAGCTCCCGCGGGATGGCCTGAACTCAGGCCGTCCCCCTGCAGCCATTGACGCTCTCCGCACGTACGATGCCAGGTTGGCCGATGTAAAGCCCCACCGCAGCAACCGGCAAGCGGGGCATACTAGTACTCCTGCCTTGGCACTAGGGATGTGTGTTTCGTTTCGTATCGATTTAGTTTTTCTCACGAAACGGGCCGATTCGGTGCTTCGGATTCGTCCGACTTTCCGAACCGGACCGGCAACGAAATACACACCATCCAATATTAATAATCTGAAATACTTCCCGATACGAAACGAAAAAATTTCGTATTGGACATGAAATTTGTAAAATCGCAAGTCATTTTCGTTCTATTCGCGATTTCGGTTCCGTTTCGGACAACGTTATTTTCGGATCGTTTCGAGTCCGCTTCGGTTCCGTTGCTGATTTCGTAATTTCGTATCGACCGTCACTTTTTTCACTTCTTCCAGTGCTTTCTTTCTGCATCAATAATCTATTTATTTTAAATATTTAATTTAGTTTTCCCCTAAATCCCCCAGTCTAACAGTACAAGATAATGTGATTAAATAAAGTTGTGCAATGCATATTCATAAGAAAAAAAGGATCTTTCATATAAAACGATACGTTCGAAGGAACGAATCGGCAGGATTACCGTATCGACCGAAATATCGGAGCATCCAAAATACCATACGTCTAAAGTCAAAACGAAAATCCGAGGATGGGACCCTTTGAAACAAAGAGAACAGATGATCCGAAAGACCGAAATTCCACGAAACAAAAATCGACACAAAACGCTGAGCCGAAACGAAAATGGGCCGAAACGATCCGAAACAAAACTTTTGAAAGACCGAACGTGCCGAAACCAAACGAAAAAAAAAACGCGTGCACATCTCTACTTGGCACAACCCGCCCTGTAGCAAAGGGTTATCAAGTGGGCAGATCCTGCTGACAGCCTCTGCTGTGATTTTACTCACCTCTTCTCCCTCAATGGGTGCAGCTCCTCCTCTTCGGCTCAGGGACTCCCGAACCTGGAAGTCCCTGAACCTTTTCTGCGCTAGCGTAGGAAATGCAAATTGCAGAGTGATACAGGACTTGCACAATTCACGTACGCAAGTTCCGTAGCGCCTGCATAGAACGATGGATCGGAGCTGCACGCATGCGCATATCCGATCCATCGGCTGCCTATCTGAGACCAATAGATACCGAATGTTGTTTCAGAGAGTGTCGCCGGCACGATGCTGATGTCACTAATGACCGATATGGTGACCAGCAGCTGGTAAATTCAAAAATCACAGTTGCTGGTCACGCCGGGTGGGGTGTAGGAAACTCCTCCTCTTCACCCCCACGATTTCAGCAGATTGGGTGTGCTGGGCGAGGGAGGAGAAAGAGGGGACACTCCTCACATCCTGACCACTTTATAAATGTAAAGGGGTCAGGATGAGCGGAGTGTCCCTTTTAAAATGGTGAGTATTTTTAATCTATATCCATACTGACTGCGTATAAAACTATGCTTTCCTCCTCACTTGCTAATGTTGTCATATGTGTAAACAGAACTATATGTCAGTAACTGTTTTCGCTTTCAAACCTTTAATTCTCCATTAAAATGTTTCTACGTGGCCTTTTTATAAACCAGAAGATCTTCTAAACAGATTAATTGAAATTGGCAGAAAAAGGCATATTTGTCTATTTTTTGCATCACAGCTGTTCGCAAGCTAAATTATTTTCGTTGGAAGGAAACCGATAAGCGTAACATGTGTTTGATACATGTGTTTCATGTTCATCCGATCATTCCAAAATAAAAAAAAATAATGTTATACAGTACGTATTGTACAACTTCTAACATACTTTTTCAATACGATTTATGTTGACCGAAGCCCCCTACCCACCCCCCAGGTTCACACAGACCGTTCCCATTCCCAGATCGGGCAAAGATCCTTCAGATTGTGATTCTTACCATCCAATCACACTGAAAACCAAGACTTTAATGGCAGACCTGTAGGGCAGGGGTCAGCAACGGCCCTCTAGATATTTTTGGACTACATTTCCCTGTGATTCTCCGCACGCCTAGTACAGGGCTAAGCATCATGGGAGATGTTGTTCCAAAACATCTGGGACTCTATTCCATAGTGGATGCTAACCGTAGCGTTCAGATGAGTTGGTGTTACCGCTAGGATATGACTTTAACGTATGCCCCTCATATTACCTTCCTGAAGCTAAACCCATTAAATATCCATTAGAGCATCGATGATTGCGCTAGCTTCCGCGAGCATCCTGTACTTTGCGCTCCCCATGCTTAGTATAGGATGCACAATCAGTAATTAGCGTTAGGATAAGTAAGCAATTACAAAGTGCTAGCGCTAATTACCGCAATGTTGTGCAAACCAAATATTAGCACCAGGTTTAAGGTGTTGCTAAGTGAATCCGCTTTTACAGAATCATTTAGGCTAGGGTCAGACTGAGGCAGTGCGAACGCGCGTGCAGCCGCACTTAATCACGGCCGCACTAGCAGCAGATGCCGGGCAATGACGGCCAATATACGAAGTACGGTCGCACAAAAGTCCGGCTGCGCAACGCAAGTGGAAAATGAACGCATTTTTTCGAGAACGTGAAACCGCAGGTACTGACGTACAGAGTGCGCTGCGTCTGCTAGCGGCGTGTGTGTGTGATTAGGAGACGTCAGACGCTGCTAATGTCCGGCCAACATAACGTCCAGACACAAAAAGTGTTTTATTGATGATCCGTACAAAATCACGGACGAAAATGCGCATAGTATGACCGCTATCGCGTATTCCGTGAAAAAATGCATCCATTCGTTCGAACGCACTTTTTCACAGACAACATAAAAATGCGTTCGTCTGACCCTAGCCTAAACACCACCTAAAACCCCCCCAATAAATCCGATACACACCTCTCATCCTGCAGCCAGAATGGTGGCCCGATCTGCTGCTTCTCCTGCCCGCGAGTAGAGTGAGACTGGGGACAAATAGTTACCAGTCTTCCTCTGCAATTATTCTGCAGCTATTCTGCAGATATTGCGAGAGCGAGATTGCACCGGGCACATGGCCTGAAAATGCACCCCACCATGGAGTCCTGTGGACTCCATGAGGAGATACATGTGGTGGCAAGGAAGCGCTACCGCGAGTATCACTAGGGTAGTGCTTCATTCCGGGGTAAGGTGACGAGGGAGCACCTGCCCCAGAATCTAAAGCTAAAATGGGGACGCTAAGGGGAAACCTGCAATAAAGGTGGCACGATCCACTGCTTCTCCCGCTCGCGTGCAGAGTGAGACTGGGAACAAATAGCTTCCAGTCTCCCTCCGCGACTACTCAGCGACACTCTGCCATTTAGCGAGAGCGAGATCGCGCAGGGCTCGCAGCCCAGCAGCGGATTCATCCACGGAGTCATATGGACTCCAGGAGGTGATACTTGCGGCGGCATGGAAGTGCTACTGCGAGTATCACTGAGGTTTGCGCTGCGTTTCGGGGCAGGCTGCTGATTTAGCGCCTGTCCCAGAATATGGTGCTTAAATGGGGACATTACAGGTTTTCCCCATTAGTGTCCCCATTTTAGCGCCAAGTAGGGAATAGGACCCTGTGTGATATTTATAGGGTTTTTTGCCATTTTCTGTTCTGAAAGCTATTTAAGTTATCTTGCAAGCACTTTATCTGATTCAGTTATTGTAACGGTTACAATTTTGATGCCAGATTTGTGTAGAAATTGTGAATTTTTTTTTTTTTAAATTTCAATGTACATAATATTGGCTATCGCCCTGAAAGGTAAATGATAATCGTGTCAGCTCTGGAGAAATGATATCGGTCTATCCCTAGAACCCAGGGTGAGCTTTGGAGAATATTTCACGCTTGACTATTATCACCTTCAGTATCTAACAGAGCGTAAATTTTAACTGCGATGAACACATGGAAAGACCATTAAACGAGTGTCATGGGAATGGACCATGATGTCATTTCATCTACGTTGCATGTCAATATTTTATAAATTCCTTGTAGGACTTAATTATCATTTTGCATAAAGGAACCGGTGAATCGGGTTTTCCATCTCCTCTAGAAAACATTTGTTGGTTTGCTTACTAGGAAACATGAATAAGTAGAGACTAAGGAATCGCTCCTTATTCTTCGACTCCCTCTAGATTTGCAACTCCTGTACCAAGTATACAATGTATATGAAGTGTGAAGCTGCAGTAGACATGTGGTAGAAGCCGAGTTTCGGCTTGGCTGGGAATGGGATGGGTCCGTGGTAGAAAGTGGAACCAAATGAAATGCCTGGTAACAATCAAGACTTGCATTACCTGAAATGATACATTCCTTTTAGGTATGTATTACCTGAATTTTTACAAAGTATTTTACCAGGAAGGATACATTGAGATTTCTCTCATTTTCAAGTATGTCCTGGGTGGCGAGTCTGTACCGTTAGATGTCTTGCCCAAGGAGACTTACTGTAGAGGTGCTCTTGCCGGGACCGAACCTGTGTCTCCATGGTTATAGAGCAGTGATGTTACCTCTACTCCATCCAGCCGGTACAGTATTTACCTGAATTTCCCTGGACTACAGTAGCCGGATTTGACCTAGAATATGTCACGAATGTGTATAGGGATAAGTCATTTTTGGATTCTTTAGAACAATCTAAGAGGCATCTTCATATATCTCAGGTAGCCCCAACAGGCCAGGTTTTTGAGGGTCACCTTTGGGAAATACAGACTGAATCCTGCAATCACTGAGCAGCAAATCCGATCACCTGTGCTGTGCTTCATATATCCTGCAAACCTGGCCTGTTTAGGGGGACCTGAGGACCATGTTTGGGGACCACTGTCATGTACAATAAAAACAACAGGAGTGTGTATTCACAATAAAAACACAATGTTCAGATGCATTTTCCCCGAATGTGACTACACATACAGTACATAAATATACAAGTGGGTATTGTTGCGTATATATATATATATATATACACTATATTGTCAAAAGTATTCGCTCACCCATCCAAATCAGCAGCTGGGCAGGTGAGCGAATACTTTTGGCAATATAGTGTATATATCCACTTGTTGTATAAAAGGCTCCTTTACCAATGTAATAGCATCTCAGACCCTGAAAGTTGTTTGTTTTTTATACATTACAATAAACTGTATTTGTAAAAATAATTATTTCCTTTTTTTCATCAAAAGACGGAAAGCGGCTATTTGTAATATCCACTGGTTAAAACGATATGCTGCTAACGCGTCCAAGCCCGGCAACATGCAATCCCCCAGCCTCATCGCCTGCCAAGCTTGTTGTAAATGAAGTAACAAAGAAGTCGGTTTGTTGCAGGTCTCTAAACAACGTGTAAAAAAAGAAATGTTCATAAAACTAAAGCACTTTGGCAAATAAATGATATATCTGTGAAAGGAGTCAGAGTGTCAATGTATAAATCCACCGAGAAACACATAAACTAATTATAATTGTGACGGCTTGGAAGGGGCTGATAATATCTAAATATGTCCTTTACTATAATCCACAGTATATCTTTACAGCAAATGATCCCACTGATTATTATGCTCAAAATGTGACACTGGGTCAACACAGTCAGGGTAATTCAAAGAGAATCGAAAAGTCACCGCACGTTCGGTGACTTTTCGTTCTCCTCAATTGGGCACGATTTGGCGATCCCATTTCGGCGACCCTGCGGTTTATTCAGCAAGCACCACAGGGTCCCCGAATTGCAGGGAAATGTCACCTCAAACCTGCCGAAAACTCACTGCAAAACCCGGCGAACGCACACCGAAAACCCGCAAAAACATCTGGATTAACCCGCCGAACACGCCGGAAAACCCCGAGCAGGAGCCGATCACACGCAGTGCAGGCACCGGAAAAACCTGACACTGCAGACGAATGAAGTGAAAAAAATAAAACAGTTTGCTTGAATGTTTGAAAATAGGGATGAGCAGAACACCCCCGTGTTCGGTTCGCATTCGAACTCGAACAATTTCAAATGTTTGAGTTCGAACGTGAACACAATCCGAACTCAATGCAAGTCAATGAGACCCGAATGTTCGGTTTTTAGAGTGCCCTCCGAGAGGGCATATATGCTAGATATTTGCCATAAAAGGTGTATGGGGGTCCGGGTAGTGCCCTGGGGGACAGGAAACAAGGACAAAAAGTTAGAAAAAAAACGGTTTTAAAGGAGCAGTGAGTTTTCCATGAAATAAGGGTTAAAAATAAAAACGAAAAATTCCTTCAAATATCGTGCCTAGGAGGTCCCCATAACCTGCCCGTGAAGTGGCGGATTTCTAGGATATATAGAAACATTTAAAAACAAAAACAATGACATTTCAAATGGTGGTAAATGGTTTTCCTTTAATCTATTCATAAACAACTGCTTGGGGCGGCAGCCTGTATGAAAAGAGGAGACATTTTAGGACACGCAGAACAAGTTTAGTGATTTTTTGGCTAAATTATGGTGAAACTTATGCAGACTTTGGATGAAAGCAACAATAGGTGCTTTAAAATTGGGCCTTTAGTGTCGGCAACAGTGCCGTCACACTGTAACCCCTCTGTGGTATTGTGGAAAAGTGCAGTGGTGGAGATTTTGGGAATGCAGAATCCCTGATCTATTCACTTATGTCAGCATTAGGGGGTTTGATAACTGCTGATCCAGGACTGATTCATTTTTATAAATGTCAGCCGGTCTACAGAGTCGGTGGACAGACGCACTCTTTTGTCTCTGACAAAACCTCCAACGGCACTGAACGTCCTTTCAGAAAGCACACTGGATGAAGGGCAACAGATTCAAATTTGCTGAACTGTGGTATAACTCACTGATACACACTGATAACAGGCTGTGCCAAGACAGATTCAAATTTGCTGAACTCTGGTAGAACTCACTGATAGCCTGGCCGTGCCAAGACAGGTTCAAATGTGCTGAACTCTGGTAGAACTTTCTGATACACACTGTCCCGGATAGCCTGGCAGTGCCAAGACAGATTCAAATTCCCAGAAATCTCCTACAACATCACTGATACACCCTGACAGAACAATCTCCTCTCCTCTCTGATTCACTCCTGCAAACGGACACGCTGGGGCTGCAGGCAGGGAAGCCTTATATAGTGTGCTGCGGGACTTAGCTCTGTGAGCCCATGATTGGGCAAAATTTGCCCAATCAGGACTCTGAGCCGTGATTGGCATAGTCTTGCACCTGACATGTGGTCAGGTGCAAGGCTGTAGCCAATTACAAACTTCAGGCCAGTGGAAAAGTGCATTGTGGTGCATTGTGGGCGAACATGCGGCGAACACGCGGAAATGTTTGGAGTGCGACGAACGGGCGATGTTCGAATCGAACTCCGAACTGATCGAAACGCTGTTTACAAACAAACTACTGAGCGAAAATGTCTGAAATTTACATATAAAATCCAATGAATGATAATAAAAAGGGCTGTTACAGAAAAAAAAAACGTTTAAAAAAAAAAATCTGAAAAATGCTTAAAATATCCCAAAAAATCTATAAATAAAGAGACTTTTTACTGCAGAATATTATAATCAATGGTTTATTAGATATTGGATTAGAACAGGAATATTTTTAACATTGAAGCATATGGGATTCGCCTGAATAAACCTGTCAAATGAAACCACCGAAAAGCAGGGCAATTCGGCAACTTTTCACTGCTGGTTTTTGTTCTCTGAATAGCCGAAGCATTGCTTCTCTATGGGGATTTCACTGCCCTCGAACAGGCACCGAACAGGCACCGTATGTGCAGGCAATTCGCCAGGATTTGGCGAATTGTCTGCTCTCTGGATAGCCGAATGGCCAAGAAAGGTAACCGTACGCTGAATTTCAGCGTTTGGTTACCTTTCGGCAGCCATTCGGATCCTTTGAATAATCCTGAGTTTTTTTATTAATTGACATAGAATATTGCATAGCGAGCAAAACACCTTTCTACTAGATATCATCCGGAAAAAGCATGGCGGCACTCCGGCTTTAAAACTGAATACTTTATTGTTCCATTTCAAAGACTCTAAGGGTTGACTAGAGATGTACAGGGCGAAAAAAATTGTTTTGTTTTGTTTACGGAAATAATTTTGGATGAAATAAAATACATTTCTCTGCCTTTCGTTTTATGAAATCCGTTCTGATCGTTCCGTTATTTGTTTTCGGATTTTTTCGTTATATCGATTCTGAGCGTTAGAATATATCTTTTTGTTTTGGATTTTTCGGAATTGCCAAATCTATTATGCTGTTGATTTTTTTGCAACAAATTAACAACGTAGCAGTAACACATGCTATATATTATTTTTTTTTGAGAAAGGATTTTACCAGGAAGGATACATTGAGATTTCTCTCGTTTTCAAGTATGTCCTGGGTGGCGAGTATGTACCGTTAGGTGTCTTGCCAAGGACACTTACTGGATGCTGACATGAAAACAAATATGAAGCAAGCGGCATCCAAGACGTCTCCGAAATGAGGACAGACACACAGACAAACAAATAAACATGAACTGACAAAGATAGATATATAGACAGATAATAAAAACAGACAGTGATAGTTTGACAGGTAGATAGATAAGTAAATAGAGAGAGAACGATAGACAGGGTTATTCAGAGAGAACCGACCTGGCCCTGAAATTGCGCCGAACAGTGAATTTCCCCGTACGGTGACATTTCGTGGCCATTCGGCTACTCAGAAAGCAGGCAGTTCGCCGAATTTTGGCGAATTACCAGCAAAATAGTTACAGTGCCTATCCGACGGCAGTGAAATCCCCCATAGAGAAGCCATGGTTAACCTACTCAGAAAACACTGAAAAACAGTGAAATGACAGTAAAGTGCCCTGATGTTCAGTGGTTTATTCGGCAGGTTTAATCAGACGAATACCATAGGTTTCAATGTTAAAAATATTCCTGTTTTTATTAAATATCTATTAAACAGTTTATTATTTTAATCTGCAGCAAAAAAGTCTTTTTCGGATTCTTTCTGCAAAAATTTTTTCCCCATTTTTATTTTTTAAATAGTGTTTTTTTCTGTAACAGACATTTTTATTATTAATCATAGGACCTTATATGTTAATTCCAGACATTTACGTCCAGTAGTGTTTTTGCAAACAGCGTTTCAAATTTGACACTTTCAATGTTTATTTTTTTTGGGGGGGGTTTACCCCGTTCGACGGCTTGTCGGCTTTTTCCGGCGGCTGGTTGGCACTGTGTTCAGCGGATCATCGGCTTTTTCTGGACGTGTTTCGGATCTGAAAATTTCTGAGGGTTCTGGCAACGAATCGAATTTCGGTAGTTTTGCGGCGTCTTTTTTTTTTTTTTAAATTGGCGGTTTTGGGGCCGCATTTCTCTGCACTTCGGGGATCTTGCGGTGAATGCTGAATTCACCACAGGGTCGGGGAATTTGATTCCCCGAAGTGCGGAGAACGAGAGAGCACGGAAATGTCGGTGACATTTCTGTACTCTCTAAGGCTGGGGTCAGACCAGCGCACTTTTAACGTGCGTTCTGGCGCACATAATTACGGCCGCACTAGCAGCAGATGACGGGCAATGACGGCCAATATACGATGTACGGCCGCACAAAAGACCGGCCGTGCAACGCAAGTGGAATTTGAATGCATTTTTTTGAGAACGCTGAACCGCTAGTACTGACGTACTGAGTGCGCAGCTGCGGCATAGCGGCGTGTTTGCGTGATTAGGAGATGTCAGACGCTGCTAATGTCCAGCCTACATAACGTCCAGACGCAAAAAGAGTTTTATTGACGATCCGTACAAAATCACGCCCGAAAATGCGCGTCGTCTGACCGTTTTTTTGCATTCCGTGAAAAAATACGTCAATGCGTTCGGACGCACTTTTTCACGTTCGCGGGGAAAAATGCTTTCGTCTGACCCTAGCCTAAAAAACCCCTAGAGAAAAATAGATGCTGATAGATAAACAAACAAATATACATAAACAGACAGAGACAGACAAATAGATAGAAAGAAATGGGCAGAGCTAGAGAGTTAGAGACTGATATGTAGATAGATAGAGAAGTAATTACGAGTAACGGAATAAATCGATTTGTTATGTATCCCTTCATATCGTTTTGTTATTTTGTTATGTTTTTTGATTCTTAGGTTTTTCGGATCCTGTTGATTCGTATTTTCGAATCTTTTGAAAATAACAAATACAGGGTTATTCAAAGAGATTTGAAAAGTCACCGCACGTTCGGTGACTTTTCGTTATCTTCAATTCGGTTCCTTTGCCGATCCCATTTCGGTGACCCTGCGGTGTATGCAGCAAACACCACAGGGTCCCCGAATTGCAGGGAAAAGCTGCCGCAAACCCTCAAACGAACCAAAAAACCCAGCGAATGCACGCCGAAAACCCTCAAAAACATCTGGATTAACCTGCCGAAAACCACGGAAAAACCCGAGCAGGAGCCGATCGCAGCAGCCGGAAAAAGCCGAGACCGCAGAAGAGGCAGTGAATAAATTAGCAAAACAGTTTGTATGAATGATTGAAGAGTGAAACACTGTTTGCAAAGAAACTACTGAGAGAAAATGTCTGAAATTTACATATGAGGTCCAGGGAATGATAATAAAGAGGGCTGTTACAGAAAAAATAAGTTAACTTAAAAAAAAAAAAAAAAATCGGACTTTTTAAAAAAAAAATTAAGAAAAATACTTAAAATATTCAACTAAATCTATAAATAAAAAGACTCTTTACTGGAGAATTTTATAATGAACGGTTTATTAGATATTGAATTAAAAGGGGAATATTTTTAACATTGAAGACTATGGGATTCGCCTGAATAAACTTGCCGAATTAAACCACCGAATGACAGGGCATTAGGGGAACCTTTCACTGCTGGTTTGTGTTCTCTGAATAGCCGAAGCAGTGCTTTTTCATGGGGATTTCACTGCCCTCGAACAGACACCGAACAGGCACCGTATGTGCAGGCAATTTGCTAGGATCTGGTGTATTGCCTGCTCTCTGGATAGCCGAATGGTCAGGAAAGGTAACCAAACGCTGATTTTCAGCGTTCGTTTACCTTTCTCAAGCAATTCGGATCTCTTTGAATAACCCTGATAGGAATTGAAATGAATTGTAACGTTATAATAGATTATCAGGGTTATTCAGAGAGCGGTGAAAAGCAGGAGAATGACTGGAGAATGAAAAATTCTAGGTCAAAATAGCCAAACCAGAAAAATTCTCCCTTTCATCTCACTTTCCAAATCGGTTATTTTGACCTAGAATTTGTCATTCTCCAGTCATTCTCCTGCTTTTCACCGCTCTCTGAATAACCCCGTATATATTTTTATTTAATGATCATTTTAACTTAACTCTTTGTGGTGATGAGTTCTGGAACTATTAACTCTCGGTATTCTTCTGACACATTCTATCTTTGTGCGTCAAAGGTTCCATGGACAGCGTTCTGCTGTGTGAATTAGCATTACGTCACAGAGCATTTGATCCAGCCACAGAAAGCTTGTAGGTGTCCATGAGTATTTTATATCCAGGAAGCACTAATTATTGCTCATTATATGCTGTCACTGCCCTGCTAGGATACTGTAATCCATTGACGCAGTGCGGGCGAGGATTCGATATCTAACATACTGTACAGTATGTGGTGATGGAAAGGTCAGAGGCCCCCAGAGAATCAATAAATCTTTACTGAGACATGAGACAAAAGCAAACGCAGCTGAATACTAAGCTTGAGATCCTGAAACGCATCACGTTTTATCTACCTAGATGTAACCAAGTTACGCAGTTTCCTTCCCGCCGTACAATGTAACGAAACAACCAAAAGCTAGCGATTAAAACAAATAAAACCCAACGATAAGGTCACGATTCCTCAGTCCATTACCTCCATAATTCCTGAATTTGAAGCCACCTTTCAAGTTTTATCAACGCAGCTGAGACAATTCCGTCATCTTCATTTATTATGCTCTCCCTAAGTGCTTTTAAGAACCAAATAAATCTGTTTTCCTAGAGATCTGGTCGTCCAGCGTACCGTGTCATTAAAGAAACCGCCTGACTAATGGCGATGTAATGTTCTCTCTGGATGACTCACTGCAGAGCCACGCGCAGGTAAAACAATATTACGTTACCAGGTTGCCTTTAATCTACGAGCGGATCTGCTCTGCTGTATGGATTAATATTAATTACACATCTGTTAAAG
This sequence comes from Leptobrachium leishanense, assembly GCA_009667805.1. Taxonomy (NCBI): domain Eukaryota; kingdom Metazoa; phylum Chordata; class Amphibia; order Anura; family Megophryidae; genus Leptobrachium; species Leptobrachium leishanense. The sequence goes on from CM019067.1 coordinate 307,750,461, forward strand.
TAGCTTCATCTTTGGAATCTGGAAAGAAAGATTTCCAGCCGCGAGCGATACGTAGAACCACGCGTAGATCCATTTCCTAATGCAAAAGGAAAACGGTATATGTATTTTTTTATTCTTTCATTCTAAGGCCAAAACCCAGCAGGATTTTGTCTCTGCTGCCACTGATTGGAGATACATTTGGACAAATAAAAAATGTAATATGTTGGTGTTAAAGGGATACTCCAGGCAATATGACCACCTCAGCTTTTTAAGGTGGTCATATTGCCTGAAGTATCCCATTTTTTTCCCCAGCCTTCTACCTTTTCCCGATCGGCTGATATTGCTGAGAGAAGCGGTGCACTTTACTACGCCCTCCCAGCTGTCAATCAGCCGATCGAGTTTCAAGGTCCCGCGTTTTGGAACTCTCGGCAAAGCTGGGACGTCATCGCGCTAGAAGCGCGATGACGTCCCATCACTCCGGCAGAGTCGTGAGAACGCGCAGGAGAAGGAACCGCTGCCTCCACCTCCTTCTCCGCCTAGGAGTTTTTAGACGAGCCAGTCGTCAGGGGGCATTCCCGGAAGCTTGGCCGACATCCAAGATGTCGGCCAGCTCCGGGAGAGGATCAAGATTCGGTGCTTTTCGGCGCCGAATCATGATCCTGCACCCAAGGGATTAAAGGCAGGCACGGTTTGGAAGGGCAGGCTGTGCCCTTCCAAACCGTGCCTGCCTTCAGCCATGGCCCCCAGCGATCGGGAGGGAGAGAGGTCCGAAGGACCTCCCCCCCTCCCTTTCAGGCACCTCCTCTGCACTCGCAGGTGGGGGCGCCTGAAATAGAGGTCATTGCGGCGGCGCAATGACATCTATCTTCCCCCCCAGGGTCCCGGAGTGCCAGGCTGACATGCTAGATGTCAGCCCGCACCGGGGGGGGGCCAGCAATCAGCCAGAATCCCGGCTGATTGCTTCCTCCTGTGCTAGGATGCGCTCAGTGCGTCCGTAGCACAGGAGGTGCACTTGGCAGGACGCGCTGAGCGCGTCCTTAGCAGCCAAGTGGTTAAATGAACTATCAAATGGATATCAACCACTATTGAATTTGAAATCAATACGAAATGAAATTAGTTACGAAATTCCGAAAACTAAATTATTTGAAAATGTAACGAGACTAAACGAAACATATTTTTCAGTCATGCACATCCTTACTTGGCAGCAACATCAGGGCCTGATTAACATAGGGACTATTGCGGTAGCAGCTCCAGGCCCATGGCCCAAAATTGATCCAGCAGAAAGTTAACTTTATCCCAGCCAATAGCCACAAGCCTGTTGAGATTTGGAGTGGTGGGGTAGTGGTAAGAAGGAAGTCAGCTCAATGAGGCAGAGGAACATTGGAAGGTCAGAACTAATTGCAGAGGAACAGTAGAAGGTGAGAAGAATATGGCAAAGGTGCAATGTAGCTGAGACGGTTGTAAGATATACAATCAGCTCCAGGCCCATTCTGCCTTTAATCCAGCAGTGACCATCATAGCTATATTTAAGTAAAAACAAATAACAATGCTTTATATATAGATAAAGTTAGAAATGTTTATTTTGAGCTGAGATACTAAAGTAAGACCTTGGCTTTTTAATTTGTACCCAAAATAATTATCCGGCTCTGCATCAAAATCCGTCAGTGGTATCGTGGGCTAAATAATAAAATCAAGAGTTTTTCCTTTTAGTGTTTATCTTTATAGTTTGCCTCAGTAACAAAGTCTCTTCCTTACTCTCGCATTTTAATCATAGATAGCTGTTCACGACATAAACTCCGTGAGAGGTCTATTGCCTTTACTTGTCATCAAAAGGACCTCCTGTGTCTTGGTCAATTTGGCAATTCTTAGTAAATCTCCCCACTTGGATATAGGGGTTTGGAGTCTCGAAAAGGGAAAAGGATTTTGGGTCTCGCAACTAACATGTAGCCCAAGGTCTCTTAGAGGTTAGTGGTGGCCTAGCTCCAACCTGGAAAGTCCCTTCAATGCAACAGAGGTCGGGCACCTCTTATCCGGAATTCCAAAATCCAGAAGACTCCAAAAAAACGGAATTTTCAGAATCTTCCGATTTTTAGTATTTCCGGATTAAGAGCATTCTGGACAACTGCTGTTTCTTGGGAATCTGGCTCCGGAGCACTGCAACAGACCGCGGCCCACAATGGGAGCGTCTGGGCAGCCCCAGAGTGTGACATGTTGCTCGGAGTTACTCTGATTACCAACATCATATCCACGGAGTATCCCTTCACAGCGGTCCCAGCCTCTGTACATGCTGGGAGTTGCTGCAGGAAGGGGATTTTGGATCTCTGACGCAATCTCCTTCCTCTAAAACATTGGATTCTCCCAGAAGAATCTGAAATATGGAATGCTCGGGGTTCTGAGCATTCTGGATAAGGTGTGCTCCACCTGTGTTTAAAAGTCAGTTTTAAATCGACCTCATTCACATATACAGATTTAATCTCTTTCTCTATTTGACTGAACAAAACCAATCTGAAACTTACATTTTATGTCCTTAAAATCTTAAATAAAATTCGTTTTTCTCAGAACAGAAACTCGCTGTGTTATTACATTTGTCTTTGCCGAGCATTTGGTCTCCTAGATACACTAAAAGAAGACACTCTGAATGAATGACACATGAGGGGCCGCAGAGATACTTGGAAGACGGACCATGGCAGGTTGGCAGCGTTCCACTTCCTTCCGAAGCACTTTTCTAAATGATGTGCATCGCTTATTATGGCGGTGTTTAATTATCTTGCTTTTTTTTTATTGCTCCAGTAGCAAAAGCGCACCTGAGATGCATCGCTCTCTTCTGTATCGCGCCATGGTTTTCGCGTTCCACTTGGAAATCATAAATACAGACGTGCTCTCTCCCTCTCTTCCGAATTAATGGAGATATTGATCTAAGGAGCAGTTTAATATATTATGTTGTATGAAAAAAAAAATCAGTTGTACTTTGGAACAAATTACATCTCGACCTTTCAAGCCTCAACACAATGAATACATTACCCTCTCCTACCTTTCACCACGGCGAGGATGAAGTCGCCAATGACAAAAAGCAACCTACGGTGTCCCGATTGATAAATACCTTTTGCCAAACTATTGATTTCAGCAGAAATGCTCATATATTCCCATAAGCCACTAGCAAACAACAAGAGTATAGGAGTCATGCGTTAAGTACATCCTAACGCACCCATATTTGGTAGGCTTGTGCAACGATTTTTTTTTCGGTTCGATTCGATTTGATTTTTCGGATTTTCAAACTTTTCGATTCGGCTCGTTTCAACCGATTTCTGTTTCGATTCGGTTCGGCTCGACTCGTTTTTCGTGTACATTTCTTTTTCGGAATATCGACCATTTTTCGTATTTTCGTGTCACTTAGCTTGTTTTTTGTATCGACTTTTCGTGATTTCGGAAATTTTCGTTTTTCGGAATTGTAGATGTTTTCGTAATATCGACCATTTTTCGTATTTTTGTGTCACTTTGCTCGTTTTTTGTATCGAGTTTTCGTGATTTCGGAAATTTTCGTTTTTTCGGAACGTCTGTTCTCCTCGTTTCAAAGCAATAAATTTCGATTTGACACATTTCAAGTCCATTCGAAAATATTTCGTTTCGGCTCGGAAAACTTTTCGGATCTGCCATTTTCGGATCTAAAAATTTTCGGAAAATCGGCCGCATCCGAAAACACAAATCGGGAAATTTCGTGAAAATTCCGAAATTCCGAAACCCGAAACGCACATCCCTAATATTTGGCAGAACAGTCCTAATGTCAAGTACAAGTCTCCGTGTTTCCGAATTAATCTCAGGAGTCCTTTTTCTGTTGGCAAAAGGGAAAAATCCGCCCTGCACACAGGTTCATCGTAGAGTATGCAGCTAAGAGTATTCGACAGCTGCAACTGGTTTGGCCAAATAGCACTAGTTGACGTTGGATTGGGTAATCTCAAGAGATGTCAACAAATTCAACTGAAGATCCCTCTTTTACCTGATCAAGAAAAACCAGTCAAACCACTTCAAATGTTGCATCAACTGGGTAGAGCAGAGGCGACATCAGTGCTCTACAACCATGGAGATGCAGGTTCAAATCCCAGTCAGAACACCTCTCCAGTAAGAGACGGAAAAATGCATACTTGTCCACCACATAATGGGCACATAGTATTCCCCAGTGAACGTTATGTTAGCGTTCAGATGTACCGCCAGGATAAGTTGACTTTAACGCACGCCCCCATATTACCTTCCTGACGCTAGACCCGTAAGAAATCACTTAGCGCATCAGTGTTTTGCCTGAGCTTGCACGAGCTTACTGTCCTTTGCGCATCCTATACTTAACGTGGGGATTGCAATCAGTAATTAGCATTTTGATAAGGTATTATAAAGTGCTGGCGCTAATTACCGCAGGGATGCGCTGCAAGGCAAAATTTTTGTTACTCCTAAAATCTGGTGCTAAATGATTCTGCAAATGCAAAATCATTTCGCACGCCCTAAAATCCCCCCAATAAACCCGATACTCACATCTCATCCCAAAACAAGAACAGTGACTTGATCCGCCGCTTTTTGTCGCCGGGAGCAGAGTGAGACTGGGAACAAATACTTCCCAGTCTCCCTCTGCGATCACTCAGCGGCGCTGCGCAATCTCGCGAGAGCTATGGACTCCAGGAGGTGATACTCATGGCGGCGTGGAAGCGTTACCGCAAGTATCCCAGCAGTTAGGAGATTCATCTGAGACAATGTTTTGACTCAACCGACTCAAGTCTTAAGACTTGAGAAGGACTCGGTTCAGTCGACAAGTTGTCTCGGATGAATCTCCAATAAAGTTGTCCTACATCTGAAGAACAACTTGAGTGCTCGTGACTTCTTGTGACAATTACAACCGTGGAGAAGCAGAGTGCAACCTCACCAGCAAGTCCTACCGGCTGGGTGAAGTAGAGGCAACATCAATACTCTATAACAGTGGAGACTTTGGAGACACAGGTCTGATCCTGGCAAGAGCACCTCTCCAGTGAGTTTCCTTGGGCAAGGCACCTAACAGTACATACTCGCGACCCAGGACATACTTGAAAACGAGAGAAATCTCAATGTATCCTTCCTGGTAAAATACTTTCTCAAAAAAATAAGTCTCAGCTCTACAACCACGGTAAAGAAGTTTCAGATGCTGATCTTTATGCAGAAAGAGAGTGCCTTACCTGACCCGCTTTCCAGTTCTGCTTAATGTAGGAATGTCTTTCCCGTTACTCTTAGCCTATGTCCTACTTACCGGGTGTATTCTCACCGTAACCTCCCTTTTGAGAAATCGATCTCAATGCTTGTTATGGTTTATTGCTGTCTTGTATTAAACGGCATAACTTTAATCGTGTAGCTATTCTTCATGGCTATTTGGTGTATTCTGATTATAGTCTTCTGTATCCGCACCGAAAACATTAGCATTTTCATTAGCCTTCAGTAGAGCAATTTACATCTGCAGACTAATTTTTTTTGCTTACGATGACAAGACTCGGCGACCCCGCGGCCACTCATCATCATTCTGATTAGTGGGATGGACGTGGCGGTGGAAGATTTATTGACTTGGGCACCGCTGAGGTGAAGCAATCTGTGTTCAATACATAGTAACAGTTCAGACTCGGATTTCGTGTTACAAAAAATAAGGACTGATGATGGGAACTCACATTCAAGAGTTCTTGGCCGAAGTGACCAGTATCATTTGGAAAGAGCTATTATGATATGAATTATGTGAACATTTCTTTACTGAAGCTGAAACATGGAATAATTCAATCCTTACGGACTTGTGTGTCTAGAAAAGAGGCTGCAAAGGGATTTTGAACTTTTTCCCGTTCCATCTAATCTCTATGATCACACACATCCTTCAAAAGTCTAACAGGGTTTGCCAAAGAGATCCGAATGGCTGCCGAAAGGTAACCGAACGTTGAAATTCAGCATTCGGTTACCTTTCCTGGCCATTCGGCTATCCCGAGAGTAGGCAATTTGCCAAATTTTGGCGAATTGCCTGCACATACGGTGCCTGTTCGGTGCCTGTTCGAGGGCAGTGAAATCCCCATAGAGAAGCAATGCTTCGGCTATTCAGAGAGCAAAAACCAGCAGTGAAAAGTTGCCGAAGTGCCCTGCCATTCGGTTGCTTCGTTCGACAGGTTTATTCAGGTGAATCCCATATGTTTCAATGTTAAAAATATTCCCATTTCAATTCAATATCTAATAAACTGTTTATTATAATATTCTGCAGTAAAGAGTCTCTTTATTTTTTAGATTTTTTTTAGGATCTTTTAGGCATTTCTTGGAATTTTTTTGGAAACATTTTTTTCTGTTTTTTTTTTTTTAAATCGTTCTTTCTTTTTTCTGTAACAGCCCTTTTTATTATCATTCATTGGATTTTATATGTAAATTTCAGACATTTTCGGTCAGTAGTTTCTTTGCAAACAGCGTGTCACTTTCAAACTTTCAAGCGTACTGTTTTGTTTTTTTTGTCACTCCATTCGTCTGGTGTCGGGTTTTTCCAGCGGCTGCTCTGCGCTGTGATCGGCTCCTGCTCAGGTTTCTCCAGCGTCTTCGGCAGGGTTAATCTAGATGTTTTTGCGGGTTTCGGTGTGCATTCTCCTGGGTTTTGCGGTTGAGTGTTCGACGTGTTTTGCGGCGGCTTTTCCCTGTACTACGACGGCCCTGTGGTGCTTGCTGAATACACCGCAGGGTCGCCGAAATGGGATCGCCAAATCGCACCGAATTGAAGAGAACGAAAAGTCACCGAGCGTGCAGTGACTTTTCGATTCTCTTTGAATAACCCTGTAAAGGTTGGGAGAGATTAGGTAGCTGCTGAAAAAGGTTCTAGGTTTATCATCAGTCTAGAATCTATTCTCTTCTAATAAAGAATGAAAAAGAAACATCTCAGACTTCTCTTGTTTCTCACTAGCCCACCTGAATGTCTCCTTCTCTCTCCCCACCACATTTTCCTTCCTCCGACCCACAGTTTTTGATGTCCCTGACCGCATTTTTTATTATGGTTTATGGTACAGTTTACGTTTATCCAGTATTACATGTCTTGGTGACAAATCCCATTTGAATGGGAGTGGACGCTAGTCAAATTAAGTTGGTTGACGTCATTTGACGGAAGTCGGGAGTAATGGGCAAGACTCGACCTCTTCCTATGTTGTAGGATTAGTCATAAAACTAAGGATGTCTACATGCGACTTGTTGGTTGTTTGACTATAGATTCAGTGGATGATCAGCCTTATTCTGTAATGACATTCTTAGAAAGAAAGGGAGGAAGAAAGAAAAGCGAGAGAAAGTAGGAAAGAGAGAGAAAGCAAGGAAGGAAGGAAGGTAGGAAGAAAGAGAGAGGAGAGAAAGAGAGGGTGGAAGAAAGAGAGAAAGAAAGAAAGAAAGAAAGTAGGAGAGAAAGAAAGAGGGAGGAAGAAAGAAAAGCGAGAGAGAGAAAGTAGGAAAGAGAGAAAGAAAGCAAGAAAGAGAGAGGAGAGAAAGAGAGGGTGGAAGAAAGAGAAATAGAAAGAAAGTAGGAGAGAAAGAGAGAGAGAGGAAGAAAGAAAGAAAAAGAGCACTTCAGACTGGGTTTTTTGCCTTCTTTTGGATCAACGGCAGTGGGTGATGTGGGAGAGGATGAACCCCATGAACGCACATCTTTTTTTCGGCCTATGTAACTATGTAAAGAAAGGGAGGAAGAGAGAAAGCAGGATGAAGAAAGAGAGGGAGAAAGATAAAAGAGAGGGAGAAAGAAAAAGAGCGGAAGAACAAAAAAGAGAGGAAAAACGAAAAAGAGAGGAAGAAAGAAAGAAAAAAGTAGGAAAGAGAGAAAGTTCGAGAATTTATTCTTTCTTATCCTTGAAACTAAAAATGGCTTTAGTCTAGACTTCAGTTTCAGTTTATTGTAATTTTAAAATAAGACCAATACTTACAGGGTTATTCAAAGAGATCCGAAAAGCCACCGCACGTTCGTGACTTTTCGTTCCCCGCACTTCGGGGCAAGTCTGCAATTTCTAGTTCGTCGACCCTGTGGTGTATTCAACAAGCACTGCAGGGCCCCTGTAGTGCAGGGAATACTCGCCACAAACCTGCCGAACACTCGCCAAACACTCACCGAATACTCAACGAAAACCTGCAAAAACCAAGTTGAACACGCCGGAAAAATCCGAGCAGCCAGCGATCACAGCACAGAGCAGCCACCAGAAAAAGCCGACACGCAGACAAACGGGGTGAAAAAAACCCAAAAAACTGTTCGTTTGAAAGTTTGAAAATTGTAACGCTGTTTCAGAAAAACTACTGAACAAAAATGCCTGGAATTTACATATAAGATCCAATGAATGATAAAAAAAAGGTCTGTTACACAAAAATGAAAAAAACGATTTAAAAAAAACACCTGAATTTTATTTGACAAAAATATCCCAAAAAATGCCTAAAAGATCCTAAAAAAATCTAAAAGTGAAGAGACTTTTTACTGCAGAATAAAAATAATTAATGGTTTATTAGATATTGGATTAAAACGGGAATATTTTTAACATTGAAGCCTATGAGATTCGCCTGAATAAACCTGACGAATGAAACCACCCAACAGCAGGGCATTTCTCTGACTTTTCACTGCTGTTCGGTGTCTCTGAATAGACAAAGCATTGCTTCTCTATCGGGGATTTCACTGCCCTCGAATAGGCACCGAACAAACAGGCACTGTACATGCAGGCAATTCGCCAGAATTTGGCAAACTGCCTGCTCTCTAGCCAAATGGCTCCGAAATCTCACCGTACACTGAATTTCAGTTACAGAATCTGTTTATTAATCTGAAGTGCAGCCATTTGTATTCTTAGTTAAAGTTGCGTAGGTGTTATGTACACATTAAAAGAACTATGACGAAAGTCTTGTCTGTAAAAATATGCACATATTGAAAGCATTAACTTATGGTGATAAAGAAGGTAGAAGCTGAACTCAAAAGACAATCAAAGAAAAGAAAGCGGGTGCTCATGGAACCAGTGAGGCCAATGACAACATCATAGTAAAGCAAAAGAGGGTACCATGCACTCTACTTTGATGGGTGGCTTTTATTGCAGATGATACAATGTTTTGGTTTGCACAGCAACCTTTCATAAACACTTGAGAAAGGTCATTGCGCAGACTGAAACGTTGCGTCCTCCATAATAAAGCCACCCATCAATTTGGAGTTCCTAGTATCCTCTTTTAGTTAACTCATGGTGAAACCTTCAATACATAGCAAAAATTACAAGACTACTTTTGTGATTAGCAAACAGAAACTCGGACTACCACTGGAAGACAAATTGGAAATGGAAAGTGAATAATGACATAAGTCAGTTCTCTCAAATACCTAGGTATGTGGTTAGACCCAAATCTATCCTTTGGCCCCCACATCGAAAAACTCTCATCTAAACTTTACCCTAAACTAGGTGCCTGTACAGAAACAAATCCCGAAGTAAGAAAGCAGATTGTACAACAAATGCTTATGCCGGCTATTGAATACGCACCTTCAGAAACTTACTACATTGTATAACTCATTCTGCTGCTTTGTGCTACAATGTAACTACATGACCCACCATTGTGACATGTTAAAAGAACTAAACTGGCCGTCGCTGGAGTCTAAACGCACCCTTCACCTTTCCAACCTTGTATTTAAGAGCTTTTCTGGGAAGCTACCACCCTACCTGAATAGGCTGCTTCCCCCATCAGCTCCCTCATCCTATAACCTCCGATCCAGGACCTGCACCTTACTTGCAATACCACAATACAAAAAGAAAGTGGCTCGATCCTCATTTTCCTACAGAGCACCGCAAATATGGAATAACCTCCCAGACGCCATCAAATCTTCCCCCAGTCTAAAGTCACTTAAGAGATCCCTATTAACATACCTTGACACAATCCAAATGTATTACAACATTGGATATGGTCCCGCAGAGAACATTGACCTGAACTTACCACATCATGCCCGGCAATATTAAACTCCCTGCGACTTTGGCACGAATTGGCGATGAAGTGCGATCTGACGTCCCTCCCTTCCCCAATGTCCCCAATTTTCAGCACTAAGGACTTTACTCCTGGACTTATCAGTGACCCTTTTAAATATCTTTTGGACTCAGGTGTGTGCAGGCTTTATCATCTCTATCCAAAAGGAATTTTGCTACGGTTTCCTCCGGACTCAGGCCTCTCCTTTATACGGATCTTACAAGTAAAATCTAATGCAACCCCTCCTCACGTTAAGGCTGCAGCATTAGCAGAGATGTCCTCCTTTGAACGCCTTCGTAGAGATGAGATCCACCCACGAGGTCTTATATCCTCTTTGTATCAATTGCTCACTTCATTGTCAGATTGGAAGGATTTACCTTCTATTCAAGCCTGGGAGTCTGATATAGGTGAAACGTTGGACACAGAGGACTGGATGGATATCTGGGGAATGTCATGTTCGGTTTGTATCTGTACCTCACTGCAGGAGCAGGCAGTTAAAACTGTGATGCGCTGGTATATACAGTAACACCTACTCAATTAGCTCATATGAACCAGGATGTTCCGGATGTCTGCTGGCGGCTGTCAAATGCGGGGTTCATACTATCATATGTGGTGGACCTGCCCATTTAGGCTGCTGTCAGACGAGCGCAGTGTAAACGTCCGTTTTTGCGCACATAATAACGTCCATCGCAGCATAGAATAATTACCAATGGAGCCCCCCACACAAAGTGCGGGCGCACAACGCATGCGGCAAACGGACGCAAGTTAGGCAAGAACGTAAAACCGCTAGAACGGACTTGCGGAGTGCACTGCGTCTGCAACGTCCGCATAGCTTTGTATGTGAGTGATGAACATGGTCAGACGGACTGCATTTATACGCCCAGCATTTTTGACGGACACAATGGTTTTCATATTTAATTTATTTTCCCTCCTACATCCGTCAAAAATAACGTCAGTTAAAAAAACGTGCTGTGTGGCCACTACTGCGTACTGCACGGGCGCACAGTCCATACAACGTGCGCTCGTCTGACACCAGCCTTATTGTTAGATTTTGGTCCAAGATTCAGGACATGCTGTTTTCTGTATTGAATAAAACTTTACCTATGGACCCATGGGCTTTCCTTCTGTCCAGACCGGTCCCCGATCTTACTTTTTATGAAAACAGATTGATGGCCAAGATTACACTCGCAGCGCAGAGAGCGGTGGCTGAAATGTGGAGGCAACCTCGGCTGTCTTGTATAGCTAAAGTTTACATTAAGATTTGGGATACGAAAATAATGGATGAATTGATGGCCCTTGCATGGCACTCGTTACCATCCTATTATAAAACTTGGGGACCGTGACTGGACGCAGAATTGTGATGTCTCCATATATTACTTAGGAAGCTTATGATTTTTGGATATATATTAACATCTTCTATCATTTTCTCCTCCTTATCTTTGGCCTGGGCCGGGGCCTGCTGTTCTTTTTTTTATTTCTCTCTTTATTCATCCTACCCCGACTTTTTTTGTTATAAATTATGGATACTGATTTTTTGATGTTTGTGGCTGGGTTCATGTTCGTTACCCTATGTTGCAATTTAGTATCCAATAAAGTTTATTTAAAATATATATATAAATATATATATATATATACACCTTGACACAGAATGCACCTGTAAACATGTAACATAGTGACTATATACAGAATGCACCTGTAAACATGTAACATAGTGACTATATACAGAATGCACCTGTAAACATGTGACATAGTGACTATATACAGAATGCACCTGTAAACATATATACAGAATGCACCTGTAAACATGTAACACAGTGACTATATACAGAATGCACTTGTAAACATGTAACATAGTGACTATATACAGAATGCACCTGTAAACATGTAACAAAGTGACTATATACAGAATGCACCTGTAAACATGTAACACAGTGACTATATACAGAATGCACCTGTAAACATGTAACATACAGGGTTATTCAAAGAGATCAGAATTGCTTGAGAAAGGTAACCGAACGCTGAAAATCAGCGTTCGGTTACCTTTCCTGGCCATTCGGCTATCCAGAGAGTAGGTAATTCACCAAATCTTGGCGAATTGCCTGCTCATACGGTGCCTGTTCGGTGCCTGTTTGGTGCCTGTTCGAGGGCAGTGAAATCCCCATGAAAAAGCACTGCTTCAGCTATTCAGAGAACACAAACCAGCAGTGAAAGGTTCCCGAAATGCCCTGTCATTCGGTGGTTTCATGCGGCAAGTTAATTCAGGAGAATCCCATAGGCTTCAATGTTAAAAATATTCCCGTTTAAATTCAATATCTAATAAACCGTTCATTATAAAATTCTGCAGCAAAAAGTCTCTTTATTTATAGATTTTTTAGGATATTTTAAGCATTTTTCTGATTTATTTTTTTTAAAAGTCCGATTTTTTTCCTTTTTTTTTAACCCTTTCGCTGCTGAGGCATTTCACACCTCTGTGCTGAGGTCATTTTTACTGGTTTCGCTCATCATGTTTAACCGCGTTTTGTAGCCATATTTTGATATATGACCCAGACATATTATATATCATTCTTTCCGGCAGACTCCACAGATTTATAATATGTCATTATCATATGTATACGTTATGTCATGTCTGTATATTATAACAAAAAATGCAATAAAATTAGAATTTTCAATAATTTATTATGTGTAAAGTGTTTTTTTTCACATTTTAACATGCGATCGTTTGCGGTTATATTTTGTATGGGGTGCGCTTGTTAAAAAAATTAGAAATGGGGACTCGTTACATTTTTTTTGGGGGAAAATGTCGCTATTTTTAACAAACGCACCGCATACAAAAATCGTTAGTGCAGCATTATTGTTCACATTATAATTGAAATGGGAACAATATTGCTGCATTAACAAAACAAAAACAAAAAAAAACTTTTTTTTTTTTTTTTAGATTTTGTTTTAAATATATATATTTTTTTATTTTTAATTTTATTTATTTTTTACAACTTTTTTCATTATCATGTTTGATATCGTTGGAAAGGCCATGCTCTGGCCGATCCAACGATATCAAATATTAACCTCTAGCTGCCACGGATCGGGAGATAGGGGGTTCCAATGAACCCCCTATCTCCACCATTGGTGGCAGCTGGGGGTTAACTCCAGGACTGGCGTCATCGTGCTTTGCACGATGGCGCCAGTCCTCAGGGGGAGTTCCAAGATGTCGGCCAGCTCCGGGAAAGGATCACGAACCGGCGCTTTTCAGCGCCGATTCGTGATCCGGCTCCCCAGGGGTTAATGACAGCCACCGTTTGGAAGGGCAGGCTGTGCCCTTCCAAACGGTGCCTGGATTAACCCCCTGCTCCCCGGCGATTGGGAGGGAGAGTGGTCCGAAGGACCTCCCCCCCTCCCTTTCAGGCGCCTCCTCCGCACATGCGGGGGGGATGCCTGAATTAGATGTCATCGCGCCGCCGCGATGACATCTAATTGCTCCGCCGGGGTCCCGAGTGCTGGGCTGACATCCAAGATGTCAGCCCGCACCGGGGGGCGCAGCAATCCGCCGGAATCCGGCGGATTGCTGCCTCCTGTGCATGGACGCGCTCAGCGCGTCCATAGCACAGGAGAACCACTTGGCTGGACGCGCTGAACGCGTCCATAGCAGCCAAGTGGTTAAGTTTACTTATTTTTTCTGTAACAGCCCTCTTTATTATCATTCCCTGGACCTCATATGCAAATTTCAGACATTTTCACTCAGTAGTTTCTTTGCAAACAGTGTTTCACTTTTCACACATTCATACAAACTGTTTTCCTAATTTATTCACTGCCTCTTCTGCTGTGTCGAAGGCTGCGATTGGCTCCGGTTCGGGTTTTTCTGTGGTTTTCGGCAGGTTAATCCAGGTGTTTTTGAGGGTTTTCTGCATGCATTCGCTTGGTTTTGCCGTTAGTTTTCGTCAGGTTTGCGGCAGCTTTTCCCTGCAATTCGGGGACCCTGTGGTACTTGCTGAATACACCGCAGGGTCACCGAAATGGGATCGGCAAAACAAACCGAATTGAAGAGAACGAAAAGTCACTTTTCGAATCTCTTTGAATAACCCTGATAGTGACTATATACAGAATGCACCTGTAAACATGTAACATAGTGACTATATACAGAATGCACCTGTAAACATGTAACATAGTGACTATATACAGAATGCACCTGTAAACATGTAACAAAGTGACTATGTACAGAATGCACCTGTAAACATGTAACACAGTGACTATATACAGAATGCACCTGTAAACATGTAACACAGTGACTATATACAGAATGCACCTGTAAACATGTAACAAAGTGACTATATACAGAATGCACCTGTAAACATGTAACACAGTGACTATATACAGAATGCACCTGTAAACATGTAACATAGTGACTATATACAGAATGCACCTGTAAACATGTAACATAGTGACTATATACAGAATGCACCTGTAAACATGTAACAAAGTGACTATTTCCTACATATTTATTTTCTGTTAATCTGTATATTTGCGTTGTTTTTTTAATATCTTGTATTACTTTGTATTTCTGTAACTGTAACATTTTAATGTTCTTGAACCCAGGACATGCTGAAAACGAGAGAAATCTCAATGTATCCTTCCTGGTAAAATACTTTCTCCAAAAAAAATAATTCAGGAGAACCATTGAAACGGTCACATGTCTTGGAGATGACAGACTAACCTCCACTGCCATGGATTATGAATTATATGAACTACTTCCCCCATGGATATCTGAATATGACTGGATTTTCTGCCATAATTTATCTGCAAATTTGGACCAGTTTTGGCACACATCAACTTTATTTGTGGTGGAGTCTACAGAAAGTCCGAGCCTTTAAAGGAAACACATCACGGCCTGGTTCACCTTCTATGGAATTTCTCATCTTGGTGGATACATCATCAAGAAGATCATAAATGTCAATGTAGAATGTCACGTTTCACGAACCTCCACTTAACTCGGGTCGAACACTGGATGTAGTTGTTACAGAAGACTTCCAACAAGATGGAGGTTCTCCGATTTGGAAGGCTGTCAAGCCCCCTCCATACCCGGGTATCCTAAAAGAGGGAGTGGGGACACCTAGCAAGCCAAGACCAATTAATAAAGTTATTCAGGTCATGGTGGCTACTAGATTATTCCATTATATGGTCACCTCAGGCCACTGAAGTGAGATATAGTAATAATTTAATACATTACAGTAATACTAAGAATCTTATTTAATACATCGCACTAGAGGAACCTTTGTTCTCCGAGCTCGTTACTCGGTGTTTCCTTGGGAAATTTATGATAATCTCTCTGGATTTCCTCAACACGCCACCGGATCATTCTACGCACGTATCGCCTGCATTGGGTAATCAATAGCTACTGAATATTCAGTGAATAATTGCGTGGTCAAAAGCTCTTTGAACGCAGGTCCATTCAGCACACCATTCAACGTACCTGACAACGGGCGGAAGAAGGAACGAGCTACAATATATAATTGCGTTGTATCTAACTTGAACTGCTCTATTGATTGGATAATTATTTTTGTCTGAAAGCCTTCCAGATGAAAAGTGAAAACTCAACGTAAAAAAGAAAAGAACTACCGTCCTATGAAACAGCAGAAGTCTGGATAACAAACAAAAACTGCAAGTGACCCTAGGATGTGATGTATTTATTTTTTCACTTTTAGTTCCATACAGAGTAATGCAATTTTACATAGATTAATGAACGATTCCACTTGACTTACCTTCCCTACAGTGCTAACATTGCTGCAATATTGAGGCATCACCATGCGTTTTCAGCCAGACTTACCACTTTAATACCTCCGACATGGGGCTTGATTTAATTCGGCCGAAATCGGGACCTTTTTACCCATGATTTTTGACCATTTTTTTTTATTCGGATTCACCGTAATTTCAATTAACGATTAAAAAAAATACAGTTGCAAGAAAATGTATGTGAACCCTTTGGGATTACGTGGAGTTTTGCATGAATTGGTCATAAAATGTGCTCTGATCTTCATCTAAGTCACAACAATTTGAAAAACACAGTCTGCTTAAAATAATACAACACAAAGATTATATGTTTTCATGTGTTTATTGAACATAACATGTAAACATTCACAGTGCAGGGTCGAAAAAGTATGTGAACCCCTAGCCTAATGACTTCTCCAAGAGCTAATTGGAGCTAGGAGTGAGCCAACCTTGAGTTCAATCAGTGTGATATTATTGGATGTGTTGCTGAAAGCTGTCCTGCCCTTTAAAAACACACACCAGTTTTGGGTTTACTGGTTTCAAGAAGCAATGCCTGATGTGAACCATGCCTCGCAGAAAAGAGCTCTCAGAAGACCTACGATCAAGAATTGTTGACTTGCATGAAGCTGGAAAGGGTTACAAAAGTATCTCAAAGCCTTGATGTTCATGTGTCCACGGTAAGACAGACTGTCTACAAATGGAGAAAGTTCAGCACTCTTGCTACTCTCCCTGGGCGTGGTCGTCCTGTAAAGATGACTGCAAGAGCACAGCGCAGAATGCTTAATGAGGTAAAGAAGAATCCTAGAGTGTCAGCTAAAGACGTACAGAAATCTCTGGCACATGCTAACATTTTTGTTGACACATCTAAAATAAGGAAAACATTAAACAAGAATGGAGTACATGGGAGGACACCACGGAGGAAGCCATTGCTGTCCAGAAAGAATATTGCAGCACGTTTGAAGTTTGCAAAAGAGCACCTGGATGTTCCACAGCACTACTGGCAAAATATTCTGTGGACAGATGAAACCAAAATTGAGTTGTTTGGAAAAAACACACAACACTATGTGTGGAGAAAAAAAGGCACAGCACACCAACATCAAAACCTCATCCCCACTGTAAAACATGGCGGAGGGAGCATCATGGTTTGGGGCTGCATTGCTGCCTCAGGGCCTGGACGGATTGTTGTCATTGATGGAAAAATGAATTCCAGAGTTTATCAAGACATTTTGCAGGAAAACGTAAGACCATCTGTCCGCCAACTGAAGCTCCGCAGAGGATGGGTGATGCAACAGGACAATAACCCAAAGCATACAAGCAATTCAACAAAAGAATGGCTTCAACAAAACAAAATACGCCTTCTGGAGTGGCCCAGTCAGAGTCCTGACCTCAACCCAATTGAAATGCTGTGGCATGACCTTAAGAGAGCGATTCACACCAGACATCCCAAGAATATTGCTACACTGAAACAGTTTTGTGAAGAGGAGTCGTCCAAAATGACTCCAGATTGTTGTGCAGGTCTGATCTGCAACTACAGGAAACGTTTGGTTGAGGTTATTGCTGCCAAAGGAGGGTCAACCAGTTATTAAGTCCAAAGGTTCACATACTTTTTCCACCCTGCACTGTGAATGTTTACATGTTCTGTTCAATAAAAACATGAAAACATATACAGGGTTATTCAAAGAGACCCGAATGGCTGGAGAAAGGTAACCGAACGCTGAAAATCAATGTTCGGTTACCTTTCTTGGCCATTCGGCTATTCAGAGAGCAGGCAATACGCCAAATCCTGGCGAATTGCCTGCACATTCGGTGCCTGTTCGATGCCTGTTCAAGGGCAGTGAAATACCCATGAAAAAAGCAATGCTTCGGCTATTCAGAGAACACAAACCAGCAGTGAAAGGTTCCCGAAATGCCCTGCCATTTGGTGGTTTAATTCGCCAGGTTTATTCAGGAGAATCCCATAGGCTTCAATGTTAAAAATATTCCTGTTTTAATTCAATATCTAATAAAATATTGATTATAAAATTCTGCGGTAAAGAGTCTCTTTATTTATAGATTTTTTTGGATATTTTAAGCATTTTTCTGGATTTTTTTAAAAAGTCAGATTTTTTTTTTTAACTTTACTTATTTTTTCCGTAACAGCCCTTTTTATTATCATTCCCTGGACCTTATATGTAAATTTCAGACAATTTCGCTCAGCAGTTTCTTTGCAAACAGCGTTTCACTTTTCAATCATTCAAGCGAACGGTTTTTCTAATTTATTCACTGCCTTCTTCCGCGGTGTCGGCTTTTTCCGGCGGCTGCGATGAGTGTGATCGGCTCCTGCTCGGGTTTTTCCGGCATCTTCGACGGGTTAATCCAGATGTTTTTGCGGGTTTTCGGCATGCATTCGCCGGGTTTTCGGCAGCTTTTCCCTGCACTTCGACAGCCCTGTGGTGCTTGCTGATTACACCGCAGGGTCGCCGAAATGGGATCGCCAAATCAGCCCGAATTGAAGAGAACGAAAAGTCACCGAACATGCGGTGACTTTTCGAGTCTCTTTGAATAACCCTGACTATGTTTGTGTTGTAATATTTTAAGCAGACTGTTTTTCAAATTGTTGTGATTTAGATGAAGATCAGCGCACATTTTATGACCAATTCATGCAAAACTCCACGTAATCCCAAAGGGTTCACGTACTTTGTCTTGCAACTGTATATATATATGTATATATATATAAAATACACAAGACACAAGAAGGGCAGCTCTCAACCTTAACTACGCTTTCAGTGCGGGTGCATCTCAAGACAATATAATACAACAAACCAGAAAGAGAGCACACCAAACAACATGTTCAAACAGTACAGAAGAAACCACAACAGCAGCTAAATTCATTTAAACAGGAGATTTTACCAGGTTTAACCCTTTAACCCTTTCGCTGCTGAGGCTTTTCCCGCCCCTGTGCTGAGGTCATTTTTACCGGTTTTGCTCATCATGTTTAAACGTGTTTTAAAGGCTTATTTTAGTATATGACCCAGACATATTATATATCGTTCTTTCCGTCAGACTCGGTAGATTCATAATATGTCATTATTATATGTATACGTTATGTCATGTCTGTATATTATAACAAAAAATGCAATAAAATATGTATTTTCAATAATTTACAATGTGTAAAGTGTTTTTTTTCACACTTTAACATGCGAGCAATTGCGGTTATATTTTGTATGGGGTGCGCTTGTTAAAAAAATTAGAGATGGGGTCTCGTTACATTTTTTTTTGGGGAAAATTACACTATTTTTAACAAACGCACCGCATACAAAAATCGTTAGTGCAGCATCATTGTTCACATTATAATTGAAATGGGAACAATATTGCTGCATTAACAAAACAAAAAAAAGAAAAGAAAAGTGTTTATTTTTTTTTATAACTTTATTTTAAAAAAAAAAATGTATTTTTATTTTTCATTTTTTTTTTTTTTTTACAACATTTTTCACAGTAGTGTTTGGTATCTTTGGAACGGCCATGCTCTTTAACGGCAATGCTTTTTTTTTTTTTTTTCGGTTCGGTTCGATTTTTCGGATTTTCAAACTTTTCGATTCGGCTCGTTTCGACCGATTTCTGTTTCGATTCGGTTCGGCTCGACTCGTTTTTGTGTACATTTTTTTTTTCGGAATATCGACCATTTTTCGTATTTTCGTGTCACTTAGCTCGTTTTTTGTATCGACTTTTCGTGATTTCGGAAATTTTCGTTTTTTCGGGACGTCTGTTCTCCTCGTTTCAAAGCAATAAATTTCGATTTGACACATTTCAAGTCCATTCGAAAATTCCGAAAATATTTCGGCTCGGAAAACTTTTCGGATCTGCCATTTTCGGATCTAAAAATTTTCGGAAAAATCGGCCGCATCCGAAAACACGAATCGGGAAATTTCGTGGAAATTCCGAAACCCGAAACGCACATCCCTACTTTATACCCTCTGTGATCTGCATTTGCACTTTGTACTATATACTGTAATATGTATGGTACACGCAACTATCCTTTGACACTATTTGGGTTATATCACATAAGGAGTATATTTAAATTACTGCGCCACTAGGAACCCCATATTCTCTCCCTGATTCTATCCGCACATCCTCTCGAGAGCCTGTGCTACCTCCTAGTCGGCAGCACCAACTTAAAATCGACATATCTAGACACGAGCGCCTCCACCGAACCCCTCCACTTTCAGCTGGAAAGGATGCCTGAAATTAGGGACCAGCCCTAGGTGAGCGGGTGGATGGATGGGGAGGGTGGGTTGGGGCCACAGAGGGAAGGAATGGAGGTGACCCCTCCAATTTTAAGGTAATTTTTTGTCACCAAAATCTAGCGTTATACTCGAGTATCTAGTATTTATTTTTTTTGAAAATTGGCTTACTGATGTATTCCAAATGACTCGCTGAAGCCGAAATTACCATTAAATAGCATTGCCGCGAGTGCCAAATATTCTTTAATCGGAAATCGTAATACCAGCAAGCCCTTATTTAAATCTCACAGATTAAAAAATGTCCGCATTGCAGCCGAAAAATCGGAAGATTAGGGCTATCGGGCCAAATTAAATCAAGGCTTTAGTCTGTGTCAGTGCTGAAATAAATAATCCACTTTTCATATTCTGTTTACATGGAACATACTAAACCGAGTGGCAAGGAGCGGCAAGCTAACCTGTTTGTTTTTTAATTTTGTTTAATCAAGTCCAATATATGGAATTCAATCTGTGATGCTCTGATTTGTGATCTCCTGCATGAAGATTCTTAGGTTTACGTGCCTCCAGATGTGATTGACAGCTATATAAATGTCACTTTCTGCATCTGATTGCTGGATAACATGTCCGCAACCTCGTCATCCACCGAGCTAATCAAATAGCAGTTACACTGGCCGGCATCAGTAAAATCTAATTATCGGTAATATAGCGGATGAGTGCGACTCCCTTACCTACCTGACCGCTTCAATTCAGACATTTCTGATAAAGCGAATAGAAGGAAATTAGGTTTCTTCAAAACATTAATTAAAAGGTAATGTAAGGATGTTGGGCTCTATTAACTGCTTCGCACAAAAGCGTACGCACAGCGCAATTTTTTTCCGCGCAGCGTTAAACGTTAACGAGCGTAAATCAACGCTGGTATTAAAATCCGAGCGCATTTTTTCATCCGTCAAAAAATTACACGCAAAAGCACACGCGCATTAACGCTGCGCACAGAAATCGGTGGGCGGACTGTTTTTTGCACACGATTCAGCCAATCAGAATTAAGAACAACAATTGTCTCCCGTTCAGTTTTTGCTCCTGTCAAAATCAATCTGAGTATATATGCTGCAGCAATAATAAATACACGCACAAATTCTCCATTTTATTGTTTGGGTATGTGTAGAATGTGTAACTATACATTGTTGCATTTTTTTTTTTTGAGATGGTGTATTTGGGTTCGGCCAGAACGTTCAGATTTGCCGTTAACACCAGCTTTTCAAAGACGTTCAAATTATGCGTGCAAACGTTGTCCGTTAAATTTTGCGCATAGATTGTAATACCATCCGCGTACCAGCACACAAACGCATTTGTGCTCACAATGTTAAGTATAGGACGCGCAAAGTACATTACGCGCGCAAAGGGTTCGCGCAGGTTTACCCGCGTTAGACGTTAATGTGCATTTTTTGTGCGGACATTGTAATACGACGTTCTGCACAAAGGGTTTTTCCCCTCACGTTAATGTGTTTTTACGCACCGTTAATGTTTGAGCGAAGAAGTTAATAGAGCCCGTTGTTGGGAGGAAGAAATAAGGTGCGAATATATGTTCCCGTCAACTTTATGAAGAGGCTCACCACTACTAAGAGCGTATTATACACGTGTGGTGTTCTAATGTATCAACCCTTTGTAAAAACTGCAGGCGCAGGTTTTTCTCCATTGCGCCCCTGTTTTAGTGCGATTAATGTAATGTAGCCTTTATTCTATTCGCTAAGCTGCTGGGAACTTGCAGAAATTATCAGAACCCGATCCGATAATTCGCCACAAACCTGCCTAACACGTTTGGAAAAAGGTGATGATCCGTCAAAGACAGTGCCAACCAGACTCCGGAAAAAGCCGACGAGCCGAGTAATAAAATCAAAAAAATATAATGATTGAAAGTGTCAAATTTAAAACGCTGTTTGCAAAAAAACTACTGGACAAAAATGTCTGGAAATAAGATATCGGGTCCTATGCAAAATATTAAAAAGGTCTGTTAGAAAAAAAAAAAGAAAAACCCTATAAAAAAACTAAAAAAAAAAAAATTGGCAAAGAATGCAGAAAAATAAATAAAGAGACTTTTTGCGATAAATTAAAAGAATAAATGGTTTAATAGATATTGAATAAAAACGGGAATATTTTTAACATTGAAACCTATGGGATTCACCTGATTAAACATGCCGAATGAAACCACCGAACATAAGGTCATTTCACTGACATTTCTCTGCTGTTCAGTATTCTCTGAATAGATTAACCATTGTTTCGCTATGGAGGAGTTCACTGCTGCCGAACAGTACTGCATTTCGCTGGCAATTCGCCAAATTTTGGCAAACTGCCTGCTCTCTGAATAGCCGAATGGACACCAAATTGCACCATAAAGGGAAATTCCCTGTTTGGTGCAATTTCGGGGCCAGTTCGGCTCTCCCTGAATAACCCCTATAGTGTAGCAGGTCAGATCTTTTCAACTTACATTTTAACAGTTGAGGAGTCACTCACAATTTTTAGAGCCTTTTTATGAGCGGCTCATATTCTTATCTTATTCGATCCTTCCTTCTTTCAACATTAACTTTTGAGTCACAGGCTCCGTATAGACCGGAACATCGAAAAGGAAAACAAAGAGACAGCAAGAAGAATTCCGTCATTGTGTAATGACATCCACACAGGGTGTAGTGTGTAAAAAAAGCAGCTAGCCCTCTCTACTCACAATATTGAGAGCCCCAAATCCAAGCTCTTCTATCAGCACCTACAGGTTTTAATGGGAGACCCTATGAAACCCTCTTTGCACATCAAGCACCTGACATCCACTGGTCTATTACCTTTAGCTATTTGTTAACATACACACAAATAAAATATGTGTCACACAAAATTCAAATGAACAAAGGTAATAAAATCGAAAATAAAATCAATGAACTATAGCACCAACACAACTAAAAATATGTAGTAACACAACAAACATACGTCCTGTATCCCAGTAATTGCCTTTCATTGTCTGGCTCTGGTGGGCCTCATGTTGGTGTCCTCGTGGTTTCCTCTGGAATTTCTAGCTTTAGCACTTTTCGGCCAGCAGATGGACCTCTCTCCTCATAATGCATATGTGTAACGGTTGGCCCCTGCTTGGGCCATCGTGGTGGTTAGGAACAAGGAATGAAGCCCTTAAGGCAGGAGAGTTACTGACTGGACTCAAAGACAGACTGATTTCTCCAAAACCAGGAGCACCAAAAAACAGAACTGAATTGCCACTAAGCTCCGAAGGTTTCAAGACCGACAGACCACTTAGGACACGCTCAGAGACACAATGATATACCTGATAATCCGTGAATTGAGTAGGCTGCAGGGCAGTCAACAAAACAGACAGACTAAACTAAAGAGGTCCTTATAAGTGGCCTCTGAATATATACTAGACTAAGACAGACAAGGTACATAAAACATGAAACTTACAAGAATCGTCATACAGGCAGAGGTTGGCAACAGATCCGTATATACAGTACCAGGAGTGGGCAGAAGGGATAGTCAAGAAACACAGCCAAGGTCAGAACCAGAATACCTAGAGACAGAAATGCTTTTACAGCAACACATGAACATGAACATGAACCAGACAGAACCACCATGAAACTCCACAAACCGTCAATGAGGCTCTGTGCTGCTGGGATATAAATAGGGAGTGGGCCTGTGTAATTGGGCCATGTGACCCCAGACAGCACAGCCAGACACACCACAGGGGAAAAACAGACATGAAGGCCCTTCACCACCAGGGGGCGCAGCCAAAACGTAACATAACCCCCTCCTGTACGGGTGACCTCCCGGGCACCCAAAACAAAAACATGGCAGACGGCGTCACAAAATCAGAAACGACCATAATCACCAGAACCCATTTGGGTCCGAATCAGACTCAGTCGTCCGCATTCTCCAGGAAACGCCTCCGTCTATGAGGATTGCACCATCCAGGTGCCAGATATTCTTGGAGTGGTTAGGGTTGGTCACCATTTTTCATTGTCTCCTGGATCGAGACCTAGAAATGGTGACCACACCACATGACCTGACAGTGGTGGGGGCAGACTTTGGTTTCTCGGGCCCACAACTGGGTTTGGCCTCTATGGACCCGCTGTGAGATATGGTCACAGCGGTCTCATGACTCAAGAACTGAAGTATTGCTGACTCGAGGCGTGACCTGCGTTTTGCTGACAGCTCACCGGCTTCTGGCAAGACAGGCAGCTCGCCAGCATCACCTATGGCAGACGTAAAGGGCTTGTCGCCCAAACCAGACGTAAAGGGCTTGTCGCCCAAACCAGACGTAAAGGGCTTGTCGCCCAAACCAGACGTAAAGGGCTTGTCGCCTAAACCAGACGTTAAGGGCTTGTCGCCCAAACCAGACGTTAAGGGCTTGTCGCCCACAAGGGACAAAATAAGCATGTCGCTAGAAACAGGCATTAGGGGCACATCGCTCGAGTTATACATGAAGGGCTCAGCGCCCACACTTGGCAAGACAACGGTAGGAACAACACTGGACCCACTGTGGGACAAGGGCACAGTGGTCTCATGTGTTAATGTGGGCACATCGTGGTGGTTAGGAACAAGGAATGAAGCCCTTAAGTCAGGAGAGTTACTGACTGGACCCAAGGACAGACTGATTTCTCCAAAACCAGGAGCACCCAAAAACAGAACTGAAATGCCACTAAGCTCCGAAGGGTTCAAGAACGACAGACCACTTAGGACACGCTCAGAGACACAATGATACACCTGATAATCTGTGAATTGAGCCGGCTGCAGAGCAGTCAACAAAACAGACAGAAACACAATGATATACCTGACAATCCATGAATTGAGAAGGCTGCAGGGCAGTCAACAAAACAGACAGAAACACAATGATATACCTGACAATCCGTGAATTGAGAAGGCTGCAGGGCAGTCAACAAAACAGACAGACTAAACTAAAGAGGTCCTTATAATCGGCCTCTGAATATATACTAGACTAAGACAGACGAGGTACATAAAACATGAAACTTACAAGAATCGTCATACAGGCAGAGGTTGGCAACAGATCCGTATATACAGTACCAGGAGTGGGCAGAAGGGATAGTCAAGAAAGACAGCCAAGGTCAGAACCAGAATACCTAGAGACAGAAATGCTTTACAGCAACACATGAACATGAACATGAACATGAACCAGACAGAACCACCATGAAACTCCACAAACCGTCAATGAGGCTCTGTGCTGCTGGGATATAAATAGGGAGTGGGCCTGTGTAATTGGGCCATGTGACCCCAGACAGCACAGCCAGACACACCACAGGGGAAAAACAGACATGAAGGCCCTTCACCACCAGGGGGCGCAGCCAAAACGTAACAATATGTTGCACATATGCTGAAAGTATGGTTAATAATTCCAATATGCGAAGGGAGCGGGCTGGGTGAAACCAGAAGTGCTTTTATTTAAACGTTTTCTGCAATGACATAGAGCATGGCTTTCAGTTCTGGTAGGATTTGCACTTGAATAATTTGGTTCCTACCAGAAACGGAAGGTCTGCTCTTTGGTTCCTCCCTGCTAATGGAAACATCTTGCATGAACTCATGCTCATCATTCAGGCTTTTCACTCTGCTGCCATCTACTGGTGGTTTAATAGAAATGCCATTAGTTTACTTGATAATGTAACATTTTAATAGGGTACTTGGTTCATTTTAATGGGGTACCTTATTTTGACATACCTTACACATACAGTATGAAAATGTGCTGTAGGCATTCTATTTATTCTATATGACTTCTGTAAAATGGTTTTCCATAAAACCACTAGTTTTTCGAAGCCAGTTCTACAATGCTTTAAGGAATTGTCTGACTGCTTAACCTCTTTATCCTGAGCCTAAAATGAAGAGACAAGTGCTCCATGCATTTATGCC
This sequence comes from Leptobrachium leishanense, assembly GCA_009667805.1. Classification (NCBI taxonomy): domain Eukaryota; kingdom Metazoa; phylum Chordata; class Amphibia; order Anura; family Megophryidae; genus Leptobrachium; species Leptobrachium leishanense. Next base: position 307,776,290 of record CM019067.1, read on the forward strand.
TCAACGTTTACATGATAAAGGCACCATACGTGGTCAACGGCCAAAGTCACATAAGGCTGACTTTAGCAAACAGCACTTTGAATTCTACCAGCGGTGAAAGCTTTCAATTTATAACGTCTTTCAATGCTTTGTTCTATGGTAGAAATGTTGCCACCCATTGCTCTTAACTAGTTACTTATAAAACTGCGCTTGCTTTGTGTTTTTAGCATTTTTCTTCTGTGATTTTAAATTTCAAGGGCATATTACAGGTATGTGCAAGCTAAAGTTTTCATTCTCACTCCAGCATAATTTTGTCACTGCAACCTCAGACATGCTTGCAGATGGCGGCTGGTGATCGCTCCGAGCATACAAAATGTAGCCGTGTGGCCGTTAACATGCGATTCTAGTCTCTGGCTGTTATGGTAACAATTGCATCAATAATTTTGATGGAAATTTGATCAGCTGCAACCGTTTTTTTTGGTCTTTTTTGTGATTTTTTTTATGCTTTCCTGGAGCACCAGTATTAAATCAATATTATTTCCAGTATAATTCAATGCATGCCCACCAGTAATGGCCACAAACGCCAAATGCGCTGCATAGAAAGTAACGCATAGTGGATCAGATGTATGAGTATCGAATAAATTTAGACTTATCACATGGCAACAGGAGGGGTCATGTGCTAAAAAAAAAGACTTCCCAGTAAGATTTCAGATGAGCCCCCCAAACAACCACTGCAGTCACCCAGTTTTTGGGAGGGCTGATGGAAAAAGCACCGCGACCACCTGTTTAATGTTGCTTGTGGTACTTAAATGCTTAAATCAGGGTTTTTGCAGCACATAGAGCAGTGCAGCACGTTGTGTTTATATATGAGCAGCCCTGATTGGCTGCTCAGCAGGGCAGCTGGCCACCCTGCCACGCAAACACCGACGGGACATGCCCCTTTTGGGCCTGGCTAATAATATGGATTTTGTTGTCGCCACGCCCCTCCGCAGTCATGCCCCCATGTCACCCAATACTTGACTTGTTGAATTTGGCAAGTTTGATCATGATATATTTTATTTATTATATGTTTTAGCATGAAATCACTGCCCTTAATAAACAGGGAAAATGTTTAATATTCGGCATTGCTGCTATATTTTGCAATTATTGTTATCATCTGCATTTATATGGCGCCAAACGTTTCCGCAGCGCTTTAAAATAACCAATGGGACACGACGACACGTACAAAGTTAAGTCAAGACCAGAAGTGTCCAGCCTGCTTCATGTATGTAACATAACAAGAAAAAAGGTTGTCATTTGCGCTCATCCCTGTAGCTCCATGCAAAACAAAACACAATCAGAGGTTTTGGTTTACTTGAATGGCCATTAAAGTGCAAGCTCACCTGCCATGTCATGGCACCTCTTAGTCAGGTGGGTACTAACCTAATGAAACCAAGAGCTGCTTCTTAGGGATCCACATATTCTCATGCTGCTTCTCAGCCATGAAAGAGACTGATGGGTTTATAATTATACCCTCACCAGGAACAATTCCACTTTGGGATTAAAAAGAGAAACACGGAAAGGGGCAGCATCAATAAATGTCCTGGCTGGGGATACAACAAAATATACATATGTGCAGAAAAAACTACTTTGTGCCCATTCCCTATCAGGGCGGCTGCGCAGACCAAACGCATCCAACTTGCTTCATGTATAAAACATAACAATCCGGAGAGATTACCATACATTTCCCAAAGAAACACTTTCCGTGTTTTCTTTTTAATTCCAATGTGGAATTGTGCCTGGTGAGGGTATAAATATAAACCCACCAGTCTGTCTCTTGGCTGAGAAGCAGCATGAGGATATGCGGTTGTTTAGAAAGCAGCTTTTGGTTTCATTAGGTAGGACCCACCTAACCAGAGGTGCCGACGAGGCAGGTGGGTTTACACTTTAATGGCCATTCGAGTAAACTAAAACCTCTGATTGTGTTTTGTTTCGCATGGAGCCACAGGGGGTGAGAGCAAATGACAACCCTTTTTCTTGTTAAGATTTAAAGTATTGGTGAAGAAGTAGAAGTGACATCTATCATGATGTGGGGGTAGGTGAGGGGAGGGATAGGTTGGCATCAATGATATGGTACGCTAATCTGAAGAGATGGGTTTTAAGGGATTTCTTGAAGGCCTGAAGATTGGGGAGAGATAGGACGAGGTAGGTCATTACACAGGACCAGAGCTGCCATTGAGAAGTCTTGGAGGCGAGAGTTGGCGGTGCAGGTGGAAACAGGTGGCGGTCACCTGCTGACCGGCGTAATCTAGAAGGGATGTTCTTCTAGAGTAATGAGGACATGTAAGGAGGGGTCGTGCCTTTTGAGGGCTTTGAATGTGAGTGTCAGTATTTTAAATCAGATCCTGAAAGGTGCAGAAAGTCAATGGTGGGACCAGCAGAGGGGGGACATATGTGAGGAGCGATGAGTGAGAAATCTAAGCCTGGTAGCTGCATTCATTAGAGATTGCAAGGGAGCAATGCAAGTGTTGGGGGGACTATAAGGAGCGAGTTACAGCAATCGAGTCCTGATATAACCATTGAATGGACAATCCCCTTTGCGGTATCTTGCTTCAGAAAGGGGCGGTTACAGTCAATGTTTTTAAGTTGTTTAAACACAGGATTTGCGCACTGTCTGGATGTGGGGGGGGGGAGAGAATGTAAGGCCAGAGTCAAAATTAGAGCAAATGCTTAAAAACGTCGCTTACCCCAACGTTAAAAAAAAATCTGTTTTGGGTATATTCTTTAGTGACCTTCTTTGCACGGTCAATCCTGACTGTAAAATACGTGTATACATCTTGTGCAGGGCTTTAGTCCTGCAGGAACGCGTGGGAACGGAGTTCCCGCACTTCTCCCACAGTGGGAACGTTGCGGGAACGCATGTTCCCGCTGTGGGCCGATTTTGTTTATCGCTGGGGCTGCTAGCGGAATGCATTAACTGCATTCCGCTAGCTGCCTCCTCGATTGGCCCATGTTCCCTGAGCGCTTCCTGCCTGCTCCTCTCACGCAGCTGCCATCTTCAGCCTTGTGAAGGCTGTGACGCCCCCTACTGCCGAGATCTCGTGAGATCTCGCGTCACAGCCTTCAAGCCGGTCGCAGCGTGCAGGACCTCGAAGGACCACGCGGGAGAAGGTCTGTCTGGGTAAGTATAATCCCGGGCTCTGCTGCTGGTATACACAATTCTGGGCTCTGCTGCTGGTATACACAATTCTGGGCTCTGCTGCTGGTATACACAATTCTGGGCTCTGCTGGTATATAAATTCTGGGCTCTGCTGGTATATACATTCTGGGCTCTCCTGGTATATACATTCTGGGCTCTCCTGGTATATAAATTCTGGGCTCGGGGGCGTGTCCGGATGCTGGACCGAGTGGACGTGCGGCATAGGAGCTCCTGCGGCCGGGTAATATTACGGCTGTCTCTCTACCTTCTGGCCCCGGTCTGCGGCTCGGTCGGCAGCCAGAATCACTCTGCAGAGTGTCCTGCTTGAGGTGTGCCTCCCTTGACCACCCTGGGAGGTACTTTTTGCCCGGTTTCGGTGCCTGGCTGCATGCGTTTCTAGGCCGGTGGCCATTTTGATTGCGGCCTGTCTCTCAGCCTGTGGATTACTCCCTCATGGGGAAGAAGAGTAAGAAGCTGGACGGGGCAGAGGCAACTGATCAGCCCGACATTCGGCTGTCCTTAGGAGGCTCACAGACGGGTCAACATCGCCTGCAGCGCTCAGAGGCTCCGGAGCCGGCTGCATCACCCGTTGGCCTGACATGTCCAAGTCCAGTGGCGCCAGAGGTTCCGCACTCGCAACTATCTACCAAAGATGACATTCGGCAGCTGTATATGGATTTAAGAGCCCTGTGGCAGACTGACCTTGCTCAGGTTCGGGCTGAAATAGCGGCCATTTCTTCTACCTCGGCGTCCGTGGGGTCCCGCGTTTTGTGCTGGAGGAGAAGGGGTTGGCATCAGGGACCCGGCTGGAGGACCTCCAGAGGCAGGTGACAGCTTTATCGGCCACGATTGTGGATATGGAGACTAAACACTGACGTCGTAACCTCTGTCTTAGGGGGATCCCCGAGTCTGTCACTGATGCTGCGCTGATGCTTTGTGTCTCTGGCCTGGTGGTTATGCTACTGTGCTTGCCCCCGGATGCACCTGCCCCTGTTTTATCTGCTACGTATCTACTACGGCTCCCTGAGATGTAATTATTGTCACCACTGATGTCTCCGTTCCCACCAAGGTGCTCAAGAAGGCCGGGAATCTACCGGCAGTGGCCTACGGTGATCTGCGGATTTCGGTGTACCGGGACTTACTATTTCTTGCCCTAATGGCTCGCCAATGCTTCCGAGACGTGACGACCCTCATGAGAGCACGCGGCGTTCGATATCGTTGGGGGCCCTCGGGCTCATTGGTGGTGGCGCACGAAGGTCGTACACGCTCCGTGTCTTCCCCTGCTGAGGCCCGAGCTTTCCTGGATGCAGAGGTGCTGCCTCAAGCTGTCCAGGCCTCACCCTGCCATGTCGCTGAGGATGCGGGCCCCCCATGTCTGGATCCGGGCTGAGGATCCGAGGCTCATTAATTATATATATGTATTTTCTTTTATTTTCTCTTGTATGTTGCCTTACACCCCCCCTTTTTCCCCCACAATGAGTCACTCACTGAGGACATTTCTGGACTCTTGGTGTTCCTCATTTCCCCCCCCCTCGATGACTGAGACTCTGCGCCATTGTTTTTGTACTTTTTGCTGACTCCTACGGTGTACAGAGTATTTCTGATGTATTAGTGGATGCTGGGGACCTTCTTTCTTCCCTCCCCCTCCCGGTTGTTTTTTTAAAATTATTTATTTATTTATTATTTTATTGGCAGACCAGGACTTCCTTGAGGCGAGCCACTATGGCGACTTCCTTGGTTATGTCGGCCATAATTGGCCCTTAAGCCCTTGGCCGCGTGATATTTGTCCTCCATGGCCTCCTTGTCCTTGGACTTACTGGAGTGAGCCAGGAGTGTCACGTAGATGGCCTCTGCCATATCACCCACCATACCTCCCCCCCATGTTTTTTTTTTTGCTTCTACACCTTGTCCCCAATTCTCAGCTCAGTGTCTTGTATTCATACTGTGTACACCAGCTCTCTCTTCTTGTTGGCCCTGCGAGGCCGTTGTTTTCTGTTATACTGGAGGTTTTATGCTGCTGTCTTTTCAAAATAAAACTTTGAATATTAAAAAAAAAATCTGGGTTCTGCTGGTACATACATTCCTGGGCTCTGCTGGTATATACATTCTGGGCTCTGCTGGTATACAATTTATGGGCTCTGCTGGTACATATAATTCTGGGGTCTGTGCTGGATATATATAATTCAGAGGGGTCTAAGCCTGGTTACACATGATTCTCGGGGGGGGGTTGGTGTATATATACATCCTTTTTTTTTCTTCAGGTAATGGGGGGTTGTGGAATTCTTGGGTGAGTTCCCTCACTTTTTTCCCCAGGACTTGACCGATGATCTTGTGGAAGTTGTGCGGAAAGTACAATTGTTTTCTACAGTACTTGTTGTAGATTTGCATGGAATGATGACGACGCAACCCGTCTTGATTCCAACCATTCGCCAAAGTGCTTTTATGTGTAAGATACAATTATAGAACCACAAAAGCAGATAGATGACAGCCGGGCTGCAAATCCTCCAGCCGTGGCTGCACAAAGATAGAGCAGTGTATTAATAGTAAGCGGCGCTGAGTGTCAGATTCCTCAAAACCACTTGTCAACTCCTCAAAACGCAATCATCTCCCAGCCGAAGTGCGGGGGCAAAAAGACGGACAGATTGCACCTTTAACGTATGTGACGGTAAGCAAACGCCGCGCACACGAGATACAAAAACATAAATAAACGAAGGACCTGAATGATGTCTGTAAACTTCTCCCTTGCCAGATTTAGTGTCTGCACAGTATGTGAGATCCGGCCGGCCTGAGGGAGATCTCTCATTGGGACCATAATGATCCATCATGCTGAGATAAAATGGGATACACAACTTTAATGGGCTGTCAGCCAAAGGATGATATTTCAGGTTACATTAGCCATGGTAACCTTATTAAAGACCTAGTTAGGTTAAACATGTCATTTCTCTGACGCTGGTACTTTGTAATATATGTCACCAGCCATGAACAACTGAGTATAATTAATACAAAACATCCATGGAGAGACCCAGGTTTGCAGTAAACCCTATAGTTTCTTCCCCAAGACAGGATTTCTGGTATTTATACCTTGACTGACCAAAAGAATAACAGAGCATATGCATAGAGACCCCAAAAAACCCTCTCCCGTAGGCCCAAGATGTCCAGGTCTGACCCTGTGTCTCCTTGCTACTTTGTCTCAAAAAAGAATCAAAGCAGGTTCAGTGTCCTCAGCTCCTGCTGATGGCCATCCTCCTCCATATCCACAAGCTTTCAAACCGTCAGTCGTGAAGCTTCTCAATCAGAAGAATCTGATTAGCAGCGTGCATGATAGCCATGCCGGCGTCCATCATCCTTGGCACTTCACCATGTGAAGCATACCATTGGGCAAAGGGGTCATTCTTGAATCGTGTGAGGACAGCTACATCTTGTATATTGATGCATTGTGGCGGGAGAAAGAAGAGGACACACTGGGTGGACAAAAACAAATATTTTCTACCTTTTTTAATATACTAAACCCCTTCACTCCACACTTGTGCACTCCACAAGGCACCTTCTGGTGCCCCGATATCGAGTATAGACGATATGGGGCTCTATTAAATACTTCGCACAAACTTTAATGCGTGCGCAAAAACGCATTAACGCGAGGGGAAAAACCCTTTGCGCAGAACATCGTATTACAATGTCCGTGAAAAAATGTGCGCTAACGTCTAACGCGAGTGAACCTGCGCGAACCCTTTGAAATCGTAAAGTACTGCGCACATCCTATACTTAACATTGTGAGCGCAAATGCGTTTGTGCGCTGGTACGCGGATGGTATTACAATCTATGCGCAAATTTTAACGGACAAAGTTTGCGTGCATAATTTTAACGTCTTTCAAAAGCTGGTGGTAACAGCAAATCTGAACGTTCTGGCCGAAACCAAATACACCAGCACGAAAAAAAAATACAGTAAAGTATAGTTACACATTCTACACATACCCAAACAATAAAATGGAGAAGTTGTGCGTGTTTTTATTATTGCTGCAGCATATATACTCAGATTGATTTTGACAGGCGCAAAAACTTAACGGGAGACAATTGTGGTTCTTAATTCAGATTGGCTGAATCTCGTGAAAAAACAGTCCGCACACCGATTTCTGCGCGCAGCGTTAATGCGCGTGCGTTTTTGCGCGTCTTTTTTACACGCGTTATTTTTTGACAGATGAAAAAATGCGCTCGGACCGTAATACCAGCGTTAATTTACGCGCGTTAACATTTAACGCTGCGCACAAAACAAATAGCGCTGCGCGTGCACTTTTGTGCGAAGCAGTTAATAGAGCCCATGGTGTTCCACAAGAACAATGCAAAGGAACTTTATTTTTTTGCAAACTAAATTCGTGTGCACTTGGTCTTCAGAACATGTCCCTAATGTGTTAGCACTGTGTGCGTGATGCTTGAGGTGCTAGCACTCTTTTTTTAAACCAGGTGGGGATGTGTCTTAATGACATATCTCCATCTGATCCGACAAGGAGACCAGAACTGCAGTAACTCCTTTTAGCCAGCAGATGCCAGCAACATCTCCCGGCCAAATAGGTTATTACTGTAAGGAATACATTGGGAATATTCCCAAATATGTCTTACAATATAAATAATCATGACGTTCCAAATAAAACACTGGTTCCTGACAGTGTTTATTTGGAAAATCCTTTAGTAGTGATGGGTTAAACAAATCCAAGGAATTTTCCACTACTTGAGCCCAAGATAATTTATAGGGATGAATGATTGGATCGGACCAGCCCATTAGAACCTTCACTGCCTGGTAGCTTGGAGGAATTCCATTATAAAATGTAACTGATCATTAGGGAATCGGGCAGAGAGCAGGAACGAGAAAAAGAGAATATAATTAAGGATCTTAACTAGGACATTTCTTTGCATTCACAGCTTTTAGGTGCACATGGAGGCCTATTCTACATCCAATAATCATTCTGTTTGATGTAACCCTATCTCTGTTTATATAATTTATCTTTACTTCGTAAGTCAGGGCTGTAAAACCCCCGACCCCCCCCCCAGGTGTTGAGGCCTTCAATTCCCAGAATTCTTCCAATGTAATAGATGGTCGGGTGGGTAATCATGGGGGTTGTAGTTCAGAAACCTCTATGGGGTCGAAGTTTGGCAGCCCTGCTGTAAGTAGCTGTCATCCATCTCCCTGCCCTGGTCTCGTCGGCTTCCCCTGCCTTGGTCTCACCGACTCTCCTTGCGCCCTGGCCCTACTTGCTCCCTCTGCCCTGGTCTCGTCAGCTTCCCCTACCCTGGCCTTACCGGCTGCCCCTGTCCTGGCCTTATCAACTCCCCCTGTCCTAGCCTTACCTGCTCCCCCTGCCTTGGTCTCACCAGCTCTCCCTGCCCTGTCCCTACCTGCTCCCCCTGACCTGGTCTCGTCAGCTCCCCCTGCCCTGGCTTTACCAGCTGCCCCTGTCCTAGCCTTACCAACTTCCTGTTTGTCCTAGTCTTATCTGCTCCCCCTGCCCTGGTCTCACTGGCTCTCCCTGCCCTGGCCTTACCTGCTCCCCCTGCCCTGGTCTTGTCTGCTTCCCCTGCCCTGGTCTCACCGGCTCTTCCTGCCCTGGCCTTATCTGCTCACCCTTCCCTGGTCTCAGCGACTCTCCCTGCCCTGGCCTTACCAGCTCTCCCTGCCCTGGCCTTACCAGCTCCCCCTGCTCTGGTCTCACCAGCTCTCCCTGCCCTGGCCTTACCTGCTCCCCCTGCCCTCGTCTCACCGTCTCTCCCTGCCCTTACCAGGTCCCCCTGCTCTGGTCTCACCGGCTCCCCTTGTTCTGGTCTCGCCAGCTCCCCCTGCTCTGGTCTCGCCAGCTCTCCCTGCCCCGGCCTTACCTGCTCCCCCTGCTCTGGTCTCGCCGGCTCTCCCTGCCCTGATCAGCAGTCTATTTTTAATGATTGTACGCATTATTCAGGAATATATTATTATTTTTCTAAAATAAGCGCACTTTCCTTTGATATTCTGCAACTAGAATTATATTTCATATCACAATTTGCAGGTTTCTCCCCGCGTCTCATTAAAACCTTTATAACGATGAGCTCCATGACTCTACGGCGCAATTACCATCCAAATATTTCTCTTTCCTGTATTATTTTGCCCTTAGATTATATTGTTCTGTTTTAAAATAAATGAAAATAATACTGTTTTATAAGAGTCCATAATACTTCTCCTTTATGTCTCCCGCTGCCGGTGTTCACGGCTCAGATTAGCTCTGGCTCTGTCACAGCACTATACCTGTCAATGAAGATGTCACAGCGCTGTGAATCTCGTGTATTTATAGAGGCTGTAAAAGAAATATATACTGCGTATAGCATAGCTGGCGTCTGCGCGCTCGTAGTAACGAGAGCAGTGCGGCATACCGATGCGACTGCAAGGTGAGCAGGAGCCGCGATAAAACAAAGCGAGCTCTTAGCTTCACCGCGTAGACACGACCAGCACTTTGCACAACGCTCCGGCCTCTGTAGCAAAAGCAAATTACTTTCTTCCTGTCCACAAAAATGTGACGACTCGTGCACAGCAAAAATATTTGGTTTGTATGTCGAAAATTTCAGGCGATTCGACGCGTCGGAAAATCGTTTCATGCTTTGATTCAGATTCCTCGTAATTTCAGCCGTTACATTTGTTTCGGACGAAATGCAACAAGGTATGTAAGTCCGCTGGCAGCGCAATGGTTAATTTAGTGGTGCCTGCTAGTCAGGCACCACCATAAAAAGTTATGACAGAAAGATAAAAAATAAATAATTGCATATTTGGGTCAGAATGGACGTTATAACACCCAGGTCCTCGGCTTGGAATGGCATGTGTGGGGGCATGTCAACTAAACACTCGCTGCTACGGTTAAATACTTGGTGCTGCAGCAGAGAGTGGATTGCAGCGCCGCTGCTATGATAACCCTCCTCTACGACATCGGAATTTTCCAGATTCTGAAATCTCGAAGGATCTGAAATTCTTAATGGTCAGGGTCCCAAGCATTACGGATAAGGGGTGCCCAACCTGTGTATAAATATACATATAGAGAAACGAAAGCATCTGTGCAGTCATTCCCACCCATTCATGATGTCATATAATCAGGGTAATTGCTCACAGGATAATTTGTGGCAGTGGAAAAACTAGTAAGAGATTTGAATGTATGAGGAAACACAAACAATTGCTTCATTATGGGCACCTGCCACATTAGACCCCCCCAAAAAAAATTCCTCCTGATTATCATTGGGCAAATATCAAATATTCTGTGTTGGTAGTTGAATAAAATGTCACTCTTTTGTACAGGTTACAGATATATATATATATATACTAGTTGTTAAGCCTGCCCAGAGGGCAGTCTATTGTTGTTGTCGCCAGCTCAGAATTCAAGTCCACATAGTTTTTTTTCAATGTCCTATCCAAGAGTATCTCTCTATATAAATACATTTGTAACGCGTCCATCGCCATCCCATCCGCAACAGGAGGGCCGACTGAGCAGCTGTGATGGGTGCGCGCACAGCTGACAGCGCATTACAAAGGAATTTATATATTAGAGTAGGTTCCTCTTCCCTCTTAGATTGTAAGCTCACGGGAACCGGACCCTCAGATTGTAAACTCATGGGACCCCTCAGATTGTAAACTCGTGGGACCCCTTAGATTGTAAACTCATGTGGCCCCTTAGATTGTAAACTCATGTGGCCCCTTAGATTGTAAGCTCATGGGGCCCCTTAGATTGTAAGCTCAAGGGGGCCCTTAGATTGTGTTGGGCTGGGGCGGGCATTTTTTTTGTAGCGTATACATTATGTGTATATTTAATGGCACGTGGTATGCATGGCATGGCAGGCTGGTATTTAGGCACACTGGTATTATGAGACACTGGTATTATGAATGGCAGACTGGCATTATGGCTGACAGACTGGCATTGTGCATGGCAGACTGGTAATATGGCTGGCGAACTGGTAATATGGCTGTCAGACTGGTAATGGTAATATGTCTGGCAGACTGGTATTGTGCATGGCAGACTGGTAATATGGCTGGCGAACTGGTATTGTGCATGGCAGACTGGTATTGTGCATGGCAGACTGGTAATATGGCTGCCGGACTGGTAATATGGCTGCCGAACTGGTAATATGGCTGGCAGACTGGTTTTGTGCATGGCAGACTGGTAATATGGCTGGGAACTGGTATTGTGTATGGCAGACTGGTAATATGCATGGCAGACTGGTAATATGCATGGCAGACTGGTATTGTGCATGGCAGACTGATAATATGCATGGCAGACTGGTAATATGGCTGGGAACTGGTATTGTGCATGGCAGACTGGTAATATGCATGGCAGACTGGTATTGTGCATGGCAGACTGGTATTGTGCATGGCAGACTGGTAATATGCATGGCAGACTGGTAATATGGCTGGGAACTGGTATTGTGCATGGCAGACTGGTAATATGCATGGCAGACTGGTATTGTGCATGGCAGACTGGTAATATGGCTGGGAACTGGTAATATGCATGGCAGACTGGTAATATGGCTGGGAACTGGTATTGTGCATGGCAGACTGGTAATATGGCTGGGAACTGGTAATATGCATGGCAGACTGGTATTGTGCATGGCAGACTGGTAATATGACTGGGAACTGGTAATATGCATGGCAGACTGGTAATATGCATGGCAGACTGGTATTGTGCATGGCAGACTGGTAATATGGCTGGGAACTGGTATTGTGCATGGCAGACTGGTATTGTGCATGGCAGACTGGTAATATGGCTGGGAACTGGTATTGTGCATGGCAGACTGGTAATATGCATGGCAGACTGGTAATATGCATGGCAGACTGGTATTGTGCATGGCAGACTGGTAATATGGCTGGGAACTGGTATTGTGCATGGCAGACTGGTAATATGCATGGCAGACTGGTATTGTGCATGGCAGACTTGTAATATGGCTGGGAACTGGTATTGTGCATGGCAGACTGGTAATATGCATGGCAGGCTGGTAATATGTATGGCAGACTGGTATTGTGCATGGCAGACTTGTAATATGGCTGGGAACTGGTATTGTGCATGGCAGACTGGTAATATGCATGGCAGGCTGGTAATATGTATGGCAGACTGGTATTGTGCATGGCAGACTTGTAATATGGCTGGGAACTGGTATTGTGCATGGCAGACTGGTAATATGCATGACAGGCATGGCAGACTGGTAATATGGCAGGCCGGGCACGGAGGAGATGGAGGCCGGGCACAGAGGAGATGGAGGCCGGGCGCGGAGGAGATGGAGGCCGGGCACGGAGGAGATGGAGGCCGGCAAGGAGGAGATGCAGAAAACAAATCAGATCCATTGGAGAGGCGCTGTGCTGTGCGCCTCTCCAATGGATCGGATTTGTTTTGTCCCTCTCGCACGCCGGCTGTGCGCGTGCCGCGGCCGTTGGATGCGCGCGCAGCCAACCGCCGCAGGTTGAGCGCTCATGCGCAGTAGGGTTTTGGCGACGGACTTGCCAGCCCTTATTGTTTTATAGTATAGATACACTGTCTGGCCAAAACAAGTCACAACCTGGATTTAACTAAGCTAATAGGTGCTCGCCTTCCATTGGATAATTCCTGCAGTGATTAATATGTTTCAGCATAAAATGAGGTCATGTGACTCCCTTAATATACTGAATGAGCAGGTTTTACCATCAATATTTTTTTTCTCCCCTGATGGCACAGCGGACATATTCCAAGATGGCAATGCCAGGATTCACCGGGCTCAAATTGTGCAAGAGTGGTTCAGGGAGCATGAGACATCATTTTCACACATGGATTGGCCACCGCACAGTCCAGACCTTAACCCCATTGAGAATCTTTGGGATAATGTGCTGGAGAAGACTTTACACAGCGCTGCGACTCTCCCATCAGCAATACAAGATCTTGGCCACAAATTAATGCCACTCTGGACGCAAATAAATGCTGTGACATTGCATGAGCTTATCCAAAGATGACGCGGCGAATGCGTGCCGGAGTCACAGCAAAAGGCGCAATAAGCAACTATTACAGTGTGTGACTATTTTTTTGACCTGGCAGTATATATATATATATATTTATTTATTTATTTTTAGAAAGGATTTTACCAGGAAGGATACATTGAGATTTCTCTCATTTTCAAGTATGTCCTGGGTGGCGAGTATGTACCGTTAGGTGTCTTGCCCAAGGACACTTACTGGAGAGGTGCTCTAGCTGGGATTCGAACCTGTGTCTCCACAGTCTCTCTCCACAGTTATAGAGCAGTGATGTTACCTTTACTCCATCCAGCCGGTGTTCCGTCGAAGAGTGCCAGAGTGTCGGATAGTGCAAGCGACGCTCTGCGCATGCCCCGGCGCTTCTACATCACACCAGCTGATCTGTCAATCAGTGGCCGATCAGCTGGATTCCATGACGTATGATCAATCGGACACGAGTGTTGGATTCTGCAAGGGCCACTCTGCGCATGCGCAAAGCGGCCATGAGAGAGGCAGATTCGTGCAAGGGCGAAAATCGGCCACGAGCGTCGCCGCATGCGCAGAGGTTCCCTTGCACCAATCCACCGCTCGTGGCCGCTTTGTGCATGCGCAGAGCGGCCCTTGCAGTATCTGACGCTCGTGTCCGATTGAGCCTCCGTCACGGAATCCAGCTGGTCGGCCGCTGATTGACAGATCAGCCGGTGTGACGTAGGAGCACCGGCACATGCGCAGAGCGTCGCTTGCACTATCCGACACTCTGGCACTCTTCGTCGGAACGCCGGCATATATATATTACAGCAACAAACATGATTAAATCAATCAATAACAAAAATGTATACCAAATATCTGCTTAATAACGCATGGTTATCATCATGGAAAATAATTCTTCTAAAAACACGTTCTTCGCTACAAAGTATCATAATGATTTTATAAAATTCTATTGGTTTGTGACTCGGTGCAGACGTACTGACCACATCGTTGTTTTTCCCCAGATTTTCTAAAAGGTGTGTCCCCTGAGGTCAGCTAATGGGATCATATATATATATATATATGGCTCCGCAGCTGGTAAAAGACATAGAAGAGGAAGAAAAAATAAACAGAAGAGGCTTGGATCCCCATCTGCATGATATTAGCCCGTCCAAGCTGACAGGAAATGAGCTATCATTTAGCCCTGACAGGTACAGATTCTAACCCCCTCCCCCTAGAACCGACCAAGGGAGGAAGGTCCACCAAACTTTTGGTTTTTAACCTCATAAACCAGAGAGTTCTGCCAAGACAACAGCTGTGTGTTCGGAAAGACATCAGAGGGAGCAACAATAATAATCATCCTCAAGAATCGTCAAACGTGTGGTGTGTTTTGTGTTGGCGGAGGTCAGGAAGGGAGCGCGGTCTGAACCGAATTAGGGTGGGAACCATGATTCATTTGAAGAACGAGAACATCATGGGAAAGACAAAAAAAGAACCTCAGGAACATAATGGGGTTTATTCGCTAAGCACTACCGTCACTGCGGTCAAGTCGAGAAGGGACTTGGGAATGCAGTTCCCCCACTATTTTTTCAGGAGGAACGGAGTTCCCTTTTTGCCCCACTAGGTTTCAATCATATGTTTCCTTATTAAATCACCAGAAATATATGATATTTATTACAATTATCATCATTATTCCCTAAAGTCCGTTTTACCATTATATCTAAGCAATAATATCAAATTTGAGTGAGGGGTGGTGAGTTAAGTCCGACACATCAATGGTTAATGGGGAATCTTGGTGAGTTCCAACACTTAAGGCTAGGGTCAGACGAAAGCATTTTTCCCCGCGAATGTGAAAAAGTGCGTCCGAACGCATTGACGTATTTTTTCACGGAATGCGCAAAAACGGTCAGACGACGCGCATTGTCGGTCGTGATTTTGTACGGATCGTCAATAAAACTCTTTTTGCGTCTGGACGTTATGTAGGCTGGACATTAGCAGCGTCTGACATCTCCTAATCACGCAAACACGCCGCTATGCCGCAGCTGCGCACTCAGTACGTCAGTACTAGCGGTTCAGCGTTCTCAGAAAAATGCGTTCAAATTCCACTTGCGTTGCACGGCCGGACTTTTGTGCGGCCGTACATCGTATATTGGCCGTCATTGCCCGTCATCTGCTGCTAGTGCGGCCGTAATTATGTGCGCCAGAACGCACGTTAAAAGTGCGCTGGTCTGACCCCAGCCTTAGGATCTATTCACAAAGCACCCAAGTTGCTGTGTTTTGTGTTTCGAAAATATTTTGCACATTTCGGCGTTTCCGTTTCTCCGAAAATATGATGAATTCACTATTTATTTATGAAGTATTTTACCGGGAAGGATACATTGAGATTTCTCTCGTCTTCATTTAGCGAACGAACCCCGTACTTTGCGGAAATCTGAGTCGCCGAAGCAGTTATCAGACGTCGGGGGGAAACCCCCGAATTGCATCGATAACCGCCAAATTGCGTCTAGTTAGCATCGGCGAATTCAACCGGACTTACAGTATATAAAAAAAGGAAGTCTTCTATTCTAGGTTAAATCAATAAAATGTGTCCAAATACTAAAAGTCCTTTATATAAAAAAAGAATAAAAAGGTCTGTTACAAAATAAAAAGAAATAAGAAAAACAAAAATGTCGTCTAAAAAAATACAAAAAGGTGTTTTAAAAAATAAAAAAAATTAAAACGCTTTGTTGCAAAAAATGAAAAGAATAAACGGTCAATTCCGCATCCTGTGAATAGAAGACACAATAGCCTTGTATGGGGAAATTTCGCTGCTGCTGAATGCTGAATTTGGCGAATTTACAGTTTAGTGAATAGACAAATTGCCCCAAAATATGCACCGAATGGTGTAATTCACCATCTGGTGTAATTCGGGGCTTATTCTGAGGTTAGTGAATAAACCCTTAATTTTTTGGGACTAAACGCCTGTAGAAATCACTTGTGTTGCTTCTAGTGAAGATCAGCGATCCATAGAAGCAAAATTCTGAAGATGATGCAATCAATGGTCTTCACCGTAAAAGAACATAAAAATTTATTGTATTGTTAGTATTTTTTTTAAATTTATTTATTAAGCACCAACACATTCCGCAGCGCTGTACAATGGGTAAAGAGAAGACAATGCCACAGTAAACCAAAAAGGCACATCAGTATTTCACAAACAGATACCGGAGGAATTGAGGCCCTATTCCCGTGGGAACTTACAGTCTAGACGGGTATCTCTCTGTGAATTTGTAGTAGGCGTTTGGGCTCACACCCCAATGGATCTCTTTGTGCATCCTAGTGAGCGATGTCTTACATTTATTATTTGTTTAATAATTGATTTAGAAACCAAATGTGATGGTCATGGCATGGGTTGTGTGTTTGTGTATGGATTACAAGCATTATGGGGTTGCAGACCAGCATGCAGTACTCAGTTCCCACCAGCAGGTGTCACTACTCAAAAGCCAACATCTCTCTCTAAACAAAATGGTGCCCACATCCTCTCTGAGTATTTCCTGTAACAGGATGTGCTTTTCATTTCTTGTCCTTAACGCAGGCTCAGGAATAGTTTGAATTTGGCATCTTCCCTGTTTCTTTATGTAATTTATTCATTACCAGACCTTTATGCCGCCTGTTAGTGATAGAGCCCGGCCGAGCCTGTTGCTGTTATAGGGTTGCCAGATCGGCCATGTTTTCCTGGACACATATTACTGTTTCAGGCAGAAGAGAGCACAGGGAAAAGTGGTGCCCTGCAACATGTATATTTTATATACGCAGGAAGGAAATCAAGACAGGTCACCTGGGATTCCTTTTCTGATTTTCTACTTGCAGTGTATGGATTCTACATGCTGCAGGGTTGCATTTGTCATGGACTGCTCATCGGCATGAATAAATTGTATGTGTCCAGTTGTCAGGGCCGCGATGTGTGGGACCCAGGATGCAGAGTAGTGGGGACCAAACGTCAGTACAGGAAGGGTTAATCCATGAGGCGGTTCCGAGGTCGGGGCTGGCAGCAAGGAGCGTAGTCAGTTTAATGAAAGCAGGATCTGGCAACAAGATAGAAGAAAGGCGTACTCAGTGCTAAGACACACAAAAGCACACAACAAGTGAGCACCTGTGTCCTCAGGGTTTAAAAAGGGAGCCAAGTGCCGGCTTGACCCGCCCCTTAACCCCGCCCCTCCAGTCTACCAATGGAGCAAATGCAGAGACCCAGTGTCTCTAGCAACCACTACCCCAGTTGAGGATGCAGTGGACCCCACCAACATGCCCGGATGCCAGAACGCCAAGGCGGCCCAGGCATCATGGTGGAGGGATTCCCCCGACACCGAGGTCGGGGGGTCATCACGCGACGAGAGGAAGGGTCGCTTTTGGTTCCAGCGCCAGGCCGTGGATGCTGCCAGGGACGCGGTGAGTCCTGGGAGCCGTGGAAGGGATGCGGCGCCGGTCAGCACCTGACACCAGTCCAGGAAAACAGGGTCTGGCAACCCTATACTTTGATTGTAAGCTCATTGTAGCAGAGCCCTCTTTCCTACGGTGCACTGCGTGTCTACTTCTATTAATTTTACAAATGTTTGTCGCACCCATTCTACAGCGCAGCAGAATATGTCAGCACTAAATAAATAATTGTAGTCATACTACGTGGTTGTACAATCAGGAATCAGTCACAGAGCGTATCAGAGGTTCGTATATATCTCCCTGCTAAGTATTAAATGTTCTCTCGCTCTGTGTGGGATCTGCCCCTCAAAGCAAAGAGAAAACTATAAGAAAATCTAGGAAAAAGTGGACATGGACCCTTTCCAATGCATCGCACGGACCCCTTTCTCCACTGGAGGCTCTGCCCACCCACTGGACTCAACGCAAAGAATATAAATGAGATCTTCCATAATTCCAGTGCTGTTAGACTTGGAATAGTTCAGATTGACCTCTAGGTAATAATGAGTCCAACCACTAGGGTGAACTCCTCCTTGGAAGTTGTAGCTGGCTACGATCCCTTGTGCCTTTCGTATTGTTGTATTCCAGCCGTACACATTGCCTCATTCCTGTATATATTGAATTATATATTACTGGACTTTTACAAGTAAACGCTCTTGCGCCTTTACCGCCTTTACAGCTTGTTTTCGCCTTTATTAGCAGCACCATGAATATTGCCTAATCCTGACCTTGGCTGTACTTGAATTCTGAAAGTTGAAGAGTTGGTGCTGACGCTGGCACTAAATTTCCATCCGCATCACTAAGAGTAGAGGCTGGTATATTCTGATATCAATTCCTCGGAAGAAGAGAGAAAGATACACTCTGACTGCTTTATATAAACAGAATAAGTAAGTAAGGGGACTTTTACTCACATTTTCTTGTGCCTGTTTCTACAAAACGGCACCAAACGGCAGACAATCGGTGAATTAATTAGGGACACCGATTCCCCCTTCTCAGATTCCAGATACCGAGGGTACGGAGCGATGTCTTCCCAGGGTTTTCCACCAAGAAATACTCAAGATGGTTAAATCCGCAATGGGTTTATTGAAGGCAAAAATGCATGTGATACATCGCAAACGCGTTTCGCTGGATGCAGCTTCATCAATGGGTGTACTTGGATTCTGCCTGCTTCTATCTACTACCTTGTTCTATTCTACTACCTTGTCCTTTGAACCATTCCTTGGATCTTATATATTTGGAGTTTGTCCTTGTCGATTTCACTCTCACAAGCCCTGATGGACATTGCAAATCTATGCAATATGTGTGGGTTCAGTAGGACGATAGAGGCATTGGTAGGGCAGGACATAGACTTTGCTTGGTGGCCCAGTCAGGTCTCGTTGGGCTCCTGTTACTTCCAGGGCCTAAGGGCTCAATCCTGATGGCTGAAATCGGGACCTTCTTTGGCCGATTTCATCCATTTTTTGGTTCTGGAGATTCAAAAGCAGGTTTACCACCATTTTGATTTTCGGATTGAATATAGACTCTTGCGGCTATAATTTTAAATGGAAATATCGGATTTAGCGATTCAACTCGAATTCATAGGTATGCAGATTCCTGAAAAAAATTCAAATGCTAAAAGCTGTTGATATATATATATATATTTATTTATTTATAAAGGATTTTACCAGGAAGGATACATTGAGATTTCTCTCGTTTTCAAGTATGTCCTGGGTTCAAGAACATTGAATTGTTACAGTTGTTACAGAAATACAAAGTATTTATATGGATTTCCAGGCGCAAATATAAGAGGAATAAGACGTAAACCTTGTTTTAATCATCCGATTTTTTTAATAGCATAAATCTATATGATACTGACCAAAAGTAAGCCTTTCTTGCTCGTTTTACCAGCTAGCTTTTTCTTGGACCGATGACTATTTTCAAATCGCGGCTCCAGCTGAACCTTTTCAATTAATCCAGCCAATATTTCAAAAAGAATATCGGCCGCAAGGAAGCAGACAATATCTTTCACGTAAAAAATGGCCGACGCAACTAAATCGAGCTCTGAGTTTGAAAATCTTTTTCTTGTATTCCGTTCGCATTTGTGAGATTCTGCAGGTCATGTGACCAGGCAGCGGAAGCCTCAATGGTGTTGTATAGGCCTCCATGGAGGGGATGCTCGCGGCGGCGCTTAGCGCTGCATCGAGCATCCCGGGGATTAGAGCCGGGTTACGGTGCAGGCTGCTGGATTAGCGCCTGCACCGTAATATCACGCTAAAATGGTGACGCTAAGGAGAAACCTACAAGCACAGTTTTTTCTCCTTAGCGTCCCTGTTTTAGCGTCTAGATTGTAATATCACAGTATATATAGTCATAAAAGCACAAATACAACGCGTGGTGCTTTATCTTGGTATGGCATGAGCCAGATTGGGATTAGGGATTAATAAACCCTAAATGAAATGGTAAATGGGGGGATATTTCATTTACTTGCTGTACTTCAGCCTCTATTTTCTTGCCGTGATATTTTAAGTACACAACGCCGTTGCATGAAGTACGGTAATAAATGCACACAGAGCAAAAAATGAATTCCACCGATTGAGAAGCCATCGCATTACATAATTATTCCATCAGTAACGTGCAGGGGGACGCTGGAGGGACTGAGTGATGACAAGTCACCGCCTTCCTGTTATTTTAGCTGAAGGACCCACAGCTCTGGACAAGCCCGTACACTGCGAACAGTGAATAGACGAACCATTGCTTCTCTATGGGGATTTCACTGCCCTCGAACAGGCAACGTATGTGCAGGCAATTCGCCAGAATTTTTGGAGAACGGATTTTACCAGGAAGGATACATTGAGATTTCTCTTGTTTTCAAGTATGTCCTAGGTGGCGAGTATGTACCGTTAGGTGTCTTGCCAAGGACACTTACTGGAGAGGTGCTCTTGCTGGGATTCAAGCCTGTGTCTCCAGTCTCTCTCCATGCAGAGCAGTGATGTTACCTCTACTCCACCCAGCCGGCATAATTTGGCAAATTGCCTGCTCTCTGAATAACCGAATGGCCCCAAAATGTCTTCCGTTCGCTGAATTTCAGTGTCCGGTTACATTTCGGCAACATTTCAGATCTCTCTGAATAACCCCCACAGTTTCCCTTTTTAAGCCCTTAAATAATTCGGCAGAGGCTGCTTATTTTCAATTATTTTTTTCTCCTTTTGGCTGATTATACTCACCTTTCGTTGCTCGCCGCCTGCAGCTCCTCCTCTTCAGCTCAGGGACTCCCGAACCTGGAAGTCCCTGAAGCTTTTCTGTGCAATTGGTGCTCCTGCGCAAGTTGTGTAACGTAGGACCCGCAAATCGCGCAGCTCTACAGTAACCTGCCCACTTTACGTCCTGTGCAGAGCGATGGATCGGAGCCGGGCATTTGTTCAGCTTGGGTCCATCAGTGGCCTCTTTTAAACCGCTTTCTACCCTGGTGGTCTCAGAGGGTGATGTTGGCACGCTCTGTGTGTGCTGACATCACCATTGACCGATCTGGTGACCGGCAGCCGGGTAATTGAAAATCCTGGCTGGTGGTGACGCTGGGTGCGGTGGAGGAAACTCCTCCAGTTCACCCAGTGATTTTGCCAGATTGGGGCAACAGGGAAGGGCGGATAATGGGGGGGCGGGTGCCTCAAATAGATAAAGTGATCAGGAAGAGTAAAGTGTTCTTTAGACTATTTTATTACTACTTATGTAGAGGAGTAGAGGTAGGAGAGAGCCTGTGGAGACATGGGTTCGATCCCAGCAAGCGCACCTCTCCAGTAAGTGTCCTTGGGGAAGACACGTAACGGTACATACTCGCCACCCAGGACATACTTGAAAACAAGAGAAATCTCAATGTATCCTTCCTGGTAAAATCCTTTCTCAAAAAAAAAAATGTGTGTGTTTTGAGGTGTGTTACGGGAGATCTGTCACCAGGTTTCTAACACTACCCATAAACATATAAATTCACTGCTTGGCCCAAAAGAAAAGTCACCACCTGGATTTAACAAACTAACGCTGGCCTCCAGTTCCCAGAAAGGATACAATAGAGAATCATGGGAGTTGTAGTTCAACAACATCTGGAGAGGCCAGAGTTTGACACCAATGATCTAGGGTGGGGGAGAGTGGGTATTTACCCGCACAGGCTGCTAATGGAGTCCTGGTAATGGGTTCAGATTGGTGACTCTAATAAAATGCTTTTGAAAGGCTGCTCTGTGACCTCTTGTGTGATCCTTGTACAATCAGTATCACCAGATTGCCATCTGTGCAGGGAGAGATTGCGTGATGGGTTCAAGTCACTAGAAGCAGCTACATGGCTCTTCGTCAAAGAACAGACTCCCTTTAAGTGCTAATTACCCTTTAACTCCTCCAAGACAAGAATACCGTGAACCTCTTGTTTGGTAACACAGCGCGCGAGGTGTTAGAAACGCTCGACTGGTATTTTCGCTGGTGCTAATTATTGCAACGTTGTAATTAAAATAGTCCAGGGTTTGCTCGATGATACAAAGTCTTTAGCTCAATAATTTCATATTCGTGTCTGAGCGCCCAGACGGCAAACACTGCGAGGCTGACAGTATCGCACAGAGAGAGAACCGCCATCTATAGCAAAAGAAGTACTGTAGATACTCAAGTATAGCGCGACCCGAATATAACGCGATGGATAGAGATTTATTATGGAAATGAGAGAATACTCAAGACTCGAATATAACGCGGGGAGCAAAATTTTACTGTACTGGTAAACAATTAAAATCCTTCCAAGTTCTAACAGTCAGGCTCACCCTCAGGCCAGGGTGCTCCAGCCACCCGTCTTCTTTGCTAGCGATTAGAGGGCCGGCGGAGGCGAGCGAGGTGAATGATTGGCTTAACCTCCCTGGCGGTCTAATTTTTTCAAAATTTCGTGTCTAAAAGCGTCTAAATTTTTTTTAAAGGAAACGTGTTTTTGTACATCGTTAGCCTGTAATAATTAGGAATCATGCACTGAAATCCGTGCAATCAAGATTCTATACTGGTAAAATCCTTTATAAATAAATAAATAAAAAAAAATAGTAAATACACTGAGTCCGATAAAGTTTGAAACACGACATAATTTATTATCCCAAAAATAATTATCCAAAATAATGCAAATAAATGATATTCAATAAAATACAACAAAAAACACTGAAATCTGTCTGAAAACAAGAGTGAGACGATGTATGGTCTATTTCTTATCCTGTAGTGCCACCTAGTGGCTGTTCATAAACATTGCACTTTGGATTACAGTGTTTTATGAATTTTTTTCTAAGTTTGCTGCTGATCCCGCCCCCCTGCATCGTGTGACTCGCAGAGAGCCTTACCAGGAAGCAGCTCGCCGCGATCACACTGCGGGGGACAGCGAGGGAGCCAGGAGGAGGTGAGTATGCATCCAGCCCGAGTGTGGCTCGGGGTTACCGTTCGCGGTAGTGAAATTTAACCCCCGAGTCACACTCGGGAATACCACCAGGGAGGTTAAACCGAGCGTGCCCTCTGGCCATGATGGATCCCACCTCTCCCAAATCCGGGAGCTCCTGAAGTGTTTGCAAGCATCAGGGAGTCCGCATTCACTTCAGTGAAACTTACGGGAGACTTGGGATCCAGAGCAAGGCAATTTTTTTTTACACGAGATGCAGATGTCTCGAATATAACGCGACCCCTCCAATTTTATGGTAAATTTTTGTCACGAAAATCTAGCGGCATACTCGAGTAGCTAGATCAGTGCTGCCATCAAAATGTTTGGGGCCCCTTATATAAGGGGTTCTTCAGAGAGAGACGATCTGGCCCCGAAATGTCACGGAACAGTGAATTTCCCCGTACGGTGACATTTTGGGGCCATTTGGCTATTCGGAGAGCAGGCAGCTCGGCAAATTTTGGAGAACTGCCAGCTAATACAGTGCTGTTCGACGGCAGTGAAATCCCCCATAGAGAAGCAATGGTTAATCTATTCACAGACACCGAACAGCAGAGAAAAGTTGCCGAAATGCCCTGCTGTTCGGTGTTTTCATTCGGCAGGTTTATTCAGGCGAATCCCACAGGCTTCAATGTTAAAAATATTCCCGTTTCTATACAATATCTAATAAACTGTTTATTATTTTAATGCAGTAAAAAGTCTCGTTATTTATTGATTTTTTTTAAGATATTTTCGGCAAAAAAAAGTTTTGTAACAGACATTTTCGTTCAGTGGTTTTTTGCAAACAGCGTTTAAATTTTGACACTTACAATCATATTTTTACTCGTCTGGCGTCTTGTCAACTTACTCCTGTGGCTGGTAGGCGCTGTGCTCGGCGGCTCATTGGCTGAGTTTGGCGGTCCTCTGGCGTGTTTGCAGTGGATGTTTGGTGGGCTGGCGGCGGCTGGTGGCTGGCGGGTTGGCAGCGGTTTTCGGGGACCCTGCGGTGAATGCTGATTTCACCGCAGGGTGGGGAAATTTGATTCCCCGAACTGCGGGGAACGACAGAGCATCGAAATGTCGGCGACATTTCGGTGCTCTCTGAGTAACCCCCTTAGAGTTGCCTGTTCACCCATGTTTTCCTGGACACATATAATGTATTCAATCTAATGGGCAGTGTGTGAAAAATGCCCCCTGCCTCACCTGACGCCCCTGATTGCACGTCCCTGTCTTGTATCTGTACTCTACAGGGATTTTCAGTCATTATAATCCCCTGAATAGTATCCATGTACAGCAGTGAGTGACCCCAGAGCGCTCCCTATATTCTGCCCTCTCCCTGGCTGCTATAATGCAGCAGGAAAGTTTGTTGAACTTTTTGTTACAGTGAGGATGGGGTCTGCTCTCTGTATCTTCTTTACAGTAATTATATGGTGAATAGAAGAGAGATCTCACTTTGTTACTCCACGGGGGCACGCTAATCTTGCACTTATATGGTATATGGTACAGGTGGGGTATTTTATGCTCATTTTTGGTATTTATTGTATTATAATGCAGAATCGAGTTTTGTTAGTGAAAGGGTTAAACGGTAACCAAACGATCAATGTCTCTGTTTCTGTTTACAGACTATTATTATTATTATTATTGGAGGTTTCACAATCCTCTGCGCGCTTCTCTGTATATCTCACAAATACGCATCAGCGGCTGGATCCAAATATTTCAAATTTTGTTTCTGACCACAAGACCGACTTCCACTTCCAGAACATTCACTTTCTGCTTTTGTTCCAAGGAAATCTCTTCCCCCTTATTCTGCAATCTTAATATCTGCTCCTTTTTGCTACAAATCTTAAATTCAGCCCTCTGAATTTCCACGTCGATACGCGCAAATAGACGCGGCCGCTGCGTTCTGCTGACAGTCTCTGCCCAATTATTAATATTAGGTTTTTTCACATCCCCCCCCGGTATAGAGGTCTACAATTCCCAGAATTCCTTCAATGCAATAGATGGTCAGGGAATCATGGGAGTTGTAGTTCAATAACATCCAGGAAATTCAAAATCCCGGCGGCGGCTGCTGGTGACGCTGGGTGGGGTGGAGGAAACTCCTCCACTTCACCCAGGAATTACATCAGATCATGGCAGCAAGGAGTGGGATAGAAGGAAGGGGGTACGCCTTACAACCTTGACCACTTTAAAAAGATAACAAAAGTCATACATTTAATTTATTAGCCGAGCATAGCTCACTAAGGCCGGGTGCACACGAGCGCACTCAGAGTGGAAGGAGCGGCCGTGAGAGTTGACGTTCCTTCCACTCGATGCCCACCTGCCCCCCCCCATCAGCGCTGCAAAGCGCAATCCTCCATAACATCCTAGCGCATCAACGGGGAGGCTTTCTAGGCAGACGTTTGCTGCGCGTGCACTTTCGCACAGGCACACTAAGGGCTCTATTACATTCTTCACACAAAAATGCATGCAGAACGCGTGAATTTTTCCGCGCAGCGTTAAACGGTAACGCACGTAAATCAACGCTGGTATTACAATCCTCGAGCATTTTTTCATCCGTCAAAAAATAACGCGTGTAAAACAGATGTGGAAAAACGCACGTGCAGCAACGCTGCGCACAGAAATCAGTGTGCAGACTGTTTTTTCACGCGATTCAGCCAATCAGAATTGAGAACCACAAATGTCTCCGGTTCAGTTTTTGCGCCTGTCAAAGTCAATCTGCGCAGATATGCTGCATCAAAAAAAAAAAACACGCACAACTTCTCAATTTTATTGTTTGGGTATGTGTAGAATGTGTAACTATACTGTGCTATATATTTTTTTTTTTGGGCTGGTGTATTTGGTTTCGGCCAGAACGTTCAGATTTTCCGTTACCACCAGCTTTTCAAAGACGTTAAAATTATGCGCGCAAACGCTGTGCATTACATTTTGCGCATAGATTGTAATACCATCCGCGTACCAGCGCACAAACGCATTTGCGCTCACAATGTTAAGTATAGGACGCGCGCAGTACAATATGCTCGCAAAGGGTTCGCTCAGGTTCACCTGCGGTAGAATTTAACACGCATTTTTTGCGCGGACATTGTAATACGACGTTCAGCGCAAAGGGTTTTGCCCCTCGCGTTAATGCATTTTTGCGCCGACGCAAACGTTTGCGCGAAGAATGTAATAAAGCCCTAAGTGCGATCGTGTGCACCCGGCCTAAGATGTAGCTAAATATTATTTTTATATCGATATAATTTAGATCATTTTCACAGTGTAGGTTAAATCAGTTCCTGTCTGGAAGGAGCAGTGCTTTTATCAACATAGAGAAGTGGACACGGTGCTTGTGTTTCCAGTAGGCAGGTTACCATATGGCATAGTTTATCTACAGCAGAATTATCCTTGTAAAGAGCCTGAAATACTCCAGGTTGTTAGTGTCACTGTGCACAGATTGCCTTTTTTGGGAAAAATACCCCCCCCCCCTTTACCTTTGTAGGCTGTGTAACGTGACCAGGATGGGTCACATCTGTTAGAAGAAGTGAAGCCTCTTTAAAAGCTCTTAATAAAAAGGTTCCTTCCTGACCATGTGCATCCAAAGTGATTCCCACCTCTGACCCCTTAACACGTGAGCCTGGAAAACCACATTTCTTATTAACGGACATATATTACCCTGCTTTCAAACACAAAAAAATCAGGAAAAAACAGAATAATAATGGTTATAAATGCAACTTTTTAAAGGGCCGCTACCACCAAAAAGTGAAATGTCCTTAATGTGTTTATTTGATGTTGCTGATATCTTACATGTGTTTTGTTTTTCTCTTGTATGTTTAGTAAAGAAAATATTTTCCTCTATATGTGTCACTGGGTGCATCCATTGTGTGATATTTTCCTCTATATGTGTCACTGGGTGCATCCATTGTGTGATATTTTCCTCTATATGTGTCACTGGGTGCATCCATTGTGTGATATTTTCCTCTATATGTGTCACTGGGTGCATCATTGTGTGATATTTCCCTCTATATGTGTCACTGGGTGCATCCATTGTGTGATATTTTCCTCTATGTGTCACTGAATGCATGCATTGGGTGATATTTTCCTCTATATGTGTCACTGGGCGCATCCATTGTGTGATATTTTCCTCTATGTGTCACTGGGTGCCTCCATTGTGTGATATTTTCCTCTATGTGTCACTGGGTGCCTCCATTGTGTGATATTTTCCTCTATGTGTCACTGGGTGCATCCATTGTGTGATATTTCCCTCTATATGTGTCACTGGGTGCATCCATTGTGTGATATTTTCCTCTATATGTGTCACTGGGTGCATCCATTGTGTGATATTTTCCTCTATGTGTGTCACTGGGTGCATCCATTGTGTGATATTTTCCTCTACATGTGTCACTGGGTGCATCCATTGTGTGATATTTTCCTCTATGTGTCACTGGGTGCATCCATTGTGTGATATTTTCCTCTATGTGTCACTGGGTGCATCCATTGTGTGATATTTTCCTCTATATGTGTCACTGGGTGTATCCATCGTGTGATATTTTCCTCTATATGTGTCACTGGGTGCATCCATTGTGTGATATTTTCCTCTATGTGTCACTGGGTGCATCCATTGTGTGATATTTTCCTCTATATGTGTCACTGGGTTCATCCATTGTGTGATATTTTCCTCTATATGTGTCACTGGGTGCACCCATTGTGTGATATTTTCCTCTATTTGTGTCACTGGGTGCATCCATTGTGTGATATTTTCCTCTATATGTGTCACTGGGTTCATCCATTGTGTGATATTTTCCTATATATGTGTCACTGGGTGCATCCATTGTGTGATATTTTGTGTTGTAAACTGCCCCCCCCCCACACAGTATTTTTCCATCACTTGCTCCTCACTGTGTGGCTTTGGCCATAGAATGGAGTCTATGGGTCGATCACTGACTCACATCATTGTATTGTGTGGGATGTATTCAAAGAACATCACCAGGGTGTAGATTAGAAGCATTTTAAGCTCCCTGTTTTATTTCATTCCATCTCTTATCCCAAGTAGCCTGGAGAACACAATAGATGCCCTGCAGCCTTATCTATACATTCCCTCCTCCAACTCATTAACTGTTAAATACCGTAGATTAGGTAAACCACAGAAGTAAACACAAATCTTTGGTAAATGCTGCATCATGGAAAAATCAACAAAATGGTAAGGGGACGTAACGGGACATAAAAACCTAATTTTATTTTCCTTTTACATACAATTACTTCAAACAAGGAAAATTAAATCATCAGCATGTGTTTTATAGTGTGTTTTTATTTGTAATGCACAGTAATCTAATTACAGCTTATGTAAGTGGTCGTGTCCCTTTAAAGGGATATTTTTAATTTTTTTCCAATCAAAACATTTATTAAAGTATCAATAAGATACAGAAACATAGCATTAGAACAGCAGTACATCATTGCAAGAACGTGTAAGATACATTAAAGGGATATTTTAATAACAAAATAACAATTTCTATATTTCTATAAGGCAAATCATTATCAAGTACAGTCAAAGAAAGGTGAAACTCAGGAGAATGACCGGAGAAGTGAAAATTCGAGTTCAAAATAACCAAACCAGAAAAATGCTCCCATTTATCTCACTTTCCAAATCAGCTATTTGGTCTAGATTGTTCTCTTCTCCTGCCAGTTCTCCTGAGTTTCACCTTTCTCTGAATGAACGTACGGTGACATTTTGGGGCCCATTCAGCTATTCAGAGAGCAGGTGCCTCTTGTACGTACGGTGCCTGTTCGAGGGCAGTGAAATCCCCCAGGGAAAAGTTGCCGAATTGCCCTGCCGTTCGGTGGTTTCATTCGACAGGTTTATTCAGGAGAATCCCATAGGCTTCAATTTTAAAAAATATTCCTGTTTTAATTCAATATCTAATAAACCGTTTATTATTTTAATCTGCTGTAAAAAGTTTCTTTATTTATAGATTTTTTAGGATCTTTTAGGCATTTTTGTGGATTTTTCCGTTTTTTCTTTTAATCGTTTTTTCTTTTTTCTGTAACAGCCCTTTTTATTATCATTCATTGGATCTTATGTGTAAATTCCAGGCATTTTCGTTCTATAGTTCTTTTTGCAAACAGCGTTTACATTTTTACACTTTCAAGCATACTGTTTTTGTTTTTTTTACCCCGTTCATATGCTTGTCCGCTTTTTCCAGCGGCTGCTCTGCGCTGTGATCGGTGCCTTGTCGAGTTTTTCCGGCGTGTTCGGCGTGTTTTTTTTGTGGTTTCTACGGGTTTTCGGGGGGGTTCGCCAAATGTGTTTGTTGGGTTTGCGGCAGGTTTTCCCTGCACTCCAGGGGCCCTGTGGTGCTTGCTGAATACACAGCAGGGTTGGCGAACTAGAATCACAGTGCGGGGAACGAAAGGGCACCGAAATGTCGGTGCTCTCTGAATAACCGTGCAAGATTGTGAACCTTTGCCCCCGTGTCCTGGTGTCACAACATTTAATGATAGATAATGCACAGTAAAGGAATGTCTCCGTCCCTTTCGATCTGTCATTTGCATTTCTTGCTTAGTAAATGGAGCTGCCGGTGTGGTGATCTGTGAACTGATGCCTTATGTTTAGCTAATGCAACCGTTGGGGACTACATGTTCCGTGATATTCAGGTTGCCAATAGTTTCAGCCACATGATACTATAAGGGTATTCAAAGAGAATTGAAAAGTCACCACACGTTCGGTGACTTTTCGTTCTTTTCAATTCGGTTAGTTTTGCCGATCCCATTTCGGCCACACTGCGGTGTATTCAGCAAGCACCACAGGGCCATCGTAGTGCAGGGAAAACCTGCCGGAAACCCGAGAAACACTCACCGCAAAACCCAGGCGAATGCACACTGAAACCCGGAAAAACATCTGGATTAATCTCGCCGAACACGCTGGAGAAACCTGAGCAGCCACCGATCACAGCGCAGAGCAGCTGCCGGAAAAACCCGACACCGCAGACGAATGAAGTGAAAAAAAAGTACGCTTGAATGTTTGAAAAGTGAAACGCTGTTTGCAAAGAAACTACTGAACGAAAATGTCTGAAATTTACATATAGGATCCAATGAATCATAATAAAAAGGCTGTTACAGAAAAAAGAACAAATGGTTAAAAAAAAAAATGGAAATTCTTTTTGCAGAAAAATGCTTAACAGATCCTAAAAAAATCTATAAATAAAGAGACTTTTTACTGCGGAATTTTATAATGAACGGTTTATTAGATATTGAATTAAAACGGGAATATTTTTAACATGGTCAAAGTTCAAGAGTACTGGATCCATGAACGATCACTGTGAATACCGAAAATGCCGGAATGAATGCACAAGAGAAACAAAAATGGCTAAAGCCCAATACTTCAATGAAAATTGAAACAATAACATATCAAACCCCAGAAATTTTTGGAAAATCATAAGTAACATACAAGCACCCCCCAGCCACTCCCAACCAGCTGCTTTAAAAGTAAACAACCAAACTGTACAACACCCCCTAGATGTAGCAAATGCTTTTAATAATTATTTTGTTGGATGCGCCACCACCCTGATTGCTAAGCTAGGAAATGACACGCAATCAAAAAGGCCGCACGCAGGTCAGAACCCACCAACAGTGCAAAGACCCCGTAACCCAGAGAAATTCAGTTTTAGGCCAGTGCCTGTCAGTGCCATCACTAAACTTCTCCGTAACCAAAAAATTAAATACCAGTCTGGACCTGATCAAATCCCAGCAATGCTGCTGAAAATCAGTACACCAGCAATTGCAAAACCTGTCGCAACCCTGATTAATGAATCACTGGCGACTGGATACATACCCAAACCTTGGAAGACTGCAAGGGTGGTACCTATCCATAAAAGTGGAGACAATACTTTAGTATCCAACTACTGCCCAATATCACTGCTCCCTGTAATGTCAAAAATTCTGGAAAAATGTGTCTACACTCAAATACGTGATTATTATCAGTATCAGAACTATTTAACCCCAGATCAATCAGGCTTTCGTCCAAACCATTCAACTACAACTGCCCTTTTAAAAGTTTGTAATGATATCCAAGCGGGCATGGAACAAGGAAATCTAACTGGAGCCATCTTCCTTGATTTTGCCAAGGCTTTTGACACAGTAGACCATGGCATCCTATTACAAAAACTTAAGAACTCTGGTATTGGTGATAGTACATTAACCTGGTTCCAATCATTTGTGTCTGATAGGTCTCAATTTGTGTCCATTTCTGACAGCACTTCCCTCCCCCTCCCAGTCACG
Organism: Leptobrachium leishanense; assembly: GCA_009667805.1. Classification (NCBI taxonomy): domain Eukaryota; kingdom Metazoa; phylum Chordata; class Amphibia; order Anura; family Megophryidae; genus Leptobrachium; species Leptobrachium leishanense. The sequence continues at coordinate 307,807,472 of CM019067.1, forward strand.
TGCGGTGTACCCCAAGGCTCGATACTTGGCCCCCTGCTATTCACAATATTCATAAACGATCTGCCCAATGTCTGCAAAGCTTCAACTGTACACATGTACGCAGACGACACTGTAATCTATACCAGCAAACCAAATCTTCCACAGCTGGAGGCCGTGCTGCAAGAACAATTCACAGAGGTAGAAAAGTGGATCGCAAATAACAAACTTTTTCTAAATACTGACAAAACTGTTACAATGCTCTTTGGAACCGCACCTAAACTACACAAATTGCAAACACCCCATCTATGTGTTGGGACAAAATCAAATGACACGCTGACCACAGTCACTTCTCTCAAATACCTAGGTATGTGGTTAGACCCAAATCTATCTTTTGGCCCCCACATCGAAAAACTCTCATCTAAACTCTACCCCAAACTAGGTGCCCTGTACAGAAACAAATCCTGCCTGAGCCCCGCGGTAAGAAAGCAGATTGTACAACAAATGCTTATGCCAGCCATTGAATACGGAGATGTAGTGTATGCAGCCGCCCCGCAAACACACCTTCAGAAACTTACTACATTGAATAACTCGTTCTGTCGCTTTGTGCTACAATGTAACTACATGACACACCATTGTGACATGTTAAAAGAACTAAACTGGCCATCACTGGACTCTAGACGCACCCTCCACCTTTCCAACCTGGTGTTTAAGAGCTTTTCTGGGAAGCTACCACCCTACCTGAATATGCTGCTTCCCCCGGCAGTTCCCTCATCCTATAACCTCAGATCCAGGACCAGCACCTTACTTACAATACCGCAATACAAAAAGAAAATGGCTCGATCCTCATTTTCCTACAGAGCACCGCAAATATGGAATAACCTCCCAGACACCGTCAAATCTTCCCCCAGTCTAAAGTCCCTTAAGACTTCCCTATTAACATACCTCAATACGGAATGCACCTGTAAACATGTAACATAATGACTTTATTTCCTCCATATTTATTTTTCTGTTAATCTGTATATTTGGTCTTGTGTTAATTTCTTGCATTTTACTATTTTGTATTTCTGTAACCAATCAATGTTCTCGAACCCGAATACTTGAAAACGAGAGAAATCTCAATGTATCCTTCCTGGTAAAATCCTTTTATAAATAATAATAATAAATAAAACATTGAAGCCTATGGGATTCTCCTGAATAAATCTGTCGAATGAAACCACCGAATGGCAGGGCATTTCGGCCAACATTTGGCAAACTGTCTGCTCTCTGGATAGCCGAAATGCCAAGAAAGGTTACCTTTCGGCAGCATTCGGATCTCTTTGAATAACCCTGTTTGATACTACAGAAGTAGAATGTGATTATGTGGCGTGTAAGCGCGGTTGCATTATTGCGTTTTCTGCGCGCTCGACACACGGCAGCTCATTCCAGTGGTTATAGAGTGAGGGACTCTGTATTTCTATAGTTTACTTATTTTATTTCAGTTTTCTTAAAATTGGGCTTCAAAGATGAGATTGTAATTATCCGTAGAGGCACAGGCGTACACCGGCCCATATTTTAGGGAGTGTTGCATTTACACATTGTAAATAATCACAAAATGTTAATTTTCTTGTTCTTTATCATAAAACGAGGTAAGAGAGAACGAAATTGTGTAAATAGGGACCTAAAAGGTTGAAAGCAAGTCATTAACGGACATACTTAGCTACAGTATGTTACAGAGGAGTTAAATATTAACACTTAATGACCCCTCCTAGCCCCCATCTCCCGTTTTAACCCCTGCTTTTCCTTTGAAACCTCCCTGAATGCAGCGCTGGTCTTCTTCTGATCTCTGCAGAGCTACCAGCTCAGCGTGTCATGTGTGGACGCTCCAGACAAACTAGTGACTCATAGTGCAAGGAGCCTTTGATCCCATTGGATAAGGCTAGCTCCCAAAGCTCTCCAAGCCCTGGACCCTGAGTTGAGGTCTCCCTGAGCTGAGGTTCTGGGCGGTGCTAAACTCCTGCATTTGGATGGCTTAATCAGCCCCCCAAACTCTCCTTAGAGGTGGGAGAGGTAAGAGGGAGCTCACAGCAGTGCAACCACTCAGATAGGATTGAGTGCTCACACTGTGTAGAGCAGAGCTGTCAAACTCCGGCCCTCCGAATGTTTCTGAACTACAAATCCCATGATTCCCTGGCCATCTATTGAATTGAAAGAATTCTTGGAATTGTAGGCATCAACATCTGGGGGGCAGTGAGTTTGACAGCCCTGGTGTATAGAGTCCTTCAAGTGTACACCACTTCTTCTACAATGTCTCAAAAATGTGGACACTTTATTCACAGTGGTTTCATCCCTCTGGGCTCTCTTAGTGCGCTCTCACATATTCTAATCATCTATGTTTATTACACAGGCAGCTGTGGAGGGATAACAGCGAACATGGAGATATGCATCCCAAAATATCAGCATTGTAATAATCTCCGACACAGCTGACCTTCAGATTGTTTAAAGTTTGATCACTTTGTCCTAAATATCTCATAACGTTATAAGTTTGTTTTCCCTCGCACGCAGCAATATGTTTACCTGCATCTGTGAAAAACGAAGGAAAATCATAACATTAGTAATCTTAAAAGATAATGGAAACAGGTTTAACCACAGAGTACACGTAAATGAATGAATAATAATAATTAATAAATGTGAGTTTTTTAATACAGCTCTATTGAGGGATAAGGCTCGGGTCAAACGAACACATTTTTTGCGTCGTCCGTAAAAAAAGTGCGTCCGAACGCATTGACGTATTTTTTCACGGAATGCGCGAAAACGGTCATACGATGCGCATTTTCGTGCGTGATTTTTTATGGATCGTCAATAAAACACTTTTTGCGTCTGGACGTTATGTAGGCTGGACATTAGCAGCGTCTGACGTCTCTTAATCACGCACACATGCCGCTATGCGGACGCAGCGCACTCAGTACGTCAGTACTAGCGGTTCTGCGTTCTCGAAAAAATGCGTTCGTTTGCAGCTTGCGTTGCGCGGCCGTACTTCGTATATTGGCCGTCATTGCCCGTCATTTGCTGCTACTGCGGCCGTGATTAAGTGCGCCTAAACGCACGTTAAAAATGCGTTAGTCTGACCCCAGCCTAAATAGGAATGGGTGCGTGAAGAAAGATATAAAAATTCTAAACTCTAATTAACTGATACCTACTATATGTAACAACAAAATATAGATTGATGCAAATGTGTCAAAAAGCCAATATATCGGAGAATAAACTCCTTCACAGGATAGCTCTGGCGGCAAGGAGAGCGGTGGCCCAAGAGTGGACGGCACCCTCTCTTCCCTCCTTGGCGAGGGTAAAGATCAATATAAGAGATGCCTTGGCGATGGACCGATTATTGGCCATGGTCCGTGGAATAATGCCTCTCTTTTACCGAATTTGGTCTCCCTGGCTGGATTACAAACCGAACTGAGTTGTTGAAGGGGTGCCTTGGAGTTTCGAGCTTTGATGATAATTATGTATGGTGGTTTTTGATGGGAATGGTGGATCCCCCCCTCCTTTCTTCCCTCCCTCTTTTCTATCTTTGTTTTGTGTGTCTTTCTGTCTTTTTTTGTTTGTTCCTAGATTCTACTTAATGGATTCCTACTTAATGGAAAACTAATGTCATGATTTTGTACCTAAGGTCAATGTTGCCTCCTTTTGGGGGTTCCTATGTTTGCACTGACATCTTGATAAATAAAGAATTATAAAAAAATAAAAAAAGCCAATATATATATATAGAAAAAATGGTGGAGGGAGGCACTCGAGGACTTATCTAGAAAAATCTAAAGTTTATTGGGATGTCTTTAAGAAAAGAGAAACCGACGTTTCGGCCTCCCTCCACCATTTGTGCTATTTATATTTACACCAGGGGAGTTAAGCACCGGGGCAAGCAAGCCTCATATTCTAATTGGGGGTCTCTCAGAAGTGAACCACCCGTGGGAAACGAGTGCCCGGCTCTTTTCATTATTTTTATATACTGTATATATGTATATATATATATATATATAAGAATCCAAAGGCGAGAGAGCACTCCGTCTGCGTTGCAATAATGCCCAGGTGCTACCAAAATATTATAGATACATCACCGGAGAGATGGAAGCACTCTGGGTCTTAGATAAAATGAAAAGGTTTATTTAGAAGTCATATTAAAAAAGGGACCGATGTTTCGGCTCCTGAAAGCCTTTGTCAAGGTCACATACCTTGAAAAAGGCTTTCAAGAGCCGAAACGTCGGTCCTTTTTTAATATGACTTCTAAATAAACTTTTTCATTTTATCTAAGACCCAGAGTGCTTCCATCTCTCCGGTGATGTATCTATAATATATATATACAGTCAGGTCCAGAAATATTGGGACATCGACACAATTTTAACATCTTTGGCTCTATACACCACCACAATGGAGTTGGAATGAAACAAACACAATGTGCTTTAACTGCAGACTGTCAGCTTTAATTTGAGGGTATGTACATCCAACTCAGGTGAACGGTGTAGGACTTACAGCAGTTTGCAGATGTGCCTCCCACTTGTTAAGGGACCAAAAGTAATGGGACAATTGGCTTCTCAGCTGTTCCATGGCCAGGTGTGTGATATTCCCTCATTACCCCAATTACAATGTGCAGATAAAAGGCCCAGAGTTCATTTCAAGTGTGCTATTTTCATTTGGAATCTGTTGCTGTCAACTCTCAAGATGAGATCCAAAGAGCTGTCACTATCAGTGAAACAAGCCATCATTAGGCTGAAGAAACAAAACAAACCCATCAGAGAGATAGCAAGAACATTAGGCGTGGCCAAAACAACTGTTTGGAACATTCTCAAAAAGAAGGAACGCACCGGTGAGCTCAGCAACACCAAAAGACCCGGGAGACCACGGAAAACAACTGTGGTGGATGACCGAAGAATTCTTTCCCTGGTGAAGAAAACACCCTTCACAACAGTTGGCCAGATCAAGAACACTCTCCAGGAGGTCGGTGTATGTGTGTCAAAGTCAACAATCAAGAGAAGACTTCACCAGAGTGAATACAGAGGGTTCACCACAAGATGTAAACCATTGGTGAGCCTCAAAAAACAGGAAGGCCAGATTAGAGTTTGCCAAACAACACCTAACAAAGCCTTCACAGTTCTGGAACAAGATCCTATGGACAGATGAGACCAAGATCAACTTGCACCAGAGTGATGGGAAGAGAAGAGTATGGAGAAGGAAAGGAACTGCTCATGATCCCAAGCATACCACCTCATCAGTGAAGCATGGTGGTGGTAGTGTCATGGCGTGGGCATGTATGGCTGCCAATGGAATTGGTTCTCTTGTATTTATTGATGATGTGACTGCTGACAAAAGCAGCAGGATGAATTCTGAAGTGTTTCGGGCAATATTATCTGCTCACATTCAGCCAAATGCTGCAGAACTCATTGGACGGCGCTTCACAGTGCAGATGGACAATGACCCAAAGCATACTGCAAAAGCAACCAAAGAGTTTTTGAAGGGACAGAAGTGGAATGTTATGCAATGGCCAAGTCAATCACCTGACCTGAATCCCATTGAGCATGCATTTCACTTGCTGAAGACAAAACTGAAGGGAAAATGCCCCAAGAACAAGCAGGAACTGAAGACAGTTGCAGTAGAGGCCTGGCAGAGCATCACCAGGGATGAAACCCAGCGTCTGGTGATGTCTATGCGTTCCAGACTTCAGGCTGTGATTGACTGCAAAGGATTTGCAACCAAGTATTAAGAAGGGAAAGTTTGATTCAAAGATGTTAGAATTGTGTCGATGTCCCAATATTTCTGGACCTGACATTATATATATATATTAGTCCAAAATAGGTACACAACAGAAAATGGAAATATGTTCTAGGACCGTGCAAGAATAGGTAGAATTTGAGTTGCTATGTCTTTCATGAAGAAGGAACAGCTGAGCTGTACGAAATGAGACATTAGTCACCCAGGTTTTTACACTGTTTTTCCCATTTCCTGTCTCCCATGTCCTCTGTGGTCAGAAGTACTAAATTCCTAAGAACTTCCACCTAAACACAGGTTTCCTGTTCATATTATCCTGGTGGCTCTCCTCGGGTTTACAGAGCAGCTTTCCTGAAAATAAATAAATAAATATATATATATGTGTGTATATTATATTTATAGATATAGATGATTACAGCCAATATTAGTGCAGGTGAACATAATCAAAAACACTGCTGTAACTATGTTGCGTTCCTAATCTCCTGCCACTGTACTTTTAATTTTTAGCTTAATGCAAGTGGAAACAAAACGCCCCGGAATGAAATACTGACAGTAGATTAAAGACCATCTCACTGACAGATTGCTTAGCAGGGGCCGGTGTAAGGATTTTTGCCACCCTGGGCTCTCCTAACACATCTCATACTCTTGTAGGGTGTAGACCAGGAACCTTGGCACCCCAAGTGTTTTGGAACTACATTTGCCATGAGGCTCAGCCAGTCTAATGAGCAGCTGAGCATCATGGGAGATGTAGTTTCAAAACATCTGGAGGGGCAATGTCGTTGACTCCCTGGTCTTGACAGTTGCAGGCAGCGCATGCAGGAGGAGGGAATATAACGAATACCCTCCCCACCATTCACTTGTTAACCCCTTATTGACCAGGCGTTTTTATGATTGTCAGTCCGAAAGTGCCCGCTCCTGTTTTTATGTTTCTGCGCTGTTTGTGTTTAGGTCTAATTTTCCTCTTATTCGTTAATGGAACCCACACATATAATATATACTGTTTTTCTCGCCATTAAATGGACTTTCTAAAGATACCATTATTTCCATCATATCTTATAATTTACTATAAAAAAAATATGAAATATGATGAAAAAAATTGAAAAAAACACACTTTTTCGACATTTAATCCCCAAAATCTACACCCGCCAAAAAAGAGCCCGGCTACATAGTTTCAAAATTTTGTCCTGAGATTTTATATACCCTAGTTTTACATGTATTTGCTTTTTAACACCTTCATTTTCACCTTTTTTTATAAAATATTTTTTACTTTTACACCAAACCTAGTCATGTTTGGTATCATTGGAAAGGCCATGATCAGGCCTTCCAATGTTACCAAACATGACCAAAGGAGCCCCCCTCCCCTTTCACATTGATCACTGCAGGCGCTGGGGGTGCCTGGTGATGATGTCATTGCGATGGCCGGGGCCATAAATACGTGGGGAAGGCTTCAAGCATGCCAGACCGTCATGGGAGTCTGGACAGAGAGGTGAGTATAGGAAGGAGGGGGGGTTAAAGGACCATGACGTATATAGTAGGTCTTTGGTCCTAAAGGGGAATTTTCGCCAGGACGTACTATGTACGTCAGTGGTCCTTAATGGGTTAAAGCCAGCAGTGCCTGTTCAATTAGCCGCTTGCTCTGAGACACCGGAGTGAACTCGCAGGCAGAGCTCTCACAGCTATCAGCTGTGCTAACGGCAGGAGGAGGCTGCTGCAAGCTTCACGGCAGCACTAAACAGACAGAACATATCTCCCGTCATAGTGCCTGGGGTTATAGTAGCTCAGAGCACTGGCGTCGTAACGTCGGGTGGTGCGGCCCGCACCAGGTGACACCCGCCTTTAGGGTGACACCGTCACCCTAAGGGCGGGTGTCTCACCCTCCGCCGCGTATTCACTCCCTGCGAGCGTCCGAAGCATGCAGCTTCGGCGCTCGCCTGGAGGAAACATGTCACCAGCCAATCGCGGCTGGTCACGTGGCTCCCCCTGGCGAGCGCCCAAGCTGCGCGCCGCCGGACGCTCTGAGGGAGCGAAAAACGCGGCGGAGGTGAGCTGGGGCATATCCATGAGGAGCTGGGCCAGTATCCATCTGCTGGGGCATATCCATGAGGAGCTGGGCCAGTATCCATCTGCTGGGGCATATCCATGAGGTGCTGGGGCATATCCATGAGGTGCTGGGGCTGGGGCATATCCATGAGGTGCTGGGGCATATCCATGAGCTGCTGGGGCATATCCATGAGGTGCTGGGGCATATCCATGAGGTGCTGGGGCATATCCATGAGCTGCGGGCATATCCATGAGCTGCTGGGGCAATCCATGAGGTGCTGGGGCATATCCATGAGGTGCTGGGGCAAATCCATGAGGTGCTGGGGCATATCCATGAGGTGCTGGGGCATATCCATGAGGTGCTGGGGCAAATCCATGAGGTGCTGGGGCATATCCATGAGGTGCTGGGGCAAATCCATGAGGTGCTGGGGCAAATCCATGAGCTGCTGGGGCATATCCATGAGGTGCTGGGGCAAATCCATGAGCTGCTGGGGCATATCCATGAGGTGCTGGGGCATATCCATGAGGTGCTGGGGCAATATCCATGAGCTGGGGCATATCCATGAGCTGGGGCAATATCCATGTGCTGGGGCAGTATATCCATGAGCTGGGGCAGTATATCCATGTGCTGGGGCAAATCCATGAGGTGCTGGGGCATATCCATGAGCTGCTGGGGCATATCCATGAGGTGCTGGGGCAAATCCATGAGCTGCTGGGGCATATCCATGAGGTGCTGGGGCATATCCATGAGGTGCTGGGGCATATCCATGAGGTGCTGGGGCAATATCCATGAGCTGGGGCATATCCATGAGCTGGGGCAATATCCATGTGCTGGGGCAGTATATCCATGAGCTGGGGCAGTATATCCATGAGCTGGGGCAGTATATCCATGTGCTGGGGCATATCCATGAGCTGGGGCATATCCATGAGCTGGGGCAAAATCCATGAGAGCAGCTGGGGCAAAATCCATGAGAGCAGCTGGGGCAAAATCAATGAGAGGAGCTGGGGCAGTATATCCATGAGAGGAGCTGGGGCAGTATATCCATGAGAGGAGCTGGGGCAATATCCATGAGAGGAGCTGGGGCAATATCCATGAGAGGAGCTGGGGCAGTATATCCATGAGAGGAGCTGGGGCAGTATATCCATGAGAGGAGCTGGGGCAATATCCATGAGAGGAGCTGGGGCAATATCCATGAGAGGAGCTGGGGCAGTATATCCATCAGAGGAGCTGGGGCAATATCCATGAGAGGAGCTGGGGCAGTATATCCATGAGAGGAGCTGGGGCAGTATATCCATGAGAGGAGCTGGGGCAATATCCATGAGAGGAGCTGGGGCATATCCATGTGTGCTGGGGGCAGTATCCATGAGAGCTGGGGCAATATCCATGTGTGAGCTGGTCTGGGGCAATATATCCATGTGTGAGCTGGTCTGGGGCAATATATCCATGTGTGAGCTGAGGCGCAATATATCCATATGTGAGCTGAGGTGCAATATATCCATATGTGAGCTGGGGCAATATATATCCATGGGTGAACTGCTGCGGGCAATATATAACTGTGAACTGGGGCAATATATCCATATGTGAGCTGGGGGCAATATATATCCATGGGTGAGCTGCTGGGGGCAATATATATCCAGAGCTGCTGGGGGCAATATATCCAGAGCTGCTGGGGGCAATATAAATCCATGTGTGCTTTCACTGCCTTCGAACAGGCAACGTACTTGCTGGCAGCTGGCAAAAATTTGTGTGAGCATATGAGAGAGCTCCACAGCAATAAACCTCACAGTAATGTGCGCTGTGTGTATGAGCATTCAATGTTATATGGGAGTACTGATTTAGGAGTAAGAGTAGTTAAAAAAAATCTGTAAAACTCGGGTCGGGGGGGGTGACACCATAAGTTACCGCACCGGGTGACACCAACCCTAGTGACGCCACTGGCTCAGAGAGACGCCCCCCTCCTAATGGTGCCCTAGGCAACTGCCTACTTGGCCTAATGGATGCACCAGCCTCAGTGCCACCACTGATATGCGTTAAGCAACCATATAGGTTCACTTGTAAAAAAAAAAAAAAGGTAAAAAAATAATAATTCTATATGTAATGTATACAGTATAGGTAAAAAAGCCTTTATTTTAAATTATGTGGTATTTAATTCCCAGATAATTTAATTCACTCTCGCTTTTGCAGGTTGTGTTAACATATTTCCCTTTCGTAGATGATGTTGCGGATTCTTCTGACTTAAATAGATTCCTTACGGCACATCCAGGTTTCTGTATGAACTCTCTCCAAAGCCACATTGGTATTAAGTTCTTTCATTTTTATTATTTATTAAGCTGCCTGCTTCTTAACCTATTCCACAAAGCCCAACCAGGACTCCCATATCTCGGCTTCATCCAGCTAATTCTCACACTCGGAGGGCTTAATTAGCACCTTGAGATCCCCCTGGAGTGTGAGGGAATGGTAGCACGCTCAGGTCACTGTGACTATTCAATCTGCACTGAACGGTCGCAGTGCCTAGAGTGTCCCTTTAAGCAGTCCATAAATCCTCAATCGTGGGGTCAAGAAGGATTTTTTTCCCCAGCATGTTGTGTATTTGGCGAGCGCTTCAGACTGGGTTTTTTGCCTTCTTTTGGATCAACAGCAGCAGCTGATTGTGCGAAAGGCTGAACCCGATAGACGCACATCATTTTTCAGCCTATGTAACTAAACGTCTGGGATTTAACTTCTAGCAATTCGTTGATAAATGCAGAAGCCTTACGTAATGCGCAACATTTTATCTAGAACACGTGGATACAGGAAGAATTTTCTTGAGTGGAAATCTCCCCATCTCCCCAGAGCTTTAAAATGAAATGCTAAACAAAAGAATTCATATTATTATCTACATGAAAACATGTTCTTGGGGAACAGACCAGAGAACAAGGCCAAAAAAGCATGGAGACAGCAGCGTCTATCAGTGACCTCTGCGCACTGCTCTGTACACTCACATGAGCATTAGTTATGCAGAATTAAATCATGTGTACATCTGCTACATGTCCTAAGAGAGATTGATGGACCTGGGATTACAGCTGGCCTACTCAGTCTCAGAAGAAAATATATGTATTTCGTTTCTCAGAGCCGATTTGTCTGTGCGGGGATATGTTATTCAAGGTAGGACGCTGACGCAATCTGCAAAGCAATTTTCCCATCTGAATGCAGATCAGTGAGAGCAGAACGTGTTTTATTCCGTGATTGTATCTGTGGAATAATACAGCGATGAATGCGAGGGCACGTGAAATGATGTTCCTTTATACCACAATGATTTTTTTTTTCCCGTGTTCTCAAATAAATTAGAGAAGTAGAGAACGAAGGACAGAAACAGAATAATATATAATGTCAAGCTATTCTTTATTGATTATTAATTATCAGTGTCTGCTAATTCTCGCAATAAAACGAGCATGGCCACTAGGATTATCACTAGACACTTTCATTGAACCCATGCATGTGCTTCATTCTTAAAGTGCTGTGCATATGCTCTTTACAATTCAACATTCTTGCACTTACTGCAAAATATTTTAATTTTTGACTCTAGTATTCCATTCTTCAACATTATTTTTTGTTAGTTATAGCAAACTTAAAATTTGTAATCTTCTGTTCAGATCGTCGCATTCTTCTGTTCAGATCGTCGCATTCTTCTGTTCGGATCGTTGTGCTCTTCTGTTCAGATTCTTGTCTTTTTCCTGTTCAAATTGTTGTCTGCTTTTGTTTAGATCGTTGTCTTCTTCTGTTCAGAATGTTGTGTTCTTGTGTTCTTCTTTCAGACAGTTGTCTTTTCATTTCAGATCATTGTCACCTTTTCTTCAGATTGTGGTATTTTTCTGGTCTTTTCAGCATTTGTTCTTCTGTTCAGATAGTTACGGATTTTCTTTTCAGATTGTTGTCTTTTCATATGTGTCTGATCGGTCGCAATATGTGTCCATTTATGACAGCACTTCCCTCCCAGTCACATGCGGTGTACCCCAAGGCTCGATACTCAGCCTCCTGCTATTCACAATATTCATAAATGATCTGCCCAATCTCTGCAAAGCCTCAACTGTACACATGTACGCAGACGACACTGTAATCTACACCAACAAACCAAATCTCCCACAGCTGGAGGCCGTGCTGCAAGACCAATTCACAGAGGTAGAAAAGTGGATCAAAGATAACAAACTTTTTCTAAATACTGACAAAACTGTTACAATGCTCTTTGGAACAAAACCTAAACTACATAAATTGCAAACACCCCATCTATGTGTCTGGACAAGATCAAATGGCACGCTGACCAGTCACTTCTCTCAAATATCTAGGTATGTGGGTAGATCCTAATCTATCCTTTGGCCCCCACATCGAAAAACTCTCATCTAAACTTTACCCCAAACTAGGTGCCCTGTACAGAAACAAATCCTGCCTGAGCCCCGCAGTAAGAAAGCAGATTGTACAACAAATGCTTATGCCGGCTATTGATTACGGAAATGTAGTGTATGCAACCGCCCCGCAAACGCACCTTCAGAAATTTACTACATTGTATAACTCATTCTGCCGCTTTGTGCTACAATGTAACTACATGACCCACCATTGTGACATGTTAAAAGAGCTAAACTGGCCAGCGCTGGAATCTAGACGCACCCTTCACCTTTCCAACCTGGTGTTTAAGAGCTTTTCTGGGAAGCTACCACCCTACCTGAATAGACTGCTTCCCTCAGCAGTTCCCTCATCCTATAACCTCCGATCCAGGACCAGCACCTTACTTGCAATACCACAATACAAAAAGAAAGTGTCTCGATCCTCATTTTCCTACAGAGCATTGCAAATATGGAATAACCTCCCAGACGCCATCAAATCTTCCCCCAGTCTAAAGTCCCTTAAGAGCTCCCTATTAACATACCTCAATACGGAATGCACCTGTAAACATGTAACATAATGACTTTATTTCCTACATATTTATTTTCTGTTATTCTGTATATTTGTTTTGTGTTAATTTCTTGCATTGTATTACTTTGTATTTCTGTAACAATGTTCTTGAACCCAGGACATACTTGAAAACGAGAGAAATCTCAATGTATCCTTCCTTGTAAAATCCTTTATAAATAAATAAATAAAATTTCAGATCGTTGTCTTCTTTTCAGATTGTTGTGTTCTTCTTTTCAGATAGTTGCTTTCTTCAGTACAGATTGTTCTCTTTTCATTTGAGATCATTGCCTTCTTTTCTTCGGATTGTTGTATGTTTCTGTTCAGAATGTTGCATTCTTCTGTTTGGATTGTTGCGTTCCTCTGGTCAGATCGTTGTGCTCTTCTATTCAGATTGTTTTGTTCTTCTGTTCAGATTATCCTTTTCACCTTTTAAGAATATCACGTTCCACTATTCCGATTTTTTTTTCCTGTTTTCAGATTTTTGTTCTTAATTTTCACATTGTTGTGTTCTTCTGTTCACTGTGCATGTTCAGTGTCAAACATGAAGTCCTATCAATCTGACCTGCTCTTGTTGAGTATGAAGTCATTAGTGTTGGATCATGATGTTAATACCAACCTGTGTGTTACTATCTGAGATCACTGCTGTCAGCCTCCCTGAAGTACTTTCTGACATGACCCAGTTTCCATCAAAAAAGTCCAGGATAGCTGTCAAACTAGTACTACTGCCAGCCCTAAGGGGGACCTGCTTTCCCCAGCGTCGGGGCTGACAAATGATCAAAGGATCTTTCTCTTAGACTTAAGTTCTGGTATTAATGTGATTCACTGAGTGCGCCGAGGGACACCCTGTATAGATATGTACGCTGCCGCTCCGTCCTATTGATACTCTCAATGTTGCAGACATTGCTCATGATAAAAAAAAATTAAAATATGTCTTGTGGTGTTATAGCTGCTTAATGCGTTGGTAACATAGCAGAATTATGTTTTACAAGTTCGATTTGAAACTTAAGAAATCTGTTATGTCCCCAAGGTGAATGTGTGTCTGAATAAATTATACACTGGATGATGTCATACTTTACCAGAGAAGGGCCTATTACTCGCTTGGATACAGTTTAGCAGGCCATAGCAAGAGAGATAATAGCCCTTCACATAGGCCGGATTAACAATTAGGCAAAGTAGGCAGCTGCCTACAGGCGCCCACTGCAGGGGGGCACCTTGCTCTGTAAAACTAAAAAAAAAACTGTGCCTCCAAAACAAAATATAAAAAAAGCTCTGCCTTCACAAACCCCTTTAGGCCTCGTTCACACTGTGCGATTTATCGCGTGGATTTTGCTGCAAAATCTGCGCGATGTCGCACTGTGTAGCATCTCCAATGCATTTCAATGGAGCTGTTTACATCTTGCCGCGCGACGTCGCATGTTGCGGTACCATGCCGCTGGTACATGACCCTTTTTTTGCGATTTGCGATTTTGCCGTCGCGCAACATCACGAATATGAAAATCGAGCGGATAAACGCTCGATTTTCAAATCGCACAGTGTGAACGGGGCCTAAGGCTGTCTGCCGACAGTCCACAGAAAGTGGTAGTCAGAAACCAGTGCAGCCCCTTCCTCCCAGCATGCACTGCATAGAAAATGGAAGAGCAATGGAACACTCCCAATCTGGGAAACCTTGGACTAGACAATAAGTCTGCCTGTACATCACAAACAGAGGCAGCTGTGGAGTTACTGAAGGTTTTAGGCCAAGCTCAGATATGAGACCCCTTCGAAGGGACACTACCTCTTCCATGCTTGCTCCTGGGGAGGAAAGCTATGGCAAATCTAGACAGCATACTAAAAAGCAGAGACATCACCCTGCCAACAAAAGTGTGTGTAGTCAAGGCTATGGTTTTCCAGGTGCAATGTATGGGTGTGAACGTTGGACCATAAGGAAGGCTGAGCGCCAAAGAATTGGGGCCTGTGAACTATAGTGCTGGAGAAGACTCCTGCGAATTCCTTGGACTGCAAGACAATCAAACCGGTCAGCCCTAGAGAAGATTAACCCTGACTGCTCTTTAGAAGGCCAGATCCTGAAGATGAAACTCATATACTTTGGTCACCTAATGAGAAGAAAGGACTCACTGGAGAAGAGCCTAATGTTGGGAAAGATTGAGGGCAAAAGGAGAAGGGGACGACAGAGAATGAGGTGGCTGGATGGAGTCACTGAGGCAGTAGGCGTGAGCTTAAATGGACTCCAGAAGATGGTAGAGGACAGGAAGGCCTGGAGGAATGTTGTCCATGGGGTCGCGACAAGTCGGACAAGACTTTGCAACTAACAACAACAACAACCTCTCCCATAAACTGTAACTAGATTACAAACAAAACCACATTATAAAACACATGCTACTGTTTTTTCTTTTTCTGAAGTAATTGCAGGTGAAAAGGAAAAATAAAATTAGTTTTTTTTTTATCTCCTGTTTCCATCTTGTGTATTGTTCCCAAGATGCAACATTTACCAAAATCTTATGCTGAGTTTTACTTGGTGGCTGTGCTTTAATTTATACATTATTTAACAGTTAATGAGGTGGAGAAGGGAATGTTCAGATAAGGCAGCAAGGAGTGTATTGTGTTCTCCAGGCTACCTCAGATAAGAGATGGCAGCTGAATGAGATAAGACAGAGATCTTAAAAGACTTCTAATCTAACCCCTGGTGATGTCCTTTGAATACATCCCACACAATAAAATGATTTGAGTCAGTGATTGATCCATTCACTCCATTCTAAGGCCAAAGCCACACAGTGAGGAGCAAGTGATGTTGGGTGGGGGGCCGTTTACAGCACAAAATATCAAACAATGGATACACCCAGTGACACATATAAGAGGTTATTCAAAGAGTGCTGAACCTGCCACCGAATTGACCTGAACAGTGAATTTCACCATACGGTGCAATTTTGTGGCATTTTGGCTATTCAGAAAGCTGGCAAATCACCAAATAATGGCCAATTGCCTGCGAAATCCAGTGCAATTCACCTCAGATCGCTGCAATTTTGCGGCATTGAACTTCCCATAGAGAAGTGATGGTTAATCTATTCAGAGAGCGCCGAACTGCAGCGAAATATATCCAGAATTTTTGTGCTTTAGTTCGACAGATATACAGTATATAGGTAAATCCCATAGGTTTCAATGTAAAAAAAAATAGCATTTTTATCATTTCGTTTATTCTTTTCATTTGCAGCAAAAAATCTTTTTATTTATTAATTTTGTTAAAAATTTTAGGCATTTTTCTGGTTTTTTTTCTGCAAATTTTTTGATTCCCATTTTTTTTAAATTGTATTTTTTAAAGTTATGTAACCTATTTAATTGCATTATTAGTTATATGACCTTTCTTATTATTTCCATGCATTTTTATGCTGAATTCAGGGTCGATAAATTGAACTCGCCGAAGTACGCCAAACAAGAGAACACCGAAATGTCAGTAAAATATTTTCTTATCTAAACATACAAGAGAAAAACAAAGCACATGTTAGGCCGGCGTCAGACAAACGCAGTGATCACGTCCGTGTTGCCGCACAGTTTAACGTCCGTCGTAGCATAGAATCATGATCAATAGAGACCCACACACAAAGTACGTGCGCACCGAACTGCGCACGCACAACGCACGTGGCAAACTGACGCAAGTTAGGCAGGAACGTAAAACCGCTAGACGGACGCGTAGAGTGCGCCACGTCCACGTAGCGTTCTGTGTGCGTGATGACACAAAGTCAGACGCAGCGCATTTGCGACGTCCAGCACCTTGATGCACAAAATGGCTTTTCATATCATTTTCTGATTTTTATCATTTTTCATATTAATTTTGTTTCCCATAATTCCCTTTTTTTTTCTACGTCCGTCAACAAAAATGGACCGTGTGCTGTCTACAGTATCTTCCGTCAGTACGTCCGTCCGTTGTGCATGCACGCAGAGTGCGCTCTGACTGCGTTTGTCTGACATTAACCTAAGATATCAGCTACACAAAATAAACACAATAAGGACATTTCACCATTTGGTGGTAGTGGCCCTTTAATTATGCAAAAAGTACCGGAATTAACCTAATAATTGTAAATAAGAACACTCACATGGCTTTCTTTGGAGACAGGAGTAGGTGAATGTTAAAGTGTATTTGTGTGGAGCACCAGTATGAATATAAATGTCTTTTACACTATTTCCTGTATCTTTATTTTTTGAACGACAGTATTTATTGTCTGTACACATATGCTTAAGTTGTTTTTATAATCATTTACATAATGCATTGTTAATAATATTTATTGTTAATAAAGAGCTTTTTGCTTTCTTCTAAAAGTGACGTGACGACTTCTTTATATTGTTTAGTACGCGATGTAGACCAAACCCTTATAATTATAATTTCAGCCATTATGCTTGGAAGGAAAGCTTTCTGCTGCTCCAGATCTACTTTACAATTCAGAGGAGACCTCAACAAAGAGAATCAGGATGGTATTAAAAATTAAAAAATGGTTTTCCACTTCATCTACCAAAGATAGAGCGCTATACACCTTTGTCTCGTGCAAAGCATTTCTTTTGCAGCCTGTAGAGATGTCCGACTTATAGCTTAGATTTAAGGGACCTGATAAGCACAGAAAAGAATCCCAATACATCAGATATCTCAAACTCTGGCCCTGGAGATGTTCATAGCCTACAATTCACAGAATTCTTTGAATGCTGCAGATGGCCAGAGAATCATGGGAGCTGTAGTTCAGGAACATCTGGGGGCCAGAGTTTAACATCCCTGCCAGACATCGCTCAGGCATAGACAAGACTGTGCACCCCAGTGTGTACCCCAGGGAGAGTGTGTGCCCCAGCGGCTCAGAGGAGACCTCAACCAATCGCATCAGGCTGGTATTAAAAATTAAAAATTGGGGGCGGAGCTGACCGTGGACGAGAGCAGACGCATGCCGAGGAGCTCTGCCGATATTTGGCTTTTACTGCTGACTTTATTTGCGACCCTCTCGTCCAGCATTATATCTTTGCTGAGCCAAGGACCCTTAGATATGCTGGGGCACCCTGAGTTACGGTTTCCCGATCGTTTGCTGGTGTGTTTCTGCTCCAGCGGGTCTCGGGCCTAGTGCGGCCTGCTCAGACCGGGGACTTTCCTGACGCTCGGAGCGGAGGTGGTCGCGGGCCGTGGACGGATTACTTACCCCTGGAGGATGGGTAAGAAGAACCTGAGACAGGGAGGAGAACCGGAGA
Organism: Leptobrachium leishanense; assembly: GCA_009667805.1. Taxonomy (NCBI): domain Eukaryota; kingdom Metazoa; phylum Chordata; class Amphibia; order Anura; family Megophryidae; genus Leptobrachium; species Leptobrachium leishanense. The sequence continues at coordinate 307,825,374 of CM019067.1, forward strand.
CCACTCGTCGGCGCCAGCAAGATATCAGGGAGTCGCTGGGAGGCAGATATACTGTGGCAGGTTCGACCAACTTACCCCCGGGCTTCAGCTCCTTAGAAGATGACACGTGGTCCCTGGGACATGAGACTGCTGTGGACTGGCTGGATCAGACCCCCCGAGAGGGTGGCCGGGTGACGCTGGGCCCAGCTGCGAAGAAGCGGGCCCAGAAGAAAAGGAGGGCCCAGGCGGCGAGGTCCCAGGAGGCCCTGGAGACTCCCTCCATGACTTCGCAGGGAGGCTCTGAGGAGGTCCTGCTCCTTCCTGGCGGGAACAATGTGTCGCCGCGATCCCGGGGTCGTCTCTCCAAGTCGAGTCTGGAGCAGCAGACGCCGGGTGCCTCTGGAAGAATGGGGTCACCCTCAGGTAATGACTTAATTTTGGCTCCCCCTGATACTGATGCCACTCCTTTCACAGCGACAGACGACGCGCGACCAACGACAATGGGCGATTACCGAAGTTTTTTGGCTGAGATTAGATCTACGTGGTCTGCTGCGCTGTCTGGGGTACGATTTGAAGTGGAGGAGCTACGTTCCCAAGTGGTGGCGGTTCGGGAACAGAATGCAGATATGGTAGCTGAGCAATCTGTCCTTTCGTCTCAGGTGGGTGAACTGAGAGGTCAGGTTGACCTCCTGACTCGTACAGTGGAGACCCTTGAATCCAGACACCGCAGACGAAACATCCGGGTTTGGCGGGGTCCCGGAGTCGGTACCCCTGTCGGAGCTACTCCTTTATGTGACTCGAGTGACACACCAGATATCTGGGCCTTCTGCCGCCGAGACAGGCATGTTCAGCTCGGTGTTCAGGATCCGTACGGCTGCGACGGCCCCCCCAGAGTGCCCTGAGAGATGTCATTGTAGTCACTAAAGATATCGCTGTGAAGAAGCAAATTATGTCTGCACCGGCAGCACGGGCAACAGTGCAATTTGAAGGTACATCACTGACACTCTATAATGACCTAGCATTCTTGACCCTGCTGGCGCGACGACGGTTTCGGGACGTGACGGCTTTTCTCTGATGTAGGAAGGTTAAATACCGATGGGGACTGGCCGGATCTCTTCTAGTGGCATACGGAGCGATAACCCTTGTCATCTCCGAACCAGCTGAGGCCTGGCCGATACTGGCTGGAGCGGGACTCTCCTTAGAATCGGCGGCCGCTTCACCTGGTTGAAGACCTTTTTTCCGGATATGAATCTGTCAACACGTTTTTGTTGGGATAATGTTCCCCCACTGTTGCGTTGTGTCCCCGTGACACGGTGACACTTTCTGCGGATCTACATGTTTTCTGCACCAGTTTTTGCGTGTGTGTGACTCAAGAGACTGCAAGAGTTTCTCCCCAATATTTTCCCCCTCCCCCCGCATTCAGAGACGAAGTAGACAATTTTTGAGGACGTTTTGCCCTTTTTGATTTTCTCCCCATCTCCCCAGCCCCAGCCCCCCCACCTTTCTTTTTCTTTTTTTTCACGAGCAGAGTATTTTTATTTCAAGATGTTTACCTACCTTTTACGTGAACCCTCCCCTTTATAAGAGTTCCTGATGGCTGGGGATTACCTAGACTTTTGTGTTACCCATTCCCCCTCCCCCCCTTTTATATGATATGTATCGCTGAGTCTCCCCTTATTTGGGGATGTTTATTGTTTTTCTTATGCCGTATCTTTGACAGTTTTAGACGGTGCTGCGTGGCTCCTACTTTCTCTGTTTGTATGCAGACCTACTTACAAAATAAAAATTAAAAAAAAAAAAAAAATAGACCATACATAATAATAAAGTTACCAAGAAATTAAAAAAAAAAATTAAAAATTATTTTCCACTTCACCTACCAAAGATAGAGCGCTATACACCTTTGTCTCGTGCAAAGCATTTCTTTTGCAGCCTGTAGAGATGCCCGACTTATAGCTTAGATTTAAGGGACCTGATAAGCACAGAAAAGAATCCCAATACATCAGATATCTCAAACTCTGGCCCTGGTGATGTTCATGGCCTACAATTCACAGAATTCTTTGAATGCTGCAGATGGCCAGAGAATCATGGGAGCTGTAGTTCAGAAACATCTGGGGGCCAGAGTTTAACATCCCTGCCAGACACCCGTCAGGCAAAGTCGAGAGTGTGTACCCCAGCGGTAATATGTATAAAATCTATATATATATATGTCTTTCAACACTCCAAAAATGTCTCATCCTTCCAACGCTGAATCAAAAGAGAAATAAATGTATAATGGGAGTTTGTTTTATATAAATATCGCTTCTTGAATTGTATTGCACTATGATTCTTTTGTTACTTGTGTTTTGTATCCAGTAATGCTCCCATTATACATTTATTTGTACTCCTCAGGCATAAGCTGCAGCTCACGGAAAGCCAAGTGGTTTGATAAAGCGGTTCAAAATATTGCCCTGTCCAATTGATGGCAAAATAAATATTAAAGGGCCACTACCACCACCAAAAAATGAAATGTCCTTATTGTGTTTATTTGATGTTGCTGATTCTTACATGTGCTTTGTGTTTCTCTTGTATGTTTAGTTAAGAAAATATTTTACTGTATATGTGTCACTGGGTGCATCCATTGTGTGATATTTTCCTGTATATGTGCCACTGGGTGCATCCATTGTGTGATATTTTCCTCTATATGTGTCACTGGGTGCATCCATTGTGTGATATTTTCCTCTATATGTGTCACTGGGTGCATCCATTGTGTGATATTTTGTGTTGTAAACTCCCCCGGCCCCCACGCACACACACACACACAGTATATTTCCATCACTTGCTCCTCACTGTGTGGCTTTAAACGTAGAATGGATTCTATGCGTCAATCACTGACTTAAATCAATGTATTGTGTGGGATGTATTCAAAGGACATCACCAGGGTGTAGATTAAAAGTCTTTTAAGCCCCTGTTTTATCTCATGCAGCTGCCATTTCTTATCTCGAGTAGCCTACAGAAGAGTATACTTCCTGCAGCTTTATCGAAACATTCATTCCTCTGCCCCATTGACAGTTAAATACTGTAGAGAATAAATCACAGCAGTAAAGAAAAACTCACCATAAAATGTTATGGGCCATATTGCATTCCGGTTTTGCGCGCACACAAATGCGAATTTACGCGAGGACAAAACCATTTGCGCAGAACGTCGTATTTCAACGTTCGCGCAAACGATGCGCGTTATTGTTTGACGCGGATGGACTTGCGCGAGCGGGATGAACTGTGCGCGTCCTATACTTAACATTGTGAGCGCAAATGCGTTAAGCGGATGGTATTTCAACAGATGCGCAACTTCCTACGAACGACGTTTGCGCGCATAATTTTAACGTCTTTGAAGACTTGGTGTTAACTGCAAATGTTCTGGCTGAAACCAAATACACCAGCACGAAAAAAAAAATACAGCACAGTATAGTTACACATTCTACACATACCCAAACAATAAAATTGTGAATTCGTGCATATTTTTTTTATTGCTGCAGCATGTATACTCAGATTTATTTTGACAGGCGCAAAAACGTTAGTGAGTCAATTAAGGTAAATTGATGTCAATTAAGGTTCTTAATTCTGATTGGCTGAATCCCGCGAAAAAAAAACAGTCCGCGCACTGATTTACATGCGCAACGTTATTGCGCGCCTATTACACTTCGTTTTGCATGGTTTTTTTACTAACGTTATTTTTTGACGGACGAGAAAATACGTTCGGATCCGCATATCACGTTAATTTTCGCGCGATAACGCTGGACACTGCGCGCGAAAAAAAATTGTGCTGCGCGAGCGCATTTGCGCAGAGAATGTAATATGGCCCTATATGTTGCATGCATCATGGGAAAAAGCCCCAAGATGGAAACAGGAGATAGAAACCTAACTTTATTTTTCCTCTTGTTTTCCTTGTGTTTTTATAATGTGTTTTTATTTGTAATCTGCACAGGTAATCTAGTTACAGGTTATGTTAGTGGTAGTGTCCCTTTAAATAATAGTTGGATGCGGAATCATCTGTTTCTAGTTTTGGAGAGCGAAGATGCTGACATTAACAAGATATACAGCTTCCATAAGAATATAGAAAGGAGCTTCTTTCTAAGAAGGAACCTGAGCTTTCTCTGTGGTGGGCTTCCGTTCTGTTCAGAGACCCTTCTCCTAGCATTAAGCCAAGGGGTTTACCCTACAAATTCTGTAGCTTTGTGTGAGAGGAGAAAGAAGGGACGTGACATGTGTGTCAGACCCCCTGCAGAGACATACAAGGTGAAATTTGAGCAGGATCAGAGAAATGGAGTAAAAACCAAAGTTGCTGCAAAAGAAGAGAAAAAGTGGGACTTCACAGGTGAATACGCCTTTCAATGAAAAATATACACATGCCTGCATAAGCTCATGGTTGCAAGTGACTGAGATATACAATATGACCCGTCTCTGATTGAGATATCTCAGGCGTCAAAGGCACCATTCGGTGCCCCGATAGAGATATCTCGATCAGCAGTCCAAAAGCAAATTACTTTCCTTTGCTTTTGGGCTGCAGAAGGTGCCCCAAAGTTTTAGTCATGTGGGCATAATGCCCAAAGAGCTAAAACTGTATAATCAGCTGATGAAAGCTCTGAAATATCGAGCTTTCAGCAGCCGATGCAGGGGAAAAAATAGACCTGCAGCTTAAAACTCTGTAACTCAGTTTGGCAGTAGATGGCGCCATCTTCTGGCCAAATAGGTTATTTACTATAATAGCTGTTTATTACTGTATGATTAATTAAAAATGATTTTACAAAAAAAACACTGGTTTCTGACAATGTTTTGTTTTGGAAAATAACGTGGTAGCGAAGGGGTTAATGTAATGCGGGTTGAGTGTCCCTTGAAATGCTATGGACCAGAGGTTTTTTGGATTTTGTATTTTTCTGGATTTTCCAATATTTACATATAATGACGAGATATCTTGGTGATGGGACCCAAGTCTAAAAACGAAATTCATTTACGTTTCATACACACCTTATACACACAGCCTGAAGGGCATTTTGAGCAACATCTTCAATATTTTTGTCGCCCGTCACATGAGGTCAGGGGTGGGATTTCCACTTGTGGCATAATGTTAGTGCTTAAAAAGTTCAGATTTTGGAGCATTTCGAATTTGAGAATTCTGGATACGGAATACGCAACCTGTATTTATTCTACACTGCCTAGTGATGATGGGAGAGTCGCAGCTCTGCGTAAAGTCTTCTCCAGCACATTATCCCAAAGATTCTCAATGGGGTTAAGGTCTGGACTGTGCGGTGGCCAATCCATGTGTGAAAATGATGTCTCATGCTCCCTGAACCACTCTTGCACAATTTGAGTGTGATGAATCCTGGCATTGCCATCTTGGAATATGCCCGCTGTGCCATCAGGGGAGAAAAAAACCCATTGATGGAAAAACCTGCTCATTCAGTATATTCAGGGAGTCACATGACCTAGTTTTTTGCTGAAATATGTTAATCACTGCAGTAATTATCCAATGGAAGGCGAGCAGCCCCTATCGGCTTAGTTATATCCAGGTGGTGACTATCAGGGTTATTCAAAGAGAATTGAAAAGTCACCGCACGTTCGGTGACTTTTCGTTCTCTTCAATTCGGCTTGATTCGACGATCCCATTTCGGCGACCCTGTGGTGTATTCAGCAAGCACCACAGGGCTGTTGTAATGCAGGGAAAAGCCGCCGAAAACCTGCTGAACACTCACCGCAAAACCCAGGCGAATGCACACCGAAACCCACAAAAACATCTGGATTAACCCCGCCGAAGACGACGGAGAAACCCGAGCAGCCACCGATCACAGCCGCCAGAAAAACCCGACACCACAGACGAATGGAGTGAAAAAAACAAAAAACAGTACACTTGAATGTTTGAAAAGTGAAACGCTGTTTGCAAAGAATCCACTGTGCAAAAATGTCTGAAATTTACATATAAGATCCAATGAATGATAATAAAAAAGGGCTGTCACAGAAAAAGTAAAAACGGTTAAAAAAAAAAATAGGAAAAAAATATTTGGCAAAAAAAATCCCGCAGAATGGTTAAAATATCCCAAAAAAGAGGGGCGTGGCCTGACTCCGCTCGATGGTGGACGTGTAGCGCCGGAGCTCCGCACTAGAGACCCACTAAACACGAGGAAAAACGACTCACAGTAAGCGCAGCTGCAGCACAGGACCGGGGGAACCAGTGGAGCACAGTATGTCCTCCCGCAGCGGTACCAAAAAAGCGGGTTCCGCCGACTTTTTCGCGCCGAAGAGCCAGAAACAGCGCGGCATTGGGGCCTCCCAAGATGGCGGCGGCTCAATCTCCTCGTCCCCGCGTGCATCTGCCTCCCCCGCTGAAGACAGCTCAGGGATTGACGTGGTGACGGCCAAACTAGCACCTATGCTGGCAGCCCTTTCTGATGCACTATCGAATCGCCTAGACAGCGTGGCGGCGGACATTAAAAAAGATATCAAAGAAATAGGAGACCGCACAGACAGATTGGAAGCAAAGATGGCGGAATTTGCAGGGGCACATAATGTTCTGACAGAACAAGTGGAGGATTTACAATCTCAACTTCTGGGGGCACTTACTAAAATTGCGGACTTGGAGGATAGATCACGTCGCCATAACTTGAAAGTGAGAGGTATCCCAGATTCGATATCAGCTCATGACCTTCCGGATTATGTTACTGAACTATTTCAACACCTCCTGCCTGAAGCCACCTCGGATTCCCTCCTGTTTGACAGAATTCATCGACTTCCTAAACCACCGTCAGCTCCGGCTAAGGCGCCTAAAGATGTCTTACTTCGTCTTCACTATTATAAACCTCGCGAGGACATATTGCGTGCCTTGAGACGTCCTGGGGCTCTATCCCCGACCTACGATCATATTGCTATCTTTCCGGACCTGTCTCGCACTACCCTCCAACACCGGCGCAACTTTAAACAAGTGACAACGATGCTCCGTGATCGCAGTATCGCATACAGGTGGGGCTTCCCAACCAAACTGTTGATATCTCGCAACGGTGTTTTCCACTCGGTGACTTCCGTATCGGAGGGCATGCAACTCCTGAAAGATTGGGGAATGGAACCTGCTACCCCTCCGTCACAGCGGCAAGATCCTCCACCCCGCCTTGAACCGGAGTGGCACAAGAAGAAAAAGTGATTTGCTCTATGCTATTGATGTCTTGCGAATCTTCGGATTGCCACGTGCTTTGGGCAGAGGAAGAAAGTTCTCGGGATATTTCATCGTCTTGACGGTATCGTATTTCGCCGAGTGTGCCTCCAGGGTCCTTTTTTTTTTTTTTCCTGTTGGTATTCCATGTTCCCATACACGTGACCCAGGTTTCGGGACTGTGGTAGCAGCTGGAGTTGATGGGTCCCGACGTGCGCAGCACGGCGCTGCTTTTTGTTCCTCCATCCGGGCGTCCTGTTGGGTTCATTTTTTGACCCCCCACTCTCGCTCTTTTTCAGAGTATGAGAAGTACACCCGCTTCTCGGGGCTTCTCAAGAGAGATTGTCTCTTTGAGACATGTACATAGTTTCTTCAACACCACTGTGGTGTTTTTCTGTTTTTTGTTTCTATGTTGTTTTCTTTTTTCCTCATCGCCATTCACTGACTGTTCTCAAACACGCTCGACCCGAGCCATGTGGGCTGCTTTGTTTGTCCAAAATGTGAATTGGGGGCTCTGTTGGCCCAGGAACCGTATACAGTTTTTGGTCTCAATTGTATGAAACTTATGTCCTTCAACGTTAGGGGCTTAAACGCTCCATTTAAAAGACATGCATTATGCTCAGAGATAAAACGGGGAGACCCAGATATGGTGTGTCTACAGGAGACGCACTTTCGTAGATTGTCTCACCCTTTGTTGCAGGTACCTCGCTATACCACGCAATTCCACGCTACGGGCCCCACCAAGTCTAGAGGGGTGTCTATACTACTGCATGATAGAATGTCTTTTCAACTTCACAGAAAGCTGAGTGATCCGAAGGGCCGCTACCTTATCTTAGTGTGTACGATTAATCAGAAATTGTTCACTATATGTAATATCTATAGTCCTAACTCATCTCAAGTATCGTTTCTTAAACATGTACTGCTCAAAATGTTAACAGTATCAACTGGCGAGGTGATTGTGATGGGCGATTTTAATGTTTGTCCAGATTCGCTTCTAGATAGGTCAGCCGCCTCATACGCACACATTAGAAAACAATGTAGGGAATTGACGGACCTTCTGTCTCATTTTAATCTCTATGATGTGTGGAGGGTTTTCCATCCGGGCGAGAGAGGATATACTTTGTTCTCTCCACCTCACAATTCATATTCCAGAATAGATTTTTTTTGCATAAGAGGTTCTTTACTGCCTTCTGTTCGTGACTGCGACATCTCGAGCTTCACGCTGTCTGATCATGCCCCAGTATTCTTGACGCTAGCAGACGACTTCCAGGTGTTTAGCAGGCCTCCTTGGCGCCTCAACGACTCTCTTTTGGGCGATCCAGAGATATTAGCGGACCTGCAGTCCTCACTTGACAACTACTTCTCGGAGAATAAAGATTCTTCCTCGGATCCGACTATTCTCTGGAGAGCTCACAAGGCAGTTATGAGAGGGGTGTGCATTAGATGGGCAGCTATCAGGAAGAGACAACATATCGCAGATAGACTGGAGTTACTGACCCGTATAGACGCTTTGACCAAGGCCAACCAAACCCACCCGAATCCAAGCACGGCTCGGGAACTGGCCAAAGCGGGAGCGGACCTGACCGACCTAGACAGTACAACACATTTCTACGCATTACAACGCCTTAGAGCAAATAGATATTCGACCGCGAATAGGGTGGGACACTCGTTGGCGCTCCGCCTCCGTACTCTGCAGCAATCAACCAGAACGTCCTTTTTGTTAAATAACCGAGGGGAAAGGATATATAAACCACAGGACATAGCGAACGAATTTGCGACATACTATCGGGCTCTATATAATTTAAGAGACGGGACCGCAGGCCCAGGACCTTCGATATCGGATATACGAGGCTATTTAGACAAAATAAACTTACCGACTCTATCACAGACACAACGTGCCTCTTTGGCTTCCCCGATAACATGCGAGGAAATCGCGGAGGTGATTACGTCCCTACCTAAAGGCAAGGCTCCAGGCCCCGATGGGTTCACGTCCACTTATTACAGAACTTTCCATCAAACGCTACTTCCCCATATCCATGGCTTGTTTACCACTGCGATGGATAGTGGGAACCTCCCTTCTGAGCTACTGGGTGCCGCAATAGTCACCCTACCCAAATTAGGTAAACCTCCCACTAGTTGTCAAAACTTTCGACCAATCTCTCTGATAAATGTAGACCTTAAAATATACACTAAGATCCTGGCGAATCGTTTGGCATTGACTATCACGAGTTTGATCGGGATGGATCAGGTCGGATTTATACCCGGCCGTCAGGGTCCGGATAACACTCGTCGACTACTCAATCTCATTCAAGTGCTTACTTCGTCTTCTACGCCTGGTCTCATACTGTCATTGGACGCGGAAAAGGCGTTTGACCGAGTGCATTGGGGTTTTATGTCAGAGGTGATGGCAAAATTCTCTATCCCACCTGAGTTTGTTAAGGGGGTTTTTTCGGTTTATGCTTCTCCGTCTGCCACGGTACGTTTTGCGGGATTCCATTCTCGAGCATTTCCTATCACGAACGGCACAAGACAGGGCTGCCCGCTGTCTCCACTACTGTATGCGCTCGTCTTAGAACCTCTGGCTCAGATGATCAGGCAGTCCGATGAAGTAAGGGGCATAGAGGTGGGTCCGCAGACACACAAATTAAACCTCTTTGCTGACGACGTCCTCCTTACTTTGACATCCCCTAAAACTTCCTTAGAGGCTCTGACTAACATATTGCACGAATATGGTACATTTTCATATCATAAGATTAATTTTTCCAAGACTCAGGCGCTGCCAGTTAATATCCCAGAGGACGTGCTGATTACACTAAAACAGGAATTCGCGTTTGATTGGAGAACTAAATTTCTCACGTATTTGGGTAGCTCTTTCGGCTCAGGTCTTATTTGATATTAATTACGGAAAGTTGCTAATAGAAATTAAATCCCTATTGCGGTCTTGGCAGCCCCGACGATTGTCGTGGTTTGGTCGCATTGCGGCGGTGAAAATGACGATACTACCGAAAATTTTATATGTTTTTCGAGCCCTTCCTATTTTTATACCTAGAGCGTTTTTTTCTACTTTGCAGGGAGTGGTTAATGCCTTCCTATGGAATTATCGGCGCCCCAGAATCAAATTTCCTGTCCTCTCACGCCGAATCGAGGGGGGTGGATTAGGGGTACCGGATTTTGCAAAATATAGCCGAGCTGTACATGTTGCAGCGATGATAGTGTGCCTGGGCTATGCCTCCCGTCCTCAATGGGCGGTTATGGAGGCCACTACTCTGACCCCTCACGATTTAAGGTACTGTTATGGGTTCCCCCTCCGAATAGACCAAGGGGGATGTTCACATCTCTGTTTGCTACAACGACCCTCTCCTTGAGAATATGGGACAGTATGTTCCTGAAGATATCGGGGACGGGCCCCGTATCAAGAGCGGCACCACTGAGGATGTTTCAGTATATCCTTCCCCATTTTAATGCGCAATGTTGGGCGACGAAGGGGGTTTTCAATTTGTGCCAATTAACAGATAAATGCGGGGTATTGGAATTTGCGTCGGTACAATCTAAATTTCACCTGCAGGACTCTTATTTTTTATCTTATTGCCAATTGCGTTCATACTTGAGGTCTCAGGGATTCGCAGCATTCTACTCGATCCATAAGCCGCCCTTGACGTTAATTGAATCCCTGGGTGTCTCCCAATTGCTACCGAAAGGCTTAATCTCCATCGGCCTCAATGCAATCATGAAGGACAGGGAGCTACCCTTGTGGCGGTATCATTCTGCGTGGGAAAAAGATCTGAAACGTTCCATTGAGCCAGAATTGTGGGCAGCTGTGTTCCGTAGAGATGTGGGGGTGTCTAGAAACGCGACTCTCCTGGAAACAAGTAGGAAGGTTGTCTACCGATGGTACTGGACGCCGGATAAAACCTCTAAATTTGCTTCGTCCTCTTCCTCAGTATGTTGGCGTTGTAGTTCACAGACAGGTACTTATATGCATATCTGGTGGCAGTGCCCTCTATTGATTCCCTTCTGGACTATGGTGGTGGAATTTGCTACGGCAGTGGTGGGTACTCCTATTCCTATGGATCCCGGATTCATCTTGGTGGGACTGGGAGGCCCCAAGTTAACTAGGCAACAGTCCAGAATGACATTTCATATTATGTCCACCGCATTACTGCTGATAGCACAGAGATGGAAATCAGACACGGTCCCATCTATGGGGCTCCTTAAGACGTACATGACTAGAGATAGGACCTATGACAGCAGGGCTAAAGAGTTTCTCTCGGTGACCCCCCTAAACAGGACCCATGGGAATTGTGGGACATATATCTAGTGAAACAGTGTGTGCATGGAGGGGTGAATAGGCCCGTGGATGGGGAGGAGGCGAGCGTCTCGGAAGTTAACAGGTGACCCGGGTAGTCTGCGAATTGAGGAATTAGTTAATGGGTGCCAGAAAGTTACCTGTACATAATAGACAATGGCTCTTACTTTACTGGTGATGAGGAAGTTCCCCCCCCTTTTTTTTTTTTTTTTTTTTCCCTTTTTTTGAGTTTTTTTGTGTCCTTTTTATCTTTACGCCTCAATGTCAATTTGTAAGCATATGATAATTCATGTTGGTTTCCCTTCCCTTATCTTTTTTTTTGTATCCCCATTGACTATGTGTTTTGAAAAAAATAAAAAATCTTACATTTAAAATATCCCAAAAAATCTATAAATAAAGAGGCTTTTTACTGCAGAATATTATAATCAACCGTTTTATTAAATATTGACTTAAAATGGGATTATTTTTAACATTGAAGCCTATGGGATTCGCCTGAATAAATCTGCCGCATGAAACCACCGAATGGCAGGGCATTTCGGGAACTTTCACTGCTGGGTTTTGTTCTCTGAATAGATGAAGCTATGGGGATTTCACTGCCCTCGAACAGGCACCATATGTGCAGGCAATTCGCCAACATTTGTCGAATTGCCTGCTCTCTGGATAGCCGAATGGCCAAGAAAGGTAACCGAACATTGATTTTCAGCGTTCGGTTACCTTTCGGCAGCCATTCGGATCTCTTTGAATAACCCTGTATATTTTGGCCAGACAGTGTATAATCAGGGGCAACCTGAAACTCTTGGGGCACTAAGTTGAAACTCTTGAAGGCACTAATTGTGGGGCAATAAGAGATCATGGGGCCCCCACATTGCGCCTGTACACATGCAGAAACACTTTTCATATGTACAGTGTTGAATTGCATAATTTATTTCTCTATGGCATTCCAAAATGAAAATATAGTCACAGCCATCACTTGCGCTCCGGTATCGTGGAGCTGGTATGGTGATATATAGCGGGGCAGATACATATACATTTGGCTGCTGAAACAAACTCCAGATGATTTTTATCTGTGGTGGTGTGGGCCCACACTGAAAGGGCAACCCTGACTATGCCTTAGGGTGACCTCATGGGGACCCCACCTAAGCCAGGTCCCTCAGGCAGTGCCTTATTGCCCTAATGGTCAGTGTATAATATTCCACATCGTGAATAGGTTTTCATACATTGAATATGATCCCGACAGAGCCGAAGTACTGACCAACGACGGAAAATAATGAAAGCCGAGCACTGAAGTTTAACCTTGATGTCGAATGCACGCCGGCTACCTTAATATAGATAGCTCGTATTTAAAAGAAAATTGCTGGCAGAAAAAAATGGTCTTTTTTTATCAAACCAACTTTAATTACAGCATCGATCCAAGGAGTGAATATTTTTGCATAGAGATTTACAAAAGGAGAGTGAGAACATCTTGGCATGAGGGTGATATTAAGCTAAGTAATCATTTTCTGCAGCTGTTGAATATATTAATTCTGCCGGGTTCATTGTTTCCTTTCTGGGTTTTAGCTGAATTATCGTAAAATTATATGTACAGGAAGAGGACAGGTAGAATTTCCGATGCAGATTTTTTTCTTATTTCTATCATTGTAGCCGCATCTAATGGCTCTTTCATCTGTTTCCTTTCTTACCTGTTTCGGCCTCCTTTAATGAGAACATTCATTTTTAGAATAGGTTTAACTAAGTCGACTAAATAAATTATAGAGAAGACGCGAAACAAAAGGACTACCTAGACAAGTGCATTTTATAAAAAGTAAGATATAATTTTCCAGCAGGGATGAGCATTATTTCCTTATATTCTCGGGGAGGGGAGGGGGGTAGGAGTTAATTACAGAAGAAATGCTTAGAGAATATTCTAAGGAACTATTTTGAACAGAACCAAAAATAAGATGGAATAATGGGAACGTAGTGGGTGTCCAAATGATCTCTATTCAACCCAATTAAATCCTAGGGCTTTTTCTGGTGATTTTTCTTGACCAGTAACCTGGGCAGCATGATTAGGGGGAGGCAGATTAACATTAACAAAACAATATAAATTTAGTTAAAAAAATACTATAAAAGTTAATATTAGGACTTCTGAGCCCTACGGAAAACGTGAAAAACATCAAGCATCCCAATGTATCAAAGAAGCATTTTTGAACATTCCATAACTATCAGGGTTATTCAAAGAGAATCGAAAAGTCACGTTCGGTGACTTTTTGTTCTCTTCAATTTGGTTCGATTTGGCGATCCCATTTTGGCAACCCTGCGGCGTATTCAGCAACTGTAATGTATGTCAAAATTAGGTACCCCATTAAAATATACCTATGATAAAGTAAACTAATGGCATTTCTATTAAACCAGCAGAGTAAAAAGCCTGAATGATGAGCACGTGTTCATCTAAAATGCTTCCCTCAACAGGGAGGGACAAAAGAAGCAGGGCTTCTGTTCTGGAGGAAGCAAATATCAGAGTACACATCCTACCAGAGCTGAAGTCATGTTTTGTATGTGTTGCAGGTAAGAGGGAATATAGCCAGTGTTATAAACAGGGCAAAAGTGATTCAATTCACATCCCTGTTGATTAGAAAAGGCTGTAGAGGCAGCTGAATAATTAGATAAGACAGTATACAGATGTCAGTGTGTTGTGCTGAAGTGTGACACAGCATCAGCATAAAGGAAATGTGATCACTATAGGATCTCATGTTATATTGTATTGATTGTATTGCATCATTAGCTTACTATAATGCAGGTTGAGTAATCATATATCTGTACATGTTTAATTGTTTATTATTTTCTATAAGAACGTTAATCCTGCATAGGTGAATGTTACTGTATATATCTAAATGTGTATTAATGTAGAAGCAAATATGAGAGTACACATCCTATCAGAGCTGAAGTCATGTTTAAGGCTAGGGTCAGATGAAAGCAGTTTTAACGTGCGTTTAGCCGCACGAAATCACGGCCGTGCTAGCAGCAAATGACGTCCAATGCCGGGGAACACACGAAGTACGGCCGCACGAACGTTCGTCCGCGCAACGCAAGTGGCAAACGAACGCATTTTTCCTAGAACGTCAAACCACTAGTACGGACGTACAGAGTGCGCTGCGTCCGCTAGAGGCGTGTGTGCGTGAATGGGAGACGTCAGACGCTGCTAATGTCCGGCCAACATAACGTCCAGACACAAAAAGTGTTTTATTAATGATCCGTACAAAATCACGGACGAAAAGGCGCATCGTATGACCGCTATCGCGTATTCCGTGAAAAAATGCGTCCATTCGTTCGAACGCACTTTTTCACAGACAACGCGAAAATGCGTTCGTCTGACCCTAGCCTTAAAACGTTTAAATAAAAGCACTTCTGGATTCACCCAGCCCGCTCCCTTCGCACATTGGAATTATTGACCATACTTTCAGCATATGTGCAACACAAGCACCACAGGGTCCCCGAATTGCAGGGAAAAGTCACCGCAAACCCGCTGACAACTCACCGCAAAACCTGGCGAAGACACACCGAAAACCCGCAAAAACATCTAGATTAACCCCACGGAAAACACCGGAAAAACCTGAGCAGGAGCCGATCACACGCAGCGCAGCTGCCGGAAAAAGCCGACACCGCAGACGAATGGAGTGAATAAATTAAAAAAACAGTAAGCTTGAATGTTTGATAAAGTGAAACGCTGTTTGAAAATGATCTACTGAGCAAATATGTTTGAAATTTACATATAAGATCCAATGAATGATAATAAAAAGGGCTGTTACAGAAAAAATAATTAAAGTTAAAAAAAATGAAACAAAATCGGAAACTTTTTTTAACCACTTGGCTGCTATGGACGCGCTCAGCGCGACCAGCCAAGCGGTTCTCCTGTGCTGTGGACGCGCTGAGAGCGTCCATGCACAGGAGGCAGCAATCCGCCGGATTCCGGCAGATTGCTGCGCCCCCCCGGTGCGGGCTGACATCTTGGATGTCAGCCCAGCACTCGGGACCCCGGCGGAGCAATTAGATGTCATCGCGGCGGCGCGATGACATCTAATTCAGGCGCCCCCCCCCCCCACATGTGCGGAGGAAGCGCCTGAAAGGGAAGGTCCTTCGGACCTCTCTCCCTCCCGATCGCCGGGGGGCAGGGGGTTAATCCAGGGACCGTTTGGAAGGGCACAGCCTGCCCTTCCAAACAGTGGCTGTCATTAACCCCTGGGGAGCCGGATCACGAATCGACGCTGAAAAGCGCCGGTTCGTAATCCTTTCCCGGAGCTGGCCGACATCTTGGATGTCAGCCAAGCCTCCGGGAACTCCCCCTGAGGACTGGCGTCATCGTGCATAGCACGATGACGCCAGTCCTGGAGTTAACCCCTAGCTGCCACCAATGGTGGAGATAGGGGGTTCCAATGTACCCCCTATCTCCCAATCCATGGCAGCTAGGGGTTAATGTTTGATACTGTTGGATCGGCCAGAGCATGGCCTTTCCAACGATATCAAACATGATAATGAAAAAAGTTTTTTAAAAAAAATAAAAATTAAAAATAAAAAAATATATATATTTAAAAAAAATCTAAAAAAAAATAAACAAGTTTTTTTTTTGTTTTTGTTTTGTTAATGCAGCAATATTGTTCCCATTTCAATTATAATGTGAACAATAATGCTGCACTAACGATTTTTGTATGCGGTGCGTTTGTTAAAAGTAGCGACATTTCCCCCAAAAAAAAATGTAACGGGTCCCCATTTCTAATTTTTTTAACAAGCACACCCCATACAAAATATAACCACAAACGATTGCATGTTAAAATGGGAAAAAAAAAACATTACACATAATAAATTATTGAAAATTCAAATTTTGTTCCATTTTTTGTTATAATATACAGACATGACATAACGTATACATATAATAATGACATATTATGAATCTGTGGAGTCTGCCGGAAAGAACGATATATAATATGTCTGGGTCATATATCAAAATATGGCTACAAAACGCGGTTAAACATGAGCGAAAGCGGTAAAAATGACCTCAGCACAGAGGTGTGAAAAGCCTCAGCAGCGAAAGGGTTAAAAAAAAGAAATCCCGAAAACTGCTTAAAATATCCTAAAAAATCTATAAATAGAGAGACTCTTTACTGCAGAATATTATAATCAACGGTTTATTAGATATTGGATTAAAACGGGAATATTTTTAACATTGAAGCCTATGGGATTCGCCTGAATAAATCTGCCGCATGAAACCACCGAATGGCAGGGCAATTCGGCAACTTTCCACTGCTGGCTTTTGTTCTTTGAATAGATGAAGCATTGCTTCTCTATGGGGATTCACTGCCCTCGAACAGGCACCGAACAGGCACCATATGTGCAGGCAGTTCGACAGGATTTGGCGAATTGCATGCTCTCTGGATAGCCGAATGGCCAAGAAAGATAACAGAACGCTGAAAGGCCCCTGCGAGGGCCGAAACGTCGGTCAGGTGCATATGGGCATCTTTTAATGCTTATTTAATAAACATTGTTTTTACTTTTATTTTGAAGTCCTGGAGTGCGTCCTTCTTTCTTTTTGGTTATGTACTATCTATTGGACTTTGCACCCAGGCATTTTTGTCTTTATATGGCCTCAGCAGGTTGCCACTGTTTTTATATATATATATATTGTGTTTATTATTGCAGAAGCCACCCGCACATCATAGAAACATAGAAACATAGAAAAAATGTCGGCAGATAAGAACCTTTCGGCCCATCTAGTCTGCCCAATTACATGGATACTTTACCTGGATTTATCTTTTGTTTAGGATAGCCTTATGCCTATCCCATGCCTGCTTAAATTCAATTACTGTTTTGGCCTCTACCACTTCTACTGGAAGACTGTTCCATGTATCCACCACCCTCTCAGTAAAATAATGCTTCCTGATGTTACTTTTAAACCTTTGCCCCTCTAATCTAAGACTATGTCCTCTTGTTTTGCTACTTTGTTTCCTTTTAAATATACTCCCTTCCTCTACATCATAGCAATTCAAAGAGTTGCATCCCAGAGTTCCTGTGCTACATACATACATACATACATACATACATAATAAATACAACAAACCAGAAAGAGAGCACACCAAGCAACATATTCAAACAATACAAAGGAAACCACAACAGCAGCTAAATTCATTTAAACATAGAGATTTTACCAGATTTAACCCTTTAAATGCTTGCAAACAATTCTTATCCCCTTCAAAATCACTACAGTTCTTAACCCTTTAATATTGAGCTCTGTTGAAAAATGGTGGAAGTTTAGTTTGCAACGGATGGCCATGGATTGCATAAGCCTGCCAACGGCTGTTTGAATTTATGTTTTATTTGTAGAACCTACACAAATTATATATTTTTTTTTTTCTTCCAGCAGACTGAAAGTAATATAATTTCTACGTGTATATGGCACAACACATCAGAATCCGACATCAAAAAGTGCAATTTATTATATATGGCTTTTAGCAATGTAAAGGATTTGTGTATATATTTTTCCACACTTTATCATTAAAACCATTGTGTTTTTTTCATGAAAATAAGTAATTTTAAGTTGGTTTACAAAAAATTTACATTTTTCTGATCTTCCGAGGGAAATCAGCTTCAGTGTAAACACGGGTAATCAGCCCCAAACACTGTCCGCACAGAAGGGAAAATAGACTATGCGATGGACACTTTGTCCCCAGTGAAGTCATGTTACTTCCTCCATCGTCTCGCCATTTGCAAAGTTTACAGCACATAGAATAACGAGTGATAAAATGTTTCTTGAAGCCTGAAACCGATAACAGGCGAAGCCTGTGAGAAAACCTTTCTGTACAAAACTGGTTTGCATTAGACCTGGGCGTGTTAACACTTTCATCTCTTGGGAATCCTGCTGGGAAGACGTTTGGACGATCCACCCAACAGCATGAAGATATTACAACTCACACAGAAACAGAGTTTAGCAAAGTCTCTTTCTTTATTTTTTAGCTGTTGTTTTGCATTTCTCGTATAATGGTCTGTCAAGCTAGATCTTATTATTGACACCACGTCCTCTTTATGAAAACTCTCATTTTTTGATTTATTTTTTACACATTTTCATAAAAGAACATTCGTATAATAATTTATGGGTATATATGTATCTGGAGAACTCATGCGATTTTTAAATAAAGTTCTAAATTCTCTTATTTTACTGGTCAACGTATGAGGGAATCCTATAAGGGTGCATGGGAAGCCTACCAGGTCAAGGGAGCAAACGTACTGTCCCATCTCTTCCTAAAGAGGCTGGAAGCCGGCAGATATGGGGTTTTGCGTGAGTAGGTTGCATGGCAACATCGTTTCAACTGAAAACTACCATAAATTGAATCATCAATATCAAGGCGAGTATTCTTGCTTTGTTTATTAACATAGCTAAATGGCCCTTGCACGTGCAAGTTGTTGTACGTCTTTACACCATTTTAGGCCATAGGCCCATGCACACCCTTGTGTAGCCTATGAGGGGCAGCCTGGGCCGGCCGCCTTGCTGATCTCAGACTCCAGCTACTTTCAGATCGCTCATATGTTCTTGGGTCGTGCATTAGCTCTGCTAGAAGAGCAGGATTTGACAGGATATCATCCTGTGTCAAGCAAATTGGCCAACACATGAAGCAAAACGGTCAAAAAGCGCTGCTGATGGAAGTTCAGCCCAGCCAATAGGTAAGGGAAATATGGGCTATGGAGCACAGGGAGATAAAAATGAAGGCTGTGGGGCAGTGAGCCAGTGGGCGCTAGAGACACAATGAGACTATGGGGCAGTGAGCCAGTGGGCGCTAGAGACACAATGAGACTATGGGGCAGTGAGCCAGTGGGCGCTAGAGACACAATGAGACTATGGGGCAGTGAGCCAGTGGGCGCTAGAGACACAATGAGACTATGGGGCAGTGAGCCAGAGGGCGCTAGAGACACAATGAGACTATGGGGCAGTGAGCCAGTGGGCGCTAGAGACACAATGAGACTATGGGGCAGTGAGCCAGTGGGCGCTAGAGACACAATGAGACTATGGGGCAGTGAGCCAGTGGGCGCTAGAGACACAATGAGACTATGGGGCAGTGAGACAGTGGGCGCTAGAGACACAGAGACACAATGAGACTATGGGGCAGTGAGCCAGTGGGCGCTAGAGACACAATGAGACTATGGGGCAGTGAGCCAGTGGGTGCTAGAGACACAGAGACACAATGAGACTATGGGGCAGTGAGCCAGTGGGCGCTAGAGACACAGAGACACAATGAGACTATGGGGCAGAGAGACACAGTGAGACTAAGGGGCACTGAGACAAAGGTAGACTATATGGCAGAGAAACACAATGAGACTATGGGGAAGAGAGACAGTGAGACTATGGGGCTCAGATACAGTGGGATGTGGGATTAAAAGACATGGGGATATGGCTAAAGCGACAAAGAAGGCTCTGGGACATGGAGGCACAGAGAGTCTTTGGGACATAGACACAAGCGAGGCTCTAGTTCACAGAGGAATGGAAGGTTTTGTGGCTTCCCCCACTGCACACCGTCATAAAATACACCTCTATCCCCCTTAACTTCTTCAGAAGTCTCCTCTACAAAACGAAACTGTTCCATGTTCATGCTTAGGTCTTCAATTGCCGCCTCACCTACCCCATCCTCTTGTGTTGCTGTCTACGTCCCTTGTTTTAATTTGAGGAATCCATCGTTACGCCTTCGCTCGAAAAGCTGAAATCTTTTATTTACAACCAGTGAAGCCTGATCCGTGAGTTCAAACCAACGTGTCGGCTTTCTGCAAATATCCAGCTTGGACCCAGCTGTAGAACCGGAGCCACGAGAATCCTTAAATCCAAAGAAATTCAAAGGGTTTTATAACCAAGTATTTCAGCTCAATCCCAACGTCTCAAATTCAAGAACCCTACGGCCTGTGTAAGGCGCGGCGCGGATAACTCGTGTCCTTGGTTTTCTCTGAAAGCAGCTGTATAATTTTATTTTATGTAGATTATTCCATATTTTCTCCTTTCTCGCTCAGTCTAATGTAAGGTTGTGAGATTCCACGACACTAAACGGGGCAAATGTTAAAACATTTTTCATGCAGGGCAGAGAAGGTATCCGCCTACATAAAGGACCGGAGATTTTATGTTTTAATTGATGACAATGTAATGAAATGGATATATATCCTGTGTGTGTTATTAAGGCTCTCCCGGCACGGTGGCAGTAATGAAGTTAAATTATGTCAAGCATAAAAACCTGACCCTTTCGCCTAGGAAAGGTCTGACGAGATAATAACCGAAATGAATGGCAACGAGGAGGTATGGTTTGCCTAAATCATGAGTGAGTAAAAGTGATGGGATGAAAGCCAGCGTTGGATCCATGAAAAGGATAAGTGTGACATGTGTTCAGGGCCTCGGGGGGGATACGATTATAATATGTGCGTCATGGGATCGGCTTTCGATTAAGTAAATTACATGTCGGGTTGGAATTGGAATATTGGAATATTTATATGCTCATGCATGGGATCAGGCTTGTGGTTAACCTGTTTATGTACCGAGTGGATTGCAAGTATTATTTCATGTTTTATCCTAGTCAGGACAGATGAATATCCATATATGATCTCCAGATCCATCAGAGCTGTGTACACATGTGACATTCAGTAGTTACACAATGTAAACAATCGCAAACTGTTCAGTTTCATGTTCTTTACCACGAACCAAAGGAGAAAAATCCAAAGCGTGAAGATGAGAACCTAAAAAAACAGTCCAAAGGAGGAGTAATTGCCGCGTAGATACATTTTCTGTTCGTGACAGTGCTTCTCAACACTGATCCTTTGGGACCTCTAAAAGGCCAGGTTTTAAGGATCACCGTGGAGGAAGTGCAGACTAAGTCCTGCAATCAATGAGCAGAAAATCATATAATCTGTGCTGTGCTTCAGATATTTGGCCAACCTGGCCTGTCAGCGGGTCCTTAGACCAGTTTTGGGAAGCACTGCTTGATGTGAACGATGGTGGCCAACGGGGCTCTTTTCAAAGTTGTGTTTAAATGATTGCACAGTGATTACCACCATTTGTCATGTAATTGTTACTGTTCAACTTCTCTTTCACGTGCATTGGTAATTTGGTTACCGTTCGGCTTTTTCTCGTGGTACAATACTGTCACGGTGATATAGATGACAAACATGCAGATGACCAGGAATGACAGAAAAAGAAGGCCTAATCTAGAAGGTCCTTAAAATCATTGAGTATACTTTCAGGGTTATGGTTACTTTTAGGTTTAGGGTTAGGATTAGGCATACTCTCTAGGGTTAGGGTTATTTGTAGGGTTAGTTTTACGGTTAAGGTTACTTCTAGGTTTAGGTTTAGCAGTAGGGTTACTTTCTAGGTTTAGGATTACTTTTAGGTTTATAGTAAGGAGTAGGGTTACTTACTAGGGCTATGGTTACTTTTAGGGTTACCATCAGTTACTTTTAGCATTAGGGCTACCTGTAGGGTTAATGTTAGGGTTAGGAGTAGGTGTTATTTTCTAGGGTTACAGTTACTGTTAGGATTAGAAGTAGGGTTACTTTCTAGGGTACTGGTTACTGTTAGGGTTAGGAGTAGGGTTACTTTTTGGGGTTAGGGCTACTCTTAGGGTTAGGATTTCAGTGAAATTTTGGTGATTTCTGGTTCGGCACACTCCGGTGCGCTTCAGCAATTCCATTTTGCTGATCTTGCGACTGAATTCACTATTCAACCGCCAATCTCCAAAGTGCAGCGAATATAGAGTTGCCAAAGAGTGCTGAACAGACCGCTGAATGGCACCTAAGACCGCTGAACTGACCGCCGAATGCAGTCGAAGACCACCGAACTGACCGCCGAACGCTGACGAACTGCAGGAAAAAAAGAACAAAACTCTGCTATTCTTCTAATAGATGTTTAAACCAATAAAAATGTATTAAAATGTGTCTCAATAATAAAAAAGGTCATATAAAAAATTATAAAAAGGTCTGTTACCAAATAAAAAAACATATTTAAAAAAATTGGGAATCAAAAATGTCATCTAAAAAAATATATAAGTGTTCAAAAAATAAATAAATAAAAAGATGGTTTGCTGAAAATGAAAAGAATAAACAGTTGGAAAAAAAATAGAAACAATAATATTTCTTTACACTGAATCCTATGGGATTCGCCTGTTTAAACCTGTCGAACTGAACCAGCGAAAATCAGGACATTTCACTGACACTTCAGTGCAGTTCGGCGTTCTCTAACTAGATCAGCCATTGCTTCTCTATGGGACAATTTCGCTGCTGCCGAAGATCGCCGCATCGTGGCGAACTGCATCGTATTTTGCTATCAATTCGCCAGTATTTGGAGAATTGACAGCTTTCTCAATAGACGAGCTGCCACGAAATTGCACCATATGGTGAAATTCACCGTTCAGAAGCGATTTGGTTCAGCAGCTCGACAAATCACAAATCAGATGCTTCCGAGTCGCTGCTATCAAGCCAAATATGTGCCCTACCCAAACTGAATCACGCAAGTCTACTTTGTATCTAATTATCATCTATTGCAGCAACATTCACATCAGAGGTGTTTATTTGTAAGGTGCCATGACTGGGTCATAGCTGGGGTTGCTCATCTGGCTGCTCCATGTACTGGGAGTCGCTCTGCTTGTTCCCATCCTATGGGTATATGTGTGTTGGGTGGTGTCCTCTCAGTAGATGATGTTCATGGCGAATAAAAACCAATTATGATGTTCTACTGTAAATAAGCACTTTCGGATTGCTCTGAGGTGTCAGAGTTCTGGATCTTTCAGTTTGGAAGTCCTCTGCCTTCTTCCTTAGCCTGGAGATTTTTGGTCTATTTTTGCACAATTGCCTTACCTATTAACATCTTCTGGTTAAGATTGTGCGATATTATTGTGCCAGACCTGACATGTCATGACCCTGTGTATAATATAGAAGCAAATAGTGACGAAAAGGCAAAATAGCAGACAAAATTATACTCAACGTCAAGTGAGGTACTGAAACAGACTTCCAGGATGTGGTCCAACCTTCCTAAAACAACACCTGAATATAAACGGAAGTGTCAGCAATGACTCCAGGTGAAGGTGACTCTCTTTCGTGGTGGACATCTGGTCCACTTGCGCTTGGTATCAATATTCCATGATAGATCCTTGTCGATATGATAGACATGCACCATATAGCTCCTCCATGTGGAATGACGGAACAAATAATGAGGAAAAGAATAAATAAAATAAAGGGATTTGTTAAATTATAACCATAAACAAACAAAAACAATTTTCCTGTTATAATTACCATATATGGAATCCCAAAAAGTCTGTCATTTCTTCTTCATATAGCAAAATAAAGTAAGACGCTGCGCTACGCCATGGCGGAGACACCAAAATCAGCCACAAACATAATGTAGCTTCATCAGGTCATGTCTGAATATTCCTTTGTTAGACAGACCAGTTTATTAGATTTCAAAGAACTTATAGTCAATCAACATACACATACATTTCTACGTCAGATTTTGGCCAGCACGGCTTAATAAAGATTACTACATATGATTCAGAGATGGGTTTTTTCTAGCTTACAATGTCCTCGCACCCTTTCCTGCACTTCCTGTAAATTAGACCCTACAGGAAATGTGGCTAAATTCCACAAGCAACAACCTATGTAAGAAAAGACTGTCTACATACAGAATTAACACTTAAAATGGGCTGTGACCCCTCCCTTTCTATCAGAACAGGCTTTTCAATACAGGATATTTATATTTACAGAAAATTAAAATCTAACAGGATTTTATTAGGAGAAAAATTAAAACAATATAAACTGTGCACTGTAATTGCTCTTGAGACAGTCTATCTTTTAGATGAAACGCATCTGGCTATATTTTATCAATTTATACTGTTTTAATTATTCTTCTAATAAAATCCCTCTATTTTATTCATACCTTTCCTCATTATTTGTTCCATTATTCCACATTGAGGAGCTATATGGTCATATGGACCAGGATCTATCATGGAATATTAATACCACCACGAGAGACACCTTCGCTGGAGTCATTACTGGCATTTCTGTGCATATTCAGATGTCATGATCATGAAAGGCTTAGCTTCTAATTTTTCTACTTTGGGTATTTTGTTGCATTGCGTTCGTTTCAGTCAAAAGTTGACAGTAGCCATGGGTCAAGAAGGAAATTTTCCCCAGTGTGTTGCATATTGGTGAGCATTTCAGACTGGGTTTTTTGCCTTCTTTTTGATCAACAGCAGTAGGTGATGTGTGAAAATCTGAACCTGATGGGCGCACGTCTTTTTTCAGCCTATGTAACTATGTAGCCATAAAGCCACATCTTAAATTAATATCCTAATACATCCCCTCTGCCTTCCCCTTTAATTTTAATGTTGTTTTGTTGAGCAGCTCGTAGAGGTCTATTAAATGTAACGCAGAGAGAATTAAGTATAAATATACACACCATTGTGGAAAGGAATAAAAGCCTGAGACGCCAGCACAAATCACAGTACTTTATAACCTTCTCTGTGGAATTATGACTTGTTTTATGCGTCTACTGGAATTAAAGGTGGGCCACAATACTAAGTATCATGTTTAGCGGGGCTCTCTGCTGCCTGCGTTGCATATTACAGACAGGTAAAGATAAACTAGTTGCTACGGGGCAAAAGCAGGCTTAAAACTAAGTCTATTAAAACAACTACAAAAGCCTTGTAGGTGGTGAAAATCCACATTTCAATCCATATCTGGACTTTTCCAATGTCTGCTGCAAAATATAAAGCTTTTACTTGCTCTAATGATTTTCTTAATGGACAATTTATAAAGAAAATATCTTGCATTTACTCAAAGTAACTGATGGATCGAAATAGCCTTTTTCGCCTTTTTCTGTTTTTAAGGAGGATTGGGGTTGCAAAGGTTTTTGCTTTATCCCCCATCCCCAAAAAATGATAACTTTTATGTTAAATAGAAAATTCAAAGAAGATGTTAACATTTAGGCACATAGTGTATTGTTATACTGAGTCGTCAGTAGGAAATTGTATTATTTGTTATGTGTTTTATTTATGTGTTCGGTGAAACATGTCATAGATAAATGACATAGATAAAAATCAAGTTCATCAGCCTACAAGGAGATCAGAGAGTTATTGCTTCCAAGATAACACGGTACTTATCATATTAGGGCTTCGACAGTCACTTTGTGACCGTAGAATTATATATAAGTGGTTTTCATCTTTTTCAGCATAACATACAAAGTCCCTGGAGTCGCCTGTATCCCTGTAACCTGCTTGCGATAAAGCCACAAATTCATTGGCGAAATGTGTACAGTTATGCTGTTATATTTCGCTATTTGGGGTGATCACTTAACATACCTCTACACAGTCGTGGTGTGGCGCTCATCCACCAAGCTGCCCAACAGACTTGGTTTATGAGCTAGTTGGATTCTACGTCACATCCCTCTTTTGTGAACAGAAGTAATACCGATACAAAGACCTGAAGTGCCATCAGCTGTCTCCTCATCTCTAAGCCTTGTCTCTTTACCTGTGCACAAGATCTGCTTCTACATAACAGCGTTTAGTTCTGTAACAATTCCCAACCCCAACACACCGCAGTACAAATCACAACCTGACCAATCGGTGTTGGATGGAGACAGGGCAGCCATCAGAAATGATGGGGCCCCTTACTAAACCTCACGATGCCCCCCACCGGCACTCCCTCAACTTCTAACAGCTTTTCTCCCCCTTCAAAAAAAAAAAGTACATAACATAGCACCACAGCAATAAAACTCCCAGTAATGTGCATGTATGAGCGTATCACAGAATCCACAGCAATAAAACTCAAAGTAATGTGCGGTGTGTATGAACGTATCACAGAATCCACAGCAATAAATCTCACAGTAACGGGCTGTATATGATGGCCTTTTGGTCTGGGCCTGGTCCCTGGGTCTGGTTTGGGCCTTGGGGACTGGGCCTTGGGGTCTGTGCTCTGGGCCTTGGGGTCTGGGCTGGGCCTGGTCCCTGGGGTCTGGTCCCTGGGTCTGGGCTCTGGTCCCTGGGTCTGGGCCTTTGGGTCTGGTCCCTGGGGTTGGGCCTTGGGGCCTGGTCCCTGGTTCTAGGCTGGGCCTGGTCCCTGGGGTCTGGACCCTGGGTCTGGGCCTTGGGGTCTGGCCTCTGGGTCTGGGCCTTGGGGTCTGGGCCCTGGGGTCTGGGCCTTGGGGACTGGACCTTGGGGTCTGGGCCCTGGGTTTGGGCCTTGGGGTCTGGCCCTTCCTTCAGCTCTCCTTTTTCTTCAATCTTTTTTCTTCTGCTCTTCAGCCCGGGCCCTCCATCTCAAGCACGCAGCTTCACTGAGTGGAGGGGGCGGAGCCAAAGCAACGTGCTTGGGAGGCCCCCACACGCTGCTTGGGCCCGCCCAGCCAGTCAGTGAAGCTGGCAGGAGCCGGAGGAGACACAGTGTCTCCTCTGGCTCCTGCAGCAGCAGAGACACAGCTCCGGATTCGAACTCATCGAGTCCGATACCGGAGCTGTAAAAGGGCGATGCCGCTGCCGACGGGGGCCTGGGCCCCTTATGGCAGCATGGGGTGTAATGCCCTGATGGCGGCCCTGGATGGAGACAAACAAACATGAAAAGCGAGGTCAAATGATAAGGTCAAAGTCAGATGGGGTAGTCATACAAGCCAAGTTGGTAAACACAGAGGGGAGTAGTCCTATCCAGGTAGTAGGGATACTTGTGATCAGAATAGTCAATAGGGATAGCCAAGGTCAGTACACAACAGACACATCATATGGTCTTGTGTACGAAGAGCCACGACAGGACCCAAAATATAGTATAATTGAGGGTTATAAAGCAACATAATCTCTCCTATGGGTTGGTGTTAAATCGGGGAATGACGCACGTGGAATGATGCCTTAGACGGCAACCTGTGAGAATGACATGAGTGTAAGGACGTCCTGGGATGCATTGTAGGAAAATGAAGCATGACGTCCAGAGCACAAAAAAAGCATTGTGCTTGATTGCCCAGCCTCATTTGTAGTGGCCATCTGGCCATAAACGAGAGAGGAGGCTGCAAGGGTAGAGGAACCAGATCCCTTCGAAATGCCGAGGTGCAGGTAACGTCACAGGTTCATAGTGGGGGTTCTTAGTAGTTCTTCTTTTCTATAACTACAAACCCTTGCCTGCAGTCTCCTCGAGACTCATACCACCATCACTGACCATCACTTTATTAGATATTATTACCTGCTTGGTCTTTCTTTGCTATACCTACAGACCCAGGAAGGCCTGCATTCCTATCTACAGGTGGTTCTTCTGTTTTTTACTATTGTTGGGCACAAAGTTGTCGTACGTTATCCCACTTACCCCACCTAGCACAGTACCATCATACCTGGTCACCATCACCAACATATGTCATATAGACGGAGAATTGCTTAAGGAGCCCTGCTGACATTTCTACTTTGTTTTCCAAACCATGTGGTGGGCCAAAGTTGCCGACCCCTGAGCTTGAGGAACAAGGGAACTTGAAAAAAATTGCTGAAGTTAAACTCCGACATGTACGGTAATAAATTCTCCATAAACGCCCAGCACTGTCTATAACCTCTAAACGTGACAAAATAGAATTGTGATTCAAAGTATTTTTCGATATGCAGTACATCATCCTTAATTAGAGCAACTTGCATGGTCTCATCTTCCACCATGTTAGATATAGAGACTGATGTCTTCATAGTAACGATGCGCGTATGCCATGCGATACGACTCTGGACCGCGTCTATCTTTGCCCAGCATGATTATCGGAGACCGGTTTCATGCATTCCCTGGATACCTAGTGAATATTGAATTATTCCACCCCACTCCTCTGGAATTACCTTTGCATGAATGCATGATGAGATCACATGAGAGTGTTTGCATATTCAAATAGGTGGTGGACCACATTCTCGTGCGCATGGAATGGTTGTGGCATGTTTGTAGTCTCATGTGCTTTCATTATAGAATGATGCCAACTTGTAAATCACAGCATTCACGTGACACCTCATTGCGTCTAGCCCCGTGTATTTTGTAATGGATTTCCTTTAATGCCGTGACTCAGAGAGGAGGGGTGACCGGTTCGATAGACGAGCGGAGGTACATTTAGGAAACCCCACGAGTATATTCCAATCGCAAATCAACACCATTAAAATAATGCCATTACCTCCACTTCTCTGTTCCAGGGTTGGCATTGCTCGATTTGTTTCAGATTTTTTTTGCGCGGACTAATGGGACCGAATGCATTCATATTCCACCAATATATTCCACAGCTTTCTATTATAATTAGTTTTTGTGAAAAAGAAAGAAATTGTATGAACCTGGATATTATATGAATTAATTATAATATTAGGCACTTTAGAATGATTCAATATCTCCAGAGATTCTGCGAGATGAATTATTAACACACATTAGTTCTTGGCTGCTAATCAATTACTTTTAAATGTTTTATGGAATTTTTATTATCTGTGTAGCCCTTGCCACGCATGTAAACATGGCCACTTGTCTTCCTCCCTTTTAGAGCGCTTTGCCAACACTCGTTGTTTGCTTGGCTCAGTACATTCAACCTTCATATTTTCATATTAATGTAATATTTACACTTTTCCAGCAATATTTGTAGGTTGGATGGAGTCTTGGAATGGAGGAAAATACACTATTTAGAAAAAAATGATCCCTTCCCCAAAACAAAACTAAAAAAACTAAAAAAATTAAAGGGGTTATTCAAAGAGTGCCGAATTTGCCATGTGAATTTGCCAATGGTGAATTTCCCTGTACAGTGAAATCTCGTGGCAATTCGGCTATTCAGAAAGCAGACGATTCGCCAAATGGATTTTTTACACATCCGTCTTATCTAAACAGTCTGTTTAGGACTAGAGGGAAACAGCAGGGAGTACACAATATACAGAGAGGGGGGTAGCCACAGAGGAGTACAATATAAAGACAGAGGACAGCTAATACAGAGATGTACACTATACAGAGAGAATAAACTGTAAAGCAAAATACCTGCAAATAAACATTGGGGCAGCCGTTTCGTCACATATGTCCCCCATTCTACAGCGTCAGGGCGAGCTTAGATCCCAAACGGATCGCTTACCACTGACAAGACTTTTCACTCGGTCCATTTTCGCGCCAACTGCAAAGTTCCAGGGTGCTGGCACACAAACACCGTCAGCAGGGTCTGACGGTCGCTGCAGTGTACCCCTCGTTGTGGGTCCATAGTCCCAAGGTAAGAGGCAAGCCATCCCTCTTGTCCAGTGCGCCAGGCAACAGGCCACCACAATCCACAGACATAAAATGTTCGCCAGCGGGCACACTGAAATCCCCCCCCACATCTTTCTCTCTCCAAGGTACCTCTGCGGACCCAGGACCAGAATACAGTCAGCAGTCCCAGTCCCCATTCTCTCCTTCTGCTGATGCCCCCCTCCTAGACGTTCAAAAGGGGCCCACAATCCCAAATGAGTGCAATTCTTCCTGGGACCAGGAACCTAGCAGCCTCCCAGGAAGCCGCCGGCACTGTGCTTGTGTCCTTTCGAGCTCAGCCTGCAGTTGACTGGCAGTGCCCTGGTGCTCCTGCGCCAATGCATTCAGTTCGTGTGCCAGGCGGCTCATCTCTTCTCACTTGCCTTGGCTTGAGCGAGGCTCTCATTCCGAGCTGCTTCAGTTTCTAGCAACTGGCGTTGGCACAACTTGAGTTGGTTCTGGAGCAGCTGTATTTTCACTTGCTGCTCATGGGCCCGTGCCTGCATAGTGTCCCGGGAGAGCTGTGCCCCCTCTAATTCCTGCTCACAGTTCTCCAGGCGAATTTTAAAAGCGGTCATTTCTATGTGTAGAGCAGCGGCGTTTCGTCACAGGCAGGTTTAAATAGGCGAACCCCACAGGTTTCAATGTTTTTATTAATTTTTTTATTCAACCGTTTATTCTTTTCATTTGCAGCAAAAAGTCTCTTTATTAATTTATTTTTTAGAATTTTTTTCTGGATTTTTTCCGCAAAATGTTTGATTCCTATTATTTTTAAATGTCATTTTTTAATGACACTGTAACAGTCTGTAACAGACCTTTTTATTGTTATTCATAGGATCTTATATATTATTTTGATGCATTATTTGTTTTTAAAACGCATTTTAAAAATTGCATTTTCTTCTTTCTTTTTATCCCTGTTCGGCGGGTGATCGGCTTTTTTCGGCAGAGTTCAGCGGCTGATCGGAGGTCTGTCCGGCGAATCGTTGGCTGGCGGACGCATTTGGCGTTTTTCAGATGCGTTCAGCAGTTTATCAGCAGCGTTTGGCAGAGTATCGGATGCGTTCGGCGGTTTATCAGATGCTTTCGGCTGATTTATCGACGGCGGTTGACAGATCCATTTTCTGCACTTTGGCGACCCTGTTGTGAATGCTGAATTTGGTCAGCGAATTGAGCTCACTGAAGTGTGCCGAACGAAAGAATAAACCCTGTAGGGCGATACTTTGGGAGATGTGATGGGAACCATTCAATGGAGCAGCTGGATTGAAAGTTCGGAACATGTTTCCATTTGTGATTGACAATATTTCTGATTCTCTTCTGGAGTAAAAACTTAAAATTCCCTGCTCTGTTATCCACGATCCCTGCTGGATCCGGCAACAATCCCGCGTATGCCTGTTTAATAAATTCAATTCAATGGCTAACGCTCCGAGGATGCTGAAGCCGGCCCTTAAGAATCCATTAGTTATACAGCCTGAGTAATATAAACAAATAATACATGTTCCGCTGCGTTCATTTGTTCGAACATTTGCAGTCCAAGTGGTTATTATCTCACAAGACACTTCACCGGCGTAAAGCTTCTAACTCTGTCCTCGAGTGGCATCCGTTCCTCGTATACGTGAAGAGCGCTTTAACAATCTAGATCCTGCACATGTAGCTGCTTCAGATAAAGTGTGAGCTCACAGCACATCACATTACATACGCTGTGTATGGAAAAAAGATGACAACACAAAGAACAACAAATTCTCAGCTGTGCTCTGGTACCCAGAAAGCACAAGGCCAAGCGGACCCTCCAGTGGATACAGGTGACCCACCAGTGGTTACAAAAAAAGGTGAAGGTTCTGGGGAGGGGGGGGGGCATCACTCTGTGGAGATCTCAAACCTGCGGTTCATGCAAGAAAGGACTCGAGGGGTTATTCAGAGAGGTCCGAAATGTCACCGAGATGTAACCGGACACTGAAATTCAGCGTACGGTGACATTTCGGGGTCATTCGGCTACGTCCGGTGCCTGTTCGAGGGCAGTGAAATCCCCCATAGAGAAGCAATGGTTAATCTATTCGGAGAATATCGCAGGGAAAAGTTGCCGAAATGCCCTGCTGTTCAATGTTTTCATTCGTCAGGTTTATTCAGGCGAACCCCACAGGCTTCAATGTTAAAAATATTCCAGTTTTTATGCAATATCTAATAAACCGTTTATTATTTTAATATGCAGTATAAAGTTCTTTATTTATAGATTTTTTTTAGGATCTGTTTTCTGACTTTTTTTGGTAAAATGTTTTTCTGTTTTTTTTAATCGTTTTTTCTGTAACAGACCTTTTTTATTATCATTCATTGGTATGTAAATTCAAGGCATTTTCGTTCAGTAGTTTTTTTGCAAACAGCCTTTCAGTTTTGAAAGTTTCAAGCGTACTGTTTTGGTTTGTTTTTTTTACCCCGTTCGTCAGCTTGTCTGCTTTTTCCGGCGGCTGACTGCGATCGGCGGCTCGTGGTTTTTTTCCAGTGTGTTCGGTGTGGTTTCTGCGGGTTTTCAGAGGGTGTGCGGCGGGTTTTCCCTGCACTCCAGGGACCCTGCGGTGAATGCTGAATTCACCGCGGGGTGGGGAACTTTGATTCCCTGAAGTGCAGGGAAGCGCGGGGAACGAGAAAGCACCGAAATGTCAGCTCTGAATAACACCTTAAAATTCTGTTCTAGACATAGGATGCGATCAAACAACGGGTTGAGAATCAGTGCCAGAGCTGAAGGAGCTTTCCTTACTGCTGCTGCTCTATTTTTGATATTTCGCTGTAACATTGCAAAAAAATTCAGAAAGGAGAATAAAAAATAAAGCACGTAGAGACGGTTAGAATGAGACGAGGAGTATGAGAGCGGCGGCACGTTGCGCCCGCAAATGATTTATAATGAATAGAGCAATCAAGAAGAAGGAATTGTATGGAAACTGACATATAGTATATTTTGCAATAAAAAAAAAAGACTTGGAAGGAGATCATTCAACGAGGTCTGACGCGCAACAAAAGTGGCTGTGATGAGCTTTTATAGGCACTTGTGCTTTTCTGCTGCGAGTCCTGAATGCTCTCCATAGAATATTCACTGTAACTGCGCTGATCCTTTACAGCCCCGCGCTCTGACACCAGCAATCACGAGGGGGGAGAGAAATCTGTAAAACTCCCTGTATTATTATGGGCGAGTGATGATGATCTGGAGTCAGGGGAAAAAAAAGCTAATGAAGTCATCCGTCCAGTTACTCAACTGCCACGTGCACCACCAGACCCGGCAACGGAGAGTCACATCCAAATTATATCCCAATTTAAGAAATTCATGGAGTGAACCAGATGCTGGTATTTATTATCTGGAATTGGATGGCTTTTAAAATAGTGGGGGACAGAGGCCCAGGTCATGCGGTGGTTTATGTTTGTTAATCTAGAATAGAGCTATTGCATTATATAACATTGTGGTTCCATGGCCTAGTAGCGAGGTGAGAAGCCTCACTAAATTAATGATCGTGCTCTTTCTATAAGTGACCCAGACATGAACATACAAGTGGTCTCACACATAGAAAATGATTGGAAAATAGGACCCTGCTCAAGAAACAGGATGCCAGTGTAGAGATTGACAAAGGGATGAGGTGTGAGAGGTACGCGGTACGGGATTTGAGAGGTACAGGATGTGAGGTGTGAGAGGTACGGTATGTGAGAGGTAAGGGGTGTGAGAGGTACAGGATGTGAAATGTGAGAGGTACTGGATGTGAGGTGCGAGAGGTACGCAATGTGAGATGCAAAAGGTACGGGATGTGAGGTATGAAAGGTACGGGATGTGAGGTGTGAGAGGTACTAGATGTGAGGTGCGAGAGGTACGCAATGTGAGATGCAAAAGGTACGGGATGTGAGGTATGAAAGGTACGGGATGTGAGGAATGAAAGGTGCGGGATGTGAAGTGCGAGAGGTAAGGGTTGTGAGGTGGAAAAGGTACAGGATGTGAGGTGCGAGAGGTACGGGATGTGAGGTGCGAGAGGTACGGGATGTGAGGTGCGAAAGGTACGGTGTGTGAGTTGGGAGAGCTATGGCAAGCATGTGAGGTGCGCGAGGTATGGGTATGGGATGTGAGGTGCAAAAGGTATCGGATGTGAGGTGTGAGAGGGACAGGATTTGAGGTGTGAAAGGTACGGCGTGTGAGGTGCAAGAGGTACGGCATGTGAGTTGCGAGAGGTATGGGATGTGAGGTGCGAGAGGTACAGCGTGTGAGAGGTTATGCCGTGTGAGATGTGAAAGGTACGGGATGTGAGGTGCGAGAGGTATGGGATGTGAGGTGTGAAAGGTACGGCATGTGAGGTGCGAGAGGTACGGGATGTGAGGTGTGATAGGGTTGGGATGTGAGGTGCAAAAGGTAGGGGATGTGAGATGTGAAAGGTACAGGATGTGATGTGTGAGAGGCATGGGTTGTGTGGTGTGCAAGGTACAGTGTGTGACGTGCAAGAGGTACAGGATGCGAGGTATGAGAGGTGCGCGTTGCGAGGTGCAAGAGGTACGGGTTGTGAGGTGGGAGAGGTACGGGTGGTGAGGTGGGAGAGGTACCCAAATGCACTTCTTTTCCATCCTGCATGAATGTAAGACCAAAAAGATATTTTTTCTTCTGGCTACAGCGGTGTCAGTGATAAATAAAGGAAAAACATCCCCAAATTACATGTTAATTTGGTTAATCTTTGCATGAAAACAGAGAGCGTGACATGTCTATCAAATCTGTTAACTACGCTTGTTTTTTTTTATATAATTGGCAATTCAATCCCACTTTGAAGCCAGAACCGACGTTCATTTCACACGCGTGGAAAAAAAGAAAAACGATTCGAAACCCACAAACAAAGAACACCTGTGCATAAACGTTATCCTGTTAGCAGCTGCCGCTTCCAAGCCTGGGAAGTCATTTGAACGTCTTATTGTCCCCAGATCGGGCAGAATACAGTGTCTCCTTATTTCCCGAGTGTGAGAATTCCGCGACAGCAATCAGTGCGTGTCATGCCGGCAGACGTACGTATCACAGGCAAACTTAACAAACGAGAATTTGGAGATCCTCTGCTTACTGACGACATGACGTGGGGCTGGCACCTAAATTTACGAGCAGCCGGGTTATGCATTTGCACTCATCGCTCTGGTAATTTAGGTAATTAATTAATTAGTACCTTATTACAGTCAACCTGGAACAGTCACCGCAGCTGTTTAGTTCTGCAGCTCTTCCAAAATCTATTGACCTTGTTCAACTAAGAAACCTTCAGCCCACCCCATAACCCACAACTGTCGCTTTATTTATATGTATATTTAATAACGTGTATGCATTGCTGGACGTATCTTTCTGTCTTCAATGCTGTATACTAACCTGGAGAACAAAGGGAAAAAATCTAATTGAGAATCATTAGGTATTGTTCTTTGGATTATTAATCTACAAACAGTGATCAACCACAACAGTAAACCCACTGACGGGTGAAGTGAATACCATGGATTGTGTGGTGTCAGGGTATTGGATGGAGCTCAGGATGCAGAAAAGAAGCCCGAGACGTCAAAACAAGGAGGGCAACCCAATATTTAAGGTCGGGAGAACGGTTCCAGGGTTGGGGCTGGTGGCAAAGGTGCATTAAGTGTTATGACGGTTCCAAGGTTGGGGCTGGCAGCAATAGTGCATTAAGTGTTTTGATGGTTCCAGGGTTGGGGCTGGCAGCAATGGTGCATTAAGTGTTTTGACGGTTCCAGGGTTGGGGCTGGCAGCAATGGTGCATTAAGTGTTTGACAGTTAAAGGGTTGGGGCTGGCAGCAAAGGTGCGATCAGTGTTTTGACGGTTCCAGGGTTGGGGCTGGCAGCAACGGTGTATTAAGTGTTATGACGGTTCCAAGGTTGGGGCTGGCAGCAATGGTGCAGTAAGTATTTTGACGGTTCCAGGGTTGGGGTTGGCAGCAAAGGTGCCTTTAGTGTTTTGATGGTTTTGGGGCTGGCAGCAAAGGTGTGTAAGCGTTATGATGGTTCCAGGGTCGGGGCTGGCAGCAAAGGTGCATGTTGTATGGTATAAGGACAATCCAAGGTTCGGCAACAGGGATGGTACAAAGGGAAGAGCACTCAGAGATCCTGTACGTAGGACTTCACAGAGCAAGTGAGCACTCACCAGCTGGAGGAAGGTGTTTAAACAAGGTGCCAGTACTGGCCTCGCCCACCCATGAACCCTGTCGTCCCGGTCTCCCTCCTCACCATTGGTGCAGAAGGACAAACTTAGGCTTCCTCAGCAACCCCTGCACACTGTGCGCACGCAGACGCTCCCCCTGCAGGCCGGGAACCCGCGGTGGTTCCAGATCCCTGAGAGGAAACTCTCACAAAAGCGCAGACCAAAGGCAAGAAGTCCGCACGTGAGACTCTGCCGAAAAACGGTCCACTCGCACGAACGGCCGAGGAGCGATGCCAAGGCCGCGGTGAGTCCAGGGGGCCGTGGGAGGAATGTGGCGCCTGCTGTGTCCTGACTTATGTTACAATGGCGCTGGTCAGAGGGTGGGATATATTGTCAAGGGGTGGGATAAAATTGGAACAATTGAACAGTTAATTCTTGAGTTTCATGTCATGGAAGCAGGAAATTGGACGAAAAGATCTGAGTGACTGAGACATGGGCCAAATAGTGATGGCTGAACGACTGGGTCAAAACATCTCCAAAATGGCAAGTCTTGTGGGGTGTTCCCATTATGAAGTGGTTAGTACCTACCAAAAGTGGTGCAAGGAAGGAAGGACAACTGGGCAACTGGCATCAGGGATACGAGTGCGCAAGGCTGATTAATACACATGACGAGTGATGGTTAGTCTGTCTGGACCAATTATACAGAAACTACTGTAGATCAAACTGCTGAAAAACCTAATGCTGGCCATGATAGAAAAGTGACAGCACACACGTGACACACACAACCTACCTAGAGATAGTTGAAGACCACATACACCCCTTCATGGCCATGACGTTCCCAGGTGGTGGTGGCCTCTTTCAGCAGATATCGCACCCTGTCACACTGCAAAAACTGCTCAGAAATGGTTTGAGGAACATGATAAAAAGATTTCAAGGCGTTGCCTTGGCTTCCCATTTCCCCAGATCTCAATCCGATTGAGCATTTGTGGGAGGTGTTGGAACCACAAATCCGATCCATATAGCTCCACCTGACAACTAGCAGGACTTAAAGGATCTGCTGCTGATGTCTTGGTACCAGATACCACAGGACACATGAGAGGTCTTCTGGAGTCCATGCCTTGATGCATCAGAGCTGTTTTGGCAGCACGATAGGGACCTACACAATATTAGGCAGGGGGTTTTAATGTTGTAGCTGATCAGTGTGTGTTACATTATTATGAGGTCAATGATGGCTAAAGAAACCATGTTTTGTTTTCTTGCTTTTGGTTTCTTTGTCCCATCGTTGTTACATTGTATTTTGTTCCATTTAAATATGATTGAGCAGCATTTGTCTGAAGGGGAACCACCTTCCCTCTAAACTTCTCACAAACCATCAGTACAAACATGATTATAAAAGGAGTCTGGTGATGAAACCTTTGGCATATATATTTTTCTGAGAAGGAAGCAGTCTATAAGGAGATATATTTATTTGCTTCTTTTAAGACGGAAGAATAAAAGTAGAAAAAGATTAGCATTTACGATCTTTGGAGAAGTAGACCAGGACAGAACGTGGGAAAACCCAGTCAGTTGCCAGTGTTGCACTGCACGTCGCTGGCTACGAGAATTATCAAAGACTTTAAACTATAGGGAGTCAGAAGAATTACACAGAACACAAACCTATACATCAAGATCAGAATTCAAACGAAGTTGCTGACAGCCTAATTGTCCCAGTAATTGTAGACGTTAGCTGTATCAGAGGAAGTTGTGCGACTTCCTCTTCTCTGCTCTTTGCTCCCTTCTCACCATCGACATGCCGTCATGATACACAGAAACCAGTTTACAGCTCGGGCACAAATAATCAAGACATTGCTTCCGGGTCCCTCTACACCAGGGGCTAAATTACCATCTTAGTGTTAAAATGCGGGTGCAAGGGAGGAGAAACTGCGCATGCAGTTTTCCCCCTTGCGCCCGTGTTTTAACGCTGGATTACAATGCAAAATGCTGCCTGTATTGTTTCTGAACGGTAAAAGCCTGGATGCTCGAAGCAGCGCTGAACACAGCCGTGAGCATCCACTCGATGGAGTCCATAGGACGCCATTGAGTTCCCCACTGCTGGTCACATAACCAGACGGATCTTGCTTCGACGGTCACATGACCAGCCGGATCTCGCCACACCCTTATCGAAGAGCTGCCATACCAGACGACCAGGAAAGAAAAGACAAACCTCCTGCGCCATGTACATTTGTTTGGAAACTGATTTTGCCTCAAGCAAAATGCAAGGACACTAGGACACAGGGGCCCTGGGGTCTGTGCCCTGCTTGCTCGTCCCTAAGGGTGGTCCAGTTGGCAACTGTGACGTAGGAAGAAAAAAATGCAATCTTATAAACTATACTACCATGTGGTCAATAAACAGCCCCAGATAGAAGTGACGGTTACATTCATAGTGGGAAATTTTGATGTCATAGCTGTGAATGTGCGTCTTCATTTTGTCTGGTTCCATCCCTTGGACAGGGTATGTCTAGCAAGGCTAACGTTCATAATGATGCCACCTTGTGGACTCCAGAGGAAACAACGTGGTGTAAAGGTCACCACTCGAAAGAGTTTCCTAATATTAAGGCACTTGCGTTGTTTATTCGGTGAAAGTTGGCTCCATGGTAGCAACATTTGACTGACGCGTGTATGGAGGAAAATCGATGCTGATGTTAGTTCTAGGGTCAGTTTTAGGTAATCGAGTCAGCTCCTTCTTATGTCGAAGCTCCTGTGCATTATGTCCAACACGAGAGACCAGAAGAACCCTGAAATTCATATCTGAGTGCATTTCTGTATCTGTATATGAGATGATTCCAGAACCAAGGCTTACCCAAAACGGCTTTCCAAAACGCTCCAATGTTGTTTAAGTTGAGCGTCTCACCGCCAGATCCTGTATTGCTGAGCACATTACGGATCGGAGGATGGAGATTAAACACGGAGATCCAAGCCGCTGCAAAATCTGTAACTCACTACAGCATCTTTATTACCTGCAACTCTGGGATCTAAGACCAATAGCGCATCAGCTCAGCGGAAAACCAGCATTTCTACAGGTCAGAAAAGTGGGGTTTGAGTCTTGACCAACTGCTTTTTTTAATTTGTTTTGTTTTTGTTACTGGTTAGCCATATGGAGGAAATGCTTGATTGAACACAGGTGACAGACAGGGTTTATTTTCAGTGCTGGCTTTTTAGGTTGTAACAAACAGTGAGTCACCTTGTATCACTTGTATGAGGAAATACACTGGATCCACATTTAGGAGGCCCAGATATAGCTTATTGTGAAATCTCCAAATCTGTACAGTGCGCACCTACACTACACCCTCTATCTATCTATTTCTGTATCTATCTATCCCTCCTTCTATCTATCTATTTCTGTATCTATTTATCCCTCCATCTACAGTTGTGTTCAAAATTATTCAACCCCCAATGCTGTAAAGGGTTTTAGGGAATTTAGTGTACATTTGTAATTGTATTCAGAATGAAATCCTACAAGGACTTTTTAAAGAACCATATGCAACTAAAATGACATCAATTGGTTTTGTAATACAGCAGTAAATGTTTCTTTTGTGAATTCTTCATTTACACAATTATTCAACCCCTTAAAGACTACCACTCTGAAGAACAGAGGTTCATTCAAGTGTTTTCAATCAGGTATTGAAAACACCTGTGGATGTCACGGAGCAGCAATAAAGCATAATAAGCACCAATTAGGCAGCTTTAAAATGACTGTGATACTCAGCTCCTTCTAGACATTTACTGGTGTGGTTACAAACATGGTGAAGTCAAGAGAATGGTCCAGGAAGACAAGAGAAGAGGTGATTACTCTTCACAGGAAGGGCAATGGCTATAAGATCGCAAAGATGTTAAACATACCAAGAGAGACCATAGGAAGCATCATTCGCAAATTCAAGGCAAAGGGCACTGTTGAAACGCTACCTGGTCGTGGCAGAAAGAAGATGCTGACTTCGACTGCTGTGCGCTACCTGAAGCGTATGAAGAAAAGAACACCTTGCCTACTGTGAAGCATGGCGGGGGGTCAATCATGCTTTGGGGCTGTTTTGCTTCTGCAGGTACAGGGAAGCTTCAGCGTGTGCAAGGTACCATGAATTCTCTTCAGTACCAGGAGATATTGGATGACAATGTGATGCAGTCCGTCACAAACCTGAGGCTTGGGAGACGTTGGACCTTTCAACAGGACAATGATCCCAAGCATACCTCCAAGTCCACTAGAGCATGGTTGCAGATTAAAGGCTGGAACATTTTGGAGTGGCCATCGCAGTCACCTGACTTAAATCCCATTGAGAACCTCTGGTGGGACTTAAAGAAAGCAGTTGCAGTGCGCAAGCCTAAGAATGTGACTGAACTGGAGGCTTTTGCCCATGACGAATGGGCGAAGATACCCGTAGATCGCTGCAAGACACTTGTGTCAAGCTATGCTTCACTTTTAAAAGCTGTTATAACTGTAAAAGGATGTTGTACTAAGTACTAAGATTGAATGTCACTTGGGGGTTGAATAAAACTGATAATGATGTGAGCACAGAAAAGACATTTGTGGTTATTTCATTATAAATGTTATGTTATATTTGTCTGACCTACACGTGCCTCTTTGATTTAATTGTAAGCAAGATGACTGAATGATCAAAATCAATGTCAAACTGGCCAAAACACTCAATTTCAGTGGGGGTTGAATAATTTTGAACACAACTGTATCTATCCCTCCTTCTATCTATTTCTGTATCTATTTATATATTTCTGTATCTATCTATCCCTCCTTCTATCTATCTATTTCTGTATCTATTTATCTATTTATATACACTATATTGCCCAAAGTATTCGCTCACCCATCCAAATAATCAGAATCAGGTGTTCCAATCACTTCCATGGCCACAGGTATATAAAATCAAGCAGCTAGGCAGGCAGACTGTTTTTACAAACATTTGTGAAAGAATGGGTCGCTCTCAGGAGCTCAGTGAATTCCAGCGTGGAACTGTGATAGGATGCCACCTGTGCAACAAATCCAGTCGTGAAATTTCCTCGCTCCTAAATATTCCACAGTCAACTGTCAGCTGTATTATAAGAACGTGGAAGTGTTTGGGAACGACAGCAACTCAGCCACGAAGTGGTAGGCCACGTAAACTGACGGAGCGGGGTCAGCGGATGCTGAGGTGCATAGTACGAAGAGGTCACCAACTTTCTGCAGTCAATCGCTACAGACCTCCAAACTTCATGTGGCCTTCAGATTAGCTCAAGAACAGTGTGCAGAGAGCTTCATGGAATGGGTTTCCATGGCCGAGCAGCTGCGTCCAAGCCATACATCACCAAGTGCAATGCAAAGCGTCTGATGCAGTGGTGTAAAGCACGCCGCCACTGGACTCTAGAGCACAGAGTCCTGACCTCAACCCGATAGAACACCTTTGGGAAGAATTAGAGCGGAGACTGAGAGCCAGGCCTTCTCATCCAACATCAGTGTGTGACCTCACAAATGCGCTTCTGGAAGAATGGTCACAAATTCCCATAAACACCCTCCTAAACCTTGTGGACAGCCTTCCCAGAAGAGTTGAAGCTTTTATAGCTGCAAAGGGTGGAGCGACGTCATATTGAACCCTATGGATTAGGAATGGGATGTCACTTAAGTTCATATGCGAGTCAAGGCAGGTGAGCGAATACTTTTGGCAATATAGTGTATTTCTGTATCTATCTATATATTTCTGTATCTATCTATTTATCTCTCTCATATCTGTCTCTCATATCTATTTCTGTATATAGAGCTATATATTTCTGTATCTATCTATCGGTCTAATGCCGATGATCATTGTAACATATAATAATAAAATTCCCCTCAAAACATTTAAATTAAGGGGTCACTTTATGAATGGAGTGTGCTCTATGAAGCGTTATATTCAGTGCTTTTTTTTCTGGAAAAATAGGTGGGGGTACTCTCACGCCCGGGGAAAACTGATTATTATTACTATTTTCGTGTCCTAATAAACAATAGTTGTAGCTCACTTAAAAGAAGGAACACTATAAAAGGGAACCATATTTTTTAATACTGTGTTCCTTTAAATGAACTACAACTATTGTTGTAACCCTATGAGGGGTTATCCACTAAGTGCCTCTGTTGCAAGAAAAATCTGTACTGCAGGGCTGTTAGCTGTTTTTTTTTCTTGCAACGATGGCACTGAGTGGATAATCCCCTAACATTTGTGAGCACCACAGCAATGAAACTCACAGTTTTGCTGAGTATGTATGAACTACACAGCAATAAAACTCACAGTAATGTGCAGTGTGTATGAGCTCCACAGCAATGAAACTCACAGTAATGTGCAGTGTGTATGAGCTCCACAGCAATGAAACTCACAGTAATGCGCAGTGTGTATGAGCTCCACAGCAATGAAACTCACAGTAATGCGCAGTGTGTATGAGCTCCACAGCAATGAAACTCACAGTAATGTGCAGTGTGTATGAGCTCCACAGCAATGAAACTCACAGTAATGTGCAGTGTGTATGAGCTCCACAGCAATGAAACTCACAGTAATGCGCAGTGTGTATGAGCTCCACAGCAATAAAACTCACTACCACCTTACAGAGCCAGCTCCTCTGATCACACGCTTGCCTGACAATCCGCAGCTCTGACAGATGTGTGTAAACATGCTGCACCCTCCCTCCCCATGCTGTTCAAAGTTTCAGCGGCTGCAGAGAGAGGGGGGAGCAGCCCTCCCTTGTCACTTACTGGGGGAGAGGGGTTATCAGTCCCTACATACACTCCTGACAAACGGAAGCGTTCAGGAGCAACATGAGCTGCCGAGTGCTTCCGATTCTCTGCCTGCCACTGCAGGAGGAGCATCATGCTCTCTCCTGTTAGTTCCGGCTGGTGGTGAGGTGCCGATACT
Source organism: Leptobrachium leishanense (assembly GCA_009667805.1). NCBI lineage: Eukaryota > Metazoa > Chordata > Amphibia > Anura > Megophryidae > Leptobrachium > Leptobrachium leishanense. Next base: position 307,868,088 of record CM019067.1, read on the forward strand.
GAGTGTTGAGGTGCCGGTACTGAGTACCCCCGAGTACCCCTGAAAAAAAAACTGGTTATATTGATTAATCCAGCTTTCTCCTGTACAGTGTGAGATATGTAGCTATGACTATCTCATACACAGGCTGCCTGCCAGTGATGTCACAATGAGCAGGTTACATCACCCAGAGTCTGTATCTATATCTGTAGTTGGAAGGTGAAGCTATCTGTAGATACACTCCTCCCGGAAAGCGTTTCTCCTTTATCTCAGTATGAGCTCAAAAATACTAGACAACCTGCAAGGTACAGAGTGTGAGGCTGGAGGGGAGTGTAGCCAACAGATACAAGATGTTAGGAGACGGGGAATATGTGTGTACTGTGACTGTGTGTGGATACATGCTGTATATATACAGTATGAGGTGTGACTGTGTGTGGATACATGCTGTATATATACAGTATGAGGTGTGACTGTGTGTGGATACATGCTGTATATATATGAGGTGTGAGTGTGTGTGGATACATGCTGTATATATATGTGGTGTGACTGTGTGTGGATACAGAGGGTACATGTGTGGTGTGACTGTGTGTGGATACAGAAGGTATATGTGTGGTGTGACTGTATGTGGATACAGGAGGTATATGTGTGGTGTGACTGTGGATACATGCGGTATATATATGTGGTGTGACTGTATGTGGATACAGGAGGTATATGTGTGGTGTGACTGTATGTGGATACAGGAGGTATATGTGTGCTGTGACTGTATGACAGGCAGATATACTGTATGTATGTTGTGAGTGTGAAAGAATACATTCTCTTTCCATCGCTAACAAACATAGATAGCGCAGAAATACACACGCGCACCACACAAATACCCCCTGTATCCAGACACAGACATGTCATCATCAATTTGTTCAAACCATTGGATTCACTACCCCACCCCTGTATATGTGTGTGTCTTGATTTTTTGCAGCAGGACAGCTGGTGACCCTGTCTCAGCCGTGATAACTCTTCCTGTATAGGATTATTAGCAAATGATGTCACCTCCTGACTCCGGCAGATGAGCTTTTGCGATGTAAACTGCCCATTGTGACGTCATCAGCTGCCTGTGCGTGTGATTCGCCTGGCTCCACCATGACTCACATTGCAAGTGAATGAGCACAGAGAATGAGAATAGAGTTTAACCCCTTAAGGACCAGCGACGTAACGTTTACGTCATAAATGCATTGACTTTAAAGACCCCCTGGCCCCTAAGGGGCCGTTAATTCAGACAGACGGCGTGCCCCTGATGATGTCATACTTATGAAACAATCAAGTGGTTCTCCGGGCAATAGAGCTACATTTTTCTTGACTCATTTTCCGCTGGCTGATTCTGGAGAAACCAGCAGGGCCTAGACTTCAAGTGTTGTGCCCTTGGGGGGTCCTGAGGTATGGCAAGACTATCCCTGTGTGAGCACATAACTGGCATGGGGCTGATTTATTTTCCATGGCAGCCCAGGGGGCAGCACCACAAGAACCGAAAAGCTCATGAGGCAGGGTTGAGTAGGCCCAGGAACCATTGTTTTCCAAGGGCCCTGCAATGGCTGATGGTGGCCCTGGATGACACTGACACATATCAGTGGGGAAGACGCAGATGCAGCTTTAGCATTATTGAGGGGGGAACGAGCAAAAACAATATGGCAGCCAGCACCATGGAGGAACCACTGGAGCCGTGAAACCCATCCATATGGTCCAGCCCTCACTTCCTCCACTCTTAGATTATTGAATGATGACTGATTGCTGCCCTCTCTGACTTTAATTCACTTTTTTTGTGCTTTTGGTGTTTTCAGGTACATGTTATAGATTTACAGTTTCTGATAAGCGGAAATGGCGATCAGCTCATCAAATGAAATCGTGCCGTGAATATGCAGCCGTGTGAAATGCGAATTCCGTTACGTCCGACTAGTTTAAAAAGTAACATTAATAATTTACTAAAAACAGAGCAGGAAAAAAGGTCTACAAATACGAGGGATACCTGGGTAAACGCCGGGTAAACGGTAAATTACAAAACATTAATATAAAATATGATATGTTATTTAAAGGAACACTTTACTGCAAAGTGTGTCCCTTTTTTGCTGTAATGTAATTGGGCAGAGACTGCTGACAGCCTCTGCCCAATTATTTAATTTTAACATAGGGGCCATTGGAGCTGCAGCTCCAGACGAATGCTCCTAAATAGGCCCAGTAGAAAGTTAACTATTTCAGCACCAATTGCCACCAACACAAGGAGATTAAGGGGATATGGTAGTAGCACAATAGGATGCGAGAGGTACAACAGAGCTGAGAGGGAGCCGACAGAGACATACCCAAATCTTCAGATCCAGGCCTAAGGTGCCCCTTCACTACCAAGATCGACTATGTTCGATCTGCAAGGACCCTGGTGGTGCCCCGATATCACATATAGTCCACATGGTGTTACACAGGAGCAGTGCAAAGGAATTACATTTGCATTTGGGCTGTAGAAGGTGCACCTAAAGTTTTTAGCACCCTGGACATGACACCAGAGGTAATAACATTTTTTAAAACCAGCTGGAGAATGTCACTGACAGCTTCCCAGCTGACCCTGCACAGAGACCAGAATGGCAGTAACTCCATTTGGCCAGCAGATGGCGACATCTACCTGCCAAACGGGTTATTACAGTAAGGAATACACTGGGGACATTCACAAATAATTTTAATTAATTAAAAAATGAGTTCCCAAATAAACACTGGTTCCTGACGGTGGGTTTCTGCAAAATGTCTTTAGTAGTGAACCTATACAGACAGCAATCAAACGTATCGTATCACTGCGCTTACCTTGTTATACAAAATAACTTTTTTTTTAAATTTATAAAAATAGTTTTTTCTCTATCTTGCACTTCTTTGAAGAGATAAAGGGCCCGACCACCTCCTTACTGGAAGCGCTAGCGCTCACGTAAGTGAGTGTTAGCGTTACGGCCAGATCACCTCCAGATCGCTAACGGGTTAAAAAATTTGTTCGCGCATCGGTATTAGTGCTTTGTAGCGCAAGCTTACTGTACTTTGCTCTCCCTATGCTTAACATGGGGAGCGCAAAGTGTAAGCAGAGAGTAATTAGCGTTAGGATCACAAAGTCCTAACGCTAATTACTAACTGATGAGTTACAGCTCTATGCTGTAGCTAACTGATGAGGCTTCTGCGGAATCAGTCAGCAGCAGCTGGAACCTTCCCCCAAAACTTAGATACTCACCTCTCATCCCGTGGCGAGAACAACTGCCCGAACCACCGCTTCTTGCCGCCGGGAGCAGAGACTGGGGGAAAAAAGTCCCCAGTCTCCCTGTGCAGACCTGCGGGATCTCGCAAGAGGCGGGATCCTGCAGGTCACGTGATCCAGCGGCCATAGAGATTCTTGCGACGGCGCGTTAGCGCTGCTGCGAGCATCCTGGAGGTTAGCGGCCGCTACGGGGCAGGCTGCTGGATTCAGCGCCTGCCCCGTAATCTATTTGTAAAACGGGGACACTAAGGGGAAATTATGATAGTGCCCAAAGTGTGTGTCCAACACAATTCTAGTATGTCTTCCTGTTATGCCTCCATTCCAAAACTCTAACATCACCATCACATTCTGACATCATAAATACATTTAAAGGGATGCTTTGGTGATAGAATGAGCCTTCATATACCCTAACCCTTCATAAACAACATCACTGCTCCACAACGTGAGATCTCTGTAGTGAACACATGGGTTGTTGTGATGCTATCGGTCAACTGAGCAGCGTACATACAAAGGTCTATTCAAAGAAAGGTGAAACTCGGGAGAATGACTGGAGAAGTGAAAATTCGAGGTCAAGATAGCCAAACCAGAAAAATTCTCCCATTTATCTCACTTTCTAAATCACTTTCCAAATGGGCTATTTGGTCTAGATTGTTCTCTTCTCCTGCCAGTTCTCCTGGTTTTCATCTTTCTCTGAATAACCCTGACAGTGTTTGTGATATAAGAGACATAGGAAAGAGTGGGTGATTGGTAATCTCAGACACTGAGGCAGTATATATATATTGGGGAGTTATTTTATGGTCTTCTGGTCGCTCTGCATTAATGAAGGTCATATGATTAATTAGCGTTAGTGTCCAAACAGAAATCGAGTGATATCAGCGCACGTTCTGTTTTACATCACTTTGCAAACAGTTTATGTGAAAAGCGATCTTGCTGTAATTCTGCTGTGGAAGCAGAGGCGCACGCATACGATTGCTGTAATTTGCCAATTTGATAATTTATCAGAAAATTGGCAGGAATGGCTGCACATTTATGAAGATAATTAAGGCCCACATATTTCTGACTCTAATTTGGCTTTTATTGCAGCATATTTATTATTCTCTCCGTTTCCCTAGGTTTCATTTTTCTCTGTGAGAACCTGCTTACTTCTCTATGCTTTTTAAACGATTTTTTTTTCAGCTTTTTTTTTTTAATGCAGCACAGGTTTTAGTTTTTTTACACCGCAGTAACAATATATCATTAAACGTCTTCCAATGGAAATACAAATTAGAGAAATGCTTGGATCATTGGGTTAGTTTGTCCTATGTTGCGCTTGTACACATATTACTGAGTTTTATTGCTGTGCAGCTCTGTGATACGCTCATACACACCACACATTACTGAGAGTTTTATATTCCTGTGGAGCTCTGTGATACGCTCATAGACTCTGCACATAACTATGAGTTTTATTGCTGTGGAACTCTGTGATAGTCATACACACTATACATTACTGAGAGTTTTATATTCCTGTGTGGCTCTGTGATACACTCGCTCATACACACCGCACATTACTGTGAGTTTTATTGCTGCGGACGGACCTCTGTGATACGCTCATACACAACGTACATTACTGTGGAGCTCTATAATATGCTCATAGGCACCACACATTCTGTGAGTTTTCTTGCTGTGGAGTTCTGTGATACAGTAATGTGCTGTGTGTATGAGCGTGTCACAGAGCTCCACGGCAAGAAAACTCACAGAATGTGTGCTGTGCATGAGCATATTATAGAGCTCCAGAGTAATCTACTTTTTGTATGAGCGTATTGGAGAGATCCACAGCAATAAAACTCACAGTAATGTGCTGTGTGTATGAGCGTGAGTTTTATTGCTGTGGGGCTCTGTGATACGCTCATACACAGCGCACATTACTGTGAGTTTTATTGCTGTGGATTCTGTGATACGCTCAAACACACTGCACATTACTGTGAATTTTATTGCTGTGGAGCTCTGTGATATGCTCATACACAGCGCACATTACTGTGAGTTTTATTGCTGTGGAGCTCTGTGATACGCTCACACACTGCACATTACTGTGAATTTTATTGCTGTGGAGCAGTGACGTGCAGTGAGGTCAGTGGCTGGTGAGGCACTGGCTAGTATCAGAGCCAGATATATACAGGGTTATCCAAAGAGATTCGAAAAGTCACCGCACGTTCGGTGACTTTTCGTTCTCTTCAATTCGGTTCCTTTTGCCGATTGCATTTCGGTGACCCTGCGGTGTATTCAGCAAACAGCACAGGGTCCCCGAATTGCAGGAAAAGCTGCCGCAAACCTGACGAAAACTAACCGAATGCACGCTGAAAACAAGCAAAAACATCTGGATTAACCTTTGAAGAAGCCGAACAGGAGCCGAACAGGAGCCGAACATGAGCGAATCACACAGAGCCGAAGCAGCTGTGACGTAGAGGAGGCAGTGAATAAATTAGAAAAACCATTTTTGTTGAATCTGGGAAAAAAGAAACGCTGTTTGCAAAGAAACTACTGAGCGAAAATGTCTGAAATTTTCACAGGAGGTCCAGGGAATGATAATAAAGAGGGCTGTTACAAAAAAAATAAGTAAACTGAAAAAAAAAAAAAAAAAATCGGACTTTTAAAAAAAAAATAAAAAAATCTGAAAAATGCTTAAAGTATCCTAGAAATCTATAAATAAAGAGACTCTTTACTGCAGAATTTTATAATGAATGGTTTATTAGATATTGAATTAAAACGGGAATATTTTTAACATTGAAGCCTATGGGATTCTCCTGAATAAATTTGCCGAATTAAACCACGAATGGCAGGGCATTAGGGGAACCTTTCACTGCTGGTTTGTGTTCTCTGAATAGCCGAAGCATTGCTTCTCTATGGGGATTTCACTGCCCTCGAACAGGCACCGTATGTCAGGCAATTCGCCAGGATTTGGCGAATTGCCTGCTCTCTGGATAGCCGAATGGCCAGGAAAGGTAACCGAACGCTGATTTTCAGCGTTCGGTTACCTTTCTCAAGCAATTCGGATCTCTTTGGATAACCCTAATAGTGTATGAAACAGAGCCAGATATATACTGTATGAAACAGAGCCAGATATATTAGCACACTGTCTGTACATAGCCCCATTACTCTGTATTAGCAAACTGTCTGTATATAGCTCCATTACTCTGTATTAGCCCACTGTCTGTATACAGCCATATTACTCTGTATTAGCACACTGTCTGTATATAGCGCCATATTACTCTGTATTATCACTGACTGTATATAGCCATATTACTCTGTAGTAGCACACTGTCTGTATATAGCCCCATTACTCTGTATTAGCACACTGTCTGTATATAGCCATATTACTCTGTATTAGCACACTGTCTGTATATAGCCATATTACTCTGTATTAGCACTGTCTGTATATAGCCATATTACTCTATTAGCACACTGTATATAGCGCCATATTACTCTGTATTAGCACACTGTCTGTATATAGTCCCATTACTCTGTATTAGCACACTGTCTGTATAGAGCCCCATTACTCTGTATTAGCGCACTGTCTGTATATAGTCCCATTACTCTGTATTAGCACACTGTCTGTATAGAGCCCCATTACATTGTATTAGCACACTGTATATAGCCCCATATTACTCTGTATTAGCACACTGTCTGTATATAGCCCAATTACTCTGTATTAGCACACTGTATATAGCCCCATTACTCTGTATTAGCACACTGTCTGTATATAGCCATATTACTCTGTATTAGCACACTGTCTGTATATAGCCATATTACTCTGTATTAGCACAGTCTGTATATAGCCATTTTACTCTGTATTAGCAAACTGTCTGTATATAGCCCCATTACTCTGTATTAGCACACTGTCTGTATATAGCCCCATACCTGATGCCACCTCTGCGACTTTGCTATCCTGCTGGCCCTCAAATTCCTGCACCAAACCCCACAGTGTCCTGCAGTCCTCAGCCATGATGCTGCTGGAGTGCAGGGGGAGAAGACAGCCCACATCTCGCTGCAAGTAGGAAAATCTGTATATGGGCCACCATGACAACGCTCCCATGACTGACCAGGACAGTCACATGACTGTCCTGCGTCAATCAAACCATGAGGAGCTCTGCCTCCCATGGTGGGCGTTTTTTTTTTTAAAAAAAAAGGAAATGCTTGAGACCAATGGGAGCTTTCGCATTGACTGAAGCTTTCATGTGCTCTCCGTGCCTGGAGGCACTGGAGAGCGTGCCACCAGCTTGGGCTTCGCAATTAGCGTAGCGTAGAGCTGCGCAAATTGCGTAGCCTAGGCTGGCTCAGTGCTGCCCCTGCTGTCTGTGTAGTGAATCGCACACACACACAGCAGCCGGCAAACTGAAGTGAAAAAAAAGCGGAAGAGAGAGAGAAGAAGCAAGCACAGCGAGGGAGTGTGGAGAGGTGAGTATGAGAACTTTTTTCAATAAACTATTATTTACAGTTTAAATACACACACACGTCATTATAGCACATTGAGCACATTAATTTACTGGAATGGCAGGAGAGGCTCTGCCTCCCCTGTTACCCCTGACTGCACGTCCCTGCTGTGGAGCTCTGTGATACGCTCATACACAGCGCACATTTCTGTAGAGCTCGGTGATAACCGGCTCTGGCCGGGGGAGTCGGTGTTCATACCACAAATACCTCTTATACCTTCAGAATATCTGTTTCAATTCAAAAGACTTCAGTTCACCCTAAAGGTTTGTTTTGCAATGACCATCAACATGTGTCTGTGACAGTCTTTGAAGGTAGTGGGGACGGGCAGTTTTACGTTGCCTGTTCCAGACTGAGCAAACCTAACTCTCTGCTGATCCGAGCACCTGAAAGAAGAACCGCTAATAGAGTTTACAAAGAAGTACTCAATCAGCTTTTTTTCTATGTTCCAGATGTCAAAGAACAATTTTTTTTTTGTCTGTCTCGTCTGTTTTTATTTACAACACAAAAAAAATTCATGGACGCACATGAATGAAACAACTTTGTTTTTAGGCTAATACGCCCTGACTAACGTCTGCAATAAACATTACTTATTACTTTGAGACATCGACCTGTAAATTATATTTCGTACAGTTTGGACAAAAAACTCATGTTTCTTTTAAAAACAATTCTAACGAATCCCAAAATCCACATGAGCGAAGCCACGGGCAAAAGCTAGTATGTGATATTCACTGATCGCCCACTACATTCTGAGCTCATAGAAAGAGACACTGGGGTATTAATGACAGAAAGGGGGAACGTTGTGTCTGTGGAAGCTAAGCATTCCTTCACAGCCAGCCTTGTTAGATTCCAGTGACAGCAACGAGGAGGAAAATGAAAGTTGCAGATCTGCATTCATCCCGTCTTACAATGACCATTCATGGGTTGCAGATGCAGCATTGGATCAGGCTGACACATGACTAGTATCCTGTCCCAGAAAGTGCTGCCTATTCCTAATTCTTTTACAAGTCTCCGTCAAAGCCATCTTTGTTCGATGTTCCTCCAAGCTTCAAAAGCTCCATGTACAAAGAAATATAGAATAACGACCTCCAGCACTCCACTTTCCTGGAGTCATGGGGGTGCGCTGTAAACCCTCACCCAAATAAAAATTCCTTTATGGAATTTAGGATGCAAGTAAGAATTCTAAGAGATGGAATTCATTTTCTCCAAAAAAGAAAAACTCTAATAAAAAATGCCCCCCCTCATCCCCCCCCTTAAAGGATTGTGCAGATGCTGCTGAGAGCACCTGTCCAAATATGTTTTCTTTATACTTACCTTTTCTCCCTCGGCACGCGCCGCTGCACATGGAACTCCCTGCAGCTTTGCTACATAATTTACAAGAACTCCTAATGAAGCCCCTGTGTTATGAGGAGTGAAACGCGTTGAGCATGTTATTGTGTTGTGTAACCCCTGGTTTGTGTAAAGATTGCTACATAATTTCCTGGCTACGCAAACTGCGTAAGGCAGGATTCAGAAATTGCGCATCGCTCGAGACTTGCACACTTTGGGTCCTATTACAATCTTCGCGTTAAAACGCTCGCGCAACGCGTGAATTTGTGCGCCAAGTGTTAACGTGCGTAAATCAACGCTGGTATTACAATCCTCGCACATTTTTTCATCCGCCGAGCTATAACGCGCGTTAAACGGACGCGCACAAACGAGCGTGTAACGCGCATAAACGAGCGCGTAGCAACGATGCGGACAGAAATCAGTGTGCAGACTGTTTTTTCACGTGATTCAGCCAATCAGAATTAAGAACCACAATTATCTCACGTTAAGTTTTTGCGCCTGTCAAAGTAAATCTGCGCATATATGCTGCAGCAATAATAAATGCACACACAACTTCTCCATTTTATTGGTTTGGGTATGAGTAGAATGTGTAACTATACTTTGCTGTGTATTTTTTTTTGGGCTGGTGTATTTGGTTTCGGCCAGGTTGATCGAAATTGCCATTAACACCAGCTTTTAGGAGTTGCTAAAATTATGCGTGCGAAGGCTATGCGGTAATTACCGCGAATAGATTGTAATACCATCCGCGTACCAGCGCACAAACACATTTGCGCTCACATGTTAAGTATAGGACGCGCAACGTACAGTAAGCTCGCGCAGCGTTCGCGCAGGTTCACCCGCGGTAGACGTATACGCGCGTTTGTTGCGCTGACATTGTAATACGACGTTCAGCGCAATGGGTTTTACCCATCGCCTTAATGCGTTTTTGCGCCGGCGCAAACGTATGCGCGAAGATAAGTTCCGTAGCATCTCTGCAGAGCAATGGATCAGTGCGGAGCATTGAGCGCATGCGCAGAACCGATCTATCGGCTGCCTCTCAGGAAGCTCACTATAACGGGCAGTCTGAAAGAGGGTGTTGGCAGCACACAGAGCTAGCTGGCGTCACCAGAGACCATTCTGGTGACTGGCAGCCGGGAAATTCTAAAATCCCAGCTGTCTGGTGATGCTGGTGTGGACATAAGAATCTCCTCCTCCTTTTCACACCGCATTTACAGCAGATCAAGCGCCGGAGGAAGGGCAGGGACTCTACACAGCCTGACCATTGGATGGGGCTGGTATTCAAAGTACTCCAGGCCCAGAATACTGAGCTGAGGGTCTGTGCAGGATGAAGCCTGTGAATGTGGATGGCTGAATCAGCCCTCTGAGCCCCCTCAGAATGGGGAGAGGGAACTCACAGCAGTGTGACCACTCAGATGACATTAAGGAGTTACATTGTGTGGGCTGTCCCTTTAAATATATATATTTTTATACTAAAATAAGAATGTTTTGAGCCAATGAATTAACATGGTGTTTTTTAAGAAAATAAATAATACTTAGAATATAATATTTGCTCACAGCCCAGGGCTGGTTTTAATTTTAAACATGTCTCTACATCTGATCAGAAAATCTCCCTTTGATGAAAACCACTTAGAAGTCATTTGTAAATAGCAAATGTGACCTGAATACTTTAGAATCCAGCAAGCAGATTTTTTTTTTTGTTATTTTTTTACATCACGTTGAAGAAACATTTCTTTTAATTAGAAATTCTCGTCTTTATCTGAGAATTTAGCAATTAATGACCTGATTCCCCCTACCTGCTTTGAAGCCTCTGGCAGCGTTTGCGCTCTCCGCTGTATATTTGTTTCTAATTTTTGGTGATCTTGAGTCTTTTGCGAAGTCTCTAATGAGGATTGTATTGTTTGAGTGAAATAATTCAGTGATGTTAGGTTAAGATATTGAAAACACTTAGGGCCCTATTGCATTCTCTGCGCAATTGCGCTAGCGCAGCGCATTTTTTTTGCGCACGAAAAAAAAACTTTATCGCGTGAAATTTAACGTGGTATTACGATCAGAGCGCATTTTTTTCTTCCTCCAAGATTTTTCGTGCGCAAATCCGACGCGCAAAGCCGTTCTCAAATTAACGATGCGTGCAGGAATCGGTGGGCAGACTGTCTTGTCACAGGATTCAGCCAACATCAATCACCCATTTCCAATAAAAAAGAAACTAAGAAAAAGGAAAAATAAAAATTAACAACCACAAGCCAAAAAAAAAAAAAAAAAAATTAACAATGACACAATTTATAAATTTTAATGTTTGGGTATGTGTAGAATGTGTAACTGCTGTATTTTTTTTTTCCTGCTAGTATATTTCGTTTCGCCCAGAGCGATCACATTTACACTTACCACCTGCTTTTCAAAGACGTTACGAAAATGCGCGCAAACTTTCGTTGCGCGAAGAATGTAATACCATCCGCGTACCAGCGCACGAACGCATTTGCGCTGACAATGTTAAGTATAGGATGCGCGCAGGAAAATTAGTTCACGCAGGGTCAATCGCGGTAGACGAGTACGCGCATCGTTTGCGTCAACGTCGTAATACGACATTCTGCGCAAATGGTTTTGCACTCGCGCAAAGGCGCATTTGCGCGCACGCAAAACAAATGCGTGAAGAATGTAACAGGGGTTATTCAGAGAGCACCGGAATGCCACCGACATTTCAGTGCTCTGACGTTCGCCGCACTTCGGTGAGTCAAAGTCGCCAACCCTGCGGTGAATTCAGCATTCACTGCAGGGTCCCTGAAGTGCAGCGAATCGACCTGCCGAACGCATCTTCAAAACGATGCAAGATTCGCCAAATCAATCGTAAAAAAAAACGCTGAACGCATCTTCAAACTGCCGCATCGATCCTATAATCCGCCGATCCCCCGAACAGACTGCTGAATCGATCGAAGTAACCACCCCCAAAACGCAACTTTTAAAATGTGTTTAAAAGAAAAAAAACTACTGCAGGAAATGCATGGAAATAATCTATAAGGTTCTATGAATAATAATAAAAGGGTCTGTTACAGAATTTTTTTTTTTTAAAAAAAGTCAGAAATGTTGCCAAACAAATCCCTAAAAAAAATGCCTAAAAAATTAAAAGCGACTTTTTGCTGCAAATGAAAAGAATAAATTGTAGAACAAATATTTAAGAAAAGGGGAATATTTTTTACATTGAAACGTAAGGGAATCACCTGTTTAAACCTGTTGAATGAAAGCACTGAAAATCAAGGCCTTTCGCTGACATTTCGGTGTTGTTCGGTATCTCTGAATAACCCTCTCTATGGGGGATTTCACTGCCGCCGAAGATCACTGTATTGCACTAGCAATTCGTCAACATTTGGCGAATCGCCTGCTTTCTGAATAGCCGAATGGCCACGAAATTGCACTGTACGGGGAAATTCACCGTTCGGTTAAATTCTGTTGCCAATTCGGTGCTCTTTGAATAACCCTTATAGCAGGTGTGGACAACTACGGCCCTTCAGATGTTTTGAAACTACATTTCCCGTGATGCTCGGCTGCTCATTAGGTTTGCAGATTTGTTGCTGATAGATATTTATAAAAGGTTTATCAGAAACATATTACACTGGGCTTTCTATTAATTACAAGTATCCCAGGACAGGGCAGCAAAGTGACATATTGTACTATTAAATACAGTATTCCTGTAAATCAGGGCTCAGCAACCCTGGCCCTCCAAATGTTTTGGAACTACATTTCCCTTGAGCCTCTGCAAACCTAATGAGCAGCCGAGCATCACGGGAAATGTAGTTTCAAAACCTCTGGAGGGCCGTAGTTGCCCACACCTGCTTTACAGTGAAGGTGTTTTTTCTTTGTTACGTGCATGTCAGTATGATTAACAGAGTCACCGTTACATTTTAATCCTTTACGCTATACAGCATGCAGGGGCGTATTTTGGCTGGGCGCTGTCCTAGGTGCTCCACATTCTGCACCTTCGCTCCATTATCAAGCAGATGTGAACATAAACCTGAAATTAAGTAACACTCAAATTACAATTAACCCCCTCCTTTCTGTCCTTAAAGGGACACTCTACTCATCCCGACTACATCAGTTATAAAGTGGTCAGGGTGTGAGGAGTGCCCCCCCCCCATCTCCCAGCTCCACCGTTCTGGCAGAAATCGCAGGGTGAAGTGGAGGAGTTTTCTCCTCTCCACCCAGGGTCACCAGCAGCCGGGATTTTTAGATTTCCCGTTTGCCAGTCATCATGTCACTAGTGACGTCAGCATGTAGAGTGCGCGCCGACATCTCTGAGATCAATCGCGGCAGGGAGCAGTGTCAGAGAGGCAGCTGAATACCTGTCTACGTAAAGTACGCATGTCCAGTTGCGCCGCGCAATTTGCACTTCGTACGCTGCGCAAGTAGCATGGGAGCGCAAATGATACAGAAAATCTTCAGGGGCTCCGAGGTTCGGTAGTCCCAGAGCCAAAGAAGAGGATCTGCATGCGGCGAGGGACTTAGGTGAGTAAAATCACCAAAAATAATAATTGCGCAGAGGTTGTCAGCAGCTTCTGCCCAATTATTTAAAGGGCAAAAGAGGTAACTGAATTTTTTTTTTCAGAGTACCCTTTAAATAATTTGGCCAATACCAGTTTTCTTTTCTAGCTGCAGTCACAAAATACTTGTACATCTCATTGACTGTAAGTTCCCATGGGAACAGGGACCCCCTGAATCAGGCCGCATCATCCATGTCTGGTATTACAATGTATCAACCCCGTGTACACTGATCTTGTAAAGCGCTGTGGAATATGTGGCGTATATAAATAATAATCAGCCGAGCTGAAGTTGTATCACAGAGCGCCAGGATTCAGCCCCCCCTTTCTACCTTGTATTCTGGCGCTTTAATATTGGTAATTATTTGAGGGGGAGCCCTTAAAGGGGGGGTGCATCCTGAGGTTCTGTAAGGGACCCAAAGATCTCTGATGGCTGCACTGGCGAACAATCTCATGTTTCAGCAGGATGGGCTAAGGACCCCTGGGGTCAGCCGATGATGAGGAATGTGGTGGTTTGGGACGTGAAGCTGGAGGAATGCTAACACAATTTGACTCAATCCTCTTTGCTCAACGTTATTCTGGATCCCTTCTTTGGAGATATTGTATAGACCAACAGGTGGTGCTTGGTATTTAAGACTTCGATGTCGGATTTCAAGTTGTTTGCGCTTTACTATGAGCACCGACCAATGATATATGTTCGATGTGATCGTGTCCTGTTTCTGCATAACTTTATTCTGGATTGTAGACAGTTTTTAATTGGTTCCTTTGTGGGAATGCAAAACTTTGAGGGAAAAAAATACCCAATGGGCCTCAGTGGGCCAAGGCCATGTGATCGACTGAGTGACAAAGAACGGTCCGGCTGCTCCAAGCGTAACTGTACAGGTGGTGGGATCAAAACATCTTCTGGCATGACCCGGTAGTGATTCATTGAATGGCATGAAGAGCTTCTGGCCCTGCCCAGGCCTTCTGATGGGCCCAGCCAATTCCTGCAAACACTTCTCATTGACTTTGTGATGGCTTCCAGGTATGACCGCTAAAGGTTCCAATGCTGATAGATGTAGCATGTGTTGTTGAGCATATTAAACATAGGGAAATCCCCCTGAGAGAAATTGCAAGTCGAGCAGTAATGATTGTATGAGGCATAGTTGATGCTGACTCATGTAGCAGACACCCTCACCAATGCAGACCCCCATACGCGCACATTTTCCAATCTCAGCCTCCGTGGGCAGCTCTTTAATTGTATTTGTGTGCTTCTATGCACTAATTGCACCATGTGTCTTGCATGTTAATCTGTTGGTCCTAGGAAATTTCAAAGGGGCACTTCGGTTAATTTAAGACGTCTGATGACTGAACCCGTGGACTCAATCTTACACATTGATCGACTATATCCATGACAAATTTGCATGCGCGGATCGCCTCCTGCAGCTAGATGCTGGGCGAGTGGAAGAAGAGATGGGAGAGGTGAGATTTTACACTCAAAAAAAAGAGAACCAGGGTGGAGGGATCACAAAGATTAAAAGAGGGGGCTGTAGGGGTTAATTATTTCTTTGCTTTTAATGACCCCTTAAAAAAAAAAAAAACAAAAGCAATCCTCCTCTTTATTTTCTAAGTAGGGTTGTGTATGAGTAAAGTTTTATTTATTATTGTTTTAACAAATGAGGATAAGGATAATTTATAGAGGACATTAGGTGAAGAACACACTCGTGTCACATCCTTCAGCAAGTAACTCCACAAGCAGGGAACCCTTAGCCTGGCCGTCCACTGGGTCCATAGTCGGATGATCAACTTGGTCGTCCGCCTACAGAAAACGCCGTCGACCGATCAGGGTTGTCCATTGCAAGCGTCTGTAGACGACCCAGGTCGGCCGGTGGACAGTCTGGAGAAAAAACCCTGTCCTTGGTGCTGAAAATGGGTCCCAGCACCAAGGACAGCCCCGTCGAAAGCAGCCAAAAGATAAAAAAAAACCACAAAAGAACTCGCCGAAGGCTGCAGGGGGGGGGGGGAAATAAATCCCATCCTTGGTGCTGAAATAGGTTTTAGCACCAAGGACAGCAACGGAGAACTCAGCCAAGCTGAATATTTTTTTATTTTTTTTAAAAAAGCCACGTTCGAAGGGTAAAAAAAAATAAATGGGAGCCCAAAATTTAGCTCCAGAATAATACCTGAAACATCCGTAACTAAAACGGCTTTTGCTGCAGGTGAAAAGAAAAAAAAAAACGGTTGAATGCATAAGGACAAAAATATTTTTTACATTGAATCCTATGGGCTGTCTAACCAAATCACTTCTCTATGGGGCAATTTCCCTGCCGCGGCATGGGGGTTTAACTATACTTCTTTTTTGAGAAAGGATTTTACCAGGAAGGATACATTGAGATTTCTCTCATTTTCAAGTATGTCCTGGGTGGCGAGTATGCAGCATAAAGGTGAATGGGAGGAGAACAGAGTACTTCCGGCAGGCTCATGGAGTCAGACAAGGCTGCAGCTTAAGTCCAACCCTCTTTAACATCTACATCACTGGATTGGCTGAAGCTCTAGAATCCTCCTCAGCACCAGGACTATCTCTACATGACACCAAGGTGAAGTTCCTGTTGTATGCAGATGACCTCCTATTACTGTCACCAACAGAGATAGGTCTACAAGACAGCCTGGAAGTGCTGGGAAAATACAGTGCGGCATGGGCACTACCCATCAACCAAAAGAAAACAAAGGTCATGGTTTTCCAAAGGAAGAACGCAAAAACCAAGAGTTCCTCTTTCACACTTAATGACTGCACTCTTGATGAAGCCAACAGCTACACATACCTCGGCCTAGAAACAAACCGATCGGGAAGTTTCAAACCAGCCATAGAGGCCCTAAGAGACAAGGCGCGTAGAACCTTCTATGCCATCAGGAGAAACCTCTACAAACTAAAACCGCCTGTAAGAGTCTGGCTTAAAATCTTTGATAGCGTCATCACGCCAGTCCTCCTTTATGGCAGTGAAGTATGGGGCCCCATCACCTACCCTGACCAACCCAAATGGGACACCGGCCCAACAGAAATATTCCATCTGGGATTCTGCAAGCACCTCCTCCAAGTCCATCAGAGCACCTCTAACAATGCTTGCCGGGCCGAGCTGGGCAGATTCCCTTACTTCTTGCAGTACAGAAGAGGGGGCTATCATACTGGGACCACCTAAACATCAGCAGCCTCAACTCATACCACCATAATGCCCTACTGGCCAACAAGGACCACCTCAAACCATGTGGGCTGCAACAACTCATATCCACCCTGATCATCCAAAGCCCCCATGAAAGCAACCTGACAAAATGTCAAATAAAAAGGCCCTAATTAATGATTCTAGGGAAAACTATATGAGAGAATGGAGACATGATATAGCAAACTCCCAAAAACTCACCATTTACCAATCCTTACAGAGGGAATACAAACTGGCCCCATACCTGGAGCTCCTACAAGACCCCAAGGACAGACAGATCCTGAGCCACTACAGACTGAGCGCCCACAGCCTGGTAATCGAATCAGGGCGGCATAGACAGACCTACAAGCCCAGGGAGAATAGACTGTGCCAGCATTGTGACCAGGGGGCCCTGGAAGATGAGGTCCACTTCCTCCTACAGTGCCCCAAGTACTCAGCACTGAGGGAAACTCACTTCCAGAGACTCTCCGCTCTCATCCCGGACTTCACCTCTATAGAAGAGACGAGGAAACTCCACATCATACTGGGAGAAGAGGAGCCGGCGGTGAAAATATCTGCCCAATACGTCGCAGAATGTCACAGACTGAGAGGAACATGAGAGATCCCAGACTTATAAATCCCCAACATGGACTCGCCCCCATCCCCCTTCACATTATCCCCTACCCCTGATAATGTCCATGGACTCGCCCATTCCCCACCATCCCATACAGTCAGGTCCAGAAATATTGGGACATCGACACAATTCTAACATCTTTGGCTCTATACACCACCACAATGGAGTTGGAATGAAGCAAACACAATGTGCTTTAACTGCAGACTGTCAGCTTTAATTTGAGGGTATGTACATCCAACTCAGGTGAACGGTGTAGGACTTACAGCAGTTTGCAGATGTGCCTCCCACTTGTTAAGGGTCCAAAAGGTAATGGGACAGAATAATAAAATCAAACTTTCCCTTCTTAATACTTGGTCGCAAATCCTTTGCAGTCAATCACAGCCTGAAGTCTGGAACGCATAGACATCACCAGACGCTGGGTTTCATCCCTGGTGATGCTCTGCCAGGCCTCTACTGCAACGGTCTTCAGTTCCTGCTTTTTCTTGGGGCATTTTCCCTTCAGTTTTGTCTTCAGCACGTGAAATGCATGCTCAATGGGATTCAGGTCAGGTGATTGACTTGGCCATTGCATAACATTCCACTTCTGTCCCTTCAAAAACTCTTTGGTTGCTTTTGCAGTATGCTTTGGGTCATTGTCCATCTGCACTGTGAAGCGCCGTCCAATGAGTTCTGCAGCATTTGGCTGAATGTGAGCAGATAATATTGCCCGAAACACTTCAGAATTCATCCTGCTGCTTTTGTCAGCAGTCACATCATCAATAAATACAAGAGAACCAGTTCCATTGGCAGCCATACATGCCCACGCCATGACACTACCACCACCATGCTTCACTGATGAGGTTGTATGCTTAGGATCATGAGCAGTTCCTTTCCTTCTCCATACTCTTCTCTTCCCATCACTCTGGTACAAGTCGATCTTGGTCTCATCTGTCCATAGGATCTTGTTCCAGAACTGTGAAGGCTTTGTTATGTGTTGTTTGGCAAACGCTAATCTGGCCTTCCTGTTTTTGAGGCTCACCAATGGTTTACATCTTGTGGTGAACCCTCTGTATTCACTCTGGTTAAGTCTTCTCTTGATTGTTGACTTTGACACACATACACCTACCTCCTGGAGAGTGTTCTTGATCTGGCCAACTGTTGTGAAGGGTGTTTTCTTCACCAGGGAAAGAATTCTTCGGTCATCCACCACAGTTGTTTTCCGTGGTCTCCCGGGTCTTTTGGTGTTGCTGAGCTCACCGGTGCGTTCCTTCTTTTTGAGAATGTTCCAAACAGTTGTTTTGACCACGCCTAATGTTCTTGCTATCTCTCTGATGGGTTTGTTTTGTTTCTTCAGCCTAATGATGGCTTGCTTCACTGATAGTGACAGTTCTTTGGATCTCATCTTGAGAGTTGACAGCTACAGATTCCAAATGCAAATAGCACACTTGAAATGAACTCTGGGCCTTTTATCTGCACATTGTAATTGGGGTAATGAGGGAATATCACACACCTGGCCATGGAACAGCTGAGAAGCCAATTGTCCCATTACCTTTGGTCCCTTAACAAGTGGGAGGCACATCTGCAAACTGCTGTAAGTCCTACACCGTTCACCTGAGTTGGATGTACATACCCTCAAATTAAAGCTGACAGTCTGCAGTTAAAGCACATTGTGTTTGTTTCATTCCAACTCCATTGTGGTGGTGTATAGAGCCAAAGATGTTAGAATTGTGTCGATGTCCCAATATTTCTGGACCTGACTGTATAACCTCCCCATATGCTTTGGCAATGCTAAAATGAATTTGGTCCTGCCAATAAAGCTTATTTGAATTGAATACACAATAAATATATATATAAATATATTTTCCTGTAAATTGTATCAGATTGTCCCGCCATCGTCCGATAAATCCCATTGAAATGGGAAAGATATTTAATCTGTTATAGTCACAAAAAAATCATCTGAAGTCGTCCAATGGAAGTTGGAGGCAGTGAAAGAGAGCCGATTCACCTCCGGCTGGGGTCAGACGAGCGTGATTTCTACGGACTGTACGTCCGTGCAGTACGGACATCGTCAGTACGGATGACGCAGTAGTGGTCACACAGTCCGTTTTTTCACTGAAGTTATTTTTGACGGATGTAGGAGGGAAAAATAAATTACAATGAAAAAACATTCTGTCCGTCAAAAATGCTGGACGTATAAATGCAGTCCGTCTGACCATGCTCCATCACTCACACACAAAGCTATGCAGACGTTGTGGACGCAGCGCACTCCGCACGTCCGTTCTAGCAGTATTACGTTCTTGCCTAACCTGCGTCCGTTTGCCGCGGCCGTTGTGCGTCCGCAGTTCAGTGCGGACGTACTTCATGTGTCAGGCTCCAATGGACTTTCTTTCATGCTATCACGGACGTACTTTTAGGCGCAATCACGGACGTGAACACTACGCTCGTCTGACACCAGCCTTAATGTTGTGGGATCAGTCGACTTCAGACGATATTGGATGATCGTACCATCGCACAATACGGACCCAGTGGACGGCCAGCCTTAAGGGAACATTACCACGAACATAAGCTGTAACTAGATTACGACACACAAGGAGGATGAAAAGCTGTGATGTCATAGGGGAAGGCAGTGTTATACCAACGCATGGAAAAGATGAATGCAAATATGGAATAACATTTTAATATTCACATCATTATTTATTGTTAAACATCCATTGACAA
Organism: Leptobrachium leishanense; assembly: GCA_009667805.1. Lineage (NCBI taxonomy): Eukaryota > Metazoa > Chordata > Amphibia > Anura > Megophryidae > Leptobrachium > Leptobrachium leishanense. The sequence continues at coordinate 307,888,158 of CM019067.1, forward strand.
AGCAAGTAAAACACTTCCAAGTTGTATTTCTATTTTCAGGCAGAATTACTATTATTATTCTTCATTTGTGTGTATTACGCCAACACATACCGCAGGATATACGTTTTGTGAAATCTATCCCCGATGCACTCTGCGGGGAATTCAGGCCGCAGTGTCAAGCGTCTGTCGGGGGTTCTTTTTTCAGTTCTTATTATCATATCTAACTTCTGTTTTTTCTCACCTGTTTCTGTCAACGTGTCATGACATCCGTTTTCCAGTGTCGGCGTTCTGTAAGGTTTCTTAATACTGTGTGGTGGCGCTCTGCTCTGGAATGGGGCACGGCTACCGAACCTCGCAGTGCTTTATAAGTGGAAGGGCATGAGGAGGAAGCTTTGGGCGGCTCATTACACACACATTCCGGTTTGTTGTGTGCTGATTCATAAGTTCGCAAATGACATCAGAGCAATGGGATGATGTACAGTACATGGGGCCTAATTTGTGGTCCTTCCCCCCTTTAAATGACAGCTCTGATACGTCATGCAAAGGGCCTCTTAATGGGGTCAGGCCACCATCTATTTCTTTTTTCTACTTTTGACTCGGTAAACCACAGAGGTGATTCCCCAGAGTTACAGTAACTTGAGTGTAACAAACACGTCATATAGTTACACAGCCTGAAAAAAGATGTGTGTCCATCGAGTTCAGCCTTTCACATATCACCTACTGCTGTTGGTCCAAAAGAAGGCAAAAAACCCAGTCTGAAACGCTCACCAATATGCAACGTACTGGGAAAAATCCCCTCCAGATGGCGTCAGATTTCTCCTTGCATCAAGCAGCTTTAACCCACATATTAAATGTTATAACCCTTAATATTGTGTCTGCAGGAAGTCATTCAGTCATTGTTTAAAAGCCTGTACAGACTCTGACCCAACCACCTCAACAGGCAGAGAATTCCATAGATTTATTGTTCTCGCTGTAAAAAAAAAATAATTATATAAAGTTATCAGATCCCCTCTAAGGCCCGTATATATTTGTATAAAGTTATCAGATCCCCTCTAAGGCCCCGTATATATTTATAAAAAGTTATCAGATCCTCTCTAAGGCTCCGTATATATAAAGTTATCAGATCCCCTCTAAGGCCCCGTATATATTTATATAAAGTTGTCAGATCCTCTCTAAGGCTCCGTATATATAAAGTTATCAGATCCCCTCTAAGGCCCCGTATATATTTATATAAAGTTATCAGATCCCCTCTAAGGCCCCGTATATATTTATATAAAGTTATCAGATCCCCTCTAAGGCCCCGTATATATTTATATAAAGTTATCAGATCCTCTCTAAGGCTCCGTATATATAAAGTTATCAGATCCCCTCTAAGGCCCTGTATATATTTATATAAAGTTATCAGATCCCCTCTAAGGCGCCGTTTCTCTAAACTAAATATGTTTCAGCTTGTTAGTCTTTCCTAATAACTTAAACCTTTTTTTTTTATATAAAAAAGAAACATTACATCATGAACGTAAAAAAATTATAATTTTATTGAGGTTACAGAACATAACATTACAACCCATATTTTTCTTTTAAAAATACTTATGATCTGTATATCAACTTACTTTTCCTTTCAAGGAATCGGGGTTTCAGCACCAAGGACCAAACGCAGCCGGACTGAAGAAAAAAACAAAACAAAACATGTCGCGTTCGGCCAGGGAAAAAAAGCCTGGTGTTTTTAACAAAAAGTGGGAATCCAAAATTTCTCCAAAAAAATACTCGAAAAAAATCAATAAATAAAAAGGCCTTTTGCTGCGGATGAAAAGAATAAATGGTTGAATAATTATTATTTTTTTACATTGAATCCTATAGGCTACGCCTGTCTAACTGAATCACTTCTCTATGGGGGAATTTCCTCACCGCGGCACGGCGGTGTAACTATACAATTCATCTTTTTTTCATGTAACTTGTACAAGATCTTCTGATTTCGTCTGACAAATCCCATTGAAATGGAAAAGATCGCTAATCTGATGTAGTCGCAAAAAATCGTCTGAAGTCGTCCGATGGAAGTCAGAGGCAGTGGAAGAGGGCTGATTCCCCTCCATGTTGTGGTATTGGCCGCATGACGACATCGGATGATCGCACCATCGCACGAATACGGACCCAGTGGACGGCCAGCCTAATGTTACAAAGCAAAACAGAAGAGTGATGTGTAAAATTAAGGGAAACCATGAAAAAAATGCAGATTTGGATATAATTATTAATTTCTATTTACTTAGTTTAAATTGCACAACACGACTTGTTATAATTTTGCCGTCTCTACCTTTTGGTGGAGTAAACACCCACTAATCTAGATGATGGCAGCGACCGGCACTGGAAGCGGGTAAACAGAAATCTCATCAAGGGATTAGATATTGCATTGATCTTTCTTTTTACCAATGCGATATCCGTCCTCTGATGGCACATCACAGAGAGAGTGAACCTGCACGGTAAGGAGATCCTCAAAAACTTGTATTTTGCACAAAACGTATAGTGAACCTGTAGTGGTTGTCAACCATTGTATTTGCCTGGGTACAAGCATGTACCTGGACATGGCACCCACACACCTATCGCTGGAGAAAGCGTGGGAGGTGGTGCTAGACCTTCTCTTACTCCACATATTTCAATGGATACTTCTCGTTCTAGTTTTCCTTCTACAGGCCCCGTTCACACTGTGCGATATTAAAATCACACGATTTACCGCGCGATTTTCATATTCGCGACGTCGCAGTTTTACATGACTTTGCAAAGCACCACCAACGGAAATCGCCAAAATCGCAAAAAAAGGGTCATGTACCAGCGACATGCTACCGCGACGTCGAGCAGCAAGATGTGAACAGCTCCGTTGAAATGCATTGGAGATGCTACATAGCGCAACATCGCGCTGATTTTTGTGATAAATCACAGTGTGAACGGGGCCAATCACACCCCAAACAACTCTAGCTCATTTTGAAGGATCTCCCAAATCTGCCTATACATTCATGGTTATTCAGAGAGAGGTGAAAACCAGGAGAATGACTGGAGAAGTGAAAATTCGAGGCCAAACCAGAAAAATTCGCCCATTTATCTAAATTTTCAAATCGGCTATTTTGACCTCGAATTTTCACTCCTCCAGTCATTCTCCTGGTTTTCACCTCTCTCTGAATAACCCGGATTGTGTTAACAAAAAACTGCAGAAAGATGGATAGTTTCTTTTTTAAAAAAAAAAAAAGCTTGTAAAGGAATCTCCATGAGCTTCCTGTTTGCTCTCAATCTTATAGTTGTGATCTCCATTGAACTCCAATAAAAAGAATGCTGGACAACTTGGAATGAAGCGCCAGTGGAAACTATAGTGACAGCTGAGCCAGGGTCTCCCAAACCTGTCCTCAGGGCCACTAACAGGCCAGATTTAAGAATTACCTTGGGGAAAATCATCATCTATATAGCACCAATAGTTTCCGCAGCTCGTTGCAAAAACCAAAGGGAACAAGACACCAAATAAACAAACATAGGATGGAGACAAGTGGTGTGGAGGGCTCTGCTCATAGGAGCTTACAATCTAGGGGGATTGGGGAGGAGGAAAACAAGAGGAGTTTCATTGGTTGTCAGGATCACTAGCGCCAGTGGTTCATGAATGGTGGGGGGCATGGAAGTAGCCGCAACCATGATGTGCAGGTAGATGAGGAATGCAGACAGAATCCTGCAATCAATGAATGGCAAATCATGTCACCTGTGCGGCAGATATCCTGCAAACCTGGCCTGTTAGGGGTACTTCCGCACAGGGTTAGGAAACGCTGATCTACGCTACATAACTACAGTGGAAAGAAAAGTAAAAAAAAATAAATACAGCAAACTACAAAGGAGCTTTCCTAAATAGGGAATACACAGCAGTTCCCCCAAGTTCTCGAGGGTTGGTGAATAACCCCTATATATGCACAGAATGGTAAATGGCAAACTTCATTATAGTCTAAAAATTAGCAGATGTTGAAAAACAGAGGGCCCTATTACAATCTTCATGCAAACGTTTATGACGGCGCAAAAACGCATGGGGTAAAACCCACTGCGCTGAACATCGTATTACAATGTCAGCGAAACAAACGCGTGTATACGTCTACTGCGGGTGAACCTGCGCGAACGCTGCGCGAGCTTACTGTACTGCGCCCGTCCTATACTTAACATTGTGAGCGCAAATGCGTTTGTGCGCTGGTACGCGGATGGTATTACAATCTATGCGCAGTTTGTAACGCACAGCCTTTGCGCGCATAATTTTAGCAACTCCTAAAAGCTGGTGTTAATGGCAAATTCTATCAACCTGGCCGAAACCCAAATACACCAGCCCAAAAAAAAAACGCAGCAAAGTATAGTTACACATTCTACACATACCCAAACCAATAAAATGGAGAAGTTGTGCGTGTTTTTATTATTGATGCAGCATATATGTGCAGATTGACTTTGACAGGCGCAAAAACTTAACGTGAGACAATTGTGGTTCTTAATTCTGATTGGCTGAAGAGCGTGAAAAAACAGGCCGCACACTGATTTCTGCACGTAACATTGCTGCGCGCACAAACCATCCGTTTTACGCGGGATATTGCTCGACGGATGAAAAAATGCACGAGGATTGTAATTCCAGCGTTGATTTACGCGCGTTAACGTTTAACGCTCGGCGCGCAAATTCACGCGTTGCGCGAGTGTTTTAACACGAAGATTGTAATGGGGCCCAGAATTTGGGAAAACATAAAATTAAATGTTGTTATTTTGGGTTAAAATTTTTCTTTCCCTTTCAATGGAATCCCTTACATTGACAGAAAAACTTCTAAAAAAAAAAAAAACACCAACGTTTCCCCCCGGCGTGTATGAAGGAGCACCCGCGCTGAGAAATGTGTTTCCTGTTCGAGATGTAAATATATCAACTGACACAGTGTACAACGAGAGGGGAAAACCAGCCCCATGGCTTGCAGAAAGAGCCGAGGCGGAGTGGGGGTCCCCTGATTAATCAGACAGCGAATCTGTGACGTCGCTTTGCCACAAGAAAACAGATGTTCCTACCAGAGCCGAGTTACATTACTGTACAGCACCGTGTTACCGAACGGAAAATAAACTACGGTGACATTTCAAGAAGATAAAAAAAAAAAAAAGGGGGAGGACCCAACAACACGGAATGAAAATTGTACCCATTCAGATTGTTCTTTCTAGAGCAACAAAGTTATGGATATTTTGTAACGAAGGGCGTAGCGTAGATCAGCGTTTCCTAACTCTGTGCTCAAGTACCCTTAACAGGCCAGGTTTGCAGGGTATATGTAGCATGAAACACTAGCTAAGGGGGGTCTGTAGAAGAATAAGAAAACAAAGGTGAGAAGAAAAAAAAAAAAAGGTCAAAGAGCATTTTATGAGTTATCACTTGAAATCCACTCGCACCCGTTACCTGCTGTATCACCACTCCACGACATGGCTCAAAATTCAGTGCAGACTGAGGCAGAAAAGCGTGGCTGCCACAGTGGGAGCAAACCTGTCGTTTGGATGCTCCGCCAAGGGGTCCGCTGTCCCGTACCAGACTTTCACAAAACCGAAAGGCCACACCAAAAGTAGCCACAAAAGAAATCTTTATTCACCGCCCAAGGGGGCTAAAATTGCGACGTTTCGGCTCTAGGCCTTAGTCCTGCATATTCCACCTTCTCACTACTCCTCTTATATACAATAAAAACAATCCAACGGCCTAATTGGTAGATGCGGTTGCAATCGTTAACTCTTACAATGTTCAGACAGTTATATATTTAATACATTCTAGCAAGTAGACATCTCTTCCAATGCATAGAAATACATCTCACTGGAACATGTATAAATCAATGCCTCTCACAGAAACAATCCGATGTCCTAATTGGTAGCTGTGAATTTCTCAAAATTCAATATATTAATTTAATCACTGTGCCATCACAGCCGATAAAACCCAAAACGTACCTCCAGTAACACAGTGCAGAGGGCAGTGCGTTCCACCACTTCCTCTGGCCGCAAGCAGCACAACAAAAAGTTCCCAGTGTCCAACCGCGACCCCTACACAACCCAGCACGTGCAGAATCACGCTTGGCTCCATGGAGTCCTTTGGACTCCAGGGGGCCGATACCAATGATGGTGTGTCGGAATCTGTGAGTAACGTGTGCCAATATTTTACGATGGCGGCTCCCTGTTTCAGTGGAATAGGGCCCATAGTTCCCTGACAGTCTGGTAGAGAGTGTGTTAAAATTCCCAGTTGCAAGCATTGCTCTCCTTCGCTATAGACTGGACATTCCATGAGGTCACAGTGGATGTATGATGTCGTAAACCCATACATGCAATAAGCTGCTACTGATGCTAATTGTGCAATGTACAGAGGAGAGGTACTTGGTGCGTAGAGATTCACTATGAGGAATTTTGGACCTGCAATTGTGACCTCACGAATGAGATATCTGCCCCCCTCTCCCCCGGGGGCTATAATGGTTAAACGGATGATAGGCTTCAGCATAGTGCTTATGAGAATAGTGACCCCTTGGCCTTCTGAGCAATAAGCTGTGATACAGTGTTGTATCCTCTCTGCCCTTACCATAGATAGTGATTGTTTTTCCAGTACATCTCCAGTAGGAAAACCATTTGGGCTTTAATCTGAGTGATAAGGTTAAAGGAACACTTTACAGCAGGGATGTCCAAACTCCGCCCCCCAGATCTCCCTGAACTACATCTCCCATGCTTCTCCATCCACCTAATACAGTCAGAGATTTCTGGGAGTTGCAGTTCAGGAATATCTGGGGGGGGGGGCGGAGTTTGGACATCCCTGCTTTACAGTTATAAAGTGGTCAGGATTTGAGGAGCAGTGCCACCCCAGAACCCCGATCTGGTGAAATCGCAGAGTGAAGTGGAGGAGTTTCTTTCACACCAGCCAGTGTCACCAGCAGCTGGGATTTTTGAGTTTTCCTGGTGCCGGTGTGACGTGCCGACCTCACCCTCTCTGAGACCAATCGCGTTAGCGATCGGTCTCAGAGAGGCAGCCAATGGATCGGATCTGTGCATGCGCGCACATCTCATACGTTCCGTAGCATCTGCGCAGAACAACGTGAGTATGTACACTGCGCAAGTCCCATAGGGGTGCGCAACTTGCAGATCCTCTGCTGCACCAGTGGAATATGCTTGTAAATTGCACAGAAACGCTTTAAGGACTTCCGGGTTCGAGAAGAGGAGGAGCTGTGCGTGGTGATGGGCAAAAGGTGTGTAAAATCAAAAAAGAAAAAATAATTGGTCAGAGATGGTCAGAGGCCTTTGCCAATAATTTAAAGGGCAAGAAAAGGGAACTCTGTTTTTAATATGGTATCCCTTTAATGTCCTACTAGTGATTTATCTGGATATTTAAACCAGCTACATTTCAGAATAGAAATTTGCATTTGAGGTGACGATCTGATTGGAGAGGCAACTGGTGGGAATCGGTCAGCATAACGCAGCATGTAGATGGAGTAAGCTTGATGTACAGCCCTAGCCGCGTCACTGCTGACGGCTAAGATGAAGTCACTCTTCCTGATAATTAGGGATGCACCGAAAATAAAATTTCCAGCCGACACCGAAACCAAAAATTCTTGATCGGTTCGGCAGAAAACCAATACCAAAAATCAGACATGAGAACCTGGGCCTGGAGGCCAGGGACTCGCCTGATCCCGAAGGCCGGCCGAGCAAGCTGCTCGGCCGGCCTCCAGGCTCAGGCGAGCCCCCAGCTCGGCTGGGCCTTCAATTAGGGTTGCGAAAACCCAGTCCGATCAGGGTTGCGAAAAGAAAAAAAGATAGTGGTTGTGCTCACCTTATTGTCATGTTTTCAGGCATGCCAACGGTCCAGGAGGTAGCTGGTGCAAGAGGGGGTATCAGGGTATGTCACGGCCCTCGCTGTCGTAAGAAGGCCAAATAGGATGCCGATCCCTCCCCATGAATATGCCGGACCGGATTTTTCCCTGTTCCCAGGTCCAGGTGCCCAGGAGTCCACACCAGGTTTTCCCTGGAATCTCCACCTTGGGTGTGGGCTGGGCCTCCTTATAGTTGCACACCACCCCAGAGGGAGTGCTTCTGGCTTGAAGTCCCTCAGTTCCATTGAACCTGCGTGTAATGCATTTCTCCTACCAGACCTGTCCCAAAGATCCTGCTGAACCTACCCATATCTCTTCCATTGATATCCTGTACATGACCTTTTGCTTTGACCTCTGACAATTCTCTTGCCTGCCGCCCGCCTCGACCCATGCCTAGGGCTTTGACTACTCTGCTGGAATACCCCTTGTTGATATCATGCCTCGAGACCCTCATTATCTGCCAAGACCCTCACCAATTGTTACCATATTGCTTGCTTTGCTGCCTGTTCCCCTGGACTCTCTCTATCCCTGGATCATTCCCCTCTCTGCCCCTGCATACCTGGACTTCTACCCACTGAGTTTCCTGGTCCTCAGCCCCTTCCTTTTTGTTCTGTCATCTATCCAGTGTTTTAGTGTTCTCCTAGTTACTTTGTGTCTCCTGATTTTCTGTCTTAGTCAGCCCTCTTCATGTCCTGCCCCTCTGTCTCTTGTTAAGGTATTCTGTTCTTAATCCGTCCAGTCCAGATCCTGTCCACCTGTATCCGATCTTGTGACTTGTACGTCAGTCCCATTCCTGTCTTGCCCAGCCACCTGTTAGAATTTATACATAATCCAGTGTTCCCTTTTGGTTACTCCTCGTATAATAAACCTTTACCTGTATTACCCCATATTTCTGCCTTACTCCACTCTGTCACCGCACCTGGGCTTGACCCTGCATCTCCGGCACAATGAGCTGTGACAGGGTGCTCTTTCCTCGCCTGGTATTTTGGGGAAAAAACTTGCTGGAGGGCCCGTGGATTTTTACTTTTCTCTTCGAGGTGCTTGTTTGGAGGATGGAGAGCTTCTGTGAAAACGCACCCACTAACCGGTGCAGAAATGTGTATTTTTTTTAGGCTGAAACAATCAATCATTATTTTTTCCACCTTGAAATTTACAGACCTCTTGTAATTCTGCACTTAGGGATTGCTTATTAAATGGCCCTTTAAATAGAAAAGGCTTATTTTCCTGCAGACTCATATCGCGCTGTTGAGTAAATAGGATGTTAAAATCGTGATAAATGACCTGCGCGCGTCCGGCATCTCACTTATGCTGGGAAAGGGCTAGTTTCATCATCCACAAACCTGAGACCGGTAGTTTCCACGCATTTCAAAATATCTGTAATGAGATTCACCGGCCGGGGAAATGAAGACTCGTGAAAAACGTACTGGGAAAGTCCCTATTTTACGTAAACACGGCCAGATTTCAATAGCTTCACCATTTTTAGCTATTTCTTTTTTCCCGATTCGATTGCTTTCGTCTGGCGATTCTGCCTTCGACCCCCTCCCAAAATGCACAGTTCAGTGATTGCCTGAGAATTTGGAAGACTGATGGGTAGGGTAACGGTAACTTTTTGGATAGCACACCAGATGGAGGCTTTGGGTGGTTTAAGGGAATTCAGAAGTGCTCGGGTCAGGTTTGCCAGGTCGGCCATGTTTTCCTGGGAATACATTGCTATTTCATGCAGAAGGGAGCACAGGGGAAAGTGCTGCCCTGCAACATGTATAATTCATATGCTGCAGGAAGGAAATCAAAGCAGGTCACTTGGGATTCCTTACCTGCAGAGTATGGATTATACATACTGCGGGGTGTTATTTTTCATGCACTGCCCATCAGCATGAATAAATCATGTGTCCAGGAAAACATGGCCGACCTGGCAGCCCTAGCTCGGTTGTTAATATAAAGAAAATGTGGAGGGCAGAGCACGTTCCTAACTTTACAAATGGCAGAAGGAGGACACTGGCCTTTTAGGGAGTGCCGCTGGAGGCAGGGCTTAAAGCAAGCATATTCACAGACCTTTTAGATGATGTCACCACCTACTGGTTATTAATGTAAATTAGAACTTTGAGCAAAGTATCTCATTTATACCTACACGTCCAAAATATATGGAGGAGCCCCCAGACATATGTAGACATATATATATATATATATATATATATATATATGGAGGAGCCCCTAAACCAGTGTTTCCCAACTACGGTACTCAGGCCCACTAACAGGCCAGGTTTTAAGCCCCGTTCACACTGTGTGATTTATCGCGTGGATTTTGCCGCGACGTTGCGTTGTGTACCTTCTCCAATGGATTTCAATGGAGCTGTTCACATCTTGACGAGCGGCGTCGCCGTAGCATGTCGCTGGTACATGACCCTTTTGGCGATTTGCATTGGTGGTGCTTTGCAAAAATCGCACAAAACCGTGACGTCGCGCGACATTATCGCACTATGACGCGGATATGAAAATCGCGCGATTTTCAAATCGCACAGTGTGAACGGGGCTGTAAGGATCACCTTGGGGAAATGTAGACTGAATCCTGCAATCACTGAGCAGCAAATCCTATCACCTGTGCTGTGCTTCACATATCCTGCAAACCTGGCCTGTTAGGGGGACCTGAGGACAGGTTTGACAAACACTGCCCTAAACAGACACTCACAAACCCTGATTAAATAAAGAAGCCCCTACAGAGACACCCGCACACCCTGAATATTTGAATGAGCCCCTAAAAAGATGCTGACATTCCCTGAATATATGGACGAGGCCCCATAAGGCATCCACACACTCCACATACATGGAGAAGCCCCTAAAAACGACACACGCACACCTTGAATATATGGAGGAGACCCTAAAAAGACATCCGTAAAGCCTGAGTAAATGGAGGAGCCCCTAAAAAGACATCCGTAAAGTCTAGGTATATGAAGGAGCCCCTAAAAAGACATCCGTAAAGCCTGGGTATATGGAGGAGCCCCTTACAAGACATCCGTAAAGCCTGGGTATATGGAGGAGCCCCTAAAAAGACATCCGTAAAGCCTGGATATATGGAGGAGCCCCTAAAAAGACATCCGTAAAGCCTGGGTATATGGAGGAGCCCCTAAAAAGACATCCGTAAAGCCTGGATATATGGAGGAACCCCTAAAAAGACATCCGTAAAGCCTGGATATATGGAGGAATCCATAAAAAGACATCCGTAAAGCCTGGATATATGGAGGAACCCCTAAAAAGACATCCATAAAGCCTGGATATATGGAGGAATCCATAAAAAGACATCCGTAAAGCCTGGATATATGGAGGAACCCCTAAAAAGACATCCATAAAGCCTGGATATATGGAGGAACCTTATTAAGACATCCGTAAAGCCTGGATATATGGAGGAGACCCTATTTAATTTATTATTTTTTATTTAAATAACAATACAAAAAAAATCGTTTCTAAACAAACGCCAAATTCTGTATTTATAAATTTGCTCATGAATGTTTTATAAATATAGTTTTTGAAATGAAAAAGGGAGATTACAAAACAAAAGCAAAAAAGCTGTTTATTCTTTAAACTGCATGAGAGGTTATTCCCTGCGCCCCCCCCCCCCTTCATCCCAAATGCACCTCGGACTGCGGTCAGAATCTCCCTTTTTGGTTTGAGGTGTGCAAAGTTAGAACGTTCAGCCTTGCAGGTGCAGTTATTTTTTAAGAAAATATACAGTATAAGGGGGTGGAGGGTGCTTATGCTTACCTCTAGAATTTTTTTTAAATTAAGGCTCTCAATCTCTGCCCCCCAAATATTGATTACCTACAATTCCCAGGATTCTTTGAATGCAACAGATGGACAGAGAATCAAGGGAGATGTAGTTCAGAAACATCTGTGGGCCAGAGTTTGACAGCCCTCTTTTGAAAGAACATTTCCCAGGATGCTCGTAGGAGTCCGCAGGGAAGTGTAGTCTGCGCAGCAAAACCGTATTATGTGCCAAAGGTCAGACATACAGCACTGGTGCCGGAGGTAAAACCCCATAAAACACACACCATATACAATATTGCGACCCCCCCCCCCAAAAACAAACTATCCACAAATACCTGAATATTGAGAATGGGCGTGTGCATTATTACCTGGAATATTTAAGATATTAAAGCAGTGCTGATATAAAAGAATAATTTAAAAAAAAGTATACATATATATCTGATATTGTTAATATAGCGCAGTAATATATGTAATAAAGCTGTTTATAGTTTAATATGAAATTTTAATCATATTTCCATTCTCTGTATACAGAGTGCAGTAATGGAGATATATATACACAGTTGCAAGAAAATGTATGTGACCCCTTTGGGATTACGTGGAGTTTTGCATGAATTGGTCATAAAATGTGCTCTGATCTTCATCTAAGTCACAACAATTTGAAAAACACAGTCTGCTTAAAATAATACAACACAAACATTATATGTTTTCATGTGTTTATTGAACATAACATGTAAACATTCACAGTGCAGGGTGGAAAAAGTATGTGAACCCCTAGCCTAATGACTTCAAGAGCTAATTGGAGCCAGGAGTGAGCCAACCTTGAGTCCAATCAGTGTGATATTATTGGATGTGTTGCTGAAAGCTGTCCTGCCCTTTAAAAACACACACCAGTTTTGGGTTTATTGGTTTCAAGAAGCACTGCCTGATGTGAACCATGCCTCGCAGAAAAGAGCTCTCAGAAGACCTACGATCAAGAATTGTTGACTTGCATGAAGCTGGAAAGGGTTACAAAAGTATCTCCAAAAGCCTTGATGTTCATGTGTCCACGGTAAGACAGACTGTCTACAAATGGAGAAAGTTCAGCACTGTTGCTACTCTCCCTAGGCGTGGTCGTCCTGTAAAGATGACTGCAAGAGCACAGCGCAGAATGCTTAATGAGGTAAAGAAGAATCCTAGAGTGTCAGCTAAAGACTTACAGAAATCTCTGGCACATGCTAACATTTTTCCTGACACATCTACAATAAGGAAAACATTAAACAAGAATGGAGTACATGGGAGGACACCACGGAGGAAGCCATTGCTGTCCAAAAAGAATATTGCAGCACGTTTGAAGTTTGCAAAAGAGCACCTGGATGTTCCACAGCACTACTGGCAAAATATTCTGTGGACAGATGAAACCAAAAATTTAGTTGTTGGGAAAAAAAACACAACACTATGTGTGGAGAAAAAAAAGGCACAGCACACCAACATCAAAACCTCATCCCCACTGTAAAACATGGCGGAGGAGCATCATGGTTTGGGGCTGCTTTGCTGCCTCAGGGCCTGGAAGGATTGTTGTCATTGATGGAAAAAATGAATTCCAGAGTTTATCAAGACATTTTGCAGGAAAACGTAAGACCATCTGTCCGCCAACTGAAGCTCCGCAGAGGATGGTTGATGCAACAGGACAATGACCCAAAGCATACAAGTAATTCAACAAAAGTATGGCTTCAACAAAACAAAATACGCCTTCTGGAGTGGCCCAGTCAGAGTCCTGTCCTCAACCTGATTGAAATGCTGTGGCATGACCTTAAGAGAGCGATTCACACCAGACATCCCAAGAATATTGCTACACTGAAACAGTTTTGTGAAGAGGAGTCGTCCAAAATGACTCCAGATCGTTGTGCAGGTCTGATCTGCAACTACAGGAAACGTTTGGTTGAGGTTATTGCTGCCAAAGGAGGGTCAACCAGTTATTAAGTCCAAAGGTTCACATACTTTTTCCACCCTGCACTGTGAATGCTTACATGTTCTGTTCAATAAAAACATGAAAACATATGTTTGTGTTGTATTATTTTAAGCAGACTGTGTTTTTCAAATTGTTGTGACTTAGATGAAGATCAGAGCACATTTTATGACCAATTCATGCAAAACTCCATGTAATCCCAAAGGGTTCACATACTTTTTCTTGCCACTGTATATCCCTGTATACAGAGTGCGGTAATATATGTAATAAAACGGCATATTGTGATATATATCCCTGTATACAGAGTGCAGTAATATATGCAATAAAGCTGCATATTGTGATATATATCCCTGTATACAGAGTGCAGTAATATATGCAATAAAGCTGCATATTGTGATATATATCCCTGTATACAGAGTGCAGTAATATATGTCCCTGTATACAGAGTGCAGTAATATATATCCCTGTATACAGAGTGCAGTAATATATGTCCCTGTATACAGAGTGCAGTAATATATATCCCTGTATACAGAGTGCGGTAATATATGTCCCTGTATACAGAGTGCGGTAATATATATCCCTGTATACAGAGTGCGGTAATATATATCCCTGTATACAGAGTGCGGTAATATATATCCCTGTATACAGAGTGCAGTAATATATGTCCCTGTATACAGAGTGCAGTAATATGTCCCTGTATACAGAGTGCAGTAATATATGTCCCTGTATACAGAGTGCAGTAATATATATCCCTGTATACAGAGTGCGGTAATATATATCCCTGTATACAGAGTGCGGTAATATATGTCCCTGTATACAGAGTGCAGTAATATATATCCCTGTATACAGAGTGCGGTAATATATGTCCCTGTATACAGAGTGCAGTAATATATATCCCTGTATACAGAGTGCAGTAATATATATCCCTGTATACAGAGTGCAGTAATATATATCCCTGTATACAGAGTGCAGTAATATATATCCCTGTATACAGAGTGCAGTAATATATGTCCCTGTATACAGAGTGCAGTAATATGTCCCTGTATACAGAGTGCAGTAATATATATCCCTGTATACAGAGTGCAGTAATATGTCCCTGTATACAGAGTGCAGTAATATATGTCCCTGTATACAGAGTGCAGTAATATATATCCCTGTATACAGAGTGCAGTAATATATATCCCTGTATACAGAGTGCAGTAATATATGTCCCTGTATACAGAGTGCAGTAATATATGTCCCTGTATACAGAGTGCAGTAATATATATCCCTGTATACAGAGTGCAGTATAAGGGTTTCAGCTTTACTCATCGTGTGTTTCCGCCTCTTGCAGTGTCTGCAGCCTCACATCTCACTTCCCCTCTCTCTCTCTCTCTCCTCTGGGTGGGGAGCGGGGGGGGGGCTGCAGTCCGCGGGATGCTCCTCCCCACCTGGTTACGTGTCTGGCAGGTGGGCTCCTCGCTGCTGCTGCTGCTGCTGGCAGAGGATGCTGAATAGACGCGATGTGTTTGGCCGCTGTCACATTGTGTCACTCAGCCGCCAGCAGGGAGAGAGGAGGAGGAGGTGGGGGCGGGGAGAGGCCCGGTTGGTCAGCCCCCCTCTATGTCTCCGCCTCGGCCCAGCAGCACAGGGAGAGGAGGAGAGCCGCCCCGCAGCAGGACCCGGGGCCAGGTGCCGCTGGGAGCCCCCTCCCTTCCTCGCCAGCTGCAGGAGCGCCATTGTGCGGCTGGGCTGTGCTGCGGGAGCGGTGCCATCTGCCAGCCCTGGCACCGGGGAAACTTTACACGGCTCCACCCTGTGCCCCGTGCCAGCGCTGTGCCACCTTATCGGCTAGCGCCACCTGGCACTGCGGGAGCCGCCCGACCATAGACTGCCAGAGCTGGCACTGCGGGGCACCTATACCACCTCCCCCCCAAACAACTCTGACAGCTGGCACTGCGGGGCACCTATACCACCTCCCCCCCAAACAACTCTGACAGCTGGCACTGCGGGGCACCTATACCACCTCCCCCCCAAACAACTCTGACAGCTGGCACTGCGGGGCACCTATACCACCTCCCCCCCAAACAACTCTGACAGAGGGCATTACTGGGGCACCTATACCACCCCCCCAAACAACTCTGACAGAGGGCATTACTGGGCACCTATACCACCCCCCCAAACAACTCTGATAGAGGGCATTACTGGGGCACCTATACCACCCCCCCAAACAACTCTGATAGAGGGCATTACTGGGGCACCTATACCACCTCCCCCCAAACAACTCTGACAGAGGGCATTACTGGGGCACCTATACCACCTCCCCCCAAACAACTCTGACAGAGGGCATTACTGGGGCACCTATACCACCTCCCCCCAAACAACTCTGACAGAGGGCATTACTGGGGCACCTATACCACCTCCCCCCAAACAACTCTGACAGAGGCATTACTGGGGCACCTATACCACCTCCCCCCAAACAACTCTGACAGAGGGCATTACTGGGGCACCTATACCACCTCCCCCCAAACAACTCTGACAGAGGGCATTACTGGGGCACCTATACCACCCCCCCAAACAACTCTGACAGAGGGCATTACTGGGGCACCTATACCACCCCCCAAACAACTCTGACAGAGGGCATTACTGGGGCACCTATACCACCCCCCCAAACAACTTTGACAGAGGGCATTACTGGGGCACCTATACCCCCCAAACAACTCTGACAGCTGGCATTACTGGGGCACCTATACCCCCCAAACAACTCTGACAGCTGGCATTACTGGGGCACCTATACCACCCCCCCAAACAACTCTGACAGAGGGCATTACTGGGGCACCTATACCCCAACCCCCAAACAACTCTGACAGCTGGCATTACTGGGGCACCTATATCCCCTACCCCAAAACAACTCTACTATGACAGCTGACACACTGTGGGGGGCACTTATACCCCCCTAAAAATAACTTGCAGCTGACATGGGAACACCAATACCACCCCCATCCCACAAAAACACATCTCTGACAGGTGGCATTATGGTGGCACCTATAACCTAAAAAAAACCCGGCCCTGCACTGACAGCTGGCACTATGGGGGCACCTATACCCCCCCCCAAACCAGCTTTACTCTGACAGAGCTCTCTCATATTGGGGCATCTACACTCCCCAAAAACACTTTTAGCAGCTGGCACCCCTCAAGAAAAGCTTCTCACTCTGGAAGTTGGCACCAAAAGATAATTTTACCCTGCTTTGTAATTGGCACTACAAGGATATATATATATACCAGCACCTTTATAACTCTGTATACACCTCTCTCCATATACTGTGCCCTCTGTATAGCAGTATATAACTCTGTATACACCTCTCTCCATATACTGTGCCCTCTGTATAGCAGTATATAACTCTGTATACACCTCTCTCCATATACTGTGCCCTCTGTATAGCAGTATATAACTCTGTATACACCTCTCCATATACTGTGCCCTCTGTATAGCAGTATATAACTCTGTATACACCTCTCTCCATATACTGTGCCCTCTGTATAGCAGTATATAACTCTGTATACACCTCTCTCCATATACTGTGCCCTCTGTATAGCAGTATATAACTCTGTATACACCTCTCTCCATATACTGTGCCCTCTGTATAGCAGTATATAACTCTGTATACACCTCTCTCCATATCATGTGCCCTCTGTACAGAACACCATGCACCTCTGTATAGCAGTATATACCTCTCCTTAATCTGGGCCCTCCATATAACGGTATGTATACCTCATTATAGCAGTATATACCTCTCCATACCCTTTGCCACCAGTATAGCATTATATACCTTAGTATACAAATCTCCATACACTGTGCCCTCTACATAACAGTATATATACCTCAGTATAAACATTCCCTTACCCTGTGCCCTCTATATAACGGTATATATACACCAGCATAGCATTATATACGTCAATATACACCTCTCCATACCCTGTGCCCTCAGTATAGCATTATATACGTCAGTATACACCTCTCTATACTCTGTGCCGTCTATTTAATGGTATATATACCTCAGTATACACCTCTGCTCTCTATATAATGGTATATATACCTCAGTATACACCTATGCTGTCTATATAATGGTATATATACCTCAGTATACACCTCTGCTGTCTATATAATGGTATATATACCTCAGTATACCATATACCTCAGTAAACAACTCTGCTGTCTATATACCTCAGTATACATCTCTGCTGTCTATATAAAGGTATATACCTCAGTATAACATTATATACCTCAGTATACACCTCTCCAAA
The DNA here is from genome assembly GCA_009667805.1 of Leptobrachium leishanense. Classification (NCBI taxonomy): domain Eukaryota; kingdom Metazoa; phylum Chordata; class Amphibia; order Anura; family Megophryidae; genus Leptobrachium; species Leptobrachium leishanense. Next base: position 307,905,984 of record CM019067.1, read on the forward strand.
CCCTGTGCTGTCTATATATCGGTATCTATATCTCAGTATAGCATTATATACCTCAGTATACGCCTCTCCAAACCATGTGCCCTCTGTATAACGGTATCTATACCTCACTATAGCATTATATACCTCAGTATACGCCTCTCCAAACCATGTGCCCTCTGTATAACGGTATCTATACCTCACTATAGCATTATATACCTCAGTATACGCCTCTCCAAACCATGTGCCCTCTGTATAACGGTATATATACCTCACTATAGCATTATATACCTCAGTATACGCCTCTCCAAACCATGTGCCCTCTGTATAACGGTATATATACCACACTATAGCATTATATACCTCAGTATACACCTCTCCATACCCTGTGCCCTCTGTATAGCATTATATACCTCAGTATACACCTCTCCATACCCTGTGCCCTCTGTATAGCATTATATACCTCAGTATACACCTCTCCAAACCCTGTGCTGTCTATATAACGGTATATATACCTCACTATAGCATTATATACCTCAGTATACGCCTCTCCAAACCATGTGCCCTCTGTATAACGGTATCTATACCTCACTATAGCATTATATACCTCAGTATACGCCTCTCCAAACCCTGTGCCCTCTGTATAACGGTATATATACCTCACTATAGCATTATATACCTCAGTATACACCTCTCCATACCCTGTGCCCTCTGTATAACGGTATATATACCTCACTATAGCATTATATACCTCAGTATACACCTCTCCATACCCTGTGCCCTCTGTATAGCATTATATACCTCAGTATACACCTCTCCATACCCTGTGCCCTCTGTATAGCATTATATACCTCAGTATACACCTCTCCAAACCCTGTGCTGTCTATATAACGGTATATATACCTCACTATAGCATTATATACCTCAGTATACGCCTCTCCAAACCATGTGCCCTCTGTATAGCGGTATATACCTCAGTATACAGATTTCCCTGCAAGGTGTCGGCTGTGCCCACCTGGGCAGGGTGCTATACAGGGAGGAAGGGCCCCCCCTGCCCACTGGGGCGTAGCAGGGGGGCTGAGGTGATGTCGTAAACAGAGAGTGTCGTAAACCAGGTGCGGGCAGAGCAGGGAGAGAAGCGGGGGGAGGAGGTGGTGTTAGGGGGGGCAGAGGAGGGGCGGGGGAGGGAGGTGACTCCAGCATTTAGACACAAGAGCGAGAGGATCATGGCGGATGGCCCCAGGTGTAAGCGCAGAAAGCAGGCGAACCCCAGGCGGAATAACGGTGAGCCCCGGCGGGCCCGCGGGGGGGAGGCTTGGGTGTGGGGGTTGCGCTGGGCCCGCGGAGGTAGGGGCCCCCCTGGTAGCGAGGGGCCCCGCGGAGGGCCGGGCTGCGGAGCTGCCTGCGTGTACCGTTACATTACCTGCTGCTCCTCCGCCTAGCGGCTCCCTGGACCGTTAGACGCAGCTCATCCCATGCGAATGGATGGAGGCGGCTTCTTCCTGCACTCACTCACCCTCAGCCCCTCACTCACTCACCCTCAACCTGTGGCCCCCACGAGGGGGGCAGGTAGAGGGGCCAGAGAGGGGGGGATAGGGCAGGAGGGAGGGGTGCTGTGAGTGTGGATGCAGGAGTGTCTGTGCAAGCGGGGGGGGGGGAGAAGACGGATAGGGGGGGGAGTAGCACCCACAGACCTCCTTGATGACTTTGGGGGACCCACTCCCATCACTCCAGCCAGCCGAGGGGGGGGGGGGAAACAAGCAACTCTGGAGAGCAGGAGAAGGTGGGGGTCACCACTACCCACCCCACCCATCATAACATCCCGACAACAGCTTCCTGCCTGGGGGGCTGTGCTGGCTGGAGTGATGGGAGTTGTGCCCCCCAAACTCCATGGAAATGATCTTTCCCGGTGATTTCTCCCCAGTTTAGTTTTTATTCTCTTCTGTAATGTTAATTCCTCTGTGTTTCCTCTTTGATGTTTGCATTGTGTAACTTTGTGGCCGGTGTGTGTCGGTGTGTGCTGGGAGTAGTGGTTACCTGGCAGGGTTTCAGGCGGTGCAGGGGCCTCCCTCCCTGTCTCTCTCCTGTCTCTCCCTGTCTCTCCCCTGTCTCTCCCTGTCTCTCCCCCTGTCTCTCTCCCTGTCTCTCCCTGTCTCTCTCCCTGTCTCTCTGCTGGAGGGAGACACTGTTGCTGCAGTATGTTTGTATTGATTGTGTATGTATGTAGGTGGCTTTGTGCATGTTGATTTCTTGGATGTCCAATCACACTAAGCCAGCCCTGGTTTTTCTTCTTTCTCCTATTTTATATATATATATAATTTATTATAATTTTTTTATAATTTTTTTAAAAAATCTTTTCAATTTCTGGAAATTAACCCTTAACATAGCCAGACCCACACGCCCTGCTGGCCGTTTCTTTTTTGCAAGGGTCACCCTGTCCAAACCTTTTTACAAGCCCGGCCACTGACTGACTGACAGCTTAGCTCTCCAAGAGCTTCTGCAGCATCCTTCTCCCTTTGATTGACAGGTGACGGCTGGCTTTACCGCCCCCCGTCACGGGCCAAGTGACCTTCAAAGGCGGTGGTCCGAATGGGTCTGCTTACCCACCCTCTCAAGGTGATACCACCCCTCATTTTCTTGACTTAACCCCTTATTGCCTCACAGGGTCTCTGCGTACTGGCGCCATTGGTCTGTGGCTTGTCTTTGGCACATGTGGGGGTTAACATCTGCCCCTCCTATGGGCTCTGCTCATGGTCTATTATTTCCATCCACTTTGAAGGTAATTTTCCCCACAGTCACGCCCTCCTGCTCACTGCTATAAATTTGTATTATATATATATATGATTATTTTTTATTTTTTTTATATATAATTTTTATTATTATTATATATATTTATTATTTTTCATTTATATATATTTATTATTTTTATATATATATTTATATATGATTATTTTTATTATATATATATTTATTTTCATTATATATATTTATTATTTTTTTATATATATATTTATTATTATTTTTTATTATATATATATTTATTATTTTCATTATATATATTTATTATTTTTTATATATATATATATTATTATTATTTTTTATTATATATATATTTATTATTTTCATTATATATATTTTTTATAATTATATATATTTATTATTATTTTTTATTATATATATTTATTATTTTTTATTATTCGCCTCATATTATGAGCGCCAGCCTTACAGATTTTTAATCTTTTTTTCGCAGTAGGTGAGCGTACAGGGGGTATTTCAGTTGGGTGTTTTCCATTTAGTAGGTGGGGGCGGATGATGATGATGAATTTGGGTGCGGTAAAGGCAGGGGAAATGGCCTGGACAGTATTAAAGTTTTTTTTGATCCCCCCCCCACACTTCTTCATTCTTCGAAGAGGTACCTGCCCGTCTACAAAAGGGGGTGGTGTCTGTTTGCGGAAAGGGGGCCCCCCTTTTTTTTTCTCACTGTGTCCAGTCACTGCTGCAGTCTATATAAGGATAACATTTACATTTCGCACTCGCTACCCCTGGCTACGTTTTTATTCTTCATCTGCTCCTCTCCCTCCCCTCTTTTACACGAGTTATTTCAAGACACAAGGAGTCCCAAACCCTGGAAGAACTGCTCCGAAACCTGCTGCCGGAACCCTCTGCCCCTAATACCAGAGAAAGGGGGGGGGGGATAATAAATACATTTTTATAAAGCGGCGGAGGGGGGGGGATATCCAAGAAAACCCCAGCTCTGGGAAGAGGGAGCGTTCCTGTTTTACGTAATGCCCCGCGATACATTTTAGCAACGATTTATTTTAAAAAAAAAATTATTTGTTACAACATTTGTTGTTTTTTTTTTTTTTTATACTTTTGATTTTCTCTGTATAATTTTTATTTACTTAAAATGTGATTTTTTTTGCGTTTCTCATTTTTTTTTTAAAAAAAAAGTCTCTAAAACGTAAATAAACCAATAACGCCTGCTGTACGGTATCTTTTATTCCGAAAGACTGTATTCTAATTAACCCTTTCATGCGCAAAATACTTTTAAAGGTGGCTTGTGTTTGGATATGATTTTTATTATATATTTATTTAATTTTTTTTATTTTTTTTAAATGTAATATCTATATTTTGTTTCTCGCTCTGTATTTCCAGGTAAGTTTTTTTGGCATAAATATGTAGATTTGAGTGTGTGTATACATTTCCATTTCCCATTCCTACACCCACCCCCCTCCGTTCCTGGTGATGGGAGGAAAAAGGGGGCATTTCTTGCAGTGACGACATGTGTCTGACATGTGGTTCTGAGCCACCAAGCGCCTGTGCAAGCAGCAGCCCTCCCTGTAAACATGTTTACCTGAGCAGGAAGAAGAAGAAACCTGGATTTTTTTTCTTATATGTATATATATATATATATATTTTTTTTTTCCCCCCTATTTTTTTTTTAATGAAAGAAATGATTTAATTTAGCGACCGGGGCGTTGGATCTTTTCAACGCCTATCGACATCTGCAGGAAAAAAATGCTGCACCAAATGGCAACTTGTGCAGGTAGAAAAAAAAAAAAAAAGATGGTGTTTTAGTCCTCCCCCCCTGCATGTCTGTCAGCCCCCCTCCTGTCTGCTGCCTCTGTTCTCCAGGGAAGCATTGATTTACCTCTGTCATGGGGCTCTTACCTTCTGGTTTTAATTTTTTTTTATTTTATTTTTTTGTATTTTTTTTTTTTTCACGTCACAAAGATGTGAATGTGATGATCACAGATTGTATAGCCTACATCACGCTACCCACCCATCAGACAAAAGGTGCAGAAGGAAAATCTGATTCCCAGGTATTTTTTTTTTTTTTCCTCCATCCTCTTGGTAGAGGCGTCATCCTTTTTCTTTTCATCCTACATCATTTAGCATTGATCGGAGCAGAGGGGGGAATACATCCTCCTTTTTTCTCTTGCCATGGACCATTTATCAATCGTTTTGGGTGATTTTTCATGATGCAAATAAAGGTTGGGCGAAAAAAATAAAAATAATAATATATATATATATATAATATATATTATTTATTTATTTTTTTGGAAGGCCAGGATGTATAAAAAAAATGCACTGTATAATATATGTGTGTGTGTATATATATATATATTATATATATATATAATTTTTTTTATCACACTTGATATTAACCCCTCAGATGCTGGCAGGTAGTGAATGTGATCTACTTGGGGACACTCTAATGGGGGGTGTTTCTAAATGAAGAATTAACTGCTGTTTACGCTGGGAAAGCTATGAAGTGTTCTAAGCATTGTTGGATATATCTAACACGTTGCAGTAAGGTAGCAGGATGCATCAGAGGGGGAGGGAGGTGGACGTGCAAGTAATGGGAGCTGACAGCCTGTAAACTAATTGAAAGCATTTGGCTACAGGACCAGGCGGCGTGTACTGTGTTACATATGAACGCTGGCCTAAATCCATTATAAACCTTCTATGGGAAAAACAAATATTTGAAATATAGCTATATTATGTTTATAATCAGTAGTAAATAATATATATATATTATTTATTTTTGTTTATTTTATTTATTTTTAAACCTCTAGATGTGCTTTCCATCTCTGCATGGATGATAACATGTATTTTTAGATTAGCTTTACCCGTCCTATACAGGGGACTTGTCTCTGGGCCCCATCAAGACAGCAGTAAAATTGCACCTAAGAGGTCCAGCAGGGAGACACCGCAGGGAGGCGTTTACCTTTTAACCACTTGCTGATTGGCTTCCCTGAAACGTCATTCTGGATGTTGAGGAGGTGATGGTGGCCTCATAGTAACCAATGACCTGTACAATGGTGTGCTCTCTAGAAATCACCTAACTCCTACCTGGATGGGTTTTTTATTATATATATATATATTTTTTTTATTATTTTATTTATTGCGGTTATTATTCAGCGCTTGGAATTTATTTTGTAGGCAAATCGTGATCCCTGAAAGCTTCAGAAAGAATATTTTAAGTTACATAAATAAGGCAGTTGGTAGAGAGCTCAATCTTCGATACATTGTACATAGAGGCCGGGTTCCTTCTTCTTTTTTTTAAATTTTTTTTTTTTTTAAATTGTTCTCTGTATCGGTTACTTTCTATATAAAATCTGAGCCGGAGTCAAATTTCTCAGAACCAATGTCTACACGGGAGAGCTTCATAAGTACAAAAGCAATAGTTTATGTATTGATATGTATAGTTGTCTGGTGATTCTAGGCTAGATATATAAAATCTAAATTATTCTGGAGCTCCTCTCTTCTTGTTAAATTAATTTCTGTATCCTACAGTGTGCAGTGTTTTAATTTAGTCGAAAAAAAAAAATTATATAAATTACATTGAGATTTCTCTCGTTTTCAAGTAGTTATACATTTTTGTCAAAGACTTGTTCAGCTAAGGCTAGGGTCAGACGAAAGCATTTTTCCCCGCGAACGTGAAAAAGTGCGTCCGAACGCATTGACGTATTTTTTCACGGAATGCGCAAAAACGGTCAGACGACACGCATTTTCGGGCGTGATTTTGTACGGATCGTCAATAAAACTCTTTTTGCGTCTGGACGTTATGTAGGCTGGACATTAGCAGCGTCTGACATCTCCTAATCAGGCAAACACGCCGCTATGACGCAGCTGCGCACTCAGTACGTCAGTACTAGCGGTTCAGCGTTCTCAAAAAAATGCGTTCAAATTCCACTTGCATTGCACGGCCGGACTTTTGTGCGGCCGTACTTCGTATATTGACTGTCATTGCCCGTCATCTGCTGCTAGTGCGACCGTAATTATGTGCGCCAGAACGCACGTTAAAAGTGCGCTGGTCTGACCCCAGCCTAAATGTATTAATTTTATTTTTTTCAAGTAAATGAACATAAAGTATGACAAAAATCCATTGATCTTTTAGTCGACTAATAAAAACTAGACTAATATGTTAGGGGGGGGCTATTTGGAAGGAGATCCAATCAGAAGGAATCTCAAGTAAGAGAGAAATGATGAATTTTCTATTTTCATATAAGTTGTTCACTCCGGGAGTATATAATGAATTAGGAAATTCTATAGAAATGCTTAGACAATGCGTTACACCAGGGGTCCTAAAAAAAAAATAAGTGCAGGAACTTCAAGATTTCTGTCCCTCCCCCAATTATCAAAGTCATATCTCTTTCTCATCTCACCCACCTTCTAATTTGATATGTCTTTTATATATAGACTAGGGCTGAAACAACTAATCGATTAATCGATGATTAAAATAGTTGTCAAACTATTTCCATTATCGATTAATCGGTGTTGATTAATCGTCCCGTGTCCAGCACACACTGTTTAGAGTCAGACTGGGTTAAACGTAAATAACCTCAGTTTCGGAGCTGATTGGAGAAGACGCACCGCTGCGGCTTTACTAGGTATGATTTAGTTCTAGGGTTACGTCAGACTAGGGTTACGTCAACCAGTTTGTTTTTTTTCCATTTACAACAGTAGCGCTATAACCTGAACAATAGGATACTGCCACTGGGTGAAGGTGTTGTATGCCTGTGTTTTATCCTTACTTGAAGCTGGAGTCCTGTGCCACAACCCCACCCTCCCTGCCACACCCTCTTTGGTTGGGAACTGCCATTCCCTCCCTTTTGGTCTGGTCCCTTTCCACAAACTCACTCCCACACTCAGATCCGGTCTTTTGTCCATACCCACTCACACTCAGGTCAAGTCACTTGAGCAAAGTCACTCCCTTCCACCTCCAGTCCCTCCTCCCACTCAGTTTGTTCACAAAATTATTTAAAAGGGACACTCTACGCACCCTGACCACTTTAGCTTATTAACCCCAATTTCATGCTGACTTCATCATCTATGACCAAGTGCTTGTAGCCGCGTTCATTTGAGAAAGCAAACATGGGCTTAAGCTGCGCATGCAGCATCATCCCATCACTGTGACCAAGCACTCGCATACCTTGCGTGAAAAGTATGCAAGATACGCAATTTCCGTGTGTACGTACGAAAATTACGTACACTACTCAAATTGCTTATGAAAAAGGGGGAGGGGTTGTGGTTTTTATTTTTTACATAAAATTCCTTTTAAGTAAACTTTTTTCAATTTTTGTTTTTTATCCGATGAATCGATTAATCGTTTATGAGAATAATCGTTAGTTGCAGCCCTAATATAGACATAGTTTTATGAAAAACGCACAATACATAATCTTATGCCTTAGGCTAGGGACAGATGAGCGCATTTTCTGCGGCCACCGTCAAAATGTACGTCGATGCGTGCGCACGCATTTTTTCACAGAATACGCTTAAGTGGTCAGACGATGCGCAATTCTGGACGTATTTCATGACGATGGGGTAAAAAGAAGTCTAGGGAAATCCGGCTGTTTGAACGTTATGTTGGCCGCACACTAGCAGCGTCTGACATCTCCTAATCACGCACACACGCTGCTATGCGGCCGCAGCGCACTCTGTACGTCAGTACCAGCGGTTTAACGTTCTCGAAAAAATGCGTTCATTTTCCACTTGCGTTGCGCGCCGGACTTTTGTGCGACCGTACTTCGTATATTGGCTGTCATTGCCCGTCATCTGCTGCTAGTGCGGCCGTGATTATGTGCGCCAGAACGCGCGTTCGCACTGCCTCAGTCTGACCCTAGCCTTAACAGGGAAACCTAGGATTTAAACACCTAGATAAAAGATATAGGGCAGTATTACAAAGTTGGTGCTAACTTAACCAGAGCTGTTGTTAACTTGACAGCTCCGTAGACTATAATGGCTCTGGGAAGTTTACAACAGCTCCGGTTAAGTTAGCACCAACATTGTAATATGGCCCTTAGAGTGTGTAGGGCAAATGGGAAATGAGTTCCTCCTGCTAACAAAGTGGGCGAACTGCTTTCCTGCTCGACTTGACTCCTGCATTACATGTTAAATTTACTCTAGACTTAAGGCTGGGGTCAGACAGCCGATGTACGGCCGCACAAAAGTCCGGCCGCGCAACGCAAATGGAATTTGAACGCATTTTTTTGAGAACGCTGAACCGCTAGTACTGACGTACTGAGTGCGCAGCTGCGGCATAGCGGCGTGTGTGCGAGATTAGGAGATGTCAGACACTGCTAATGTCCAGCCTACATAACGTCCAGACGCAAAAAGTGTTTTATTGACGATCCGTACAAAATCACGACCTACAATGCACGTCGTCTGACTGTTTTTGCGCATTCCGTGAAAAAATACGTCAATGCGTTCGGACGCACTTTTTAACGTTCGCGGGGAAAAATGCTTTCGTCTGACCCTAGCCTAAGGGGGTTAGTCAATAAGCGCTGAATTGCACCATACGGTGCAATTTTGTGGCAGTTCATCTATTCACTAAACTGTCAATTCGCTATATACTGGCGAATTGGCAGCGAAATACAATGCAGATCGGCGACCATCAGCAGCGAAATTATCCCATAGCAAAGTAAAGGTTAATTTATTCAGAGAGCGCCGAAGTAACAATGAAATATTCCTTGATTTTTGCCGAGTCCTTTGACACCGTAGACCATGGCATCCTATTACAAAAGCTTAAAAACACATGGTTTCAATCATATGTATTGGATCGATTGCAATATGTGTCCATTTCTGACAGCACTTCCCTTCCCTCCCAGTCACGTGCGGTGTACCCCAAGGCTCAATACTCAGCCCCCTGCTATTCACAATATTCATACATGATCTGTCCAATCTCTGCAAAGCCTCAACTGTACACATGTACGCAGACGACACTGTAATCTATACCAGCAAACCAAATCTCCCGCAGCTGGAGGCCGTGCTGCAAGACCAATTCACAGAGGTAGAAAAGTGGATCAAAGATAACAAACTTTTCCTAAATACTGACAGAACTGTTACAATGCTTTTTGGAACAAAACCTAAACTACATAAATTGCAAACACCCCATCTATGTGTCAGGACCAAATCAAATACTTGAATACCAGGACATACTTGAAAACGAGAGAAATCTCAATGTATCCTTCCTGGAGAAATCCTTTATAAATAAATGTCACGCTGTCACTTCTCTCAAATATCTAGGTATGTGGTTAGACCCAAATCTATCCTTTGGCCCCCACATCGAAAAACTCTCATCTAAACTTTACCCCAAACTAGGTGCCCTGTACAGAAACAAATCCTGCCTGAGCCCCGCGGTAAGAGCAGATTGTACAACAAATGCTTATACCAGCCATTGAATACGGAGATGTAGTGTATGCAGTAGGGCTGTGCAATATTGACAAAATAATCATATTGCGATTTCTTGAATGAATATTGCGATTTTATTTGCGATTTAGCCAATTGTTTTTGCTTTTTCAAACATGCTACATACATTCTAAATGTATTCAGTATTCAGCTCATGGATACTGCCCCAGCTCATGGATATACTGCCCCAGCACATGGATAATGCCCCAGCACATGGATATACTGCCCCAGCACATGGATAATACTGCCCCAGCACATGGAAATACTGCCCCAGCACATGGAATTACTGCCCCAGCACATGGATGTACTGCCCCAGCACATGGATATACTGCCCCGGCACATGGATATACTGCCCCGGCTCATGGATATACTGCCCCAGCTCATGGATATACTGCCCCAGCTCATGGATATACTGCCCCAGCACATGGATATACTGCCCCAGCTCATGGATATACTGCCCCAGCTCATGGATATACTGCCCCAGCACATGGATACTGCCCCAGCACATGGATACTGCCCCAGCACATGGATGTACTGCCCCGGCTCATGGATATACTGCCCCAGCACATGGATATACTGCCCCAGCACATGGATATACTGCCCCAGCTCATGGATATACTGCCCCAGCACATGGATACTGCCCCAGCACATGGATACTGCCCCAGCACATGGACACTGCCCCAGCTCACCTCTGTGCGCCACGTGTTCGGCTCCCTGTTAACTTCCGGCGGCATGGAGCTTGGGCGCTCGCCTGGGGGAACCATGTGACGAGCCACGAGAACGCGGCTCGTCACGTGGTTCCTCCTGCGAGCGCCCAAAGCACCATGCCGCCGGAAGTTAACAGAGAGCCGAAAATTGCAGCCTTATGCGATTTAGAAATTGCAGGGTCGGAAATCGCGATTCGATTGCGATTGCAATTAATTGCACAGCCCTAGTATGCAGCCGCCCCGCAAACACACCTTCAGAAACTTACTACATTGTATAACTCATTCTGCCGCTTTGTGCTACAATGTAATTACATGACCCACCATTGTGACATGTTAACCCTTTCACTGCTGAGGACGTGTGGGGGAACGTCCTCATTGACTCCTAAGGAAAGATAGGGGTGGAGATAAGGGTTCCTTTGAACCCAGATATCTCCCGACTGTTTTCAGCTACCAGGGTCATATTTGGTATCATTAGAAAGGCCAGAGCATGGGCTTTCCAATGATACCAAACATGACCATGTTTAAAGTAAAGGAAAAAAATAACAATAATACAAAAAAGAAGTGTTTTTTTTTAAGACGTGAAACGGCTCAGCAGTGAAGGGGTTAAAAGAGCTAAACTGGCCTTCGCTGGAATCTAGACGCACTCTTCACCTTTCCAACCTGGTGTTTAAGAGCATTTCTGGGAAGCTACCACCCTACCTGAATAGGCTGCTTCCCCCAGCAGTTCCCTCATCCTATAACCTCCGATCCAGGACCAGCACCTTACTTGCAATACCACAATACAAAAAGCAAGTGGCTTGATCCTCAATTTCCTACAGAGCACCACAATTATGGAATAACCTCCCAGACGCCATCAAATCTTCCCCCAGTCTAAAGTCACTTGAGAGCTCCATATTAACATACCTCAATACGGAGTGCACCTGTAAACATGAAACATAGTGACTATATACAGAATGCACCTGTAAACATGTAACATAATGACTATATACAGAATGCACCTGTAAACATGTAACATAATGACTATATACAGAATGCACCTGTAAACATGAAACATAGTGACTATATACAGAATGCACCTGTAAACATGTAACATAGTGACTATATACAGAATGCACCTGTAAACATGAAACATAGTGACTATATACAGAATGCACCTGTAAACATGAAACATAGTGACTATATACAGAATGCACCTGTAAACATGTAACATAGTGACTATATACAGAATGCACCTGTAAACATGTAACATAATGACTATATACAGAATGCACCTGTAAACATGAAACATAGTGACTATATACAGAATGCACCTGTAAACATGAAACATAGTGACTATATACAGAATGCACCTGTAAACATGTAACATAGTGACTATATACAGAATGCACCTGTAAACATGTAACATAAGTGACTATATACAGAATGCACCTGAAAACATGTAACATAGTGACTATATACAGAATGCACCTGTAAACATGTAACATAATGACTATATACAGAATGCACCTGTAAACATGTAACACAGTGACTATATACAGAATGCGCCTGTAAACATGTAACATAGTGACGATATACAGAATGCACCTGTAAACATGTAACAGTGACTATATACAGAATGCACCTGTAAACATGTAACATAGTGACTATATACAGAATGCACCTGTAAACATGTAACATAATGACTATATACAGAATGCACCTGTAAACATGTAACACAGTAACTATATACAGAATGCACCTGTAAACATGTAACATAGTGACTATATACAGAATGCTCCTGTAAACATGTAACATAGTGACTATTTCCTACATATTTATTTTGTTAATCTATATTTGTTTTATTTTTAAGATCTTGCATTTTATTACTTTGTATTTCTGTAACAATTCAATGTTCTTGAACCCAGGACATACTGAAACCAGAGAAATCTCAATGTATCCTTCCTGGTAAAATACTTTATAAATAAATAATAAGTAAATGCCCTGATTTTCAGTGATTTCAGTTCAACAGGTTTAAGGCTGGGGTCAGACGAGCGCAGTGTTAACGTCCGTGTTACCGCACATAAGTACGTCCGTGATAGCATACAATTGTGTTAAATGGAGCCCCACACACGAAGTACGTCCGCACAGAAGTGCGGGGGCTGACGGACGCTGCAAACGGACGCAGGTTAGGCAAGAACGTAATACTGCTAGAACGGACGTGCAGAGTGCGCCATGTCTGCAACGTCCGCATAGCTTTGTGTGTGAGTGATGCAACAAGGTCAGACGGACTGCATTTATACGTCCAGCATTTTTGACGGACAGAATGTTTTTTCATTGTAATTTATTTTCCCCTCCTACATCCGTCAAAAATAACTTCAGTGAAAAAACGGACTGTGTGACCACTACTGCGTCATCCGTACTGACGATGTCCGTACTGCACGGACGTACAGTCCGTAGAAATCACGCTCGTCTGACCCTAGCCTAAATGGGTGAATCCGATAGGATTCAATGTAAAAACAATAGGGGTTTTATTTTCTCTTTATTAAACAGTCCATTTTCAGCAAACAATCTTTTTTTTTTAATTTTTGGAGCATCTTTTTTTAATTTGATTCCCTATAATAATTTTTTATTGTTTCTTTAAACATCATCTTTTTAGAAGAATAGCAGAGTTCCCTTTTCTTATTAATTTTATTTTCTGGCAGTCTTCGGCGACTCCATGTTCGCCGCACTTCGGTGATCCTGCGGTGAATAGCCAAGTCACCGCAGGGTCGGTGAAATGGAATCGCTGAAGTCCACCGAACTAGAAAGCAGCACTTTCAGAATAACCCCTTTAGTCATCCAAAATCTTGTGACATTCACAGGGTTATCCAAAGAGATTCGAATTGCTTGAGAAAGGTAACCGAACGCTGAAAATCAGCGTTCGGTTACCTTTCCTGGCCATTCGGCTATCCAGAGAGCAGGCAATTCGCCAAATCCTGGCGAATTGCCTGAACATACGGTGCCTGTTCGGTCCCTGTTCGAGGGCAGTGAAATCCCCATGAAAATGCACTGCTTCGGCTATTCAGAGAGCACAAACCAGCAGTGAAAGGTTCCCCTAATGCCCTGCCATTCGGTGGTTTAATTCGGCAAATTTATTCAGGAGAATCCCATAGGCTTCAATGTTAAAAATATTCCCGTTTTAATTCAATATCTAATAAACCGTTCATTATAAAATTCTGCAGCAAAAAGTCTCTTTATTTATAGATTTTTTAGGATACTTTAAGCATTTTTCTGAATTTTTTTAAAAAAATTTAAAAGTCCGATTTTTTTTATTTTTTTTTTCAGTTTACTTATTTTTTTTGTAACAGCCCTCTTTATTATCATTCCCTGGACCTCCTGTGAAAATTTCAGACATTTTCGCTCAGTAGTTTCTTTGCAAACAGCGTTTCATTTTCCCAGATTCATACAAATGGTTTTTCTAATTTATTCACTGCCTCCTCTACGTCACAGCTGCTTCGGCTCTGTGTGATTCGGCTCATGTTCGGCTCCTTTTCGGCTCCTGTTCGGGTTTTTCGAAGGTTAATCCAGATGTTTTTGCTTGTTTTCAGCTTGCATTCGGTTAGTTTTCGTCAGGTTTGCGGCAGCTTTTCCCTGCAATTCGGGGACCCTGTGGTGTTTGCTGAATACACCGCAGGGTCACCGAAATGCAATCGGCAAAAGGAACCGAATTGAAGAGAACGAAAAGTCACCGAACGTGCGGTGACTTTTCGAATCTCTTTGGATAACCCTGTGTGTCTACTTTAAACTAGATCAACTTTAAATCCATCCAGGCAACTGAAATATGACTAAAACCAAACGTCATTTTCCTCCGAAGACTATGACTAAAACTAAAAGCTTCTGTTAAAATTAGCATTGTATGATATCCTGTATCTTTGCCCTTACTATTACTGGAGGGAAAAGAAGAGGCCTGTCATTAGTTGCGGTAAATAAAGTTTCACCTTTTTACTTGCATGTGTTATTTATTTATTTCACCTCCCTCCCCCCTCCACCGTCAGTGTCTGCTGGCATTATCTCCTCGTTGCACACGGGGCCATAGCGAGCGATATCTGCGCGCCCCAGACTGTAAGCCTCGCCACTAATCGCTCTCCAGTCCGTTAACTCCAAGGTGTCAGCCTCTGGCAGGACGTCAGGTGCCGCTCGCCTGGGATACTGCATTCTTTGTCGTGAAGTCGCCCCCTCCGCCCTTAGTTCTTCTTTTCAACTTTTTTCGTGGTGTGTGTGTGTTGTTTTTTTGTTTTTTTCTCTTTTTTTTCCGCTCTGGATACTTTTCCAAACTTTTCATTCTGGGAATTGAGGAATTCGGCCCGAGTTAACATTCCAAGCTTCTCCGACACGTCTTGGAGCCGGCGCTGTCAATTTACCGGGATCACGTGACCGAATCTACACGTTTCGACGCTTGTGGGTTGGCGTACAGGTGTTGTCCATTGAATGCAAAGATCATAGGATGATGATAATCCCAAACTATAGAACCCTACATGATTATTTATTTATTTACAAAGTGCATGATTAGGAGGAAGGCTTTTTTTTCCTGTGCAGAAATATATATATATATATATAAGCTTTCGTTTCAATGGCCATTAAAGCAAACTAAGACCTGATAGTGTTTTGTTGCACATGGAATTGTATAGAAACGAGCGCAGATGACATCCTTTTTTGTTTTGTTATATATATATATATATATTTATTGAAATTTCCTACATTCCTCTCTTCTCATGTCAGTGTTAAATAGGTTATAATAGACCCACCAGCTTCTACGCACATGTATAAAATGGCTTCTTTTTGGTCCTTGCCTGTACCGGTATATCCGGTGATCTCTATCGTTCTTGCAACAGTATTCCAAATGCTTTAACTCCAGCAATCGAGTTCCAAATGTGTCTTTTCCTCTTCACGCTGGATGGTGTTACTTAGGGACTCAATGTGGATCATGACGCACAACAAACACCAGTTGCACATCTTGCAGTCGGGATCACTGTTCTTTTATTTTAATGTGGTCATGGGGGGGGGGCGGGGGGGACTCGCATCAATGGCTGCAGCAGGCCTCTTTAAATCCCGTTGGGGCCAAGTGTGTGGATCAGGGTCATCCATAACTCGCATTCCCAGCTGTCGCGGGACGTCATCACCCTAGCGGCTTCGCCAGGTTTCTATCACAAAACTGGAGTTGTGCGGTTTGGTCTATATTTACTTTTATTTTTTAAAACACCAATTTTATCTTTCTGTGGCTCTGTCGCTCCCACCTGTGGCCTGGCCACGCGGCGCTGAGATACGTCAGCTCTGAGTGTCGTCCAGGAATAGAAAAGTACGGGGGGGGGGGCGCAGAGGACACAGTAAAAATAGACTGGTGATGGAGGCAGGTCCGGCCTGGGGCTTTCAGCAACAAAATGTGACCCTGGGCGTGTGTGTGTGTGTGTGTGTGCGTGTGTGTCCTATAAAGCTTTATACACACATAGAAACACGAAATGACCAAAAGACCATTTCCAACTACCCTTTTTTGAGATTCAGGTGGGCATGTTCTCCTGCTTTCAGAAAACCAGCACCTAATGTTACTGAACTCTGCTAATTCTTATTTTGTTAAACCCGTACGCCCTCCAAAAAGTGTGTGTATATATATATATATACTTCTGCAATAGTAAACCTTATTGGTTATTGCGTGGAGGCTTTTTATCTCATTTTTTTTGGTCCTCCACCACAACCCTTATAGATACTGATTTGCCCTACGGGTCCAAGCATCCACTGCAACTGGTCATCATGCCTAGCTCCTGCTGATGAGGGTCCAATAAACCCGAAACAGCGCTGTCCTAGGAGTGGCTTTGACCAGTTGCATAAACCTGATCTCTGCTAATAAAAGCCATATAGTGTGGCATGGCATTGATTTAAGGGTTCTGTGTAAAAACAGACACAGGAAGCAATAAAAGTGAGACAGATGTCATTTGCATGTCTTACCCAGAATACCTTGCTGCATATGGGGAATGTGGCACAGGAGCTCTGGGATGCAATTCTTTGAATTGCTGTGATGTGTAAGTGGCTTCTGCAACAATAAACCTTATTGGTTGTTACACATTTCTCTTGTCCTTGAGACCAAAAGCCTTCTTCTTTGTTGGACTTCATTTCCCATAATGCTGCACTCTGTATTCTGTCGTCAGCTGCCAGGCCAATTTGTCGAGGTCAGCTTTTAACCTCCAGGCGTTGCAGTCTTATTTTTATTTTTTTTGCATAGGCTGACGTTTCATGTGTAATTGACCCCTGATTTTCCATCTTTTTTAGGGAAATCGTACATGTATTCCACAGATGGCTTGGGGGGGTGTCCCCCCCCCAGTATTGTGTATGGCAGTAAAGTGGTCAGAGTGAAGGTTCCAGAGTCCCCCTCCCCATGATACTTTGTATCCGTGGCTGCTGGGCGCAGAATGTTTGTGTAGGCTGTCAGGCCTCTCGCCAGTTAAACTCATTACGCTGTATTGTGAATTCTGATCTCATCCAGGTCTAGAGGGCCATCTGCCATGCTCAGGCTTCATCCAGCTTACCCTGATCTCAATACATGGCTGAATCAAATCTCCCAGCTATTGTTCGCTGGATTCACGTTACATCAAAAAAATAAACTCTCTTGGAGGCGCGATGCATGAAGGGACCTACGTATGCTGATATTGTTTACCTGAAATCATTATGTTTATCTTTTTAGAAAGACAACAAGTTCAAACTGCATGGTGTTTTTTATTTTTTCGTGGCCCCCCCCCTCAAAATGTTTCTACATGGGATACATTATCAACATTCTTAAAGTGTCTTTATCATCAAAGATGAGGAACTTAAATCTGTTAACCCTTTCATTTTCCTTCATACTGAGCTTAAAAATAAAAAAAGATGGCTGATCTGTTTTTTTAAAGTCACACTGGGCGTGCGACATGCTCCGAGAACTAAAGAGGTGTGTGTGTGTCCAGTACAGGGTTAATCCCAGAATCAGAGTCTGGTGTAAACTTACCAGACCTATTAAAGTCTATGGAGTATGTTTTATAAGGACTTTAGTTAAAGGGATGTTCTACACACCCTGACCTCCTCTTTTTTTTTTTTTTTTTTTTTAAGTGGCCATGGTGTGTAAAGTATCGTCCCCCGAACTTTTTTAAAATGCAGGGTGAAGTGGGGGAGATTCCCCTGCGCAGGACCAGGGTCCTCTCTCCTACTGTTCTGTGTATTGTGTTTGTATATTTGCTATTCTGTCTCTCCCTTTGTACAGCGCTACGGACCTTGTTGGCACTTTATAAATGCTAGCAACTGTTTGAATTTCCCGACTGTCGGTCAATAAAGTGTGCTGACATCTCCTAACTGAGAATGCACTTGATGCCGGCGGTTCTCCAAGAGCAAACCGATGGCTCGGATCTGTACTTGCGCGCAAAGCCCCGATCCATCGTTGTGCGCAAGCACTACGGGACGTACGCAGGCCCATTTAGTGCCGCGCAATTTACGTCCCTTAGGCTACGCAAGTTGCCTGAGGAATTGCGTAGAAAAGCTCAGACTTTTTGGGGTTTTGAAGTCTCCGAGCTGGAGAGCAGGAGCTGTGCACGGCGAGGGAGAAAAAGGTAAGAATACCACAAAATAATTGGACAGGGACTACCAGCAGCCTCTACCCAATTATTTAAGGGGGAAAAAAGCAACTACAAGTTGTTTTTGAATCAGGCTCTCTTTCTGCTGATACCACCTGATTTTTGTATCTTTTTATTTATTTTTATCACTGACATCTTTAAATACTGCATTTCAACAATTTGGGGGATACCAATGGTCTGTTATCCTCTACTTGTCCCCGCACCCCTCTCTCTCACCTTCAGGATTTTTCCCGTGCTGCCCCCTTTTTATGGAGCTCCCTCCCTCGTAACATTCGACTCTCCCCGTGCCTCCAGTCTATAAAGACCCGTAAAAACGCATTACTATAGAGGCCTATCAGCGCCCTTCATATTCCCCCATTGTACCTTTTCTGATCTAATTCCTGCCCCACGCACCCCATTACTTCTCATACTCTATTTACCATTATCTCTGTGTCATCTCACTCCTTAGATTGTAAGCTCTTAAGCAAGGTCCTTTTTTCCTATCGTTTTGTGTGTCAAACTGTATATATGTAATTTTTCTTAACGTATTCTCTTGAGTCCTGGTTTTTGAATCTGAAATAATTTTGAATATATAGATAAATTTATATTTTTGCTAAACACGTGCTAGTATATATATCTGGCTTACAATTCTTGGATATTTTTTTTTGTTTCATTTCTGTTGAAATCAGGGTTTCTATGTTATTCTGTGATCAGCCAATATAGGGGAAACCCCAGACTGATCATTCGTGGGCATCAGCCGAGGCATGGGAACATCTTAACCATCAGATTTGGTTTTCTGCTTCTTATGTTACTGAAGTATGAGCATCGAGTGAGGAAAAAGAAAAAGTGTGTGTGACATAATAAAATTTTATGTCCATATATGTTTGGACACGCGCAAAATTTTTCTTTTTCAGGTATTTACCAAAACCTATTCAAGCTATAATTATATAATGGATATGGGGTGAAAGTGCGCATGCTATGAACCTACACCATGCGTTCAAAGGAGCCGAACGCGCAAGAGAAATAGACCTTGTAAGGCTTCAAAAACAAAACACATCCATCCAAGATATAGCAGCAACATTAGCAGCGGCCAAATTAACAGTTTGATACATTCAGGAGAAAGAAGAACGCACAGGTGAACTCAGCAACATAAAAAGGCTTGGACGTCCACAGAAGACAACAGTGGTGGATGTTATAGAAAAACCCAATCACAACATCCAGACAAGTGCAGGACACTCTCCAGGAGGTGAACTTATCATTGTCAAAGTCTACAATCAAGAGAAGACTTCACAAGAGCAAATACAGAGGGTTCACCACAGGATGCAAACCATTCATAAACCAGAAGAAGAATAGAAAAGCCAGATCAGACTTTGCCAAAAACATCTAAAGAAGCCAGACCAGTTCTGGAAAAGCATTCTCTGGACGGATGAAACTAAGATTAATCTATACCAGAATGACGTGAAGAAGAAAGTGTGGAGAAGACTTGTAACAGCTCATGATCCAAAGCACACAACGTCGTCTGTAAAACATGGTGGAGGCGGTGTGTGATGGCATGGGCATGCATGGCTTCCAGTGGCACTGGGTCATTGGTGTTTATTGATGATGTGACAGAAGACAGAAGCAGCCGTATGAATTCAGCAGTGTTTAGAGATATACTGTCAGCCCAGATTCAGCCAAATGCAGCAAAGTTGATTGGACGGCACTTCACAGGACAGATGGACAATGATCTAAAACACACGGCAAAAGCAACCCAAGCGTTTTTGAAGGAAAAGAAGTGGAATATTCTGCAATGGCCGAGTCAATCACCTGATCTCAACCCAAATGAGCAGCTTTTCACTTGCTGAAGGAAAAACTAAAGGCAGAAAGACCCACAAACAAAGGACAACTGAAGACCGCTGCAGGTAGAGCCTGGCAAAGCATCAGAAAGGAAGAAACCAAGGGCTCTATTACATTCCTTGCGCTAAAAAGCTTGCGCAGCGCGTTAATTTGTGCGCAAAGTGTTAAACATTAACGCGTGTAAATTAACGCTGGTATTACAATCCGTCAAAAAATAACGCGCGTAAAAAAGACGCGCAAAAACGCATGCGCATTAACGTTGTGCGCAGAAACCGGTGTGCAGACTGTTTTTTCACGCGATTCAGCCTATCAGAATTAAGAACCACAATTGTCTCCCGTTACGTTTTTGTGCCTGTCAAAATCAATCTGAGTGTATATGCTGCAGCAATAATAAAAACACGCACAACCTCTCAGTTTTATTGTTTGGGTATGTGTAGAATGTGTAACTATACTTTACTGTATTTTTTTTTTTTTTCGTGCTGGTGTATTTGGTTTCGGCCAGAACATTCCAATTTGCAGTTACCACCAACTTTTCAAAGACGTTAAAATTATGCGCGCAAACATTGTCCGTCAAATTTTGCGCATAGATTGTAATACCATCCGCGTACCAGCGCACAAACGCATTTGCGCTCACAATGTTAAGTATAGAACGCGCAACATACATTACGCTCGCAAAGGGTTCGCGCAGGTTCACCTGCGGTAGACGTTAACACGCATTTTTTGCACGGACATTGTAATACGACGTTCTGCGCAAAGGGTTTTGCCCCTCGCGTTAATGTGTTTTTGCACATGCGTTAACGTTTGCGCGAAGAATGTAATATAGCCCCAAGTCTTTGGTAATGTCCGTGGGTTCCAGACTTCAGGCAGTCATTACCAGTCAAGGAACATTTATTTATGATTATATTCATTTGTCCAGTTACATTTGAGCCCCTGAAAACAGGGGGGCTGTGTATAAAAGTGGTTGCAGTTCCTATAATCTGTACTTTATATTTATGTTCAACCTGTGGAATTAAAGCTGGAAGTCTGCGCTTCACATTCATTTGGATTGTTTCGTTTTATTTTTATTCTGGTGGCATACAGAGCCAAAAGCATTGTGCCTGTGTTCAAATGGACCTAGCTGTGTGTGTAATATATAAATTTTGTTATGGTGGAGGGCAAAAAGTGGGATTAACCCCTTAGTGACCGGGCAGTTTTACACAAATCCGTCCTTTAGTGACTGCTGCTGTTTTTACGTTTCTGCGCTGTTCGTGTTTAGGTCAAATTTTCCTCTTACTCGTTTATTCAACCCACACATATTATACACCGTTTTTCCCGCCATTAAATGGACTTTCTAAAAATACCATTATTTCCATCATATCCTATAATTTACTATAAAAAAATATGAAATATGATGAAAATATGATGAAAATATGAAATTGGTAAAAACACACTTTTTCGTAATTTAATCCACAAAATCTACAACCGCCAAAAAAGACCCCGGCTAAATAGTTTCAAAATTTTGTCCCGAGAATAGAAATACCCAATTTTTACATGTTTTTCCTCTTTAACCCCTTCACTGCTGAGCCAGTTCACCTATGTGCGCTGAGCTCTTTCTGACTGTTTTTGCTCATTATTTTTAGATGACAGCCTAGGTCCTATTTAACTAAACCCCAATTTTTTTTATTTTATTCATTACTATTTTTAGCTTCTTTTTTTTACACCAAACCTAGTGACCATGATCAGGCCTTTGCAATGATATCCAACATGACCCTCTAGCTGCCATGGATCGGTAGATAGGGGGATCCTTTGGATCCCCTTATCTCCCCTTGGCAGCTAGGGGGTTAACTGGCCCACTGATATCCTCAAACATATGGTGGGGATGTCAGTGGGTGGGGGGTGACCTGGAGGCTTGGCTGACATCCAAGATGTCAGCCACCTCCAGGTTTAAATTGCGACTCAGTGCCGATTGGCGCGATCCGTCAGCGAAACTGTTAACATTATACACCGCTGAAAAGCAGAGACTCCACCCAAGTTTTCAGGTGCCATGGTTGGAGAGATAGAGGGATCCAAAGGAGCCCCCCCTCCCCTTCCTGGTTTTCAATGCAGGCGCCGTGGGGCGCCTGCCGATGACGTCACCACGCAGCGTGGTGACGTCATCATGCTCATCCAGCCCCTCTAAAGCAGAGGGGAAGGCTTCCTCCCTGCCAGAACTCCGTTGGAGCCAGCGAGGGAGGTAAGTATCAAGCGGGAGAGAGGTTAGGAGCCGCTGATGTACTATGTACGTCCGCGGGTCTAAGGGAGACCCATGGGCAGGACGTACATGGTACGTCAGCGGTGATTAAGGGGTTAAAAGCCTCCACATTGCCAATAATAAAGTTTATAATTGTAGCAGACATTTACACATGCAGCAATTCAGAGAACTGCTTTACCCACAGAGCTCATGTGCTACATTCCCCATATACAGCAAGGAACCTGGCCTTTGCTAAAAAAAACATCCAGTTTGACATTGCACTGGCAAGGAGGGTTCTGTGTTAAAACAGACCCAGGATGCCACAGGGTGAGAAATGGGAGACCTCATTTGCATGTCCAACCCAGAGTTCCTTGCTGTATATGGGGAATGTAGCACATGATCTCTGTGGGTAAAGCAGTTCTCTGAATTGCTGGATGTGTAAATGTCTTCTACAATTACATATTAGGGCTGTGCAATATTGACAAAATAATCATATTGCGATTTCTTGAATGAATATTGCGATTGCGATTTTATTTGCGATTTAGCCAATTGTTTTTGCTTTTTCAAACATGCTACATACAGTCTAAATGTATTCAGTATTCAGCACATGGATATACTGCCCCAGCACATGGATACTGCCCCAGCACATGGATATACTGCCCCAGCACATGGAAATACTGCCCCAGCACATGGATATACTGCCCCAGCACATGGATACTGCCCCAGCACATGGAAATACTGCCCCAGCACATGGATATACTGCCCCAGCACATGGAAATACTGCCCCAGCTCATGGAAATACTGCCCCAGCTCATGGAAATACTGCCCCAGCACATGGAAATACTGCCCCAGCACATGGAAATACTGCCCCAGCACATGGATATACTGCCCCAGCACATGGATACTGCCCCAGCACATGGAAATACTGCCCCAGCACATGGATATACTGCCCCAGCACATGGAAATACTGCCCCAGCTCATGGAAATACTGCCCCAGCTCATGGAAATACTGCCCCAGCACATGGAGATACTGCCCCGCACATGGATATACTGCCCCAGCACATGGAAATACTGCCCCAGCTCATGAAATACTGCCCCAGCACATGGAAATACTGCCCCAGCACATGGATATACTGCCCCAGCTCATGGAAATACTGCCCCAGCACATGGAAATACTGCCCCAGCACATGGAAATACTGCCCCAGCACATGAAATACTGCCCCAGCACATGAAATACTGCCCCAGCACATGGATATACTGCCCCAGCACATGGATAACAGGGAGCCAAAAATTGCAGCCTTATGCGATTTAGAAATTGCAGGGTCAGAAATCGCGATTCGATTGCGATTGCAATTAATTGCACAGCCCTATTACATATAAGAGTTAAATCATCTGAGGTTTTAAATGAAGGTCTTATTCCAAAATATAATGGTACACTGAAACCTGCCACAGGTGAGGTACACTGATACAATGTATGGTCATGTTTTGTAACTACATCCTAAAGACAGGTGGTATTGAATCTTTTAGATGTTTGTTTAGGCTGGGGTCAGACGAACGCAGTGTTAACGTCCGTGTTGCCCGCACATAAGTACGTCCGTGATAGCATACAATTGTGTTAAATGGAGCCCCACACACGAAGTACCTGCGCACAGAAGTGCAGGGGCTGACGGACGCTGCAAACGGACGCAGGTTAGGCAAGAACGTAATACTGCTAGAACGGACGTGCGGAGTGCGCCACGTCCGCATAGCTTTGTGTGTGAGTGATGGAGCGTGGTCACATGGACTGCATTTACACGTCCAGCATTTTTGACGGACAGAATGTTTTTTCATTTTAATTTATTTTCCCTGCTACATCAGTCAAAAAATACGTCAGTGAAAAAAACGGACTGTGTGGCCACTACCTTGTCGTCAGTCAGAAAGTACGTCCGTACTGCACGGACGCACAGTCCGTACAAAATGCGCTCATCTGACCCTAGCCTTAGATGGAGCT
This sequence comes from Leptobrachium leishanense, assembly GCA_009667805.1. Lineage (NCBI taxonomy): Eukaryota > Metazoa > Chordata > Amphibia > Anura > Megophryidae > Leptobrachium > Leptobrachium leishanense. The sequence continues at coordinate 307,930,482 of CM019067.1, forward strand.
CTCTGACTCGTGTGTGTTGTATGGTTTTATTGGTCTCGGTAACAAAGTCCTAATATATGCATGTTTAGGTTGAGTGCTGCCCTCCTAACATGTTTGTGTAATAAATATTTAGAAAATAGTAAATACTTTGTTGCGGTTGCCTGACTTGTAGGGGACGCTCGCTCATCCCTCATTCTCATCAAATCGGAGTGCAGGCACAGGCAGCCTCGGTATGTACAAATATTCCAACCCCCCCCCCCATGTGTCTCTGTGGCCAGTAGTGTCTTGGATCTGCAGGGACTTTTAATAAGCCTGCGGCTGTAAAGTCTGTCCACTTACACCTCCTACAGCAACTTGTACAATAACGCCCAGCAAAGGCGTGCGCACGGGGTGTGCCTGGTGTGCCCAGGCACACCCTAACATTGGATGAATGGTTCATCACTGACCCCCCTACATAGATATTGTGGATGTTCTTTATCTTTTTCATAATAAATTACATGAATATTGACCGCATCGCTGCATAAACATTAGTTATGCCTAACGAAAAATAACTATTCTGCACAAAATTCTCCAATCATAAATGTGTAAGTAATAAATATCCCAGAGGTGCAGACCCTAATGAAATGGGATGCGCGCGCCCTAATGAAATGGGCTGCACGCACCCTAATGAAATGGGCTGCACGCACCCTAATGAAATGGGCTGCGCTCGCCCTAATGAAATGGGCTGCGGGCGCCCTAATGAAATGGGCTGCGCGCTCCCTAATGAAATGGGCTGCGCGCTCCCTAATGAAATGGGCTGCGCGCTCCCTAATGAAATGGGCTGCGCTCGCCTTAATAAAATGGGCTGCGCTCGCCCTAATAAAATGGGCTGCGCGCCCCCAATGAAATGGGCTGCGCACTCCCTAATGAAATGGTCTGCGCACGCCATTGACTCTCAGCTATTGGCTTTTTACCTTTTTTAGGATGTCACTACCTCCAGGGATTCAAGGAATCGGCTGAGCTCCGCTATAGAAAACTAACCGTGCACGGGGAAGATGCACCGCAGACACTACATATATTTATTATATAATCTTAAAAAGTCATATTAAAAGGCTTAATGTTTTGGCAAAAAACAACAACTTTATGTTACACATTCTGTTCAATGCTGCGGAAAGGGAAGAGACTTTGATACAGGAGGAATGCATGTTGCTGACCTTACTTTACACCCCCCCCCCCAATCTCTGTACTTGTTATAAGAGATACAGTCTATTTACGTCACCTTAATGCTGACTTTTTATTTGTCAGATCTCCCAATGGTGCTTTAAGCGCAGAATAATTCTTTGGGCTCTGGCGTGAGACTGGAAACCGTTGACGGAACGTCCGTGTGGCCCTGTGGCTTTAAGACGCCCGGCTAAAGAGCCAGGAACCTTTTGTGTCCCTGCCAACTAAACAAACCTCACTTTATTGCTTGGCACCACAGGAGTTACAGACTCTGAGCTCATACCATCCCCTCTCTTTTCCACCCCCCTCCCCTCTTCCCATAACGGCCACATGTGGGTCTTAAATTTGTTCTAATCTGTCTGAAAACGCTAAATGGGGCTTGATGTTGCCGCAGGTTCCTAAAATGTTACCTGTGGCTTCTAAATGTATTATGTAACACATATCTGTACACTCTATCTTCTGCTTTTAGAGATGTAAACTTTTCTCCAGTCCTTCCTAAACATGTCCTACCCAGTGGCAAGCGTGAGCGGAGCGTGGCAAGAATGTAATTTACTCATGATTTTTATTTTTGATTCATTATTTTAGGATTTGTTTTTTTCCTGTGATTAAGTCACTTTTTAAAATTTTTTTATTATTATTATTTTTTTTGTTTACATATTTTGATAAATTACAGCACTCGGTGGCTCCCATCCTATTCCACCTGAGCCGCAAACTTCCCTTGCGGCTCGGTTATTGCAGCTGACAATTTTAAGCCAACGCTTCCTATACTTTGTATAGTAAGTATCAACGTGTGGGCGGCCAGAGCATAATGACTCAAAAGTCACGCGTTTTACCACATGGATAATAAAAAATTGCCAAAGGGCCGCTACCACCAAAAAATGAGATGTCCTTATTAGGGCTGTGCAATATTGACAAAATAATCATATTGCGATTTCTTGAATGAATATTGCGATTGCGATTTTATTTGCGATTTAGCCAATTGTTTTTGCTTTTTCAAACATGCTACATACATTCTAAATGTATTCAGTATTCAGCACATGCATACTGCCCCAGCACATGGATGTACTGCCCCAGCACATGGATGTACTGCCCCAGCTCATGGATGTACTGCCCCAGCTCATGGATGTACTGCCCCAGCTCATGGATGTACTGCCCCAGCTCATGGATGTACTGCCCCAGCTCATGGATGTACTGCCCCAGCTCATGGATCTACTGCCCCAGCTCATGGATCTACTGCCCCAGCTCATGGATATACTGCCCCAGCACATGGATATACTGCCCCAGCTCATGGATATACTGCCCCAGCTCACCTCTGTGCGCCACGTGTTCGGCTCCCTGTTAACTTCCGGCGGCATGGAGCTTGGGCGCTCGCCTGGGGGAACCATGTGACGAGCCGCGAGAACGCGGCTCGTCACGTGGTTCCCCCTGCGAGCGCCCAAAGCACCATGCCGCCGGAAGTTAACAGGGAGCAGAAAATTGCAGCCTTATGCGATTTAGAAATTGCAGAGTCAGAAATCGCGATTCGATTGCGATTGCAATTAATTGCACAGCCCTAGTCCTTATTGTGTTTATGTAATGTTGCTGATTCTTACATGTGTTTGTTTTTCTCTTGTTTGTTTAGTTAAGAAAATATTTTACTCTATATGTGTCACTGGGCGCATTCATTGTGTGATATTTTCCTCTATATGTGTCACTGGGTGCATCCATTGTGTGATATTTTCCTCTATATGTGTCACTGGGTGCATCCATTGTGTGATATTTTCCTCTATATGTGTCACTGGGTGCATCCATTGTGTGATATTCTCCTCTATATCTGTCACTGGGTGCATCCATTGTGTGATATTTTCTTCTATATGTGTCACTGGGCGCATCCATTGTATGATATTTTCCTCTATATGTGTCACTGGGTGCATCCATTGTGTGATATTTTCCTCTATATGTGTCACTGGGTGCATCCATTGTGAGATATTTTCCTCTATATGTGTCACTGGGTGCATCCATTGTGTGATATTCTCCTCTATATCTGTCACTGGGTGCATCCATTGTGTGATATTTTCTTCTATATGTGTCACTGGGTGAATCCATTGTGTGATATTTTCCTCTATATGTGTCACTGGGTGCATCCATTGTGTGATATTTTCCTCTATATGTGTGTCACTGGGTGCATCCATTGTGTGATATTTTCCTCTATATGTGTCACTGGGTGCATCCATTGTGTGATATTTTCCTCTATATGTGTGTCACTGGGTGCATCCATTGTGTGATATTTTCCTATATATGTGTCACTGGGTGCATCCATTGTGTGATATTTTGTGTTGTAAACACCCCTCCCGCCACAGTATCTTTCCATCACTTGCTCCTCACTGTGTGGCTTTGGCCATAGGATGGAGTGAATGGGTCAGTCACCGACTCCCATCATTGTATTGTGTGGGATGTATTCCAAGGACATAACCAAGGGGTAGATTAGAAGTCTTGTAAACTCCCTTTCATATCTCATACAACTGCCATCTTTTATGTCGGGTAGCAGAGGCAGGACAATAAATGTCTCTCCCCCCCCCACACAGCTTTATGTAAACATTCCCTCCTCCACCTCATTTGATGTTAAATACTGTATAGGGTAAAACTCCCCATAAGCTTTTGGCAAATGTTGCATCATGAGAAAAATCCACAAAATGGAATAAAGAGATAAAAAATTTATTTTATTTTTCCATTTTACATGCAATTACTTTAAACAGGACAAAAGCAGTAGCATGTGTTTCATAATGTATTTTATAATGTGTTTTTTTTGTAACATACAAGTTAACTCATTACAGCGTAAGTCTAAGGCTGGGGTCAGACCAGCGCACTTTTAGGCTGGGGTCAGACGAGCGTAGTGTTCACGTCCGTGATTGCGCCTAAAAGTACGTCCGTGATAGCATGAAAGTAAGTCCATTGGAGCCTGACACATGAAGTACGTCCGCACTGAACAGCGGACGCACAACGGCCGCGGCAAACGGACGCAGGTTAGGCAAGAACGTAATACTGCTAGAACGGACGTGCGGAGTGCGCCACGTCCACAACGTCTGCATAGCTTTGTGTGTGAGTGATGGAGCGAGGTCAGACGGACTGCATTTATACGTCCAGCATTTTTGACGGACAGAATGTTTTTTCATTGTAATTTATTTTCCCCTCCTACATCCGTTAAAAAATAACTTCAGTGAAAAAACGGACTGTGTGACCACTACTGCGTCATCCGTACTGACGATGTCCGTACTGCACGGACGTACAGTCCGTAGAAATCACGCAAGTCTGACCCCAGCCTTAACGTGCGTTCTGGCGCACATAATTACGGCCGCACTAGCAGCAGATGATGGGCAATGACGGCCAATATACGATGTACGGCCGCACGAAAGTCCGGCCGTGTAACGCAAGTGGAATTGGAACGCATTTTCTTGAACGCAGAACCGCTAGTACTAACGTACAGAGTGCGCAGCTGCGTCATAGCGGCGTGTGTGTATGATTAGGAGACGTCAGACACTGCTAATGTCCAGCCAACATAACGTCCAGACGCAAAAAGGTTTTTTACTGACGATCCGTAATTAATCACGCACGAAAATGCGCGTCGTCTGACCGTTTTTGCGCATTCCGTGAAAAAATACGTCAATGCGTTCGGACGCACTTTTTGACGTTCGCGGGGAAAAATGCTTTCGTTTGACACTAGCCTCAGGCTAGGGTCAGAGTGGGGCAGTCGGAACGCGCGTGCAGGCGCACTAAATCACGGCGGCAGTAGCAGCACATAACGGCCAATGACGGCCAATATACGCAGTACGTGCGTACGAAAGTGCGCCGACACCACGCAACCAGCAAATGAACGCATTTTTATCAGAACGTGAAACCGCTGCTACTGACGTACAAAGTGCGCTGCGGCCGCATGGCAGCGTGTGTGCGTGATTAGGAGACGTCAGACGCTGCTAGTGTGCGGCCAACATAACGTTCAAACAGCCGGATTTCCCTAGACTTCTTTTCACCCCATCGTCATGAAATACGTCCAGAATTGCGCATCGTCTGACCACTTAAGCGTATTCCGTGAAAAAATGCGTGCGCACGCATCGACGTACATTTTGACGGTGGCTGCAGAAAATGCGCTCATCTGTCCCTAGCCTTACTGTCACTTTTAAATCCTCCCTGTAAGTGAGTTGCATGAAATACATTTTTGTTTTTCCTTGAGGAAATGTGCACGACATGTTAAAAATTCAGCCATAAATGAAATACTTCTGGTCCCATGGCACATGGCAATATGGGAGCTGCCAAGTCCTCTCTCTATAGGAAGGACACTGAGAGCAAATAGTTCCTGGTGTCCTTCCTATGGACTCCAGGAGACGCTGCACGGTGACTAGCCTAGCCGCTAATATAGCATCTAACTCATAATACTACTGTTAGGGATACTGTATTTTTAATACCGTATCCCTTTTATTTTTTTCTGCCCTTAGGTAATTGGGCGACAGCCTTTGCCCAGTAGTTTTTCTTCATTTGCCTTTTTGAAGTGATTTTACTCACCTTTTTCCCCCTTGTTCAGGGTCTCCCAAACCCAGAAGCCCCTGCAGCTATAGAACACAATATGTGCTCCTGCGCAGGAAACGCAACTTGCTCACTTTACGTACACAAACCACCCAGGACATACTTGAAAACGAGAGAAATCTCAATGTTTCCTTTCTGGTAAAATCCTTTCTCAAAAAAAAAGTTCTGTAGCGCCTGCGCACAGGGATTGATCACTGAATCTCTTGGGCCACTCGCTATCACAGGGCGTCTCAGGGTGACGTCGGCAAGCTCTCCACGTGCTGACGTGTGACAGATCGGGTGACCAGCAGCCAGGAAATTCAAAATCCCGGCTGCTGGCGAAGCTAGGTGGGGTGGAGGAAACTCATTCACGTCACCCAGCGATATCCGATTGAGGCAGCATCCTCACATCCTGACCGCTTTGACTCACCCTGAATTTTTCCTTTATAGGGCCCATGCTTTGCTGTTATTACTGCGAAACAAAACCGCCCTTAGCATAAATCTGAAGAAATGTCCAATGTATCCAGTTTGTTTGTCTTGTTCTTCCCCTGTTACTTTGTGCGAATGGAACCGCTGCTATCAAAGTTAAGTGGTGTTTTTTTCCTGTTTCTTATCCAATCCTCTGCCGTGGACTCCTGGAAGCCCCTCAGTCCTTGAATCCCACTTTTGCTGGCCTTCGTGACAGCTGGGTCCACCCAGTCCCTTTGTGCACATCGCGTTCCCATCTACTGGAGACATGGAAATTGATGCATTTGTTTCCCAGTCGCCCCCTCCCCTTGTGCGCTCACCTCTTGGTAAATTACCAGCCACAGACCCCCTCTGTTAGGGCTGGAGCGTGATCCGGAGGTCCATTGTTATCATGCCCTCCTTGAGCATCCTTATGGCGCGAGCATGGGCTGAGATAACGTGGGCGGAACGACTCATTCTGTGATTTTTAAAGGGGTTTTCTTCCTGTAACTTTTTTTTTTTTTGCAGTAGCGCTTTTTAATACCGTTCGATTGGTTAGCAATATTTAGAGATGGAGAGAGGAAGTTGTGAGCCAAGAAAAATGCGGTGTAAAATAATCCTTGAAACATGGCTGTGATTACACCTAAACGCTCCACTGAAAAGCCCTTTAAATAATTGGGCAGAGGCTGCTGACAACATTTGCCCAATAATTTTTACCCCCCCTTCCCTTTACTCACTTTTTTCTACCCCGCCGCATAAGAAATTCATATTGTGCTCCGTAACGGGACTTGCGAACTTCACATGCGCAAGTCCCATAGCGCCTGCACGGAATGATGGATCAGAATTGTGCGCACGTTCAGCTCCAATCCATGGCGGCCTCTGAGACCGGGCGCAATTGGTCTCTGGCATAGTGTCATCAGCATGCTGCCCGCGTGCCTACATCACTAGTAACTCTCAGCCGGGAAATGCAAATTCCCTGGCTGTTGGTGGGGTAGGCCAAACTCCTCCACTTCACCCAGCATTTTAGGAAATCTTACCAGGAAGGATACATTGAGATTTCTCTCGTTTTCACCTATGTCCTGGGTTCAAGAACATTCTAGCCATTTTAACCCAGTAAGGACCAAGGGTCTTTAAAATCAATGCATTTACGACAAAACTGTTCCGTCATTGGTGCTTAAGGGGTTAAAAATCTGAAGTGGTCGCAATATGTAGCGTGTCCCTTTTACATTCCAACCCCGAATACTGTCGAGGTTGTAAGTTGGGGTAGTTGGTAGCAAACAATTCTTTTAAAGAGTGTCCGTGATCTCAAAACTAGACCGTGTCATGTGACGGGAGCACTGGAAAGCCGTTGGAGCTCAGTGGTTTGTGCTCCAACTACATCTGTCACATCTTTATTTCCACACAAGGGGCCACATTACATTCCTAGCGTTAAAACACGGGCGCTAGGGAGGAAAAACTGTGCACGCAGTTTTCCCCCTAGTGCCTGCCTTTTATCGCTAGATTACAATACAGGTGCAAAAAATGCTGCCTGCAATGTTACTGCGCTTTAACCCCCGGGATGCGCGCGGCAGCATTAAGCGCAGCTGCGCGCATCCTGTCAATGGAGTCCGTAGGTGAGATCCGGCCGGTCAGCGTAGTGATACGCAGGGGGAGACTGGGGGGACTTTTTCCCCCGGTCTTTCCCTGCTCCTGCCGGACAGAGGAGGCGGTTGGAGCCGCGGTTGGAGCCGCGGGACAGGAGGTGAGTATACGATAAATTTTTTATCTTTTTTGGCTGGTGTTAACGGATGCTGCAGAAGCAGAATCCGTTAACACCAAGTCCTGGCTCTGGTTAACTTTTTGTTAACCGCGGCCAGACGGTAATCAGCGCTGGGACTTTGTAATCCTAACGCTGATTAACACTTTGTGCTCCCCATATTAAGTATAGGGAGCGCAAAGTACAGTAACCTCGCGGAGAAAAGCGCAAGATACCAAACGCAAACGGGTTACTTAACCCGTTAACGCATATTTCAATCCAAACGCTAACTACTTGGGCTAACGTTAACACTCACGCAGGTGAGCGCTAACGTTAGCACCAAGTATGTAATGTGGCCCAAGATCTGCACATCTCTTAAAGGGATACTCTAGGCAACATGACCACCTAAGCTTTTTTAGGTGGTCATGATGACCTAAGTATGCACTTTACTTTTGCTGCCCCTCCGCTGAGCCGATCGGCTGAAACAGCTGAGAGACACGGAGGACTTTACTCCGCCCCCCAGCTGTCAATCAGCAGAGCGGGATTTGTATTTCCCGCTTCTGCCGACTATTGCCGAGTAGGAGACGTTATCGCGCTTTCAGCGCGATGACGACTCCTACTCGCCGCAGGAGCGGCTGTGATTAGTGTTGCGCGCATCGTCTTGCACGTAACACTAATCAAAGAAGGTGGAGCAGGGAGGAAGCCTGCTGATTGGCTGGGTTACGTGTTAGGCGCGCATGCGTGCTTTGCACGTAAACCTTCAGCCAAGGGAACGGAAGAGGAGGGAGGTGAGTAAAAAAACAAAAAAACGCCGTTGCAAAAGTGTCGTTTTTAGGGTAAGTATAACATTAAAAAAAAAATGCTGATTAACTAGGTAGGGCAATAGGTATAATATAATGTAAAAAAAGGGGGGGGGGTGATTTTCAGCCTAGAGTGTTCCTTTAATCTTTCCTTGATTGCCAAAATAATTTAGGGCAGGGATCCCGAACTCCAGCCCCCACAGATGTTTCGGAACTACACATCCCATGATTCTCTGGCCATTTATTCCATTCAAAGAATTCTGGGAACTGTAGGCCGACAACACATCTGGGGAAGAATGTTTTTATTTGTTTAATTTTTACTTCTACAATCTGATACTCTGAGCATCAACTAAATCTATAAATGAGCTTATGTAGGAGTCTTTTTCTATTATTTTAACATTGATCCAAGGTTGTCCAGATGTTACCTGTGCCCAGGCCTTTGAGGATATTTTGGAGAATTCCATTATGTTACCCAACGTGAAGCTCCTGGCCAGAGGTACTGGAGTTTCACCTTTTTTAGAGGTGACCAGGATTTTGGTATCTCAACTGCAACCTCTTGAACCCCCAAGTATGACGTAACACATGCGTGTGGGGCACAAGACCCCCAAAGTGGGGTTTCTTCCTAATCATTAACCCCCTGGGCCCTGGAGTGTGATTTTTGTGATTGGATTCATCGCTAGTATTCAAAATATACAGTATGTTGCAGACCTTCCAAAGGGCACAGATGAAACTTTATGGAGTTCTATATGTTTATACTGTTTCTTTCTGAAATAAAAAAAAATAAAAAAAATCTATATAATTTTTTTTTGGGGGGGGGAGAGGGAGGGGGGGTTGGTACTCGTTGAGGTTTTTTTTGGGTCCCTTAATGAGATGTTGTGTGTCGGAAAAGTGAAAGCGCTTTAACAAAAGGCATGGTTACCTATACAATGTGTTCGGCGTACCTCGCAGGACTTTATTGTGGAAGAAAAGCCTCGTTGAATGCTTGGTGTAGGAGAGCGAGCAGCCTATTCTGCGAGGTTTGTGGGAAACTTCTTTCAAACTTTTTTTCGTGTTTTCTTCGCTCCATACACATGACTGGAGTATTAAACCTATAGCTTAGGTATGTGGATTTTTTTCCTCCTCCCCCCCCCCCTTCGCTGGCCAGAACAAATTTGTCGGTCACTAGAAATATAGCAGGTCACTAGAGTGTAGTGTGTGTGTGTGTGTGTGTGTGTGTGCGTGTAAAACCTAGTACTGACTCTTCTGTATTAATTTCAGTGAAAATTGGGTTTATTTCCTCAGCTGTAAAGGACAATGTTTCGACCTTTTGTAGGTCTTTGTGAAGTCTTGACAAAGACCTACATAGGACGAAACGGCGTCCTTTACAGCTGAGGAAATAAACCCACTTTTCACTGAAATTAATACAGAAGAGTCAGTACTAGGTTTTCGCTATATGAAGGATTTGGGAATTGGATCCGTTCTGACTGATGAGAGTCTTTCGTGTATGTGTGTGTGTGTATATATATATATATTTCATTCAGGGCTCAAAATTTGCACTCGCCAACTTGCCCAGGATGAGTAGAAACTTAAACTGGGTGAGTAGGAATTTGGCACTTGTCCCATGTAGTCACATAGTCTAAACAAATATGGTGTAAAGATGGGGTAGAGTTGTGTGTGGGGTGTGTGTGTGTGTGTGTGTGTGGAAGTGGATGTGAGGAAGGTTTGATCAGAAGTGGCGAGTAACTTTGTGGCCTGGCTAGTAGTTTAGGGCTTGAAATTTTACCTCCTGTATATATAATCCAAGAGCCCCGTGCTCTATAGTAAAGCAGCGTTTACCTGCTCCGGTGCAGCCAATCTATTGTAGATACAAACTCCAAAGGAAGAGGCGCACACTGAAGGCTTGCTTATAAAAAGTAAAAAAAATTTTTTTAATCCATCTTAAGTGAAAAAAGACAAGTTGACGTTTCAGTCCTCTTCTGGACTGTTATCAAGACATGATGTAACGTTGTACTTTTTATAAGCAAGACTTAAGTTTGCGCCTCTTCCTTTGGAGTTTGTGTATATATGTATATATATAGTTTATTCATTATTATTTTTTTTTTTTATTAGGCTTGACAGACCCTGGGACCTGATGGTCTGCTTTTTTGGATTATCCTACACACTTGTGTATATATTCCATACATTATATTCTATGTGTGTGTGTACATATTGGTAAGTGGTAAAGTGGCAGTTGCTGGTGTGAATATAAACATATATTACATAATCAGATGCCACTTTAATATACAAGATGTACACTGTGTCAATTTTTTTTATATTTATTATGTATTGCATAATGAAAGAAATAAGGGGGATCAAAAAAAAAAATCGGCATATTATGACACGGCATGTGAAAATTTTTCATTTGTGTCAAGAATTTAGGAGCTGAGGTAGAATTCTAGAGAAAGCTATATAATTGGAGGAATTTATTTTAAATAATTTTTTTGGGATGGGGGGGAGAGAATGTTCTTTGAGAAACGATGTAGTGTCACAGTCAGGATTCAAAGGAAACCAGGCAAGCCAGTGATCCAGCTTCAGATACATTTGGGTTCTGTCAAAGAGTTTTCACTTAATCCAAGTGCTGTAAAGCGGCGTTATGTATTCTCCTGCCCTTTTTTTCTTGCTCGTTTTCCAGAATATCATGGGTTGTGCGGTTTGCTGCCCAGCTCCACGGTGCTTAATTTATCAACCCCGGCAGGATGAAAGGCAGAGCCCTACCTGGCTTGGCGACATATGTTTGCCGTTAGAGGTGACGCCACGCTGCCTCTCGTAAACAGGAGAACCGTGAAATTTCCCAGAAATCCTGGCCATCACTCCTGCAGGAAATGAGCACCTTTTTAAAGCTGACATGTAGGTGGGGAGCCCCTTTCCTCCATACATCATCTGCTTCACTTCCTGATAGTGACATACTCCTTTCATTGAGTCCCCCAGGAACCTGAATTTTTTTTAAATATACTCTCGTGCGATGAGTTGAAGTTTTTTCCGGTCTATGTGCACTCGTGAACGGACCCTTCAGATAAAATAATGCAGTCTCTGCGTCTGCTTTTTACTCGGTATATGGACTTTTAAACTTTTTTTTTTTTCTTTTCTTGAAAATGATTTATCTTTTTCTTGTCTAATTATTCTGATTGCATTTTTTCTTGCAGTATCCTCGGCGCATTTCACTCGCTCGCAGCCAGGTATCTCCCTGTTTATAGATAAGCTGACATTGTGAGCCCTGCTAGATGCTCTTGAAATGCTATTTAAGGCTAGGGTCAGACTAGCGCAGTTTTAACGTGCGTTTAGCCGCACGAAATCACGGCCGTACTAGCAGCAAATGACGTCCAATGCCGGGGAACATACGACGAACGGCCGCACGAAAGTTCGTCCGCGCAACGCAAGTGGCCAACGAACGCATTTTTTCGAGAACGTCAAACCGCTACTACTGACGTACAGAGTGCGCTGCGGCCGCATAGCGGCGTGTGTGTGTGATTAGGAGACGTCAGACGCTGCTCATGTCCGGCTAACATAACGTCCAGACTCAAAAAGTGTTTTATTGATGATCCGTACAAAATCACGGACGAAAAGGCGCATCGTATGACCGCTATCGCGTATTCCGGGGGAAAATACGTACGTTCGTTCGACCGAACTTTTTCACGGACGACGTGAAAAATGCGTTCGTCTGACCCTAGCCTTAGGCTAGGGTCAGACGAAAGCATTTTTCCCCGCGAACGTGAAAAAGTGCATCCGAACGCATTGATGTATTCTTTCACAGAATGCGCAAAAATGGTCAGACGACGCGCATTTTCATGCGTGATTTTGTACGGATCGTCAATAAAACTCTTTTTGCGTGTGGACGTTATGTAGGCTGGACATTAGCAGCGTCTGACATCTCCTAATCACGCACACACGCCGCTATGCCGCAGCTGCGCACTCAGTACGTCAGTACTAGCGGTTCAGCGTTCTCAGAAAAATGCGTTCAAATTCCACTTGCGTTGCACGGCCGGACTTTTGTGCGGCCGTACATCGTATATTGGCCGTCATTGCCCGTCATCTGCTGCTAGTGCGGCCGTAATTATGTGCGCCAGAACGCACGTTGAAAGTGCGCTGGTCTGACCCCAGCCTAAAGCATCTGTCACCAGAAATCATCTTTACACCATCACGTAGCATTTTTAAAAACGATCTGTACCTTGTTTCGGCCTGCTCTAGCGATGCTTAAAAAATTATTTTTACCTCTGACGCAGAGATTTCTAAGAACTACTTCCTGCCCTGTAGAATGCTGGGAAATTCCTGGAAAAAAATCACATCACTTGATTGGCTGGTGATTATTGCATGCTTTCTGTTGTAGGGATTCCCCGATACGATGCCAGCATTTTAATTTTCTTTTTTTGGGGATCGGCTTTAGCAAGCCGATCCGATCCACATGTCTAAGAAATGTAGGACCGTGACGTTACCAGCCATAAAATCGGAGCCTCGGCGTTGACTTGCCGCAGGTTCCCTGCTTGCTCGCCGATCCTGGAGGGGGCAGGAAAGATGATGTTAGTTATTGCAGAGGAGGTTCCCACTTGCTAGGCGAGCCTCCGATCCGACCAAGGTACGTGCGATATCAAAACGTGATTCAGTATTGGCCAATCCAAAATGCCACAAAACGGCAATCGGAACATCTCTACTCTGTAGTATGCTTGCGCAAGTGTGCGTAGATAAAATGTATGGTTTGACAAGTTTCCCAATGGGAGTAGGTCAGGACGATTTTTTTTTATTTCTGCTTATGCTTTGATAGTTGGTCCATGGACCTGCCAACTTCGGCAGGTCTAGGTTCGTGTGACAAGGGGCATGCATGCATAGCAGTTACAAAATTTGAGTCAATGCCGTCCTGGCTACGCTTCCAAAAGTAGCATGTCAGGGCTACTCATGTATGGGCTTTAAAAGCCCCAATGTAACTTTTTAGCACCGCAAGCATTGTTAATCAAGTGAACGAGGTGCCCCCCTATTCCTCTGGGTAACAGCCTAGGGCTGAGAGGAAAATTGGGTGTCACCCGGCTGGACCGTATGAGTGCAGGTCTGATAATTCATTTTATATGTGCGTTTAAAACATCAGGGGCCCCTAAACTAACTCTTACAAGTGAGCCGCCATGTTAGTATCTTGACTCGTAAAATGTTAGTCGTTTCTAATGGTATACTGGCAGCAGCTCCGACGCTCGTCGTTTCTCTCCTCAGGAATTAGAGGAGACTTGGACGAGATTATCACAGACCCTGGGTTGCAGCGTTCTACATTACCTGGAGTTTTTGCATACTTTTGTGTTATTGTGACAGTGTTTTTGTTGTGTTGTGTTTTGTTTTTTGCAGCCCAGGGTCCGTAACAGCTTGTATGATCTTGTGGTGAGCAGAAGGACACATGAGAAGTCTTCGTTCTCGGCCTCCTTTGTTTTCCGGCAAGACAAAGCATTGAATCATTCTGTCTCCTCTTTGTTGTGGGATAAGGGGTTAAATTATTATTTTTTTAAAAATATATATATATTTTTTACTTTGTAATTGGTTATTTTCCACCTGCTAGCTTGCGCTCCCTAAAAGTGAAAATCTGCATCGGGCAACAGTAAGAGCTGAGCCACTACAGGAGTTGCAGCAACGTTTGAGCCATTGGTATCAACGAGTGAGGCTGGTGAACTCAACGGCTCCCTCATTCATGCCTAGACGTGTAATGTTATTTTAAATGGCGGCACTCTGTGACCAGGTCTCCGGTATTTCGTGACCTTGAAAGGTTGGATCGTGTAATGAGAAGAACTGGGTGTGACAGCTGCTTGAGCTCTCTCGTGCCCTCGCCTCATGTGACACCGGCCGCCTGGCACTCGTCAACAAGACGCTTTCAGGTTTTGGGACTATCCTGGTTGAAGAGGCATTAAACGGCTCCAGTGTCCTGTCAATAGAACATCTTTAAACAGCATTATAACACGTTCCTCAGCCTATGCTCTAGAATGATTTTCTACTCTTTTAAACGATGCTTTGTGTCACTTTTCTCCCCAAGATAGTAACTGATCCCTGTACGCAGCACGTCTATCCTACACTTCCGATCCTTTATGTGGGTGGTACGTCTACCCGATAAAGAAATTGGAATGTTAAGGTATGCCAAGGGTCGATCCCAGAGCGGGTAATCAGAATAAGCCAAAGTCATTATGCCAGAGCTGGTTATCAGAACAAGCCGGGGGTTGTTATGCCAGAGAGAGCTGTCAAGGGAATGCCAAGGGTTAAGAGCCGGGCGGGAAGTCAAACAGGCCTAGGTCGATACAGAGTCAGAAAACACACAATATATGAACGTGCACTGAGAGGAGGTGAAGACCACATCAGGGCAACGAGCATGTTGCGACTGAGTGTTTTTTTAAGCCAGCAGGCGCCCTGCCCCACCCACGGCCCCACCACGGGACAGCAGTGACCCGTATATCACTCGGCGCCAAGCCAGCAATGCCAGGGCTGGAAGACGGCATCGGACGTGACACTTTAAGGGACGATACTGTTAAATTAAATGCATACAGTTTAAATTTAATTCCGCCTTTTTTTAAATTAAATTAGTTTTTAAATAAAATGAGTATTATTCCAAATTTCACGTTTTTGTTCATAATAATTCAGTATGAGAGGGGGGGGCAGAAGGTATTGGGTTCATTGGCAGCACCAAGCCTAAACGCGTCCATGGACTTCCCGTATTCTATCTCTCACGAGACCGTTGACCTTCATGAAGCCGCTCATGGGACGCAGGGCCATGTACGCGGAAGAAATGCATTCTGTCGCTTTTTTTCCCCCAATTTTTTTATTTTTTAATTCTTTTGTGTATGAAATGTGCCACGGTATGTTTCCCATTAGTGACTCACCTTGTGGAAACGTACACATTTGTGCCGAAACTGGCTCCTTAAAGGT
Source organism: Leptobrachium leishanense (assembly GCA_009667805.1). Taxonomy (NCBI): domain Eukaryota; kingdom Metazoa; phylum Chordata; class Amphibia; order Anura; family Megophryidae; genus Leptobrachium; species Leptobrachium leishanense. Next base: position 307,946,079 of record CM019067.1, read on the forward strand.
TTCCAGAGAATCGAACGTGTTGCGGAGGCAGCAGTGTCCTGTCTCAGCCAAAAATGTATTTATCAGAAATGCTCCGATCTGAATATTTCTTGAACGCCTTCATGGCACAAAAAATCACAGCAATTCGAAGTGTGTTTATTATTGCAGAAGCCACTTGCACATCCCAGCAATTCGATGAATTTCATCCCAGAGCTCCTGTGCCACATTCCCCATATGCAGCAAGGAATTCTGGGTAGGATATGCAATGGGGAATGTGGCACAGGAGCTCTGGGATGCAATTCATCGAATTGCTGTGATATACAACTGGATTCTGCAATAAAAAACACACATATTATAGTGTGAAGACTTTTTATCTCACTATTTGTCCTCCACCACAACCCTTATAGATACTGATTTGTCCTACGGGTCCCAAGCATCCACTGCAACTGGTCATCATGCCTAGCTCCTGCTGATGAGGGTCCAACAAGCTCGAAACAGCGCTGTCCTAGGAGTGGCTTTGACCAGTTGCATAACCTTATCTTTGCTAGAAAGCCACGGTGCGGCATGGCATTGATTTTAGGGTTCTGTGTAATAACAGACCCAGGATGCATAAAAGTGAGACAGATGTCATTTGCATATCCTACCCAGAGTTCCTTGCTGCATATGGGGAATGTGGCACAGGAGTTCTGGGATGCAAATCATCGAATTGCTGTGATGTGCAAGTGGCTTCTGCAATAATAAACATAACTAATTATAGTGTGGAGACTTTTTATCTCACTCTTTGTCCTCCACCACAACCCTTGTAGATACTATATATATATATATATATATTATATATATAATATATATATATACACACACTCCAGGGGTTAAGTGTGTTTTGCTGCTTTTCTTTTACCCTTGTTCCCTGCAAACGTGTGATTTATGGACGTGTATTCAATAACAAAGCCCAGCAGCACCTTGACCCCTTCTGCTCATTTCTAGAGGAAATTGTAACCATTGTGGATATAATCAGCCATGTGGGTGAGGACTTCCTGTCCCGTTCCTGAGCGCAGTCCGCTCAGGCCTGGAGGCCACACCGTAGCACGTCCCTCACACACGATGACCGCATCGGCTTATAGATGCTCTGGGTGTGTTTAAAACACTGGGCTCTCGTGACTTGGTCAGTTTTTTTTTTGTGTAGCAATTTATCTTGGGGAAAAAAAATATAAATCTTGTTTTCTTTGCTTTTTGCTGGTTTTGAAAAAGAGAAAACGTGTTTTTATATATATATACATTTTTTTTCTTTTTCAACGTAGCAACTTGTAAAGATTTTTTTAGGATACACTGTTACTTTCAAAAAGCAGATCCTAAAAAAAAATAGAAAAAATATATATGATAAATTTCTATACTGAAAAAGCAATGTGTGTACGTGTTGTATCATACACACAATGTAACGTATTTATCATGTATAATTTTTTTAAACATTTTTTTTTGCCTATCCCTTCATAGATGCTGGCGCGTGTCTTGCCCAGACACTTTGGTTTCTGTATTGGCCAGGTTTCCCCTGGCATACGCAGTTTCTGCATGCTGATGTATGGGATGTGGTTGTGCTCCCCTGCAGGAAGGATCTCTTCTCACAGGCTAAATGGCATTTCCCTCCTATGGCTTCTGCATACTGCTGGGGAGCACTTTCATGTGCCGCCTATTACCACGTAGCAGTTCTGCTCTGGAAAACGTGGCCTGTGATCTGGAGACCCTACTGGGCACCGATGTCACTCAAAGATCTTTTGGGGTTTTGTGTTGTGTTTTGAAGGGGGGGGTTTGTTCCTCTTTATTTTTCTGTGTCTCCTTTTGAGACGTTTGTTCTTTCGGTCTGCCGGGCCGGCTCAACTGGATCGCAGACCTTGCGACCGGTCTGCTGCGTAAATTCAGAGCGGCCCTCGTAATAGAGCACAATCTTATCACGTTATGGAGTCCCGTCAGGCCTGCCTCGTGGCATACGGGCTCATTCGCATGACACGTTGCTGTCCTATGCGCCGGAATGTGAACACTCGCTCCTTGGCGTGCACAAACTCCATGGAGTATTTGATTGAAAACTTATGGAAAGAAAACTCAATGCTTTATTTATGTTTTTCCCAATTCTGCTCAGAAATAATCCAGCTGAGAAACCGCATTAAAAGGACACAACACGTCCTGACCACTTTAGCGTTGGTCAGACTGGAGTGCCCCCCTTCCATCCCATCTGATTTGGCAGTACTCGCAATGTGAAGCTGAGGTATTTCCTCGTTCCACACGCTCGTCTCCAAGCAGCCGAGATTTTGAATTTCCCGGCTGTCAGTCACCAGTTTGATCACTGGTGCTGATGGCAGACACAGCTGGCTGACATTACCCTCTCTGACCACCTGAGAAGGAGGCAGCCAATGGATCAGTCTTGCGCTTGCGCGGCCAACAACGATCCATCGTTCTGCTCAGGCACTACGGCACTCGCGTACAGGAAGTTCGCACGTTCCGAGTGGTGCGCAACTTGCGTATGCTACGCAATGCAACTTGCATAGGTGCGTGAATTGCGTAGAAAAGCTTCAGGGACTTCTGGATTTCAGAAACTCCTGAGGTGAAAGGGACGAGCAGCGCGCACCAAAGCGAGAAATGGAGAGTAATTAAATTAAAAAGGAAATTAAAGAAAAAAAATAACTGGGCAGAGGCTGTCAGCAGCATCCCTCCAATTATTTAAGGGTAAAAAAAAAAAAAAGGAAGGGTGCTTTTTTAATATATTTTTTTTTATTTATTGTGGCCTTTTAATTTTCATACTTTCCTAAATCAGTAGATAAAGGCCTAGATCCTCTACACAGGCCTATGCCAATGTTAAATGGGGGTTTCAATGCGTTAAGTGTGAGTGCCTCTTGCTTTTTTCACATTATATTGGATATTAAACTGTATTTTATCATTCTGGAGGCCAGGAACTGGCTGAGTGATCCCAGCCACTTCCAATCCGAAAACAAAAAGCAAATGAGGGGAGAAAATGGGAAACATTTTTTTGTTCTGTATTTTGGGGAAGGAGGAGGGGTCCTATTTGTGATTTACTACTTGTTCCCGCACAACCCTTTGGCAACTACAGCTCCTCTGGATAAAAATATAGAGGGTACGTTAAAACGCGGCGTGAAGCTTCTCAAATCATTCAGTCAGCTCGTAGACTAGAGCTTAGAGCTCCACAGGGGTTTCTAGAACATTCTAGGCTGCTGCCCAGGCCTAAGCGTTGCCAAACCCCCAGCACTAAATTTACAGGTTACTTTGAAGTTTAAAAAAATCTGCTAAATTTTTAAATCGATGGCAAACTTTGAAAGGGGGACGACGACGACAAATGGTTAAAACCCCCAACCATGCGACCTACATCCCTACTATAAGGACTTTTTGCATTTATGCACTTTCGGCTCAAGAATAAACCCAAAAAACCGCGTGCTAAATTTTATAAAGAAATCCGTATTTCCTAGTTGTTTAATTAAAATAATGTGTTTGTGACGCACTCGGTTCATGTGTGGCGCGCGCTGCGTGTCACGAAAAGGCCCTGTTCCTCTGTGAGGGCAGCTGATTTGGAGTTGGGACTCGGCTGGACGGGGGACATTTGGTCTCCTGCAGTCGGGGAGGGGGGCCTTGGCTCGGCTCGGGTATCCCTCCCCCAAGTCTCCATTCAGCTGCTCGCTGATTGCCCACCTGCTCCCACTTGTCAGCAGGTCAGAGACCACGGGGCGAGGAGAACAAAAAACCCCTCAGCTAACCATGCGCTTTATCCCGAGGCGGCACAGCGCGCGACAAAACAGGGTCTATCCCAGGCCTTCACTTTCTGGAGAAGTCTGCACGGGTGATGCGGTGTCACAAAGTTTAACCGTATAATAAAAAATATTCCAAAAATTTATTTTAATCTCCTTTTTTTTATTTTTTTTTATTTTTGTACTCGAAGAAGCGTTATCGGCAAACCACTGGTTTACCCTCCAATCTTCCCCCTAAGGCTAGGGTCAGACGAGCGCATTCTCTGCGGACTGTGCGTCTGTGCACAACGGTTGTACTTTCTGACTGTCGACAAGGTAGTGTCCACACGGTCCGTTTTTGTGACTGACGTTTTTTTTTTGACTGATGTAGATGGGAAATAAAATTCATATGAAAAACCATTTTGTCTGTCAAAAATGCTGGACGTCAAAAATGCAGTCCTTCTGACTACATTCCATAACTCACACACAAAGCTATGCGGACGTGGCGAACTCCGCACATCCGTTCTAGCGGTTTTACGTTCTTGCCTAACTTGCGTCCGTTTGCCGCGTCCGTTGTGCGTCCGCACTTCTGTGCGGACGTACTTCGTGTGTGGATCTCTATTGATCATAATTGTATGCTACCACGGACGTTAAAATGTGCGGCAACACGGACGTGAACACTGCGCTCCTCTGACCCGAGCCTTAATCCTTTCTTTCCTCATTGTCCTTGCGCTTTTCTTAGGAGTTAAGATTGTGGTGATGATGCCTGTAGGTATGTAGTGCTTTTTATTTTTGCTTTTTTTGGTTTATAATTTCTCTCCCCTCCTTTTTTCGGGTCTTAATTAAGTAAAATGGTCACCGGATCGCTCACGTGTAGCTGGTGCTTATGTACATTACAATTGCTTAATGTTGTACTCTACTTGCTATTTTTTTTTATTTTATTTTTCACTTTAACTGCCCATGTGCTGTAGTTTGTGAGCCACCTGTTGACCCAGCTCACGTTTCAAGTTCTTAATCGCTCCTTATGCTCGCTTAATGCATTTTTCCAACTAGTATGGGTATATAGATTTTTTTTTTTTCTTGACAATATAGGGAAAGTTTAAGTTCTCCACCAACTATATCTTTTTAAAAATTACTTGCGTCTAGGTCCGCTTGATATCGTGTCCTGTAAATAGGTTGTTGGCTGACCTTAGGGTGCCCGTATCTTTGGTTGTGTTGCAGGGAAATGGGCATGCTTTGGTATACCGGAATTAAGAAGAGATTTATTTATTAAGCGCCAACACATTCTGCAGCGCTGTTCAAAGGTGCAATGGATAAAGACCGGACAATTCTACAATACATGGAGATGGCTGTAAAGGCCTTGCAACACACATAGAAACTTTTTTACTACATCTTATTTATCGAAGTGTGTAGTGACAAAAGAAGAAAATCTAATATATATATATATATATTATTTCTGAGGCTTCCTTTGGATAAATATATCATCCATGGCGGGGGGTAAGGGGGGCACTTAGGAGAATTTTTAAAGGATTTATTTATACATTATATGCGTAGAATTTTTTTGCTATTTTGTTTTTCCAGGTTATTATTCGGGTTTGATGGTTAGTCCCGCCAATTGCCCATTCTGTCCTACGTTTTGTTACTGATGTTTTTGGTGATCCTGAGGTAAAATACATTAGAAGGGATTTGATAATGATGCTCATAAAACTTATGAAGCTCACAGACTTCTTGTTCAAGAAAGGATGGCGTTTAAGGCTAAGGTCAGACGAAAGCAGTTTTAACGTGCGTTAAGGCTAGGGTCAGACTGAGGCAGTGCGAACGCGCGTTCTGGCGCACTTAATCACGGCCGTGCTAGCAGCAGATGCCGGGCAATGACGGCCAATATACGAAGTACGGTCGCACAAAAGTCCGGCTGCGCAACGCAAGTGGAAAATGAACGCATTTTTTCGAGAACGTTAAACCACTAGTACTGACGTACAGAGTGCGCTGCGTCCGCTAGCGGCGTGTTTGCTCAATTAGGAGACGTCAGACGCTGCTAATGTCCAGCCAACATAACGTCCAGATGCAAGAAGTGTTTTATTGATGATCCGTACAAAATCACGGATGAAACTGCGCATAGTATGACCGCTATTGCGTATTCCGTGAAAAAATACGTCCATTCTTCGAACGCACATTTTCACGGACAACGTGAAAAATGCGTTAGTCTGACCCTAGCCTTAGCCGCACAAAATCACGGCCGTGCTAGCAGCAAATGACGTCCAATGCCGGGGAACATAGGACGAACGGCCGCACGAAAGGTCGTCCGCGCAACGCAAGTGGCAAACGAACACATTTTTTCGAGAACGTCAAACCGCTACTACTGACGTACAGAGTGCGCTGCGTCCGCATAGCGGCGTGTTTGCGTGATTGGGAGACGTCAGACGCTGCACACGTCCGGCCAACATAACGTCCAGACGCAAAAGGGTTTTATTGATGATCCGTACAAAATCACGGACGAAAATGCGCATCGTATGACCGCTATCGCGTATTCCGTGAAAAAATACGTCCATTCGTTCGAACACACTTTTTCACGGTCAACGCGAAAAATGCGTTCGTCTGACCCTAGCCTTAGTTACCGCTCTCTGGATCGTTTATATCCACGTATACCTAGGTATTTTCGATGGTGGTTTCTTTTAGGCTGGGGTCAGACTAACGCAGTGCGAACGCGCGTGCAGCCGCACTTTATCACGGCCGTAGTAGCAGCAAATGACGGGCAATATATGAAGTACGGCCGCACAAACGTTCGGCCGCGCAACGCAAGCGGCAAACAAAAGCATTTTTTCGAGAACGTGATACTGATAGTACTGACGTACAGAGTGCGCTGCGTCCGCTAGCGGCGTGTGTGCGTGATTAGGAGACGTCAGACGCTGCTAATGTCCGGCCAACATAACGTCCAGACGCAAAAAGTGTTTTATTGACGATCCGTACAAAATCACGGACAGAAATGCGCATCGTATGACCGCTATCGCGTATTCTGTGAAAAAATACATCCATTCGTTCGAACGCACTTTTTCACGGACGACGCGAAAAATGCGTTCGTCTGACCCTAGCCTTATTTGGACTGTTTTGGGACCTTTTTGTCCAAGCGCTCTTATGTATCTGACGTCCAGCTCCATTGGGGCACACGTTCTTCTCACACAAACACACTATTGGCATTTAATGTTTTTGCACAGCTGCCAAGTGTCCCTGTACAGGTGGGGCAGTCCCTCTTCTGCACTCCTGTCCCTACGTTTTTAGAAGCTCCATCTACCTACACAAATCCATATAGGTCTGTGTAGAACTACTCGAACATGAGCCGTTGGCTACCTGGCCCCTGGATTCTTTCAAGCCCTTTCTGTAACCAAAACGGTTAACGAATGGGTCCAGCCAATGGCTCGTCCTTCAGCCTTCGTTGCCGTCTGTCCATGTGATGGTGAAGGAAGGGTGTGGAGGAAATGTGAACGCTAATGATAAAGCTCACCGAATCCATTTGTCTGTGCTGCCACGTGATTGGCCCTAGCTAGCTGTATATTGTTTATTCTTTATTTATATAGCACCAGCATATTCCGCAGCGCTGTACAATGGGCACAGTGTTACAATGCATTGAGGCTGAACAACATTTTGACAAACCAGTACAGGAGGAAACGAGGGCCCTATTACTGTGGGAACTTACAATCTAGAAGGGTATATGGGAACTGTATATGAATAGAATAAAGGCCAAGTGGCCCTACTTCAGACAGGCAGTCCTGCAATCTGAATCCTAGAGACGTTAATGCTATGGACTTTTTTGTGTTCTTTAAAAATGTTAAATTTTGGGCATCGGTAATTTTTATGTTTTCTGTGTTTTATTTAAACCTAATACAAATGTTAGACTTTTTTTTCCCGTTCGTTCTAAGGCTAGGGTCAGACTGAGGCAGTGCGAACGCGCGTGCAGCCGCACTTAATCACGGCCGCACTAGCAGCAAATGACGGGCAATGACGGCCAATATACGAAGTACGGTCGCACAAAAGTCCGGCTGCGCAACGCAAGTGGAAAATGAACGCATTTTTTCGAGAACGTGAAACCGCAGGTACTGACGTACAGAGTGCGCTGCGTCCGCTAGCGGCGTGTGTGCGTGATTAGGAGACGTCAGACGCTGCTAATGTCCGGCAAACATAACGTCCAGACGCAAAAAGGGTTTTATTGATGATCCGTACAAAATCACGGACGAAAATGCGCATAGTATGACCACTATCACGTATTCTGTGACAAAATGCGTCCATTCGTTCGAACGCACTTTTTCACAGACAACATAAAAATGCGTTCGTCTGACCCTAGCCTAAATTATTATCATCCCATTTATGAATGTTTGTAGCTTGCAAAATTATCCTCACGACGCGTACTTCTAAGGCTCGGGTCAAACGAACGCATTATTCGCAGCGACCGTCAAAAAGTGCGTCCAAACGTATTGACGTATTTTTTCACGGAATGCACGAAAACGGTCATACGATGCGCATTAACGTGCGTGATTTTTTTACGGATCCAAACCAGGAAACTTTGGGTGTCTGGACGGACATGAGCAGCGTCTGACGTCTCCTAATCACGCACACTCGCCGCTATGCGGACGCTGCGGACGCAGCGCACTCTGTACGTCAGTACTAGCGGTTCTGCGTTCTGGAAAAAATGCGTTCGTTTGCCGCTTGCGTTGTGCAGCCGTACTTCGTACATTGGCCGTCATTGCCCGTCATTTGCTGCTACTGCGGCCATGATTAAGTGCGCCTAAACGCACGTTAAAAATGCGTTAGTCTGACCCCAGCTTACAAATGGAAGTCGAGGGAAATTTTTATTTACAAACTTAACTAAAACCCTAATGTAAATGTGAGAGGTAAGTTAACCCATGGCAACCCAAATTTGTTACAGCCTTAATTAAAATAAGAGAATACAAAAATCTTGAGTAACTGGCATTAATATATATTGGTAGTGTACTGCGATCCTGGGCTGGGGTCAGACGCGCGTTTTTCAGAGCGGAAGGAACGTCCGTGAGAGTGGACGTTCCTTCCACTCTGACAACACCTCGCTGAGCGCAGTAAGGTTCGATCCTCCTATGGCGTTTCGACGGGGAGGTTTTCAGCACGTCCTCTGTAACGCGCGCGAATTGTGCGCGCGCTACGGTGTGTGGCCGTCCCCGTCGGAAGGCAAATCAGTAGGGGCGCACATAGTGCGCTCGTCTGTCACTGGCCTTACAGTTACTCCAATATTTAATGGGTTTTATTTGTATTTTTTTTTTCCTTGCCTGGGCACGTGATGCTCCAGTCCTTCAAGAAGTCTCTGGAAACATATTACTTTAGAGAATCCTATCATCTCACTCCGTAATTCCCCACTGTACATTTCTTGCTCCATCTCCCTCAAAACCCACATGCACCCCACCATTTCACATATTTGGCACATTACTCTCACCTAGTGTGCACCCCTCTCCTCTTAGATTGTAAGCTCTCGAGCAGGGTCCCCTCTCCTCTTAGATTGTAAACTCTCGAGCAGGGTCCTCTCTCCTCTTAGATTGTAAACTCTCGAGCAGGGTCCCCTCTCCTCTTAGATTGTAAGCTCTCGAGCAGGGTCCCCTCTCCTCTTAGATTGTAAGCTCTGGAGCAGGGTCCTCTCTCCTCTTAGATTGTAAACTCTCGAGCAGGGTCCCCTCTCCTCTTAGATTGTAAGCTCTCGAGCAGGGTCCCCTCTCCTCTTAGATTGTAAGTTCTCGAGCAGGGTCCTCTCTCCTCTTAGATTGTAAGCTCTTGAGCACGGTCCCCTCTCATCTTAGATTGTAAGCTCTCGAGCAGGGTCCTCTCTCCTCTTAGATTGTAAGCTCTGGAGCAGGGTCCCCTCTCCTCTTAGATTGTAAGCTCTGGAGCAGGGTCCCCTCTCCTCTTAGATTGTAAGCTCTCGAGCAGGGTCCCCTCTCCTCTTAGATTGTAAGCTCTCGAGCAGGGTCCTCTCTCCTCTTAGATTGTAAGCTCTTGAGCACGGTCCCCTCTCATCTTAGATTGTAAGCTCTGGAGCAGGGTTCTCTCTCCTCTTAGATTGTAAGCTCTCGAGCAGGGTCCCCTCTCCTCTTAGATTGTAAGTTCTCGAGCAGGGTCCTCTCTCCTCTTAGATTGTAAGCTCTTGAGCACGGTCCCCTCTCATCTTAGATTGTAAGCTCTCGAGCAGGGTCCTCTCTCCTCTTAGATTGTAAGCTCTGGAGCAGGGTCCCCTCTCATCTTAGATTGTAAGCTCTCGAGCAGGGTCCTCTCTCCTCTTAGATTGTAAGCTCTGGAGCAGGGTCCTCTCTCCTCTTAGATTGTAAGCTCTGGAGCAGGGTCCCCTCTCCTCTTAGATTGTAAGCTCTCGAGCAGGGTCCCCTCTCCTCTTAGATTGTAAGCTCTCGAGCAGGGTCCTCTCTCCTACTGTTCTGTGTGTTTAACTTGTATATATATTTGTTATTCTGTCTCACCCATTGTACAGCGCTACGGAACTTGTTAGCACTTTGTAAATACTTGTAACTGTAACTAAAAAGTTCCTAACAGCTTTTTAGAAAAGTGTCACTTTTTACATACATGTATTTTTTTTTACTTTTTTAACTAATATAATTTAAAAAAATAAATAAATAATTCTGTAAATTTTAGCTTGGTGTTGTTTTAATTTACTTCTTTCATCGTTCTTTTTCCTCTTCCCCATCCTCGGTCACATTCAAGTTTTTGGCAAAATCCAGTAACTTTCAGACTTCACTGACTTCCAGTAGGGCATAACCATGTTAATTAGTTTTAATCGGGTTGTAAAAGTCAGAGTTCAGGTCTGCTGTGGGGACCCTCCCTCATCCAGAAAGCGATGAAGCTTACAAAAAACGACTCCTGCTCGCCCACCCCAGTGATTTGTAGGACAGGACGATGATATATAAGTGTAAATCTGCTGACGTTCTTACCCTCAGGCCAATTCTTTCAGGGTCTGTAAAGGACAGAGAATGGATCTTTATATCTACAAGCACCCAGTGTGTTAAAGAACAGAATAATGTGGAGACCACGGTAACCACAACCTACTTCTTGGATGGCCTAGGGGTACATTCACTAACTGATGAGTTTCTTGTTCAGCAACTTATTTATTTATAAAGTATTTTACCAGGATGGATACATTGAGATTTCTCTCATTTTCAAGTATGTCTTGGGAATAAACATGTTTCAGTTGTACATTTCACAGGGTTGGGGGTGGCGGGGCTCCGTTTTTGATTGTATCAAACTTTGGTTAGAAGAATAATAATTTATAAAAGATCATTCACCCTAAAAGTTATTTATTTATGAAGTATTTTAACATGAAGGATACATGGAGAGTTCTCTCGTTTTCAAGTATGTCCTGGGTTCAAGAACATTGCATTTTTACAGTTGTTACAGAAATATGAAGTAATACAATGCAAGATATTAAAAAAACACACAAATATACAGATTAACAGAAAATGAATACAGTTGTGTTCAAAATTATTCAACCCCCAATGCTGTAAAGGGTTTTAGGGAATTTAGTGTACATTTGTAATTGTATTCAGAATGAAATCCTACAAGGACTTTTTAAAGAACCATATGCAACTAAAATGACATCAATTGGTTTTGTAATACAGTAGTAAATGTTTCTTTTGTGAATTCTTCATTGACACAATTATTCAACCCCTTCAAGACTACCACTCTGAAGAACAGAGGTTCATTCAAGTGTTTTTTTCAATCAGGTATTGAAAACACCTGTGGATGTCACGGAGCAGCAATAAAGCATAATAAGCACCAATTAGGCAGCTTTAAAATGACTGTGATACTCAGCTCCTTCTAGACATTTACTGGTGTGGTTACAAACATGGTGAAGTCAAGCGAATGGTCCAGGAAGACAAGAGAAGAGGTGATTACTCTTCACAGGAAGGGCAATGGCTATAAGAAGATTGCAAAGATGTTAAACATACCAAGAGAGACCATAGGAAGCATCATTCGCAAATTCAAGGCAAAGGGCACTGTTGAAACGCTACGTGGTCGTGGCAGAAAGAAGATGCTGACTTCGATTGCTGTGCGCTACCTGAAGCGTAGAGTGGAGAAAAGTCCCCGTGTGACTGCTGAGGAACTGAGAAAAGATTTGTCAGATGTGGGTACTGAAGTTTCAGCTCAGACAATACGGCGCACACTGCGTAATGAAGGCCTCCATGCCAGAACTCCCAGGCGCACCCCCTTGCTGTCTCCAAAGAATAAGAAGAGTCGACTGCAGTATGCCAAAAGTCATGTGGACAAACCACAGAGGTTTTGGGATAGTGTTCTGTGGACTGATGAAACAAAATTAGAACTGTTTGGGCCCATGGATCAACGCTATGTTTGGAGGAGGAAGAACAAGGCCTATGAAGAAAAGAACACCTTGCCTACTGTGAAGCATGGCAGGGGGTCAATCATGCTTTGGGGCTGTTTTGCTTCTGCAGGTACAGGGAAACTTCAGCGTGTGCAAGGTACCATGAATTCTCTTCAGTACCAGGAGATATTGGATGACAATGTGATGCAGTCCGTCACAAACCTGAGGCTTGGGAGACGTTGGACCTTTCAACAGGACAATGATCCCAAGCATACCTCCAAGTCCACTAGAGCATGGTTGCAGATTAAAGGCTGGAACATTTTGGAGTGGCCATCGCAGTCACCTGACTTAAATCCGATTGAGAACCTCTGGTGGGACTTAAAGAAAGCAGTTGCAGTGCGCAAGCCTAAGAATGTGACTGAACTGGATACTTTTGCCCATGACGAATGGGCGAAGATACCCGTAGATCGCTGCAAGACACTTGTGTCAAGCTATGCTTCACGTTTAAAAGCTGTTATAACTGTAAAAGGATGTTGTACTAAGTACTAAGATTGAATGTCACTTGGGGGTTGAATAAAACTGATAATGATGTGAGCACAGAAAAGACATTTGTGGTTATTTCATTATAAATGTTATGTTATATTTGTCTGACCTACACGTGCCTCTTTGATTTAATTGTAAGCAAGATGACTGAATGATCAAAATCAATGTCAAACTGGCCAAAACACTCAATTTCAGTGGGGGTTGAATAATTTTGAACAAAACTGTATGTATAGAATATATTCACTGTTACATGTTTACAGGTGCATTCCGTATTGAGGTATGTTAATAGGGATCTCTTAACCCCTTAACGCCGCAGGACGTACATTTACGTCCTGCATTAGGCGGGCTTTGCCGCCGCAGGACGTAAATGTACGTCCTCGGCGTTTAGAGCCCCCCCGGGAGATACTCACCTTCTCCGGTCGCTCCCACGCTGTTCTGACTCCCCCGGAGTCAGATCAGTGTGATCCCTCCTCCGGCGTTGTGACGTCATCGCGCCGGTGGCGCGATGACGTCAGTTTCAGGCGTCCCCCCCCGCCGGAGCAGGGGAAGCGCCTGGAGGGGAGGGGAGGGATCCTTCGGATCCCTTTATCTCCCGATCGCCTGGTCCCCGGCGGCTGTGGCCAGCATCGCTGGAAGGGTCACAGCCTGACCTTTCCAGCGATGTATGGGGGGTTAACCCCTTAGTTGCCAGGTCGCGACCGGGCACTAATTTGTGCCCGATCGCGGCCTATTTCCAGTGGGGGCCGCCATCTTGGATGACAGCCCCCACCTCTGGGTCACCCCCCGGTCAACTGACTCATCGCGCCATGCGCGATGATGTCAGTTAACCGGGAACCCCCTAGCTGCAAAGGGATTTCCCATGGAAATCCCTTGCAGGAGATAGGGGGGTTCTTTGAACCCCTTTATCTCCTGATCGGTGGCAGCTAGGGGGTCATGGCTGATATTGCTGGAAAGGCCAGAGCATGGCCTTTCCAATGATATCAAACATGACCATGGTAAAAGTGAAATAAAAGTGTAAAAAAAGTAAAAATAAAAATAATAAAAAAATAATAAATTAAATAATAAAAAAATAATAAATATAATAATAAAAATTTTTTTTGTTTTTTTTAATGCAGCACTATTGTTCACATTTCAATTATAATGTGAACAATGATGCTTCACTAATGATTTTTTTTTTGGGGGGGTTTAGCTAAAATCACGCAATTTCTCCCCAAAAAAAAAAATGGGTTCACCGTTCTAATTTTTTTAACAAATCTACCCAATAGAATATGACCGCAGAGCCTCGGATAATAAAATTAAAAAAAAAAAACACTTTACACACTGTGGAAGATTGAAATTTTATTGAAAATTCTAATTTTTTTACATTTTTTGTTATAGCATTTTGGCAGGGCATGACATATACATATAATAATGATATATTATTAATCTGCCGAGTCTGACGGAAAGAACGATATATAATTTGTCTGGGTGGTATAAGAATACGTGACTTAAAAATGGTCAAAATGAGCTCAGCAAACTTCTACTTCCGAAACAGCGCCGAAGTTGTAAAATTACTCCCGTCCTTAAGGGGTTAATTAAGTGACTTTAGACTGGGGGAAGATTTGATGGTTTCTGGAAGGTTATTCCATATTTGTGGTGCTCTGTAGGAAAATGAGGATCAAGCCACTGTCTTTTTGTATTGTGGTATTGCAAGTAAGGTGCAGGTCCTGGATCGGAGGTTATAGGATGAGGGAACTGCTGGGGGAAGCAGCCTATTCAGGTAGGGTGGTAGCTTCCCAGAAAAGCTCTTAAACACCAGGTTGGAAAGGTGAAGGGTGCGTCTAGATTCCAGCGACGGCCAGTTTAGCTCTTTTAGCATGTCACAATGGTGGGTCATGTAGTTACATTGTAGCACAAAGTGGCAGAATGAGTTCTACAATGTAGTAAGTTTCTGAAGGTGCGTTTGCGGGGCGGCTGCATACACTACATCTTCGTATTCAATGGCTGGCATAAGCATTTGTTGTACAATCTGCTTTCTTACTGTGGGACTCAGGCAGGATTTGTTTCTGTACAGGGCACCTAGTTTGGGGTAAAGTTTAGATGAGAGTTTTTCGATGTGGGGGCCAAAGGATAGATTTGGGTCTAACCACATACCTAGATATTTGAGAGAAGTGACTGTGGTCAATCAACGTGCCATTTGATCTTGTCCTGACACATAGATGGGGTGTTTGCAATTTGTGTAGTTTAGGTGCTGGTCCAAAGAGCATTGTAACAGTTTTGTCAGTATTTAAAAAAGTTTGTTATCTTTCCACGTTTCTACCTCTGTGAATTGTACTTGCAGCACGGCTTCCAGCTGCAGGAGATTTGGTTTGCTGGTATAGATTACGGTGGCATCTGCGTACATGTGTATGTTTGCATAGCTCTAAATTCATTTTATTTTCACAGAACTGGTAAACAATTGTAACACGGGGCATTTCAGACTAGGGTCCATTCTGATTAGGCCGGTGTATGGTAAGGCCGGTGTCAGACGAGCGCTCTATACGTGCCTGTACTAAAGTGCCTCCCGTCGCAGCGTTGTGACGGGGCTGGACACACGGTGTAGCAGGCACATGAATTGAGAGAGTGGTGCTAGACCTTGGTTTGCTGGCTCCCCCTTCACTAAGGGGATTTTTCAGTGCAGACACTATAAACTTTATTCAAACATGACCCAGAGGACAAATATGCATTGTATCGGCCGGTGGGTGCCCTATTCATGCATGAAACGACACCCTCTGATTTTATTTTTGTACTTTTGGGGAGTGTGGCTTCCCCACAGTGGAGCACCCTGGGACATCTCGGACTGAGATTTGGGCTCTCTCCAATGGTAAGCCACACTTGGTTACAGCTTGGTTGAGAAGTTGGTTGAGAAGTTACAGCTTGGTTTGGAATAGTAGCTGGCCTGTGAACAGCCGTAAACGAGCCCGAATTTCCATGATCATGGGCCTTTCTTGCCTTCTCCTTGTTGGGAGAGGATCTGGTACGCATATAATCATGATCAACTTCAGTTATACCTGTAGAGGGAACCCCACAATCCTGCACCTATTCCCGTAGAGCCAGGGTCCTCTTGACGTTCAGGTTAACATCATGGAAGATGTATCTCCATAAGTATCTGATGGGCCAAAACATTGCTTACCCATGTCTCACAGGAAACAAAAATGTTGAGTGTGCGAAACCTTGACTCTACAGATGTTTTAGAACTCCTCTCCTTGAGGCTCAGCCACTCGTTAGGTCAACAGAACTTTGTGGGAACTGTAGTTCCAGAACATCTGGGGACCCATGGTTGAGCAGCCCTGCTGTAGAACAACCAAGCCTCCTGCAGCTTTATCTGTGAGGGGGTTCCTTCTATAGATCTTGTCATTAGAAGTAAAGACGTAACGTGATTATACTAAACGTAAGTGACACACTCGAGCGCTCGTTAGTGTGTCACTTACGTTTAGTATCTATTTTCCCGACAGAGTTTTTTTGGGGATTAACTCTGTCACCACACTTATTTGTATCAGTAATTATAGTACTTCCCACTTTGATATAACGCTCTGCGATATAGGGTTTTGCCATTTGTTCTTCTCCAGGTAACCTGATTATACACCGGGCCTCAACCAGCGTGTGTCAAACGTATCGGCCAACTACAGATTAACAGGATCATGAAATAATTAAAGGGACACTACCACTTCTATAAATTGTCACTAGATTACTTGTGTATTACAAATAAAACACTTTATAAAACACATGCTGCAGTTTTTTTCTTTGTTTGAAATGATTGCATTTAAAAAGGAAAAATTTTTATTCTTTTATCTCCGGTTTCCAATTTTTGTGGGTTTTTTTTCCCTCATGATGCAACATTCACCTAACTCCACGCAAAGGTTTTACTTTACTGCTGTTGTTTATCTTCTATGGTATTTAACAGTCAATGGAGTAGAGGAGGGAATGTTTAGATAAGGCTATAAGGGGCTATTCTGATGTCCAGGCTACCTGCAATAAGAGATGGCAGCTGAATGAGTTAAGACAGGGAGCTTAAATACTTCTACCCCCAGTGATGTCCTTTGAATACATCCCACACAATACAATGATGTGAGTCCACGATTGACCTAAAGACTCCATCCTATGACCAAAGCCACACATTGAGGAGCAAGTGATGGATACTGTGGGGGGGGGGGGCAGTTTACAACACAAATATCACACAATGAATGCACCCAGTGACACATATAGAGTAAAATATTTTCTTAATTAAACATACAAGAGAAAAACAAAGCGCATATGAGATATCAGCAACATAACATAAACACTATAAGGACGTTACATTTTTTTTGGTGGTGGCGGCCCTTTAAGAAAATGTTTTGAGCCATTGATTATCTGAACCCTGGAATACATTGTAGCATCTGCTTGTCAGGCAGGGGGACCTTGTATGTTGTGGAAGTGAATTATTTTCTTTTCCTTTCCCAGTTTTGTCTTTGTTTTCGTTTGTTCATAGCACATTGTTTCTTTTGAGTGGAATACATGACAATGGTGGAAGTAAGATAATTCTGGTGATTTTGTGATTGGCAAAGATCATATGGTATAGTGTGTGTAAAATAAAAAATACACAACACTGCTTGGCCAAAAAAAGCCCCCACCTGGATTTAACCTTCCATTGGATAATTACTGCAGTGATTAATATGTTTCAGCATAAAATGAGATCATGTGACTCCGTGAATATACTGAATGAGCAGGTTTTCTCTCCTCTTAGATTGTAAGCTCTCGAGCTGGGTCCTCTCTCCTACTGTTCTGTGTATGTATATTTGTTATTCTTTCTCTCCCTTTTGTACAGCGCTACGGAACTTGGCGCTTTTTAAATGCTTGTAACTGTAACTAATCTTGTTCCAGGTTGCGGCACATCTAGGTCGACTTCTCTTGACTCTAACCTTTTTGTTTCCTCTGTTGTCTAACGCGTGGCATGTGATCTGCACACTATTGTATGGAAACTCGATACTAGTGTAGTCACAAGGCTTGGTAGTGATGGATCTCAGATCCTGTAGGACGTACACACACACACACACATCTGTGCGGAAAGGAAATGCCTGAAGGCCACTGATCTCCTGACCCAGAATGTGTTTATTTCGAGGTGGCACCCTGGTTGTCCTGTTTGTGATCAAATGATCATTCGGGTAATGAGCGACGCCTGATTGACATCGTCTGGTAAAATATCATCATGAACAAAGTCACTTTTATTTCATTTATTTATTTTTCTTCTTCTGAAACCTTCACTTTTCGTCTGTGCTGACATGTAAGCTCCTGCGAGCAGGCCCTCTACACCTCTTCTTTCCATCCTACGTCCGTTTATCTGTTTCTCGTTCCTTACGGTTATTGTAAAGCGCTATGGAAACTGTTGGCGCTATATAAATGATGATAATAATGGGTGTTTTAATTTTTGGGGTTTCAGTACATTAAATCCAGGCTTGAGAAAGTTGTAGAATACATAGTAGCCAATCCCAACTCCCTCTTCCCTCTCCACATACAGATTTGTGTAAACCATTACACAAGAGTCGTTCTAGTGCTTTTTAACGACAGCTTTAACTCCAGTGTGGTAAAAGAAGCACTTTAGCAATTGAAACGACTTTGTTTATACAGTTTTTGGACATTCTTTTTCGGAATCCTGAAACCCGGAAGACTCAAATCCAGAATTTTCCGAGCATTCCAAATGTCAGTTTTGTTTATCTCCCTGATGCTTCGAACGTTTCCTGCTGACGCTCCGCAGGTGGCCGCAGCACTCCGAGGTACACACTAAGGCTAGGGTCAGACTAGCGCAGTTTTAACGTGCGTTTAGCCGCACAAAATCACGGCCGTACTAGCAGCAAATGACGTCCAATGCCGGGGAACATACGACGAACGGCCGCACGAAAGTTCGTCCGCGCAACGCAAGTGGCCAACGAACGCATTTTTTCGAGAACGTCAAACCGCTACTACTGACGTACAGAGTGCGCTGCGTCCGCATAGCGGCGTGTGTGTGTGATTAGGAGACGTCAGACGCTGCTAATGTCCAGCCAACATAACGTCCAGACGCAAAAAGTGTTTTATTGACGATCCGTACAAAATCACGGACGAAAAGGCGCATCGTATGACCGCTATCGCGTATTCCGGGAAAAAATACGTACGTTTGTTCGACCGCACTTTTTCACGGACAACGTGAAAAATGCGTTCGTCTGACCCTAGCCTAAGAGACTATGCAGCATGTCACACGCTGGAGCTGCACAGAGATGTGCTGGCTCTGCACAGCATGTCCCTCAAAGGGCGGCTCCGCATGTATACATGCTGGTGCTGCAGCGGAAAGTGTATCATTGTTCCCCTGTCACATCCCAACTACTTCAGATTCTCCAAAAATTCTGAAATCCCAGAATTCTCGGCGCCAAAGAACTTCGAATAATGTGTGCTCAACCTGTAATTCTACCTACAAGGAGTTAATCCTATTTTACTCAACAGCTTTCAGGGTATTGCAGACTCGGCTTCCTGCTCCTCATCTCCTCCTTGTTCACCATAGGGGTTGTGAGTTTCTGCTGCTCTGCACAGGGCAGAGTATTGATATCTGGTTACAGAGTGAAGGGACAAGGAGACGTCTCATCTGTAAAATGCAAGAACATTTCAGCCGCTTGCTACTTTTTCAGCAAAATAGTTAATATTTGATATGAGAAAAAAGAGGTTTGTGAGGATCCTGAGAACGAGCAACAGCACTAGTGTCCTGCTCTACGCTGGGGCCCGCTCAGATCTCGCAAGGCTTTAGCTCGATTACAGGGACAACTGCTCCATATGCAGATCAGACGCTACACCCAGAAAGGGCAGCCGGTACTGAAATGCCAAGGACGTCATCCCTGCACGAGAGGTGCACAAACTCCCTTTTTTGCCCAAATATTTGATATGGCAAGATTTTTCTCAATGAGTTAAAGGGTTATTCACTATCCTCCAAATTGCGCCGAACGGTGACTTTAACCATTTGGGCCAATTCGGCAATTCACTAAGCTGTCGATTCGCCAAATTCAGGCGAATTGACAGTGAAATACGGTGCAATTCGGAGGCAGTAGACAATCGTGTCTTCTGTTCACAGAACTCTGAATTGCACTGAAATTCCGGCGACATGCCCCGATATTTTTTTTTGGGTGTGTCAATCCGACCATTTTAAACAGTCGCATCCCATAGGTTTCAGTGTAAAAATTTAATCTCTTTATCATTTTTTTCTTTAAAGACTGTTTATTCTTTTCTTGTGCATAAACCCCCCTTTTTTTTAAGACCTTATATTTTTTAGATGACATTTTTGTAAACGTCCCTTTCTTATTTTTTTTTTAAAAGACCTTTTTTATTAGACACGTCGTCTTTATTGATTGAAGCTCCTAGCAGGAGAATAGGAGACTTTTTTTTTCTTCAGTCCGTTGGAATTCACCATTTTTCTGTTATTGGGGCAATTTGGCAGTTTTTGCCCACGTCCAATAACTGCTTCGGCGACTCCAGTTTCGGCAAAATACGGTGACCATTCCACCTTATGTTCTGCAACTAGAATTGCCAAAGTGATCTGGAAAGGACCAAAATGCAAAGCACCGAAACTTTGTGAATAGACTCTTTTAAAGCGGGGAGCTCAAAATCGGGGCCCCCACAGATCTTTCTGAACTACACCTCCCATGACTGCCCTCTCTCTTTTTTTTTTGCATTCAAAGAATTCTGGGAACTGTAGGCATTAAACATCTGAGGTGCCGGAGTTCTAGATCTCTGATTTAGGCTAATGTCAGACAAACGCAGTCTGAGCGCACTGCTTGCGTGCATGACGGACGGACGTACTGACGGAAGATACTGTAGACCCCACACGGTCCTTTTTTTTTTTGACGGATGTAGAAAAAAAAGGGAAATATGGGAATCAAAATGAATTAAATGACAGGTACAGTCAGCCAGACCAAAAAAAACATCTGAGCGTCAACGTGATGGAAGTCGCAAATACTCTGCGTCTGACGTCGCGTCATCACGTACACAGGCCGCTTTCGGACGTGGCGCACTCTGGGTGTCCGTCGTAGCGCTTTTACGTCGAGACCTAAATGGCATCCGTTGCCACCTTCATGGTGTGTGTGCACTTCGTTGCGCACGTACTTCGTGTGTTGGTCTCTATTGATCACAAATCAATGCTACGACGGACGTTAAACTGTGCGGCAACACGGACGCGATGACTGCGTTTGTCTGACGCTGACCTTAATGGGAATTGTGATGCAGCAGGTAGTCAAAAAAATTGGGTTAGGGCTAGGGTACAATTTGATATGACCAGAGTATATATATATATATATATATTTTCCCTGTGACCATTCTGAATGGAGACCCCATACTGCAGACATCCTGCCGCCTCGCCGGGATCTCTGTCTATGAGCCCAGCATGGGAGCAGTGAGTGAGTGAATCTGTTAAGGAATCTGGCCACATCGTATCACGCGCACACGGTACTGTTTGTCTCGTTCGACTGGCGTAATCTGAATAGATCCCGGGGAGAAACTGTTCCGAAAGGAGCTGGGACCATCGAGTGGTGGATCTTGGACGATTCCGGACGTTGATTACGGGAGGTCTGAGCCATTGTGGCATACGTTTATATGTGCATTTTGTTTGTGCCTTGGAAAGTGTGAGCTCGTTTTTTGTAAAAGCTTTTAAAAGGATTTTTTATTAAAATACTACACAATGTATTCTTTCTACGTTTTTTTTCCCCCAGATCAAAGTAAAGACGGATGCAGATTTGGTGACCCAACTGTATCTGGGGATCCAATTTAGGCTAGGGTCAGACGAGCGTGATTTCTACGGACTGTACGTCCGTGCACACAGACGTACGGAAGACGCAGTAGTGGCCACACAGTCCGTTTATTTACTGATGTATATTTTGACGGATGTAGGAGAGAAAATAAAATAAAAAGCAAAACCATTTTGTCCGTGAAAAATGCTGGACGTATAAATGCAGTCTGTCTGACCACGTTCCATCACTCACACACAAAGCTATGCGGACGTTGCGGACGCAGCGCACTTTGTGCGGCCGTTCTAGGGGCTGTACGTTCTTGCCTGCCTTGCGTCCGTGGGCCGCGGCCATTGTGCGTCTGCAGTTCAGTGCGGACGTACTTTGTGTAACAGGCTCCGATGGGCTTCCTGTCATGCTATCACGGACGTACTTTTAGGCGTAATCACGGACGTGAACACTACGCTCGTCTGACCCCAGCCTAATTGGTATCAAAATTAAATTGCACGCACGTTTTTGCGCCATTGTTTTTTTGTTGTGGATAATCGGAATATTCCACAAACCTCTCTTCATTTGACGGCTAAGTCAATGGACGTGGCAGCCGGCTGCTATGTAGGGTTTGTTTCTAGTTACTGCGCTCCCTCCCCTTCGCTCTGGAGATGGGCCCAATGGGACATATGATAGTGTTTTGTGCAGTGTCATGGCGCACTCATGCCTTTCCCCACCACCACCTTTCTTTTTTGGCCTGGCGGAGCCCAATGAACACTATCATACTTGCTGATTTAAACTTGAGGAACGAGGCTCGGTGATTCAAGCATTACCACTCTGCAAAACAGCAGGAAACGGCTCTTAAAATAACTGGTCGCGTTCCCACCGGCCGTAAAGGAACGCAAGAGAACTCACCAGCTCCCCCATCTGTTTTCTATTTGGTGAGTGTACTCTGTCCATACAGCGCTTATTAGGGTGTCCTCAGGAAACACTAATTACATCGCTTAGCAAAAAGAATACACACTGGTAAACATCTCGTATCTCCCCGGCCAGCCGCACGGACTTGCTGGCCACCGCGTGAGCGCCATGACTGCTCCTCAAAGGCTTTCTTGTAACTTCCCTCTAAAATAGACCGATTTAACCAGTTTAGCCTTAAAAATAAAGTTTTGAACGTCCAATTTACCAGGATTTATAATCCTTTCTTCCTCCTTTTTTAAGGATTTACTGCTGCGGCTGCAAACATTGTAACGGAGTGGCACGCTTGCAGTTTGCATGTTGCGGCTCCTATGCTATACTTTGCACGTGGGCCATTAATCTGCGGCTAACTGAAGAACAAGCTATTCTGACATTCTTCTCGGCTCCAGACTGTGTTCTGCAATGAATGCCGTCTCTCAAACTGATGTTGCAAAATCACCTGACACTTTCAGCTATTTTTAAGTCTAAAACTCACGTCTGGTTCCACCATGCGGTGGATCCCGACACCCGCCGCCTCTGTTCCTATGCAGCAGAACACTGGGAACAAACGGTTCCGATCGCTTGTCGTTCTGGTGCGTCCACCAGCATTTGCAAGCTTGCTTCTTTTCGTGAAGTCTTGTGGACTCCAGACGCCAATCCTGCTGCCTGGATCTGCCGGTAGATACAAACGATCACGACTCACAGCTAATACTGGCTCGATCGGAATGGCGCAGTTACTAGCGAGCCGCTAATGGAGAACTATTCATGTGCAGTGTATCCATTCGTGAGATGCTATAAACAGCTCTGTCCATATACGGCCTTATTGTCGGGCGTTTTCGTTAATAGTTTTTGTTGTGGATGATACATGTGTCAGTTTAAAGGGACACTAACCACTTAAGCTGTAACTAGATTACTTGTGCATTACAAATAAAAACACATTGTAAAACACCATGTTGCTGTTTTTGTTTTTTTCTTCTTTGTTTGAAGTAATTGCATGTAAATAAAATTTTGCTTTTTATCTCTTGTTTCCCCCCATATATGTCCCACTACCCCCCCTCCACCCCATATAACCTCCCCATATGCTTTGGCAATGCTAAAATGTATTTGGTCCTGCCAATAAAGCTTGATTTGATTTGATTTGATGAGGTGGACGAGGGAATATTTAGATAAGGCTGCAGGGGGTCTTTTGTTCTCTAGGCTACCTGAGATAAGAGCTGGCATCTGAATGAGATAAAATGGGTATTTTAAGATTTCTAATCTACCCCCTGGTGATGTTCTTTGAATACATCCCACACAATACAATGGCGAGAGTCAGTGATTGACCCATTCACTCCATTCTATAGCCAAAGCCACACAGTGAGGAGCAAGTGATGGAAAGATACTGTGGAGGGGGGGGGGAGAGAAACAGTTTATAACACAAAATATCACACAATGGATGCACCCAGTGACACAGTAAAATATTTTCTTAACTAAACATACAAGAGAAACACAAAGCACATGTAAGATATCAGCAACATAAAATAAACACAATAAGGACATTTCATTTTTTGGTGGTAGCGTAGAGTTGCCAACCGTCTGGGTTTCACCTGAACAGTCCGGATTTCGAGTCATGTGTCTGATTTTGAGACCCCCTGCCACATGACTCGTTGGAGCCGGCTCGAAATCCCCACTTCATACCTACACAATACGCATGCACCCGCCGCCAGGGTGCCATAATACCAGTGTGCCATAATACCAGGGCGCTATGCATACCAGTGTGCCATAATACCAGGGCGCTATGCATACCAGTCTGACAAACATACCAGTGTGCCATAATACCAGTGTGTCATCATAGCTATGTATACCACGTGCCGTAATGTATACGCGTAATGTATACGCTGCAAAAAAAAGTTGTTGCCCAAGCCCAGCACTACAGTGTTCGGGTTTGGCTTTAAGTAAAGGTGGCAACCCTAAGCGGCCCTTTTAATTTTGTATAAATTAAGAGTACATTGAAGGAATAACCTGTATAAAAGGATTTTTAAATAACTTAAAGTTTAGAATAAGAGCCTCATATACTGCCTCCCCCAGATGTTTCTGAACTACAACTCCCATGACTCTGTAGCTGTCAACCTTTTAGGCTAGGGTCAGACTAACGCATTTTTCGTGTTGTCCGTGAAAAAGTGCGTTCGAACGAATGGACGTATTTTTTCACGGAATACGCGATAGCGGTCATACGATGCGCATTTTCGTCCGTGATTTTGTATGGATTATCAATAAAACCCTTTTTGTGTCTGGACGTGATGTTGGCCGGACATTAGCAGCGTCTGACGTCTCCTAATCACGCACACACGCCGCTAGCGGACGCAGCGCACTCTGTACGTCAGTACTAGCGGTTTGACGTTCTCGAAAAAATGTGTTCGTTTGCCACTTGCGTTGCGCAGCCGCACTTTTGTGCGGCCGTTCTTCGTATGCTGCCGGCATTGGACGTAATTTGCTGCTAGCGCGGCCGTGATTTAGTGCTGCTAAACGCATGTTAATACTGCTTTAGTCTGACCCTAGCCTCTAAGAAATCTGGGAACTGTAGGCCATCGACATCTGGGGCTGGACTTTGAGATCTCTGGTTTAGAACCTACACCGGGGTCACCAGCCTTGACTCTCCTGGTGTTTCGGAACTACAATTCCCATGAAGCTCAACCATACAAATGAGTGTCAGAGAATCACGAGAGATGTAGTTCCAAAACATCTGTGGGGGCTCATGGCTTACAGCGAGGTCAGAATGGCGTTTTGAGCTGTTAATGGCAGGGTTGGAATAGGGCCCGGAGTTTGTGTGGTCATTGCATGTGGTTAAGCTGTTGTTGCACCTGTTTCCGCGTCCCAATGCTGCAGTGACCAGGGCGAAAAAATCCCGCAAACTGACTTGATTTCATACAGAAGGAAGATGCTGCCCTGAAACCTGTATAATTCATATGCTTCAGAAAGGAGATTTGTTTCATGGCTAAGGCTGGGGTCAGACGAGCCTTTTGAAGAACCAAAGGAACGTCCGTGTGAGTGGGCATTCCTTCCACTCGACGCCCATCTGGCCGCCTCGCTGAGCGCAGTTAGTGCGCTCAGCGCTGCAAGGCTCGATCCTCCTGTTGAGGATTGCGCTTTGCAGCTCTGTCAACTCGCGTCCTAGCGCTTTGACGGAGAGGCCTGCAGCATGGCTGCTGTTGCGCACGCAACAGAGTCTGACCGGCCCCGTCACAACGCCGGAAGCCACGTCAGTACGGGCGCACCTAGTGCGCTCGTCTGACACTGGCCTAAGAAGTCAATCAGGATTTCCAGCGGCATATGGTGAATCCTACATACTGCAGGGCTGCTTTTTTCATGCACTGGGTAACGCGCCCATTCAGGAATCCATGGAGGGTCTGGCAGCCCCATGACCTCATGTGACCCGTACATCACCCTTGTTTCCCAGTGACCGGCCTGGTTTTGAGAAATTGTGACGTCATTCCAATGTGACCATCCTTCTGCCGTCAATTTTTTGTCTAGGCCATCAAGCCCAGCGAAACCTAACTCCGGCGTGATTAGATTGAAACTGCGACCATCCGGTGGGAATTCTCCGTGTTACACTGATACGCAGAATGAACGATTTTAGCAAATGCGCCGCAGAGCCCGTCCCCGGCAGCTGCACGGTCTGACACGCCAGCCACAGATGCACAGACGCACACTGAGCATTTAAATGACTCATCAATCTCTGCCTTGTGTGTGTGTGTGTGTGTGTGTGTGTGTTGTTCCTTTTTTTTCGATTTTCCTCTCTTGAACCTCTTAAACTTTTGCAGCTGTTCAGGGTGTAACGTTCTGTTTTCATCACTTTACGTGTGCGTATAATGGGGACTTGCCCCCACCCCTCATTAAGCACTTTTAGGCAGAGCCGCGTTCAATACCTCAGCCGCTGCAAGTGCTAACTTAGCAACTTGCCATTGAACGCCGTTCAACCGCTCAGCGCTCAGCAGTGCTAACCTAGCACTTGCAGCGACCCGAGGAGATGCTGCGAGTAGCTGTGGTGACGTATTAAAGATGGCCGCCGCCAGGAAGCAAGTAACAATTCCGTACAGCAATGTTAATTTTGAGGTTTTTGTTCACCAAAGCATAAAATATTTATTTATTATTTCCCCCTGCACATAGACATATATTACAGTTCAATTTATATATTGTTTCAGAAGTAAACATAACGTTTATTCATTAAAAACTATCATTTGTGGTGTGTGCATACAAAACTGAATTGTGCTGACTGCTTCTCTTTATTATATTTTGTCCGAGTGATCCGAAAAACAATCTGAATTTTTCATTAAGAAATCGTAGGCCATTTTGGATTCAAAATTCGCATCCAAAGCGTTCAATGACACTGCTGCAGCAAACTGAATTGCTGCGCTGCAGCAATTCAGCAGCGGCTGAGGTATTGAACGGGCCTCTGGGTTCACACCTAAGCGTATCTCATATGCACGTGTTTATTGTCGGGCGTTTTATGAGCATTTTTGACAATTAGGAACGCTCGTCGTACGCGTGTTTTTTGAAGTCTATGGCTGCAAACGTGCTGTAATACGCCCCAAAGAAGCTCCTGTACTTCTTTTGGGCATAGGGCGTTTTACAGCGGGTTCCGATGCGCTGTAAAACGCCCAGGTGTGAGCCAGGCCCATAGGAAATAATGGGATTTCAGTGTTTGAGCGTCTTACAGCGCGTAGGAATGCGTTGTAAAACGCCCAGGTGTGAACCAGGCCTAAATAAGTCTGTAATTGGGTGCGATCGAACGTTGGATCAGGTGTGATCAAGTGGTTTTAACAGCAGTTTAAAAACTGCTAAGTGTTTGGTCAATTTATTTGTTGTTGATGGGGGGGCTGATGACTGGTTAGCCCCCCCCCCCATAAAATAGATCACACATAGAAGAAATATTAACTAACGTAACTGCATGAGTGTTGCTCAAAATTTTTTGTTATGGGGGGGGGGGTCTAACCTGGCTAAGGAAACAAAATGCACCCGGTGACACATGGGGTAAAATATTCTTTTCTCTTCCACGTACTTTGTTTTTCCCATGTTTAGATATCAGAAACCTAAATAAACACAATAAGAACCACAAGTGAAGGAAAGATGCTGTGGTGGGGGGGGGGCAGTTTACAACACAGAATATCACACAATGGATGCACCCAGTGACACATATAGAGTAATATATTTTCTTAACTTAACATACAAGAGAAAAAAAAGCACATGTAAGATATTTAGGGGCATAAAAATAAACACTATGAGGACGATTCAGTTTTTGGTGGTAGCGTAGGGTTGCCACCCATCCAGGTTTCACCCGGACAGTCCAGTTTTCGAGTCATGTGTCTGATTTTGAGACCCCCTGCCACCCAGACACATGACTCTGAGGAGCCGGGCTTGAAGGGCCTCATACTTACGAATACGCATGCCACTGCCGCCGGGGTCCTCCTCCAGATGACCAGCAACTTCCATCATTATTTATTTTATTTTTATTTATTTATAAAGGATTTTACCAGGAAGGATACATTGAGATTTCTCTCGTTTTCAAGTATGTCCTGGGTTCAAGAACATTGAGTGGTTACAGAAATACAAAATAGTAAAATGCAAGATATTAACACAAATACAAATATACAGATTAACAGAAAAATAAATATGTAGGAAATAAAGTCATTATGTTACATGTTTACAGGCGCATTCTGTATATAGTCACTATGTTACATGTTTACAGGCGCATTCTGTATTGCGGTATGTTACATGTTTACAGGTGCATTCTGTATATATGTTTACAGGTGCATTCTGTATATAGTCACTATGTTACATGTTTACAGGCGCATTCTGTATTGCGGTATGTTACATGTTTACAGGTGCATTCTGTATATATGTTTACAGGTGCATTCTGTATATAGTCACTATGTTACATGTTTACAGGTGCATTCTGTATATAGTCACTATGTTACATGTTTACAGGTGCATTCTGTATATAGTCACTATGTTACATGTTTACAGGTGCATTCTGTATATAGTCACTATGTTACATGTTTACAGGTGCATTCTGTATATATGTTTACAGGTGCATTCTGTATATAGTCACTATGTTACATGTTTACAGGTGCATTCTGTATATAGTCACTATGTTACATGTTTACAGGTGCATTCTGTATATAGTCATTATGTTACATGTTTACAGGTGCATTCTGTATATAGTCACTATGTTACATGTTTACAGGTGCATTCCGTATATAGTCACCATGTTACATGTTTACAGGTGCATTCTGTATTGAGGTATGCTAATAGGGAACTCTTAAGTGAC
This sequence comes from Leptobrachium leishanense, assembly GCA_009667805.1. NCBI lineage: Eukaryota > Metazoa > Chordata > Amphibia > Anura > Megophryidae > Leptobrachium > Leptobrachium leishanense. Next base: position 307,974,648 of record CM019067.1, read on the forward strand.
TTAAGACTGGGGGAAGATTTGACGGTGTCTGGGAGGTTATTCCATAATTGGGGTGCTCTGTAGGAAAATGAGGATCGAGACACTTTCTTTTTGTATTGTGGTATTGCAAGTAAGGTGCTGGTCCAGAGAGACGCCCCGTAGTGGCCCTTTAAGTGTGTGTTTGTATATAATTTCAGCAAAAAGTGCGCAATACTCAGATTCCAGCTTTCTAAGTTGCATAAATTGCTTCTTTTTATTGAAGCTGCCACATATAATAATTTTTATTCTGCAACTTAAATAAAAGTACTTTATTATATGCTTCTTTAGTGATGGGAGTCTCTCGAGTACTTACTTTTTGGAGATTGCGTACGTGATGTGTGAGAGGCACCTGAGCGAGTAAGGCTAGGGTCAGACGAAAGCATTTTTCCCCGCGAATGTGAAAAAGTGCGTCCGAACGCATTGACGTATTTTTTCACGGAATGTGCAAAAACGGGCAGACGACGCGCATTTTCGGGTGTGATTTTGTACGGATCGTCAATAAAACTCTTTTTGCGTCTGGACGTTATGTAGGCTGGACATTAGCAGTGTCTGACATCTCCTAATCACGCAAACATGCCGCTATGCCGCAGCTGCGCACTCAGTACGTCAGTACTAGCGGCTCTGCGTTCTCAGAAAAATGCGTTCAAATTCCACTTGCGTTGCACGGTCGGACTTTTGTGCGGCCGTACATCGTATATTGGCCGTCATTGCCCGTCATCTGCTGCTAGTGCGGCCGTAATTATGTGCGCCAGAACGCACGTTAAAAGTGCGCTGGTCTGACCCCAGCCTAAGTGTGGGAGCGGTCTAACAGAAGACGCTTGAAAATAAACATATTATTTATTACAAATGGTCCTCCAGATGATGGATGTTGTTGTTGAGCTGAAAAGTTTAAAATTATTCTGTGCAGATCATAAAATGATTTAGTCCCAAGAGAGACAGTTTTGGTCTCATCTATACGCGCTTGGATTTCCGCACAGTGACGTGTACCATAAGGTTCATGCTAAAAATATGTGTTTACACATGTATACATTTTATTTTAGATTTATTTTGCGCGCGCATGTGTGTGTTTGTGTGTGTGTGTGTTAAAAAAAATTGATTTTTTTTTATATAAAATATATATATTATATTCGTAGTGAAATTTATGACGCATCACTGACTGCAGAGTAAGGTTTGCCTGATGGACCAGACAGTGGATACAGGCACTTACCTAATTAACTGGGATGATGTCATCTTTGGGGAATTATGACATGTGACCTCACTGAGCAGGTGTTTGAAAAGAACCCTTTCTCATGGTTTTTACAGCTTAATTATAGAAATTCCATGTCTGAGTCTACTGAGCAAATTAAACTCCTGGTGTGTGTGTTTTTTTTTCCTTTATGAAAGAATACATGTGAGTCAATAGATTCCCCCCCCCCCTTCGCTCGCTCGACCACTTTACATTTTTTAAAGCTGTCAGGACCCTTCTTCCTGTCCCGACCTGTCATATTTCTGGGTGAAGTGGAGGAGTTTCCTCCATCCCACCCAGCATCTCCAGCAAACGGGGATTTTTGAATGTTCCACCTGTAGGTCACTAGTGATGTCAGCATGCATAGAGCATGCTGATGTCAACCTCCGAGACCACCCATGAAAGCGAGCAGTCATAGAGAGGCAGTCGATGGTTCAGATCTGTGCATGCGCTCAGCTCAGATACCTCGTTCTGCACAGGCACCACGGAACTTGCGTACGTAAAGTGCTCAAGTTCCGTAGCGCTGTGCAGTTTGCGGTTCCTATGCTACGCAAATTGTGTGGAAAATCTTCAGGGATTTCTGGTTTCAGGCATCCCTGAGCTGAAACGGAGGAGCAGCGTGTGGCAAAGGAGAAAAGGTAAGTAAAAATCCCAAAAAAGACAAAATGGCAGCCTCTGCCCAATTATTCAAGGGCAAAAAAAGGAACTGTTTATTTTTAATAGTGTTCCTTTAAAGCTCGTTATAAACCTATGAACTCCATAGACTTTGAATGTCTCTGGGACGTTTACACCAGGGTTGGATTCGGGCCTGTATCTTTTAATTCGGACTGTGGCAGAGATGGGTTAATATACCCTCTATCTACCTATTTAAAATGAATTTTCGGTGATTTTTGAACTAGTAATTTATTGGTTTACATAAATTGTTTGTTTTCCTTTTTTTAGGGTGTTCCCCCCCCTGTTTTTAAACAAAGTCTGCAGACTTCCCCCACCTGATCCAGATGCTTAACCTTTACTTAATAATAATAAAAAAAAATATGTTTTTTTATTATTATTAAACACCTTTACTTCCATTATTTAACATGCTGAATTAACGTTCAAAAAATGCCTAAACTGAAATTCTCGATGAGACTGATTTTTTGCAGACTTGACAGATTAAGGGGGGGGGGCTCCCATTTAGCAAAAAAATGGAAGATAGCAGTTTTTGATGGGGGGCCGTGGGTGTATGCTAGATTATACGGGCCAGGCCTGGGCCTAGGACAGCAGATGGGATGGGGGGTAGGGGTTTCCCTAATGGCCTTTCTCTTGGTCCAGTTTGTAGGTGTATATAAGAGCAATAAAAACTCCCAGCAAGGGTTCTTCAAACTATAATAAACTATGTTAGAAATCACTTTCCTAGATTTAAAGCATGCTGTAAATTTACCCAGATCATCCACTACAGGGTTATTCACTAACCTCCGAATTGGGCCCGAAATTGCACCAAACGATTAATTTTATCGTAGTTGCAATTTCGGGGCAATTCGTCTAGTTACATAGCTGTCAATTTGCCAAAAACAGGCAAATTGACAGCAGAATACGGTGCAGATCGGCGGCACCGAAATGTCTTCTATTCACAGAACTCCTAATTGCACCGAAATCATGTCGAAATGACCAGATTTCAGTTCTTTCAATTTCACCGGATTAATCAGGATTCAATGTAATATAGTAATTTTTATTTTTTTTACATAAAGCTTTATTTCTTTTGAACAGACCTTTTTTATAATTTTTAATGAACCATTCTTATAATTTAGATGCACTTTGAATACTTTATTGTTTTAAACTCCTGTTGGGAGCTTTTTTGCTTATTAATAGATCGGCGGTTTTCGCCGACGTACATTAACTGTGTCGGTGACTCCAGATACGGTAAACCGTTCCCTAAGACTAAGGTCGGACGAAAGCATTTTTAACGTGCGTTTAACCGCACGAAATCACGGCCGTGCTAGCAGCAAATGACGTCCAATGCCGGGCTGCATATGAAGAACGGCCGCACGAAAGTTCGTCCGCGCATCGCAAGTGGCCAACGAACGCATTTTTTCTAGAACGTCAAACCGCTACTACTGACGTACAGAGTGCGCTGCGGCCGCATAGCAGCGTGTTTGCGTGATTGGGAGACGTCAGACGCTGCACACGTCCGGCCAACATAACGTCCAGACACAAAAAGGGTTTTATTGATGATCCGTACAAAATCACGGACGAAAATGCGCATCGTATGACCGCTATCGCGTATTCCGTGAAAAAACACGTCCATTCGTTCGAACGCACTTTTTCACGGACAACGCGAAAAATGCGTTAGTCTGACCCTAGCCTAAATGATGAATTCATTGTATTTTTTGCAAAATGGAATCGCCGAGACGCGGGGAAAAAGCAAAGCACAGAAATTGCACACCATTTCTGTGCTTTGGGAGTAGACCCTTACAGCAGTCAGTGATGGCGAACCTTGGCACCCCAGATGTTCTGGAACTACATGTCCTATGATGCTTAGTCCTACATAAGGCTGGCTGAGCATCATGGGATATGTAGTTCAGAAACGTCTGGGGTTCCAAGGTTCACCTTGACGGGTCTGAGTTCTATATTTTTTAAATAAACAGCTCCAATAGGTCATTAATGTGTCTTTAATTCCATGTTCATGTTTATTTGCTCTTGCTGGTGCGAGTGGGCAGCAGAATTTTGAGGGGGCCTAGAGCAGCACCATGACTGAATTTGCCCCTGGTTGAGGCCTCCCGCGTTTTAGTGGGTGAAACGGTCAAAGTAGTGGAATGGCGCCCGTTTCTAATTAGCCTTTTTTATTATTTTTTTAGCCAATGTTTTGGGAGGGTTTTGTGTGTGTTGCTTTCAGGTTTTTGTTAAACCCGACACCTGCTTTTCTTTCGCATTCCTCCTGACTTGCATTGTGAGGCGGCACGTTTCTGCTCCTCAAATCACAAATGTCTGTCCTGTGTAACGGAGGAAGCGGGAAGATGGATATTCAGCCCCGCCGCTTTGTCCTACGCCGGGCTTTGTGATGGTGTCCCCTGCGTCCTCTGTCCATTCAGTGCCTGCTAGGAATTTGCATTGCTAATAGCGCGGGGGCCTCCATTAACGGCGAACGTTCCTCCTTTTGAGAGAGGGACTCCTACGGCTTTGAGGGAAGTAACGGAAAAAAACAAAGGATGGATTTTACAAAGAATATGTAATTATCCCAATAAAAATAATAGAAATAACGTAATATATATATATCGGACTTGCCTACATTGTAAATGTTTTCTTAGTGGGGACTAATTTGCATATTTAGCGTTGCCATCGGACGTGACGTTAGTGTAAGTTGTGCCACATAAAATACCACAACCTGCCATGGTACAATGCATAGATTTTTCTGTCACTTAAAATTAGGGAATGTATGCAGCTCATCAGCAAGAACAGTGTGTCTATGGGGTGTATTCACAAAGCACCGAAATTGACACAAGTTCGGCTCACTTTGGCAACTCCACTTCTTAGAAAATTTGATGAATTCGCTATTTATTCAATGGTCACCATATTTTGTCGCAATTGGAGACGCCAAAGTCGTTTTCAGACGCCGAAATTGCCTCAGGACATTCCACCGAAGTGGGGGTTCTCCTAATTGGGAGCTTAAGGCTAGGGTTGGACGAGCGCACTATGTGCGCCCGTACTGAAGTGCCTCCCAGCATTTGTAGCAGCGTTGTGACGCTTTGACGGGGCCTGCCACCCGCTGTAGCGTGCGCACTAATTGCACGTGCTACAGCGGGTGTGCTGCGGACGTTCTGAAAGCCTCCATTTTGAAGCACTATGACGCACGTTCGACAGGGCTGCAAAGCGCGATCCTCCATTGGAGGATCGAGCCTTGCAGTGCTGAGCGCACTAACTGTGCTGAGCGAGGTGGACAGACGGGCGTCACTCTCACGGACGTTCCTTCCGCTCTGCAAAACGCTTGTCTGACCCCGTCCTAAGGCTGCGGTCACCCAAGCGCACTGATTGCGCACAGTGCGTCTGTTGAAATGGATGCACTTTAAACGATGTGATTGTGGTTAACATGCCATCAGTTATGATGGACATTGAAAAGAAAAAGCTGTATGCGGGGGTGTCTCTACGTCGATCATAGCTTTTTCACGTCGATGCCACGTTGCAAAATGCGTTACCCGTGCTTGAACAAGTGCGCACGTGCTTCGTGTGGTGTTCTTCATTGACTCCTTTGAAAAGCTACGACGGACAGCAAACAGTGCGGTCAGACGGACGCAAAAAGTGCACTCGTGTGACTGCAGCCTAAGGCTAGGGTCAGACGAACGCATTTTTCGCGTCGACCGTGGAAAAGTGCGGTCGAACGAACGGACATATTTTTTCACGGAATACGCGATAGCGGTCATTACGATGCGCCTTTTCGTCCGTGATTTTGTACGGATCAACAATAAAACACTTTTTGCGTCTGGACGTTATGTTGGCCGGACATTAGCAGCGTCTGAAGTCTCCAATCACGCACACACACCGCTATGCGGCCGCAGCGCACTCTGTACGTCAGTAGTAGCGGTTTGACGTTCTCGAAAAAATGCGTTCGTTTTCCACTTGCGTTGCGCGGACGAACTTTCGTGCGGCCGTACTTCGTATGTTCCCCGTCATTGGACGTCATCTTGCTGCTAGTGCGGCCGTGATTTTGTGCGCCAGAACGCACGTTAAAACTGCCTCGTCTGACCCTAGCCTAAATCAGTAAAATTGTGTCTAACAAAAAGGTATTTTTTTTAATTGTCCTGTTTAAAAAAAATGCTAAAATTCCAAAAAAGGTCTTTCTAAAAAAAATTTGTGAAACATATAGCCAATAAATAAACCTATTGGATTCACCTGTTTAAAGCTGTTGAATTGAAACCGTAAAATCCGTTCATTTCGCCAAAATGTCGGTGCAATTCGGCGTTCTGTGAATAGACTAATTGAGAGTTCTGAGACCATTTTGGTGCCAGCGAATTGCACGGTATTTTGCTGTCAATTCGCTTGTGTTCGACGAATCGATAGCTTGGTGAATAAACTAAGGCTAATGTCAGACGAACGCAGTCTGAGCGCATTCTGCGCGCCTGCATAACGGACGGACGTACTGACGGAAGATACTGTAGACCCCACACGGTCCGTTTTTCTTGACGGACGTAGAAAAAAAAGGGAACTATGGGAAACAAAATTAATATGAAAAATGATAAAAATTTGAAAAGGATATGAAAAGGCATTTTGTGCGTCAAGGTGCTGGACGTCGAAAATGAGCTGCGTCTGACATCTCACCACTCACACAGAACGCTACGTGGACGTGGCGCACTCTGCGCGTCCGTCTAGCGGTTTTACGTTCTTGCCTAACATGCGTCCGTTTGCAACGTGCGTTGTGCATGCGCAGTTCAGTGCGCACGTACTTCGTGTGTGGGTCTCCATTGCTCATGATTCTATGCTACGACGGACATTAAGGCTAGGGTCAGATGAGCGTGATTTCTACGGACTGTACGTTCATGATGAACTGGCCCTCTCGTTAGGTGTACACAGTGGGATGATACTTTGTTTGGGGGGGGGTGACGTTTCAAATGGCTGTGATACAAGATTAGAAGTGAAGTGATAACACCCTACAAAATCTGCATATATTGTATCAATGAATATGTCGCTTGATTTATACTTGCCCTGAAAGATGACTATCTGACCTGTCACTGGTGTTACTGCAATACTAGCAATTGGTGTTGAAGCTCCCTCTAGTGGCAGGGCGCGTGAACTACTTATTTGACCTGTTTAAAACAGGTATCTCAAGCTCTGCCCCCCCCCCCCGACGTTTCTCAACAAACCCCCCCCCCCCCCGTGATTCTCTGGCTAATTTATTGCATTCATAGAATTCTGGGAATTGTGGGCATTAACCCTTTCACTGCTGAGGACGTGTGGGGAACGTCCTCATTGACTCCTAGGTAAAGATGAGGTGGAGATAGGGGGTTCATTTAAACCCCGATATCTCCCTATTATTGGCAGCTAGCATGGTCATATTTGGTATCATTAGAAAGGCCAGACCATGAGGCAGACCATGTTTAATGTAAAGAATTAAAATAATAAAGATAATAAAAAAAGAAAAAAAAGAAAAACATGTTTTTTTTAAGACGTGAAATGGCTCAGCAGTGAAGGGGTTAAACATGTGGAGGGCTGGAGTTTGAGATCCCTTTTTGTAAAACTATGCCTGGGTCTATGTGATGGTGTTAGGACGTATTAAATCCCAAAGATTTTTCCTAACTTATGTCCGGTCTTCTCCCTACTGTCCTGAAAAACGTGCGTTTTACTCACCAGCGAAGTATCTGCACCGCAGATACTAATATTGACCCTGAAACACCAAAAGAATAGAAAATAACGATGATAATGATAATAATGGGACTTGTATTGCCGTGCACGGCAGAAAGATTCAGGAGTTGGCTTAGGGACTTGGCTGGTACGTAACGTGCATGCAGTGATGTCATCAAGTGATCTTATCAGTCATGTCCTGCCAAAATTGATACGTGGTGGTAGATGTAGCCGTTACGTTATGGTTTGGGTTGTGTTCGTGGTGTTTGCAACGTGTGAGACATTTTTTGCTTATTTGAAGATGCATAATGTCAGGTGAGTCCACTTTGGGTCTCAGGGACCCCAAGACCATATATAGAGGGCACCGGCTGCATCATGTAGACCAGGGTTCAGAAACCTTGGCCCTCAAGATGTTTTGGAACTACACCTCCCACGTTGCTCAGCCCCTCATTGGTTTGACTGAGCTTCGTGGGGAATGTAGTCTCAAAACATCTGGAGGGCCAAGATTGCTGACCCTTGATTTTTTTTTTTGAGAAAGGATTTTACCAGGAAGGATACATTGAGATTTCGCTCGTTTTCAAGTATGTCCTTGGTGGTGAGTATGTACCATTAGGTGTCTTGCCCAAGGACACTTACTGGAGAGGTGCTCTAGCTGGGATCGAACCCATGACTCCACAGGCTCTCTCCACGCAGAGCAGTACGGTACAGATCAGAGGTGTCAAACTCCGGTTCCCCCCAGATATTGATTTCCTACAATTTCCAGAAGAGAACCGGTTTATGTCAGTTTGGCATAAATAAAAAAAAGAATTTAGCACAGAGTTAATAAAATAAGGGACACTACCCCTAACAAGCTGTAACTAGATTCCTTGCGCATTACAAACAAAGCACCTTATAAAGCACCTTATAAAACACATGCTGCTGTTTTTTTATGTATTTGAAGTAATTGCATGTAAAAAGGAAAAATAAAATTAGTATATCTCCAGTTTCCATTTTGTGTATTTATTTCCCATGATGCAACATTTAGTAAACTCAGATGGCAAGTCTCACTTTACAGCTGGGGTATAGGATAAGACAATAGTGAAGAAGCAATGGGGTGGTGGATGGAATGTTTAGACAAGGCTGCAGGGGATCTGTTGTGTTGTCTATGCTATCTATGACAAGAGAGGGAAACAGACAAAATAGTGGGCTTCCAACACTGTAATCTACCCCCCGGTGTTATCATTTGCATACATCCTACACAATGCAATCCTGATGTCTGTTTTTTGGGGGACCTGGCCTATAGACTCCATTCTATGGCCAAAGCCACACAGTGAGGAGCAAGTGATGGAAAGAAACTGTGAGGGGGACAGTTATATCACAAAATATATGCACTCAGTGACACTTATAGGAGTAAAATATTTTAACTAAGCATATGTAAGATATCAGCAACATAAATACAATAAGGATATTTCATTTTTTGGTGGTGGCGGCGGCCCTTTAAACGGGTGTAAGAAAGACCAAACAATCACCCACAAGGTTTATTTTTTTCCATTGGGTTTTGTATGGATAATACCCGCTGTTGAGCCAATGATGTCTTTCAGGGTTATTCAAAGAGATCCGAATTGCTGGCGAAAGGTAACCGAACAGTGAAATTCAGTGTACTGTTACCTTTCCTGGCCATTCGGCTATCCAGAGATCAGGCAGTTCGCCAAATGTTGGCGAATTGCCTGCACATACGGTGCCTGTTCGGTGCCTGTTCGAGGGCAGTGAAATCCCCATAGAGAAGCAATGCTTCGTCTATTCAGAGAACACAAACCAGCAGTGAAAGGTTCCCTAAATGCCCTGCTGTTCGGTGGTTTCATTTGACAGGTTTAGGCTAGGGTCAGACTGAGGCAGTGCGAACGCGCGTGCAGGCGCACTTAATCACGGCCGTAGTAGCAGCAAATGACGGGCAATGACGGCCAATATACGAAGTACGGTCGCACAAAAGTCCGGCTGCGCAACGCAAGTGGAAAATGAACGCATTTTTTCGAGAACGTAAAACCTCTAGTACGGTTGTACAGAGTGCGCTGCATCCACTAGAGGCGTGTGTGTGTGATTTGGAGACGTCAGACGCTGCTAATGTCCGGCCAACATAACGTCCAGATGCACAAAGTGTTTTATTGATGATCCGTACAAAATCACGAACGCAAATGCGCATCGTATGACCGCTATCGCGTACTCCGTGAAAAAATGCGTCCATTCGTTCGAACGCACAGACAACGTGAAAATGCGTTCGTCTGACCCTAGCCCTATTCAGGAGAATCCCATAGGCTTCAATGTTAAAAATATTCCCGTTTTAATTCAATATCTAATAAACCGTTCATTATGATATTCTGCAGTAAAAAGTCTCTATGTAAAGATTTTTTAGGATCTTTTAGGCATTTTTCGGGATTTTCAGACATTTTCGTTCAGTAGTTTCTTTGCAAACAGCCTTTTAATTTTCAAACATTCCAGCGTACTGGGTTTTTTTTTTCACTCCATTCGTCTGTTGTGTCGGGTTTTTCCGGCGGCTGTGCTGCGTGTGATCGGCAGCTGCTCGGGTTTCTCCTGCGTGTTCGGCGGGGTTAATCCAGATGTTTTTGTGGGTTTCGGTGTGCGTTCGCCCTGGTTTTGCAGTAAGTGTTCTTCAGGTTTGCGGCAGCTTTTCCCTGCACTACGACGGCCCTGTGGTGCTTGCTGAATACACCGCAGGGTCGCCGAAATGGGATCGCCAAATCGCACCGAATTGAAAAGAACAAAAAGTCACCGAACGTTCGGTGACTTTTCGATTCTCTTTGAATAACCCTTTTTGTCTCCACTTTTTATTTTTTTCTTAAATGTACCCCTGCCATGACTACAGTATTTGGCCAAACAGACCATATACCCTCTAAATACCGAGACAATGACAGCATCCAGACTCCTAACTCGCTCCATACCTTGCAGATTAATGGGCCGCCGGTTCTGCCCTGCACATGTTTCCAGGCCGTTTGGCTAAATCCGTATCATCACTCTGTAAAATGACGCGCCGAGACGTGTGCCATCCGTTTAACGATGTGCCCGGGCACCAGATCTCTGCTCAGCAACTCCCGAGTGTTTATATAAATAATTATGATCAATTTATGTTTATACTCCGCTTAAAAGCAGAGCCAACCACGCTCACCTCGAACGCATTCAGTGTCTCAGCAGAGGCGAAGTGCGATCTCTCAGTACAGAAAGTCTCGCGCCGGAGACGCCGCTTGAAAGCACAGTTTCCACATATTGGCTGCGTCATTATCTGTATCAACCATTAGTAACTATCAATGACGGGAAAAGCGTCTTGTTGCATCCTGGAAAGAATGCTTTCTCTAGATCAGGGTTTCTCAACCCTGGACCCTCTAACACGGGGGGTCCCCAACCCTGGTCCTCAGGGCCCACTAAGGCCCCGTTCACACCTGGGCGTTTTTCATATGCGCGTAATATGCGGGTTTTGTCGTGAAAACGTGCGAACGCGCATTGCAGCACAGTCACGCTGCAGTCTATGGCTGCGAACGTGCTGAAATACGCCCCCCCCAAGAAGCTCATGTACTTCTTTGAGCGTTTTACAGCAGGCTGTGCTGTGGCTGGGCTGTGCTTCGAGCCTTCAAATATCCTGCAAACCTGGCCTGTTAGGCCCCGTTCACACCTGGGTGTCTTACAGCGCATTCCTACGCGCTGTAGAAAACCCAGTTGGGAACGGGCCCCATGGGAAATCATGGGATTTCCGTGTTTTGGCGTTTTACAGCACGTAGGAACGCACTGTAAAACGCCCAGGTGTGAACGGGGCCTAACAGGCCAGGTTTGCAGGATATTTGAAGGTGATAGGATTTGCTGCTCAGTGATTGTGTGTTTTTGTGTCAGCTGCCGGAGACGGTCGGACGTAAGTGGGACTTGCACGAGGGCTGGAAAGACAGAAGGTGAGAGAGGGATAAATCGGGAAGATTTGAAGTGGTTGGAAAGTATAAAGCGGGGATTCGGGAACCCCAGTCCTCCAGATGTTTTGGAACCACATCTCCCATAAGTCTCGGCCATTCATTGGGTTAAGCCAGGGATGTCCAAACTCCGGCCCCCCCAGATGTTCCTGAACTATAACTCCCAGAAATCTCTGACTGCATTAGATGGATGGAGAAGCATGGGAGTTGTAGTTCATGGACATCTGGGGGGCCGGAGTTTGGACATCCCTGGGTTAAGCACTATGGGAAATGTAGTTCCGAAACATCTGGAGGGCCAAGGCTGCTGACCGCTGGCATACATGGAAGAGAAATGGACTGGAAGAACGGAAAGCCAGAGATGAACATCCAGGATGTGTCAGTGATGAGCAGAAGAGAGATGGTAGATAATAGCGGATGGTGGAAGGGGATGTTGATGGACAGGAAGGATGTATGAGTAAGGCCAGTGCTACTTCTGTTACTCTGCTAATTATTATGGGGCTACATGGTGTCAGTAGGGCCAAAATGCTTTGACTTGTGAATTTGAGATGTGTTTTGTTTATAGCACATCCTCATACAGACCTCTGTTGCTGCAGCTCTTCTAGTAATATCTTTTATTTTAAACGCACTTCTATAGCACCAACAGATTCTGCAGCGCTTCACAAAGATACTAGAGACCTACAGATACAACATGTACCGTACTCCTGGTTATTGGTTATATTGGTCTTGTTGGTTGTTTTACTTTATGATTGCGCTTCACAGGAAAAGACAAATGTTGCAGAAGACGTTCCTTGTTCAAAAGAGCTTACGATCTAAAATACTTGAGGTTGGGAAGAATGTAATCAGGCCGTCACCCTTCTTTCTCCAAAGGGCTTTAAAATATGTACACATTTACCATCTTGCTCATGAAAATCAAAGCGCGTGCGGCGATCGCACGGAGCATTTCTTTGTGTCTGGCCAGAGCACCACGATCTGGTCCGGGTAACTGAGATCCCCTTCAAGCAGCCTTTAACCTTATCTCGATTAACCTTTTCCGCAATAGGATCAGGGAAATTACTTGTGGACATCAAGGTACTGTCAGATGAATATATACATTTATTGGAAAAGATCAACGTAGAGGTTTGTGAATCCTTCACAGGTTTGTGAATATCCATTTGTCTGGATCATGTCAGATTGAGGTATAAAATCAGATACTCTGCCGAATAGAATGTCAGAGGCTCCGGCAGACTCGAAGGCCGCGGTCAGACGAGTGTCTTTCAGAAAGGAAGGAACATCCGTGAGAGTGGCCTATCCTTCCACTCTGACGCCCGTCTGGCCACCTCACTGATTGCAGCTAGTGCGCTCAGCGCTGCAAGGCTCAATCCTCCTATGGAGGATCGTGCTTTGCAGCCGTCGAACATGCGCTGTAGCGCTTCGACAGGGAGGCTTTCAGCACGGCCGCTGTAGTACGCGGAATTTGTAGCGCGCGCAACAACGTGTGGCCGGCCCTGTCGAAGCGTCACAATGCTGCGACGGACGCAGGGAGGCACTTCAGTACGGGAGCACATAGTGCGCTTGTCTGATCCTGACTTATCATCAGCCATTCCTCCACCCCAAACGGTTTGTTTATAAACAATCCAAATTGTTCACCAGCACCTTGGGAAGAGACGGTCACCGGGGTGGAGAGATTCCTCTTCATGCAGATTTTTTTTTTCTATCTTTCCTGGCGGAGCGAAAAACGTGAACAAACCAGAGCTGAAAGATGCCCGTGGCTCAAAAATCTGTTTAAAGATATAAGAGAATGTTTGAGAAATGTTTCAAATGATTATTTTATTTACTAGATATGAAACATACACAGTTTGCGCATGCACATATCTATATGGTTAATACGCTACATCTGCTTTCCTGTATCTTCTCAGTGAGTCTCCCTTCCTTTTTTTTTCTTTAATATATTTTTATTGTAAATTTAATAGTTCCATGACTGTTGGCTGGAATACTTTACCAGTCGTTTGGTTTCTATTGAAAGCCCTTCTTTAATTCTTTTTAATATTGACACTATCTGGGTTATTCAAAGAGATCCGAATTGTGGCTGAAAGGTAACCGAATAGTGAAATTCAGCGTACGAGGACATTTCGGGGCCATTCGGCTTTTCAGAGAGCAGGCAGTTCGCCAAATCCTGGCGAATTGCCTGCACATACGGTGCCTGTTAGGTGCCTGTTCGAGGGCAGTGAAATCCCCATAGAGAAGCAATGCTTCGTCTATTCAGAGAACAAAAACCAGCAGTGAAAGTTGCCGAAGTGCCCTGCTGTTCGGTGGTTTCATTCGACAGGTTTATTCAGGAGAATCCCATATTTTTAGGATCCTTTAGGCATTTTTCGGGATTTTTTTGTGAATTTTTTAATGTTTTTTTTTTATTTTTTAAATCGTTTTTTCTGTAACAGCCCTTTTTGTTATCATTCATTGGATCTTATATGTAAATTTCAGACATTTTCGTTCTGTAGATTCTTTGCCAACAGCGTTTCACTTTTCAAACATTCAAGCGTACTGTTTTTTTTCTCTCACTCCATTCGTCTGCGTTGTCGGGTTTTTCCGGCGGCTGCTCGGGTTTCTCCAACGTGTTTGGCGGGGTTAATCAAGATGTTTTTGCGGGTTTCGATGTGCATTCGCTGGGTTTTGCGGTGAGTGTTCGGCGGGTTTGCGGAGGCTTTTCCCTGCACTTCAACGGCCCTGTGGTGCTTGCTGAATACACCGCAGGATCGCCGAAATGGGATCGCCAAATCGCGCCGAATTGAAAAGAACGAAAAGTCACCAAATGTGCGATGACTTTTCGATTCTCTTTGAATAACCCTGTTTGTATTCCACTTTTTAAGTTTTTTTTGTCTTCCCGCGGTTCATACTGTGCCACCTCCGCTCGTCTTTTAGCATCTGCATCGTTCACCCCCCTCATCCCGTTCTTTTTATTTTAAGAGTGTGTACATGACACCGCCGCAGCTGCGATTACAAGGCGTTCCGCAGAGCAGCAGCGGGATAACGGTCCTAGCAACAAGCTAGCTGCTCCTTCTTTATCGGTCGTAATAACATTGACTCTAGCATAACCTGTTCGGTGCCAGAGGGCGTGCTATGCTTGGCTCACCTCTCTGGCACTCAATGGGTGGTTAAACTATAGTTCCTGCGTTGTTCTTATTTAGTTTTTTTCTGTATTCCTCAAGGCAAGGCCGGGATCCAGGCTGTAAACCTTGCATAGGATCCCTGGTGGTAGGTGCTGCATAGTGTCCAGGAAATGTATCTCCACCTTTTTTGTTGCTTTTTTCCCCCCTTCCTGTGTGGCCTGGTTTTGTTAATCAGCAGGCCTCGGCGTCGTGTCAGATCGCCTGCTCTCTTACCTTTTATAGGCAAGGGTTTCCGGACTGGTATAAATACCTCCACCGGCCAAACCTGGCTCTTCTCCCTTCACGTCACTGTTTACCTTTACTGGTGTAAACTATATGTGTAGTAACGAGCTTCCCGTAATCGCTTAACTCTTCAGCTTCCTGCAGCGACTTGTGCAAGACGCCTCTTTCACCTTCCTCAGGGTTATTCGGAGAGAGGTGAAAACCAGGAGAATGACTGGAGAAGTGAAAATTCTAGGTCAGAATAGCCAAACCAGAAAAATTCTCCCATTTATCTCACTTTCCAAATCGGCTATTTTGACCTAGAATTTTCACTTCTCCAGTCATTCTCCTGGTTTTCACCTCTCTCTGAATAACCCTGATAAAACTTGTTTTAAATTATATATATGCTAAAATAAAAATCATAAATAATAAAATAAAAATGTAAAAAAAATTTCAGAGTTGAAATGGCTCAGCAGTGAAAGGGTTAATGGTCAGACTATATATTACATTGTGTTACTGTCGTTTAGTTGCCTTGGTTTAGTTGCATGTTAAGGGTTAATGGGCAGGCTTCATCCCTCACAGTATACTTCTTCTTTTTTTCCTTGATTAATGGCATTTTACAGTTACAGGTTTTATAAAGCGCTAACAAGTTCCCTAGGGCTGTACAATGGGAGAGGCATAACAAATATACATACAAGTTAAACATACGGAACAGTAGGAGAGAGGACCCTGCTCAAGAACTTACAATCTAAGAGTTAATGGGTAGGCTGCATGCCCCACAGTGTATTAGATTCATGTTTTACCTTGATTAATGGCATTTTAGGGGTTAATGGGTAGGTTACATGCCTCACAGTGTGTATATATTCACATTTTCTCTTGATAACTGACATTTTACGGGTTAATGGATAGGCTACATGCCCCACAGTGTATTCAATTCATGTTTTCCCTCAATTGCATTTTAGGGGTTAATGGGTAGGCTACATGCCTCACAGTGTAATCATTTCATGTTTTCCCTTGATTAATCACATTTTAGGGGTTAATGGGTAGGCTACATGCCTCACAGTGTATACATCTCATATTGTACCATGATTACTGGCATTTAAGGGGTTAAGGGGTAGGCTACATGCCTCACAGTGTATTCAAATTTTTTTCTTGATTACTGTCATTTTAGGGGTTAATGGGTAGGCTGCATGCCACACTGTTTATTATTTTTTTTATTGTATTTCCCTGCTTTAATGCAATTTTTGGGGTTATAATGGAAGGTGGAATCTAAAGGGTCTATTCGTCTTTAGATAATTTGGTTTTAGTCACAATTCAGGGAATCAATTTTGTCGAAAATATGGTGAATTCCCTATTTAGCGAATGATCACCGTACCTTGCGACAATTGGAGTCACTGAGTCAGTTATCGGACGTCGGCAAAAACGCAGAATTGCGGCAAATAAATTATTGAATTTATGTGTCAGCTTAGTAAAGCAGAAAGGTATCATTGCGCCACATTACTCTGGTATTTTGGAATCTTATTTAAATATACTTATTTAGGTTTTTTTCAGTGGTATAATTTAGTGGCGAAAATTATTAGTCCCGCCCCAGTTTTGACTGTGGCATTTTATGTGCCCACCCCCCCACACACACATATTGTTCCTAGAGTCGCCACTGCTGACAGGGCAGGGACTTGATGGTTGGATCGGCTTGGTAAATGCCAATTCCACAATCACTCCAAAATCAAAAGATCAGCTCCTGATCCCAGAGATCGAATCCTGACATCCAAAAAATTCCCGTCAGGGTTATCCAAAGAGCTCCGAATTGCTTGAGAAAAGTAACCGAACGCTGAAAATCAGCGTTCGGTTACCTTTCTCGGCCATTCGGCTATCCAGAGAGCTGGCGAATTGCCTGCACATACGGTGCCTGTTCGGTGTCTGTTCGAGGGCAGTGAAATCCCCATAAAAAAGCACTGCTTCGGCTATTCAGAGAACACAAACCAGCAGTGAAAGGTTCCCCTAATGCCCTGCCATTCGGTGGTTTCATTCGGCAGGTTTATTCAGGAGAATCCCATAGGCTTCAATGTTAAAAATATTCCCGTTTTAATTCAATATCTAATAAACCATTCATTATAAAATTCTGCAGCAAAAAGTCTCTTTATTTATAGATTTTTTGGGATACTTTAAGCATTTTGCAGAATTTTTTTTTCTTAAAAGTCCGATTCTTTTTTTCTTTTTTTTTTTAAGTTTACTTATTTTTTCGATAACAGCCCTCTTTATTATCATTCCCTGGATCTCATATGTAAATTTCAGACATTTTAGCTCAGTAGTTTCTTTGCAAACAGCGTTTCATTTTCACACATTCATACAGACTGTTTTGCTAATTTATTCACCTCCCTCGCCTGCGTCTCAGCTGCTTCGGCTGCTTCAGCTGTGTGCGATCGGCTCCTTCCGTGGTTTTCGCAGGTTAATCCAGATGTTTTTGCGGGTTTTCGGCGTGCATTCGGTGGGTTTGCGGTTAGTTTTCGTCGGGTTTGCAATTCGGGGACCCTGTGGTGCTTGCTGAATACACCGCAGGGTCACCGAAATGGGATCGGCAAAAGGAACCGAATTGAAGAGAACGAAAAGTCACCGAGCATGCGGTGACTTTTCGAATCTCTTTGGATAACCCTGATAGTGTGTGTGTGTGTCACGCACGTTTGAGGCCGTGTGTACATACAAACCTGAACACCATTAGTCTGTGGCTGTTGACCCATGTGATCCTTTGCTTACATGCCTTTTTGGTTTTTCTCTTCTATTTGCAGACATTATAATTAATTTACATTTAATTGCCTGCCAATTGTTAAAGCTGCTGCCAGCCAAGATGTTCTCCTGGAGGCTCTGTGTCTCCTTGGTTTTATTTATTTCTCTGCTCAGAACAACCTGGTAACCATGTGTAGCGGTTACATTCTTTTTACAATAGGGGGAAAATGTAAAATAAAATGTTTAGAGTAAAACATAATTAGAAACAGAAGTTACAGCTGACTGGTAATTTTATATAAAGGATTTTACCAGGAAGGATACATTGAGATTTCTCTCGTTTTCAAGTATGTACCGTTATGTGTCTTGCCCAAGGACACTTACTGGAGAGGTGCTCTTACCAGGATCGTACCTGTGTCTCCACAGTTATAGAGATGTTACCTCTACTCCATCCTCTTGCGTTGACAGCCATCTGAACGTCCAAGGGGCTTATTCAATAGCCACTGGGGTTTGCCGTTGTTGCATTGGCAAGAAACGCCAGCGTTTCACAAGTTAAACCCAAACATTGGCAGGAGAAGCTTTGTTTGGTTTGGCTTGTTGGCAGATCTTTTTGAATGAATGAACGCAGCTGAACTGCAATCAAGAAAGTGCAAACTTTGCTGTAACGCTTGCACAACTTGTTTATGGGGCTGAGTTGGCCATCTTTATACTGCATTTTTGACAACGTAATGATCCCCCAATGCTGTGATTTTCCAACCCTGGTCCTCAGGTCCCCTAACAGGACAGGTTTGCAGGATATGTGAAGCACAGCACAGGTGATATGATTTGCTGCTCAGTGATTGCAGGATTCAGTCTGCATTTCCCCAAGGGAATCCTTAAAACCTGGCCTGTTAGGGGTACGTGAGGACCAGGTTTCGGAGTCCCTGCTGTAGTGCGACAGGTTCCTAGCGTACCTTTTTTTACAGAGAATGCGAAAACCAAGACAGTAACTACTTACCAGATACTGTGTCTCCTGTAAAGGTAAATCATAAAGAAACATTGTTGCTTGCCCCCAAATCCCAGAACCTACTACCAAGCCAGTACTACGGAATGTACTTATGTTACACTGATTTTTTTATTCTTTAATATCCTACGTGGCTTATTATAACATTACATAACACCTACTGCACCCAAAGTCCTCTAGATTGTGAGCTCTTGTGAGCAGGGCCTCTAGACCACTGTATCTCTGGAGTCCTAATGGCTAGAGGGACATATGATGTATCATTGGAAAGGTCAGATTATGACCTTTCCAGTGATTTCAAATATAACCAGGTTAGATTAACATAAAAATAAAATATCAAATAAAGAAGGTTTTTTTTTTTTCTAACGGGGCACTATTATTCATTTTATAATTATAAAGTGAACAGTGATGCTGCGCTAACTCACTTTCTCATTTCCCACACTGCCAGCAAGTGTAGAGCTGATAATACAATGCATTGTTTCATTCACAACCTAGACCGTGGCACTGCAGTGAGGAGACGCAGGGGGACTTTGGAATCTGCATCTCTGAATTGCACACCGCACAAGGTTAAGTGAGGTGTCATTGGAAAGGTCAAAGTCTGGTCTAATTGTGTTTAGTTTCACACGGTATAATTGGAGTAAGCGCAGATGACATTTTTTTCTTTGTTATGTTCTACACATGTTGTTGGGCTGGATGCATTTGGTGGTTGCAGCCAACCCTTCGGGGAATAGGCGCGACCCCACCCCTCCTGCACTTTATAATGATACCAAACATGACCATGTAATGTGTAATAATATAATATTGAAAAAAGTAAATGAAAAATGTGTTTTTTCTCTGTTCTACAGCAGAGGCAATATATGCTTTTTACATATAAAACAAGCAATGCGGCTCTAACTCAATTAAAGCAACAGATTCTGACACTTCTCTTGGTTTGACGCAGACAGAAACTGTCTCAGTTTAAATGTTTTTTTAGTTTGCCCCAAAACAAAATTTTAAAAAGTAATTTTGACAGGTTTTTTTTTTTGGGGGGGGGTATGGGCACTTCACATTTCTGTTGCCTACAGACTTCTAAGATGCAAATCCAGCCCTGATGATGCCCACGCCAGAGGACCAAATATATAACAGCTGCAAGCAACAGATATTTATTTATTTATTTTTGTATGGTTGTGTATACAGATCCTTAGATCTTGATCGTGTGCTTTGAGAGATCTTTTTTCTTTTATTGTTATTTATACTATTGGAGGGTTAGGCCCTTTCTGGATCTGGCACTGGGAGTTCTGGTTCCTGGTTGGACCGTTGGTGGTTTTTCTATTGTTTATTTTATTTTTGTCTAGTTTTCATCGGTTATTGTCCAGCACCTCAGAAACTGTTGGTGCTATATAAATAATAATGATGATAATTATGTTGCATGTTTATGTATATATTTTCACAAATTTATGGCAGCCCATACACAATCCGCTATAAAATATTCATTATTTACAGCTAGCCATGCGGCGCGCGCTCTCCCTAAGGTGGTGTGCTCTTCAGATGCGAATCTGCTGGTTGCCCCAAGCTGGTTGTTGCTTTACCAGGGCTCTGTGACATAAAAGTCAGAGAAATGATGAGTGATACATGGATAGAGGAAAATAAAAGTAGCCATCCCATCGTTGTGGAACCACACATCCCATGATGCTCTCTGCGTACCACCTGTCAAGGCATGGTCAGGGTTGTAGCCTCACCAGTGCCAGAGAGCAGTCAATTACAGTTACATGTATTTATAAAGCGCTAACAAGTTCCGTAGCGCTGTACAATGGGAGAGACAGAATAACATATATATATACAAGTTAAACACACAGAACAGTAGGAGAGAGGACCCTGCTCCAGAGCTTACAATCTAAGAGGAGAGAGGACCCTGCTCCAGAGCTTACAATCTAAGAGGAGAGAGGACCCTGCTCCAGAGCTTACAATCTAAGAGGAGAGAGGACCCTGCTCAAGAGCTTACAATCTAAGAGGAGAGGGGACCCTGCTCGAGAGCTTACAATTTAAGAGGAGAGGGGACCCTGCTCCAGAGCTTACAATCTAAGAGGAGAGGGGACCCTGCTCGAGAGCTTACAATCTAAGAGGAGAGGGGACCCTGCTCCAGAGCTTACAGTCTAAGCGGAGAGGGGACCCTGCTCGAGAGCTTACAATCTAAGAGGAGAGAGGACCCTGCTCCGGAGCTTACAATCTAAGAGGAGAGAGGACCCTGCTCCAGAGCTTACAATCTAAGAGGAGAGGGGACCCAGCTCGAGAGCTTACAATCTAAGAGGAGAGAGGACCCTGCTAGAGAGCTTACAATCTAAGAGGAGAGGGGACCCTGCTCGAGAGCTTACAATCTAAGCGGAGAGGGGACCCTGCTCGAGAGCTTACAATCTAAGAGGAGAGGGGGCCCTGCTCCAGAGTTTACAATCTAAGAGGAGAGGGGACCCTGCTCCAGAGCTTACAATCTAAGAGGAGAGGGGACCCTGCTCCAGAGCTTACAATCTAAGAGGAGAGGGGACCCTGCTCCAGAGCTTACAATCTAAGAGGAGAGGGGACCCTGCTCCAGAGCTTACAATCTAAGAGGAGAGGGGACCCTGCTCCAGAGTTTACAATCTAAGAGGAGAGGGGACCCTGCTCCAGAGCTTACAATCTAAGAGGAGAGGGGACCCTGCTCCAGAGCTTACAATCTAAGAGGAGAGGGGACCCTGCCCCAGAGCTTACAATCTAAGAGGAGAGGGGACCCTGCTCCAGAGTTTACAATCTAGAGAGGACCCTGCTCCAGAGTTTACAATCTAAGAGGAGAGGGGACCCTGCTCGAGAGCTTACAATCTAAGAGGAGAGGGGACCCTGCTCCAGAGTTTACAATCTAAGAGGAGAGAGGACCCTGCTCCAGAGTTTACAATCTAAGAGGAGAGGGGACCCTGCTCCAGAGCTTACAGTCTAAGAGGAGAGGGGACCCTGCTCCAGAGTTTACAATCTAAGAGGAGAGAGGACCCTGCTCCAGAGTTTACAATCTAAGAGGAGAGGGGACCCTGCCCCAGAGCTTACAATCTAAGAGGAGAGGGGACCCTGCTCCAGAGTTTACAATCTAAGAGGAGAGGGGACCCTGCTCCAGAGCTTACAATCTAAGAGGAGAGAGGACCCTGCTCCAGAGTTTACAATCTAAGAGGAGAGGGGACCCTGCTCCAGAGCTTACAATCTAAGAGGAGAGGGGGCCCTGCTCCAGAGTTTACAATCTAAGAGGAGAGGGGACCCTGCTCCAGAGTTTACAATCTAAGAGGAGAGGGGACCCTGCTCCAGAGTTTACAATCTAAGAGGAGAGGGGGCCCTGCTCCAGAGCTTACAATCTAAATGGGAGGGTTTTTAAGCCTATAGCTATAATTATTTTTTAATTTTATTATTTCTATAGCGCCAACAGTTTATGCAGCGCTTTACAATAACCAATGGAAACGAGTTAAAATTAAAGCAAATGTAGGAACATAAAGAAGAGGTGAAACGGGCACCGGTCGGAGGAGCTTACAGTCTAGACTAAAGTCAAACCATAGACGCATTCAGTTCCTCAGCCGCTGCAAGTGCTAAGTTAGCAACTTGACACTGAACGCTGTGCTGCAGTTTAGCGCGCAGCACGGTTAACTTAGCACTTGCAGCCGTGTAGAGAGTTGCAGGAGAGTAGCTGGGTGTGAGGTGGGAAAGATGGCCGCCTCCACGGAGCAAATAATCCAATAAGGAAATGTTCAGTTTGAGGTTTTGGTGGAGGAAAACACCAATCTTTATTGGAACATGGTAAACCTTAACACTAAAGTGATTAATAAAATGGACAAAAGTGGATATTGCAGAAACAGCACCTTTCATCACCTCTGCCCTTTTGCTTCAATATTCACAGCCAAAGCGTTCAGTGAGACGGCTGCAGCAAACTGAACTGCTGCAATGGAGCGAATCAGCAGCTGCTGAGGAACTGAACAGGCCTCTTGTAATCTCAATTTCTCCGGGAAACAGAAAACGTGTCGTGTCGGATGTAGTTGTTATTTTAGCTCAGTTTGTGAATTCTACAGATGGAATAGGTGGTTTATTGACTCCAAACGTTCAAAAACGCATATCCACGCTGAAATGAACAGCCGTGCCAATGGAAAGCGGGAGCGGACAAACCTGTCCTGCCAGCGGGATGCTTAGCTGCTGATTTCAGTTACTCGTATGAAGCCACGTCCGACGAAACGATGTATCACTCGGCATAAAAGGATCGTTTTCCGTCTGTGCAATTGTCTCCTCTTATCCGTAAAAATCCTACACTGGTGATATGTTTGAATGGTATGGGGAGCCAAGAGGAATGTTTGGTGTTTTTTATGGTCTTTTATGACGGGAATAAAGGCTAATACAGTTGCTGGAGTATGATGAGACGTCGTTCTGTCACGGGTTACTTTACACATTGCATGTCGTGAGATGTTTTGGGTAGAAATGTGGCAAATCGGAACTGAAGAAACCAGCATATGTCACAGAGTAAAACCCTGATCACTTTTTTTTTCCTTTATCATTGTGTAGGTTTAGGTTTACACTTTTTCTATT
This sequence comes from Leptobrachium leishanense, assembly GCA_009667805.1. NCBI lineage: Eukaryota > Metazoa > Chordata > Amphibia > Anura > Megophryidae > Leptobrachium > Leptobrachium leishanense. Next base: position 307,997,772 of record CM019067.1, read on the forward strand.
TTATTTATTTATGTTATGAATATTATACAAAATAATTCAGGATTGGGGATTTCATGTAATAAAAGGTTTTTGTCGAGGGGGGGCTGTTTGGAAGATCATGTGAGGCCGGGTGTCCGTTATCTGTGTCGTCTAAGGCTGGGGTCAGACGAACGCAGTGCGAACGCGTGTGCAGCCGAACTTTATCACGGCCGTAGTAGCAGCAAATGACGGGAAATACACGAAGTACGGCCTCATGAAAGTTCGGCCGGGCAACGCAGGGGGGCAAACGAACGCATTTTTTCGAGAACGTGATACCGCTAGTACTGACGTACAGAGTGCGCTGCGTCCGCATAGCGGCGTGTGTGTGTGATTAGGAGACGTCAGACGCTGCTCATGTCCGGCCAACATAACGTCCAGACACAAAAAGTGTTTTATTAATGATCCGTACAAAATCACGCACGAAAAGGCGCATCGTATGACCGCTATCATGTATTCCGTGAAAAAATACGTCCATTCGTTCGAACGCACTTTTTCACGGACGACGCGAAAAATGCGTTCGTCTGACCCTACCCTTAAAGAAATTAAATTTCAGCAACCTTGGCTCACCAGATGTTTCGGAAGTAGATTTCCCACAAGGCTCTGCCAAACTAATGAGTGGCTGAGCATCATGGGAGTTCTAGTTCAAAAACATCTGGGGGTCTAAGGATGCAGTAGGAGATGCCAGTGAGAGTTTCACACCATCTCAATAGTGGCTGGTTTGGCATATGCAGATGTTGACACACACACACTTTGGTGCCACCTTGACAAGTGAATCGGCCTTTTCAAATGACGGGGTTTTTGCTTCTTTATTATGTGGGTGTATAATATATTTTAGGTTTTTTAAAAAGTTAACAAGAAGCAAAATCTAAGCAAAATGTTTGTGACTGATTTCTTTCGGTGCTTACATTTTTTTTCCTTGTTAGAAACCCAAACTTTTCTTCATCGGGGGGGGGGGCATTTAATTAGTTTTCTGTATATTTCCTTAAAGACGGTGGTAGTAATCATCGTTAAGATCTAATAGATTAACAATTTGTAAACATTGTTTCTTTTCAGTGTTGTTTCAGCCTGGCGCAATGTTTCCTCTTTTGCTGCTAATTTATTGCTCACTATTTTCATTGCAGTCCGTGGAGAATGCGCTAATTGCTGACGCTCGCTAATTAGCCACATGATAATTACATAGTTAAATGGGCCAAAAAAAAGACATGCGTCCATTGAATTTAGAATTTCACACAACACCAACTGCTGCTGATCCAAAAGAAGAAAAAAAAACATTCTGGAGCGCTCACCATATAAACAACACAATGGGGAAAAAAACTACTTCTTGACCGTCAGATTTCTCCTTGTATCAAACAGCCAGTGTCTCATATTAAATCTTGTAACCCTTAATATTCTTTGTCTGCAGGAAGTCATCCAGTTGTTTTATAAAAGTCTGTGCAGTCTCTGACCCAACCACCTCAACAGGCAGAGAATTCCACAGCTTTATTGTTCTCACCGTAAAATAACCCTTCCTATGCTTTAGGCTGAATTTCCTTTCTTCCAGTCTAAATGGGTGACCTCGTGTCCTGTGTAATAGTCCTGTTAATGAATACGTTATCAGACAATGGTTTATAATGGCCCCGTATATATTTATATAAAGTTATCAGATCCCTAAGGCCCGTATATATTTATATAAAGTTATCAGATCCCCTCTAAGGCCCCGTATATATTTATATAAGGTTATCAGATCCCCTCTAAGGCCCGTATATATTTATAGATAAACGCACATAGGGTGAAACCCCTTTACACCTGAGTGTTTAAGCACTGCCAATTTTACACTCACAGATGGTGTTTTCAAACAGGCATATAGGTATTCTGTATAGGATCCAATTTCTTTCTTTTAGCAATTTTCTCGTTTTCATAACCAATTAGTCATGTTAAAGAAAGGGAGAAAGAGAATGGTGTGCAATAGTGAAGGACCACAAATAAAATGGTTCAAATAAAATCGATCCTCATTTATTGCACGTACTTCTTAATAAGTTAAAATATGCATATAAAAAATCACCCAATCCCAGGGATACGTCTCGGGTCCAAGCCCTGAATTCCACGATTCCTGGGGATCTGCCACTCGACGCGTTTCGTCCTCTCGACTTCCTCCTGAGGAAGTCGAGAGGACGAAACGCGTCGAGTGGCAGATCCCCAGGAATCGTGGAATTCAGGGCTTGGACCCGAGACGTATCCCTGGGATTGGGTGATTTTTTATATGCATATTTTAACTTATTAAGAAGTACGTGCAATAAATGAGGATCGATTTTATTTGAACCATTTTATTTGTGGTCCTTCACTATTGCACACCATTCTCTTTCTCCCTTTCTTTAACATGACTAATTGGTTATGAAAACGAGAAAATTGCTAAAAGAAAGAAATTGGATCCTATACAGAATACCTATATGCCTGTTTGAAAACACCATCTGTGAGTGTAAAATTGGCAGTGCTTAAACACTCAGGTGTAAAGGGGTTTCACCCTATGTGCGTTTATCTACCTATATTGCAGATATCCCCCTTCTTTTTTCGCTTTTTCCGTATATATTTATATAAGGTTATCGGATCCTCTCTAAGGCCCCGTATATATTTATATAAAGTTATCAGATTCCTTCTAAGGCTCCGTATATATTTATATAAAGTTATCAGATCCCCTCTAAGGCCCCGTATATATTTATATAAAGTTATCAGATCCCCTCTAAGGCCCCGTATATATTTATATAAAGTTATCAGATCCCCTCTAAGGCTCCGTATATATTTATATAAAGTTAACAGATCCCCTCTAAGGCCCAGTATATATTTATATAAAGTTATCAGATCCCCTCTAAGGCCCCATATATATTTATATAAAGTTATCAGATCCCCTCTAAGGCCCCGTATATATTTATATAAAGTTATCAGATTCCTTCTAAGGCTCCGTATATTTTTATATAAAGTTATCAGATCCCCTCTAAGGCCCTGTATATATTTATATAAAGTTATCAGATTCCTCTAACGCCCAGTATATATTTATATAAAGTTATCAGATTCCTTCTAAGGCCCCGTATATATTTATATAAAGTTATCAGATCCCCTCTAATGCCCTGTATATATTTATATAAGGTTATCGGATCCTCTCTAAGGCCCCGTATATATTTATATAAAGTTATCAGATTCCTTCTAAGGCTCCGTATATATTTATATAAAGTTATCAGATCCCCTCTAATGCCCTGTATATATTTATATAAGGTTATCGGATCCTCTCTAAGGCCCCGTATATATTTATATAAAGTTATCAGATTCCTTCTAAGGCTCCGTATATATTTATATAAAGTTATCAGATCCCCTCTAAGGCCCCGTATATATTTATATAAAGTTATCAGATCCCCTCTAAGGCCCCGTATATATTTATATAAAGTTATCAGATCCCCTCTAAGGCCCCGTATATATTTATATAAAGTTATCAGATCCCCTCTAAGGCCCAGTATATATTTATATAAAGTTATCAGATCCCCTCTAAGGCCCCGTATATATTTATATAAAGTTATCAGATCCCCTCTAAGGCCCCGTATATATTTATATAAAGTTATCAGATCCCCTCTAAGGCCCAGTATATATTATATAAAGTTATCAGATCCCCTCTAAGGCCCCGTATATATTTATATAAAGTTATCAGATCCCCTCTAAGGCCCCGTATATATTTATATAAGGTTATCGGATCCTCTCTAAGGCCCCGTATATATTTATATAAAGTTATCAGATTCCTTCTAAGGCTCCGTATATTTTTATATAAAGTTATCAGATCCCCTCTAAGGCCCTGTATATATTTATATAAAGTTATCAGATTCCTCTAACGCCCAGTATATATTTATATAAAGTTATCAGATTCCTTCTAAGGCCCCGTATATATTTATATAAAGTTATCAGACCCCTCTAAGGCCCCGTATATATTTATATAAAGTTATCAGATCCCCTCTAATGCCCTGTATATATTTATATAAAGTTATCAGATCCCCTCTAAGGCCCCGTATATATTTATATAAAGTTATCAGATCCCCTCTAAGGCCCCGTATATATTTATATAAAGTTATCAGATCCCCTCTAAGGCGCCGTTTCTCTAAACTAAACAGGTTTAAGCTTGTTAATCTTTCCTCATAACTTAAATCTTCCATTCCCCTTATTAATTTAGTTGACGCCTCTGCACGTTTTCTAGTGCCATAATATTCGTTATTTTTTAGGACTTCTTTTATTATTGCCACACATTTTTATTATTGTTTTAAACACCTTTTAAATAATAGCAGAGTTCCATTTCTGTTTTGTTTTTTTCTTCCTGTAGTTCGGCGGCTCCACGTTCTGGGACCCTGCGTTGAATAGTGAATTCACTGCAGCGTCGGCGAACTGAAAACGCCAAAGTGTGCCGTACCAGAAAGCACTGAAATTTTGGTGCTTTCTGAATAGTCCTCTTTGTGATCTCAATGCGTATGCGTGTTTTTTTTTTTGTCTTTTACGTTGTTTTTTTTCTCCTTCCTGAATTGTAATATTAACACATCATGAATTGTTGCAACTGGAGTTTGTTAATCGGAGGCTTCGCATCTTCTCTCCCGCAGTTACCAATTACAACAATGTGCTAGAAGCGAATTCTGACTCGGACGATGAAGACAAATTGCACATCGTGGAAGAGGAAAGTGTTACAGACGCGGCAGATGGTGAAGGCAGCGTGCCAGAAGATGATTTGCCAACAGACCAAACAGTATTACTGGAAGGCGGGGAGAGCGCAAAGGGCAGTGTGACATGTTGGGATGATGAAGGTATGCATTGCCTCTTAATATGGTTAATATAGTATTCTTTCCTAAATACAATCACGATCTGATCGTAAATGACGGTGGGAGACTCAATATCTATCAACTCTTGTTGTTATATAATGGACTCGCAAAATATGGATAATCGCAAAAAAATAAAACTTCCTGTGTAATTTAGTCTATGCGCTGTGACCACTCAATGTAAATGGAGTGGTCACAGTGCTCTGAGTGTCCTCAGCTCCTGGAGGGCTGACTCAACCCTCCATAAGCAGGGGTTTGGCTCCTCCTTGATGCTCCGGCCATCAAGGGCTGACCTGAGCTTCCTGCTCCAATTTGGTTCCCACCTCCTCTCCCTCCCTCTCATTGGATTGGTTGGAAGAGAGGACTCCGTCTCGCAGGCTGAAGGAAGGAGCCTGAGAACTATTTGTTCAGAGTGTCCTTCTGCTAGCTACAAGAGGATGGGGCAGCTTGCACCGTCCTCTGCATTGTGGGACCAGAGGTGGCTATAGGGTTATTTCTTCATGTACTTGTTCTTTGATTGTTAAATGATTATTCTATCAGGGTTATTCAGAGAAAGGTGAAACTCAGGAAAATGACTGGAGACGTGAAAATTCTAGCTCAAAATAGCCAAACCAGAAAAATTCTCCCATTTATCTCACTTTCCATATTGGCTAATTGTTCTAGATTGTTCTCTGCTCCTGCCAGTTCTCCTGGTTTTCACCTTTCTCTGAATAACCATTTAAAGGAACATCCACACGTTAAGCTTATAAGATGTTATGGGTATTTTAAGCATGATTAAGACATTATAGCCAAAAGTGTGGGGGGGGGGGGTTCTACATTTTATGAGGTTTTCCCAATAAACATTGTGTCCAATAGAGCTTGTTTAGTGGCCCGTAGTTTTCTCTATTTTTCTCAATTTTTTAAAAACAATTTTTTTTGGTGTGGTGGTCAGATAATGTTTTATGGGTTTCTGTGGAATAAATCAGAAATTTAAGTTCCAGAGACTATCCGGTCCTTGGATTTGTCAAGCCAAATCCTTGTGTATATATAGGAAAATTATATATTTTTCCACCAAGGCTGCACTCTAGGGTTTTCTGAAAACTATTTTTTTTTTTTCTTCTTAGGTTATTAGCTACATTTTGGTGAAATAAAACTTTCATCAAAAAAAATATACGTATTTCTTAAATAAATTTTAATAGATAGATATGACTAGAATTATAATAGGATTTGTTTTGGCTTTTCTTCTTTACAGACTCCTGTTCTCTTTGCTTCGTGGATGTCTGATTTATTAGCCGCGTCTCTCTAAACTTCTCTTGCGATGAGAATGGCTCTCGTTGTGTGCGTGCTCCTCGCCGCGTTGTAATCTGCATATGTCACAGGATCAGGAGTACATAAAACTGTTCATTAAGCACCTGTTACAAAGCTCATAGGGTGGGAGCGGAAGCCAGTCCTTCAGATAAAGCACGTTTTATTGTGGAAACAAAATAAATCTATTTATTTCGCAGTGACGGAAAGACCCTTTTTGCGTCTCGTTACGATTTGTTGTTTTAATGGGGGGGGGGGGGTGTCAGGGCGATGAACTTCATAAAAAGCCTGTAGTCATTCTAATGAATTTTGTCTTCTTAATTGATTTAAAATTTAACCTTTAAGGCTAGGGTCAGACTAACACAGTATTAACGTGCGTTTAGCCGCACTAAATCACGGCCGTGCTAGCAGCAAATGACGTCCAATGCCGGGCAGCATACGAAGAACGGCCGCACAAAAGTGCGGCTGCGCAACGCAAGTTGCAAACGAACGGATTTTTTCGAGAACGTGATACCGCTAGTACTGACATACACAATGCGCTGCGTCCGCTAGCGGCGTGTTTGCGTGATTAGGAGATGTCAGACGCTGCTAATGTCCGGCCAACATAACGTCCAGACGCAAAAAGTGTTTTATTGATGATCCGTACAAAATCACGGCCGAAAATGCGCATCGTATGACCGCTATCGCGTATTCCGGGAAAAAATGCGTCCATTCGTTCGAACGCACTTTTTCACGGACAACGCGAAAAATGGGTTCGTCTGACCCTAGCCTTAAAAGTAGCAATTTCCTATTCAAATAGTTTAATTACTATTACAATCTTCGTGCAAAAATGCTCGCACAACACGTTAATTTGTGGCCAAGCGTTAAACGTTAACGCGTGTAAATCAACGCTGGAATTACAATCCTCACGCATTTTTTCATCCGTCGAGCAATAACACGCGTTAAACGGACACGCACAAATGCTCGCGCAGTAACGTTGCGCACAGAAATCGGTGGGCGGACTGTTTTTTTTTCACGATTCAGCCAATCAGAATTAAGAATCACAATTGTCTCACGTTAAGTTTTTGCGCCTGTCAAAATCAATCTGAGTATATGTGCTGCAGCAATAATAAAAACACGCACAACTTCTCCAGTTTATTGGTTTGGTATGTGTAGAATGTGTAACTATACGTTGCTGCGGTTTTTTTTTTTTTTTTTTTGGGCTGGTGTATTTGGGTTCGGCCAAGTCGTTTATTTTTGCCATTAACACCAGCTTTTAGGAGTTGCTAAATTTCTGCGCGCAAAGACTATGCGTTAAATTTTGCGCATAGATTGTAATACCATCCGCGTACCAGCGCACAAACGCATTTTCGCTCACAATGTTAAGAATAGGACGCGCGCAGTACAGTACGCTCGCAAAGGGTTTGCGCAGGTTCACCCGTGGTAGACGATAACGCACATTTTTTGTGCTGGCAGTGTAATACAACGTTCTGCGCAAAGGGTTTTGCCCCTCGCGATAATGCGTTTTTGCGCCGGCGGAGACGTTTGTACGAAGATTGTAAGAGGGCCCATATAATTTCTGATGCTGTTCTTTCAAACTGTTATTCTGGGGCGTATGGGGGTGTGTAACAAGCGCGTTTACTACTTAAAATGCATGCAGGTGTGTTAATGGGTCAAAAAGGAAAACTAGGCATATACAGTTGTGTTCAAAATTATTCAACCCCCAATGCTGTAAAGGGTTTTAGGGAATTTAGTGTACATTTGTAATTGTATTCAGAATGAAATCCTACAAGGACTTTTTAAAGAACCATATGCAACTAAAATGACATCAATTGGTTTTGTAATACAGTAGTAAATGTTTCTTTTGTGAATTCTTCATTGACACAATTATTCAACCCCTTAAAGACTACCACTCTGAAGAACAGAGGTTCATTCAAGTGTTTTCAATCAGGTATTGAAAACACCTGTGGATGTCACGGAGCAGCAATAAAGCATAATAAGCACCAATTAGGCAGCTTTAAAATGACTGTGATACTCAGCTCCTTCTAGACATTTACTGGTGTGGTTACAAACATGGTGAAGTCAAGAGAATGGTCCAGGAAGACAAGAGAAGAGGTGATTACTCTTCACAGGAAGGGCAATGGCTATAAGAAGATTGCAAAGATGTTAAACATACCAAGAGAGACCATAGGAAGCATCATTCGCAAATTCAAGGCAAAGGGCACTGTTGAAACGCTATCTGGTCGTGGCAGAAAGAAGATGCTGACTTCGACTGCTGTGCGCTACCTGAAGCGTAGAGTGGAGAAAAGTCCCCGTGTGACTGCTGAGGAACTGAGAAAATATGTGTCAGATGTGGGTACTGAAGTTTCAGCTCAGACAATACGGCGCACACTGCGTAATGAAGGCCTCCATGCCAGAACTCCCAGGCGCACCCCCTTGCTGTCTCCAAAGAATAAGAAGAGTCGACTGCAGTATGCCAAAAGTCATGTGGACAAACCACAGAAGTTTTGGGATAGTGTTCTGTGGACTGATGAAACAAAATTAGAACTGTTTGGGCCCATGGATCAACGCTATGTTTGGAGGAGGAAGAACAAGGCCTATGAAGAAAAGAACACCTTGCCTACTGTGAAGCATGGCGGGGGGTCAATCATGTTTTGGGGCTGTTTTGCTTCTGCAGGTACAGGGAAGCTTCAGCGTGTGCAAGGTACCATGAATTCTCTTCAGTACCAGGAGATATTGGATGACAATGTGATGCAGTCCGTCACAAACCTGAGTCTTGGGAGACGTTGGACCTTTCAACAGGACAATGATCCCAAGCATACCTCCAAGTCCACTAGAGCATGGTTGCAGATTAAAGGCTGGAACATTTTGGAGTGGCCATCGCAGTCACCTGACTTAAATCCCATTGAGAACCTCTGGTGGGACTTAAAGAAAGAAGTTGCAGTGCGCAAGCCTAAGAATGTGACTGAACTGGAGGCTTTTGCCCATGACGAATGGGCGAAGATACCCGTAGATCGCTGCAAGACACTTGTGTCAAGCTATGCTTCACGTTTAAAAGCTGTTAGTACAACATCCTTTTACAGTTATAAGTACTAAGATTGAATGTCACTTGGGGGTTGAATAAAACTGATAATGATGTGAGCACAGAAAAGACATTTGTTGTTATTTCATTATAAATGTTATGTTATATTTGTCTGACCTACACGTGCCTCTTTGATTTAATTGTAAGCAAGATGAATGAATGATCAAAATCCATGTCAAACTGGCCAAAACACTCCATTTGAGTGGGAGTTGAATAATTTTGAACACAACTGTATATCCGACCAGGCAGATACGGTGTGTGGAAATTTCCATTCGGATTTCAATCATTTACAGCGTGTAAAATTATTTCACGTTTTATCATCCAAACCTTTGTGGCTATATATTCTATAGGGAATTCTTGTTAAAATTTTAAATGGGAACCTGTTACTGTATTTTTCAGAGAAAATATACAAATTTAACCAAAAGTGAGTTTTGGAGGAAGTACCCTCCATGTAGTGCTCCCAGGAAGTGAGCACGGAAGCACTACCTCGAGTATCCCAGCGGTTACGTTGCGTTTTGGGGCAAGGTACCGAGGTAGCGCCTGCCCCAGAATATCGTGGTAACATGGGGGCGCTACAGGGAAATCTACAGGCGCAGGTAAGCGTCCCCATGTTAGCGCGTACAAGGGAATAGGGCCCACGGATGGTAACAATACTGTTATCATGGGACGCAATGTTGGCATACACTACAGAGACCACTCTGATTTCCCTTTATGCCTGCGGCATATATTTTCCATAACCATGGAAAGGGTCAGATATTGCCCCACTCACGGCAGCATGACACATATTTGGCAGAGTTACGCATAACCGCACATTCATCTCATTGTACCAACGGGTTGGGTTTTTCCCCGCGGTTTTAAATGCTAATGTCAGAGCAGAATGTTTCCCACGGTTTACACGTTCATAGTTTAGGGTCGCTCAGAGCATTTAGACATACGGAAATTCTATTTAGAAGCACTTTATTTTTAGCCACTTTTAAAATTTATCCAATGGAGAAAATCCGAGCAGCTGCCGATCACAGCGCAGAGCAGCCGCCGGTAAAAGCCGACACGCAGACGAACAGGGTGAAAAAAAAAAACAGTACGCTTGAAAGTTTGAAATTTGAAACGCTGTTTGCAAAAAAATACTGAACGAAAATGTCTGGAATTTAGGCTAGGGTCAGACGAACGCATTTTTTCACGGAAGACGCGATAGCGGTCATACGATGCGCAATTTCGGCCGTGATTTTTTTACGGATCCAAACCAGGAAACTTTGGAAACTCTGGACGTTATGATGGCCGGACATGAGCAGCGTCTGACGTCTCCTAATCACGCACACACGCCTCTAGGTGGACACTGCGCACTCTGTACGTCCGTACTAGCGGTTCTACGTTCTCGAAAAAATGCGTTCCTTTGTCGCTTGCGTTGCGCGGCCGTACTTCGTATATAGGCCGTCATTGGACGTCATTTGTTGCTACTACGGCCGTAATAAAGTGCGGCTGCACGCGCGTTCGTCTGACCCCAGCCTTACATATAAGATCCAATGAATGTTAATAAAAAGAGCTGTTACAGAAAAAAGAAAAAACGATTTTAAAAAAAAACGGAAAAAAATTATGACAAAAAAAATCCTGAAAAATGCCTAAAAGATCCTAAAAAAAAATCTAAAAATAAAGAGATTTTTTTTACTGCAGAATAAAATGATAAACGGTTTATTAGATATTGAATTAAAACGGGAATATTTTTTATAATTTTTAACATTGAAGCCTATGGGATTCGCCTTATTAAACCTGACGAATGAAACCACCGAACGGCAGGGCATTTCACTGACATTCCTCAACTGTTTGATGTTCTCTGAATAAAATAACCATTGCTTCTCTATGAGGATTTCACTGCCCTCAAACAGGCACCGTACGTGCAGGCAATTCGCCAAAATTTGGTGAATTGCCTGCTCTCTGAATAGCCGAATGGCCCCGAAATGTCCCCGTTCCCTGAAATTCAGTGTCTGGTTACATTTCGGCCACATTTCGGATCTCTCTGAATAACCCCCATAGTCTTCCTACCTAGGAGGCACATTTTGAGGGTCATTGCTGTGAACTGCGCGATTGGTCCGCAGCGATGACATCGGCACTCGATCAGGAGTGAACGGAGGGCTGTCTTGTAGGACAGCTCTTCCACTTGCAGCTGTCGCTCCGCCAAATGAGTGACCTCAAAGCTTTGGCATTGAATTATGTAATTTGCCAGTAGATGTGTTGGTATATATCACTGCTAATATGTATATAGGGATTGATGGATCCCCCTAGACGACCGCAACATGTGTTACTAATGAAACAGTAATATCCATGCGTATTATCGAGGCATATGGGCTGGATTTTAGGATCTGCTCTCTAGGCAAAGGGACATGAAGTGCTGCAACGCTTTATATTGCACACGGCAGCCATATACCTCATATCTTATCTGCCCGTGCCATGCGTTCAAAGTGAGGGGGGGGGGTCGATGCACCGTTTTATGTGTCAATTAGCCTAATAAGATATGATGAAAACTAATGGTATTTACGCTTCTAATGACACTAACGAGAGCTGATTAATTTACTCTGATAAATATCCTTTGTGTTACAGATGGGAATGAAATCCTGGGGCCTGAAGCTGAGGTGGATGAGGTTGGATGTACAGGTGGGTCCGTTATGATTATTGATTATTCACTTTAGTGGAGAACATTTGGTAACAATATGCAAACGCTTCGTGGACACACTGCCGGGGCTGTGTTCTGTAGGCCAACTAGCCCTGAGCCTTTCCCAGCAAACTGGAGAGGGTCATCAACCCCCCCCCCCCACATCCTTTCTTGTAAAGGTCCAATATATTCGGGGTGCGTGGCTGTATAACAGCCGCAATGCAATAAAACCCCCAGCAACGAGTCTCTGTATTATTATATTGTATATATAGAAAGCACTAATTTATAAATAAGGTACTTTTCCTTTTGTTCTAATTTTTACTTTGAAAAGACCCAGATGGTTGTGATTATTTGTTAAAAGTTAAAGGGCCGCTACCACCAAAAAGCGAAATGTCCTTATTGTGTTTATTTGATGTTGCTGATATCTTACATGTGTTTGTTTTTCTCTTGTGTGTTTAGTTAAGAAAATATTTTCCTCTATATGTGTCACTGGGTGCATCCATTGTGTGATATTTTCCTCTACATGTGTCACTGGGTGCATCCATTGTTTGATATTTTCCTCTATATGTGTCACTGGGTGCATCCATTGTGTGATATTTTCCTGTATATGTGTCACTGGGTGCATCCATTGTGTGATATTTTACTCTATGTGTCACTGGGTGCATCCATTGTGTGATATTTTCCTCTATATGTGTGTCACTGGGTGCATCCATTGTTTGATATTTTCCTCTACATGTGTCACTGGGTGCATCCATTGTTTGATATTTTCCTCTATATGTGTCACTGGGTGCATCCATTGTGTGATATTTTCCTCTATATGTGTCACTGGGTGCATCCATTGTGTGATATTTTACTCTATGTGTCACTGGGTGCATCCATTGTGTGATATTTTCCTCTATATGTGTCACTGGGTGCATCCATTGTGTGATATTTTACTCTGTGTCACTGGGTGCATCCATTGTGTGATATTTTACTCTATGTGTCACTGGGTGCATCCATTGTGTGATATTTTCCTCTATATGTGTCACTGGGTGCATCCATTGTGTGATATTTTACTCTATGTGTCACTGGGTGCATCCATTGTGTGATATTTTACTCTATGTGTCACTGGGTGCATCCATTGTGTGATATTTTCCTCTATATGTGTCACTGGGTGCATCCATTGTGTGATATTTTACTCTATGTGACACTGGGTGCATCCATTGTGTGATATTTTAGGCTGGGGTCAGACTAGCGCATTTTTAACGTGCGTTTAGGCGCACTTAATCACGGCCGCAGTAGCAGCAAATGACGGGCAATGACTGCCAATATACGAAGTACGGCCGCGCAACGCAAACGGCAAATGAACGCATTTTTTCGAGAACGCAGAACCGCTAGTACTGACGTACAGAGTGCGCTGCGTCCGCTAGCGGCGTGTGTGCGTGATTAGGAGATGTCAGACGCTGCTAATGTCCAGCCTACATAACGTCCAGACACAAAAAGTGTTTTATTGACGATCCGTAAAACAATCACGGCCGAAAATGTGCATCGTATGACCGCTATCGCGTATTCCGTGAAAAAATACATCAATGCGTTCGGAAGCACTTTTTGGCGGTCGCTGCGAATAATGCGTTCGTTTGACCCTAGCCTTATTCTTTATGTGTCACTGGGTGCATCCATTCTGTGATATTTTGTGTCGTAAGCTTCCTCCCCCCCCCCCACAGTATCTTTTTTATAAGCTGGGTGCAGCAGAATTTGCAGTGCCTAGGGCGGCACTTACATATGCCCCTGTACACTACATACGTGTGTCTGTGTGTGTTTATATGGCTGCTGTTGTGTAATTAACTTCCGCAGTTTTCCAGTTGTGATCCATAGAGATTTTTTTTGGTCACTCGAACCCTCTCCTTTAGGCCCCGTTCACACCTGGGCGTTTTACAGTGCGTTTCTGCGCGATGTAAAATGCCCAAACACGGAAGTCCCACGGTTTCATATGGGGCCCGTTCACACCTGGGCGTTTTACAGCACATTGGAACGCGCTGTGAAACGTCCTACGCCCAGTACAAGAGCTTCTTTGGGACGTATTGCAGCGCGTTCGCAGCCATAGACTGCGGCGTGAACGCACGTTCGCATGTTTTTCACGTTTTTTTTTTTTTTGGAGAGATAATTTTACCAGGAAGGATACATTGAGATTTCTCTTGTTTTCAAGTATGTCCTGGGTGGCGAGTATGTACTGTTAGGTGTCTTGCCCAAGGACACTTACTGGAGAGGTGCTCGCTGGGATCGAACCCATGTCTCCACAGGCTCTTTCCACGCAGAGCAGTGACGTTACCTCTACTCCACCCAGCCGGTACTGTTTGCGCGTTACGCGCATCAAAAACGCACGTATTACGCGCATATGAAAAACACTGAGGTGTGAACCCAGCCTTAGAGCGTGTTGGGACAATACAGACACACGTCCTGTTCCAGGTTGATTCATAACATTTTCTGTTGACTAGCACTTCTTAATTATCTTTCCCTGATGGTGCTAATGGGCATTTTCAGTGGTTTTCGCTATTTTCTTGTATTCACTTCCCGTTTTATGAAGCTTGACAGCCTCACTTGCCGCACCTCACAGCTGTATTCTTTGTCTCATTGTGATGAATGCGTTTTGAGGATTTGGCCTCTGTGTTACCTCATATCTATTCCCCTGTGAAACAGGAAGCCATGATTGAACGATTTCCTGTTCCTAGTCACCCAGGTGTAACTAAAAACAAATGTAAAATACCAAAGGCAATATACTTCAAATATGTTTTTCTCATATGATTTCAAAGGGATATGCCAATAATTGTGCCAAACAACAAAGATTCATGTTTTTTTTCTTTAATGAACCTGTGGTGTTATGTTTGCAATTGTCTGATATTAATGAAAGCAGAGGATGTTTGTATATTTTAAACGTTTTCACGTTAAAAACTAATTTTAACAGCCTGCTTTACTTATATTTACCAATATTAGTGGAGGGCAATTCTATATATAATTAGTTTATATTTGCAGAGTGCATTTACACATCCCAGCAATTCAGAGAACTACTTACAGAGCTCATGTGCTATATTCCCCATATGCAGCAAGGAATTCTGGGTAGGATATGCAAATGAATTCCACAACTTCTCACGTTTTACAGAAGTGACTAGTGGCATAATCTGACCTTTGCTTAAAAAAATTAGTGTGATACGGCATTGGCAATTACAGACCCTAGATGCAAAAAAGTGAGAAATCATGGACTTCATTTGCATGCCCAACCCAGAGTTCCTTGCTGCAGATGGGGAATGTAGCACATGAGCTCTGTGAGCAGTTCTCTGAATTGCTGGCATGTGTAAATGTTTTCTGCAACTATAAACTTTATTATTTGCTGTGTGGAGGCTTTTAATCTCATTTTTTTGCCCTTCACCATAACTTAAATGCTTCAAGACCGTACTGGATTTCTTGCCATGTTGGCTGTAGCATCCCCTCATCAATGGCGTATTTTTTACACGTGATATTTTCAGACGGATGGAAAAATGCGTTCTGATTGTAATACCAGTGTTAATTTACGCGCGTTAACGCTTAACGCTGCGCGCAAAAAAATTGCACTGCACGAGCGTTTTTGCGCAAGGAATGTAATAGAGCCCCATATCTTTAACGTAACCCCATAGAAAGAAGTCGTTTTTCTTCGGCGAGACATCAGTTACTGCAAATGTTTACCTTGGCCTTTTGACTGAATACGCGACACCACAACTACATGACCTTCAACCAACCATCATTTTCCAGCAAGATGGTGCACCTTGGGGATTGCATGTTCGTGGGTTCCTAAATGAAACATTTCCAGAGCGGTGGATTGGAAGGGATGACCCAATTCCCTGGCCACCTCGTTCACCAGATATCACTCCCCTACACTTCTTTCTATGGGGTTATGTTAAAAATATGGTGTATGGAACGAAGGTACGGGACATCACTAATCTAAAGCAGAGGATCGCTGATGCCATCACCACCATTGATGAGACGATGCTACAGCCAACATGGCAAGAAATTCAGTACCGTCTTGATGTGCTTCCTGCAACTAATGGTGCCCATATAGAGGTGTATTAAATGAGGCAAAAAAACGTAAATATATATGTCTCATTTTGTAATAATTTTCACTTACAGTGGCAAGAAAAAGTATGTGAACCCTTTGGGATTACGTGGAGTTTTGCATGAATTGGTCATAAAATGTGCTCTGATCTTCATCTAAGTCACAACAATTTGAAAAACACAGTCTGCTTAAAATAATACAACACAAACATTATATGTTTTCATGTTTTTATTGAACAGAACATGTAAACATTCACAGTGCAGGGTGGAAAAAGTATGTGAACCTTTGGACTTAATGACTGGTTGACCCTCCTTTGGCAGCAATAACCTCAACCAAACGTTTCCTGTAGTTGCAGATCAGACCTGCACAACGATCTGGAGTAATTTTGGACCACTCCTCTTCACAAAACTGTTTCAGTGTAGCAATATTCTTGGGATGTCTGGTGTGAATCGCTCTCTTAAGGTCATGCCACAGCATTTCAATCGGGTTGAGGTCAGGACTCTGTCTGGGCCACTCCAGAAGGCGTATTTTGTTTTGTTGAAGCCATTCTTTTGTTGAATTACTTGTATGCCTTGGGTCATTGTCCTGTTGCATTACCCATCCTCTGCGAGCTTCAGTTGGCGGACAGATGGTCTTACGTTTTCCTGCAAAATGTCTTGATAAACTCTGGAATTCATTTTTCCATCAATGACAACAATCCGTCCAGGCCCTGAGGCAGCAAAGCAGCCCCAAACCATGATGCTCCCCCGCCATGTTTTACAGTGGGGATGAGGTTTCGATGTTGGTGTGCTGTGCCTTTTTTCTCCACACATAGTGTTGTGTGTTTTTTCCAAACAACTCAATTTTGGTTTCATCTGTCCACAGAATATTTTACCAGTAGTGCTGTGGAACATCCAGGTGCTCTTTTGCAA
This sequence comes from Leptobrachium leishanense, assembly GCA_009667805.1. Taxonomy (NCBI): domain Eukaryota; kingdom Metazoa; phylum Chordata; class Amphibia; order Anura; family Megophryidae; genus Leptobrachium; species Leptobrachium leishanense. The sequence goes on from CM019067.1 coordinate 308,014,570, forward strand.
ACTTCAAACGTGCTGCAATATTCTTTCTGGACAGCAATGGCTTCCTCCGTGGTGTCCTCCCATGTACTCCATTCTTGTTTAATGTTTTCCTTATTGTAGATGTGTCAACAAAAATGTTAGCATGTGCCAGAGATTTCTGTAAGTCTTTAGCTGACACTCTAGGATTCTTCTTTACCTCATTAAGCATTCTGCGCTGTGCTCTTGCAGTCATCTTTACAGGACGACCACGCCTAGGGAGAGTAGCAACAGTGCTGAACTTTCTCCATTTGTAGACAGTCTGTCTTACCGTGGACACATGAACATCAAGGCTTTTGGAGATACTTTTGTAACCCTTTCCAGCTTCATGCAAGTCAACAATTCTTGATCGTAGGTCTTCTGAGAGCTCTTTTCTGCGATACATGGTTCACATCAGGCAGTGCTTCTGGAAACCGGTAAACCCAAAACTGGTGTGTTTTTAAAGGGCAGGACAGCTTTCAGCAACACATCCAATAATATCACACTGATTGGACTCAAGGTTGGCTCACTCCTGGCTCCAATTAGCTCTTGGAGAAGTCATTAGGCTAGGGGTTCACATACTTTTCCCACCCTGCACTGTGAATGTTTACATGTTATGTTCAATAAACACATGAAAACATATAATGTTTGTGTTGTATCATTTTAAGCAGACTGTGTTTTTCAAATTGTTGTGACTTAGATGAAGATCAGAGCACATTTTATGACCAATTCATGCAAAACTCCACGTAATCCCAAAGGGGTCACATACTTTTTCTTGCCACTGTATCTGTCTTTTCATTTGCCTTTGGAATAAATTTTTGAAAATGTAAAGAGACTTTATGGGCACCCTGTATACAAGCATTTAAGTTGTGATGGAGGGCAAAAAAGTGAGATTAAAAGCCTCCACACGGCAAATAATAAAGTTTTATAGTTACAGCAAACATTTACACACCCCAACAATTCAGAAAACTGCTTACAGAGCTCATGTACTACATTCCCCATATCCAGCAAGGAACTATGGGTAGGACATGCAAAGTCCACTTCTCACTTTTTTTCACAGTTTGTTGAAAATGTATGTGCTGTGAAGGTTGCACAGGGGCTGAACGGCTTAATGGTGATTTGAGCAGCTGAGTGCCTGCTTCTGGTAATTAATCAGGAGAAATATATACAGTATATATTTTTCATTTTTACTGCAATCGAATCAGTTTTGTACATTCCCTGTGATTTGGAAACCATTTAGCAGAGATACGGGTCTCCTGGTTTCCACAGCCGGGCCCCCTTTGTCAGTCTGTTCTGTTTATAGGTATACAATCACATACAGCAGTTTCTGTGTATCTGGAAATACATATGCGTAACACGGATTGTGCGTAATTTTTTTTTAAATATTTTTTTTTAGTGAAAGATGAAGAATGTGATTCTGATGAAGAAAATGAACAAAACCATGATCCAAACGTGGAAGAATTCCTACAGCAAGGGGACACTGCAGTCATTTACCCTGAAGCACCGGAAGATGACCAGAGGCAAGGAACGCCCGAGGCAACCGGTCAAGATGAAAATGGTAATAATTCCACGTCGGTGTTTCATATTACGAAGCAGAGAGCCTTGAGCATCAAATCTCCCTGTTTCATTGACTTTGCGCAAACGAAAAGGCTTGCGATGAGTCTGTTTTGAAGTTAAAGAGAAGTTTAATGATGTCATTTACGGCTCAGCATGGTCTTTAGGGTGGAACGGCTGGCAAATGCAGAGCTGCATACCCTATGCAACCCAACTGGGTACGTTCCGGCCCCAAGGACCAGGATGAGACCTTTTTATTATCTGCGGAGCCACTTCTTGCTCTGGACACGGCTCTTGATGCGGATTTGCAATCGTAGCTGCAACTTCCAAGAGTATTATTTTTATCATTATAGGGGTTATTCAGTGAGAGCCGATCTGGCCCCGAAATTGCACCGAGCAGTAAATTTCCCCCGTACGGTGCAATTTCGTTGCCATTCGGCTATTCAGAAAGCAGGCTGTTCGCCAAATGTTGGCGACTTGCCAGCAAATACAGTGCCTGTTTGACAGCAGTCAATCTATTCAGAGAACACCGAACAGCAGAGAAATGTCAGAGAAATGCCCTGATGTTCAGTGGTTTCACTCGGCAGGTTTAATCAGGCGAATCCAATAGGTTTCAATGTTAATAATATTCCTGTTTTTATTGAGTATCCAACAAACCGTGGACTGATGGGAGTAATGGATTTTTTGGGGGGGTTTAGTTGAGTGTGTTAAGGGATTCTAATTTTGCAAAATCCCTTAACACCAAGTTCTGGGAGTCTGTGTTTCTTTGAGAAATACTGGCTACGGAATAGCTCATTTTTCCATTCTAAGGCACAAATTAACACCTCTTATACAAAGTGTAGCTGCACATGTCTACAGAAATGGCATGCTTCATACAGACGTCTTTGTGCTCTTTTATTTTGTCTCTCCGTCTTAGCTGACACCGTGACAATTATAAGAAATAAAACCAAATAATGTTGCATAAACACAGTCCCTTACAAGTCTCTCATGCAAAATGAACATGTCTTTCCAACAGAAATATGATAAATCCAGTTACATCATTAACAGATCACATTGTCCATGTAAAGGGATATAAAAACATTATACACAATATAAAACAAATACAGAGGTAAATTACCCTGTGCGCCTCTAGACCACATGCAGATAAAGTTATTTTTGAGGAGTTATGCAACACCACTCTCTCCTCCAGCAGCAGCTTTCTAACAGAGGCGCGTTCAGTTCCTCAGCTGCTGAATTTCTACATTGCAGAAGATCAGTTTGCTGCAGCTGTCTCACTGTACGCTTTGGCTGTGAATATTAAAGCAAAAGGGCAGAGGATTGCTTAATGAAAGGTGCTGTTTCTGCAATATCCACTGTTGTCCATTTTATTACCACTTTAGTGTTAATGTTTATCATGTTCCAATAAAGATTTAGTGTTTTGGGCCACCAAAACCTCAAACTGAACATTTTAAATTATATGCTGTGTGGAGGCGGCCCTCTTTCCCACGTCACACCCAGCTACTCTGCAGCAACTCTCTACTTAGCTGCAAGTGCTAAGTTAGCAGTGCGGAGCGCTGAACTGCAGCACAGCATTCAGTGACAAGTTGCTAACTTAGCACTTGCAGCGGATGAGGAACTGAACGCACCTCAGGAAGCTAGTCGGCACTCCTGCCTACTGTCTCTGGTGTATACAGCTCTTGAAACCAAGAAGTGATAGTTCTCATACCTTTTTAAACATGCAAGGAACAACACGTCTCAAAAAAACCATATCCCTTGACAGTTACACAAGGTATGAGAGATGTTGGTTTACAGTACAGACGCGCGATGTCCAAAGCATGCGGGAAGAAAGGAATAACGATTCCCGAGGATGCTATCTATAACACCTCCAGCAGTTTTAAATGTCAGCCATGGAATGGGGTCCATTGTGTGTAATTGTAAGGCCAATGTAAAGAATCTCCGCTCCTAAAATAAGCCAGTATTGGATCATAATGTTTATTGTATTTGTCTTTGGGATTTATCTGTGCACTTGCTTTCTCAGCAGCTGAAAATATTCTGTATTCTCGCCTCGTCTGGCGTTCTCATTAGAGTATACATGGTGTTTCTAACCCACATTTGTTACTCTATGTCAGTCAGTGTCAAGATTATATGAAATGCATGTTTTCTTATCATTCCAGGCTTCTGTGAAGCACCATGTATGGCTTATTACTCATTTTGTTCACTACATGTAATCTATAACATTATAATTCATTGACCGCAGGCCACCAGTCTTGATTACATTTTCAACAACAGCTAGTTATCAGCTTTTCTTCCTAAAGTGGAGTTATCTTTTTTGCCCTTAAATAATTGGGCAGAGCCTGCTGACAGCCTCTGTCCAATTATTATTATTTTACTCACCTTTTTTTCCTTGTTGCGCGCTGCTCCTCCTCTTCAGCTCAGGGACTCCCAAACCCGGAAGTCCCTGAGTTTTTTTTGCACAATTTGCTCTACTTGCATAGAAATGCAATCTATCATACGCAAGTCCCATAGCGCCTGTGCAGAGCAATGAGCATGCGCGCAGCTCCGATCCATCACAGCCTCTCCGAGACCGATCGCTTACGTGCGGCGACTTTTCGATTCTCTTTGAATAACCCTGATAGGTTGATAATCTTAATCCTGTGATTAGTGTACAGTATTGTTCTATTCTTATTATTCGTGGTGTCATCATATTTTATTTTTCTTCATGTCTTTGTTTCCTTTATCAGGAACACCCGACGCTTTCTCCCAGCTCCTCACCTGCCCGTACTGTGACAGAGGGTACAAACGTTACACGTCTCTGAAGGAACACATTAAATACCGCCATGAAAAGAATGAAGACAACTTCAGCTGCTCCGTGTGCAGTTACACTTTTGCGTATAGAACCCAGCTGGATCGACACATGACGTCACACAAATCAGGAAAGGATCAAGTAAGCATTGAGGTGTATATACATTAATATTATTGCTACTTTATCAGCCTTTTCTTTTCAAGGGGGGGGTTATACAAACCTAGATTTACAAACCAATGATACAGTGTGTGTGGGGGTGGGTGAGATAGCCATAGTCTGGACCTCAATGGCATGCACAGCCCATTTCATTAGGGTGTGCACCCATGGAATATTTATTAACTACACATTTATGCCCAGATCATTTAGCACAGAACAGTTAGTTAGGAATAACCAATGTTTCTGCAGCAATACAGTCAATTTTCAAACTATTTATCATGAACCTGCTAAGGAACATCCAAAATATCCCGAATATCAATGTAGCGGTGTCAAAATGAAGCTCTCACCCAGCATTAGGGTGTGCCTGGGCACACCATGTGCGCACGCCTATGCTAGACCTCTTTGGGCACTATGACGTACAGGCTTGTATAAACTAGGGATTATCTAGCTCTTCGTCAGGGCAATGAAGCCTTGATTTTCTGGCAGAGACACTAGGAGGAAAAAAGATGGAATGGCATGACGAAAAAGCAAACCTCTATTCCAAGGGAAATGAAGGGGGTCCCACACAACAACGTCCAGAATTTGATACAGCTGGGTTACTGGCGACATGGACTGACAGATGCATGCTGGGTAATCTGAATTGGTATCCTATGGGGAAAGACATGCGTTTTTAAACGTGTCATAAAAAGTCTTTAATGATGACAATCTATTTCGTCCACAGACGATTTTAATCGCGGAGATTCGGAAATCTGGTTTAGGGTTAGGACTAAAAGTTTGACTTTTCCACAAAAAAAAAGGCATTTAAAAAGGTGTCTTTTCCATTGTAAACCTTCTGAATGTCATGCGTGCAAATCTTCTTGTGACCCATAAAGCTTGTAGATAGACGATTGACGTTGTAAGCCTTACTGTGATGTAACCGCTAATTAAGTATTAATTTCCTTGTGTCTCGTATTCCCAGGTTTGACCTTTTCATGGTCTGATTTCGCTGCAGCGCTGCATTTTATGATTTTGTGTTTTCATGCAGACCTACTTAAATGGGCTGGGGTTTGGTCAAAAACCTGTCTTCTGCGTTAAAGAGGCACTTCAGAACTCGGCATCTACTTATTAACATCTTGCCTGTACGTCTCCTGTGTGCTCAGATCATCATTAAGTGAACAGTTTCATCTCTATATGTCCTCTTTATCTTAAACAGAAAATCAGCATGACCAATGAAGTGATTTTAAAGGGGTGTTTGTGTGTAGGTGGGTGTGTGTGGGTGAGCGTGTGTAGGTGGGTGGGTGTGTGTATGTGGGAGTGTGTGTAGATGGGTGAGTGTGGGTTGGAGTGTGTGTAGATGGGTGAGCGTGTGGGTGTGTGTGAGCATGGAGGTGTGTGTGCGTAGGTGCGTATGTGTAGGTAGGTATCTGTGTGTGTTTGTGTGTAGGTAGGTGGGGGGGTGGGAGGTAAACCAGGGATCCCATACTCCGGCCCTCCAGCTGTGTCTGAACTACAACTCCATTGATTCTATGGCCATCTGTTGCATTCAAAGAATCTTGAGAATTTCAGGCAAACATCGGGGCGGGGGGGGGGGTGCAGAATTCGAGATCCCTGAGATAAAAACGTAATTATTATTGGTTTTCTCTCCCTAACAACCCTTCTACCCTCCTTTTTTAATTTTTTGTTGTTATTTTATTAGCCTTGGTGTCCCATTTAAGGTAAGAGGTGGGAGGGATCACTCTGATCCTCTTTTACATGTATTATATAGGGCTGAAACAACTAATCGATTAATCAACAACTAATTGATGATTAAAATAGTATCGATTAATCTGTGTTTGATTAATCGTCCTGTGCACAGCACACACTGTTTAGAGTCAGACTGAGTTAAACCTAAATAACCTCAGCTTCGGAGCTGATTGGAGAAGACGCGCCGCTGCTTTACTCGCTATGATTTAGTTCTAGGGTTGTGTCAGACACGACCAGTTTGTTTTTATTCCATTTACAACAGTAGCAGAACTATCACACAAACAATAGGATACTTTCACTGGGTGAAGGCGCTGTATGCCTATGTTTTATCCTTACTTGAAGCTGGAGTCCTGTGCTACCACCCCACCCTCCCTGCCACACCCTCTTTGGTCAGAAACTGCCATTCCCTCCCTTTGGTCTGGTCCTTTCCCCAAATCTCACTCCCACACTCAGATCCGGTCTTTTGTCCATACCCACTCCCTCTCACACTCAGGTCAAGTCACTTGAGCAAAGTCACTCCCTTCCACCTCCAGTCAATCCTCCCACTCCATGTGTTCACAAAATTATTTAAAAAGGGACACTCTACGCACCCTGACCACTTAAGCTTATTAACCCCGATTTCAAGCTGACATCATCTATGACCTGCTTGTAGTCTATGACTACAATCTATGAGTGCTTGTAGCCGCATTCATTTGAGAAAGCAAACATGGCCTTAAGCTGCGCATGCAGCATCAACCCATCCCTCTGACCAAGCACTCGCATACCTTGCGTGAAAAGTACGCAAGATACGTAATTTGCGTATGTACATACGAATGTTATGTACACTACGCAAATTGCTTTTGAAAAAAGGGGGCGGGGTTGTGGTTATTCTTTTACATATAATTCCTTTTAAGTAAACAAATCATTTTCTATTTTTTTTTTTTATCCAATGAATCGATTAATCAAAATAATAATCGGCCAACTAATCGATTATGAGAATAATCGTTAGTTGCAGCCCTAGTATTATACAAGATTTATATATGCAGCAATCCTTATATTCCCTATACTTTGTCATTCACTGAACGATCAAGTCTCCTCTTCCTCTAACATCAGCTCTCATTGCATTTTGAAGATGTCACCAATATGCCCTTTGCTTTAAAGGTGGTGGTATTTCCTCTCCAGGGTAATACACGGTGAATAAAATCTTATTCCACGAAACCAAGCAAATCTGATTGCAATATTGTTAGGTAACGCTTTGCTGCCAGGTTCTCCACCATTCCTATTTCCATAACAATTTTTATTTGTATGTTTCCATCTGATGGAAGTCTAAGCTTTGTTTGTACAAGACCCTTGAGGCCAGTGTCAGACGAGCGCACTACGCGCACACGTAGTGACATGCCTTTCAACGCCCGTCGCAGCGTTGTGATGTTTCGACGGAGCCAGCCACAGACTGTAGCGCGCTCGAATTGCTCGCGCTACAGCGGACGTGATGAAAGCCTCCCCGTCGAAGCGCGTTCGAGGTTGCAATCCGCAATCCTCCATAGGAGGATCGAGCTTTGCAGCGCTGAGCGCACTAACTGCACTCAGAGAGGTGGCCAGACGGGCGACAGAGTGGAAGGAACATCCACTCTCCCGACGTTCCTTCCTCTCTGAAAAACGCTCGTCTGACCCCGTCCTTATACACAGCTTTTTTTAATAATAGAGGTATGGTTATAAAACGTTAAATTCCTTTTTTTTTTCTTTTTTAACTCTTTACAAGCTTCTTTTTTCCCATCTAATTAAAAATAGTGCATCGGCTTTGTACGTTTTAACTCTTTTTTTCTGTAACTTTACAGAGGCATGTAACACAGTCTGGAGGTAACCGTAAATTCAAATGTACGGAATGTGGAAAAGCTTTCAAATACAAACATCATCTAAAAGAACACCTGCGAATTCACAGTGGTATGTACCTCGTTGTTGTTGTTTATTTTTACTCGGTGTGAATACATACCTAACCTGTACCTATTCATATCCTAATTAGAAACCGCATTTACAGTAAAAGGGCATAACCTCCGTACTGTAAATGATTCTCGCAAGTCCAAACATTAACATTTACACTTGTAACGCTCATTATAATGGTAAAGAGTTACAGGGTTATTCAAAGAGAATCGAAAAATCACCACACTTTCGGTGACTTTTCGTTCTCTTCAGTTCGGTGCGATTTGGCGATCCCATTTCGGCGACCCTGCGGTGTACTCAGCAAGCACCCCAGGGCCGTCGTAGAGCAGGGAAAAGCCGCCGCAAACCCGACGAACACTCACCGCAAAACCCAGGCGAATGCACGCCGAAACCGAACACGCCGGAGAAATCCGAGCAGGAGCCTATCACAGCGCAGAGCAGCCGCCGGAAAAACCCGACACCGCAGACGAATGGAGTGAAAAAAAAAAAAGTACGCTTGAATGTTTGAAAAGTGAAACGCTGTTTGCAAAGAAACTACTGAGCGAAAATGTCTGAAATTTACTTATAAGATCCAATGAATGATAATAAAAAGGGCTGCTACAGAAAAAATAAAAAACGATTTAAAAAAAACGGAAAAAAGAATTTCGCAAAAAAATCCCGAAAAATGCTTAAAAGATCCTGAAAAAATCTATAAATAAAGAGACTTTTTACTGCAGAATATTATAATGAACGGTTTATTAGATATTGAATTAAAATGGGAATATTTTTAACATTGAAGCCTATGGAATTCTACTGAATAAACCTGTCAAATGAAACCACCGAATGGCAGGGCAATTTGGCAACTTTTCACTGCTGGTTTTTGCTCTCTGAATAGACAAAGCATTGCTTCTCTATGGGGATTTCACTGCCCTTGAACAGGCACCGTATGTGCAGGCAATTCGCCAACATTTGGCAAACTGCCTGTTCTCTGGATAGCCGAATGGCCAGGAAAGGTAACCGAATGCTGAATTTCAGCATTCGGTTATCTTTCGCCAGCAATTCAGAGCTCTTTGAATAACCCTGATAATTTAGGGACCGGCTTGAGTCCGTACATCATCACGTTACAGTTATATTACAAATGTAAAAGTAGCAAGGCCAGTAGTGCCAGACTCACGCGTTTTAACAGTAACAGTGGAAATATTACAGTACAGACTTGCAGGTGTAAATATAACCTGGAATATTAAACGCAGGGACTGGCGAATTGGAAAAATAACAGTAAAGTATTAAGGTAGTTAATGCTTCATTGTTATTTTTACAATCCGCCGGTCCCTGCGTTTAATATTCCAGGTTATATTTACACCTGCAAGTCTGTACTATAATATTTCCCACTGTTACTGTGAATCCCAGACTTGCGCGTTTTAACAGTAAGACTCGCATTTACCGGATTTACAGTGAGACGCACATTTGCGGGATTCATTCTTGCAGCACTTGATATTTTTTTTAAATGATAGCGCAGTGATAAACTCAGATTCGCTAAAGCCGATATTTCCATTGAAAAATACAGCCTTCAGAACCAATGTTTGATCTGCGTTTTTGCCCAGCTGCACAGCAGCTTATTTTTTAACCTTCCATAACTTGCTGCTCTTGGGAAGAAAAAACACTGCATGGAGCTGATCTTCCACTAGAATAGGTTTCAGCCACCTTGGTCCTCCCAGGTGTTTAGGAACTACACCGCCCATGATTCTCAACTGCTCATTAGCTTTGCAGAACCTCAAGAGTTTTTCCCATTTCCGAAACATCTTGGAGGACCAAGAATACTGACCTCTGCTCTCGGCAAATATTCCCTTGTTCAAGCACACATAGTTGCTGTAGATCAGACAAATGTCCAAAACAAAAATGTATTTATTTCTAATGTATTTTACCGGGAAGGATACATTGAGATTTCTCTCGTTTTCTAGTATTTCCTGGGTCGAAAATTGACATCATACTTGACTGGTCGGGACGTATATTTTGTGTCCTTTTATTAATAATGCAGAAATATCTTGGACTGATCGATTCCTAGTTCACCTTATTTATTTTTATTTATTTTTACTAAGGGGGTTATTCAGAGAGATCCGAAATGTAACCGGACACTGAATTTCAGCGTATGGGGACATTTCGGGGCCATTCGGCTATTCAGAGAGCAGGCAATTCGCCAAATTCTAGCGAATTGCCTGCACCCACGGTGCCTGTTCGGTACCTGTTCGAGGGCAGTGAAATCCCCATAGAGAAGCAATGCTTCGTCTATTCAGAGAACACAAAACAGCAGTGAAAAGTTGCCGAAATGCCCTGCTGTTCGGTGGTTTCATTCAGCAGGTTTATTCAGGCAAATCCCATAGGCTTCAATGTGAAAAATATTCCCGGTTTAATTCAATATCTAATAAGCCGTTTATACTTTTAATCTGCAGTAAAAAGTCTCTTTATTTATCGATTTTTTTGTATCTTTTATTTAGGCATTTTTTGAGCTTTTTTCATCAAAAAATTTTTCCCTTATTTTTTATTTTTTTATTTTTATTTTTTTTCATTTTTCTGTAACAGCCCTTTTTATTATCATTCATTGGATCTTATATGTAAATCCCAGGCATTTTCGTTCAGTAGTTTTTTTGCAAACAGTGTTTCAATTTTGAAACTTTCAAACATGCTGGTTTTTTTTTTCACCCTGTTCGTCTGCCAGTCGGCTTTTTCCGGCGTGTTTGGCGAGGTTTTTGCGACGGTTTCTGCGGATTTTCGGTGAGTGTTCGGCGGGTTTGCGGCAGGTTTTCCCTGTACTGCGGTGCTTGCTGAATACACCGCAGGGTCGGCGAACTAGGAATCGCCCCGAAGTGCAGGGAACGAAAGGTCACCAAACGTACAGTGACTTTTCGATTCTCTCTGAATAACCCTGTAAGTAGTTGTCTTACGAACACTTGCATTTATATTAAATTTGTACATATTTTTTTTAATAATAATAATTTCCTTTTTCCACAGATAAATTCTTGTTCTATTGTCACAATTTTTAGCTGACGAATCATTATTTTAAATTTTTTTTCCTCCTTCCTTAGGAGAGAAGCCATATGAGTGTCCTAACTGCAAGAAGAGATTTTCCCATTCTGGTTCGTACAGCTCCCACATAAGCAGTAAGAAATGTATAGGTGTGATTCCAGTGAACGGACGGGCAAGATCAGGTCTGAAGACCCCGCAGTGCTCCTCACCTTCCCTTTCAGCTTCGCCAGGTAGCCCAGCCCGACCACAGATACGGCAAAAGATTGAAAACAAACCTTTACAAGAGCAGCTTCCTGTAAACCAAATCAAAACCGAACCTGTGGATTATGAGATTAAACCCATAGTCGTCGCATCAGGAATCAACTGTACAGGCACGCTGCAAAACGGAATCTTCACTAGCGGCACTGCTCTGCAGGCAACCAGTTCTCCTCAGGGCATTGTCCAGGCTGTAGTCCTGCCAACGATGGGGCTGGTGTCACCCATAAGTATTAACCTTAGTGACATTCAAAATGTTATAAAGATGGCGGTCGATGGGAATGTAATTAAAATGTTGGAAAATAATCACGCAAACCTTGCATCCAAAGAACAAGGAGGGACGCTTACCTCTGCAACCATCCAGCAAGCGGGTCACTCTGTCATTTCAGCATTTAGTCTTCCCTTGGTTGATCAAGACGGTACAACCAAAATAATAATTAATTACAGTTTGGAACAGCCAAGTCAGCTTCAGCTCGTTGCTCAAAATTTAAAGAAAGAAGTACCTGCCCCGGTAGAAATTTGTAAGACTGAAAAGTTGCCGGAGGACCTTTCCGTGAAATTGGAAAAAGACTCCAAGCCCGCCGCGGGAAGCACTTGTACTGTCCCTAACGGTCGTCCGGCTGACATCAATGCACTTAAAGAAGTCAAGCACTGTGGTGAGAAGAAAAATATCCAGGTTCCGGAAACCAGTAAAGCGGAGAACATGAAACCGGAGTCACTGCCTGCGGAGAGCGTGGATGGGACTCCTGCATCTAGTCAGCCTCCTTTGAAGAATCTCTTGTCGCTTCTGAAAGCTTATTACGCTCTCAATGCCCAGCCAAGTGCAGAAGAACTTGCCAAAATTGCCGATTCGGTAAACCTACCGCTGGATGTGGTAAAGAAATGGTTTGAGAAGATGCAGAATGGAGAGATTTCGGTGAACTCTTCCAGGTCCTCCTCTCCGAAACCAGGAGTGAATGGAGTTTGTCCAGAAGACAATGTTGGGCCTGAAGATGAAAGTAAAGTTCAAAATGGCGCTGACGACTTACAGGGTCCTACCACAACCGAGCCCCCCGAAGCCTTGCCCGTCAATGGTTCAGCCGGTGTTACATCTTCGCCATCACCACTAAACCTCTCTTCTCTGAAGAACTCCGAGGACGAGGCATGCTCCGATGGAGCACAAGAAGACCAAGAAAATCAAGTGGAGCCTCTTGATTTATCTTTACCAAAGCCACAAGGAAACTTGGCAGAGCGACCTTCCATAACTAGTGTTTACCAGAGCAGTGTTTATACAGTTCAAGAAGAACCCTTGAATCTGTCTTGTGTAAAGAAAGAGCCAACGCAGGTGGACAGTGTCGCGATATCGGAAACAACTCTTCTTTTAAACCCAAGTGCCAATCCAATAAACATTGCTTTTCCCACCGTCACTGCCCAGTTACCTACAATCGTTGCCATTACCGATCAGAACAGTGTTCCATGTTTAAGGGCACTTGCTGCCAACAAGCGGACTATTTTAATTCCCCAAGTGACATACACGTATTCAACCACTTCAAATCCTGTTGTTCCAGAACCACAACAAAAGAGCGTCCAGACAAACGGAAGTCAGGTAATTTACCCAGGTCTACGGTGGCTGTCCTTGTCTCGTGTTTTCATGTACGATCTGCAGCAAGGGTCAGCAACCTTGGCCCTTCAGATGGTTTGATACAACAACTCCCTTGATTCCCAGCCTCTCGTTAGGTTGGTTGAGCCTCATGGGAAATGTAGTTCCAAAACATCGTCAGGGCCAAGATTGCTGAACCTTGATCTATAGTATTATTATTTATTTATTATTACGACTTTGATGATGATGAGGATTAGATCTCCTGTAAGTAATAACCTTTTATGTAGCAAGACAAATTATCTGTGGACTACAGAGTACCGAAGATACTCGAGTATAGCGCCACCCGAATATAACACGATGGATAGAGATTTATTATGGAAATGAGAGAATACTCAAGACTCGAATATAACGCGGGGAGCAAAATTTTACTGTACCGGTAAATAATTAAAATCCTTCCAGGTTCTCTTAACACAGTCAGGCTCCCCCACAGGCCAGTGTGCTCTGCTCTAGAATGATTGCAGTTGTTACGAAGTATGAAGCCACCAGCCACCCGTCTTCTTTACTAGCAATTAGATGGCCGGCTGAGGCAAGCGAGGTGAAAGATTGAATTAAACCGAGCGTGCCGGTGAATTAAACCGTCGTGATGGATCCCACCTTTCCTGAATCTGGGAGTTTCTGAAGTGTTTGCAGGCATCAGGGAGTTGGCAGTCACTTCAGCGAGACTTCCGGGAGACTTGGGATCCAGAGCAAGGCAAGTTTTTTGTGTTTTTTACACGCGATGCAGATGTCTCTAATATAACGCGACCCCTCCAATTTTAAGGTAAATTTTTGTCACCAAAATCTAGCGGTATACTCGAGTATCTACAGTAGTTACTTTTTGTTTTGTTTTGATTGTTGCAGATTTTGGGCTCTATATCCTAGTGAACGCTAACATTATCATTCGGATGTATAAGCGTTACCGCCAGGATAAGTGTCTTTAACGCACGCCCCCCATATTACCTTTCCGACGATAAACCCGAAAAAAATCACTTGGCCCATCGGTTTTTGCGCAATCTTACTGTAATTTGCGCATCTTATACTTAACATGGGGAGCGCAAAGTAAGGTATTACAAAGTGCTAGCGCCATTTACTGCAGGGACTCGCAAGGCAAAAAGTTAAGCTACACCTAAAAGCTGTGCTAAAAAAAAAAAACAACAATAACAGGTCTATTCAAAGAAAGGTGGAACTCAGGAGAAGTGAAAATTCTAGGTCAAAATAGCCAAACCAGAAAAATCCTCCCATTGATCTCACTTTCCAAAACGGCTACTTGGTCTAGATTGTTCTCTTCTCCTGCCAGTTCTCCTGGTTTTCACCTCTCTCTGAATAACCCTGTAAATCAGATATTCGTTCACCTCTCATCCCACGGCGAGAATTATGAGTCCTGCACCCTATAAATATGCACCCAAGGCAAAACATCGTGCACCACACAAGTGTTTCTTAGCAAAAGGCAGGCTCCTAAGCTGTACCCCTATACAGGGCTTTGATGAAGGTAGGAGCTGGGAAGCGTAGTATAATCTCAGCCAAATCCCTTTTAAGAAAAAAAATTATATATATATTTGAAAACAGTTACTGCAGAAAAAGGTTTTTGCACTGTAGGAACGCAAATGAGCTGTAGTTATGATGCCTAGAGTGTCCTATCACTAACATAAGCCGTAACTAGATCACTTGGGCATTACAAAAAACACTTTATTAACACAAGCTGCCGTTGCTTTCTTTTCTTTTATTGATTAAAGTAATTGCATGTAAAGAGGAAAAATAAAGTTAGGTTTTTTTTTTTCCATCGCCTGTTTCCATTTTGTGGATTTTTTCCATGATGCAACATTTACCAAAATCTTATGATGAGTTTCACTTTATAGCCGTGGTATAGGATAAAACAGTTGGGAAAAGGAAATGGGTGATGGAGGAGGGAATGTTTGGACAAGGTTGATGGGGATCTATTGTGCTGTCTGTGCTACTTCAGATAAGACTTCTAATCTATCTCCAGGTGAGGTCCTTTGCATACACCCACACAATGCAATCCTTATGAGATGCTCTACTGGACGTCTGACCCGTTCACTCTATTCTATGGCCAATGTCACATAGTGAGGAGCAAGTGATGTAAATACAACACAAAATATCACACAATGGATGCACCCAGTGACACATATAGAGTAAAATATTTTCTTAACTAAATATACAAGAGAAAAACAAAGCACATGTAATAAATCAGCAACATCAAATAAACACAATAAGGACATTTCATTTTTTGGTGGTAGCGGCCCATTAAACAAGAAATGGTACAGTATTATATGGGAAATGGAGCATTTGATGCAGGAACCAAGTTTGAGTTTCCATTTGGGTTTATTTTCACAGTTCTAGATCATGTGTGGGGAAACCGGGATTTGGGCGTTCATCTCTCCACAACCTGTGCAAAAAATAGAAACCGTTGGAGAGTCCCTTTAAACGTGAGAAAGTAGACTTCACAAGCTCAAATTGGTGCTCCTAAATATACCAAATTATTCCGTGATAAAAGGCAGAAACACAAAGTCAAGAGATGGTATTCTGATGATGGGACGGGTGGGTCCTGGACACGGTGAAATAATGCGGAACGCGCAGGCGCAAAGCATCATAACATATCTGTAATTGAGAATACATACTGAAAACACTGAACTGACCAAGGAAAGACCAGGGATCGGGAAGGGAGGTGGAGAGCGTTCACGGGGCGGACACAGTCATATACTTTAAGATCCACAAGTGCATCCGGGGAAAACCATATGAAATGGCCAACCAAGGGGGGCGTGGCTGGCTCTGCAGGGAAACAGACGTGCCTGGAAAGAGCTCTGCTGGATTCTTTCATTGAATTGCCCATTATTGGGGTCCCTGCACGGCTGGCCATAACGGGGATTGCTCCAGGGACTGTTCCTGTCCCCCCCTCCGGAGCACAGCTGAGTTTTAGCCGGCGGGCCTGAAAGGCGGTCGGCCATCTTGTGGCCTACCCTGCTGCTTTCGGACAGTCGTCCCTCCTTCTGATCCCCCTGTGGAGAGCTCAACCCGGGTGTTCGTGGCAACGGTCTGAGGGGATGGAGGGCCCCCATCTTCCGGCGGTGCCCACGGAAACTAAGTCGATGGAGTGGCGCAGCCTGGAGCGGACCCCCCCAACAGTGGCATGGAGGCTGCATTCGAAGCCCTCGAGGCCTGCTTGGCGGTGATATCGGGGGAGGATGAGAGCCCGATCTCCAGGAGCTTATGGGGGCAGCTGATGGCAGTGTGGAGGACTGGCCGGTTGACCGCTGACCTGAGGGTGGATGATATGGAAGCCGTTTCGCACGCTGATCACGGAGAGAGAGCGGATGACCACAGGAGTTCTGAAGACGGATTGGGGTCTGCTGCACCAGAGGATACGAGGATGGCCTCGGAGTTGCCTGCTGCTGGCTCCCAGGAGTACTCCGCAGAGGATGGTGGGCTCGTCCCCGAGAAGGTTGTGGACTATGAGGCCGACGCTGGTGACCCTGGTGAAGTGCCGTCCCTGGATCCCTTACCTGAGGAGGCGCTTCGGGTTCCATGCGCTGGCACAGTTCCGGCTGCCTGCGGTGTCCATGTGGCTATGAGAGTCGCCAGCCCGATGATGTTGTCCGCGACAGGCCTGTCATTGGTGGAGACATATGGTCCGCCGCATAAGATGAGTAGCAGAGACCTGCGGGATCGAACGGACCACCGGGGACCACCAATCTACATATCCATGTGAGCTGGGGGCAATCTACATGTGAGCTGGGGCATTCTGTATATATATATCTGGGGGGGGTATATACATGTGAGCTGGGGCATTTTTATATGAGGTCTGTTCTTATTGGAAAGTGGTCACATGACATTAAATAAAAGTGTCAGCACTCGGTATCGGTGAGTACTTTTAAAAAGTATCGGTACTCATACTCAGTCTTTAAAAAGTGGTATCGGTGCATCCCTAGTATGTTGCCTTAGACTACACCAGGGGTGTCGTGGTTTATTTCTAGGGCTGAAACAACTAATCGATTAATCGACAACTAATCGATGATTAAAATAGTTGTCAACTATTTCCATTATCGATTAATCGGTGTTGATTTAATCATCCTGTGTACAGCACACACTGTTTAGAGTCAGACTGAGTTAAACGTATCCTAAGCTTTGGAGCTGACTGGAGAAGACGCGTCGCTGCTTTACTCGGTATGATTTAGTTCTAGGGTTATGTCAGACACAACCAGTTTGTTTTTATACCGTTTACAACAGTAGAACTATAATACAAACCATAGGATACTGCCACTGGGTGAAGGAGCTGTATGCCTGTGTTTTATCCTTGAAGCTGGAGTCCTGTGCCACCACCCCACCCTCCCTGCCACACCCTCTTTGGTCGGTAACTGCCATTCCCACCCTCTGGTCTGGTCCCTTTCCCCAAACTCACTCCCACACTCAGATCTGGTCTTTTGTCCATACCCACTCCCTCTCACACTCAGGTAAAGTCACTTGAGCAAAGTCACTCCCTTCCACCGCCACTCCCTTCCACCGCCAGTCCACCCTCCCAAAATTATTTAAAAGGGACACTCTACGCACCCTGACCACTTTAGTTTATTAACCCCGATTTCATGCTGGCATCATCATCTATGACCATGTGCCTGTAGTCGCGTTCATTTGAGAAAGCAAACATGGCCTTAAGCTGCGCATGCAGCATCAACCCATCCCTCTGTCCGAGCACTCTCATACCTTGTGTGAAAAGTACGCAAGATACGCCATTTGCGTATGTACATACGAAAGTTACATACACTTCGCAAATTGCTTTTGAAAAAAGGGGGAGGGGTTGTGGTTATTTAAGTAAACAAATTTATTTCTATTTTCTTTTTTTTTATACGATGAATTGATTAATCGAAATAATAATCGGCCAACTAATCGATTATGAGAATAATCGTTAGTTGCAGCCCTATTTATTTCTCTTTATTCCATGATCTGCTTTCATATCCCATTTGAGTTGGAAGTGATCATCGTGGGCCAGTACAGAAATAACACAACAATCATTCTTAACCTGGAAGTCTTTTCCCTCCGTACCTGTCCGCGCTTAGAGGATTTCCTGCAGCCAGGTTTTAGCTTCCAAACATAGTTCATAATCCTTTAATGTTTCCTTTTGTCTGACGACATCCCGAGAGACACGAGCTTTCCCTGATTTCGTGCGTCTGACCGTATGGAAACCTTATGGTGTCTGTGTTACAGAATTAATGAAAGACCTAAGTAAAAAAAAAAAAAACGCGGAGCTTATTTAATTAGATGGGATGGAAATAATACAAAACCATTCACAGAGTTTTATCTCCAAACAATTATTACAATTAAAAGCACCTTCAATTAAAGTGATGCACCGCCTGTTATGTTTATTATTATGTCATTATAATATTCTGCCCAGAATCTGAATTCCTGACCATATAGATGCACTCACTGGCCACTTTATTGACACAAATTGCTAATCAGCCAATCACATGGCAGCAACTCAATGCATTTAGGCATCTAGACGCAGTGAAGACGACTTGCTGAAGTTCAAACTGAGCATCAGAATGGGGAAGAAAGGGGAGTTAAGGGACATTGAACGTGGCATGGGTTGTTGGTGCCAGGAGGGCTGGTCTGAGTATTTCACAAACTGCTGATTTACTGGGATTTTCACCCACAACCATCTCTAGGGTTTTCAGAGAATGGTCCGGAAAAGAGAAAATATCCATTGAGCGGCAGCTTTGTGGATGAAAATGCCTTGTTGATGTCAGAGGAGAATGGGCAGACTGGTTTGAGAGGATAGAAAGGCTACAGTAACTCAAATAACCTCTCAACGTGTAGCTGCACAGGTCTGAAGAAAAGGCATGCTTCATACAGATGTCTTTTTGCACTTTTATTTTGTATCTCTCTTTAGGCTAGGGTCAGACTGGGCAGTGCGAACGCGCGTTTGGCGCACATAATCACGGCCGCACTAGCAGCAGATTGACGGGCAATGACAGCCAATATACGAAGTACGGTCGCACAAAAGTCCGGCCGCGCAACGCAAGTGGAAATGAACGCATTTTTTCGAGAACGTTAAACGCTGGTACTGACGTACAGAGTGCGCTGCGGCCGCATAGCAGCGTGTGTGCGTGATTAGGAGATGTCAGACGCTGCTAGTGTGCGGCAACATAACGTTCAAACAGCCGGATTTCCCTAGACTTCTTTTCACCCCATCGTCATGAAATACGTCCAGAATTGCGCATCGTCTGACCACTTAAGCGTATTCCGTGAAAAATGCGTGCGCACGCATCGACGTACATTTTGACGGTGGCCGCAGAAAATGCGCTCATCTGTCCCTAGCCTTAGCTGACACCGTGAAAACTGCAAGAAATAAAACCAAATAATGTTCAACATATGCATAAACACAGTCCTTTACAAATCTCTCATGCAAAATTAACATGTCTTTCCAACCGAAATATGATAAATCCAGTTACATCATTAACAGATCACATTGTCTATATAAGGTGATAAAAAACATCATTATACACAATAGAAAACAAATACAGAGGTAAATTACCATGTGCGCCTCTAGACCACATGCAGATAAAGAAGTTCTTTTGAGAAGTTATGCAACAAACTGAAACAGTCTGAAACCAGGAAGTGCTAGTTCCCATACTCTAGAAGACAGAAGCTAGAGTCACTCCTCTCCACTTCATGTCCAAGCCCACTTACAGGAAACCTTACATTTTAAACATGCAAGGGACAACACATCTCTAAAAAAAAAAACATGTCCCTTGACAGTTACACAAGGTATGCAGAGTACCATGTCTGAATGCACAACACGTCCAGCCTTGAAGCAGATGGGCTACAGCAGCAGCAGACCACACTGGGTGCCACTCCTGACAGCCAAGAACAGGAAACTGAGGCTACAATTTGCACAGACTCAGCAAAACTAGACAATAGAAGATTGGAAAAACGTTGCCTGGTCTGACGAGTCTCGATTTCAGCTGCGACATTCAGATGGGTCAGAATTTGGCTTAAACAACATGAAAGTATGGATCCATCCTGCCTTGTATCAACGGTTCAGGCTGGTGGTGTAATGGTGTGGGGGGTATTTTCTTGACACACTTTGGGCTCCTTATTACCAATTGAGCATTGTTTAAATGCCATGGCCTACCTGAGTATCGTTGCTGACCATGTCATCCCTTTATGATCACAGTGTGCCCATCTTCTGATAGTGACTTCCAGCAGGATAATGCACCATGTGACAAAGCTCAAATCATCTCAAACTGGTTTCTTGAACGTGACAATAAGTTCACTGTACTCAATGGCCTCTATTCTGCCTCGCTAGCAAAGCTGTGAGTCGTGGGCGCTTGAGACTAACCAAGTCTGTATTTGACCAGTACTCACACGATGGAAGTTCAGCAGACAGCATCAACTAAGCAAAACTGACCCGTAGAAAGATGAATCCAGTTGAAACCTTTAATGATCAGACTGACAATCTTTGTAATAGTGTACAGCAATGCAGGTGAAAAGACATACGTTCTGTACAGCATAGAGCTAAGATGGCTGCTAGGTGACCAGACATACGTTCTGTCCAGCATAGAGCTAAGATGGCTGCTAGGTGACCAGAAGTACCCCAGAACTAGACTGAGGGAAAAGGGGTGGAGCTAGCTGGAAGCAGGAAGGCTATGGTGACCCAGCAGGAACAAAATAGCTAAGAAATCATAACTGTAAGCAGTAAAGGGCAGTTTCAATACATACCATTAAAATATACAAATAAACCCTGAATCATGGGGCATGACATCCTCCACAGTCACCAGATCTCAAGCCAATAGAGCACCTTTGGGATGTGGTGGAACGGGAGATTTGCATTGTGGATGTGCAGCCAACAAATCTGCAGCAACTGCGTGATGCCATCATGTCAATATGGAGCAAAATCTCTGAGGAATGTTTAAAACACCTTGCTGAATCTATGCCACAAAGAAGTAAGGCAGTTCTGAAGCCAAAAGGCAACCAACCCGGTACTAGCAAGGTGTACCTAATAAAGTGGCCGGTGAGTGTATATATCTCAAAAGCAGGCCCTCAACTCTTCAAATTCCCATTAAGCGATTCAGCCCAGATGCAACCTCTGATGCAGATACAGTTTCAATAAACTGAGGGCACTCATGGGTCTTGACATAAAGGGTCCAATATTTATTGTAAATTTATCGTTTTGGCTCATTTTGATCTTTTTTCAAGTCCGGACCATTTAAGAAAAACACTCACACAAACCTTCTCAAGGCAAAAAATACAACAAACCAGGAGGAGAGCACTCCAACTAACACATTGAAAGACTTCAACAGTAGCTCAGAGATTTACAGATTTTAACCCTTTCAAAGGTTTACAATTAGGCAAAGTAGGCATGTGCCTGGAGGCACCTTGCTCTGTAAAAACCTAATTATAGCCAAACAGAGAGGTGTCCTATGCCTACCTATTACCTCATTATCTAGCTCTGTGCCACATGCATAGCCATCACTTTGTATCGCTGCCCCCTCTCTGCACAGCTGTTATTTTCTCACTTTAGTTTCTTTCTGCGGTCTAAGAAAAAGTTATTGAAGTGTTTTTTTCAGCATTGTACATTTTAAAACAATAATTTTCCTAATTTCCATACATTATTTATATTCTAGAGCAGAGAGAGGGGTGAAGCGCCCACCGGAGACGAGTGTCCAAACCACTCGCTGAATGTTGTGTACGGAGGTTTCTCTATGTACCTGAACAATAACTAAATAAAGGAATTACAACACAGCGCTTAAAGACCTAAGTCCATAAGAAAGTGGAATAGACACGCTATATGTCCATAAACATAATGATCCTTGTCTTCAAGCGATAGGCTTTCTTGGTGATACAGGCGATGGAACGTATACTGCAGGAGAAAGCAGAGGAAGGACCAAAATTGCGCAGTACACCAACACCAGATGGAGATAAATTATATTCGTGTTCAACTCACATTCTGGGGAGCCTACAGCCGGCTCTCAGGAATACAGCGAGCAGGGACTTATATCAGGTGCCCATATACCCTTCCATCTGCTCCTCCAGTGTCGTCAAAAAATGGTACTGCAGTAAATTGACAAGACCAGAAAAAGGCACCTTTTGGTGCAATAAATCACAAATGACTTGGCAGTTTAAAGGGAAGCCAAATTTAAACTCACAAACAATGAGCCTCTATTGGCTCCGTCACAATTTGCGCAGGGAATAATGCAGGAGTTCCCCAAACCTTCTTTTTCAGGAAAAGGCAGACAACAATTAAATTAAAAACATTTATTTGTTAAAAATAGACAGATTATATCTACCAGGACGCGTTTCGCCATTAGTGGCTTCCTCAGCTGGAGATCTCCAGCATGATTCCCTGCGCAAATTGTGACGGAGCCAATAGAGGCTCATTGTTTGTGAGTTTAAATTTGGCTTCCCTTTAAACTGCCAAGTCATTTGTGATTTATTGCACCAAAAGGTGCCTTTTTCTGGTCTTGTCAATTTACTGCAGTACCATTTTTTGACGACACTGGAGGAGCAGATGGAAGGGTATATCGGCACCTGATATAAGTCCCTGCTCGCTGTATTCCTGAGAGCCGGCTGTAGGCTCCCCAGAACGTGAGTTGAACACGAATATAATTTATCTCCATCTGGTGTTGGTGTACTGCGCTATTTTGGTCCTTCTCTCTGCTTTCTCCTGCAGTATACGTTCCATCGCCTGTATCATCAAGAAAGCCTATCGCTTGAAGACAAGGATCATTAAGTTTATGGACATATAGCGTGTCTATCCCACTTTCTTATGGACTTAGGTCTTTAAGCGCTGTGTTGTAATTATTTATACTCTACCTTTAGCCAGATATTCACGACGGAGCTGGGTCGTGGCAGGGAGCACAAGGCCGTCATGACGGAGCAGCTTGAGCAGACAGCTTTTATCCTTGGTTCTTGCCTTTCCCGTCTCTGTGCATCCTCTCACAACCCCAAATTAAAAATGTATCTCAATTTTTTTGGAGGATGTGCGCTCCAGATTTCTGTCCTATGGCTCTTCAGATATAAATTTGGCCCTGCGGACCACCCACACAGGATTTGAGAGAATGGACCTGGTTGTGTCCCACAGGGCCAGTCCTTTCGATCCCCTTGTAGATATTGCTACCATCTTTTTAACCTGTAATCGCTGTGTTTTTAAATGCTAATAAATGCATTTTAGGAACACTTTCATGATAGGTTTAAACCAAGACACTGAACCTATCTTGTGATCCTTGCAGCCCATTCTTATTGGGTCAGGAATCGCCGGAAGACGAAAACTAACAGGGCCAGGAAGCTGGTGTATGGTTTTTGGGTTACCCATCCCACAAAAAAGAAGTAAATTGCTTGTGCAATTACTTAAATGTATTTTTTGGGCAAGGGAGTGGGTGGGCAGTAAATGATTGTACAGCACCTTTTGAATCTTTCGAATGTTTTTTTCCCGTTTTATTAATGTATCATGTTCGAAAGACTTCATAGTATTGAGGTTTTGTGGGGGGCTGGTTGGTGGGGGGTTTTCTGGTGGTATGTTGTTTTTTTCTCCTTGCATGCCCTCAGCATAAAATACGTACATCATTTTTTTGTGATATCTGGACGGGGCTAGTTTTACATAAAGGCCTGGTTATGATAACATTGACAACTTTTTTATCCATATGATTTGTTGGCAAAAGGTTTGCTTTACGTTGCATCCCAAGAGTGAGATGTATGTAGGTGTATCTGGTGTATGCTGTAAAAAAAAAAAAGTTAAAAAAAATTCACGTCTGAAACCTCTAAGGGCCCGGTAGCCTTGGGGAATCCTACCTCAGACCCCCTAGATTTGCAGATTATTCCGCTGGACACATCTATTTGTAGGAGCCAGGGAAAACTCTGTATTTATTCGTCTAATATTGACGTCACGAAAACTTGAGGAGACGCCAATATGCCAAGTAGCATTCGTGTGCATTCGTTTCGGAAAAATTCGGAATTTGGAACGAAATTTGATAATTCGTATTCAGAATAACGAATCGATACGATACGAATTCGAAACGAAACCGTATATAACGAATTTATTTAGTTTTACACTGTGTCATCATCATAAAAGAAAAAATTGAACAACTGATATCAACTATTGAATTTGAAATGAACTATCAAATTGATATCAACTATCGAATTGATCTTAACTTACAATACAAGTAATAATAAGCAAAGGACTTTATGGAACAAATTAATTTTGTTTCACTGTTTAATTTGACTCAAATACTAAATCTGTGACACAGCTTAAAATTTAACCCTAGCTTTTCTTTTAACAGTAAAATTTGATTAATTATGGCTTTATCTATTGATCCAAAATACGAATTGATATCAACTATCGAATTGATATATGAAATTCGAATCGATTCGAAATTTCAAATCAAAACAAAATGAAATTAGTTATGAAATTCCGAAAACGAAATGATTTAAAAACTAAACTAAACAAAACGAATTTTTCAGCCATGCACATCCCTAAGGCCTGTCCTAAATCCCTTTTTTTTTTCTTTTTTTTTTCGCAGGATGAAAGGCAGGACACCAGCTCAGAAGGCGTTTCCAATGTAGAAGATCAAAACGACTCGGATTCCACTCCACCAAAAAAGAAGCTGAAGAAGACTGAGAATGGACTGTATGCCTGTGACCTGTGTGACAAAATATTCCAGAAGAGCAGCTCCCTGCTCAGGCATAAATACGAGCACACAGGTGTGTATACACAGGTTGCCCTTCGACGGGTCATGCAAATGCATCGTGTAGAGTCACGAGAGATGCTGCAGACTGGCGGGATCCAGGCACTACTTTATATATCTGATAATTCCACTTCTATCACTATATAACTTTTTTCTCTTCTCTGACACCCTCCTCCACATGTCCCTGAACTACAAATCCCATGATTCCTTGGCCATGTATTGCATTGAAGGCATTAGCATCTGGGGTCCCCTGTGTTTGACAGCCCTGTCCTAAGGTGTTTTTCATTCAAAGGGATGGCTATGAAAAGGGAAATGTTACACTGCAATTGTGATGGTACACACACCTTCCACTCCCACCTTACTATTTATTTTTTAGCAACACTCTACGCAGTGTGAGTGCTCACCCTTATTGGAGTTGTCTCGCTGCCCTGGGTTCGCTCTCCCTCCTCTGATGGGGGCTCAGAGGGCTGATTCAGCCATCCACATGCATGGTCATGTTCCTTCCCAGACCCTCAGCTCAGGGAGTACTAAGCTCATGTTTCAGGGCTTGGAGACCTTTAGAAACCAGCCCCATCCAACGATTGGCCTTCCTGCATTGAGAGTCACTGGATTGGCTGGAGCACCCAGCCCCCTGTGGTCACGTGACCTGCTGAGCTGGAAGCATGTCATATCCTGCAGAGATCAGAGGGAGACCAGTGCTGGATTCAGGGGAGTCTCTAAAAGAAAGTAAAAGGGTTAAAACAGAAAGTGGGCGTCTGGATGGGTTAATGTTTAACCCTTTGTTTCATACCCCCTCCTGTTTTAACCTTAGAGCATCCCTTTAAGTAATGGTACGTTAGTTGGTGGCGCTTTGTGTTTTTTATGGAAGGGTCGCATCACCGTCTCTATCGTGATTTGTGCCTTAAATCTATCCAGAATGTGTGCAGAAAAGCTGGAATCTCGAGCGTTAGACGTGCTGCATATCTTACATATTTTCTCTTTTGAGCTACACTGAGAAGATCCAGCTGCCCGGAGTAACTATTTTTTTTTTTTCCTCTTTAATGTTTTGTTTTCTAGGTAAGAGACCACACGAATGCGGAATCTGTACGAAGGCGTTTAAACACAAACACCATTTAATCGAACACATGCGTCTTCATTCTGGAGAGAAGCCCTACCAATGTGACAAATGCGGGAAGAGATTCTCACACTCCGGCTCCTACTCCCAGCACATGAACCACCGCTACTCGTACTGCAAGAAAGAGGCCGAGGAACGCGACGGGACAGAGCAGGAGGATCCTGGACAGGAGAACCTTGGCAGCGAGCACGTGGACTCCCAGGAATCTCCATCCCAGATAGACTCTGATGAGCACGAGAGCATCGCCAGGGACGAAGACAGCGAGAAGGAGGAGGACGACGAGAAGGAGGACGACGAGAAGGACACGGACGATGGACAGGACGAAAAAGAATGTGATGTAGCGCATGACACGGAAGAGGCGGAAACGGGATGTGAAGATGAACAATTAGAAGGTACTTCAAAGGACGGAGATGCAAGCCTTGACGAGGAGGTCACAGAGAAGAATGCGTCGGAGAAAGATGTAGCCCAACCTTAGCAAATTTCCGCTTTTTTCAAAAAAAAAATTACGGTATAATGAAGTTTACTCTATATTATACATGCTTTTCTCCGAAACGCAGTACCTCGTATACTGTGATTTCGCGCTCACTACTGTGTAAAAACAAACAAAAAAACACACAAAAAACAAAAACGTCAAAAAAAAAAAGAAGAAATCCAGGTGTGCCTGAATCTCAAAAAGTAGAAATTTTTCACAACAATTTAAAAAAAAAAAAAAAATTTAGGAAAACCGTTTGTTACATTCAATGTCAAAGATATATATATATAGAAATAATGACTTGGAAGCTAAAAAAAAAGAAAGAAACCTGCTCATTAGTCATCCACACATCTGGAAACCTTTTACTTTTTATCAGTATTAACGTTTCATTATTATTTTGGTTAGTTTTTGTACATTTGGGAGACCTTTTTCCTTTTTTTTTTTTTTCTTTCAATTGTTGTTACAGTTACGTTTTTACTAAATCCGCTTCAGTATTTTATTTTATGAAAAATGTGAGTATATCTGCACTACAGAATTCCTTTACGAATAATGCATATTTTTTAACCTTTTTAGAGTGACATCAGGAAGTGCATATTTTTATTTTATTTTTTGTTTCTTTTTTGTATTCCTTACCATGTTCTTCCTCCGTTCTGTAAATTAAAAAAAAGAAAGAAAAAACTGCTACCTTTACAAGGCCAAGGCAAGGTGGTAGCGGTTGGGAGGGGAGGGGGTTATAGATGATATAGTTTAGGAAATTAGAATTAACCGCATATTTTTTAGCCTTAAAGAAGAGTTAAAAGAAAAAAAAAAATCAGTTGGGGTTAAAGGGTGCGTTGTACTCCTTGACATGGTTAAATTGTAAGGTTTTCATGAAGCTCCAGTTGCAGGGACTAACCGTTTTATTCTGGGAAAAGCCGCAAAAATCTGTGTTTTTGTTTGTATTTGCTTGAATATTTAGTAACTATATGAAGGATATAAAGCTATGTATCTCCTCCTGGCCTTATGCAAGACCTCTGTGCTGTAAGTGCCATTTTTTCAGTATTTAAAAAAGGCTTGAACTTGCCTTTTTGTTTAACGGAGGTCTGTAATAAGTAGCATTTATAGTGTTGAAGTATTCCATGCCAAGAACCATTTTTTTTTTTTTTTTAATTCCTTTTTTTATGTTTTATTGTCTATTTACCCGCACTAGTGTTAATTAAAAACCTATTATTTTTCTTATATTTAAAGACCAATCTTGGAACATTTCCATTTTAAAATTGCTTACATTCTAAAACGTTATTTTTTTTTATTTATTTTTTTCAATTTATTATTATTTTTATTTTTTTAATGGCTGAACATCTGTTAAATATCGCTCGGCCTCTTTGTGTCATACATATGCTAAATAACAAATGTCCCTTATTTAAATATAAACTATCCCAATAATCCCAAACAATTTTGAATGTTCCGTGGATTACTTTATTAGTTTAATATTTTAAAGCCCTGGAAAGTTACGTTTTTGCAGATAGATGCAAACTACACACTTGCTTGGCTGTGTCTGCACATGTAAGTTTATGTGTGTATAAATTTGCATTTTATAGTGACAAAAGCAATATAAAATTGCTCAGAGTGCCCCTGCAAAAATTAGCTTTTAAAAAAAAAAATAGATTAAATTTGAAATATATTTTTTTATTTATTTATTTTTTCTCTTGAACCTTAGATGTTCACGTTCAGTCCAAACGCCGACCACTAACCTCAAACTAATAATGAAGGAACAATTATTTGTGTCCCGGCAAATTAACCCTATTGAAAAAAATGTTTCAGAATGGTCTTTTGTATAAGTAATATATGTGTGTTTTTAATATTCTTTATTCTTTATTACAATTTAAAGACTTGAGAAAAAATATATTCTTGCCAATACTTGCTCAAAAAAAAAAATGCTAACTATTATAGACCTCGTTTTTATTAATGGTGTTATAGCTAAGATTACCGATCAGTATTATAATTTTTATTTGTTTTGTTGTTTTTTTTTTTGTTTTTTTTTTGTTTTTTTTTAGTTTAGCTATGTGCAACATTTTGTACTGTATGTCTTCAAACCCTGACAGTATTAATACCCTTCTTATTGACATGTACCTTTTTAGTTTTAGAAAACTTTTATATTTATGTGTCTTATTTTTATATTTCTTTATTTATTACACAGTCTAGTGTATAAAACTGTAGTTTGTATTAATACAATAATATATTTTAGTATGAAATTTTGGAGAGTTGATAAGATTTAAAGTAGAGCTACAAATGGTTCTCTTGCATTGAGATTTGATTTAACAGTGTTATGTTAACATTTATATTTGCCTTGGACTGTAGAACAGGTAACCTGAGACAGGAATGTATTAGACTTACAATTTGCAATCAGAGTCCTCTTACCGTTATCTGGGTTTTGATAGTGAACGGAAAATAGTTTGGGGGTTTTTTGTTTTGTTTTGTTTTTTTCCTTCAATTCACTGTGCAATTTGATGACGTGATGCCCTGCATTTTATTGGGAATAAACGTAACCACCAACACAACGGAAAAAATGTCCTTTTAAGAAAAAAGCCAAAATTAGACTTAACTGTACAAATACAGCATTGGGAAGTGGGAACAATCTTTAACTTTTATTTTTGTGCCAATTTGTTCCTGTATTCATGTTTTGTTTCCTTTTTTAATGTTTTTGGTTGTTTTTTTTTTTCCAAATTTGGTTTTCAGGGAAAATAAAAATATACTGACAAAAGAAAACCGTACCTTTTTATGTTCGTTGTTATATCATAGTCATTTTCTAGTTTTTTACCAAGCTCCCTCTCACAATAAAATACATCAACAAGTTTGCTTATGTTTGTGTGTTTCTTCTTTTTTTTATTTCAGACGCCGGATAAAATAGTTCATATTTTGACAGGTTTTTGCATTTTATTAGTATTTCCAGTAAATTTTACTACATATGCTGTTTTGTGGGTTTATTACAATTTATTCAGCGCCAACAGCTTACGCTGCCCATCATAGAGATTAAAGTCTGTACCTCCGTCAAAGGAAAAGCACATGTGTGTGTGGTTGAATATATTTACCAGCTGGATGCAGTAGAGGTAACATCACGGCTCTATAACCGTGGATACCCAGGTTCGAATCCCAGCCAGAGCACCTCTCCAGCAAGTGTCCTTGGGCAAGACACCTAACGGTACATACTCGCCACCCAGGACATACTTGAAAATGAGAGAAATCTCAATGTATCCTTCCTGGTAAAATCCTTTCTAGAAAAAAAATATATATGTGGGATGTGTAAATGTCATTTACAATTATAAACTTTATTATTTGCTGTGTGTAGGCTTTTAATCTCACTTTTTGCTCTCCACCATAGCTTGAGTGTGTATTGATTTGTCCTTGGGGTAAAGCATCAAACCGCAACGAGTCACGGCCTATCTCCTGCTGATGAGGGCATAATAAGCCTGAAACAGCTGTCCAGGAGTGGCTGTGACTCGTTGCATAACCTGACCTTTGCTAAAATGCCATCTACAAATGGCATTGCGCTGGCAAGGACGGTTCTGTGTTACAACAGACCCTGGATGCAAAAAAGTGGGAAATTGTAGTCTTTGTTTGCAAGTCCTACCCAGAGTTCCTTGTTGCATATGGGGAATGTAGTACATGAGCTCTGTGGGCAAAGCAGTTCTCTGAATTGCTGGGATGTGTAAATGTTTTCTACAATTATAAACTTTATATATATACACTATATTGCCAAAAGTATTCGCTCACCCATCCAAATAATAAGAATCAGGTGTTCCAATCACTTCCATGGCCACAGGTGTATAAAATCAAGCACCTAGGCATGCAGACTGTTTTTACAAACATTTGTGAAAGAATGGGTCGCTTTCAGGAGCTGAGCGAATTCCAGCGTGGAACTGTGATAGGATGCCGCCTGTGCAACAAATCCAGTCGTGAAATTTCCTCGATCCTAAATATTCCACAGTCAACTGTCAGCTGTATTATAAGAACGTGGAAGTGTTTGGGAACGACAGCAACTCAGCCACGAAGTGGTAGGCCACGTAAACTGAGGGAGCGGGGTCAGCGGATGCTGAGGTGCATAGAGCAAAGAGGTCGCCAACTTTCTGCAGAGTCAATCGCTACAGACCTCCAAACTTCATGTGGCCTTCAGATTAGCTCAAGAACAGTGCGCAGAGAGCTTCATGGAATGGGTTTCCATGACCGAGCAGCTGCGTCCAAGCCATACTTCACCAAGTGCAATGCAAAGCGTCGGATGCAGTGGTGAAAAGCACGCCGCCATTGGACTCTAGAGCACTGGAGACGCGTTCTCTGGAGTGACAAATCACGCTTCTCCATCTGGTAATCTGATGGACGAGTCTGGGTTTGGCGGTTGCCAGGAGAACGGTACTTGTCTGACTGCATTGTGCCAACTGTAAAGTTTGGTGGAGGGGGGATTATGGTGTGGGGTTGTTTTTCAGGAGCTGGGTTTGGCCCCTTAGTTCCAGTGAAAGGAACTCTGAATACCAAGACATTTTGGACAATTCCATATTCCCAACTTTGTGGGAACAGTTTGGAGCTGGCCCCTTCCTCTTCCAACATGACTGTGCACCAGTGCACAAAGCAAGGTCCATAAAGACATGGATGACAGAGTCTGGTGTGGATTAACTTGACTGGCCTGCATAGAGTCCTGACCTCAACCCGATAGAACACCTTTGGGATGAATTAGAGCAGAGACTGAGAGCCAGGCCTTCTCGTCCAACATCAGTGTGTGACCTCACAAATGCGCTTCTGGAAGAATGGTCAAAAATTCCCATAAACACACTCCTAAACCTTGTGGACAGCCTTCCCAGAAGAGTTGAAGCTGTTATAGCTGCAAAGGGTGGACCGACATCATATTGAACCCTATGGATTAGGAATGGGATGTCACTTAAGTTCATATGCGAGTCAAGGCAGGTGAGCGAATACTTTTGGCAATATAGTGTATGTGTGTATTAGGGATGCACCAAAATTTCGGCCACCGAAATTATCAGCCGAAAATGGTGCTTTCTGCCTAAATTCAAAAACCGGCTAAAAAAAAAAGAAAATATGCTGAAAATCAGTCCTCTGGACCTGGAGGCCCAGCCATGCCGGGGACACGCCTTAGCCTGGAGGCCAGCCGAGCAAGGAGCTCGGCCAAGCTCCGTCGAGCCCCTGGCTCGGCTGTGCCTCTAGGCCCAGGTTCAGATGACTGATTTTTGGGGGGTGAGATCGCATTGCCTACATTCACATACACACCTACATCCACATACTTCGGCACTGAGCTCCTCCAGCGGTCTCCATGGCGGTTCTCCTGCATTGGATGCACAGGCCCACTGCTTCCAGTTCCCGCTCTCCATGCGCGCACCGTCAGAGACGCCGGTCGCAGGGATGACGTCACAGGCAGAAGCCTTTAACCGTGCCGACAAACGGACCGGTGACAGCTTTGCCGCTAGTTGGGGGCCTCCCCCCTGGCTAGCGACTAATCACTAGACTGGGGGGAAGCCCCCAACCAGTTGCAAAGCTTTCACCGGTCCTTTTGACGGCACGGTCAAAGGCTTCCACCTCTGAGCGGGAAATTACCTTTTGTGGACTTTGTATAGTATGCGGTAGGACTTTGGTTCATTTTCTTTTTTGTTGATTTTGGTATATAGAAATTGAGTGATTATACTCGTGATCTTGCAGCTACTAACTGTTATATATAACTGAATTTGCGCTGCGTGTTTTCACCTTCTTGTTGTATATTCTTTATTGCGAAGGTACAGCTGACACATGACGGTGTCCACTGAAAAGGAAAACCTTATGTATAGATACAAGATATCCTGTGAGTGGTCTTGATGTGTTGTAAGAGACGTGATGGAGTGTCTGTATTCAGAGATGGTGCCTGATCATCTCACCTGGTGGCTTATATAAACATTTTGAGATCAAAGACCTCGTAGTATACAAAGTGGACTTTGAAAGGCCCTGGTTTGCAGATAGGCAGTGGAGATCCTTCAGCTGGCGCGTTCTCTTCTGGATAAGGTATGTTCTAATCGTCCCAGTAAGGGCTCGGCATCTAGCCATGGAGTGTAGCCGTTCACTTTACCTACGGTCGAATTGTCTGAGGCTTCAATGTTATCCTAATAGATCGTTAGGGAATGTCTATCCTGAAGATGTCCTAAACCAGCCCGGAGAAGAACGCACACAGTTTCCCTACGACGTGAAGATAAAGGGAAATTCATCACGGCTATTAAAGTGTATGTGAATATTCAGACTGGTGTCCCTCTCCGCCTCTCCAGTCTGGACTGAGCTCACGGCAGAAGCTGCAAGGCCAATGGATTTAAGAAAATACAGAAACCTGTTGACGTGAAGGTCTACTTATATTATCTTTTTTTTTTTTTTTAAACAGAATTGAATGTTTTCAGGTGACAAATGGCCAGAGCGACGGGATCTTCAGCACTCCGCTGCGGATTTCTATACCTTCAGACTATTGGAAACTGTAACGTGTCAATAAATGAGCTCTCGTTTTCTTTAAAAAAACTAAACGTACAGGTGTTTAAATATACGTTATTGCTCAGTGTGTAAGTATTTCATTTTCCTCATGTTAATCTCGTGCATCGCGAGTCAAGTCTTAGGCTGGTGTCAGACGAGCGTAGTGTTCACGTCCGTGATTGCGCCTAAAAGTACGTCCGTGATAGCATGACAGAAAGCCCATTGGAGCCCGTTACATGAAGTACGTCCGCACTGAACTGCGGACGCACAACGGCCGCGGCCCACGGACGCAAGGCAGGCAAGAACGTACAACTCCTAGAACGGCCGCACAAAGTGCGCTGCGTCCGCAACGTCCGCATAGCTTTGTGTGTGAGTGATGGAACGTGGTCAGACATTTATACGTCCAGAATTTTTCACGGACAGAATGGTTTTGATTTTTAATTTATTTTCTCTCCTACATCCGTCAAAATATACATCAGTGAATAAACGGACTGTGTGGCCACTACTGCGTCTTCCGTACTGACGTACGTCCGTGTGCAAGGACGCACAGTCCGTAGAAATCACGCTCGTCTGACCCTAGCCTTAATGCCATCAGTCACCGCTCACTTTTATTATCCTAGAAATAAGTGTGTATATGTGTATATAAAACACACCAAGGGGAGAGCGCTCCATTACACGAATCACAAAATCAAGTCATTGGTCCTTAAGGGGTTAAAGATTCTTAACCACCTACTTCCGATAAGAAACTATGGAAATTTAGCTAACAAAATATGGTCACATCTTGCTTAAGCCTGTCACAGCGCCAATGTATCCCATTGATGATAGGTCTTACTGTAAAACACCTAATGACTGCATTTATGGGATCACCTTACTGACAGCAGCATCCTTCCTGGGCTCCCAGAGATTCATGGTTAAACAGAACCTGTGATAGAATGCCTGTGTCGGGGAGGGGTGCATGCCTGGAGGGTTGTCAGCCCTCACCATGTACAATTCAGCAAGCTGAGGGGCGGCACTAACATAAATATATATATTAGACACACACTAACGTGAAGTAAAACAACTGTGTAAATGAAAATCCGTGTCAAAATACACCAAAAATCCTAAAACAGGAAGGACCCTGTTACATTCTTCGCACAAATGTCAGCCCATGCGCAAAAACGCATTAACGCGAGGGGCAAAACTCTTTACGCAGAACGTCGTATTACAATGTCAGCACAACAAACGTCTACCGCGGGTGAAACTGCGCGAACGCTGCGTGAGCTTACTGTACGTCGCGCGTCCTATACCTAACATTGTGAGCGCAAATGCGTTTGTGCGCTGGTACGCGGATGGTATTACAATCTATGCGCAGTTTGTAACGCACAGCCTTTGCGCACATAATTTTAGCATCTCCTAAAAGCTGGTGTTAATGGCAAATTCTATCAACCTGGCCGAAACCAAATACACCAGCCCAAAAAAAAATACGCAGCAAAGAATAGTTACACATTCTAGACATACCAAACCAATAAAATGGAGAAGTTGTGCGTGTTTTTATTATTGCTGCAAAATATATGCGCAGATTGATTTTGACAGGTGCAAAAATTTAACGTGAGACATTTGTGGTTCTTAATTCTGATTGACTGAATCGCGTAAAAAAAACAGTCCGCACACTGATTTCTGCACGTAACGTTGCTGCACGCGCGTTTTTGCGCGTCCATTTTACGCTCGTCATTTTTTGACGGATGGAAAAATGCGGGAGGATTGTTGATTTACGGACGTTAACGTTTAACGCTTGGCGCAAAAATTCACGTGTTGCGCGTGCGCTTTTGCGTAAAGAATGTAATAGGGCCCGAAACGTGCGACAGTGTATTTCTGCAATGGAGATCCCTTCACTGGACATAGTCTTACACACCATAATATTTGGGGATTACCCCCCCCCCCCATATATAGTGTAGGCTGTAGAAATTACAGTAATGGAACTAACAAATATTGACGTGCATTCATATGTATAATTATATAGGGATGTATACATAAGCGCATTCCGAAGCCCTTTATCTCATATACACATGTATATAATTTATGTAAATGACTTTATTCCTGATATATTTTAAAGTAAAGTGTTGAGTAAACCCGAGACTCCGGCTACGATATGGTAGACCATGTGTATCATGATGAAAACTATTTTATAGTAGACGCAGAAAAAAAAAATATATATATATATGCAGAAAAAACGGTTTTGTGCCTATTCCCTGCTCCATGTATAAAATATAACAAGAAAAAAAGGTCGTCATTTGCGCTCACCCCTGTAACTGCATGTGAAAAAAAACACAATCCGAGGTTTTGGTTTACTGGAATGGCCATTAAAGTGTAAGCTCACCTGCCACGTCACGGCACCTTTGGGTCAGGAGTATAGTAGGTGGCATGAACCGCTGAGGTTAGCACAGTTGGTACCGGTGACTATATGGGTGGCTGGTCCGCCTCGCTCGAGTATGACCATACTACTAATTCATAATGATCCATATTGCGGTATATCAGCATATCTGAATCGGGTGTGATTCTCTGGTGATTTATCTCCTCCTTCCTCTCCTATACACCCCGTCTAGGAGTTCCCTCTATAGACTAATAATTACTGCCCTTGTCTTATACATATACCCATACATTTATGTTATTCATGTTGACTATTGTGTCTGATGGGTTCTAGTATTATTCTTATAAAATAGTTTTTATCCTGATACACATGGTCTGCCATACCGTAGGCCGAGTCTCGGGTTTACCCAACACTTTGATATACGAGAGTACACTCGGGGTTAAGTCCCCATCTACGTAGACTTCATACCCTGAGCTTTATAAGCTCTTTTTTTCTTATCACCTCTATATTTTAATGTAGCAGCGCATCAGATGTTAATGATCTGGGAATGACCACCTGCCATATGTGTTGGGGTCCTCTCCGCAGGCCGGTAATTTGTATGTTCTCGCTCACCTGCTGATTCCAATTACTCCCCCCCCCGTATCGTGCGCCTCTTTATTGCGGCGTCGGGAGTCTGGATTACCATATTAATTTGTACGTCCCTCGAGAGACTGTCTTAACCCGGGTTTCTTTTTCATCTTTCCACTTAACCAAGAAGGTTATTCTAAGATAATGTGAGGGGTGGAGGCTCCGGGGAGGGGGGGGGCTCATTCCAATCTAAATACGTAACTGTGTGCACTAACACGCTCGCTTTAGCAGAGGAACCGCACCTAAAGTTAAAATATATTGGTATTTAACTGCGATGGTGAGTGTGTATTCAAAATAGTGTTCATTTCTTATCGCTTAGATTGTAAGCTCTCGAGCCGGGTCCCCTCTCCTCTTAGATTGTAAACTCTGGAGCAGGGTCCCCTCTCCTCTTAGATTGTAAACTCTGGAGCAGGGTCCCCTCTCCTCTTAGATTGTAAGCTCTCGAGCCGGGTCCCCTCTCCTCTTAGATTGTAAGCTCTGAGGCAGGGTCCCCTCTCCTCTTAGATTGTAAGCTCTGGAGCAGGGTCCTCTCTCCTCTTAGATTGTAAGCTCTGGAGCAGGGTCCCCTCTCCTCTTAGATTGTAAACTCTCGAGCAGGGTCCTCTCTCCTCTTAGATTGTAAGCTCTCGAGCAGGGTCCTCTCTCCTCTTAGATTGTAAACTCTGGAGCAGGGTCCCCTCTCCTCTTAGATTGTAAGCTCTCGAGCCGGGTCCCCTCTCCTCTTAGATTGTAAGCTCTGAGGCAGGGTCCCCTCTCCTCTTAGATTGTAAGCTCTGGAGCAGGGTCCCCTCTCCTCTTAGATTGTAAACTCTGGAGCAGGGTCCCCTCTCCTCTTAGATTGTAAGCTCTGGGGCAGGGTCCCCTCTCCTCTTAGATTGTAAGCTCTGGAGCAGGGTCCCCTCTCCTCTTAGATTGTAAGCTCTGAGACAGGGTCCCCTCTCCTCTTAGATTGTAAGCTCTGGAGCAGGGTCCCCTCTCCTCTTAGATTGTAAGCTCTCGAGCAGGGTCCCCTCTCCTCTTAGATTGTAAGCTCTCGAGCAGGGTCCCCTCTCCTCTTAGATTGTAAGCTCTCGAGCAGGGTCCTCTCTCCTCTTAGGCTGGGGTCAGACCAGCGCACTTTAAACGCGCGTTCTGGCGCACATAATCACGGCCGCACTAGCAGCAAATGACGGGCAATGACGGCCAATATACGAAGTACGGTCGCACGAAAGTCCGGCCGCGCAACGCAAGTGGAAAACGAACGCATTTTTTCGAGCACGCCGAACCGCTAGTACGGGCGTACAGATTGCGCAGCTGCGGCATAGCGGCGTGTTTGCGTGATTAGGAGACGTCAGACGCTGCACATGTGCGGCCTATATAACGTCCAGACGAAAAAAGTGTCCTGTGGTGGCTGTTGTTGTACCTGGCAATTGCAGAAGATGGCTGGTGTGGATATTGATGTGGAGCGTCTGATAGCGGCAGTGGCGGAGCATCCCGAGATTTGGGACACGGCTTGTGACCTCTACAAGGACAAACTGAGAAAGGCCAGCGCATGGGTTGCAGTCTCGAGGGAGGTGTACCTGGAGTATGATACGTGGTCTGACAGAGAGCAGAAGCTACAGAGTGAGTACATGATTATTTAATTCATAATCACATGTAAATTGCATGTACAATAAAAGTAAAGGCAAACATAATAAGTGCCGTCACATGTTAAATGCTCCCCAGCTGCCAGGGCACCTGACCTGCATCGCTAGTAAAATAATTAGACAGAGCATCGCGAAACCTGTTGCTGTGTCTATTCACAGCTATTATGTCATGGTTTGCATATTCATCCAGACCCGTAACTGTGAGGGTATCAGCGAAATTAAAACCATCCCTCGCACGAACATAATTATGTAGGATGCAACAGCATTTCACTATATCCACACAGAAGTCCACATTTACATCAAGCGGTCTATGAAAAATCCTCCACTTGTTGGTCAGTATGCCAAAGCTACACTCCACATACCGTCTCGCCCGCGACAGCCTGTAATTAAACACCCGCTTCCTCACATTCAGGTGTGTCCCTGAGTAGGGCCGTAGGAGATGTGTGGATAGGCCGAATGCTTCGTCACCCACGAAGGCATAGGGGACTACCACGTCACTGCCAGGCAATGGTGCGGGCCTGGGTATGTTCAGGGTCCCACTCTCGAGCTCATCCCACAGTGTGGAGTTCCTGAACAGTGTGGAGTCAGAGTCTTTGCCGTATGATCCGACATCCACATACACAAAATTATAGTTGGCATCTGCCACCGCCAGTAGGCCAATGGAAAAGAAATGTTTATAATTTTGATACAGTGAGCCACTGTGCAGTGGCTTCACTATGCGGACATGTTTGCCATCCACGGCTCCAAGGCAATTGGGGAAGTTGGCTCTCCCCCAAAATCCTGCTGCAATTGCTACCCATGCCTCGTCCGTGGGTGTTGGTAAACATTGCTTCTTCATGGTTTCCCATATTGTTTGGCACACCTTGCGGACGATCTCACCAGCTGTTGATCTGCCAATGCGGAAGTTGTAATGCAGATCCTTCAAACTGCATCCACTAGCAAGATACCTGGAAAATATGAAGTAAATGTGTGTTATGATCACATCATATGAACCGAACCTAATGTCACTCTCATTATGTTTTGCAGCACATGAAATTAGCAACAAGTGGCGCACTATCAGGGACAACTACACCCGGGTCCTGAAGAAGGAAGCGGCAGCTGCGCGCTCTGGAGCTGGGGCAAGGAGGAAGGTGCACAGCTATCTATACGCCGAACAATTGTCGTTCCTCAGGAGGACCCAGGAGCCAAGGCCAACTGCGAGCAGCATTGACCAGCCATCCACCTCTGGGTCACAGGAGCAACACCTGCCGGCAGGGGGTTCTGCCAGCTGGCAGGAGGAGGTTGACCAGGGTGGCACGGACTCGCAGGTGGAGGGGGAGGTGGAGACTGGACCGGTGCCAGCTGCAGCACCGAGAGACAGCACCAGACCGGCTCACAACAGGAGGAGGGGACCGCCTAGCGACTTCGAGCAGGCCATGGTCAGGTTCATGGGGTCGCACAATCCACAACCTCCACGCTGCACCATCACTGACAGTGAGGACATGTCCTTTGTCCATTCCTGTCAATCCCTGCTGGACCAGATGACCCCGGCGCAGAAGGTGGAGTACCGCCGCAGATCCCTGGACCTCATCCATGAGATCCTGTCCCGTCCAGAACAGGCTGCGGTCTACTATGGTGCGGTGCCACAACGCCATCAGGCCACTGGTGATGCCAGCCACAGCCAGGCGCCACCCACCCACCCACCCATGTCCCATGTTGCTGGGCCTCCCCAGAGTCTGGCTACCGCCGCGGATCCACACATGGTCCTCATGAGCCAGATGCTCCTCTGTACCAGGATTTGTGAGGTGTCTTGTCTGTTTTATGTTTTTGGTTGACATGCTGTTCCTGTTGTCACTGTTATGTTTTGTCCTTCATGTTATTTTCTTTTGTATATATGTTACAAATATGTAATTCATTTATTTTCTTGTTTATTACAATATATTTCTATTTATTCATGTAGTTGAAAAACTTCACGGGGTCCCTCTCTCGCAGTGGCCTGTACAGCGTCACAAAGTGGCCATGAGTGTGTCTGGCAGCGTTGATGGGATGAACCCATGTTCGCCGTTGTCTTTTGTGCTGGAGGTACAGGTAGCCCGTTGCAGCAAACACAAACACTTGCAGTGCATCCATCTTGGTGAAACGCCACCATCCACGAAATGGCTTTTTATACCCCTTCACCTTAATTTTTGATTCACCTATTGATTTGGTAAATTAGATTACGCGTTTAATTGCAGATCCGTAAAAAATCACGCCCGAAAATGCGCATCGTATGACCGTTTTCGCGCACTCCGTGAAAAAATACGTCACTTCGTTCGGACGCACTTTTTTACGTTCGCGTATAAAAATGCTTTCGTTTGACCCTAGCCTTAGATTGTAAACTCTCGAGCAGGGTCCGCTCTCCTCTTAGATTGTAAGCTCTGGAGCAGGGTCCGCTCTCCTCTTAGATTGTAAGCTCTGGAGCAGGGTCCCCTCTCCTACTGTTCTGCGTGTGTGTGTAAAGTGTATGTATATCTGTTATTCTGTCTCTCCCCTTGTACAGCGCTACGGAACTTGTTGGCGGGCGATTTATAAATACTTGTAACTTTATAGACTGAACCAGTAATGCTCCGCATGAAGCTATGTTATCTATTAATGTGTAAGTAATGTAGCAAGCTACTGATTTCTGCACGTGGAGGAACACGGTCACTGGATTTAATCATAATCACTTTATTGATTGGGATATTCTATTACAAATTCACGAAAGCATTGCTTTAAGCTCATTGATTCGTTCCGGTTCCGTGTTTTTTTCTCTCGTTATAGTTAATTTAGTGTAAATAATTGAGCAGGGCAACAAGACAGGATAATGCTTTAAAGAATGGCAAGTTAAAGGAAATCAACAATGTACACGTGGGTCTGGCCTGTGTAAAATAAATAAATAATTTAAAAAGTGTTTGATCTTGATTATTGTTTTGACTTTTTTTTTCTTTTTATTCTTTAAATGTGCATATGGAGTCTTGATTGTCCTCAATACATATTCCTATCAGTCATAGGAGTGCGCAGCCTATTGCATTAGGGTGTGCACCCAAAAGTTCAAACACACATATATATATATATATATTCATGCACCCTTATGCAAACATACACAGACACACACTCACGCATTCAGCCAAAATATATCATTACTATAGGGGTCATTCACATAGTGCCGAAATGTTGCCGACTGTTGTTCCCCGCACTTCGGGGAATCAAATTGCCCCACCCTGCGGTGAATTCACCATTCACCGCAGGGCCCCCAAAGTGCAGGGAATCAGCCACTCGCAACAGGAACCAGGATACCGTGATCGGCCGGAAGTCACTGCGAGAGGACAGCGAGGGAGCGCAGGAACAGGTATGTATCAGCCCAGGTGTGGCTCGGGGTTACTTCTTTCAGCATTGAAATTTAACCCTGAGCCACACTCGGGAAAACCGCCAGGGGGCTGAATAAATGCACTGATTTCGTCATATAAAAATATGTCAAAATCGGACCGCCAGGGAGCTGCCAAGCACCAATATTTAGTCTCCTACCTCTATCTCACGATGCTTTATTCACTATTCTTACTTTGTGGCATGCAGGCAGAAGATATTGCGGCGATTCTAGGAGCAATACCAGCATTTTTGGTGCAGGGCAAGGGGGCAACGCCGGGCTGAGACAAGGACACAGGTGCCAAATTTTACACACAGCAGCCTGTTTAAAGACAAATACATGCATTTACACACACAGCCATACAGTGCAGTGTATATGAGCGTATCACAGAATCTACAGCAATAAAACCCCCAGCCATGTGCGGTGTGTATGAGCGTATCACAGAATCCACAGCAATAAAACCCCCAGTAATGTGCAGTGTATATGAGCGTATCGAAGAATCCACAGCAATAAAACCCCCAGTAATATTTGCTGTGTATGAGCGTATCACAGAATCCACAGCAATAAAACCCCCAGCCATGTGCGGTGTATATGAGCGTATCACAGAATCCACAGCAATAAAACCCCCAGCAATGTGCGGTGTGTATGAGCATATCACAGAATCCACAGCAATAAAACCCCCAGTAAATTGCGGTGTATGAGCTTATCACAGAATCCATAGCAATAAAAACCCCAGTATCGTGCAGTGTATATGAGCGTATCAAAGTCCACAGCAATAAAACACCCAGTAAAGTGCGGTGTTTAAGAGCATATCACAGAATCCACAGAATAAAAACCCCAGTAATGTGCAGTGTGTAATGAGTCTATCACAGAATCCACAGCAATAAAACCCCTGTAAGGTGCAGTGTGTATGAGCGTATCACAGAATTCACAGCAATAAAAACCCCAGTAATAGGCTCATACACACTGTACATTACTGGGGGATTTATTGCTGTGGATTCTGTGATACGCTCATATACACCGCACTTTGCTGGGGGTTTTATTGCTTTGGATTCTGTGATAGGCTCATACATACTACACATCACAGAATCCACAGCAATAAAACCCCAGTAATGTGCAGTGTATGTGAGCGTATCAAAGTCCACAGCAATAACACCCCCAGTAAAGTACGGTGTGTATGAGCTTACCACAGAATCCACAGCAATAAAACCCCAGTAATGTGCAGTGTATATGAGCGTATCAAAGTCCACAGTAATAAAACCCCCAGTAAAGTGCAGTGTGTATGAGCTTACCACAGAATCCACAGCAATAAAACCCCAGTGAGGTGCAGTGTGTATGAGCGTATCACAGAATCCACAGCAATAAAACCTCCAGCAAATTGTTGTGTATGAGTTTATTACAGAATCCACAGCAATAAAACCCCAGTAATGTGCAGTGTGCATGAGCGTATCACAGAATCCACAGCAATAAAACCCCCAGCAAAGTATTGTGTATGAGCTTATTACAGAATCCACAGCAATAAACCCCCAGTAATGTGCAGTTTATATGAGCGTATCACAAAGTCCGCAGCAATAAAATCCCAGTAATGTGTGGTGTGTATAAATATTTTAAATATTCAAAAGTTGCCCCCTCTCCTGCTTACCTTTCTTTTGCAGGGAGGGAGTTGAATATTGGTGATCCAGGAGGGGGGGTCGAGGAGGGGGAACCCGGCTGGCCGCATCCCATGGAGACCCTTCAAGCCCCAACAGGCCTGGCGGCAGCCTCTGCTTCCCTGGTGGTCCGGTGGCTGTGGGGTGCTGCATTATGATCTGTGCTTCGCGCACAGACCGCAGAGCACGTCCCACAGTGAGTGACTGGACACGAACTAAGCGCCGGCGATCGCAGGTGACCTGTCACCTGCCCGCTGGCGCTCTGACACAGTCATTGAGCGCCGGCGGTCAGACGACTGGTCATCATCGATCGCCGGCGCCCGTGTCCAGTCACTCACTGTGGGACGTGCTCTGCGGTCTGTGAGCGAAGCCCGGACCACCAGGGAAGTAGAGGCTACCGCCAGGCCTGCAGAAATGAAGGCTCCCGACGGCTATCCATGGGATGCGGCCAGCCGGGACCCAGAGTGTTCCGTGGGCCTGCGGGGTGTGCCGGGGCCCGGCATTAGGGTGTGCCCAGCCACACCCCGTGCGCAGCCTACTCTATCAGTAATATGGTTCTTTTCTCCTTCACAGCCCTCCCTCCCGTTTTATGGTCATCCCCTGCATCATTAATTATGTAATGTGACGAGAGTCACTTTGAACTTGGGGTGCATGGACCTAGAGACGCATTTGGGAGGTGTGTAGGGATTATTATCTCTGCACGTGCCTACAATACGTCGAGATTTATATTCAATAAGAAACTTATACGAGACACAAATATCAATCGTTTATATTTCCTAGAAATTCGCCTAAATTCTTTTAATTGTCTGTGTTTTGCTTTGAAGAATACACTAATCAATAATCGGATAAAAATATATATATTTATTACGTATACAAAAAAGTTTCAAATCTCATATCATAAACAAAGATTTATAAACAACCACAAAATCCATTCATCAGCACATAGACACTAGCTTCCCAATATATGTATCACCTGTTAGTAACTGCATATATGATTAATATAATTTACCTTATCAGATAGTAACTATACACAAATGGTTAATAAACATTTCTGCTTAATGAAAATTTAACATATATTTCCCAGCAAACCAATGTTTAACAATCTAGATCTTGTAGAGATATATGTATATATGAATGGAAATTTCCACACACAGTATCTGCCTGGTCGGATATACCAGTATCTGCCTGTTTGGATATACAGTTGTGTTCAAAATTATTCAACCTCCACTGAAATTGAGTGTTTTGGCCAGTTTGACATTGATTTTGATCATTCAATCATCTTGCTTACAATTAAATCAAAGAGGCACGTGTAGGTCAGACAAATATAACATAACATTTATAATGAAATAACCACAAATGTCTTTTCTGTGCTCACATCATTATCAGTTTTATTCAACCCCCAAGTGACATTCAATCTTAGTACTTAGTACAACATCCTTTTACAGTTATAACAGCTTTTAAACGTGAAGCATAGCTTGACACAAGTGTCTTGACACGGGTATCTTCGCCCATTCGTCATGGGTAAAAGCCTCCAGTTCAGTCACATTCTTAGGCTTGCGCACTGCAACT
Source organism: Leptobrachium leishanense (assembly GCA_009667805.1). Taxonomy (NCBI): domain Eukaryota; kingdom Metazoa; phylum Chordata; class Amphibia; order Anura; family Megophryidae; genus Leptobrachium; species Leptobrachium leishanense. The sequence goes on from CM019067.1 coordinate 308,058,487, forward strand.
GCTTTCTTTAACCACTTCGATGCTGAGGACGCGCTCAGCGCGTCCTCAGCATTCCCGCTGGTATGCGGAGGACGCGCTCAGCGCGTCCTCCCATTGAGGTCAGCGTTCGGCCGAGTTCCGGCCGATCGCTGGCCCCCCCGGTGCGGGCTGACATCCTGGATGTCAGCCGCGCATCCGGGACCACAGCCGCCCGAATTAGGTGTCATCGCGGCAGCGCGATGACACCTAATGCAGGCGCCCCTCCCGCATGTGCGGAGGAGGCGCCTGAAAGGGAGGGGGGGAGGTCCTTCGGACCTCTCTCCCTCCCGATCGGCGGCTCTGCGGGGGTTAACCCAGGCATCATTTGGAAGGGCACAGCCTGCCCTTCCAAATGATGCCTGGCATTAACCCCTGGGGAGCTGGATCGCGAATCGGCGCTGAAAAGCGCCGTTTCGCGATCCTTTCCCGGAGCTGGCCGACATCTTGGATGTCGGCCAAGCCTCCGGGAACTCCCCCTGAGGACTGGCGTCATCGTGCGTAGCACGATGACGCCAGTCCTGGACTTAACCCTTAACTGCCACCAACGGTGGAGATAGGGAGTTCCAATGAACTCCCTATCTCCCGATCCGTGGCAGTTAGGGGTTAAATTTTGGTATGGTTGGATCGGCCAGAGCATGGCCGTTCCAACGATACCAAACATGAAAGTGAAAAATTTTGTAAAAAAAAAAAAAAAGGAAAAATAAAAATAAAAAAAATTAAAAAAAAATTATAAAAAAAAATAAACACTTTTTTTTTTTTTTTGGTTTGTTAATGCAGCAATATTGTTCCCATTTCAATTATAATGTGAACAATGATGCTGCACTAACGATTTTTGTATGCGGTGCGTTTGTTAAAAATCGCGTAATTTTCCCCAAAAAAAAATGTAACGAGACCCCATCTCTAATTTTTTTAACAAGCGCACCCCATACAAAATATAACCGCAATTGCTCGCATGTTAAAATGTGAAAAAAAACACTTTACACATTGTAAATTATTGAAAATACATATTTTATTGCATTTTTTGTTATAATATACAGACATGACATAACGTATACATATAATAATGACATATTATGAATCTACCGAGTCTGACGGAGAGAACGATATATAATATGTCTGGGTCATATACTAAAATAAGCCTTCAAAACACGTTTAAACATGATGAGCAAAACCGGTAAAAATGACCTCAGCACAGGGGCGGGAAAAGCCTCAGCAGCAAAAGGGTTAAGTCCCACCAGAGGTTCTCAATCGGATTTAAGTCAGGTGACTGCGATGGCCACTCCAAAATGTTCCAGCCTTTAATCTGCAACCATGCTCTAGTGGACTTGGAGGTATGCTTGGGATCATTGTCCTGTTGAAAGGTCCAACGTCTCCCAAGCCTCAGGTTTGTGACGGACTGCATCACATTGTCATCCAATATCTCCTGGTACTGAAGAGAATTCATGGTACCTTGCACACGCTGAAGTTTCCCTGTACCTGCAGAAGCAAAACAGCCCCAAAGCATGATTGACCCCCCGCCATGCTTCACAGTAGGCAAGGTGTTCTTTTCTTCATAGGCCTTGTTCTTCCTCCTCCAAACATAGTGTTGATCCATGGGCCCAAACAGTTCTAATTTTGTTTCATCAGTCCACAGAACACTATCCCAAAACTTCTGTGGTTTGTCCACATGACTTTTGGCATACTGCAGTCGACTCTTCTTATTCTTTGGAGACAGCAAGGGGGTGCGCCTGGGAGTTTGGCATGGAGGCCTTCATTACACAGTGTGCGCCGTATTGTCTGAGCTGAAACTTCAGTACGCACATCTGACAAATCTTTTCTCAGTTCCTCAGCAGTCACACGGGGACTTTTCTCCACTCTACGCTTCAGGTAGTGCACAGCAGTCGAAATCCGCATCTTCTTTCTGCCACGACCAGGTAGCGTTTCAACAGTGCCCTTTGCCTTGAATTTGCGAATGATGCTTCCTATGGTCTCTCTTGGTATGTTTAACATCTTTGCAATCTTCTTATAGCCATTGCCCTTCCTGTGAAGAGTAATCACCTCTTCTCTTGTCTTCCTGGACCATTCTCTTGACTTCACCATGTTTGTAACCACACCAGTAAATGTCTAGAAGGAGCTGAGTATCACAGTCATTTTAAAGCTGCCTAATTGGTGCTTATTATGCTTTATTGCTGCTCCGTGACATCCACAGGTGTTTTCAATACCTGATTGAAAACACTTGAATGAACCTCTGTTCTTCAGAGTGGTAGTCTTTAAGGGGTTGAATAATTGTGTCAATGAAGAATTCACAAAAGAAACATTTACTACTGTATTACAAAACCAATTGATGTCATTTTAGTTGCATATGGTTCTTTAAAAAGTCCTTGTAGGATTTCATTCTGAATACAATTACAAATGTACACTAAATTCCCTAAAACCCTTTACAGCATTGGGGGTTGAATAATTTTGAACACAACTGTATAGGCAAAATAAGGATCCGCATAAAGCCGATCACTGTGTCAGCCACCCTTTTAAGTTTATCTGGTTAATGTCTGCATTTTTTTTAATAACCATAAGTGCCTTATGTTGAACTCTTCAGCTTGGTTTATACATTTATTCAATTTCCAGACCCTGAACTACAGGACTCCTTGAGGGTGCTTAGGTTTATCAAAGATCTTCTGTTTTTCCTGGCAGTGGCTGCGCGCTTTGGTGCATTGTCTAGTTTCTGGTTATTGATCCATTTCTTCTCAACGGGATATTAAAAAAATTCAATGTAAGGTAGTATATAAGTACAGATGATAAAAGCAATGTTTTAATGTAAACTTCTGCCTAGAACTCTGTGACCTTTGTATTAAAACAAAAAAAATTATATATGTATGTGCATTACAGTATATGTAGTCATGCTTACAGTTTGTGATATATATATATATATCATACCACTTTAAAAACAACAAATCTTCTACACATTTCTCAAAATTAGATTTTTAAAATGGAATTATATGTAGCAATTGATTTAGTCGAGCCAGTCTGTCTGCAGCTGAAGAGGAGGGAGGCCTGATTGCATCTTTCTTTGTATGTGTATTCTGTAAGGCTTATAACGAATCAAATGTAATTTTATTCTCCATCCTGAATTGTCTAATTTTTATATTGTTATATCGTTGACTCTTTCAAACCATCAGATTCAATTTGTCACGGGGGCACCCGGCATGAGCCAAGGTGGGCCTGTTATTAGGGATGGATAACACACAGAACTAGATATGTGGTAACCGGCAGTGGTGTATTTAGGTTTTGTGCTGCCCTAGGCCTGACTAAACTCGTGCACCCCCTAATTTAAATTTGACGCACCCCTTCCTGTCAAGGGCACACCTCTTCCTGGTTAATCCCCACCCTTCCTCTTTAAGCTCCACCTTTTCCTCTTAGAGCTCCGCCTTTTCCTCTCTTTATATTAAAAGTGGATACCAAGTGCCTACTTGTATATTTTGTATACCATTTGAAATGTATCTATTGAGATAAAGAAAATTATGAAATGTTTAAATTCAAGCATTTTTACAAAGAACAGCCATGCATGTCAAGTATATTGGATCACAGCCGCTCTAACAATAAAATCCACAGAAACGTGCACTGCATATGAGCGTATCACAGAGCTGCACGGCAATAAAACCCACAGAAATGGGCACTGTGTATGAGCATATCAGAGCTGCACAGCAATAAAACCCACAGAAATGTGCAGTGTGTATGAGCATATCAGAACTGCACAGCAATAAAACCCACAGAAATGTGCAGTGTGTATGAGCATATCAGAACTGCACAGCAATAAAACTCACAGTAATGTGCAGTGTGTATGAGCGTATCCCAGAGCTCCAGGGCAATAAAACTCACAGTAATATGCAGTGTGTATCACAGAATCCACAGCAATAAAACTCCCAGCATTGCAATGTTTGGTGTGTGTCAGCGTATCAGAATCCACAGCAATAAAACTCCCAGCAATGCAATGTGCGGTGTGTATGAGTGCATCAGAATCCACTGCAGTAAAACTCCCAGCAAACCGAGTGTATATGAGCACACAGCAATTATGCTGTGGAGCATCTTGTCAGCAGTGGGGTGCCACTGCCAGAGGGTGCACTGTAGCTTTGATTCCCTTTCCGGTGGGTGTTCAGTCCAGAATAGAGTCTGTGTTAACGAAAGGGCGGGCAGCTGCGCGCGTGCGTTTCACGTGGTTCAGCCAGTCATGTGGTACTGAGACTCAGAGAAATGGCAGTGAAATGCCCTGATGTTCGGTGGTTTCAATCAGCAGGTTTATTCAGGCAAACCCCATAGGTTTCAATGTTAAAAATATTCCCGTTTTTATGCAATATCTAATAAATCATTTATTATTTTAATCTGCAGTAAAAAGTCTTTACTTATTGATTTTTTTTTAGTACCTTTTAGTCATTTTTCAGATTTTTTTGGGCAAAATTCCCCCCCTTTTTTTAATAGTAGTTTTTCTTTTTTCTGTAACAGAACTTGTTATTATCAATCATAGGATCTTATATGTAAATTCCAGACATTTTCGTTCAGTAGTTCTTTTGAAAACAGCAGGCCACGGGTTTGCGGTGGCAGCATTCAGCGGCCGACTCCATGCACTTTGGGGACCCTGCGGTGAATTCCCTGCAGGGTGGGGAAATTTTATTCTCCTAAGTGCAGGGAACTACAGAACACCAAAAAGTTGGCGTCATTTCGGTGCTCTGTGAGTAACCCATTTAGTGGTGAGGTTTTTTGCTGCCCCCTGGAGAGTGAAAGTGAAAGTGTAAATTAGTGAAATCTCAATGTATCCTTCCTGGTAAAATACTTTGCAAAAGTAAAAAAAAAAATTTTTTTTTTTTTTTTAGGGGTGGGGCCACCCAGTGCGGGCCGCCGCCCCCTGGAAAGTGCCGCCCTAGGCCTGGGCCTAGTCGGCCTAGACCAAAATACACCAGTGGTAACCGGATACACAGAACTAGGCAACAATATACTGGCACCCAGCAGAGAACACAAGGAAACCCTAATCTAAGATACGGTCTTTAGAATGGTCTTCTATTCTAAGGAAAGGGACCACACTACTGGGTGGCACACAAAAGCTAGAGACAGGACAAGAGGGACAAATCCAGAGATGTAGTCATAAACAAGAGCCGGAGTCAGAAACCAAAATGGGTCATGATACAGAAGCCAAAGATCAGAAACCAGAGAGGGCTATCAGACAAGCTAGGAGTCTGTACACAGGAGATCAAAGAGCATAAGGGATAACATGCTAGAATAGTCAGAGAACCAGGCCAGAGTCATACACAGTACATCAGATAACACAGAAACACACCGATCAGAATAAACAAAAATATAACAACAGACAAGGCAACTGGAGGGCCAGATGGACTAAGGAAAGAAGAAGCCAGAAATAAACTGAACCCTGGAAAGTAAGGAAAAATAGCAGAAGTAATTACTGGTTCAGGAACATATACACAGGCAGAACCTCAGGGAGCAATGTGACTCATATGCAGGAGCCCTGGGCAATGGGAGAGGTTGCTTTATAAAGGGAGCAGGCCAGAGCAGACAGACCAGACTGGCTACAAGGAATTCCTGGAGTTCAGGGAGAGCAAGGAATAGCCCAGTCAGGGGTAAGAGCCAGCCCGGATCGCTCTCATAACAGGGAGCAGGGCTGGAAACGTGATATGGGATATGTACTATGATGTCAGTTGGGCAGTTAACCCCCTAGCTGCCAATTGGAGATATGGGGGTCCAAATGATGCTCCTATCGGTGGCAGCTAGAGTGTCATGTTTGGTATCACTGGAAAGGCCAGAGCATGAGCCAGGGTCTTTTTTGATAGTTGTAGATTTTTGGGGTCAACGTTCGAAAAAGGTTTTGTTTTTTTTAAAAAAAATTCATCATGTTTCATAACTTTTTATATTTATATTATGAAATAATTTTATGTTTTGAAAGTCCATTTAAAGGCGAGAAAAACAATGTTTAAGCACTTCAATGCGGAGGATGCACTCAGTGTGTCCAGCCGCATCGGCACTTGGCAGCGGAGGACGCGCTGAGCAGATTCCGGCCGATCACTGCGGTCCCCCAGTGTCGGATGACATCTATTCCAGGCCAGTGCAGGGAAGATGCCTGAAGGGGAGGGGGAGGTCCTTTGGACCTCTCTCCCTCCCTATCCGTAAGGGGCACACACAAAAGGCAGGCACCGCTTTGATGGACACAGCCTGGCCTTCAAAGCGGCGGCTGCCTTTAACCCCTTGGGGGCTGGATCGCGATTCGGCGCCAACAGGCGCTGAATCAAGATCCCCTCCCGGAGCTGGCCGACGTCTTGGATGTCGGCCAAGCTTCCGGTATCTCCCTCTGCCTACTGGCGTCATTGCGCATAGCGCGATGATGTCGGTTCTGGAGTTAACCCCTAGCTGCCATCTATAGTGGAGATAGGGGGTTCATTGGAACCCCCTATCTCCCGATCCGTGGCAGCTAGGGGTTAATGTTTGGTATCATTGGAACAACCAGAGCATGGCCTTTCCAATGATACCAAACATGATCATATTAAATGTAAAGAAACTTAAAAATAAAAAAAGAAAGAAAGAAAATTTAAAAAAAGTTTTGTTTTATTAATGAAGCAATATTGTTCCCATTTCAATTATATTGGGAACAATGATGCTGCACTAACAATTTTTTCTATGGTAGGCGTTTGCTAAAAGTCACGTAATTTCCCCCCAAATAAATATAACGAGTCCCTATTTCTAATTTTTTTAACAAGCGCACCCCATAGAAAATATAACCGCTAAGATATGGATGATAAAATGTGAAAAAAATCACTTTACACACTGTAGATGATTGAAAATTCAAATTTTATTGCGTTTTTTGTTATAATATTCAGGCTGGACATGACGTATACATATAATAATGAAATATTATGAATCTGCCGAGTCTGCCGGAAAGAACGATATATAAATTGTTTGAGTCCTATAATAAAATGTGACTTCAAATCACGTTTAAACATGACGAACGAAACCGGTAAAAATGAGCTCAGCACAGAGGCGTGAAATGGCTCAGCAGCGAAGGGGATAATATGTGTGGGTTCCATAAACGAGTAAGAGGAAAATTAGAGCTAAACACAAACATCGCAGAAATGTAAAAACAGCAGTGGGTGCTTTTGGACTGACAATGGTAAAATCGCCTGGTCATAACTGGGTTAATAGATTAAATAAAAGTAAAACATTTTTGCTGAGCTGTCATTTAATTTAATAATAAAGTTTATTATTTGTTATGTGGAGTGTTAAATCATAACCAAAACAACTGTTTTCCTATTATAATTCCCATATATAGAATCCAAAATAGTCTGTCATTTCTTCCTCATATATCAAAATAAAGTAAGACGCTGCGCTACGTTGATCAGCGGAGATCTCAGCAAAATCAAACACAAGTCTGTGTTAGTCTTAAGAGAAATCTGACCTTCCTTTGTTAGCCAGGTGTATTTATTAAATTTCAAAGAACTTGGGGGCGTGTCCAGACCTCGAGGAGAGCAGACGTCTTCCTGTGGAGCTCTGGGTTGTGACTCTGATATTCAGTTGTATACAACCGTTACCTTACTTTAAACCCGACGTGCTCTCCTCCGGGGGATCACTGAAGACCCTGGGACACGACTGTATTAATCTGTGGCTGAAACGAGGGAGTGGAGTAAAGATTGGGCCCCTTCTTGCCTCAACGTGCTGCAGGCGGCGGCCATTTTGTGGCCTAGATTGGTGCTCCTGTGAACCGGTGCTTACACGGGAGCTGCCTCCGCATACCTATCTAGATGGGTAAGAAGACCGGCAGGACGGGGGCGGCAGGCACACTCACCCCGGACATCCGCACATCGCTGGGCGCCAGCCGCGAGGTAGAAACGCGCGCCGGGGATCTGGAACGCCGCCGGGGCCCCCTGGTGGAGGGTCCCTGCCTGCACCAGGAGAGGACTTGGGAGAGCTGCCCCCTGTGCGGCCGCTTACTGCAGCGGATTTACATGCAGTCATGGAGGATTTTCGTTCCTTGTGGCGACAGGACCTGTGCGAGGTGCGTGCAGCGTTGGAGCCTCTGCAGACCCAGCTCAGTGCCATCCAGGTGCGGGTACAGGAGACGGAGAAGACGCAGGCTGAAGCTACATCTCGATTAGATGACCTTCATCTACAAGTGGCCCGTTTAAGCTCTGCGGTGCTGTCGCTGGAAGATCGTCACCGCCGGCGGAACCTCCGGGTGCGAGGGATACCTGAAGAGGTACGGACCGAGGACCTGCTGCCCTATGTGTTGGGCCTGATTTCTCACCTCCTCTCTGCTGGGGGTGTTCCTGTGGAGTCTCCGATCCTGTCGGTCCTGCGCCTTCGTAAAGCTGCTGCCGCGCCGGAGACGGCTCCTCGCGATGTCCTTGTTACAACACGCTCTGTGGATGTTCACTCCCGGATCCTTGCAGCCGCCGGCCCGTTGTTCCGAGTTACCTACGCCTCCAGATGTCTTATTTTCTTCCGTGACCTTTCCTTTCTGGCGTTGGTGGCTCGGAGGCGCTTCCGTGAGGTCACCTCCCAATTGCGGGACCGGGGAGTCCGCTATAGATGGGGGGCTTCTGGTTCCCTCATAGTGCTGCTTGAAGGTAAACCACACCCAGCGGCGACCTTAGAAGAGGCGAGAGTCTTGCTTGCAGCAGTGGGAGTTGAGTCTTCACCACTGACCCCGATGGCCCCGCTGATGGATCCGGGCTGAGGCCCTCAGTATAGTCGGTTGTCCCAGTTCTTACTTGGACGTGGTTGCCTCTCCACACCTTTCCCCCATTTCTGATGCTATATCCCTTGGAAGACTATACAGTCTTGTTTTGTCTCCCTTACGGTACAATGCTGCATGATGAACAGAGACTCTTTAACTCTCCCCCCCCTCTCCCAGTTTGCAATTGATGTGCAGGACTTGGCTGCTTATGGGGCTCCAGCGGCGGCTCTGGGCCTTTTTCCCGACCCCCCCCCTTTTTTTTTTTTTTTTGTGGCAGGAATAAGGGTGGCAACAGGTGAGCTGACTGAGTGGGCACCATGGCTCTACCTGCTCTTTTGGCCCTGGGTCGCCCGGCCATGCGGCCTCTTCCATGGCCCCTTGTCCTTTTGATAAGAAGCAGGGGTGAGCCGGGAAAGCCGCGTCCTCGTATTGGCAATCCTCCACTTTTTCTCCCCACTTGGTTTATTTATTTATTTTTGTACGCACCACTGCCCTGAGCTGCCTTCAGGGCCCCTCCGTGTGGACCTTGTTGATGTTATCATCCTGTTTATACCCTCCCTTTTGTTCCCCCCTCCCTATTTTACTACTCTCTTTTCTTTCCTGTTTTCTATGCGCTGACTCTCTTTGGAATACGTTTGATTGTTTACCCTTGTTTATTTCTCTTACATGCTCATATACTGGCCCTGCGAGGCCATCTTTACAGGTCGACGTGTGACCTTTTCTATTTTTACAAAATAAAATCTTGAATACCAAAAAAAAATTTCAAAGAACTTATAACCAATGAAAATGTTGGTTGTAGGCAAGAGGTTCCTATCCACCCCACATATGAATGTGATATAACAGCCAATCAGAGCAGATACATTTCTACACTTCATGTAGCAAAGACTTAACAGGAAATGTGGCTAAATTACATATCCTATGTAAGAAAAACTATCTACATGCAGAATTGACTCTTAAAATGGGCTGTGACCCCCCTTTTTGTCAGAACAGGCTTTTCAACACAGGATTGTTATATTCATACAGAAAATTAAAATCTAACATGGAGACTTTTAATCTCACTTTTTGCTCTCTACCACAACGTAAATGACTATTGATTTGCCCTGGGGGGTAAAGCATCAAACTGCAGCTGGTTACGGCCTATCTCCTGCTGATGAGGGCATAATAAGCCTGAAACAGCTGAACAGGAGTGGCTGTGACTTGTTGCATAACCTGACCTTTGCTTAAAAAAAGTCATCCAGTATGGCATGGCACTGGCAAGAGGGTTCTGTGTTAAAACAGACCTAGGATGCAAAAAAGTGAGAAATTGTAAACCTCATTTGCATGTCTTACTCAGAATTCCTTGCTGCATATGGGGATTGTAGCACGTGAGCTCTGTGAAGCAGTTCTCTGAATTGCTGAGATGTGTAAATGGCTTCTGCAATAATAAACTCTATTATTTATATACAGTACATATAAAATATCACAGGCTTGACAGTATCATGTGTTTCACTCTCGAGGCGTCCAATACTGGTCCATGTTAATTTTTCGTCGAAGAGAATTCACACAACTGTTCACGGTTCGCTGAATCCACAATTTCCTCTTAGCTGAAGATATGAAACACAGATCAATAAGTAGCAATATATTCCCCGGCAGAAGACATAGCGGAGGGCAGGCATTGTCAGAGCGGTATTAAGTCAGATTCCTATCTCTCTTCGCTCTAATAAGGTTCCTGGAATAATGCTGACGTTGCGCGCAGCGGGAAAACTGACAGATTCATGTGTGTTCATCATGGTTTATTCATCTGGTTTTATGGCTGGGAACCGAGATTACGTTTGCATGAATATTACCACGCAAACAGGTGTGTTGCAGATGTGTCTGTATCCAGATATAGGGCTATAAAAAAAACAAAAAAACGATCTAATGTGGCTTGAAATATGCATAAACATTCCTAATCTGAGGCAGAGGCGCCCTCGTATTGTTTCATGCACGTTTTTTCCAGTCTAAGGGCTCTATTAACTTCTTTGCGCAAACGTTAACGCGTGTGCAAAAACGCATTATCGCGAGGGGAAAAACCCTTTGCGCAGAACGTCGTATAACAATGTCTGCGCAAAAAATGCGTGTTAACTTCTACCGCGGATGAACCTGCGCGAGTGTTATGTAAGTTGCGCGTCCTATACTTAACATTGTGAGCGCAAATGCGTTTGTGCGCTGGTACACGGATGGTATTAAAATCTATGCGCAAATTTTAACTGACAACTTTGCGTGCATCATTTTAACGTATTTTAAAAGCTGGTGTTAACGGCAAATCTGAACGTCCTGGCCGAACCCAAATACACCAGACCAAAAAAAAAATATACAGCAACGTATAGTTACACATTCTACACATACCCAAACAATAAAATGGAGAAGTTGTACGTGTTTTTATTATTGCTGCAGCATATGTACTCAGATTGATTTTGACAGGCGCAAAAACTTAACGGGAGACATTTGTGGTTCTTAATTCTGATTGGCTGAATCGCCCGAAAAAAACAGTCCGCCCACCGATTTCTGTGCGCAGCGTTAATGGGCATGCATTTTTGCGCGTCTTTTTTACGCGCGTTATTTTTTGACGGATGAAAAAATGCTCTCGGATTTTAATACCAGCGTTAATTTACCCGCGTTAACGTTTAACTCTTAGCGCCCAAATTAACGCTCTGCGCAAGCATTTTTGCGCAAAGAATTTAATAGAGCCCCAGATGTTTAAGCTACCATTGAAGTCTTTGAATGTGTTGTTGGAGTGCTCTCCTTCTGGTTTGTTGCATTTTTTGTCTTGAGAAGCACCCGTCCTCGATGCTAAGTAAAGGTTGAGTGCTGCGCTCCTGGTGTACTTTGCATGAAAAGGGCTGACAACCCTCCAGGCAAGCCCCCCTTCCTGTCACAGGTGTTCCACCTCCGGGCTCTATTTAACCTTTAATTGCAGGGAGCTCCAGAAAGGATTCAGTCCTCAGTGAGTTAATCCCACAATGGCGGTCAGTAGGTGATGAACAGTAGCACCTGTCAAAGGAGGGATACATTGGCGCCGTTGAGAGGCTTAAGCAATTTATGGTCGTATATTGTTAGCAAAATTCCCATCATTTTTTTCAACAGAGCTTAGGGTTAAAAACCTTGTAAAAAATCTTGAATGGGTTAAAAACTGTTGAAATCCTGAAAGAGTTAAGAGTTGTTAGAAGCTTTAAAAGGTTAAAACTTGGTAAAATCTTTAAACGTTTAAATGTAAAAGCTACTGTTGGAGTCTGTGTTAATTGGTGTGCTCTCCTCCTGGTTTGTTATATATATATATATATATATATATATATATATATGAAAAACATGAAACTTTACATTTTCATTTAAAAAAAATAGGTTTTATTGGAAAAATACTCTTGCGTTTCTAGTATGATTCAGCCAGGTCCAGTGTAAGCCATCTAGGCACCCTAAGCAGAATGCGTTTTGCAGCTCTCCCTCATGTTCGGATACATGTATCTATTTGTATCGATCTGGTATACGCACAAACACACATATTTAAACACAAGCTCTGGTGCTCGGATGGTCTTTATCAATTGAACAGACCTCTGTAAAGTCCAGAGAGAACCAGGAAGGCAGGAGTTAATAGCCATACTTACTGCAGCTGTATCTTTTCCATCCTGTCTTCCCTCCCCCAGCTCTCCTTGCAGGTCCCTCCTCACCTAAGAATCACAGCCAGGCAGTAAATCACTGAGCGCTCATGGCTGTCACGCCTCCCATCACTGCCACCTGGATGGAGATTCTCTGCTTACAGAGGCTTCTCGAGTCTAGCAACATCTGCTCCCTAACACCAGGAAGCACTGGATCTGTTTTGTCTGCCTGGCAAGCCCGATGTGGCCCCCTTAAATTCAGCCCCCTAGACGACTGCCTAGTTTACCTAATAGGCGTTACGGCTCTGACCTGTGCTAATGTCAATCAAGGTTTCCAATCTACTTCCAAGACATGTGTTCTCACCTAACCCAACCAAACACTCTGTCAGTTTGGGCCCTATTTTGACCTAAACAGTAATAATAAGTTGCTAAGGGGAAGTCGGCTTTTGACATTAACCCTTAATGGCTCCCTATTAAAGGCTCCACTACATGCGAGTTGCTATTAGCCGACTGAATCACTACAAAAAGTGAACCACTAACAGATATTGGAAAGGCTGTTTCACTGCTGGAACGTTCCTGGGTCCCTTTTCTTCATTTGGCGTTTACGTCGGTGACTGAGGAAGCTTTATTGTGAAACGCGTCTCCGTGAAAGCTTATGTTACATTTACATATCAGATGTTTTAAGGTCTGTCTTAGACCATTTTTCTTATTCTAATGTAGCGCTCACTCCCGGAGGAGCCGCTGAATTTAACCTCGGGTTAGTCTCACCGCACTAGGGAATAAATATACACCAGCACTGTTGTGGATTTTATAGATTATATACTTTACTGATCCCAATAAAGTGGCATATATAATGTGAACACGGAATATGAGCGACAGGATTTTTGTAATGCGGGAAAACACGCGGCGTCAAAAAGGAAAGTTTAACCCCTTCGTTTCTGGAGTGTAAGTCCCGTAAAAGTAGTGTCCCAAAAAGGTGTGTGTGTGTTATCTCAGGTACCCGGGTACTATATTCAACTGGCCAGTGAATGGATTGAGCAAATCTTCGACTAGTCACGTTGGGGCCCTGTAGATTTAAACAATACTGCAGCGTGCTTTGTTTAAACTTTGACTGTGGCCTGGAAGGCCTCTCACCCATCCGCTAGACAATCTGTTCCACTGTCCGATCAAGGATCTCTCTCTGCTTGGTTATACTGGAACTCTGTGCCACCGGATCCGCTTCTCCTGCTTGTCCGATTTCGGTAACGAGAACTACGGCCTACCACCTGCACTCCCAGTGGATCATCGCGGTCTCCTTACACAGGGTCCAAACTGGAACGTTGTGTCTGCGCAAAACCTCTCAGCGATGTGTGGATAGATCTCCGCCAGCACTGTCTCTGATTCTCAGCACCCGCAAGGCAGCTCCTGCTCTCCGGCCTGGTCTTAATCTCTGGCAGTCTCACGTGCGTCTTCCACCTTTCGTCGCTCGGCTCACACTGGCTCTCCTTCGAACGAGGCTGCGGATGTCCTTCGCTCTCTCTCACCCACTTCCTGTCCCCGCCGCAGAGCATGATGGAAAATGTAGTCCCGTTGTGTCCAGTATACTCTACATTGCGCTTGTCTCCCTCTGGTGACCAAACCCGAGCAATACATCAACAGAGTTTTTAAACAGTGCTACACTAACAATACATTTTTGTTTTTCTTACACATTGTGCCAGTATTGAGCATATTTCCATCAATTTCATCAAGGCATCAGACCAATACCAGGAGCTGCGGGCAGGTTCCCTTTGAAGGTTTGGGATTACCAGATATGCCACAAACTATACAATAAAAGCCAGATCAAGGCTCTGGGTCATGTGAGTAGGTCCGTTTCGATCTTTTTATTGCTTCAGCCAATGCTGTATTACCCTATGTGATATTATTTTTCCATCTGCACAGGAGACATCGGATGTAAAGAGCGGAGAGGTCGTCCCTATTAACCTTGGACACACATAAAAGAGTCAACCCATTAGCCTGTATAAACTGGGCTTTAGGCCAGCCGTCCACTGGATCCGTATTTGTGCGATAGTGCGATGATCCGATATCGCTTGTCATAGTCCGACCGATAAGACAACATGCAGGTGAATGGACCATCGTCCATTGCGGCCGACGGCTAATTTCCGGCGACGGAGAAAGACGCCATGAGATATGCAACTCCACCAACCGAGGAGTGACCAGGAATGCCATGTGGCACTAAACAGACTATACTGCGCTATTTGTCTTTTTTCTTCTTCATTTGTTTTTGTAGGACCGCAACTTTATTGGAACAACTTGAGACATAAGTATCTTGTGCTCGTGTATATTTGTGCTCACGCAGTAAGGTGTCGTATAAGTCGTTCAGAAGAACTCACTATTCAACGATCTGTACAGATTGAAGGTACGCTCGGACACTTTTCTGTTTTGCTTAACAGACATGTACCTGGCCATAACTAACAGACACCCTCAGCCAATAGCCGGTGTTGCACATATGCTGAAAGTATGTTCAATAATTCCAATGTGCGAAGGGAGCGGGCTGGGTGAAACCAGAAGTGTTTTTATTTAAACGTTTTCTGCAACACATAAAGAATGACTTCAGTTCTGGTAGGATTGTACTTTGGATATTTGGTTCCTTATACATTAATACACATTTAGATATATACAGTAACATTCACCTATGCAGAAATAATGTCCTTATAGAAAATAATAAACAACTAAACATGTACAGATATATAATTACTCAATCTACATTATAGTAGTCTAATGGTGCAATATAATCAATACAATATAACATGAGATCCTATAGTCATCACATTCCCTGTATGCTGGTGAGCTATGACACATCAGCACAACCCACTGACATCTGTCTAGTGTCTTATCTAATTCCCAGCAGTAGCAACCTCCTTTTCTAATCACAGGGATGTGAATTAAATCACTTTTGCCCTGTTTAGAACCCTGGATATGCTCTCTCTTACCTGTAACACAAAGCATGACTTCAGTTCTAATTGGATTGTACTTTGATATTTGGTTCCTACCAGAAACGGAAGGTCTGCTCTTTGGTTCCTCCCTGATAAGGGAAACATCTTGCATGAACACGTGCTCATCATTCAGGCTTTTCACTCTGCTACCATCTACTGGTGGTTTAATAGAAATGCCATTAGTTTACTTCATAATCTAACAGTTTTTAGTGTATGTTTATGGGGTACCTGATTAATTTTAATGAGGTACCTGATTTTGACATACCTTACACAGGCGACATCATGCAAGAAAATGAAGTGAATGCATGAAGTGCCGGTGGAGGATTCTGCTGCTCTGCTTGCACTGATCATGTTTTGCTTTGCTGCATAGACTTTGTCAATCATGCTTTATATTTAAACAGATGCTTTATGGAAGTATTTCACAAATATGTATTTGGGGACTCTGTAACCCCCAAACTGTCAAATGTTGCCTCGCCCAGATGTTTTTAGACTACAATTTCCATGACTCCTTTGCCACCTGTTGCATTCAAAGAATTCTGGGAATTGTAGGCCAGAAACACTGTGGGGCTGTGAGTATGAGTATGTCTTTATTAGGGTGAAAACACGGGAGGCCATATTACGTTCATCACACTAAAACGGGGACGCTAAGGAGGAAAACCTGCACCTGCAGGTTTCTCTCCTTAGCGTCCCCGTTTTAGCGTGATATTACGGGGCAGGCACTAATCCAGCAGCCTGCGCCGTAACCTAACCGGCGCTAAGCCTTGGGATGCTCGAGGCAGCGCTAAGCGTCGCTGCGAACATCCCCCCCATGGAATCCATAGAACTCCAATGAGGCTTCCACTACCGGTCACATGACCTGCAGGATCTTGCGTCTTGCGAGATTCGGCAGATCAGCGGAGTGATCTCAAAGGGAAACTGGGGACTTTTTTCCCCAAGTCTTTCTCTGCTGCCAGCGGCAAAAAGAAGCGGATGGAGCCGCCGTTCTCGCCACGGGATGAGAGGCGAGTATCTGATTATTATTTTTTTCAGCTGGTGATGATAGATTCCGCAGAAGCAGAATCAGTTAGCACCAGGTCCTAGCTGCGGGTAACTCTTCAATTAACTGCATCAGGACATAATTAGCGTTAGAACTTTGTAATCCTAACACTAATCAACACTTTGCACTCCCCATGTTAAGTATAGGAAGCTCACCCTGAAAGCGCAAGATCCGAATCGGTAATGGGTTTTTTAACCCGTTAGCGTTCTGAGTGTATTATGGTCGGCCTGCGATAGGGACACTTAAGCTAACGTTAACACTCACACAGCTGAGCTGTAACGTTAGCGTGAACTATGTAATATGACCTGGGGGCTTTGTGTTAAACTACAGAATTATAAACTTGTATTACAACTGTGATCTAGTCACTGGACACAGGGGTCAGTGCTTCCACTTTTCTTTATTGCGCAGCCATGGAACTTGCAGTGTACAACAAGAAAATATGCAAATATAAAAAAACACCTACTCCTTTTATGCAAAGGCTAAATAAACATTCAGAATTCCTGTCTGAAATATTGGGCGGCTAAGCCGCTTACCAGTCAGTGAAAACACAATCAAATATACCTTCCTTCTGTGTTCAGGAGGATTGCGTTTCCTTCCCTGTTGCACTCGGCACCAAGACTGCCCTCAGAGGGAACAGTATCTCCTATAAAGGGCAGGGCAGTCCTAGTCAGGAATTGGCTGTGAGTTAACCTTATAGGGGGAAAAGCGAGTTCTCCATTCGCCTGCTGATAAACCTGTGTTCTATTACCCTGCCCCTTATCACACAATGTATTTATTCTGCTTTAACTGTTGCTATCTTTCTCCTACAATTTTTTTTTTAAAATCTCTGAATTACATAGAACCAGCTGTTTTCAATGTTGGCAAAACACATGTATCATTACTTCCCCCACTATAAATAATACAAGTGTATGCTTTCCCATGAATTCGCGAAACCATTAAATGGACTGAATTTATATCCCCTGGAATCGGGCAGAGTCTGCTGAATGGACACATCCAGAGATTTAGAAGTAGAGCAGAATGCTTGTTCCATTTTAAACAATGATTTGTAAGGACAGGCCGAACATCGAAGGCGAGGCAGGATTTAATGGGATACAGAGGGATTTGTCGGTGGTAGCAGAGAAGATAAATTCCAGATAGATCGATCTCGGGCAGTTTCCTACAGGTTCAAGGGAATGAACTGAGAAACAAAAGTGTCAGTCTGTACTAATCAGGTCTCGGAAGGATGAACACAGGTAAAAGATTTTTCGTGTTTTCTTTTTTTTTTTTCTAGAAAGAAGAAAAAAGCTAAAAATATCGACCAGAATGGATTTTTTTTTTCTGTTTTGAGAAAGTGAGGTAATAAGTGTGAAATGAAAGAACACAGCGAGACGTGGCTTAAAAAAAGTGTCTCATTAAATAAAAGCAATATAAAACAACAAATGGAATCAATCAGCAGCTGCGCAGCCGTTACTATGTATTGGCGCACTGAGTTTGATCAGAACGGCCTCACACAAGGTTGCGGCAATACAATA
The DNA here is from genome assembly GCA_009667805.1 of Leptobrachium leishanense. Lineage (NCBI taxonomy): Eukaryota > Metazoa > Chordata > Amphibia > Anura > Megophryidae > Leptobrachium > Leptobrachium leishanense. Next base: position 308,076,342 of record CM019067.1, read on the forward strand.
AATAATTGTTTACGTAATTAATATAGGGAAACCAGGCGGCGAATAATTAATTTATTTAAATAGCGCACTGTGAAGGTTATTCAGAAAGCAGCGAAATCTCAGTGAAATTTTGCTGCTTTCCCGTTGGGCGCACGTTGGTGCGCTTCGGCGATTCCAGTTCGCCGACCCTTAGGTGAATTCAGTATTCTCCGTGGGGTCCCTGAAACTATTTATTTATTTATAAAGTATTTTACCAGGAAGGATACATTGAGATTTCTCTCGTTTTCAAGTACGTCCCTGAAATGCATGAAAATGTATGGCAATGGGGGCGTGGCCGACTGCCGAAGGGAGCGGACGTGTTTCTAAGGAGCTCCGCACGTCTGCTGCCTTTAAGGCCCAATAACGGATTTTTCAGCTGAGTATATTTGAATTTCGGACCCCAGCTTGCTGGCCACCGGAACCGAGCTGTCCGGAGGCCGTTCTATGCCCCCCTCCAGACCTGAGATGACCTTTGCCGCCGCAGGCATGTGGCTGACACGAGGTGCCGGCGGCTATATTGCGGCCTCTGATCTGGCTCCTAGGGTCTCTGTTCCCGGCTGTTCTGCCGCATTAGCCCGACCCCGAGATGTTCTGGAGGATGGGGAGACGGAGGGCCATCGTCTCCCGGGATAAGAGCCTGATGAGTGAGATGGATGGGATGGCGGACGTACGGCTGGATGGACACCCACCCCTGCGGAGTGTTCTGACGCCTTCCTTACAGGTTTGGAGGCCTGCTTACAATTGACGGACGGGATGGAAGAGGAAGCCCCGCTTACCAGAGGAGTCTGGCGGCCAATGCTGTCCTTATTGCGGGGCTGCCGGAGGGAGAAAGACCTGAATTCGGAGGAGAAGATGGCTGCTTCGGCTGGGCGCCTGGACGAGGCTTGTCCCGTGGCTGTGACGGAGTTGCCTGCTGCTGGCTCCCGGGAGTACTCGGCGGAGGATGGTGGCTCCTTCCTGAGGAGGTTGTGGACTGTGAGGCCAGCGATGGTGACCTGGATGAAGTGCCCTCCCTGGATATCTTACCTGAGGAGGCGCTTTGGGCTCCATGTGCTGGCGCGGTTCTGGCCACCAGCGGTGTCCATGTGGATGTGAGAGTGGTTGCGCTGGAGATCCTCGAGCGTTCTGCTGCTGACCTCTTGGTGCAGCCCACGACGGAGGAGCTGCAGGGCGCTGCTGACTGTCTGCCTGTCGGTACGCGGTGTGCACCCAGATCTTACTGCGGGGCTTCGGCTGTGACCCTATCATTCTGGGGCCTGCCTGCCGGATGGGTCCTTCGAGAGGGGTACGCGTCCAAAAGCGCTGCCTGCTGCGTCATGTGGATGGACACTGGCTGAGACATTTGTTCCTGCCCCGTTGGAGATCCCCCCGCCTGTTCCCTTTCCCCCCATCTGTTAATGCGTTTTTCTTCCCCTTCCCCCCCTCCTACTGGTCTGATGTGACTTTGATGACTTTTTGTTTCTTTCTATTTGACACTCTCTGAGGATACTGGCTATTATTCCCGTCATGAGAACTCTTTTTTGGTTTTTTCGCAATGGCTTGCTTCCACATCTGAGGGGACTAGTGTGTCTTTTTTTGTTTTTGTGTGTTTGGCACTCTCCGTGTGGTACCGAGGTGCGCCACTATGGCTCTGCCTGTCGTACTTGGCCCTCGGACCTCCGGGTCTCGTGACGTTGTCCCTCCATGGCCTCCTTCGGGAGTGGGCCAGGAGTGTCACGGTTATGGCCTGTGCCTTCCCCCACATCCCTCCCCCCTTTTTATTATTATTTTATGTTTTTCGCCACTTTATTCTTATTTTATTTCTCTTTTTACACACATGCAGAGTTTTCTTATTCTAAGACCCCCCAATTGGGGACGTTACTTGTTGATATATTGCTATCCTTTGATGACTCTTCTGTTATTAATAGATGTTACCCAGACGGCGTTCTCTGGCCCCGTGTGGTTATAATTGCCGGTCATGTTCCATTGTTTGGCCTTGTGAGATCACTTATTATTCTAAGGGTAAGTAGTCAATGTAATAGAGCAGCAGGAAATGCTGGAAGAATGCTTGGTTGTGTAGGGAGAGGTATTAGCAGTAGGAAAAGGGAAGTGCTCATGCCACTGTACAGAGCACTGGTGAGACCTCACTTGGAGTACTGTGTGCAGTACTGGAGACCGTATCTCCAGAAGGATATAGACATCTTAGAGAGAGTTCAGAGAAGGGCTACTAAAATGGTGTACGGCTTGAAGGAGAAAAGTTACCAGGAAAGGCTTAATGATCTTAACATGTACAGCTTGGAAAAAAGACGAGACAGAGGAGATATGATAGAAACATTTAAATACGTAAAGGGAATCCACAAGGTAGAGGAAGGGAGTATATTTAAAAGGAAACAAAGTAGCAAAACAAGAGGACATAGTCTTAGATTAGAGGGGCAAAGGTTTAAAAGTAACATCAGGAAGCATTATTTTACTGAGAGGGTGGTGGATACATGGAACAGCCTTCCAGTTGAAGTGGTAGAGGCCAAAACAGTAATTGAATTTAAGCAAGCATGGGATAGGCATAAGGCTATCCTAAACAAAAGATAAATCCAGGTAAAGTATCCATGTAATTGGGCAGACTAGATGGGCCGAAAGGTTCTTATCTGCCGACATTTTTCTATGTTTCTATGTTTCTATATTATGATGTAATGCTGACTTATTTCAAAATACAAAACTTTTGAATTCGAAAATGTACGGCAATAATAAAAAAAAGGACCTATAAAAAAAAAATAATAATAAAAAAAGGTCTGTTACAGAATAGAAAAAAAAAAAAGGCTTTAAAAAAAAATGGGAATCAAAAATTCCGCCTAAAAAATTTAGAATAAAATAACCCAAAAATTCCAAAAAATAAATAAATAAAAAGCCTTTTTGCTGAAAATGAAAAAAAATAAACATTTGAATAAAAATAATATAAAAACGATATTTTTTAACATTGAATCCTATGGGATTCGCCTGTAGTGTTTATACCTGCCGAACTGACCCCAGCCTAAACTGTTTGGGACACATGCTGGAACACGGTTGAAACTAATTTTGTTTGCGATGAATGAAATTCCTTTTGCATTGCTTCAGAATTAGACCAAATTGAGTATACTGGATACTGGGGCACCAGCAGGTGTACTTGAAGATTGAGGATACTCAACCATAGTAGTGAAAAGGTTAAGTTCCCTAAGTAATCATTGAGTAATTACTTAACTAATGTCATTTCATTGCTTTAATGCTTCCGGTTCAGTCTCGACAATGAGGAGATGAGTTAGTGTAATGAAGAATGTCAATGTACTTTCTATCTGACTGTCTCTCCAAACGTCTGGACCACATACTCTTACACCGCTGAGCTTTAAATGTACGCTGCCGGGCCAAAATCAATAGTCACCCCCCTGTAATATTAGGTTGTGTCGCCTTTTGCTGCATTTCTGGCATGCATTCGCCGTGGCATCGTTAGATAAGCTCATGCAATGTCACGGCATTTATTTGCGTCCAGAGCGGCATTAATTTGTGGCCAAGATCTTGTGTTGATGATGGGAGAGTCGCAGCGCTGCATAAAGTCTTCTCCAGCACATTATCCCAAAGATTCTCAATGGGGTTAAGGTCGGGACTGTACGGTGGCCAATCCATGTGTGAAAATGATGTCTCATGCTCCCTGAACCACTCTTGCACAATTTGAGCCCGATGAATCCTGGCATTGCCATCTTGGAATATGCCCGCTGTGCCATCAGGGGAGAAAAAACCCACTGATGGAAAAACCTGCTCATTCAGTATATTCAGGGAGTCACATGACCTCATTTTTTGGGCACATAATGTTGCCGAACCTAGACCTGACCATCTGAAGCCACCCCAGATCATAAGAGGCTTGCACGGGAGGTAGGGACTTTTTTCCCCCTTTTTTTTTGCCAGGCAGTAAATCTGTATAATACATACACTCTGATTTGCATAACTCTTGGAGTGACCTCTTCCCCTGGGTTTATGTTCCACATATTTTAGAGGTACCCAACTAACCTACACAAGGGCAAGGCTCGCATTGGGGCGCACAGAAGGGTGTGTGTCTGCTCAGGTAATTACTCCTGATTTTGGTGTTTTAGGTCCCAATATACTCTTTGCTTTTAGTTCTTTATATCACGAGAAAGAACATAAAAACTGGTGTGTGAGCACATCCTAAAATAAAGGCTGCAAGTAGCGATGCCAGATCAGCCATGTTTTCCTGGACACATATAAATTATTCATGTTGATGGGCAGCACCTGAACAATGCAACCCCGCAGCATGTAGAAACTATACACTGCAAGTAGACAATCCCAGGTGACCTGCATTGATTTCCTTCCTGCAGTATATGATTTATACAGGTTGCAGGGCAGCACTTTTCCCCGTGCTCCCCTCTGCTTGAAATAGTAATATGTGTCCATGAAAATATGGAACCCTGTCTGCGCGGGGCGATAGGGTTAGAGGATTTAATGGAAGCGAAAGAGAAAACACACATTACTTGTCACATGTAAGATATTACTCACATATCGCATTTTATGCAGTCGGAAGCTTAAAACGATGCAGTGTATCTCGTAAGAGCGATGTAACTGCTCGTGGCTTTTATTTACAGCTTGGTGTCGGGGAGATGCGCTGCCGGACGTATTGATCGCTAGCCAGATAAATAATTAATGGTCTAAATGACCAGGAAAATATTGATTAATGGCTGTTAAGGTAAAAACAAGTTTGTGTTAGGAGCTGAGTAGGGAAAAGGTCCCTGCATTGCCTCGGGCTGATTTACATTCGGCGAATCGATGTTGCAGTATTAGTCATTCGCACATAGAGGATTAAAATTGTGCCTTTGTTGCAGTATTATTAGAGTTATTTATGGGGTTTGGAGACTCGCCGGTGCTGTGATCAAAAGGCTGTACTGCTAAGCTTGCAATTTAAAGAGGGATAAAACACAAGGCACGCATGACAGGGACAGTCTACTCATCCTGACCATTTTGTAGTTTTAAAGTGGACAGGACGCGAGGAGTGCCCCTGTTTCTCCACACTTCCCTCCTGCCCTGATTTGAAAGAAAAGCTGGGCGAAGAGGAGGAGTTCCCTGCACCCCACCAGTAGCCGGGATTTAGAATTTCCAGCTGCTGGTCACTAGTGACATCATCACACAGAGAGCTTGCCGAAGTCACCCTCTGAGACGGCCCAGTGTAGCGAACCGTCTCTGAGAGGCAGCGATGGATCAGATCTGCGCATGCACGTGCGGCTCTGATCTGTCGTTCTGCGCAGGCGCTACGGAACTTGCAAACGCAAAGTGCACAAGTCCCGTAGTGGTGCATGTTTTGTGCTTCCTGTGCTGCGCAAGTTGTGTTAGAAAGCTTCAGGGACTTCTGGGTTTGGGAGTCCCAAAGCTGAAGAGGAGGATCTGCGGGCGGCGAGGAAGAAAAGGTAAAATCTCTGAAAAGAAAAAAAAAAAGACTGTCAGCAGCATCTGTCCAAATATATAGGACAGGAAAAGGGAATCTGTTTTTCAATAGAATGTCCCTTTAACGGTTTTACATATCTGCTGTTAACTATCTACACATATGTGAACAATATTATACATAATGGTGTTTGTGACATACATATTTCCGCTTCATTTAAACTCGCATGTTAATTCATTAAACAAACACAACGCTTTGGTCAGTTCACAATTTGTAAAAACTAATCACAAACATCCTAAAATTTAAAGGGCTTAATCACTAACTTACAAACTGGCCCCGAATTGCACCAGACGGTGAACGTCACTGTTCCGTGCAATTTCAGTTCAATTCGTCTATTCACTAAGCTGTCAGTTTGCCAAATACAGGTGAAGTGACAGCAAAATACAGTGCAATTTGCTGCAATTTGGCAGCACCGAAATTGTGTCATAGAAGACTATTGTGTCCATACACAGGCATTATGTAGCACATACAGTTGCTGGTATTTTTTGGACGCAGCATTGCTAATAATCTCATTATGATCACTACAAAAGCAGGAGATCTCACCATTTATTATCTGTCTGCATCACATTTACTGTATTTAAGACAATGGCCATTCTGCCTGTATGTTGATAATGCAGACCTCATGTGACCTTGTGCAAGATAAGGGACTTCGTCTAAAGTTTAGAACCTTTCATCCCAGCAATATTTCTGTAAAGGTCTCTATTAATTTGATCGTTTATCTATCACAGAATAACTATCTATATTCAAAACGCTTATATTACAGTCGGTGCACTATCAGGTCTATTCAGTAAAGGTGAAACCCCGGAGAACTGGCAGGAGAAGAGAACAATCTAGACCAAATAGCCGATTTGGAAAGTGAGATAAATGGGTGGAATTTTCTGGTTTGGCTATTTTGACCTAGAATTTTCACTTCTCCAGTCATTCTGCTGAGTTTCACCTTTACAGGTCTATTCAAAGAGAGGTGAAACTCAGGAGAATGACTTGAGAAGTGAAAATTCTAGGTCTAAATGGCCAAACCAGAAAAATTCTCCCATTTATCTCACTTTCAAAATTGGCTATTTGGTCTAGATTGTTCTCTTCTCCTGCCAGTTCTCCTGGTTTTCACCTTTCTCTGAATAGCCCTGATAGAATACAGGAGGCAGGCGTTCTTGCTAATAGCTTTAGTGACCATTGTCTAGTGTACTGCGTGCGCAAAATAAAGGCCTTGAAATCTCCCCAAAGGTAATAACCACCAGGTCTTTCAAGAAATTTATTCTTGAATCCTTCCTAAGTGATCTCAAACAGCTCCCCTGGTACAGGCTAAACCTAATCCCAGACCTAGACTGTGCAGTTGAATACTTTCAGTCTGAGCTCCTGCAAGTCTGGAATTCCCATGCCCCGCTGCATAAAGTGTGAGTAAAAGGGACCCATCTCCCCTGGGTTACAGCTGATCTTACACTAATCTACCAGTTTAGAGATTCACTATGGTCAAATTTCAAGAGTACTGGTTCCATGAACGATCACTACGAATATCGAAAATGCCGGAATGAATGCACAAAACAAACAAAAATGGCCAAAGCCCATTACTTCAATGAAAATCTAAACAATAACATATCAAACCCTAGAAACTTTTGGAGAACCATAAGTAACATACAAGCACCCCCAGTCCACTCCCAGCCAGCTGCTGTCAAAGTAAACAACCAAACCCTGCAACACCCCCTAGATGTAGCAAATGCCTTTAACCCTTTCGCTGCTGAGGCGTTTCACGCCTCTGGGCTGAGCTCATTTTTACCTGTTTCGCTCATCTTGTTTAAACGTGTTTTGAAGGCTTATTTTAGTATATGACCCAGACATATTATATATCGTTCTTTCCGTCAGACTCGTCAGATTCATAATATGTCATTATTATATGTATACGTCATGTCCTGTCTGTATATTATAACAAAAAAATGCAATAAAATATAAATTTTCAATAATTTACAATGTGTAAAGTGTTTCTTTTTCACATTTTAACATGCGAGCAATTGCGGTTATACTTTGTATGGGGTTCACTTGTTAAAAAAATTTGAAATGGGGTCTCGTTACATTTTTTTGGGGAAAATTACGCGATTTTTAACAAACGCACCGCGTGCAAAAATCGTTAGTGCAGCATCATTGTTCACATTATAATTGAAATGGGAACAATATTGCTGCATTAACAAACCAAAAAAAAGAAAAAAACTTGTTTATTTTTTTTATAGTTTTTTTTAAATATTTTTTTTCATGGTCATGTTTGGTATCGTTGGAACGGCCATGCTCTGGAGTCCTGGAGTCCTGGAGTTAACCCCTAGCTGCCACGGATCGGGAGATAGGGGGTTCATTGGAACCCCCTATTTCCACCATTGGTGGCAGTTAGGGGTTAACTCCAGGACTGGCGTCATCGTGCTATGCACGATGACGCCAGTCCTCAGGGGGCATTCCCGGAAGCTTGGCCGACATCCAAGATGTCGGCCAACTCCGGGAAAGGATCACGAACCGGCGCTTTTCGGCGCCGATTCGTGATCCAGCCCCCATGGGGTTAATGCCAGGTACCGTTAGGAAGGGCAGGCTGTGCCCTTCCAAACGGTGCATGGATTAACCCTCTGCACCCCGGCGATCGGGAGGGAGAGAGGTCCGAAGGACCTCCCCCCCTCCCTTTCAGGCGCCTCCTCCGCACACGTGGGGGGGTGCCTGAATTAGATGTCATCGCGCCGCCGCAATGACATCTAATTGTGCCGGCGGCGGTTCCGGGTGCTGGGCTGACATCGAGGATGTCAGCCCGCACCGGGGGGCACAGCAATCGGCCGGAATCCGGCCGATCGCTGGCCCCAAAGGGAGAACGCGCTCAGCGCGTCCTCCGAATGGAACCCTACCTGCGGATGGACGCGCTCAGTGCGTCCTCCGCAGCAAAAGGGTTAATGATTATTTTGTTGGATGCGCCACCACTTTGATTGCCAAGCTAGGAAATGACATGCAATCAGAGAGGCCTCATGCAGGTCAGGCCCCTCCAACTGTGCAAAGTCCCTGTATCAGACAGGAATTCAGTTTTAGACCAGTGCCTGTCAGTGTCGTTAATAAACTTCTCCGTAAGCAAAAAATGAAATACCAGTCTGGACCTGATCAAATACCAGCAATGCTGCTGAAAATCAGTGCGCCAGCAATTGCAAATCCTGTCGCAACCCTAAATGAATCACTGGCGACTGGATACATACCCAAACTCTGGAAGACTGCGAGAGTGGCACCTATCCATAAAAGTGGTGACAGTACTTTGGTATCCAACTACCGTCCGATATCGTTGCTCCCTGTAATGTCAAAAATCTTGGAAAAATGCGTCTACACACAATTACGTGATTATTATCAATATTGGAACTACTTAACCCCGGATCAATCAGGCTTTCGTCCAAATCACTCAACTACAACCACCCTTTTAAAAGTCTGCAATGATATCCAAGCTGAGATGGAACAAGGAAACCTAACTGGAGCCATCTTCCTTGATTTTGCCAAGGCCTTTGAAACGGTAGACCATGGCATCTTGTTAGAAAAACTTAAAGACTCTGGCATTGGTGATCGCACGCTAACCTGGTTTCAATCATATGTATCCGACCAATCACAATATGTGTCAATTTCTGGCAGCTCCTCCCTCCCCCTCCCAGTCACGTGCGGTGTACCCCAAGGCTCAATACTAGGCCCCCTGCTATTCACAATATTCATAAATGATCTGCCCAACGTCTGCAAAGCCTCAACTGTACATATGTACGCAGACGACACTGTGATCTATACCAGCAAACCAAATCTCCCGCAGCTGGAAGCCGTGCTGCAAGAACAATTCACAGAGGTAGAAAAGTGGATCAAACACAACAAACTTTTTTAAATACTGACAAAAGTGTAACGATGCTCTTTGGAACAAAACCTATACTACACAAATTACAAAATCCCCATCTATGTGTTGGGACAAAATCAAATGGCACGCTGACCACAGTCACTTCTCTCAAATATCTAGGTATGTGGTTGGACCCTAATCTAACCTTTGGCCCCCACATCGAAAAACTTTACCCCAAACTAGGTGCCATGTACAGAAACAAATCCTGCCTGAGCCCCGCGGTAAGAAAGCAAATTGTACAACAAATGCTTATACCGGCTATTGATTACGGAGATGTAGTGTATGCAGCCGCCCCGCAAACACACCTTCAGAAACTTACTACATTGTATAACTCATTCTGCCGCTTTGTGCTACAATGTAACTACATGACCCACCATTGTGACATGTTAAAAGAGCTAAACTGGCCATCGCTGGAGTCTAAACGCACCCTTCACCTTTCCAACCTGGTGTTTAAGAGCATTTCTGGGAAGCTGCCACCCTACCTGAATAGACTGCTTCCCCCAGCAGCTCCCTCATCCTATAACCTCCGATCCAGGACCAGCACCTTACTTGCAATACCACAATACAAAAAGACAGTGGCTCGGTCCTCATTTTCCTACAGAGCACCACAATTATGGAATAACCTCCCAGACACCATCAAATCTTCCCCCAGTCTTAAGTCACTCAAGAGCTCCTTACTAACATACCGCAATACAGAATGCACCTGTAAACATGTAACCTAGTGACTATATACAGAATGCACCTGTAAACATGTAACATAGTGACTATATACAGAATGCACCTGTAAACATGTAACATAGTGACTATATACAGAATGCACCTGTAAACATGTAACATAGTGACTATATACAGAATGCACCTGTAAACATGTAACATAGTGACTATATACAGAATGCACCTGTAAACATGTAACATAATGACTATATACAGAATGCACCTGTAAACATGTAACATAATGACTATATACAGAATGCACCTATAAACATGTAACATAGTGACTATATACAGAATGCGCCTGTAAACATGTAACATAGTGACTATATACAGAATGCACCTGTAAACATGTAACATATTGACTATATACAGAATGCACCTGTAAACATGTAACATAGTGACTATATACAGAATGCACCTGTAAACATGTAACATAGTGACTATATACAGAATGCGCCTGTAAACATGTAACATAATGACTATATACAGAATGCACCTATAAACATGTAACATAGTGACTATATACAGAATGCGCCTGTAAACATGTAACATAGTGACTATATACAGAATGCACCTGTAAACATGTAACATATTGACTATATACAGAATGCACCTGTAAACATGTAACATAGTGACTATATACAGAATGCACCTGTAAACATGTAACATAATGACTATATACAGAATGCACCTTTAAACATGTAACCTAGTGACTATATACAGAATGCGCCTGTAAACATGTAACATAATTACTATATACAGAATGCACCTATAAACATGTAACCTAGTGACTATATACAGAATGCACCTGTAAACATGTAACATAGTGACTATATACAGAATGCACCTGTAAACATGTAACATAGTGACTATATTTCCTGCATATTTATTTTCTGTTAATCTGTATATTTGTGTTGTTTTTTTAATATCTTGCATTGTATTACTTTGTATTTCTGTAACCACTCAATGTTCTTGAACCCAGGACATACTTGAAAACGAGAGAAATCTCAATGTATCCTTCCTGGTAAAATCCTTTATAAATAAATAAATAAATAATATGGCCCTTCTTCTCTTTCGAGTTTGCTTTTCCTCAGCCCTTGAATTCACCTTTCGGCAATTCTCTGCCATCGTTACTAATTGACTTTGCACAGGCCAAGCAGACTCGCAGCTCCATAAGGAAAAAGACACATATATGCAAGAAGCCTTTCTTCTGTGCGAGGCCGCGGCGCTGCACTCTGCCGGGTCAGGGCAGGGGTTAAGTAAAAAAAGAAGTGAGGGAACTCGCCAATATTTCTCTCCTCCAATTCGCAATCATTATCTCGCACTTAGCACAAACACTCAAATCTGATATATTTATGTATTACAGGAATTTAAGCAAAAATATGTAAGTGACAATAAATATATGATTTAACAGGGAAACGTATGATAAACACCTGCATACAAGCTTTATTCCAGGGTTATTCAAAGAGATCCGAATTGTGGCCGAAAGGTAACCGAACAGTGAAATTCAGTGTTCGGTTACCTTTCCTGGCCATTCGGCTATTCAGAGAGCAGGCAATTCGCCAAATGTTGGCGAATTGCCTGCACATACGGTGCCTGTTCGGTGCCTGTTCGAGGGCAGTGAATCCCCATAGAGAAGCAATGCTTCGTCTATTCAGAGAATAAAAACCAGCAGTGAAAAGTTGCTGAATTGCTCTGCTGTTCGGTGTTTTCTTTCGGCAGCTTTATTCAGGCGAATCCCATAGGCTTCAATGTTAAAAATATTCCTGTTTTAATTCAATATCTAATAAACCGTTTATTATTTTATTCTGCAGTAAAAAGTCTCTTTATTTATAGATTTTTTTTGGATCTTTTAGCCATTTTTCGGGATTATTTGGCGAATTTATTTTCCGTTGGTTTGTTTTAATTGTTGTTCTTTTTTCTGTAACAGCCCTTTTTATTATCATTCATTGGATCATATGTAAATTTCAGACATTTTCGCTCAGTAGTTTCTTTGCAAACAGTGTTTCACTTTCCAAACATTCAAGCGTACTGTTTTGTTTTTATTACTCCATTCATCTGTGGTGTCGGCTTTTTCTGGCGGCTGCTCTGCGCTGTGGTCGGCGGCTGCTCGGGTTTCTCCGGCGGGGTTAATCCAGATGTTTTTGAGGATTTCGGTGTTCTTTCGCCGGGTTTTGCGGTGAGTGTTCGGCAGCTTTGCGGCGGCTTTTCCCTGCACTACGACGGCCCTGTGGTGCTTGCTGAATACACCACAGGGTCGCCGAAATAGGATCGCTGAATCGCACCGAATTAAAGAGAACGAAAAGTCACCGAACGCCGTTCCCGCTGCAAAAATAGTGCAGGAACTGTGTTCCCACGCGTTCCCCCTGGACTTGACCGCTGGGTCAGGGCCTTACAATTTGTGCGAATTAAAAAGCCAGTCCACCTTGTGCGTTCCACGCGCCATGTCCATAGTTGCGCCAGTAGAGTTTGGTTCGTCGTAGCGGTCCCACCTAATGTCGTACGCCGGGTGTTACGCCCTGTTATCTTCTTGCTGTTCTCGCTTGCTGTGCGTCTTACTGGAAAGCCATCTTGTTGTGTTTCAGGGATTCATATACTGAGAAAGACAATAATAACAGGTAGCGAGCGTGTCTGGTAATTACCGTATCATGTCACCTCAATAGCCACTTCTAGGCGGAAAGGGAGAGCGGCTTTGCATTGTTATCAGGGATAGACGGGACTGCAGGCGATACAGCTGCTCGTGGACTGTAATTATAGTCTAGTTTATTTTCTGCAGAATAATGAAGTGCTCCTTTTAAGCGTGCTTTTAAAATCCAATATATTTTTTATGTATGCTGAGTTTGTGTTCATTAACATTGTGTTCGGCTGCCTGTTCAGCCAGCCAGAAAAAAACAGCGGATTGTCTACGTAGACTGCAATCCTGAAGCTAATGCTAAACAATACCATAAGGCCACGCCACGTCCTGACGTTAAATTAATATACAAAATACTATGACAGTTTCTGAGGAGGGGCAAGAATGTATCAATTTCTCCCAGTCTTGCAAACTGTAGCTTCACCAGCTCGATACATATTACACTGGATGGAGCACATACATGCAGACTTTATACCTGAACAATACGACTTTGCACATACAGTCTGTTCAGCTATGACCTGTGTCCCTATTCAATGCCCCATAATAAAAAAAAAACTGCATATGCTTGGCTTTTTATAACTCTAGATTTGATCATTTATATTAACCCCTTCACTGCCAAGTGATTTTCCCAAAAAAACATTGTCAGGAAACAGTGTATTTTTAAATCATTTTAATTAGGGATGCGCCGATACTGCCGTTTGCACGAGTACTTGGTACTCGTGCAAATGGCCCGATATCACCCCCTGATACTGGAAGCCAGTGCTGGGCCGGCTTGTCGGTATCCACAGGGCTGGGAAAGCTGACCGCATGCATGAAAAGCATTTGGCCAGCGTTCCCCTCCGGCGGGCCGCATTAATTACCCAGCGGTGGGTCCGGTCGAAGGCTGTGATGCGATCATGCGGCCGCCGGGTAGCGGAGGCTGTGACACTGCCTCCAACTGAGATCTTGAGGGAGCCTCCCGCGAAATCTCGGCTGGAGGCAGCTTTAAGGTGTATATATATAATATATATATATATACTGCCTAGTGTACTGTGTGCGCAAAATAAGGGCCACAAAATGTCCGCCAAAGGTAATAATCACCAGGTCTTTCAAGAAATGTAATCTTGAATCCTTCCTATATGATCTCAAACAGCTCCCATGGTACAGACTAAACCTATTCCCAGACCTGGACTGTGCAATTGAATACTTTCAATCCGAGCTCCTGAAAGTCTGGAATACCCATATCCCGCTGCGTAAAGTGTGAGTAAAAGGGGCCCATTTCCCCTGGGTTACAGCTGACCTCACGCAAATGTACCAGTTTAGAGATTCCCTGTGGTCAAATTTCAAGAGTCTTGTTTCCATGAACGATCACTGCGAATACCGAAAATGCCGGAATGCATGCACAAAACAAACAAAAATGGCTAAAGCCCAATACTTCAATGAAAATTTAAACAATAACATATCAAACCCTAGAAATTTTTGGAAAATCATAAGTAACATAGAAGCACCCCCTGTCCACTCCCAACCAGCTGCTGTCAAAGTAAACAACCAAACTGTACAACACCCCCTAGATGTAGCAAATGCCTTTAATAATTATTTTGTTGGATGCGCCACCACCCTGATTGCTAAGCTAGTGTCAGGTTCCTACGTTCCAACCCTGTCTCCCTGCCCTCTGTATTCCTTATGTCTGTGTTTCCATGTGGTTCCCTGTGCTGCTTTCCCTGTCATGCAGCTCAGGGGTTAAGTTCATTGCTCGTTGAGCTTCTGCTGGCGATATGGGTTGATTACTCCCCTATATTAAGCCATGGGCCCATATCACCATGCTCTTGCATCCTGGTTCACTTCAGCTACAGATTTGTTCCTGAGAGCTCCCTGTTATTCCGTCCTAGTTCTATTTCAGTGTTTCCCCCTTGTCTGAGGTTTATGTTCTGATTGACTTCCTGGTACTGACCCTCTGGCCTGGCTGACGGATTTTCTCTGGTGCTATATCCCCGCTTTGGCTCAAGGTATACGTTTTGGTTTTGACCCCTGGCTTATTTATTTATTAACGACTCTTCTGGACATCTCTAGCTGTTCTGTGCATATTGTATTATATGTTGTGTATCCCTGTAGACCACGGCTTTTGTATATTGAAGTCCTTCCCTGCAAGTTGTTGAGTATACTCCTTCAGGTGTCTGTGTTTTCCCCAGGACTCTGCACGGCTACAAAGGTAACCTTTTTCTATTAGTGCAGATTCGGCCACTCTAAGGACCGATCTATCAGTATAGGGCTCCTTCGGTATAGCCGTGCAGAGGTCCCCAGTGTCTCCTGTGGTTTATTCACATATCCTAGATCATTGTGTCACGCATCTCTGCATATAGCGGCTTTTCCTCATACCTTGGCCCTACTTGGCGCATGCCGGGTACCGCCATAGTGCCTGAATGTGACAGCTAGGTAATGACACGCAATCAGAAAGGCCGCATTCAGGTCAGGCACCACCAACTGTGCAAAGACCCTGTAACACAGAGTAATTCAGTTTTAGACCAGTGCCTGTCAGTGTCATCACTAAACTTCTCCGAAACCAAAAAATGAAATACCAGTCTGGACCTGATCAAATCCCAGCAATGCTCCTGAAAATCAGTGCGCCGGCAATTGCAAAACCTGTCGCAACCCTAATCAATGAATCACTGGCGACTGGATACATACCCAAACTCTGGAAGACTGCAAGGGTGGTACCTATCCATAAAAGTGGAGACAATACGTTGGTAACCAACTACCGTCCGATATCATTGCTCCCTGTAATGTCAAAAATTCTGGAAAAATGTGTCTACACTCAAATACGTGAATATTATCAGTATCGGAACTATTTAATCCCAGATCAATCAGGCTTTCGTCCAAATCACTCAACTACAACTGCCCTTTTAAAAGTTTCCAATGATATCCAAGCTGGCATGGAACAAGGAAACCTAACTGGAGCCATCTTCCTTGATTTTGCCAAGGCCTTTGACACAGTAGACCATGGCATCTTATTACAAAAACTTAAAAACTCCAGTATTGGTGATCGCACGCTAACCTGGTTTCAATCATATGTATCTGATCGGTCACAATATGTGTCCGTTTCTGACAGCTCCTCCCTCCCCCTCCCAGTCACTTGCAGTGTACCCCAAGGCTCGATACACGGCCCCCTTCTATTCACGATATTCATAAATGATCTGCTCAATGTCTGCAAAGCCTCAACTGTACATATGTGCGCAGACGACACTGTAATCTATACCAGCAAACCAAATCTCCCGCAGCTGGAAGCCGTGCTGCAAGAACAATTCACAGAGGTAGAAAAGTGGATCAAAGATAACAAACTTTTTCTAAATACTGACAAAACTGTAACGATGCTCTTTGGAACCGCACCTAAACTACATTGCAAACACCCCATCTATGTGTTGGGACAAGATCAAATGACACGCTGACCACAGTCACTTCTCTCAAATATCTAGGTATGTAGTTAGACCCAAATCTATCCTTTGGCCCCCACATCGAAAAACTCTCATCTAAACTTTACCACAAACTAGGTGCCCTGTACAGAAACAAATCCTGCCTGAGCCCCGCGGTAAGAAAGCAGATTGTATAACAAATGCTTATGCCGGCTATTGAATACGGAGATGTAGTATATGTAGCTGCCCCTCAAACACACCTTCAGAAACTTACTACATTGTATAACTCATTCTGCCGCTTTGTGCTACAATGTAACTACATGACACACCATTGTGACATGTTAAAAGAACTAAACTGGCCGTCGCTGGAAACTAAACGCACCCTTCACCTTTCCAACCTGGTGTTTAAGAGCTTTTCTGGGAAGCTACCACCCTACCTGAATAGGCTGCTTCCCCTAGCAGTTCCCTCATCCTATAACCTCCGATCCAAGACCTGCACCTTACTTACAATACCACAATACAAAAAGAAAGTGGCTCAATCCTCATTTTCCTATAGAGCATTGCAATTATGGAATAACCTCCCAGACGCCATCAAATCTTCCCCCAGTCTAAAGACCCTTAAGAGATCTCTATTAACATACCTCAATACGGAATGCACCTGTAAACATGAAACTATATTTCCTACATATTTATTTTTCTGTTAATCTGTATATTTGTTTTTGTGTTAATATCTTGCATTTTACTATTTTGCATTTCTGTAACCACTCAATGTTCTTGATCCCAGGACATACTTGAAAACGAGAGAAATCTCAATGTATCCTTCCCGGTAAAATCCTTTATAAATAAATAATATATATATATATATATATATGCAGCGTCAAGGTGTGTGTGTAAATATATATATATATTATATATATATATATATATATATACAGTGGCAAGAAAAAGTATGTGAACCCTTTGGGGTTACATGGAGTTTTGCATGAATTGGTCATAAAATGTGCTCTGATCTTCATCTAAGTCACAACAATTTGAAAAACACAGTCTGCTTAAAATAATACAACCCAAACATTATATGTTTTCATGTTTTTACTGAACAGAACATGTAAACATTCACAGTGCAGGGTGGAAAAGGTATGTGAACCTTTGGACTTAATAACTGGTTGACCCTCCTTTGGCAGCAATAACCTCAACCAAACGTTTCCTGTAGTTGCAGATCAGACCTGCACAACGATCTGGAGTAATTTTGGACCACTCCTCTTCACAAAACTGTTTCAGTGTAGCAATATTCTTGGGATGCCTGGTGTGAATCGCTCTCTTAAGGTCATGCCACAGCATTTCAATCGGGTTGAGGTCAGGACTCTGACTGGGCCACTCCAGAAGGTGTATTTTGTTTTGTTGAAGCCATTCTTTTGTTGAATTACTAGTATGCTTTGGGTCATTGTCCTGTTGCATCACCCATCCTCTGCGGAGCTTCAGTTGGCAGACAGATGGTCTTACGTTTTCCTGCAAAATGTCTTGATAAACTCAGGAATTCATTTTACCATGAATGACAACAATCCGTCCAGGCCCTGAGGCAGCAAAGCAGCCCCAAACCATGATGCTCCCCCGCCATGTTTTACAGTGGGGATGAGGTTTTGATGTTGGTGTGCTGTGCCTTTTTTTCTCCACACATAGTGTTGTGTGTTTTTTCCAAACAACTCAATTTTGGTTTCATCTGTCCACAGAATATTTTGCCAGTAGTGCTGTGGAACATTCAGGTGCTCTTTTGCAAACTTCAAACGTGCTGCAGTATTCTTTTTGGACAGCAATGGCTTCCTCCGTGGTGTCCTCCCATGTACTCCATTCTTGTTTAATGTTTTCCTTATTGTAGATGTGTCAACAAAAATGTTAGCATGTGCCAGAGATTTCTGTAAGTCTTTAGCTGACACTCTAGGATTCTTCTTTACCTCATTAAGCATTCTGCGCTGTGCTCTTGCAGTCATCTTTACAGGACGACCACGCCTAGGGAGAGTAGCAACAGTGCTGAACTTTCTCCATTTGTAGACAGTCTGTCTTACCGTGGACACATGAACATCAAGGCTTTTGGAGATACTTTTGCAACCCTTTTCAGCTTCATGCACGTCAACTATTCTTGATCGTAGGTCTTCTGAGAGCTCTTTTCTGCGAGGCATGGTTCACATCAGGCAGTGCTTCTTGAAACCAGTAAACCCAAAACTGGTGTGTGTTTTTAAAGGGCAGGACAGCTTTCAGCAACACATCCAATAATATCACACAATAATATCACAGTGTCAACTTTGTTGACACATCTACAATAAGGAAAACATTAAACAAGAATGGAGTACATGGGAGGACACCACGGAGGAAGTCATTGCTGTCCGAAAAGAATATTGCAGCACGTTTGAAGTTTGCAAAAGAGCACCTGGATGTTCCACACCACTACTGGCAAAATATTCTGTGGACAGATGAAACCAAAATTGAGTTGTTTGGAAAGAACACACAACACTATCAGGGTTATTCAGAGAGCGTGAAAAGCAGGAGAATGACTGGAGAATGAAAAATTCCAGGTCAAAATAGCCGATTAGGAAAGTGAGATGAAAGGGAGAATTTTTCTGGTTTGGCTATTTTGACCTAGAATTTTTCATTCTCCAGTCATTCTCCTGCTTTTTACATCCTCGAACAGGCACCGAACAGGCACCGTATGTGCAGGCAATTCGCCAGGATTTGGCGAATTGCCTGCTCTCTGGATAGCAGAATGGTCAGGAAAGGTAACCGAACACTGATTTTCAGCGTTCGGTTACCTTTCTCAAGCAATTCGGATCTCTTTGGATAACCCTGTATGAGTTTGAGAGGGATAGAACAAAGACATGAGAATGAGAGGGATGGAACAAAGACACTAGGAGGGCGAGAGGGATGGAGCAAAGACACTAGGAGGGTGAGAGGGATGGAGCAAAGACACTAGGAGGGCGAGAGGGATGGAGCAAAGAAATTATGAGGATGAGAAGGCTTCATGAGGTATAATATTATGTTAGAAGGACAGGAGACACAATGTGTAAAGGGACAAGCAGATTAGAAGAAAAGATACCTGCACCAAAACTACAAGGAGAATTTGTGCTGTAAAACTTACGCCATCATTTGGATTGAGATCATTTGCAGCACATGCCACAATGTGCCTTATCAGAATAATACCTGATCCTGATGTACATAAAAAAGTGCATGGCTCGCATTTGCTGGCTATTAGATTGCACTCATTGTCAAATACCCAGCTCTACAGATATAGATTTGGCAATATTGCCACTTTTATTATGTATATTTTATTGTATTAAGTTGTATCAGAAGATTTTTTTCCATTTATCTTCCAGCAATTTCCAGTAAACTCCACCAAGCTGCATGTAATTAAGCATGGAGCCGGCAGTAGTGTATGTGGCATGGACTGGCACTGGAATGGTTAACAGCATCAATACTGTATTAGCTGTATGCACATTATCTAAGCATGATGCTAAGAGAAACCAATTTTAAAGCATATTATTAGTCTAAAGAGACCTGTCACCTGAAAATGATGGCTATTGTGTTGCGGCGCTATCGGGGCTATTGTATCACATTAAGCATTCCTCCTTGATGCTTCTGATACAGACTATTATTATTCTGTCGGAATGCGCAGCATTTCTAAGGAGCCTTTGCCAGTATCTCGCTCCAGCTCGGTTTGTTTCTTTGTTGTAATTATTTATTTTTCTTTGGCTGTTATTTTCATTCCACGTGTAACACTACAAGGGAAAAAAAACTATACAGACTCTATGAATCCCAATAACTATTAGATTGTGCCGAGCCTCGTCCACGAAGGATATAATTACCAGTGGCCTCACCTGGGCGATGAAAAAAAACCAACAAATAAATAAAACAGGGGGTAGATTTGGGTTGCAGGAGCAAGGAGACCTATTACGATCATCTTTATTGCTGTAATCTATTTTTATTATGTCTATGTAACTGTATCAACCCCTTCTGTATGAGTTCATTCACATCCTTAGCCCATATATGGGCTCTATTACATTCTTCGCGCACTTTTTTGCGCGCGCGCAAAAGCGCATTAACGCGAGGGGCAAAACCCTTTGCGTTGAATGTCGTATTACGATGTTCGCGCATACAATGCGCGATAACGTCTAACACGAGTGACCCTGTGCGAACACAAGTTCGTGTGCGCATCCCATACTTAACATTGTGAGCGCAAATGCGTTTGTGCGCTGGTACGCGGATGGTATTAGAATCGATGAGCAACTTTTTACGAACGACGTTTGCGCGCATAATTTTAACGTCTTTGAAAAGCTGGTGTTAACTGCAACGTTCTGGCCGAAACGAAATACACCAGCACGAAAAAAAACAATACAGCACAGTATAGTTACACATTCTACACATACCCAAACAATAAATTGGAGAAGTTGTGCGTGTTTTTATTATTGCTGCAGCATATATACTCAGATTGATTTTGGCAGGCACAAAAACTGAACGGGAGACAATTGTGGTTCTTAATTCTGATTGGCTTAGGCTAGGGTCAGACTGAGGCAGTGCGAACGCGCGTTCTGGCGCACTTAATCACGGCCGTGCTAGCAGCAGATGCCAGGCAATGACGGCCAATATACGAAGTACGGTCGCACAAAAGTCCGGCTGCGCAACGCAAGTGGAAAATGAACGCATTTTTTCGAGAACGTTAAACCACTAGTACTGACGTACAGAGTGCGCTGCGTCCGCTAGCGGCGTGTGTGCGTGAATTGGAGACATCAGACGCTGCTAATGTCCGGCCAACATAACGTCCAGATGCAAGAAGTGTTTTATTGATGATCCGTACAAAATCACGGATGAAACTGCGCATAGTATGACCGCTATTGCGTATTCCGTGAAAAAATACGTCCATTCTTCGAACGCACATTTTCACGGACAACGTGAAAAATGCGTTAGTCTGACCCTAGCCTGAATCGCGTGAAAAAACAGTCCGCACACCGATTTCTGCACGCCGGTTAATGCGCACACGTTTTTGCATGTCTTTTTTACGCACGTTACTTTTTGACGGGTGAAAAAATGCGCTCGGATTGTAATACCAGCGTTAATTTACGCGCGTTAACGTCTAAGGCTGGCGGCACACGAGCATTTTGAGAGAAAGGAAGGAACATCCGTGAAAGTGGGCGTTCCTTCCACTCTGCGCTCAGCGTACAAAGCGCGATCGTCCTATGGAGAATCGCGCTTTATATCCTGTCAGCATCCATTTAGCTTTTTGACGGGGAAGGCTTTTTCACGTCCGGTGGATGGCCTTCCCCGTCAAAAACGCACGGACGCAGGGAAGTGCAGGCGCACATGAGCCGTAAATACGCTCGTGTGCCGGGGGCCTAATGCTGCGTGCAAAAAGAAATGCGCTGCGCGTACAAATTTGCGCGGAGAATGTAATAGAGCCCTATGTATTTAGTAACTGATTTTGGCCATTTTTCTCTGAGGTACCAAATAAACCAAAAACAATAGCAAGTGCAATTACCCACATTCCTCCAAGGAGGAGAAAAGGTGTAAGGAATGTACAGGACATGTCTGACATGTCCTTAGCACTGAAGAGGTTAATAATATCGTATAAAAAATAATGACAATTATCTAAATTGTATATTAAACATAAAATTATTATAATACTGTCAATGGAAGCTCATCCATATGGACAACATCCCACCAGTAAAGTTGAAAATAATAATTATAATTACTTCTTGGTATTGGTATAGTCTATAAATTTTCCCCCAAAAACCCCACCTATACTCACCCTCCCCCAATACTATATTAAAACCATAAGGACCAATGACTTAACTGTTCCGTCATAAATGCATTGACTTTAAAAGACCTTTGGTCCTTAAGGGGTTAAGTGATAAAACCATTGTTCAGGCTGTTCCTTTAATAGTTATAGTCCAGGATTGCCTCTTCTTCCCTAATTGGTGCTTCTTTGGTGACAGTTCTGAGAGCAAAGGAGCATATCAAGATCTCAGGGCGTTTATAAAAAATGCCCCATTTGAGGCTATTTTAGACATGCTCAGTCTGCACTAATGACAGAATTATGATCGTCACACTCACTTTCTATTGGGACAGGCAAGGATGCTGCCCCATAAAAGAAGCGGGCGCATTGCTCTTCTACAGCTGTTGAAGGCTCGAAGGTCAGAGTCCCAGACGGAAAGGAAAGATGCTTCCTTTTAGACTTTTTGTTATCCTCTACTTCTAATGTAAAATCCCAGCTGCCACCTTTCTGACACTGACACTTGGTTTTGAGAGTGAGAGAGGAAACCGAGGAGTCTCAGTGAGATAATAACTTAGATGTCCATGGATATTAACAATAAGAACAATAGCATAACAGCTCTGGGATCTGAAACACAAATGCAACAATGTATGAGTTTTGTATCTAAATGAGCTAGAAGTCCTCATCCCGGGTTCATTAAGAGGACTAATAACTAGTTTGGATTGTATGAGAGAGCACATTAATATTTAAATAATCGTATTATAGAGAAAAAAGCACTTTGTAACTCGTTACATTCTGGATGAAATAATCCATCTAGCCTAACTCTCAGCATTCAGATCTATAAAGCACTTGCTGTTTAACTTCTTTCATGCTGCTGTAAGGTAAAATAAAGGGCTATACAGAGATAGGCATTGTGTCAAATATCCGCCAATCATTCTAAAATGTCACCAGCAGCCACTGAATATAAGATAATAATTTATAACATGTTTTTTAATCTGGTCTAAGCTTAAAGTGTCACTACCACCAACAAAATGAAACGTCCTTACTGTGTTTATTTGATGTTGCTGATATCTTACATGTGCTTTGTTTTTCTCTTGTATATTTAGGTAAGAAAATATTTTACTCCGTGTCACTGGGTGCATCCATTGTGTTATATTTTGTGTTGTAAACTGCCCCTCCCCCACCCAGAAACTTTCCATCACTTCCTCCTCACTGTGTGGAGTCTATTGGTCGATCACTGACTCACATCATTGTATTGTGTGGGATGTATTCAAAGTACATCACTGGGGTAGATTAGAAGTCTTTTAAGATCCCTGTTTTATCTCATTCAGCTGCCAGCTCTTATCTGGACCAGCATGTAGAACACAATACACCCCCTGCTAACCATATCTAAACATTCCCTCCTCCACCTCATTACCTGTTAAATACTGTATAAGTTAAAGCACAGCCACAAAGTAAACTTAAAATTAGATTTTGATAATTATTGCATCATGTGAAAAAATGCACAAAATGGAAACAGGAGATAAAAACCTAACTTTATTTTTCCTTTTTACGTGCAATTACTTCAAACAAAGAAAGACAAACAGCAGCATGTGTTTTATAATGTGTTTTATAATGTGTTTTTGTTTGTAATGTAGCCGTAGTACACGGCGAAACGCGTTCTGGCCACTTTTATTTTCATTATTTACCTTTTAATAAACAAGGCCTAAGTAAGCCTTTTTAATTTACACCGATTCCCGATTTTTCTTGGCCTCCATGTCCTGATGATCGATTCTGGGGTTTCATGGATTTAACCCACCAATAAATCCATATGCCTGATTTCCTAGAGCTGGGTTTATAGCTCTACCAAACGTGAGTTAAACCTCCCATTACATCTATCCTGATTCATTATCAGCTGATCTGCCCTAGGGAGTTGTTTTTCTCTGTTTTCTTCCATATTCTACGAACAAGAAAAAGTCACGTATACCTTAAAGGTGTGGGCTACCTTTGCAATAGAAGAAAACAACCCAGAGGCACTATACCACTCAGAGCCAGTGATAGGGCTCTGTATATTGTGAGTTCTAGCATTCTCCACCACTTCACATTGTATTAATACAGTCTGCACTATTATATACTTTTTTTGTTTCCATGCATGTTACCCATATGGATGATGTACCCTGACCCTGAGAACCGATTGACATCGCGCTACCAGATACGTATAATTCTATATATCTATATTCGTATATGAAAAAAGTCTTTTCTTTTTCAATTTTTATCCTAGTTTTAGAAATGGACTCCAAGAATTTTTTTATGAGTTCATGGTAAGGACTAGAAAAGTTATGGGTGTTTCTATAAGTGCCAGACTATGATGCTATAGACGATAAATTGTCTTTATATGATATATGCCGAGTTTAATTGCTAAGACATGTCATATTTAAATTTATTGGTTTGTTTTAACAAGTCCTTGAATTAAATATATTTTTCTTTTTGGGTATAGAAAATATTTAAAATATCTATGCAAGTGTATAAATATATTCATGAAATATATTTTATAATCAATATATTCTATATATTCACAGTAAATAATATGCTCCAAATATTTGTAGAGTATAACAGTGCAAACAGTATAATTACTGAAGAATAGAATAAGCTATTTAGATATAGAAGTATTTTCTGCTGATTTAAGTAGAATGCAATGAATCTAGCTGATAAAGAAGTACTTTAAAATCTTTGAAATTAGCAAAATAACGAGAGCTATTAAATAAAAAATGACAACCCGAGACGCACTGTCTGGAATAACTGTAGTCATTCTTTGTTCAAAATAAGATAGTGAAATTGACCTCTGACCTAGGATAAGGGATTTAAAATTAATTTGTGAAAATTTTATTGAAAGCAACACTGCCATCTTGAGGTATAGTAAATATTATATTTTAAGAATAAATATAAGGGATCTATAATGAAAGTAAATAGCTAAATGGGGGGGGTAGATTTTCAGTGACGTTGAATTTACTATAACTGGATATGTACTGTTCGTTGCATTCGTTCAGATCATTCCAGGACAAGACACACAATGCATTCAGGACATGACATCTCACTTAATTAGGACCACACCTAAATTTTCCCTCATGGGAATGCACAATTCTAACTCTCATGCATTGATTATCTGATATTGATAATTTTCACATATTCCAAAACAATACATTATATCCAAAGAATATTGCTTCTGTAACTACAGAAATATTGAATCCAGATCTTGGACAGGTAATGTATGAGAAAGCAAAATTAAGGGATTAATGTAAGAAAAATATATATATATATATGAGTGTGTACTTTGCAATGAAATAGATTGAGATTTATCTCAAGTACTGTTAGAACCAGAGTCTTCAAAATATTTCTAAATCTGCAGATAGAGATATGAAGAAGAATCAGATATAAGGATTTTATCCTAAAGTATTTGTTGCAATAGTATATACATAAATATATATATATATATATATATATTGAATTTGGAAGTTACTGTGATTGAAATTAATAGGCAAGGAATTATATAACTACAATATAAAAAATCAGAAGATTAGAAGCTTAATTCTCGATATTAGGGGAGGATTCACTAAATAAGTTTTTATTACTTATTATTCTAGAAATAGAATAAGTGATAGCTCATCTCTTGTTGATCCACGTAGCATAGAGAGATACATATATCTCTACAAGATCTAGCTTGTTAAACATTGGTTTGCTGGGAAATACATGTTAATTGTTTTCGTTAAGCAGAAATGTTTATTAACCATCTGTGTATAGTTACTAACTGATAAAGTAAATGATATTAATCATATATGCAGTTACTAAAAGGAGATACATTTATTGAGAAGCTAGTACTCTATCAGGGTTATTCAGAGAGCGTGAAAAGCAGGAGAATGACTGGAGAATGACTGGAGAATGAAAAATTCTAGGTCAAAATAGCCAAACCAGAAAAATTCTCCTTTTCATCTCACTTTCCAAATCGGCTATTTTGACCTAGAATTTTTCATTCTCCAGTCATTCTCCTGCTTTTCACGCTCTCTGAATAACCCTGTATGTGCTGATGGATGGATGTTGTTGTTGTTTATAAATCTTTGTTTATGATATGAGATTTAAAACTTTTTTGTATACGTAATAAATATATATATGTTTTTATCTGGTTGTTGATTATTATATTTTTTAACGTAAAACACATACAATTAAAAGAATTTAGGAGAATTTCTAGGAAATATAGACGATTGATATTTATATCTCGTATAAGTTTCTTATTGAATATATCTTCGACACTACACTATACTATATATACAGTCAGGTCCAGAAATATTGGGACATCGACACAATTCTAACATCTTTGGCTCTATACACCACCACAATGGAGTTGGAATGAAACAAATATAATGTGCTTTAACTGCAGACTGTCAGCTTTACTTTGAGGGTATGTACATCCAACTCAGGTGAACGGTGTAGGACTTACAGCAGTTTGCAGATGTGCCTCCCACTTGTTAAGGGACCAAAGGTAATGGGACAGAATAATAATCATAAATCAAACTTTCCCTTCTTAATACTTGGTTGCAAATCCTTTGCAGTCAATCACAGCCTGAAGTCTGGAACGCATAGACATCACCAGACGCTGGGTTTCATCCCTGGTGATGCTCTGCCAGGCCTCTACTGCAACGGTCTTCAGTTCCTGCTTGTTCTTGGGGCATTTTCCTTTCAGTTTTGTCTTCAGCAAGTGAAATGCATGCTCAATGGGATTCAGGTCAGGTGATTGACTTGGCCATTGCATAACATTCCACTTCTGTCCCTTCAAAAACTCTTTGGTTGCTTTTGCAGTATGCTTTGGGTCATTGTCCATCTGCACTGTGAAGCGCCGTCCAATGAGTTCTGCAGCATTTGGCTGAATGTGAGCAGATAATATTGCCCGAAACACTTCAGAATTCATCCTGCTGCTTTTGTCAGCAGTCACATCATCAATAAATACAAGAGAACCAGTTCCATTGGCAGCCATACATGCCCACGCCATGACATCATGCTTCACTGATGAGGTGGTATGCTTAGGATCATGAGCAGTTCCTTTCCTTCTCCATACTCTTCTCTTCCCATCACTCTGGTACAAGTTGATCTTGGTCTCATCTGTCCATAGGATCTTGTTCCAGAACTGTGAAGGCTTTGTTAGGTGTTGTTTGGCAAACTCTAATCTGGCCTTCCTGTTTTTGAGGCTCACCAATGGTTTACATCTTGTGGTGAACCCTCTGTATTCACTCAGGTGAAGTCTTCTCTTGATTGTTGACTTTGACACACATACACCTACCTCCTGGAGAGTGTTCTTGATCTGGCCAACTGTTGTGAAGGGTGTTTTCTTCACCAGGGAAAGAATTCTTCGGTCATCCACCACAGTTGTTTTCCGAGGTCTCCCGGGTCTTTTGGTGTTGCTGAGCTCATGGTGCGTTCCTTCTTTTTGAGAATGTTCCAAACAGTTGTTTTGGCCACGCCTAATGTTGTTGCTATCTCTCTGATGGGTTTGTTTTGTTTCTTCAGCCTAATGATGGCTTGCTTCACTGATAGTGACAGCTCTTTGGATCTCATCTTGAGAGTTGACAGCAACAGATTCCAAATGCAAATAGCACACTTGAAATGAACTCTGGGCCTTTTATCTGCACATTGTAATTGGGGTAATGAGGGAATATCACACACCTGGCCATGGAACAGCTGAGAAGCCAATTGTCCCATTACCTTTGGTCCCTTAACAAGTGGGAGGCACATCTGCAAACTGCTGTAAGTCCTACACCGTTCACCTGAGTTGGATGTACATACCCTCAAATTAAAGCTGACAGTCTGCAGTTAAAGCACATTGTGTTTGTTTCATTCCAACTCCATTGTGGTGGTGTATAGAGCCAAAGATGTTAGAATTGTGTCGATGTCCCAATATTTCTGGACCTGACTGTATATATATATCTTTTATTCTTTACCCTTAACAACTCCATAGACTATTAGGGTAATTCAAAGAGATCAGAATGGCTGCCGAAAGGTAACCGAACGCTGATTTTCAGCGTTCGGTTACCTTTCTTGGCCATTCGGCTATTCAGAGAGCAGGCAATTCACCAAATGTTGGCGAATTGCCTGCACATATGGTGCCTGTTCGGTGCCTGTTCAAGGGCAGTGAAATCCCCATAGAGAAGCAATGCTTTGTCTATTCAGAGAACAAAAAACAGCAGTGAAAAGTTGCTGAAATGCCCTGCCATTCAGTTGCTTCATTCGGCAGGTTTATTCGGGCGAATCCCATAGGCTTCAATGTTAAAAATATTCCTGTTTTAATGCAATATCTAATAAACCATTGATTATAATATTCTGCAGTAAAAAGACTCTTTATTTATAGATTTTTTAGGATCTTTTAAGCATTTTTGGGGATTTTTTTGCAAAAAAAGTTTTCGGATTTTCTTCCTTTATTTTTTTTAAACGTTTTTTTCTTTTTTCTGTAACAGCCCTTTTTATTATCATTCATTGGATCTTATATGTAAATTTCAGACATTTTCGCTCAGTACTTTGTTTGCAAACAGCGTTTCACTTTTCAGGCTAGGGTCAGACGAGCGTAATTTCTACGGACTGTACGTCCGTGCACACGGACGTACGTCAGTACGGAAGACGCAGTAGTGGCCAGACAGTCCGTTTATCACTGATGTATATTTTGACGGATGTAGGAGAGAAAATAAAATAAAAAGCAAAACCATTTTGTCCGTGAAAAATGCTGGACGTATAAATGCAGTCCGTCTGACCACGTTCCATCACTCACACACAAAGCTATGCGGACGTTGCGGACGCAGCGCACTTTGTGCGGCCGTTCTAGGGGCTGTACGTTCTTACCTGCCTTGCGTCCGTGGGCCGCGGCCATTGTGCGTCCGCAGTTCAGTGCAGACGTACTTCATGTAACGGGCTCCAATGGGCTTTCTGTTATGCTATCACGGATGTACTTTTAGGCGCAATCGTGAACACTACGCTCGTCTGACCCCAGCCTCAAACATTCAAGCGTACTGTTTTTTTTTTCTTTACTCCATTCGTCTGCGGTGTCGGGTTTTTCCGGCGGCTGCTCTGTGCTGTGATTGGCTCCTGCTCGTGTTTCTCCGGCGCATTCGGCGGGGTTAATCCAGATGTTTTTGCGGGTTTCGGTGTGTGTTTGCCGGGTTCTGCGGTGAGTGTTCGGCGGATTGCGGCGGCTTTTCCCAGCATTACGGCAGCCCTGTGGTGCTTGCTGAATACACCGCAGGGTCGCCGAAATGGGACCGCTGAATCAAGCCGAATTGAGGAGAACGAAAAGTCACCGAACGTGCGGTGGCTTTTCGATTCTCTTTGAATAACCCTGTATAATGGCTCTGGTAAGTTTACAACAGCTCTGGTTATGTTAGCAGCAACCTTGTAATATAACACACTCTGTTTTATCCCATCCGTTTCAGCACTGCAACACTATTACGGCTTTGCCTCTAAGAGCGAAGATCTGTGTTATCTGACCTTACCCAGCGAGGTCCGATGATAGACTTGCCCATGACAGGACTCTGTTACGAATCCGTTCCTTTTCTGTTTTTGGGATTTGTTTTGTTTTCGTCTCTTTGTTGTTTTGTTTATAGTTCTGTTCTAGCACACTCATCCTCTCCAGCTGTAAACATGTATCTCCAGCTGTAAACATGTATCTCCAGCTGTAAACATGTATCTCCAGCTGTAAACATGTATCTCCAGCTGTAAACATGTATCTCCAGCTGTAAACGTGTATTGTTTGCATTTGTCTTTATCCCGTATAACAGCCAGCACAGCCATCAGGGGGGTGAGAACTATGACATTTTCAGGGGCCCAGTGGCTCCAGGGGGCCCTGGCTGTTGGGTTCCTCCATGCCATCCAGGATTGGCCCACTAAGACAGCAATAAATTTCCCGGTGGGCTGCAACATCTGGTGCTGGTAAGAGCGAACTAACTTATACGGAGGGAGGGATTACTATGGTCTGCATTAGATAGAGGTGCCGACCGAACGCCGCCCCACCAGGGATCACTTATTATCATCCTGCCAGAACACCACGTATTTAGCCCACACCCCGTGATATAAGTTAAGCAAAAGAGGAGGCAAAATGTGTTATATTTGATTAGTTTACTGAAATGGGCAGCTGAGGGAAGGAGGAGGTCAGTAAGGGGGTCCCAATATTTCTGATGACAGACCCGACGCTAGGGCTCAACAACCTTAGCTCTCCAGATGTTTTGGAACTACATCTCCCATGATACTCAACTACTCATTAGGTTGGCAGAGCCTCATGGGAAGTGTAGTTCTAAAAGATCTGGGGGGGGGGCCAAAGTTAATGACACATGTTATAATCCTTAAAAACATCCACAACGTCAAAATGTCAAAACTGAAAACCAGTCCCATCCCTTCGATTATACCCGAAAATCTGTGTTTTGTTTGTCAGTTCTCAGTGTTCCGGGATAGAGAAGAAATCTAGCTTTATGTGCCATGTATCACAGCGTCGGGCCGGACTCTTCGAGAAACATTAACGTCTGATATTACGTCTCCTTTTCATAACATTGCTGCCCATAAGAATGTTTACCCTGTATTAACCCCTTAAGGACGGGAGTAATTTTACGACTTTGGCGCTCTTTCGGAAGTGAAGTTTGCTGATGTTTTTGCTCATCATGTTTAAACGCAGTTTTAAGTAACGTATTATTATACCACCCAGACAAATTTAATATCGTTCTTTCCGGCAGACTCGGCAGATTAATAATATATCATAATTATATATATACGTCATGTCCGCCAGAATGCTATAACAAAAAATGTAAAAAAATGTGAATTTTCAATAAAATTTCAATCATCCACAGTGTGTAAAGTGTTTTTTTTTCACATTTTATTATCCGATCCTTTGCGGTTATATTCTATGGGGTAGACTTGGGAACCCATTTTATTTTTTGGGGGGGGGGGATTACGGGATTTTAGCTAAACCCCCCCAAAAAAAAATCATTGGTGAAGCATCATTGTTCACATTATAATTGAAATGTGAACAATAATGCTGCATCAAAAAAAAAAAAAAAGCACGTTTTTATTTTTTATTAATTAATTATTGTTTTTTTAATTTTTTATTTTACACTTTTATTTTACTTTTTTCATTGTCATGTTTGATATCGTTGGAAGGCCATGCTCAGACCTTTCCATCGATATCAGGCATGACCCCCTAGCTGCCACCGATCAGGAGATAAAGGGGTTCAAAGAACCCCCCTATCTCCTGCAAGGGATTTCCATAGGAAATCCCTTTGCAGCTAGGGGCTTCCCCAGTTAACTGACATCATCGCGCATGGCGCGATGAGTCAGTTGACGCGGGGGGGACCCAGAGGTGGGGGCTGCCATCCAAGATGGCGCCCCCACCGGAAATAGGCCGCGATCGGCACAAATTAGTGCCCGGTCGCGACCTGGCAACTCATGGGTTAACCCCCATACATCGCTGGAAAGGTCAGGCTGTGACCTTCCAGCGATGCTGGCCACAGCCTTGTAGCACCGGTGATGGGGAGATAGAGGGATCCGAAGGATCCTCTCCTCCCCTCCAGGCGCTTCCCCATGCTCCGGCGGGGGGGGGGGGCGCCTGAAACTGACGTCATCGCGCCAGCGCGATGACGTCAGTGCGCCGGGAGGCTTGAAAATACGCAGATCAGGCTTCATCGAAGCCAGATCAGCGTGGGAGCCGCCGGGGAGGTAAGTATTACCGCCGGCTGGGCTCCTAATGCCGAGGACGTTCCATGCCGTCCTGCGGCATTAAAGCCCGCCAAATGCAGGACGGCATGGAACGCCCTGCGGCGTTAAGGGGTTAACGTAATGTACAGATACACGGGTATATTGTCACAAGATCGTATCAAGTGACGCACAGAATCCCTGCAGAGACTCTTCCAGAATCTTTTATCGTTTCCAAGGTTCATAAAAAGAATAAACGAGCCGGCATTGAAACACATCATTTATAGCATTTTCTTTCTGCATCGCTGCAGATTCCTATTCTCGTCTTTTCTCGTCTTTCGAAGAGTCGTGTAAAAATAGGTCTTATGCGAGACCAGGTGTCAATCATCATTCATTACCGCTAATGTAATGTATTCCTTTACCTGCACTTTCTCAAACATTGTAACTGCCCTATTAATGGATCTCACAGAATGCTTTAATATAAGCGATGTGATTCATCCTCTAATGTCCAATCTATAGAACCTGCATATTTTATTTTTATTTGGTATCCCTAGAATAATCTATTCTAGAACATCGCATGTGATTTACCAGCGGTTTGCCAGAGTGAGCTATTTACCTCTTTTATATTCTTATTTTATATGCAATGTATCTCCTTGATGGGACAACATCATTTATGACAGATGCCTGGTTACAAACCCAAAAATCAAGAGGCAACGAGAGCTACAGAGAGAGAAAATAGAAACAGACATGAGAATTTAAAGCTTTAAACTTACGTTTTCAACCAACTTTAAAACATTTGAATTTCAAATTATGCGGAAGGAAATAAAAAAGCTACAAATAGCTATGGTTTACACTCGTCCTCAGGTTGCACCACCCTAACTCTAACACTGACCCTATAACCCTAATACCTTTTATAATCCTAATATTAACCCTAAAACTGATACTAAGCCTAAAGTTAACGCTAACTTTTACAGGGTTATTCAAAAAGAATTGAAAAGTCACAGTACGTTCGGTGACTTTTTGTTCCCTGAACTTTGGGGCGATTCAGCGATCCTATTTCGCCGACCCTGCGGTGTATTCAGCAAAAACTGCAGGGCCCCCGTAGTGCAGGGAAAGCCGCCGAACACACGCCGAAACCCGCAGAAAACAGCTGGATTAACCCCACCGAACACGCCGGAGGAAACCGACTAGCCGCCAATCACAGCGCAGAGCAGCCGCCGGAAAAAGCCGACATGCAGATGAATGAGGTGGAAAAAAAACAGTACGCTTGAAAGTGTCGAAAGTGAAACGCTGTTTGCAAAAAAACAACAGAACGAAAGTGCCTGGAATTTACATATGAGATCCAAGGAATGATAATAAAAAGGGCTGTTACAGAAAAAAGAAAAAACATTTAAAAAAGATTTTGGTAAAAAATAAATTTCAAAAAACAGATCCTAAAAGATCTATAAATAAAGAGACTTTTTACTGCAGAATATTATAATAAACGGTTTATTAGATATTGAATTAAAAACGGGAATATTTTTAACATTGAAGCCTATGGGATTCGCCTGAATAAATCTGTCGAATGAAACCACCGAACAACAGGGCATTTTGGCAACTTTTCTCTGCTGTTTTGTGTTCTCTGAATAGACGAAGCATTGCTTCTCTATGGGGGTTTTCACTGCCCTCGAACAGGCACCGAACAGGCACCGTATGTGCCGGCAACTCGCCAACATCTGGCGGACTGCCTGTTCTCTGAATAGACAAATGACCTGGAAAGGTAACCTTACGCTGAATTTCAGTGTCCGGTTACCTTTCGGCCACAATTCGGATCTCTTTGTCTAATATCAATACTAACCATAACCTCAATACTAACCCTAACCCTAATACATACCCAAATACTAAGTCCAGGTGCACACAAGCGCACTTAGAGTGGAAGGAACGTCCGTGAGAGTGGACGTTCCTTCCACTCGACGCCCGCCTGCCCCCCCCCTCAGCGCTGCAAAGTGCGATCCTCCTATAAAGGATCGTGCTTTGCAGCCCGTCAATGCGCATCCTAGCGCATCGACGGGTAGGCTTTCCAGATGGACCCTTGCTGCACACGCACTTAGTGCGCGCGTACAAGCGTGTGACCGGCCCAGTCGCAGCATCACATGGCTGCCACGGGCGCCGGTAAGTGCGTGGCATGGGTGCACTAGGTGCGTTCATGTGCACCCGGCTTTAGTTCTACGATTCGCTACGATTTGCAAATTATTGTATCACAGAGCTCCACTGCAATAAATCTTACAAAAATGCCTGCTTTGTATGAGCTTATGATTGTGTGAGGTGCCAGGAGACCTGGCGAACAGGCTTAAAGTTCCTGGTGGCCACCTGGCCTACTCGAGGCCCCGGCGGCTGTACTGCCTATTCCAGGCCCCAGCGAGAGATCTTTACAGTGGCCTCTGACAGTGTGGCAAAATGCCACCCCTGACAAAGCGCCGCCTGGAGCCATGACTCCATTGCGAACCATGGATGGGATAACCCTGAGTGCCCCCCCTTTTCCCCACCTCCCTGCTGCCCTCAATCTAGAGATATAACTGGGTGAAGTTGAGGAGTTTCCTCCGCCCGACCCAGCAGTTGGGATTTTTTAATATGCCGGCTGCCGGTCACTAGTGATGTCACACACAGAGAGCATACTGATGTCACACTCTGAAACCAATCGCATTAGTGAACGTTCTCAGAGAAGCAGCCTATGGATCGGATTTGTGCAAGTCTGG
This sequence comes from Leptobrachium leishanense, assembly GCA_009667805.1. Lineage (NCBI taxonomy): Eukaryota > Metazoa > Chordata > Amphibia > Anura > Megophryidae > Leptobrachium > Leptobrachium leishanense. The sequence continues at coordinate 308,110,598 of CM019067.1, forward strand.
GAAGCTCCAATCCATCGTTCTGTGCAACACCGGCACTTAATGGATAACTCCTTTATCCTCCTAACGCTCATCTATAAAGATATGTGCATTCATTACACAGCATCGCATGGATTCCTGCCACTTTGCATAATGTTCACATAGAGCTGCCACCCAATTTATTATGTAGCGCACGCGAGGAGAAAATGTAGAATTAACGGAGCCTGAAATAATAAATATTTATTGAAATGTCTTATGGGTTTGGTTTGGGAAAAATGTGTTCACGCTGCTCGTATGATGCGAAAATGACCTCGGTGCCGGGTTTCATTACTGTATCACCTGCCAGCCTTTCCATTACTGATCCCAAGATGTGCATAAACTGAAATGCGTCGCAGTGAGGAGAACAGAATCATTTTTCAGTGCGCTTACTTGTTACTGGCTTTAGGAACGCAGGCATTGACATATTCTGCTGAGGCAGGTATGTGGGTGCTTATCCCGGGAGGGGGGGGGGTGAGTGTGACATCATTCTGCTTAAATAGTTTGGTAAGATCCCCAGGGGTGTTGCAATGGGTTGTAAAACAAAGTAACCTCTGCTTAACCCTTCACTACCATTATCGAGGATACTCGATCTTTAAAAGCACCTGCAGGGGCCTCGATATCGCAAATACTCTGTCTGGTTGGATTCTGGAGCAATGGAAAGAAATTCTGTTTATTGCAAAGGGAATTCATTTGTAAATGGGCTCCAGAACACCTCCCTGAAATGTCAACACATCCGACATGAAATGCTTTGAGATCTGGTTTTCCTGCACAGAAACACGAAGCCCACGCAATAATGTAAATGTAGTAGCACTTTTCAGCCAGCAGAGGGAGTCTTCCTGCCTGTCAGATAACTCATAGGTCTCACCTACAGTGAACATACACAGTGGGACGGCTCTGTATGTGTTTACAGTTACAAGTATTTATAAAGTGCCAACATATTCCGCAGCACTGTACAATGGGAGAGACAGAACAACAAATGTCCATACAAGTTAAGCACACAGAACTCTGTGTGAAAGAGGACCTTGCACGAGAGCTTACAATCTAAGAGGAGAGGGGTGACACACTAGGTGAGTATGAATAGCAGGGTATGTGAGGTAGTGAGGCGCCTGTGGGCTGAATGGGAAGATGGAGGAAGAAATGTACAGTGGGGGAATCATGGAGTGAACCGACAGGCTTCTCTAAATCTAAAGTAATGTGTTTTCAGAGACTTCTTGAAGGACTGGAGAGACAGGGAGAGTCTGATGTTGCGGGAGGGAGTTCCATAGAAAGGGGGTAGCTCAGGAGAAGTCCTGAAGGCGGGAGTTGGGGGTTCGGGTACGGAGAGCTGATAACGTCAGATATTGGCAGAGAAAAGTTGGCAGGTCGGGATGTACCTGCCAAAAAAGGGAGGAGATGCAGGCAGGGGTGCGGTTATGGAGAGCTTTTTATGTGAACTGTATGTATGTGAACTTTGTATGTGTTTTGAAATGGATTCTAAAGGAAGCAGGAAGCTGACAGAGGGGTGAGGTGTGAGAGGTGCGGGAGATGAGGTGGATGAGCCTGGCACAGGTGTTTATTACAGACTGCAGAGGGAGAAACTGGGATCTCTTAAGGCCAGAGAGAAGGAGGTTACAGTAGTCAAGGCGGGAGATAATAAGAGCTTCCAGTGTTTTTTAGGTGGAAGTAGCAGGATTGTGCAGAATCTGTTGGCTAGGGGGTCAGAGAAAGCTTTTATGAAAAATAATATTTCCATGAGTTTTTATTTCTAGCTTTATATTTCTGACACAGCTTGAGTTAGCATTATTTATTTAATACCCGGATCATTTTTAGCCCATACATGGCACAGTCTCATTTCAGATCACACTCGCATGAGTAAAAAAAATAAAAAAAAAATATTTCATAGATTTTCACCATTTCAGAGGTCCTTTTTTAAACCGGCAACATTTTTCAGTTGACTTTAATACGGTCAACCTAAAGCCATCATCATTCCTATTAATATACTGATACAGGGGGTACGCTCTTTCAAGATAAGGGGCTTCTAAATCCATCAGACAGCAGAGTGAACGTATTTCCATGTTGGGCAACATTTTAGAATGGAATAATAGAATGGCGTAAGGATACAGGGTGCAGCGAGGTCGCCTTTCGGCAGGAGGACAACATCATTGTATTGCGTGGGATGTATTCAAAGGACATCACCAGGCGGTAGATTAGAAGTCTTTTAAGCTACCTGTTTTATCTCATTCAGCTGCCATCTCTTATCTCAGGTAGCCTACACCACAGAAACACTCCCTGCTGTCTTATCTAAACATCTTATCTCTCCTCCACTCCATTAATCTTCGATATCTACCAGATAAATAAACAAGAGCCACAAACCAAAGCGTTTCGTAAATGTTGCATCATGGCAAACGTCCATGAACTGGAACCCAGAGATAAAATAACTCATTTTATTTTTCCTTTTCACACGCAAAAAGAAACAGCAGCATGTGTTCTATAATGTGTTTTATAATGTGATTTTATCAGGGTTATTCAAAGAGAATCGAAAAGTCACCGCACGTTCGGCGACTTTTCGTTCTCTTCAATTCGGTGCGATTTGGCGATCCCATTTCGGCGACCCTGCAGTATATTCAGCAAGCACCACAGGGCCGTCGTAGTGCAGGGAAAAGCCTCCGCAAACCTGCCGAACACTCACCGCAAAACCCAGGCGAATGCACACCGAAACCCGCAAAAACATCTGGAGTAACCTCGCCGGAGACGCCGGAGAAACCTGAGCAGGAGCCGATCGCAGCGCAGAGCAGCCGCCGGAAAATCCCGACACCGCAGACGAATGGAGTAAAAAAACAAAAAACAGTACGCTGGAATGTTTGAAAAGTGAAACGCTGTTTGCAAAGAAACTACTGAACGAAAATGTCTGAAATTTACATATAAGATCCAATGAATGATAATAAAAAGGGCTGTTACAGAAAAAAGAAAAAAAGGTTAAAAACTTTTTTTAAAAAAATTGGAAAAATGTTTTTTGCAAAAAAATCCTGAAAAATGCTTAAAAGATCCTAAAAAATCTATAAATTAAGAGACTTTTTACTGCAGAATATTAACGGTTTATTAGATATTGAATTAAAACGGGAATATTTTTAACATTGAAGCCTATGGGATTCTCCTGAATAAACCTGTCGAATGAGACCACCGAATGGCAGGGCATTAGGGGAACTTTTCACTGCTGGTTTGTGTTCTCTGAATAGCCGAAGCATTTCTTCTCTATGGGGATTTCACTGCCCTTGAACAGGCACCGAACAGGTACCGTGTGTGCAGGCAATTCGCCAACATTTGGCGAACTGCCTGCTCTCTGGATAGCCGAATGGCCGAGAAAGGTAACCGTACCCTGAATTTCTCCAGCAATTCGGAGCTCTATGAATAACCCTGTATGTGTTTTATAATGTGGTTTTGTTTGTAATGCACAAGGAATCTAGTTACAGCTTGTGTAAGTGGTCGTGTCCCTTTAAGAATACAGACAAATAGAGCACCTCTCCAGTAAGTGTCCTTGGCAAGACACCTAACGGTACATACTCGCCACCCAGGACATACTTGAAAACGAGAGAAATCTCAATGTATCCTTCCTGGTAAAATCCTTTCTAAAAAAAAATTAAATTCAAGATTTTCAGGTACCTGCAGCACCACATTTGGCCACTGGAGGCGTCTGTGAAATTGCATTATTTTTATTGACTGTACAGTATGTCTCTGGGGAATCCAGCCCGTGTTAACTCATTTCTCATCACAGGGGGGGGGGGGGGCGACCTGCATCTCTCTGAATTAGGCATGTTTTATAAGGATAGTTGTGTATTCAGGCGTTTTATACAATCCCTCACAAGGTTATTCAAAGAGCTCCGAATTGCTTGAGAAAGGTAACCGAACGCTGAAAATCAGTGTACGGTTACCTTTCCTGACCATTCGGCTATCCAGAGAGTAGGCAATACACCAGATCCTGGCGAATTGCCTGAACATACGGTGCCTGTTCGGTGCCTGTTCGAGGGCAGTGAAATCCCCATGAAAAAGCAGGTTTATTCAGGAGAATCCCTTAGGCTAGGGTCAGACTGAGGCAGTGCGAACGCGCGTTCTGGCGCACTTAATCACGGCCGTGCTAGCAGCAGATGCCGGGCAATGACAGCCAATATACGAAGTACGGTCGCACAAAAGTCCGGCTGCGCAACGCAAGTGGAAAATGAACGCATTTTTTCGAGAACGTTAAACCACTAGTACTGACGTACAGAGTGCGCTGCGCCCGCTAGCGGCGTGTGTGCGTGAATTGGAGACATCAGACGCTGCTAATGTCCGGCCAACATAACGTCCAGATGCAAGAAGTGTTTTATTGATGATCCGTACAAAATCACGGATGAAACTGCGCATCGTATGACCGCTATTGCGTATTCCGTGAAAAAATACGTCCATTCTTCGAACGCACATTTTCACGGACAACGTGAAAAATGCGTTAGTTTGACCCTAGCCTTAGGCTTCAATGTTAAAAATATTCCCGTTTTAATTCAATATCTATTAAACCATTCATTATAAAATTCTGCAGTAAAGAGTCTCTTTATTTATAGATTTTTTAGGATATTTTAAGCATTTTTCAGAATTTCTTTTTTTTTTTTAAAAGTCAGATTTTTTTTTTTTAAGTTTACTTATTTTTTCTGTAACAGCCCTCTTTATTATCATTCCCTGGACCTCATATGTAAATTTCAGACATTTTCACTCAGTAGTTTCTTTGCAAACAGCGTTTCACTTTTCACACATTCACACAAACTGTTTTGCTAATTTATTCACTGCCTCGTCTGCGGTCTCGGCTGCTTCGCTGAGTGTGATCGGCTCCTGCTCGGGTTTTTCGACAGGTTAATCCAGATGTTTTTGCGGGTTTTCGGCGTGCATTCGCTGGGTTTTGCGGTTCGTTTTCGTCGGGTTTGCGGCAGCTTTTCCCTACAATTCGGGAACCCTGTGGTGCTTGCTGAATACACCGCAGGGTCACCGAAATGGGATCGGCAAAAGGAACCGAATTGAAGAGAACGAAAAGTCACCGAATTTGCAGTGACTTTTCGAATCTCTTTGAATTACCCTGTATGTCTTCTTCATAATGTGAGAACATAACCTCCCAGCCCAGCAATCCACGCAACACCATCCATGGAGAGCGTGGAATATACATTAAACGGCTTTAATAAACACCGGCTTTAATACGAGCTGGAGTACACGCATGGAGGGATTGCAGACAAAGCGAGAAAGAAAATATATCCCCTTCCAATGCGTTTAATTTCAATTAACGCTTTTAGCAAATGAAGATGTAAAATGGGACCTTTCCGCGTAAACATTCCACCCATTTTAATACATTAGATATTATATGGCAATATTTTATAATGGATATTTTCCTGAGAAGCCTCATTCTTTTTTGCAGTGAACAAGGGGCCCCTCATGGCCGGAGCTGTACACTATAAGGCAGTTGTGGCGAACCTTTGCACACGAGATGTTTCTGAACTACTTCTCCCATGATGCTCCAACAGCTTTAAGGATGACTGAGCATTATGGGACATGTAGTTCAGAAACCTCTGGGATGCCAAGGTTCGCCACCACTGCTATAGGGTGACCAATCATCAGTCGCGGTAGTAAACTCCCAAGTGATTGGGCCCTTGTAGAATGAGTTTCCCATTTATTTTTATTTTTTTAAAAAAGTAAAAATTCCCATAAATTCCGGTACATTTTTTAAATAATTTATATTTCTTTTGGTTGTTTTTATGAAAGATTTGGCAATGTTCTCGATTAGTGAACAGCAACAATGCTATAATAATACAAATACCCGAAAATGCATTCCATAGATCTTATTCACAAGGTTGCACAGAAGAGCACTAATACAATTGTAAAGTGCCAACACATTCTGCAGCGCTGTACAATGGGTAGGAGCAAACAAACATAAAAATTAATAAAGAAGTTTGACAGAACGAAAGAAAAAGAAGTAACCCTGGTATACAGCAGAAAGTGATACAAATCACAGGAGAATCAGGGGTTAACCCTCAATCAATAGACCTAACTCATGTCCACCCAGTGACCTGATGGACAACAATTACCATTAATAGAAGCAAGTTAAAAAAATCAGATAACAAAGGACGCGACCACGATCAAAAACAAAACACAACATATAACAAACTTGAAAAATAAAAACACTTATACAGATATATATACGCGCTATATAGACGCACGTTCGACAGGGCTGCAAAGCGCGGTCCTCCATAGGAGGATCAAGCCCTGCAGTGCTGAGCGCACTAACTGCACTCAGCGAGGTGGCCACTGGCCAGACGGGCGTCAGAATGGAAGGAACGGACCTGCCGAAAACCAGCCGGGACCGCCACAAAAAAACACACCTCGCAAAAAGCCGACTAGCTGACAAACGTGGTAAAAAAAAACAATACGATTGAAAGCGTCAAAATTGAAACGCTGTTTGCAAAAAAAAACTACTGAACGAAAATGTCTGGAATTTACACATAAGATCCTATGAAAGATAATAGAAAGGTCTGTTACAGAGAGACAGCTTTGCAGCTCCGTCGAACGCGCATCGTAGCGCGTATATCTCAATAGCAGAACCATATACTGTATATTGGGAGGTTGTGCTGTGGATATACAGTGTAATTGTTTTTATTTTTCAAGTTTGTTATATGTTGTGTTTTGTTTTTGATCGTGGTCGCGTCCTTTGTTATCTGATTTTTTATAACTTAGTTCTAATAAAGGTTATGTTTCAATGTCACAAGTAGAAATTGTTATCCATCCGGTCAATGGGTGGACATGAGTTAGGTAAAAAGAAGACCCTGTTAAAGAGCTTACACTCTAAGAGGGTGTTATTGTTGGAAATACAAAAGCATGTACTATTACATTTAACCTGCAGGTGGTGCTGTTGTTAAAGGGTACTATGGGTTCTGCACTTGTTGGTATATTCACAGGAAGGAAGTCTTTTGTTTCTCTCTCTCACTTCCTTGTTTTCTCCCTGTGTAATGCCTGCAGTTATCAGTCACTAGTCTGATATAGTTGTTTATTGTTTTAAGCACAAAGTAAGTTTACTGCTGCAAGTTCACAAGATTCCGGTGCCTCTTTCATACATAACCAACAGTTCTCCTGCTTGGTGAAGTGCCCTTGCTTCTGATCTCGCAGTTCGCTATCTATACTTTTTGGAATTTTCTTATCTGGTTGATGGTAAAGAACGTTAACATTTGATAGTTTGGTTTGTGGTGTTTAGTTTGTAAGTGATAAATGTAACACACGCACATCCTAAACCTGAACTGTCAAACTCCGGCACCACATATGTTTCTGAACTACATCTCCCACAATTCCCTGGCCTTCTGTTGCATTGAAGGAATTCATGGAGTTGTAGGCATCAACGTCGGGGGGCGTGACATTAACAGCCCTGTCCTAAACTATGGTCTACGCGAGTCTGCGCTACTATTAAATATAATACTAGAGAGACACGGTCCTGCGTGATTCTAAACGCCGATTGGCATCAGTCAGCACCCGGTGTACTGGAAAATGAGAAGCACTCTGCACAAATTCCCGAAGGAGATCATTTGTCTTTAACACATACTTTGCGAAGTGATACATTTTACTCCAGTAATACTTACTCTCCCACGTTCCTTACATGAGCTCATTAACCAAATGCTGTCAGATTCTGCCTGGAGATCATCACTTGACTTTGTGCCAATTTAGGATACTAAAAATCCCCACTTACTACATCCTGCTTTCAGTGAGCTCATCGCTGTACCCCACCTCAGTGAGTAACTACTATCTGCCCCCCCCCCGATCTGTCATAAACACCATGGATATTCATCCCTCTGCATTCCGCACGGGACGCAAAGCTCTGCCGCTCCCGTCAAACGAATAAATATAGAATCTTTGCAGTATTCGTCTCCTCGCATAAATTCACACTTTTTGTAGCGTGAGATCCTTGCATTTAACCCTTTCATTACATACCAATAGCTTTTTATTTGGAAAAATTCTTATCATAACATTTATTTGAAACATGGGATGTGTACATTAGACTTAAACGTAAAGTAAAATAACAACATTTGTATGTACACGGATACTTTGAGACAAGTACTTACCGTAGTTGAAATAGTATACGTTTGTGCATTTTTTAGTTTATTTGTTTATCCTTCACGAAAATATTGCTGGGATGACAGGTTCTAAATGCTAGGTGGCGTCCCTTATTTCTCAGAGTGTTACATGAGCTCTGCTTTATCATCATACAGGCAGAAATGGCCTTTGTCAGATGCAGTAAATGTGTTGCAGACAGATAATAAATGTTCAGAGCTCCTGCTTATGGGGATTTGTAGTGATCATATTGGGATTATTAGCAATGCAATATCTGCATGTGCTGCATAAGGCCTGTGTATGGCAATTACAGCAACACCTCGTATCTGTATGTGCTGCATAAGGCCTGTGTATGGCAATTACAGCAACACCTTGTATCTGTATGTGCTGCATAATGCCTGTGTATGGCAATTACAGCAACACCTTGTATCTGTATGTGCTGCATAATGCCTGTGTATGGCAATTACAGCAACACTTTGTATCTGTATGTGTTGTATAATGCCTGTGTATGGCAATTACAGCAACACCTTGTATCTGTATGTGCTGCATAATTCCTGTTAATGGACATTACAGCAACACCTTGTATCTGTATGTGCTGTATAATGCCTGTGTATGGCAATTACAGCAACACCTTGTATCTGTATGTGCTGCATAATGCCTGAGTATGGCAATTACAGCAACACCTTGTATCTGTATGTGCTGCATAATTCCTGTGAATGGACATTACAGCAACACCTTGTATCTGTATGTGTTGTATAATGCCTGTGTATGGCAATTACAGCAACACCTTGTATCTGTATGTTTCTGCATATTGCCTGTGTATGGCAATTACAGCAACACCTTGTATCTGTATGTGCTGCATAATGCCTGTGTATGGCAATTACAGCAACACCTTGTATCTGTATGTGCTGCATAATGCCTGTGTATGGCAATTACAGCAACACCTTGTATCTGTATGTGCTGCATAATGCCTGTGTATGGCAATTACAGCAACACCTTGTATCTGTATGTGCTGCATAATTCCTGTGAATGGACATTACAGCAACACCTTGTATCTGTATGTGTTGTATAATGCCTGTGTATGGCAATTACAGCAACACCTTGTATCTGTATGTGCTGCATAATGCCTGTGTAAGGCAATTACAGCAACACCTTGTATCTGTATGTGCTGCATAATGCCTGTGTATGGCAATTACATTAACACCTTGTATCTGTATGTGCTGCATAATGCCTGAGTATGGCAATTACAGCTACACCTTGTATCTGTATGTGCTGCATAATGCCTGTGTATGGCAATTACAAGAAAGTGGCGGATCTGGTCACCATTCTCACCGCGGGAAGAGAGGTGAATATCAGATTTATTGAGAGATTTAGGGGTGCTATATGATTTTGCAAAAGCGGAATCCGTTAACAGCAGCTTTTAGGTGTCGCTAAATTTTAGTTTTGCGCATCGGTGCGGTAATTAGCGCTAGCACTTTGTAATGCCTTACTTATCCTTTACACTAATTCCTGATTGCGCTCCCCATCTTAAGTATAGGATGCACAAAGTGCAGTAAGCGCACGCAAGCTAGCGCAATCAACGATGCACTAACGGGTTTTTCACGGGTTTAGCGTCAGCAAGGTAATATGGGGACATGCGTTAAAGTCACTTATCCTACCGTTAACGCTTACTCACTGGACGCTACATTTGACGATCACCAGGGAATAGAGCCCTTATTGTTTTATCCAAGAGTCTAAGAGCATCCACAGAGCCATTTGGAAATATAAATATATTTATATATATAATGAACATAAAAAGTAATGTTAACAAAATAAACCATTACCTATGAAATCTAACTCGGCATAAAATCATTGTGCAGGTGAAATGCGTCGGCAAACATGTAGATTGTTTTTACTGCCCATCAATTTGCTGCCGGTGATAAAATAAAATTATTGTACATAAATATTCATGTTTTGCTACATAAAGTCCTCAAAGGGAATTGTGTAAAAATGTTTGGATGAAAGGAAATGGAATGACTTTCAGAACAGGTCAGGTGAAGCGTCAGGCTCCGTGCTTTCACATAATAACGCAGATATATCAGTCTAATATTTATAATGCACAGTAGGTTTTCTTTAAGGATGTTGCTGGCTTTATTGGGGAATGATATCCTCAAAATATGTACCTGTCTAATTATACACATAACATTATATCGTCCGCTGTAAATTTTGTCACACAATTTGCATAAAATTTAGTATTAAATTTACAACCAAAAACAAATGCTCCTTGTTTTATTACTGTAATCTGGGTAATTTGTTTACGCTGCTTGTTTCTGACGGACGGCTGGCTCTTCTGAATATATGTTTAGGAAAATTAATGTGATACCATTGAATTATAACAACATTTCATTCTTTTTTCTAATTTACTGTTTTTTAGGACATTTGTTTCTTTTTTTTACATTTATTTGTGGATTTAGCATGCTGTATCTCCTATTTATAGCTCTGAATAGCAAGGTCAAAAACACAAAATATGTCACCAAAAGTAGTATAACCTGTGCAAACTAAACAGAAAAAACAAAAAACACTACAAACAAAAGAATAACATTTAAAAGATTACAAATTAAAACCAGTGATACATTTTGTTGATTATTGAAAAGTCTAAAAGAAACAGGGAGTCAGTGTAGATTATGACGAAGGCTGAGGCGTGAGACTGAGGTACGGGATGTGAGGCGTGAGACTGAGGTACGGGATGTGAGGCGTGAGACTGAGGTACGGGATGTGAGACGTGAGACTGAGGTACGGGATGTGAGGCGTGACACTGAGGTACGGGATGTGAGACGTGAGACTGAGGTACGGGATGTGAGACGTGAGACTGAGGTACGGGATGTGAGACGTGAGACTGAGGTACGGGATGTGAGGCGTGAGACTGAGGTACGGGATGTGAGGCGTGAGACTGAGGTACGGGATGTGAGACGTGAGATTGAGGTACGGGATGTGAGGCGTGAGACTGAGGTACGGGATGTGAGGCGTGAGACTGAGGTACGGGATGTGAGACTGAGGTACGAGATGTGAGGCGTGAGACTGAGGTACGGGATGTGAGGCGTGACACTGATGTACGGGATGTGAGGCGTGAGACTGATGTACGGGATGTGAGGCTGAGGAACGGGATGTGAGGCGTGAGATGTGAGACTGAGGTACGGGATGTGAGGCGTGAGATGTGAGACTGAGGTACGGGATGTGAGGCTTAACACTGAGGTATGGATGTGAGGCGTGACACTGAGGTACGGGATGTGAGGTGTGACACTGAGGTACGGGATGTGAGGCGTGAGACTGAGGTACGGGATGTGAGGCGTGAGACTGAGGTACGGGATGTGAGACGTGAGACTGAGGTACGGGATGTGAGCGTGAGACTGAGGTACGGGATGTGAGACGTGAGACTGAGGTACGGGATGTGAGGCGTGAGACTGAGGTACGGGATGTGAGCGTGAGACTGAGGTACGGGATGTGAGGCGTGAGACTGAGGTACGGGATGTGAGACGTGAGACTGAGGTACGGGATGTGAGGCGTGAGACTGAGGTACGGGATGTGAGGCGTGACACTGAGGTACGGGATGTGAGGCGTGAGACTGAGGTACGGGATGTGAGGCGTGAGACTGAGGTACGGGATGTGAGGCGTGAGACTGAGGTACGGGATGTGAGGCGTGAGACTGAGGTACGGGATGTGAGGCGTGAGACTGAGGTATGGGATGTGAGACTGAGGTACGAGATGTGAGGCGTGAGACTGAGGTACGGGATGTGAGGCGTGAGACTGAGGTACGGGATGTGAGGCGTGACACTGAGGTATGGGATGTGAGGCGTGACACTGAGGTACGGGATGTGAGGTGTGACACTGAGGTATGGGATGTGAGGCGTGAGACTGAGGTACGGGATGTGAGGCGTGAGACTGAGGTACGGGATGTGAGGCGTGAGACTGAGGTACGGGATGTGAGGCGTGAGACTGAGGTACGGGATGTGAGACGTGAGACTGAGGTACGGGATGTGAGGCGTGACACTGAGGTACGGGATGTGAGACGTGAGACTGAGGTACGGGATGTGAGACGTGAGACTGAGGTACGGGATGTGAGGCGTGACACTGAGGTACGGGATGTGAGACGTGAGATTGAGGTACGGGATGTGAGGCGTGAGACTGAGGTACGGGATGTGAGGCGTGAGACTGAGGTACGGGATGTGAGGCTGAGGAACGGGATGTGAGGCGTGAGACTGAGGTACGGGATGTGAGACTGAGGTACGAGATGTGAGGCGTGAGACTGAGGTACGGGATGTGAGGCTGAGGAACGGGATGTGAGGCGTGAGACTGAGGTACGGGATGTGAGGCGTGACACTGATGTACGGGATGTGAGGCGTGAGACTGATGTACGGGATGTGAGGCTTAACACTGAGGTACAGGATGTGAGGCGTGACACTGAGGTACGGGATGTGAGGTGTGACACTGAGGTACGGGATGTGAGGCGTGAGACTGAGGTACGGGATGTGAGGCGTGAGACTGAGGTATGGGATGTGAGGCGTGAGACTGAGGTACGGGATGTGAGATGTGAGACTGAGGTACGGGATGTGAGGCGTGAGACTGAGGTACGGGATGTGAGGCGTGAGACTGAGGTACGGGATGTGAGGCGTGAGACTGAGGTACGGGATGTGAGACGTGAGACTGAGGTACGGGATGTGAGGCGTGACACTGAGGTACGGGATGTGAGACGTGAGACTGAGGTACGGGATGTGAGACGTGAGACTGAGGTACGGGATGTGAGGCGTGAGACTGAGGTACGGGATGTGAGGCGTGAGACTGAGGTACGGGATGTGAGGCGTGAGACTGAGGTACGGGATGTGAGGCTGAGGAACGGGATGTGAGGCGTGAGACTGAGGTACGGGATGTGAGACTGAGGTACGAGATGTGAGGCGTGAGACTGAGGTACGGGATGTGAGGCTGAGGTACGGGATGTGAGGCGTGAGACTGAGGTACGGGATGTGAGGCGTGACACTGATGTACGGGATGTGAGGCGTGAGACTGATGTACGGGATGTGAGGCTTAACACTGAGGTACGGGATGTGAGGCGTGACACTGAGGTACGGGATGTGAGGTGTGACACTGAGGTACGGGATGTGAGGCGTGAGACTGAGGTACGGGATGTGAGGCGTGAGACTGAGGTATGGGATGTGAGGCGTGAGACTGAGGTACGGGATGTGAGATGTGAGACTGAGGTACGGGATGTGAGGCGTGAGACTGAGGTACGGGATGTGAGGCGTGAGACTGAGGTACGGGATGTGAGGCGTGACACTGAGGTACGGGATGTGAGACGTGAGACTGAGGTACGGGATGTGAGACGTGAGACTGAGGTACGGGATGTGAGGCATGAGACTGAGGTACGGGATGTGAGAAGTGAGATTGAGGTACAGGATGTGAGGCGTGAGACTGAGGTACGGGATGTGAGGCGTGAGACTGAGGTACGGGATGTGAGACTGAGGTACGAGATGTGAGGCGTGAGACTGAGGTACGGGATGTGAGGCTGAGGTACGGGATGTGAGGCGTGAGACTGAGGTACAGGATGTGAGGCGTGACACTGATGTACGGGATGTGAGGCGTGAGACTGATGTACGGGATGTGAGGCTTAACACTGAGGTACAGGATGTGAGGCGTGACACTGAGGTACGGGATGTGAGGTGTGACACTGAGGTACGGGATGTGAGGCGTGAGACTGAGGTACGGGATGTGAGGCTGAGGTACGGGATGTGAGGCGTGAGACTGAGGTACGGGATGTGAGGCGTGACACTGAGGTATGGGATGCGAGGTGTGACACTGAGGTACGGGATGTGAGGCGTGAGACTGAGGTACGGGATGTGAGGCGTGAGACTGAGGTATGGGATGTGAGGCGTGAGACTGAGGTACGGGATGTGAGATGTGAGACTGAGGTACGGGATGTGAGGCGTGACACTGATGTACGGGATGTGAGATGTGAGACTGAGGTACGGGATGTGAGGCGTGACACTGATGTACGGGATGTGAGGCGTGAGACTGAGGTACGGGATGTGAGGCGTGAGACTGAGGTACGGGATGTGAGGCGTGACACTGAGGTACGGGATGTGAGGCGTGAGACTGAGGTACGGGATGTGAGGCGTGAGACTGAGGTACAGGATGTGAGGCGTGAGACTGATGTACGGGATGTGAGGCGTGACACTGAGGTACGGGATGTGAGGCGTGAGACTGAGGTACGGGATGTGAGGTGTGACACTGAGGTACGGGATGTGAGGCGTGACACTGAGGTACGGGATGTGAGGTGTGAGACTGAGGTACGGGATGTGAGGCGTGACACTGAGGTACGGGATGTGAGGCGTGACACTGAGGTACGGGATGTGAGGTGTGACACTGAGGTACGGGATGTGAGGCGTGACACTGAGGTACGGGATGTGAGGTGTGAGACTGAGGTACGGGATGTGAGGCGTGAGACTGAGGTACGGGATGTGAGGCGTGAGACTGAGGTACGGGATGTGAGGCGTGAGACCGAGATATGGGATGTGAGGCGTGAGACTGAGCTACGGGATGTGAGGCGTGACACTGAGGTACGGGATGTGAGGCGTGAGACTGAGGTACGGGATGTGAGGCGTGAGACTGAGGTACGGGATGTGAGGCGTGAGACTGAGGTACGGGATGTGAGGCGTGACACTGAGGTACGGGATGTGAGGCGTGAGACTGAGCTACGGGATGTGAGGCGTGACACTGAGGTACGGATGTGAGGCGTGACACTGAGGTACGGGATGTGAGGCGTGAGACTGAGGTACGGGATGTGAGGCGTAAGACTGAGGTACGGGATGTGAGGCTGAGGTACGGGATGTGAGGCGTGACACTGAGGTACAGGATGTGAGGCGTGAGACTGAGGTACGGGATGTGAGGCTGAGGTACGGGATGTGAGGCGTGACACTGAGGTACGGGATGTGAGGCGTGAGACTAAGGTACGGGATGTAAGGCGTGACACTGAGGTACTGGATGTGAGACTGAGGTACGGGATGTGAGGCGTGAGACTAAGGTACGGGATGTAAGGCGTGACACTGAGGTACTGGATGTGAGACTGAGGTACGGGATGTGAGGCTGAGGTACGGGATGTGAGGCGTGAGACTGAGGTACGGGATGTGAGGCTTAACACTGAGGTACGGGATGTGAGGCGTGACACTGAGGTACGGGATGTGAGGTGTGACACTGAGGTACGGGATGTGAGGCGTGAGACTGAGGTACGGGATGTGAGGCGTGAGACTGAGGTATGGGATGTGAGGCGTGAGACTGAGGTACGGGATGTGAGGCGTGAGACCGAGATATGGGATGTGAGGCGTGAGACTGAGCTACGGGATGTGAGGCGTGACACTGAGGTACGGGATGTGAGGCGTGAGACTGAGGTACGGGATGTGAGGCGTGACACTGAGGTACGGGATGTGAGACTGAGGTACGAGATGTGAGGCGTGAGACTGAGGTACGGGATGTGAGGCTGAGGTACGGGATGTGAGGCGTGAGACTGAGGTACGGGATGTGAGGCGTGACACTGATGTACGGGATGTGAGGCGTGAGACTGATGTACGGGATGTGAGGCTTAACACTGAGGTACGGGATGTGAGGCGTGACACTGAGGTACGGGATGTGAGGTGTGACACTGAGGTATGGGATGTGAGGCGTGAGACTGAGGTACGGGATGTGAGGCGTGAGACTGAGGTACGGGATGTGAGGCGTGAGACTGAGGTACGGGATGTGAGGTGTGACACTGAGGGACGGGATGTGAGGCGTGACACTGAGGTACGGGATGTGAGGTGTGACACTGAGGTACGGGATGTGAGGCGTGACACTGAGGTACGGGATGTGAGGTGTGAGACTGAGGTACGGGATGTGAGGCGTGAGACTGAGGTACGGGATGTGAGGCGTGAGACTGAGGTACGGGATGTGAGGCGTGAGACTGAGATATGGGATGTGAGGAGTGAGACTGAGCTACGGGATGTGAGGCGTGACACTGAGGTACGGGATGTGAGGCGTGAGACTGAGGTACGGGATGTGAGGCGTGACACTGAGGTACGGGATGTGAGGCGTGAGACTGAGGTACGGGATGTGAGGCGTGACACTGAGGTACGGGATGTGAGGCGTGAGACTGAGCTACGGGATGTGAGGCGTGACACTGAGGTACGGGATGTGAGGCGTGACACTGAGGTACGGGATGTGAGGCGTGAGACTGAGGTACGGGATGTGAGGCGTAAGACTGAGGTACGGGATGTGAGGCTGAGGTACGGGATGTGAGGCGTGACACTGAGGTACAGGATGTGAGGCGTGAGACTGAGGTACGGGATGTGAGGCTGAGGTACGGGATGTGAGGCGTGACACTGAGGTACGGGATGTGAGGCGTGAGACTGAGGTACGGGATGTGAGGCGTGACACTGAGGTACGGGATGTGAGGCGTGACACTGAGGTACGGGATGTGAGGCGTGAGACTGAGGTACGGGATGTGAGGCGTGACACTGAGGTACGGGATGTGAGGCGTGAGACTGAGGTACGGGATGTGTGAGGCGTGACACTGAGGTACGGGATGTGAGGCGTGAGACTGAGCTACGGGATGTGAGGCGTGACACTGAGCTACGGGATGTGAGGCGTGAGACTGAGGTACGGGATGTGAGGCGTGACACTGAGGTACGGGATGTGAGGCGTGAGACTGAGGTACGGGATGTGAGGCGTGACACTGAGGTACGGGATGTGAGGCGTGAGACTGAGCTACGGGATGTGAGGCGTGACACTGAGGTACGGGATGTGAGGCGTGACACTGAGGTACGGGATGTGAGGCGTGAGACTGAGGTACGGGATGTGAGGCGTAAGACTGAGGTACGGGATGTGAGGCGTGACACTGAGGTACGGGATGTGAGGCGTGAGACTGAGCTACGGGATGTGAGGCGTGACACTGAGGTACGGGATGTGAGGCGTGACACTGAGGTACGGGATGTGAGGCGTGAGACTGAGGTACGGGATGTGAGGCGTAAGACTGAGGTACGGGATGTGAGGCTGAGGTACGGGATGTGAGGCGTGACACTGAGGTACAGGATGTGAGGCGTGAGACTGAGGTACGGGATGTGAGGCTGAGGTACGGGATGTGAGGCGTGACACTGAGGTACGGGATGTGAGGCGTGAGACTAAGGTACGGGATGTAAGGCGTGACACTGAGGTACTGGATGTGAGACTGAGGTACGGGATGTGAGGCGTGAGACTAAGGTACGGGATGTAAGGCGTGACACTGAGGTACTGGATGTGAGACTGAGGTACGGGATGTGAGGCTGAGGTACGGGATGTGAGGCGTGAGACTGAGGTACGGGATGTGAGGCTTAACACTGAGGTACGGGATGTGAGGCGTGACACTGAGGTACGGGATGTGAGGTGTGACACTGAGGTACGGGATGTGAGGCGTGAGACTGAGGTACGGGATGTGAGGCGTGAGACTGAGGTATGGGATGTGAGGCGTGAGACTGAGGTACGGGATGTGAGGCGTGAGACCGAGATATGGGATGTGAGGCGTGAGACTGAGCTACGGGATGTGAGGCGTGACACTGAGGTACGGGATGTGAGGCGTGAGACTGAGGTACGGGATGTGAGGCGTGACACTGAGGTACGGGATGTGAGACTGAGGTACGAGATGTGAGGCGTGAGACTGAGGTACGGGATGTGAGGCTGAGGTACGGGATGTGAGGCGTGAGACTGAGGTACGGGATGTGAGGCGTGACACTGATGTACGGGATGTGAGGCGTGAGACTGATGTACGGGATGTGAGGCTTAACACTGAGGTACGGGATGTGAGGCGTGACACTGAGGTACGGGATGTGAGGTGTGACACTGAGGTATGGGATGTGAGGCGTGAGACTGAGGTACGGGATGTGAGGCGTGAGACTGAGGTACGGGATGTGAGGCGTGAGACTGAGGTACGGGATGTGAGGTGTGACACTGAGGGACGGGATGTGAGGCGTGACACTGAGGTACGGGATGTGAGGTGTGACACTGAGGTACGGGATGTGAGGCGTGACACTGAGGTACGGGATGTGAGGTGTGAGACTGAGGTACGGGATGTGAGGCGTGAGACTGAGGTACGGGATGTGAGGCGTGAGACTGAGGTACGGGATGTGAGGCGTGAGACTGAGATATGGGATGTGAGGAGTGAGACTGAGCTACGGGATGTGAGGCGTGACACTGAGGTACGGGATGTGAGGCGTGAGACTGAGGTACGGGATGTGAGGCGTGACACTGAGGTACGGGATGTGAGGCGTGAGACTGAGGTACGGGATGTGAGGCGTGACACTGAGGTACGGGATGTGAGGCGTGAGACTGAGCTACGGGATGTGAGGCGTGACACTGAGGTACGGGATGTGAGGCGTGACACTGAGGTACGGGATGTGAGGCGTGAGACTGAGGTACGGGATGTGAGGCGTAAGACTGAGGTACGGGATGTGAGGCTGAGGTACGGGATGTGAGGCGTGACACTGAGGTACAGGATGTGAGGCGTGAGACTGAGGTACGGGATGTGAGGCTGAGGTACGGGATGTGAGGCGTGACACTGAGGTACGGGATGTGAGGCGTGAGACTAAGGTACGGGATGTAAGGCGTGACACTGAGGTACTGGATGTGAGACTGAGGTACGGGATGTGAGGCGTGAGACTAAGGTACGGGATGTAAGGCGTGACACTGAGGTACTGGATGTGAGACTGAGGTACGGGATGTGAGGCTGAGGTACGGGATGTGAGGCGTGAGACTGAGGTACGGGATGTGAGGCGACGGCGTGAGACTGAGGTACGGGATGTGAGGCGTGAGAGGTACAGGATGTAAGATAGGTAAGGAATGTGAGTTGAGAGGTGCGGAACGTGTGGTAGATGAGTCTGGCAGAGGAGATTTTTATATATATATATATATATATATATATATATATATATTAGTTAAAAGTCATACAAAACATTACCCCCGACAGTGATACAACAATAGGGGCCTATATTTATAAAGATATAATAAAAGCACAGACCATAAAACATTCCCTCCTTTGTCTGTCTGAAAAAGAGAAGTTACTTATATTTTCGCCTTCCAGTGGAACATTTTTCACATGAGGGGCTATTCAGAGAGCACCGAAATGTCGCCGTGCTTCCCTGCACTTTGGGGAATCAAAGTTCCCCACCCTGCGGTGAATTCAGCAAGCACCGCAGGGCCCCCAGACTGCAGGGAAAACCAACCTCAAACGTGCCTAAAACCTGCCGGAAAAAACACACCCAGGGTTATTCAAAGAAAATTGAAAAGTCACCGCACGTTCGGCGACTTTTCATTCTCTTCAATTCGGTGTGATTCGGCGATCCCATTTCGGCGACCCTTCGGTGTATTCAGCAAGCATCACAGGGCTGTCGTAGAGCAGGGAAAACACGCCACAAACCCAACGAACACTCACCGCAAAACCCAGCGAACGCACACCGAAACCCACAAAAACATCTGGATTAATACGCCGGAGAAACCCAAGCAGCCGCTGATCACAGCGTAGAGCAGCCACCGGAAAAAGCCGACACCACAGACGAATGGAGTGAAAAAAAACAAAAAACAGTTTGCTTGAATGTTTGAAAAGTGAAACGCTGTTTGCAAAGAAACTACGGAGCGAAAATGTCTGAAATTTACATATGATCCAATGAATGATAATAAAAAGGGCTGTTACAGAAAAAAGAAAAAACGATTTAAAAAGAAAACGAAGATTTTTTTTCGCAAAAAATCCGGAAAAATGCCTAAAAGATCCTAAAAAAATCTATAAATAAAGAGACACTTTACTGCAGAATATTATAATGAACGGTTTATTAGATATTGAATTAAAACGGGAATATTTTTAACATTGAAACCTACTGGAATCCCTTGAATAAATCAGCCGAATGAAACCACCAAACAGCAGGGCATTTCGGGAACTTTTCTCTGCTGGTTTGTGTTCTCTGAATAGACAAAGCATTGCTTCTCTATGGGGATTTCACTGCCCTCGAACAGGCACCGTATGTGCAGGCAATTCGCCAACATTTGGTGAACTGCCTGCTCTCTGAATAGCCGCATGGCCAGGAAAGGTAACCGAACGCTGAATTTCACTGTTCGGCTACCTTTCGGCCACAATTCGGATCTCTTTGAATAACCCTGACCAAGCACGCCGGAATAAAGCAGACGAGCCGCCAATCAAAGCGCAGAGCAGCCGCCGGAAAAAGCCGACTAGCAGACGACCTTGGTAAAAAAAAAAAGTACGTTTTAAAGTTTCAAAATAGGAACACTGTTTGCAAAAAAACTACTAAATGAAAATGCCTGAAATTTACACATAAGATTCAATGAATGATAATAAAAAGGTCTGTTAAGGAAAAATGAAAAAAACTATTTTAAAAAAAAAACTTGCCGAAAAAAATCCGGAAAAATGCCTAAAAGATCCAAAAAAAAAAAACCCCGAGAAATAAAGAGACTTTTTAACTGAGGAATAAAATAATAAACGGTTTATTAGATATTGATTTAAAAATGGGAATATTTTTAACATTGAAGCCTATGGTATTCGTCTGATTAAACCTGCCGAATAAAACCACCGAACAGCAGGGCATTTCACTGCTGTTCGGTGTCTCTGAATAGATTAACCATTGCTTCTCTTTGGGGGATTTCACTGCCCTCGAACAGGCACCGTACGTGAAGGCAATTTGCCAAAATTTGGCGAACTGCCTGCACTCAGAATAGCCGAATGGCCCCGAAATGTCCCTGTACACTGAATTTCAGCGTCCGGTTACATTTCGGGCCAGATCGACTCTCTCTGAATAACCCCTCAAGCCTTTTCTTCATCACAGACATTCACATGACTATAGAGTATTTTGTTTGTTTTACAATTTTTGATCTATGTGTTGTAAGGGGTTAACAAGGTGTCTTTAAGCTTGTTTGTGTAAATGACAGACATTCCACACGCTGTACAGTTCCTCTTAAATGATAAGCGGGTTTAGAAATTACATCATTTAACAAATACAAGGAGGGATAATTCTCATCGTTGTTTTATTTTATTTTATACTGGAGCACCTGTAAAATGTAATTGCCGTCTTCAGTACATTATAACATTTTATTTCATTAAGAAAACCATGGTAACATATGGCAACAAGCTGCGAAACGATCACAGCCCTCACTGGCTCCCCGTATTTACACACCTCCACTTAGCCGTACGCAACGTGCAGCCAGCCATTACTGCGGCTCCGAATGGATTCTCGCAGGAGGTGGCGGAACGTCCTCGCTATAAACCATCTTTGAAAAGCAAATGAACAAAACGCGCCGCAGTGACGGTGGAGCAATGTGATACAGCACCTCCCGCAAACCTTCAGTTACGCTGCGGGCCAGGAACTAGGGTCTGCATGTCATGGGAAGAATATTACAGGCTTCAAGTTCCAATGCCGGAAACACAAAACGATTCGCCAAAATAAAGTTATGGGCGAGACCAGTGGCTTAGCGTGGGTTGTCGGGGCAAGGCAAGAATCGTGCGCCCCCTCAGCCTGTGGACACGGTAACACACACTGATTCCCTTCTACCAGTAGAGTATTGACTCCCTCACCCTACAAGCACATGTATTGTATATTAAGAAAATAATGATATAATAAAAAATTAAACACACATGCCCCCCACGCTACCCCACTGCTACCAGTCACCCTGTCCCAGTATACCCTAGCATAGTTCCACTCTCACACTATACCCAGTCACTCTCCCAGTACCCCGTCATCCTCTCTCCCAGTACCCCGTCACTCTCTCCCTCTCTCCAAGTACCTCCAGTCACTTTCTCCCTCAAGTACCTCCAGTCACTCTCTCCCAGTACCCCAGTCACTCTCTCCCAGTACCCCAGTCACTCTTTCTTTCCAAGTACCTCCAGTAACTCTCTCCCAGTAACCCCAGTCACTCTCTCTCCAAGTACCCCACTTTCTCCAAGTACCCCCAGTCAATCTCTCTCTCTATCCAAGTACCCCCAGTCAATCTCTCTATCCAAGTGCCCCCAGTCAATCTCTCTCTCTCTCTATCCAAGTACCCCCAGTCAGCCTCTCCTTGTATCCCCAGTACCTCCTCACTGTTGTGTCAGTTACGCTGCTCTGGTGTCACACAGTGTCACCTACCTGCGTGGAGTTGCTGGGGGAGCTATCCAGGGGGCTTAGTGGAGACCAGATTTTAAATGTGCTGCAGGGCAGGTGTCTCCCTCCCTCCCTCCTGTTCAGCGGCTGCAGGGCTGCCTGCAGCGGGGGGCTGGCACAGGGCTTCAAGGGGGGCTGACAAGCCTGGTACAGGGTGTTCCATCGGATAATGCTGCACTGCTTCACGTGACTCATGTCAACGCTAAGGAAGAGTCAGAACAGGACCAGAATTTTCAGTTCTGGTCCTCCCTCCCGGACGTTGAGTGCCATTGGCGCCACAAAACTGGTGGCTGCCCGTGCAAAGGCCTCGCACGGACACCAGTGTCCATGAGCGGACACCTTGCTGATCCCTGCTGGAAAATGTTAGTGGTTCAAATTTCTTTTGAAATTTTGCGCCCCCCCTAAGAAAATTGCACCTGGGGCGACCGCCCCCAAAGCCCCCCCACGCTACGCCACTGGGCGAGACATCACAGGCTGCAACTTTACAGCATTATACACTGCCTGGCAAATAAAAAAGCCACCACCTACTGGACAATCCTTTTATGAACTGGGTGACTTCTGTTGGTCAGGTGTATGTTCAACAACGTTATTTGCCCAAAAAATTAGGTCATGTGACTCCCTGAATATACTGAATGAGCAGGTCTTTCCATCAATGGGTTTCTTCTTCCCTGATGGCACAGTGGGCATATTCCAAGATGGCAATGCCAGGATTCATCAGGCTCAAATTGCAATACTTATGAGCTTAGGTTGAAGCAGGCACCTCAACAGACAACTGCATGACCATCGTGTTAGAAGACAATAAAGCCAAAGATATGTGGTCGGCAATGCACTAGAAATCTGGAGCTGGAGATGTGGCATTGTAAACGTGAAATTGACAGTTCCAATGGAATTAATGCACATCACGATGCATGGACCAGAGACCTCAGTCAGCAATAGCCCTAGTGTTGGGTCACATTGAATGACCACCATATTCATCGTCTGTAATGCTTAGTTCCTGAACAGAGTTGGGCTCTTCAGTTAGGAGGGTATGGCCATGGTTGGGTGGTAGTGTCATCACAAACCTGAGCAGGACTAGGAACCTGCCGTGGACCAACGAGCTCACTGGAGAAAACCTGGACTGTGCTACTTGAAGAGTTAGTACTGATGCAACACTGGCCTTAAATACCAGGCCGTAGCCTGTCGTCATTACTACCTTGGAGGCATTTGAACGGTTTGCCTCATCACCAGCCCTGGCTTGCTTTGTACATCTTTAAAGGTGATCAAGAGATGGACTACTTGTTGTTTGCACATGAGATTGGAAGGCAGATAAAAGGATGGATAGATATAGACAGAAAAAATGACATCATCGTCAAATCCTGCATTGTGTCAAAGGTTGACTTTTCAAAGGCAGTGCATGAACTATAACATAATAACGAATATATCTACGTAGCGGTGCAGAAGGTTCTTGGTTTCATCGTTTGCAAATCCATAATCTAACGCTGTTAGTTAGCAAGTCAACCTACGTACCCCACGGTGAGCGACGTACCCCACGGTGAGCGACTGCTCATTATAGAAAAAAATGTTTGGAGCCGCATGAATGTGATGACAGCCGCAGACAGAATAAAAGTTAAAAAGCTGTGTAGGTGATACGATGACTTTAACACTAGAGTGTAAGCATGTCTTGAATTCATTCCTGGAAATAAAAAATAAATAGGGTTATTCAGAGAAAGGTGAAAACCAGGAGAAACCTTTTCTTGCTGTGTCTCTGTGCTTTTTATTGCTGTCTGTCTCTTTTTTCTCTCTGCGTGTATTGATTTCTTCTTTGTCTCTGCAGTAGCTGGGAGTGAAAGAGTTACAGATTGGAATGGCACTCAGCCCCGC
This sequence comes from Leptobrachium leishanense, assembly GCA_009667805.1. Lineage (NCBI taxonomy): Eukaryota > Metazoa > Chordata > Amphibia > Anura > Megophryidae > Leptobrachium > Leptobrachium leishanense. The sequence goes on from CM019067.1 coordinate 308,134,729, forward strand.
CCCACCCTCCCCTCAGCTTAAAGTCATGGAGGGAGAAGGAGCAACTGAGTCGCACATGCTCAGTGCGTTTTTTATCTATACCTAGGTATGCACACTGGTTGGTTTGCTCAAGGTGCCTCCTGAGGTGGGTGTGGAAAACGCCAAGAATGAAAAGCAGGTAAATATGAAAAAATATCATATTTACCTGGTTTTTATGCCTGCTGAATGACACTACTGGGTAATTCAAAAGGTACTGCACACATTTTTAAAAGCACACTATGTCCTACGCATGCATGTCCCTTAAAACAGAGACTACTTTCTCTAAGCCTGGCTGTGAGGATCGGAGATAACAAGGCTCATAGCAGTGCATGGTAGGATCGGCATGGTGGTAAGTAAATTGCCTTCATTTAAGTCACTCGGGAGAAGTCGGCAAACTCTTATAATTTGACATATCATTAACCTCCCTGGTGGTATTCCCTAGTGTGACTCGGGGTTAAATTTCGCTAGCGCAGCATACTCACCTCATCCTGCGTTCCCTTGCTGTCCCCCCGCAGTGTGATCGTGGCAACTTGCTTCCTGGTAACGCTCCCTGCGAGTCACATGATGCAGGGGGGCGGGACCAGGCAGCAAATTAGAAGACGGTATATAAAAAAATATATATTTTAATGTAAAATCCCCAACAGCATGACTTGCTCATGAACGGCCATTAGGTGGCACTAACAGATTAGAAACAGACCATACATACACATTGCAAGACTGGACTTTACTGTATGTATGGTTTGAAGATCTCTTATATGAAAATATAATTATTGATAGACTGTATGCATTATGAATGTTGCTGTATAAATAAGAGTGTTCATAATTGAAATAATATATCATACCAAGGATGTTTACACTGAGGCAATATGCAGAGACTAATATTGCACCCTTGTTTTCTGAAAGATTTCAGTGTTTTTGGTTTGATTATATTATTGAATATAATTTATTTGCATTATTTTGGAAAATTATTTTTTGGGATAATAAATTATTATTTTGTGTTTCAAACTTTATCTGACTCAGTGTGTTTACTAGACTCTTGTTTGCACGGATTTCAGTGAGTTATTCCTAATTATTACAGGCTTACTATATAAAACAACACATTTCCTTTCTAAAAAAATTGAGACGCTTTTAGACACAAAATTTTGAAAAAAGTAGACCGCCAGGGAGGTTAAAGGTAGGTAAAAGATAACAGTTTTTTTTTTATATATAGCAATTCTTTATTTTTCAAGATGCCAGTACAAACAGCAGATTCCCCCCCCCCCCCAATGGAGGCAATAATGACAGAGCACAGCAAAGTATGGCACCATTTTCAAATAGAGGAGAATGGATATTTTTAACACGCTGAATTTATTTCGGGAAACTTCCCAAACCATTGGAGTGTCCCTTTAAATGGTTACTATTATTAATCTACAGACAGGAATCCTCATTTATTCTATCCATCATCTCTTTAACCTGTATCATTTCTTTGCACTCAGATCATTAAGTGATGCGACGCACCAACCCAACGTGTCTCCGTGATTCCAGTTTCATGGATTTCTGATTGAGTAATTTACTATGAGGCCGACAGGAGAGACTCCAGAAAGACGCTCCCGGCCTCCTGTAAGTAATAGCCCCCGAATAATTTCATTGTATGGTAATTAAAGACGCCATCTGGAGTGTGAAGAAAATCCATTGTAAATCAGAGCAGCGTAAATATTGATGAGTCTAAAACGCCTCCAGCTTGATGTGTTCCTTTAAAGGGCCACTACCACCAAAATAAATGCAATGTCCTTATTGTGTTTATTTTATGTTGCTGATATTTAAACGTGTGGTTTGTTTTTTTCTTGTATGTTAGGTAAAAAAAATTAATTCTATCAGGGTTATTCAAAGAGATCCGAATTGGGGTCGAAAGGTAACCGAACAGTGAAATTCAGCGTACAGTTACCTTTCCTGGCCATTCAGCTATTCAGAGAGCAGGCGGTTCGCCAAATGTTGGCGAATTGCCTGCACAAACGGTGCCTGTTCAAGGGCAGTGAAATCCCCATAGAGAAACAATGCTTCGTCTATTCAGAGAACACAAAACAGCTGAGAAAAGTTGCCGAAATGCCCTGCCATTCGGTAGTTTCATTCGACAGGTTTATTCAGGCGAATCCCATAGGCTTCAATGTTAAAAATATTCCCATTTTAATTCAATATCTAATAAACTGTTCATTATAATATTCTGCAGTAAAAAGCCTCCTTATTTATAGATCTTTTAGGCATTTTTCGGGATTTTTTTGCGAAAATCTTTTTCCCTTTTCTTTTTTTTAATCTTTTTTTTTTTCTGTAACAGCCCTTTTTATTATCATTCATTGGATCATATGTAAATTTCAGACATTTTCGTTCAGTAGTTTCTTTGCAAACAGTGTTTCACTTTTCAAACATTCAAGCGTACTGGTTTTTTTTCTTCACTCCATTCGTCTGCGGTGTCTGGTTTTTCCGGCAGCTGCTCTGCGCTGTGCTCGGCTCTTGCTTGGGTTTCTCTGGTGTGTTCGTCGGTGCACTTCGGCGATTCCAGTTCGTCGACCCTGAGGTGAATTCAGTATTCACCGCGGGGTCCCTGAAATTATTTATTTATTTATAAAGGATTTTACCAGGAAGGATACATGGAGATTTCTCTTGTTTTCAAGTATGTCCTGGGTTCAAGAACATTGAATTGTTACAGTAGGTACAGAAATACAAAGTAATACAATGCAAGATATTAAAAACAAAACACAAATACAGATTAACACAGCATAAATGTAGGAAATATAGTCACCATGTTACATGTTTACAGTACAGGTGCATTGTGTATGGGTCAGATTTGCAAAAATCCAACTCATAAGGATTGCATTGTGTGGGATTTGTGCAAAGGACATCACCAGGGGATAGATAAAAGTGTTGGAAGCCCACTATCAAATCTCCTTAAACTGCCATCTCTTATCTAGGGTAGCCTAGAGAAAACAATAGATCCCCCTCAGCCTAGATCCTCCACCCCATTGTTTCTTCACTACTGTAGAAGCTAAACCGTAGCTGCGAAGCGAGGCTGAGCTATAAGATTTTGTTAACTGTTGCATCATGGGAAAAATCCACAAAATGGAAGCAGAAGTAAAAATGCTCCACGTGTAGGTACCATGTATCTTCTTTTAACATTTATAAATTGCACATATAATCATTTTCATTGCCGATAATTTAATTATTATTATTAGTATTATTTGCAGGAACTGAGAGAAAGTTAGTAGATTTACATAGGCTTGTATGTAGAGATATAGGCTACAGTAGCAGCGTGGTCCTCTTTGTCCATCATTTAGGTCCATACCTGTACGTTCTGGATGCTCCTTGTCTGGATGATGATAAACAGTAAATTAATCGATTTTTATCTCTGTTCACACTTGCTTGTTACTTTGTAAAAACATGTATTTGGTTCTGTTTTTCCCAATTGCAGGTTTGTAAGTGATGAATGTTGCATGGGTGCTCAACCTCATAACATGCGTCGTGCGCGCCAGAGACCAAGACCGGAACAAATTTACTTTCGTCTCGCTGTTTTCTCCTAAATGTTCCAGCTCATCAACACTAATCTTTATAGCTGATAAGTCCGTGATGCTGGTTGGGATAAAATACACAGGTACTTATTAATATTAATGGTTTTGCAGAGGTGGATGAATTCACAACAAAATATCTCAGAGCAGGAAACAAATAAGTAACACTTGTGCTTATAGAGATGGAATGTGTGACCCAGATCTGAAAATTCCTATTTATCTGCCCAAAAAAAAACAGTAATAAAAAAATTTGGAATATGTAAAATTTTAAAGTATATTTAACAAACTGGACTTAAAAATTTCCTTTATAGGATCAGAGCATGTACTAAATTCATTGTGATCCAGACTTTGCAATATGTATAGTAGGCTGGGACTGAATAAAAAGTATACAATTAATGTTTAAGGGTTTATATCAATATCAATGTATCCATCTGACCAATAAACTGAAAAATCAATGTACTTACAATATAAGAAGGCATCACGTTATTCTTATTTATTTATTTATTTATTTGCAAAGGATTTTACCAGGAAGGATACATTGAGATTTCTCTCGTTTTCAAGTATGTCCTGGGTTCAAGAACATTGAGTGGTTACAGAAATACAAAGTAATAAAATGCAAGATATTAAAAACAAAACACAAAAATACAGATTAACATATCACGTTATTCTTGAGTTAATAATATATTGTAACAGAACCGTGTTTTATTGATTGCTTCTGAAATGTGTTTTTTTTTATTCCAGTGCTAACTGAAGCAACCCCTTAGATTATATGCCCCATCTTACTGTTCATCAGTGTGTTATTACTTGGTTATTCAATACTGTATATAGTTATATAAGCATGTTTCTTCCCTGTTGCATCATTCTGTTTCGGTTACACCCACAGCTCAGCTAGAGGGTATTGGGAAAGGATGGTGCAATGTTGAGGAAGCACACTGACATAACCACTTAACCCCCTTGGCGGTGTTCCCGAGTGTGGCTCGGGGTTAAATGTCACCACTGAAAGCGGTAACACCGAGTCACACTCGGGCAGCATACATCACCTCTCCCTGTGCTCCCTCGCTGATCCCTCAGTCTCCTCTGGTGATTGCGGCGTTTTACTTCCTGGATTCTCTTCTTGCGAGGAGGGAACCAGGAAGTATGAGGTTGCGATCACCAGAGGAGACTACGGGGGACAGCGAGGGAGCGCAGGGACAGGTGATGTATCCAGCGGCATCCCGAGTGTTGCTCGGGGTTACCGCTTCCAGCATAGGAATTTTACCCCAAGCTACACTCGAGAATACCGCTAGGGGGGCAAAAAAAAATATAGACTGGCTTTTAGACATGAAATTGGGGAAAAAAAATCAGACCACCAGGGAGGTTAATGGAATGGCAGGTGAGGCCCTGCCTCACCTGCCGCCCCTGACTGCACTTCCCTGTTCTGTGTACACCCTTACACCAAGTCCTTTCTCTGGTTTTGAGTACACATTTAATCAGCATTTTATGATGATTTGCAGGACAGCTGTCTTGCTTTAGGGAAGCAGCTTCGGCCAGGTCTTCGTTAGGACCCCCTGAGCAAAGCACTATCATCACTGCTCCTCTCCTGAAGAGCTGCTTCTGCGGAAGCTGAGGCCTAAAGAGCGAACTGAATGGGGGAGTTCTCAGAGCCCTGTTACATATATTATGCAAATAGTTCTCCTGTTTCTGCCCCCAAACACTGTTCAATACCCATTATTATCAATCATTAGGGCCTCTGTTTGAAAATCAAGGGGGCTGAAGTTCAGGTATAAGAGTGAGTCCTGGTGTTGGTCGCCAGAATATATTAGATGATTTCCAATGCGTTTCACCTGTAATCAGATGACTAAACACCACGCATCACACTCACTGATACCACGCAGCTCGGAATGCAAAGAATGCGTTTTGTTTCCCTGGATAGTAATTTTTTTCAAAGATAAAAGATGGTTAATAAGACATAAGCAGGAAATAAATTGCATTAATATCGCAACAGAATAAGAGCTGCCAGAAACAAACTTCTTTTGAAGTCCTTAAAGAAGATGTTACCTCCTCTGCGTTCTATGTTTCCTGCGAATAGATGAGTTTTTATTATTCATTCAGTTATATGGTATATCTGCACCTCTGAAGGCTTCTCCTTTATGACCTAAATGCCTGCGCTTTGCTTACCAGCTGAGCCAGTGCTTCTGCTGTGCGCTGCTATGCAAGTGGAATAACCTCTAATGAAGAAATCAAAACTTTGTGTCAGTTTTCTGGGAACTGATACATATTGCCCTTTCCTATTTGAGAAAACCCATCACCAGGCTGCACGGTCGATGCAGGGGAGTGAGTGTCCACTTTTACGACCTCCATCAAACAAGCCTGGCAGATCTTACTTTATATTCTCATAATGTTTCTCAAGGCTGACACGTTAGATATTATTTACAAAATATTATGATATTCTTACCCGTCAAGGCTATGGAATTCCATTGATATCAACCAGTAAACATACAGGTCTATTCAAAGAAAGGTGAAAATCAGGAGAATTGACTGGAGAAGTGAAAATTCTAGGTCAAAATAGCCAAACCAGAAACATTCTCCCATTTATCTCACTTTTCAAATCGGCTATTTGGTCTAGATTGTTCTCTTCTCCTGACAATTCTCCAGAGCTTCACCTCTCTCTAAATAACCCTGATAGTAAATCCATCAGCATGCAAAGATATTTAATTTCCATTTACTCTTAAGGCCTGAGGTGCCATGTTTTGTTATTCAAAGAGAACCGAACTTGCCACCGAATTGCACCAAACGGTGAATTTCCCCGTACGGTGCAATTTCGTGGCAGCTTGGCTATTTTGAAAGCTGTCAGTTCGCCAAATATTTGCGAATTGCCAGCGAAGTACGGTGCAGTTTGCCGTAGATCGATGCAATTCGGTGGCATTGAAATTGTCCCACAGAGAAGTAATGGTTAATCTATCTAGAGAACGTCGAACTGCACCGAAATGTCAGTGAAATGGCCTGATTTTCAGTGATTCAGTGTGACAGGTTTAAACAGGCGAATCCCATAAGATTCGATGTAAGAAAATATTGCCGGTTTCATAATTTTTTTATTCAACCGTTTATTCTGTTCAGTTTCAGGCTAGGGACAGATGAGCGCATTTTCTGCGGCCACCGTCAAAATGTACGTCGATGCGTGCGCACGCATTTTTTCACGGAATACGCTTAAGTGGTCAGACGATGCGCAATTCTGGACGTATTTCATGACGATGGGGTAAAGAAGTCTAGGGAAATCCGGCTGTTTGAACGTTATGTTGGCCGCACACTAGCAGCGTCTGACATCTCCTAATCACGCACACACGCTGCTATGCGGCCGCAGCGCACTCTGTACGTCAGTACCAGCGGTTTAACGTTCTCGAAAAAATGCGTTCATTTTCCACTTGCGTTGCGCGGCCGGACTTTTGTGCGACCGTACGTCGTATATTGGCCGTCATTGCCCGGCATCTGCTGCTAGTGCGGCCGTGATTATGTGCGCCAGAACGCGCGTTCGCACTGCCTCAGTCTGACCCTAGCCTCAGCAAAAAGCCTTTTTTTTTTCCTTACAATTTTTTAGGTATTTTTCTGGATTTTCTAGGCGAAATTTTTGATTCTCATTTTTTTTTTGGATTTTGTTTTATTTTATTTTTATAGGGCCTTTTTAATTATTTCTATGCATTTATAGTATTTTAAAAGGCTTTTAAAAAATTAAAAAATAACAGTTTTTTTGTTTTTTTCCCCCAGATTGGCGGCATTCGGGAAAGCTGATCGGCCTTTTACAGCAGCATTCAGCGGTCACTTCGGGGATCATTAGCTTTTTTCGGCAGTGTGCGGTTAGCTGATTGGCGGCGTTCAGCAGATCCTTTTCGGCGCATTTCAGGGACCCTGCGGTGAATATTGAATTCACCGCAGGGTCAGCAAACTTGAATCAAATTACACTGAAGTGCGCCGAAATCACGGCATATCAGATATTGGCACAGATTCACCCTGGATCGATGTCCGAAGAGTTGGTTGGCACCAGGACTCTTTGTGGGTGGTCCCAGATTAGTTTTATGACCTCCTTGGCTCCAGAAGCTAAACGGCAAAATATTTCTGGTGTTGGTATGCAAACGGTGTCAATTTCAAAAGCACCTCTAGTTATTGTTAAATATCTGTGTCACGGGGTGGTTGGCCGATACGAGCCCAGGATGAACATTTAGAAAGTTCGGGTTTGGCTTCGAACCGAACTCGGGGAGTGTTCGGCTCATCCCTAATAATGAGTAGTAACGCATTATGCCATCACTTTCAAATTTGCTCACAGTGTGGGAAATGAGAAGGTGAATTAGTGCAGAGACATTCAGGGTTGAAACCAGGAGAATTGCCAGGAGAAAGAACAATCTAGACCAAATAGCTGATTTGGAAAGTGAGATAAATGGGAGAATCTTTCTGGTTTGGCTATTTTGACCTAGAATTTTCACATCTCCACTCATTCTCCTGGTTTTCACCTCTCTCTGAATAATCCTGATTGTTTGCAGTTTTTTTTCACCTTTTTTTATTTTGGCCATGTTTGGTATCATCGGAAAAGTCAGACTCTGTCCTTTCTAGTGACACTTCTCTTGGCTTTGTGGGGAATACAGAATGGTAATGCAGGGGTCCAAAGTACCCCCTGCACTCTTCACAGCAGATTAGGTTTTCGATGAAACAATGCGTAATAATGCATTGCTCCATCCCCTCCACACTTGCTGCTGCTGTGGGAAATGAGAAGGTGAGGTAATGCAGCATTATTATTCAATTTATTATTGAAAAATGAACAATACTGCCTCTTTTGGAGGAAAAAAAAATATTTTTTTTATTATTTTTACAGATTATCTGGTCATGCTTGGTATCATTGGAAAGGGCTGGATCTGGCCTTTCCAATGACACCAAAACAGAACTTGTACGGTTCAAGAGATACAAGAGTCCAAAGGACCCCAGCATCTCTTGTATTGGGAATCCCCTGGGCAAGGGGACTCCCTCTGAATGACGTCATTGCGTGCATGCACGATGATGCCCCACAGCCAGGGTAGCAGTCCCACAGCAAGGGCTGACATGCAAGATGTCAGTCTGCTGTAGTTGAAGCCCCAGACCAGCGTCAGCCAGGTGGCAAACTGGGGAAACACATTGGTCCGCCCCTGTTTGCGCCACCCGCCCCCCAACAGGCACCCGTGGGCAAGTGCCTTCCCGCCCCACCCTCATTACGCCACTGAGCTAGATATAGATGTAACTTACAGGGGACTCTCTGTAGACACGGAGGGAGTACTCTGGAAGCACAGTGGGGGTTCTCTGACACACAGTTGGGGTTCTCTGGAGGCAAGGTGGAGCACGGTGGGTAGCAGGGTAGTATCCAGAAAGGGGTGATACGAATAACAAAGTTCAGTGGCAAATCCTGATGTTGACGGCAGATGGAGAGAAAGGGAGGTCCAGGAAACAAGGCCAAAGGTACGATACAAAGATATTAGGCCAGGGTCAGACGAGTGCACTATGTGCGCCTGTACTGACGGGCCTCCCGGCGTCCTTTGCAACAATGTGCTGCTTTGACGGAGCCGGCCACACGCTTTAGCACGCGCGTTCCTTCCGCTGTTAAAAACGCTCGTCTGACCCCGGCCTTAGCAGGAGTCCACAGAGTAAGCTTCAAGCTGCCAGGCAGATACAATGAGCACTGAGCAACAATAATGCAGAAGTAAGGGAGGATGGGCGTCACCCCCCATAAGGAGACCTAATTACGGGTAACGGCAGACACCTGTAGATGAGAAGTCCAGCAGGGAAGTACAAGGATCCTGGCAGCACCTTTCATGTGGGAACAGCACCAGGTTTGCCATTACCCTTTCATCACCAGAACCCAGCACTGTGCGTGACAGTGGCGTCTACATTTACCTGTGTGCCTGCGGTATGAATACATAATAAGGAAGGATTACAGCAAAATGCGAAATAAAGCCCATATTCAGGAGATGTCAAGCACCGAGATTTGCACATCAGCCGACTTGAAATTAATTTTCTATCACGCGGCAGAGAAGATCCCAGACATCACCGCTCATTTGCAAATTAGATTTGGGCTTAATACAATTAGCTTAATGGAATGAAGTTGCAAACTGACAATTGTGTTCCAGTCACTAAGCCGCCGCTGCAGTCACCTGCCTTGGCAGGGGAAAGAATGATCTATTAACGAGCTCAGAATCCCACCGTCAGAGCTGCTAACTAAAGAGTGGCGTGACAAATATCTGGGAATTAATGCAAACACCGGTGTCACAGTCCGCGGCGTGAAAATCCTTCTGTTGATACATTTTTATGCAAACATGAAATTCTCTGCTCGCTGCCTGCCCTTTAAAAAGGTTGTCTGCTGTATATTTAATTACCCTTTAAATCATGGGTAAAAGAGGGATCCCGGCCTCTGCATCAAAATAGAAAATGATAAATCCGCTTAATCGTACACGTAGCCTCCGCGCTGTATAAAGGAAACTTCATCAGTGCGGGGAGTTAAATGCCGATGATGATTGTGGTGGAAGGGCAAGCTGCGGCATAGCACAATCTCATTCACCAAGGAGGGCTTTCTTGTTTCTATCGTAAATTTAAATGTAAAGGAACATGTGTAAACCATTAAAAATACAAACACATAGGGCGACACCCCCAAAAACCAAAGAATAAATTATATGCCACTAAACCACTCACAAACATATATAATGTAAACTCAATATCATCTCGATCGACTCGTCCAGAAATCTCCTCAAAAAGAGAATAAAGCGTAATAGTGCAGACAGCCAGATTAACAACAACCTCCACATTTATTGTGCTTGCAGGTTAAAAGAAACATGGATCGCCCAGTCCTCAAATCCAAAAGCCAGCTGGTCAATGGAAATCTGCAATGCGGTTAGACTGGTCCCAATAAAGTAGACCCACGCGTTTCGTCAGCAGGCTCCAGAGGAAGTCTTTGTTTTACGAAACTCATTTCTCTATATTCTATCTAGTTATCTATCGCTAATCTATTTCTCATCTATTTACATACTGTCTATGATTTGTCATAGATTCGATATGTCAAAACAGACATATATGCCTTCTATCTTATCATATCTACCCATATCTGTCTCTCTGTTTATCTATCTATCAATCAACTAACGCTATACAGCCAGGTCCAGAAATATTGGGACATCGACACAATTCTAACATCTTTGGCTCTATACACCACCACAATGGAGTTGGAATGAAACAAACACAATGTGCTTTAACTGCAGACTGTCAGCTTTAATTTGAGGGTATGTACATCCACCTCAGGTGAACGGTGTAGGACTTACAGCAGTTTGCAGATGTGCCTCCCACTTGTTAAGGGACCAAAGGTAATGGGACAATTGGCTTCTCAGCTGTTCCATGGCCAGGTGTGTGATATTCCCTCATTACCCCAATTACAATGTGCAGATAAAAGGCCCAGAGTTCATTTCAAGTGTGCTATTTGCATTTGGAATCTGTTGCAGTCAACTCTCAAGATGACATCCAAAGAGCTGTCACTATCAGTGAAGCAAGCCATCATTAGGCTGAAGAAACAAAACAAACCCATCAGAGAGATAGCAAGAACATTAGGCGTGGCCAAAACAACTGTTTGGAACATTCTCAAAAAGAAGGAACGCACCGGTGAGCTCAGCAACACCAAAAGACCCGGGAGACCTCGGAAAACAACTGTGGTGGATGACCGAAGAATTCTTTCCCTGGTGAAGAAAACACCCTTCACAACAGTTGGCCAGATCAAGAACACTCTCCAGGAGGTAGGTGTATGTGTGTCAAAGTCAACAATCAAGAGAAGACTTCACCAGAGTGAATACAGAGGGTTCACCACAAGATGTAAACCATTGGTGAGCCTCAAAATCAGGAAGGCCAGATTAGAGTTTGCCAAACAACACCTAACAAAGCCTTCACAGTTCAAGATCCTATGGACAGATGAGACCAAGATCAACTTGCACCAGAGTGATGGGAAGAGAAGAGTATGGAGAAGGAAAGGAACTGCTCATGATCCTAAGCATACCACCTCATCAGTGAAGCATGGTGGTGGTAGTGTCATGGCGTGGGCATGTATGGCTGCCAATGGAACTGGTTCTCTTGTATTTATTGATGATGTGACTGCTGACAAAAGCAGCAGGATGAATTCTGAAGTGTTTCGGGCAATATTATCTGCTCACATTCAGCCAAATGCTGCAGAACTCATTGGACGGCGCTTCACAGTGCAGATGGACAATGACCCAAAGCATACTGCAAAAGCAACCAAAGAGATTTTGAAGGGACACAAGTGGAATGTTATGCAATGGCCAAGTCAATCACCTGACCTGAATCCCATTGAGCATGCATTTCACTTGCTGAAGACAAAACTGAAGGGAAAATGCCCCAAGAACAAGCAGGAACTGAAGACAGTTGCAGTAGAGGCCTGGCAGAGCATCACCAGGGATGAAACCCAGCGTCTGGTGATGTCTATGCGTTCCAGACTTCAGGCTGTGATTGACTGCAAAGGATTTGCAACCAAGTATTAAGAAGGGAAAGTTTGATTTATGATTATTATTCTGTCCCATTACTTTTGGTCCCTTAACAAGTGGGAGGCACATCTGCAAACTGCTGTAAGTTCTACACCGTTCACCTGAGTTGGATGTACATACCCTCAAATTAAAGCTGACAGTCTGCAGTTAAAGCACATTGTGTTTGCTTCATTCCAACTCCATTGTGGTGGTGTATAGAGCCAAAGATGTTAGAATTGTGTCGATGTCCCAATATTTCTGGACCTGACTGTATATCGCTATCTCTGTCTCTCAATCTATCTGTTTGTCTATTGTCTATCTGTCTGTATCTATATGTCGGTTTATCTGTCTATATCTATATGTCGGTTTATCTGTCTGTATCTATATGTCTATCCCTCTTTCTGTCTATTACTACTAAAGAGAGTATGATCCCTTTTATTTTCTGCTAGTATTAAGATTGGTGTTTCTTCTCTGAGTAAAGGATTTAATTTCAGTCCGTTCACTGATTCCCACTTCATAATCTACAAGATCCTAGTTATGGGGACACTCCAGCCACCATGACCATTCAATGATATGCAATCTACTTAATTCCTTTACATTTTCCTCCTCCTCTACTCAACATTCTGTGTACTTTTTGATGCAAACATTAGATCTGATCATCTCTGCCACCGATACAATGTTATTCCCCTTGTCCCTCACCAATTCCTCTAGATTGTAAGCTCCTTTGAGCCGGGCTCACGACACCTCATCTTCGGTCCCGTTTGATTGTAATTTTGTTATTTTAACTCCTCGTTTGTCATTGAAAAGCGCTGCGGAGGCTTTTGGCGCTAAATAAAGGAAAATTAATAGATTTTATTCTGTACTGTTCAGGTAATCATATTCACCGACTTCCAGTTAATGACGGCCGTTCACTTCCTTCGTGACCTGCGCTGACTTATCGCGGGGAATCACAATTAATCAATACGTCCCCGAGACTGATCTGGATGAACAGAACGTTGAAATTTGCATGTAAATAGATTCAGAACCTTGGCAAGAAATGTCTTTCAAGAATTGGTATGGGATCGATGGGATAAGATCAGTAATAATCTGCACTCACAGGAGGTTAGAGATAGCGCCGGTATCTGATCGACGCTCATTTTCTCTTCCAGTCATGCTCAGAAGGTTACGTCGAGGGCAAACCCCATCAGAGCGTGTTCCTTCGGGACACAATGGGCGTGAAAGTCGATCATAAGAGCGTCCCGGCAGAGACGCAGTGATCTGGGAGAGACGCCTCGTGTGACAGTCACTATGAACCACTACTCTAATTACACTCAGCTAGGGAGGTGCGTTTCGGGTTTCGGAATTTCGGAATTTTCACGAAATTTCCCGATTCGTGTTTTCGGATGCGGCCGATTTTCCGAAAATTTTTAGATCCGAAAACGGCAGATCGGAAAAGTTTTCCGAGCCAAAACGAAATATTTTCAGAATTTTGGAATGGACTTGAAATGTGTCAAATCGAAATTTATTGCTTTGAAACGAGGAGAAAAGACGTTCCGAAAAAACGAATATTTCCGAAATCACAAAAAGTCGATACAAAAAACGAGCAAAGTGACACGAAAATACGAAAAATGGTCGATATTCCGGAAACATGTACAATTCCGAAAAACGAAAATTTCCGAAATCACGAAAAGTCGATACAAAAAACTAGCTAAGTGACATGAAAATACGAAAAATGGTCGATATTCCGAAAAAAAAATGTACACGAAAAACAAGTCGAGCCGAACCGAATCGAAACAGAAATCGGTCGAAACGAGCCGAATCGAAAAGTTTGAAAATCCGAAAAATCTAATCGAATCGAACCGAAAAAAAAAAATCGGTGCACAAGCCTACACTCAGCCTGCGAGAGGAGCTTCCATTGCACGCAACACGATAGGCTCAGCCTATTCCGGTTATATTCTGCCTTAAAGCTATGCATGTTCTGGTTTGGGCAGGCCTAGACCTTATGTCTTCTTAACTAGCCTTTTACATAGCTGTTTTATTTATAACGAGGGCCCTGTGCTTTTTTAATTAAAATGTGTTCATCTTCACTACTATTGGGGATATTGGCCGGTGATTAGACATACGAGCGGATCGCGCAGGCGCATTGTGGAGCTTTTGGTTTCACTTTTGTCTCGCTCCCAGATGTGAACGCGAACAGGATATCTGCCGAGATGATATCACAGGCCAGAAACCCGGCTATCGAAGCCAACGGACTGTTATCCCCACTTGGGGATTTTGGAACTCACCGATTGGGAGACCTATTAGGGAGAATAGAATATAGGACGACCAAGTAGTTGAGCTTGTTATCACTTGTTATCACCGCTCGGAAAGACGAAGGACACACTTGCCCAGGTGAAACGTGTTCGGTAGACTATTCTTATTGTTCATTTTATTAATATAATTTTACATAGAATAAATTCCTTCATCGCAAAAGTGTATCCTGAGGCTTTTTTTTGGAGTTGTGCCGTTTATCAAACAACTCCTGGGCGACAACAGGAGAGCCGGTCAGGCTCAGGAAAATGTGAGTGGGCTGAATTTATATGGCCAGCTTCTATTTTGCCCTTAAATCTGCACAATGATGTTTTTGGTTTCAATTTGAGGTCCATATGGAGCTATACTCCATATATTCCAGCTATACCTGGAATACGGCCAGTGGGGGAGGGGGGCATGAAAATAACACCCACGGGCTAATACACCAGAGCCGGGCTTAGGCTCTATATAGTGTGAGTGGTATTCCACCATTTAGACCTATATTTGTTATTTGCTTGTACAATATTATACTATTTTGTTTGTTTTTATTTTCTCTTTTTTTGAGGTATCGCTTGTATGAATTGTACTATATCCAAAGCTAAGTCCCTTTAAAATTGTGACTCAAATATTGCACTGAGAGCGCCACACCTGTGGTTTTTTATTTCTTTACATCTATATTGGTGTCGTAGACAAGGATGACACGTGTGGGTGATAGGGCGATCGTGCCCATTGATGTGTCCTGTATACCACTACTTTCACTACTATTGCGCCGTTACTCTATCTTTTTCCATTGTTTATTAAATTTTTATTTAACCGTTTATTCTCTTCATATGCAGCAAAAAGTCTTTCTATTAATTTATTTTTTAGAATTTTTTGGGCACTTATCTGGATTTTTTCGGCAAAATGTTTTATTCCGATTTTTTTTAAAATGCCGTTTTCAAAAAAAAATTCTTTAACAGCCCTTTTATTGTTACTTATAGGACCTTATATATTATTTCCATGGATTTTAATTTATAATTTTTGTTTCAAACGCCTTTGAAAAATAGAGTGGGGGTGGGGGGTGGTTTTACCCCTGTTCAGCAGCTGGTCAGCTTTTTTCTGCGGCGTTCGGCAGCTGGTCGGCCTTTTTTTCATCGGCTGAACAGAGGCGTTCGACGATTTGTTCGGCGCATTGTTTGCTGCTTTCGGCGGTTTGCGGCTGCGTTCTGCGTCTTATAGTATGCATTCAGTGATTTTTTGGCCTGCACCAGCCTGTACCTCTGACTGGTGAAATCTATTCCAATTGCTCTCATGCTGTAATGGTGCTGGGTGATGGGTCAAAGTGCTCTGACCATCTTGGATGCTGCGATCCACTGGGAAGTTTCCTGTTGTCCTGGTGGGCCAGTCATGGGTAGTAGGGAGGGTTCCTTACATCAGGTCATATAGACAATTTGTCACTAAGATTGACAGGGGCTCAGGCCCCCTTGAAGCACAGGGCTCCATGTAGTGTCATGAGCTGACACCCCATTGATGGCAGTCCTGTGCCCTCTGTTCATTCATTCTTCCCCTATGTTTCAAAGATTGGATAGATAAAAAAACAGTCCACTGTATTATATACCATACAGATTGACAGCATGTGATGGGTTAACACATGGGTCCACTCGGCCTCAATGGACAGTGTAGATGGTTTCAGTTCGTTTCCCTGGCCATATTTAGAAAGGGGCTTCCATTTCTATCTCTGTGGTTTCCTGTTACCTGATTATGAGTCAGCGCCGTTAAACAGGTCACCGGTCACTCCTGGACGCTGGAGGAAACGGTCCCAAACCCGCATCAGTAGCAAACATCCTTCCTGAGTGGCATCGCCATTGTTAGAGGAGGTGAATGTCACGGCATATGAATGGATCGCAATTATCCTCCGACTAACATGCGCAACAAAGCGTCTTATCTACAGAAACATTTCCTGAGCTGCATTTTCATCCCGCCCTGGATGGATTAGGCAGCTTCCTGTGTTTTGGCTTTTCATCTGGTTCTAATTTTACCTTCTTTTTTTTCCACTAACCGGGCAAGAGGTAACAGTGGCCTAAGAGGTATTTTTTAACATGCCAACCTTTATATTGATGACAAAATCTGCATAAACTGCCCACCGCCTCCCGCAGCAGCCGGACCTGCAGACACGGCTTCCTCCATCCCTCAGGATGAGCATGTCACATGCTACATGCTACAACACTCCCGCGACGATCTAATATTTTACAGTCAATAAAACTCTTATTAAAACCAAGAACAATCAGCATTAAATAACCTAGGAAGTGCTTCCATCCTTCTGTGACTTCCTTCTCTATTATGCTTTCAGTATTTCAATACTTTTTACAGAAATTGGGTAAAATGACAATGGAAAAGCAAAGATTGGAAAAATTGATACAACCGTTTTATTTCAATCTATTTTATTTTCAGACATCAGTTGTGTAGCGTTGGTGAGATTGACACCGGCTGCTATGTTATGTCATACTTTGTAAAAATGGACACTTAATGATATTATTATTATTATTAATAATAATAATATCCTACATTCAGTTGTTGCATTTAATTATTTTTATTTATATTTTTGTTTTTTATAACAAAAGGCACTGGGCTCGCTTCCTGCAGTGCCAGTATAGGGAGCCGCTAACGGGAAAATGTGTCACGAACTGTTAAGCACACATTTACTATGCTGCCATCTGCTGGATGGAGGACAGGACAGCATAATACCTCATTACAAAAACACCCTTAAAGCAGTGTTTCCCAAACCTGTCCTCAGGCTCCCCGAACAGGCCAGATTTTGCAGATCACCTTGGGGAAAATGCAGACTGAATCCTGCAATCACTGAGCAGCAAATCTTATCACCTGTGCTGTGCTTCACATATCCTGCAAACCTGGCTTGTCAGCGGGTCCTGAGGACAGGTTTGAGAAACACTGCCTTAGAGGCTCCCTATTACAAGCAGGCTGCTAAGTTAGTGGCTTGACTTGTAATATACGAGAGCCACTATAGCTATCACGTATATGTTGTGCCCCGTGGTCATGCTGTAATCAGATACCTCATGGATACCTAGACAACAACCAGGGCTGCCAGGTCAGCCATGTTTTCCTGGACACATGATTTATTCATGCTGATGGGCAGTGTATGAAAGTGCCACCCTGCAGTAAGTAGAATCTATACGTTGCAGGTACGAAATCAAAAAGGAATCCCAGGTGACCTGCCTTGCTTTCCTTTCTGCAGTATATGATTTATACAGGTTGCAGGGCAGCACTTTTCCCTGTGTTCCCCTCTGCATGAAATAGTAATATGTGTCCAGGAAAACATGGTCCATCTGGCAACCCTAGTATAACAACATGTGCTAAATTTAGCAAGGCTTTGGGCCTACCCTTTGTTGTAATAAACCACTCCCACCCAGTTTATGGTACGGTTTAGGGTATCCCCCGTGGGGAAGGGGGGTGCAATACCTAGCTAGAATTAGTGGGTTTATTAGTAATATATTTCCATTTTATTATACGGTAGTAGTTCGGTTGTCACCCTGCGGCAATCAGGACGGTGGGTTTGGTGTAATCGCAATGTTATTTGTATTTTGAGTTCACTACAATTCGGCGGCACGAAATTGCTCCATAGAAGACTATCGTGTCTTCTATTCACAGAATACTGAACTGCATTGAAATTCTGGCTAAATATCCTGACTTTTGGTATTTAAATTCGACAGGTTCAAACAGGCAAATTCCACTGGATTCAATGTAAAAACGTAATATCTTTTTAAATAATATTTTTAAAAAAACATTTATTCTTTTCATTTTCAGCAAAAACATTTATATTTTTTTGAACACCTTTTCTTGTACTTTTTGTGGTTTTTTTTAGACGAAATTTAATCGCTCAATTTTTTTAAAAAGGCTTTTTTTTAAACCTATAACAGACCTTATAATTTTTTTAAAGGACTTTTTTATTATATGGACACATTATAATTAGGGATGAGCCGAACACTCCCCGAGTTCGGTTCGGGCCCGAACCCGAACTTCCCATTTGTTCGGGACCGAACCCGAACTCGAACCCCATGCAAGTCAATGGGGCTGAAAATTCGGTTTTTTAGAGTGCCCTCCAAGAGGGCATATATGCTACATATTTGCCACAAAAGGTGTATGGGGGTCCGGGTAGTGCCCTGGGGGACAGGAAACAAGGACAAAACGTTTTTAAAAAAAACGTTTTTAAAGAGACAGTGAATTTTCCATGAAATAAGGGTTAAAAATAAAAACCAAAAATTCCTTCAAATATCGTGCCTAGGAGGTCCCCATAACCTGCCCGTGAAGTGGCGGATTTCTAGGATGTATAGAAATATGTAAAAACCAAAAAATAACATTTCAAATGACGGTAAATGCTTTTCCTTTAATCTATCCATAAACAACTGCTTGGGGTGGCAGCCTGTATGAAAAGACATTTTAGGACGTGCAGAAAAAGTTTAGTGATTTTTTTTGGCTAAATTATTGTGAAACTTATGCAGGCTTTGGATGAAAGTAACAATAGGTGCTTTAAAATTGGGCTTTTAGCGTCGGCAACAGTGCCGTCACACCGTAACCCCTCTGAGGATATGAATCTGATACAGGCGTCAATGGCAGTGCACCCAGATATTGTGCCTTTAGTGCCAGGCATGCAAGTACCATCAT
The DNA here is from genome assembly GCA_009667805.1 of Leptobrachium leishanense. Classification (NCBI taxonomy): domain Eukaryota; kingdom Metazoa; phylum Chordata; class Amphibia; order Anura; family Megophryidae; genus Leptobrachium; species Leptobrachium leishanense. The sequence goes on from CM019067.1 coordinate 308,153,714, forward strand.
ACAGTAACCCCATCTGTGGTATTGTGGAAGAATGCAGGGGTGGATCATGCGGTCCTATATTAAAAAGATATGAATCTGGTAATGGGCGTCAGTGCACCCAGATATTCTGCCTTTAGTGCCAGGCATGCAAGTACCATCATACAGTAACCCCATCTGTGGTATTGTGGAAGAATGCAGGGGTGGATCATGCGGTCCTATATTAAAAAGATATGAATCTGGGAATGGGCGTCAGTGCACCCAGATATTCTGCCTTTGGTGCAAGACTGCCAGGCCAGCAAGTATCATCATACAGTAACCCCTCTGTGGTATGGTGGAAGAGTGCAGGGGTGGACCATGTGGTCCTATATTGATAAGTTTTTGATCTGGTAATGGGCGTCAGTGCACCCAGATATTCTGCCTTTGGTGCAAGACTGCCAGGGCAGCAAGTATCATCATACAGTAACCCCTCTGTGGTATTGTGGAAGAATGCAGGGGTGGACCATGTGGTCCTATATTGAAAGGTTTTTGATCTGGTAATGGGCGTCAGTACACCCAGATATTCTGCCTTTAATGCCAGGCAATCAAGTATCATCATACAGTAAGGCTGGGGTCAGACGAACGCAGTGTTAACGTCCGTGTTGCCCTCACATAAGTACGTCCATGATAGCATACAATTGTGTTAGATGGAGCCCCACACACGAAGTACGTCCGCACAGAAGTGCGGGGGCTGAAGGACGCTGCAAACGGACGCAGGTTAGGCAAGAACGTAATACTGCTAGAACAGACGTGCAGAGTGCGCCACGTCCACGACGTCCGCATAGCTTTGTGTGTGAGTGATGCAACAAGGTCAGACAGACTGCATTTATACGTCCAGCATTTTTGACGGACAGAATGTTCTTTCATTGTAATTTATTTTCCCTGCTACATCAGTCAAAAAATACGTCAGTGAAAAAAAACGACTGTGTGTGGCCACTACCTTGTCGTCAGTCAGTAAGTACGTCCGTACTGCACGGAAACACAGTCCGTAGAAAATGCGATCATCTGACCCTAGTGCAGGGGTGGACCATGTGGTCCTATATTGAAAAGTGTTTTTTTTTTATCTGTTAATGGGCGTCAGTGCTCCCAGATATTGTGCCTTTAATGCCAGGCCAGCAAGTATCATCATACAGTAACCCCTCTGTGGTATTGTGGAAGAGTGCAGGGTTGGACCCCGCGGTTCAAAAAATTAAAATGATAAAAATCTGGCACAGGCGTCAGTGCAGCCAAATATTGTGCCTTTCATGGCAGCAAGTGCCTTCACACCGTAACCCTTTTGTGGTATTGTGGAAGAGTTCAGTGCTGGAGGTTTTGTGAATAGGGATGTGCGTTTCGGGTTTCGGAATTTCGGAATTTTCCCGAAATTTCCCGATTCGTGCATTCGGATTCGACCGATTTTCCGAAAATTTTCAGATCCGAAAACGGCAGATCCGAACGAATTTTCGTGCCGAAACGAAAACTTTTCGAATGGACTAGAAATGTGTAAAATCGAAATTCATTTTCGTTCCATTCGTGATTTCGGCTCCATTCCTGATGTCGGTTCCATTTCAGTAATTTCGGACATTGTATATATCGCTGATTCTGTAAATAAATTTTGTATCATTCCCATCTCAATGTATCCTTCCTGGAAAACAAGAGAAATCTCAATGTATCCTTGTAAAACATGAGAAATCTTAATGTATCCTTGTAAAACATGAGAAATCTCAATGTATCCTTCTTGTAAAACATGAGAAATATCAATGGCAGAATTATCGTATAGTATAATTATCGTATCGTATAATTATCGTATCGTAAAAACCATTAGTTTACGTCAAAACGAATAGACACTTTGAAACGAGGAGAACAGACGTTCCGAAAAACACGAAAATTTCCGAAATCACGAAAAAAAAGTCGATACGAAAAACGAAACGAACCGAAACGAAAATCGGCCGAAACGAGTCGAAACGAAAATTTACAAAATCCAAACGAACCGAATGGAAAAAAAAAATCGGTGCACAAGCCTATTTGAGAATGCAGAAGAGGACATCCCCTATCTATTCCATTACTTCGGCATCAGGGGATTGATAGCTGCTGATCCAGGACTGATTCATTTTTATAAATGTCAGCCGGTCTACAGAGTCGGTGGACAGACGCATTCTTTTGCCTGTGACAAAACCTCCAGCGGCACTGAACGTTCTTTCAGAAAGCAAGCTAGATGAAGGGCAACCTAGTAGCTGCATAGCATATTGGCTAAGTTCTGGCCAGTGATTCAACCTCAACACCCAGTAAGCCAGTGGATCATCTGCTGGAAAGGTATCCAGGTCTGCCCTTGCCCCTAGGTAGTCCTGCACCATATGGTGAAGACGCTGGCAATGGGTGCCTACATTTGATGTCCTTGGGCGTTGTGGACTAAAAAAAATTAAAAAAGCATCAGTCAAGCGGCCCTGGCCTTCACCGCTATTCCTCTGATCACCTGCAGCCTCAGAAGCACGTGTGTCAGCACTTGGTAATCTACCAGTGCCTGGAAAGGTGTTACATAAGTGTCGCTTTAGAGCGCCCTCAAGTTTTGTCATCCTGTGCTCCCTCTGTGCGGGCAGGATGAGCTCTGCAACTTTCCCCTTGTATCGTGGATCAAGAAGGGTTGCCAACCAGTAATGATCCCTCTCCTTGATAGCACGAATCCTGGGGTCCTTTAGCAGGCTTTGCATCATTAAGGAGCCCATGCAGCGTAGGTTGGAGGTGGCATTAGCTGCCGAGTCTTCCTGGTCAATGAGGATGACCGTATCGTGCACTTCCTCCTCCCAGCCACGCACCAGCCCTTCTGTTTCTGGGCACACAAAACCCTCCCTTGAGGAATCCCCACCTTCAATGCCCCCACTACTTAAATAGTCCTCCTCCTCCTCATCCTCCTCCTGTCTGATCTGAGTAGGACCTGCTGGAATGCTGTCTGCGGAAAGACTGGGGCCTTGAGAGCAAGGGAAGGCCTCCTCTTCCTCCCGCTGCTCTGCCTCTAGAGCCACATCTATAATTCCCCGCAGAGTGTGCTCCAGCAGGAACACTAAAGGAATTGTGTCACTGATGCATGCACTGACCCTGCTCACCATCCTCGTTGCCTCCTCAAATGGTGACAGTACAGTGCATGCATCCTTGATCATCAGCCACTGCGGGGGGAAAAAAAAACAACAAGATGACCTGAACCTGTCCTTGTGCCATACTCACACAGGTACTCGTTGATGGTCCTCTGCTGCTTGTGCAGACGCTGCAGCATTGCTAATGTCGAGTTCCACCTGGAGGGCATGTCACAGATCAGACGGTTTGTGGGAAGATGGAATTCTCTTTGAATTTCTGCCAGGCGAACGCTTGCTGGGAATGACCGTCTGAAGTGGCTGCAGACTTTTCTGGCCTGGATGAGAAGCTCTGGCAGCCCTGGGTACTTGGTTAGGAAACGCTGTACCACCATATTTAGGATGTGTGCTAGGCATGGTACATGCGTCAATTTACCCTTGCGTACGGTGGAGAGAAGGTTGCTGCCAGTATCGCAGACGATCATTCCCAGCTCAAGCTGGCGTGGTGTTAACCATCTCTGCACCTGCCCCTGCAGAGCTGACAAAATTTCTGACCCGGTGTGGCTCCTGTCCCCTAAACAAACCAGCTCAAGCACAGTATGGCATCTTTTTGCTTGAGCCATTGCGTAGACCCTGTCAGGTGTCGGTTTAACTGCCACTTTGCCAGAGACAGAGAAGGAGGAGGAGGAGGTGGAAGAGGTGGTGGTGGTGGAGCAGACAGACCTCATACAAGCAGCTTTCTGGAGGCGTGGTGGATGAACAAGCTCCAGCACAGAGCCCCGTCTTGGATCCCTCCCAGCTGCAATCAGAGTTACCCAGTGTGCCGTGAAGGATATATAACGACCCTGTCCATGCTTGCTGGACCATGTGTCTAAAGTGACATGCACCTTGCTGCTGACTGCCTTTCCCAATGACTGGATAACATTGTCTGCCACGTGCTGGTATAGTGCTGGAATGGCCTTGCATGAAAAGTAATGGCGTTTTGGAACCTGCCACTGTGGTACAGCACATTCAGCAAATTCACGGAAGGGAGCAGAGTCCACCAGCTGGAAAGGCAGCAGCTGCAATGCGAGTAATTTTGCTAAGCTGGCATTTAAACGCTGTGCTTGGGGATGGTTGGGACTATATTTTTTCTTTCGCTGCAGCAGCTGCGGCAACGTAATCTGACTGAGTAAATCTTCAGCTACTGGGAAGATGTCACATTGTGAGGAAGGACCTGCTGGTACATCCATTACTGTAGCATCATCCCTGTCGGTGGAGGTTGTAGGCAATGACATGGCAAGACATACAGTGTGGGTAGAGACAGATGAGGAGGAGGAGGACCTACGCAAGGTTTTGCGCCAACGGGATGTGTGGCACTTGTTCATATGTCGCCTCAAGCACATGGTACCCAAGTGTCCGGTGTTTATCCCACGCTTCAGCCTCATCTGACATAGATTACAAATAGCAACGGTGGGGTCTGCTGCACATTTCTTAAAGAACTCCCAGCAGACAGCAGAGTTCCTGCATGTGTTCTTTGAGACAACAGCACTCTGCACCGGAGCAGCTCTGACATGTGAGGGCTTGGACTGGCTAGTGCTACGGTTGGTCACAGAGGATGTTGTGCCTCGTGTTTGCTGTACCTCCTCCTCCTCCTCCTCCTCAATTGATTCCTCAGTTCGATCTGGCACCCAGGTGGAGTCAGTGACCTCATCATCAATGTCATTTTCACCCCCTATCTCCTCGTCACTGGAGCCAACTTGGCAGTATGCTGCAGCTGCTGGGGCAACATGAGTGCCAGTTATTTGTGTGTCATCACTGGCACCCCCTTCCTCTAGGTTGATTATACTCCCTTGCTCAACCTCAGAGATTGAATCAGAGCACTGTACTTGCTGCGCATCCTCAAGCAGCATGTCACTCTCATTGTAGTCAAACAATTCAGCTGACTCCTCCATGTGTGATAGTGAGGCTACGGCAGGAGTAGCTGTGAACATGGAGGCTGCATTAGATGCTTTGGCAGCTGAGGTGGACTGTTAAGCACTAGAAGCCTGGCTGGCAGAGGACTCGGAGGATGAGGATGGCCTGGTTAGCCAATCCACCAAGTCCTCTGTATGTTGCTGCTGCTTAAGACGGCCAGTACCAGTTAGAAAGGACAAGCGTGCCCCTGCAGAGGATGCACCACGTCCACCACGACCAGAGGCACAGCCTCCCGACACAGGGGCTGCTTGCCCTCTTATCTGTGTCTGCCTGTCCTTTCAGACATGGTGAGTGATATATAGATTAATATATACAGAACTCTGATTCAACTCTGGTATAAAGTTTTAAATAACTCTGGTATAACTCAGTATAACACACTGATAGCTGGCAGCCAGTGACAAGAGACAGGTCACCTCAATTCACAAATGTTTTAAAGAAATTAGTGAGCCCCAAAATAATGCGTGGTACTGTTTGTGTGACAAGACACAGATCACCTTAATTCACAAATGTTTTAAAGAAATTAGTGAGCCCCAAAATAATGCGTGGTACTGTTTGTTGTGACAAGACACATCACCTTAATTCACAAATGTTTTAAAGAAATTAGTGAGCCCCAAAATAATGCGTGGTACTGTTTGTGTGACAAGACACAGATCACCTTAATTCACAAATGTTTTAAAGAAATTAGTGAGCCCCAAAATAATGCGTGGTACTGGTTGTGTGACGAGACACAGATCACCTTAATTCACAAATGTTTTAAAGAAATTAGTGAGCCCCAAAATAATGCGTGGTACTGTTTGTGTGACAAGACACAGATCACCTTAATTCACAAATGTTTTAAAGAAATTAGTGAGCCCCAAAAAAAATTGCTGGCTGTGTGACGAGACACAGATCACCTTAATTCACAAATGTTTTAAAGAAATTAGTGAGTCCCAAAATAATGCGTGGTACTGGTTGTGTGACGAGACACAGATCACCTTAATTCACAAATGTTTTAAAGAAATTAGTGAGCCCCAAAAAAACTTGCTGGCTGTTTGACGAGACACAGATCACCTTAAGGCTAGGGTCAAACGAAAGCATTTTTACACGCGAACGTAAAAAAGTGCGTCCGAACGCATTGATGTATTTTTTCACGGAATATACGAAAACGGTCATACGATGCGCATTTTCGTGCGTATGTTTTACGAATCCAAACCAGGAAACCTTTTGCGTCTGGACGTTATGTTGGCCGGACACGAGCAGGGAATGACGTCTCCAAATCACACACACACACATCGCTAGCGGGCGCAGCGCACTCTGTACGTCCGTACTAGGGGTTCTGCGTTCTCAAAAAAATGCGTTCATTTTCCACTTGCGTTGCGCGGCCGGACTTTCGCGCGGCCGGACTTTCGTGCGACCGTACTTCGTATATTGGCTGTCATTGCCCGTCATTTGCTGCTAGTGCGGCCGTGATTAAGTGCGCCAGAACGCACGTTAAAAATGCGCTCGTCTGACCCCAGCCTAATTCACAAATGTTTTAAAGAAATTAGTGAGCCCCAAAAAAACTTGCTGGCTGTGTGACGAGACACAGATCACCTTCATTCACAAATGTTTTAAAGAAATTAGTGAGCCCCAAAATAATGCGTGGTACTGTTTGTGTGACAAGACACAGATCACCTTAATTCACAAATGTTTTAAAGAAATTAGTGAGCCCCAAAATAATGCGTGGTACTGGTTGTGTGACGAGACACAGATCACCTTAATTCACAAATGTTTTAAAGAAATTAGTGAGCCCCAAAAAAAATTGCTGGCTTTGTGACGAGACACAGATCACCTTAATTCACAAATGTTTTAAAGAAATTAGTGAGCCCCAAAATAATGCGTGGTACTGTTTGTGTGACAAGACACAGATCACCTTAATTCACAATGTTTTAAAGAAATTAGTGAGCCCCAAAATAATGCGTGGTACTGTTTGTGTGACAAGACACAGATCACCTTAATTCACAAATGTTTTAAAGAAATTAGTGAGCCCCAAAATAATGCGTGGTACTGTTTGTGTGACGAGACACAGATCACCTTAATTCACAAATGTTTTAAAGAAATTAGTGAGCCCCAAAATAATGCGTGGTACTATTTGTGTGACAAGACACAGATCACCTTAATTCACAAATGTTTTAAAGAAATTAGTGAGCCCCAAATAATGCGTGGTACTGTTTGTGTGACAAGACACAGATCACCTTAATTCACAAATGTTTTAAAGAAATTAGTGAGCCCCAAAATAATGCGTGGTACTGGTTGTGTGACAAGACACAGATCACCTTAATTCACAAATGTTTTAAAGAAATTAGTGAGCCCCAAAATAATGCGTGGTACTGGTTGTGTGACGAGACACAGATCACCTTAATTCACAAATGTTTTAAAGAAATTAGTGAGCCCCAAAATAATGCGTGGTACTGTTTGTGTGACAAGACACAGATCACCTTAATTCACAAATGTTTTAAAAAAATTAGTGAGCCCCAAAATAATGCGTGGTACTGTTTGTGTGACAAGACACAGATCACCTTAATTCACAAATGTTTTAAAGAAATTAGTGAGCCCCAAAAAAAATTGCTGGCTGTGTGACGAGACACAGATCACCTTAATTCACAAATGTTTTAAAGAAATTAGTGAGTCCCAAAATAATGCGTGGTACTGGTTGTGTGACGAGACACAGATCACCTTAATTCACAAATGTTTTAAAGAAATTAGTGAGCCCCAAAAAAACTTGCTGGCTGTTTGACGAGACACAGATCACCTTAAGGCTAGGGTCAAACGAAAGCATTTTTACACGCGAACGTAAAAAAGTGCGTCCGAACGCATTGATGTATTTTTTCACGGAATATACGAAAACGGTCATACGATGCGCATTTTCGTGCGTATGTTTTACGAATCCAAACCAGGAAACCTTTTGCGTCTGGACGTTATGTTGGCCGGACACGAGCAGGGTCTGACGTCTCCAAATCACACACACACACATCGCTAGCGGGCGCAGCGCACTCTGTACGTCCGTACTAGGGGTTCTGCGTTCTCAAAAAAATGCGTTAATTTTCCACTTGCGTTGCGCGGCTGGACTTTCGCGCGGCCGGACTTTCGTGCGACCGTACTTCGTATATTGGCTGTCATTGCCCGTCATTTGCTGCTAGTGCGGCCGTGATTAAGTGCGCCAGAACGCACGTTAAAAATGCGCTCGTCTGACCCCAGCCTAATTCACAAATGTTTTAAAGAAATTAGTGAGCCCCAAAAAAACTTGCTGGCTGTGTGACGAGACACAGATCACCTTCATTCACAAATGTTTTAAAGAAATTAGTGAGCCCCAAAATAATGCGTGGTACTGGTTGTGTGACGAGACACAGATCACCTTAATTCACAAATGTTTTAAAGAAATTAGTGAGCCCCAAAATAATGCGTGGTACTGGTTGTGTGACGAGACACAGATCACCTTAATTCACAAATGTTTTAAAGAAATTAGTGAGCCCCAAAAAAAATTGCTGGCTGTGTGACGAGACACAGATCACCTTAATTCACAAATGTTTTAAAGAAATTAGTGAGCCCCAAAATAATGCGTGGTACTGGTTGTGTGACGAGACACAGATCACCTTAATTCACAAATGTTTTAGAGAAATTAGTGAGCCCCAAAAAAACTTGCTGGCTGTGTGACGAGACACAGATCACCTTAATTCACAAATGTTTTAAAGAAATTAGTGAGCCCCAAAATAATGCGTGGTACTGTTTGTGTGACAAGACACAGATCACCTTAATTCACAAATGTTTTAAAGAAATTAGTGAGCCCCAAAATAATGCGTGCTACTGTTTGTGTGACAAGACACAGATCACCTTAATTCACAAATGTTTTAAAGAAATTAGTGAGCCCCAAAATAATGCGTGGTACTGGTTGTGTGACGAGACACAGATCACCTTCATTCACAAATGTTTTAAAGAAATTAGTGAGCCCCAAAAAAAATTGCTGGCTGTGTGACGAGACACAGATCACCTTAATTCACAAATGTTTTAAAGAAATTAGTGAGCCCCAAAAAGATTTGCTGGCACAGTGACAAGACCCAGAAGATCACCTCAATTCACAAATGTTTTAAAGTTGTAAACCCCAAAAAAACTTGCTGGCACAGTGACAAGACACACATCACATAAATTCCCTGATATTTGGTAGAAATGAGACCCAAAAAGACTTGCTGGCACAGTGAGAAGACCCAGAAGATCACCTTAATTCACAAATGTTTTAAAGAAAGTTGTAAACCCCAAAAAAACTTGCTGGCACAGTGACAAGACACACATCACCTAAATTCCCTGATATTTGGTAGAAATGAGACCCCCCAGACCCCCCCAGTAGCGTGGCAGACCGGCAGTAACAAGACACAACTATCTCCTTTGAAATCTCCTCTGAAATGCGTGCAGAATCGGCGCGTGGAAACATTATATAGTGTGCTGCGGGACTTAGCTCTGTGAGCCTATGATTGGCCAAAATTTGACCAATCACGACTCTGAGTGGTGATTGGCATAGTGTTGAACCAGTCTTGCACCAGACCTGTGGTCAGGTGCAAGGCTGTAGCCAATTAGGAGCGTCAGGACAGTGGGAAAATGCATTGTGGTCCATTGTGGTCGAACATGCGGCGAACACCTGGAAATGTTCGGTGTTCGCGATCTACTCGAACAGGCTAAGTTCGGGTCGAACACTGAACCGTCCGAACCCGAACAGCTCATCCCTAATTATAATACATTTTAATTGGTTTAAAAACCTATTCGGAGAATAGGAGAATTCCGCTCTTTTTTTTTTTTGCAGTTTGGCAGAATTTGGCAATGCCGATTTGGCGGTTATCGGTGCAATTCGGTGGTTTTTACCGACGTCCAACAACTGCTTCGGCAATTTCATTTTCAGCAAAATATGGTGCCCATTCGCTAATTAGTGAATTCCCTGTATTTTTGGCAAAATGGAATTGCTGAAATGCGGCGAACTGGGCCGAAATGCAAAGCATCGAACTTTGTGACTAGACCCTTATAAATAAGCCAGAGCTCTCCTATCTCTCCTCTCCAGTCTCGTTTTAATCACGTTTTACCTATATGCCTGTGTAATTGCAGTGATCCACCTCAGGCTACTGACACACTGCTCGCATGCCGTAAAACTAAACCTATTATTATCTCCCTCCTTATTGAGACATTTGGAATAACAACTAAATAATTAAATTGTCATTTTGTACCACGTGAGGTGGGAATAACGAGAATCCGAGGATACTGTAATACAAACAAACAAGACGTCTCTGCCACCTAGAGATCTGTCACCTACTCTGTGTGAAAGACCTACTAATAAACAGAAATCGGTTTTAACCCCTTAACGCCGCAGGGCGTTCCATGCCGTCCTGCATTTGGCGGGCTTTAACGCCGCAGGACGGCATGGAACGTCCTCGGCGTTAGGAGCCCAGCCAGCGGTAATACTTACCTCCCCGGCGGCTCCCACGCAGATCTGGCTTCGGTGAAGCCTGATCTGCGTGTTTTCTAGCCTCCCGGTCAGGTGCAAGGCTGTAGCCAATTAGGAGCTTCAGGACAGTGGGAATCTTAGATTGTAAGCTCACTGGAGCAGGGTCCCCTTTCCCACCATTCTCTTTGCGTCCAACGAATTTGTTAATTTTATGTTTGTTTGTTCCATCCATTGTACCACGCTGTGGAATATATGGACGCTTTAAAAACACGTGCAATCTTGACTAGTGTTACTATGGAAACACGTCCCGTCTAGACAACTCCGGTCGGTGGGCAATTTCCACCTGTCATCTGTCTACACCCACACGGCCAACTCTGGCCTCCAAGCAGAGGCGTAACTAGAAACCTCAGGGCCCCAGTGCAAGAATCCATAAAGGGTCCCCCCCCTGTCGGCTGTGGGGAGGGGCCAAAGCGGGCCATTGAAGTCAGCGGGACATACCAGTATGCCCCGTGCCTTCAAGACCCACCCTCCGCGCGAGCCCCAGATATCAGACCCTCAGTATCAGGCCCCAGTTATTAGACAGTCAGTATCAGACCCCAGTAATTAGCCAGGATCAGAACCCCAGTAATTAGCCAGTATCAGACCCCCAGTAATTAGCCAGCCAGGGACCAGCCCCCCCTCCACAGGGCCCCATACCAGATTAATGATAGTACCCCCTGATGGTGGCCCTGCAATCACACACACACACACACACCACCATCTGCTCACTCACACACACACACACACACACACACAACCCACCCCAGCTTGTTACATACTTACCGTAGGTATTATGGTCTCCACTCTCTCCAATTCCCCTCCCTGCAGGACACTTCCAGCACAGTAGGGAGGCTCTGCTTTGCTTGGCTGTGGTGGTGGAAGGGGCAGGGCCAGCACATCCCCATGTGAGCAGCTGTCCTCTTCTTTCTCCTTCTCTCCCCCCGGCGGGGCCTTGACTTCTGGCGCAGCGTGTGGGACTCTGACCCCACATGCTGCCGATCAAACGGGAGACCAGGTGCCAAACCCCTGCCTGGACTGTGGGGCAAGCAGGGCCAGTACGGGCCCACCACCCATCCGGTTGTGGGCCCCTGGACTCAGGGGCCCGGGTGCATTGGCACCCGCTGCACCCCTGGTAGTTACGCCCCTGCCTCCAAGACTTCTCAAGGGAAGCTCCAGTCCTGTGGAATGACTTGCCTCACCCCATCAAACTCTCCCCTGATCTTCAGGCCTTCAAGAAATCCCTCAAAACCCATCTCTTCAGATTAGTGTACTACATCACTGATGCAACTCATCCCTCTGCTCACCTACTCACACATGATTGAGGCTGCTTCTATGGCCCCACCATTCCCAAACCACTGGCACCAATGATCCTGCCATCCAGTAAAATTCCCCTGGTCTTCCTCAACCCCAATCCCTCTAGACTTTAAGCTCCTATGAGCAGGGCCCTCTACACCGAGGGCCATATTACAAAGTTGGTGCTAACTTAACCAGAGCTGTTGTAAACGTCCCAGAGCCATTATAGCCTATGGAGGTTTTCAGTTTACAACAGCTCAGGTTAAGTTAGCACCAACATTGTAATATGGCCCCTAGTGTTTCCATCCTATGTACGATTATCTGTATCATGTTCCCTTTGGTTAGTGTAAAGCGCTGCGGAAACTGTGGGCGCTATGTAAATTATGACAATAATAATAAATAGTCTCCTTTACACCACCAATATTCTTCAATATAATTAGTAAATTGTGGCTACTCTCCACTTACCGGTGGATATACATCACTGACCTTTACGGTGTCAATCTCCATTAAATTCCAATACATACAATGCTAGACAACTTCCACTGAAACTATGGTGGCAAATACTCTGAAAAAAAACATACCTGGATCCAACGCTCCTATAGGCAGTCCTTTATCCAAATGTTCAGATTCTTATTCAGTCCTTTGTCTCCTTTTGATGACATAAAGGGTCCCTTTGAACCTCCAAAAAATATATACAATATATATAGGGCAGATGATCCAGAATCTTTCAACATCCAATACTCTGTATACCTACCTGCGGATCTTTGGCTCAGTAAAGTGCGCAGGTGGATCCATTAAGGCAATCCCCCTTCTTTGTGTTTCTTTCTAGGATACATCCTTGACCGTCTTCCAATTTGTCTTTAAAAAGGCTGCTGTGCACAAAAAAAATCTGTGCCTGTGTCCTTGTCGCAGTCCGGCTTGCTGCCTGACACTTTATGATAGGGACCTGCGAAGCTTCGAAATTCGATTCGAAATCGAATCGCTGGTCGAATTCGATTCGAATTCGAACTAGCAGCTCGATTCGAAAAAATTTAGAATTTGGAAGATCCCATCCAGCTCACCTGTCACCGCGGGTTAGGCTCCCTCTGAGCGTGCGTCCGGCGGCAGGAAGCTTGGGCACTCGCCTGGGGGAGCCACGTGACCGCGATCTCGCGAGATCGCGGTCACGTGGCTCCCCCAGGCGAGTGCCCAAGCTTCCTGCCGCCGGACGCACGCTCAGAGGGAGCCTAATGCGGCGGCGCGACAGGTGAGCTGGGGCACATCCATGAGCGAGCTGAGGGCAAATCCATGAGCGAGCTGAGGGCAAATCCATGAGCGAGCTGAGGGCAAATCCATGAGCGAGCTGAGGGCAAATCCATGTTGGGGGCAAATCCATGTTGTGGGCAAATCCATGAGCTGGGGGACAGTGTCCATGAGCTGGGGGACAGTATCCATGAGCTGGGGACAGTATCCATGAGCTGGGGGCAGTATCCATGAGCTGGGGGCAGTATCCATGAGCTGGGGGACAGTATCCATGAGCTGGGGGCAGTATCCATGAGCTGGGGGACAGTATCCATGAGCTGGGGGCAGTATCCATGAGCTGGGGGACAGTATCCATGAGCTGGGGACAGTATCCATGAGCTGGGGGGCAGTATCCATGAGCTGGGGGGCATATCCATGAGCGAGCTGAGGGCAAATCCATGAGCGAGCTGAGGGCAAATCCATGTTGGGGGCAAATCCATGAGCTGGGGGACAGTGTCCATGAGCTGGGGGACAGTATCCATGAGCTGGGGGGCAGTATCCATGAGCTGGGGGGCAGTATCCATGAGCTGGGGGGCATATCCATGAGCTGGGGGACAGTATCCAAGTATTCGATTCGATATTCGATTCGAGTTCGAACCATTACAGCCGATTCGATTCGTGATTCGATTCGAGCGAAAATTTATGATTCGCAGGGTCCTACTTTATGACGCTTCAAGGTGAGAACCCCCACCTATTTTCCTAGAAAAAAAGCACTGTATATTGCTAAGATATTTTCTTTAATTAGCTCTATTATTGTGTGTGTGTGTGAGAGCGTAGTGTGTGTGTGTGATGTGTGTGTGTGAGCTGTTATATGCTCATACACACTGCACATTACTGTGAGTTTTATTGGTAAGCAGCTCTGTGATGCACTCATAAACAGCGCACATTACTATGAGTTTTATTGCTGTGGAGCTCTTTGGTACGCTCATACACACCTCACATTACTGTGAGTTTTGTTGCTGTAGAGTCAACATTGTGGACCTGGAGGGGTCCAGTGCATGGGGGGCACAATTCTTCCCAGGCACTGACAACCCACGTTATGCCACTGTGAGTTATGAATGGACCGTTGTCTAGTGTTTTTCTGCCTCTCATTGTAACAGCTGGGGCCACAGTGCTCGGTGAGGGTCAGCTCCGTCCTCGCTGTTCACTGGCCGGCTGCCGAGTGATATTACTGGCACCCATGGACGCCGGATGATGATGCGGTGGTCATGGGGCGAGCAGTAAATGACGCGGAGACCACCGGATTTAAAAAGTCAGGTTATGTTCTTGTTACCTATGTTCTTCATTTATCGTGTATTGACCCTGGCGTTGTTCTGACTACTCTCTTGGTATTAACCCTAGCTGGTCCTGGTTTACAGAGTACCGACTTTGGCTCAGTTTTCTGACTATTCCTTTGGCTGTATATTATATCTTGTTCTACACTGTGTACCGAACCTTGGCGTGTCTGATTTCCCTCTCTGGGTTCTGATTTTGGCTTGCTTTTGACCCTGTCTTTTCTGTCTGTCTGTCCTGTTCATAGCTTTCTGGCAATTCTAAAGAACGGCAGTGTAGGTTGTGTAGTGTCTGCGTGTAGGGATCAAGCGATTCCGTTACACTCATTTCCTTGTTACGCCTTCCGTTGGTAATAAGTGTTCTATTCTATCAATATGGCTGTGCATTCCCTTTCCGCGCATGCGTGTTAAATCCTCTGCTTTCCATTCTATCAATATGGTCGTGCGTTCCCTTTTTGTGCATGCAATTATGCCCATGCGTGCAGTACATTGGTTCGTTTGCGTTCCATTCAGTGAACATGGCCGTGCATTCCATGTTCGCGCATGTGCAATGTGCCTTTTTCGCACACGCGCGCAACTCCTAAAAATGGCTGTGCGTTCCTTTACTTTCGTTCCACCACCATTAGGCAGGTCCATTATCAAATCCTTCTATTAACTACAGAAGCAGCTCTCTAAAAAGGGAGTTCACCATATTTGATCCACCACCGTTTTATCAACGACCCCTTTAGTGTGTCCAATGATGATCCACCCGCCATATGCACGTCTCAATCTATTATTCCACTGAGGCTCTGACATTTATGTCGCTGAGCATCTAGGGAAATGTAGTTTTCAATAACTACAACGGGTGCTCTGGCTTTCTCCTGCCTCTGTTTCAGAGGCTGCCTGCGGTGGAATAAGTGCAGAACAATAAACACGCATTTAATTAAGTATACAAATAATGTTCTTAATTGGATTTTTCACAAACCCTGGGAGAAAACTCCAGCCTTATGAAAATAAATCTAGGTCAATAGTAGTTTTATCAAATGTAAAAAACGGTAACTCAGCAGCTTGTTGTCAGGCGTAATTATTGTTTACTGATAGGATGCATTTTTCCACGCCAGCGATCGTGGCAGTATGACGGAGTAGGGGAACGGGATACCCTGCAGTTCCCAGCTGCGCGGAACAATAATTACACTGTGTTCTGACACCTCTGGGACTCGCTTTGCCTTTATCCGGGCCGACGCTCCTCATTGGACATTAAATCGAAATATTAGCCAATCCTCCGCCTCTCGCCTCGTTAAAAGAGGCGGGCGATGGAAAAAGATAAAATAAGTGTCTCGCTTAGCGTCTGAAAAGGCTTCTTCTGACGGATTAATTGGGGTTAAAATGGGCTTCAACCTGAGAAGGCAAGGGAGGGAAAGAAAAAAAAAGTGAAAAATAAACCCCCAACCCAGGATTACTTAATCTTTTCTATAAAGCGGCGCGATAGCGCGGTGTGTGCAGAGAATAATAATTGATTCGGAAAGGGTTTCTATGGAGAATAATCAACAGACGTGCATGGAGGAATACGGACGGGGCTGCTTAGTATTCACTCCGACGGCGAGGGCTAATTCCTCTGTTATATATTTATTTATTTTGCCGCAAAAGAAAATCAGTGTATAACCTAATTCTTACTTTAGGATGCCAAAAAGAAAAGAGGGGGGGGGGGGGAAATCAATAAACTGTTAATCACCTGCCGGAAGGAAGTTCGTTTGTATCTAATGCTTTGTGAAAAGCGGCTACATTTTATTATAGTTTCCGAGTTAAACAAGTCTGCTCTGCCATGTTTATCTGAGCCTTAATAATGCGGAGAGCCAAAGGGCCAGCTTTATGTCATCACTTAACCCTCCGAGCGCCTGGGGTTAACCCACTATCTGCTAGGTATTAGGTTTTTAAAAGAATAGTGCCAAGTAATAACATGTATCACGGCATAGAAACGCTATGATTTAGTGATTTAAACACTGCGTTACAGGAAATGCAAACAGAAAGCTATATAAAAGGTTTCAATATACAGGTATATATCAAATCAAATCAAAATAAGCTTTATTGGCAGGACCAAATACATTTTAGCATTGCCAAAGCATATGGGGAGGTTATACCATATTATATATATATTTATTTTGTTTGAGAAAGGATTTTACCACGAAGGATACATTGAGATTTCTCTCGGTTTCAAGTATGTCCTGGGTGACGAGTATGTACCGTTACGTGTCTTCCGCAAGGACACTTACTGGAGAGGTGCTCTTGCTGGGATCGAACCCATGTCTCCACTGTATTTAAAGACTTGCTCTCCTCTTGGTTTGTTGTATTTTTTGTTCTAAGAGGCACCCACTCTCGATGCTTAGTAAAGGTTGAGTCCTGCCCTCCTGGTGTGATAGATATATATATATATATGTTACGGTTAATGTCCAAAGTGCGGTTAATTTTAGGATTACCCAGGTAATCCTGACATTACCCAGGCGTTATTAGCAAAAGTCCAAAGTGAAATGAAATTTCAGACTTTAAACGGGTAAACTGTAAAGTATCCAGAGGCCTCTGGGTTCTCCGCTTTTCTTGGGTTTTGAGCAGGTTACAGTTCACTCAATTCCAAGGATTACCCGGGTAAAGCTGCAAACTGTTACCTGACTTAACATAACACCTAACTGCCAGCAGCCCATTCCTTAATACCTTCCTATTCAACAGCTCCGGTATCGGACTCTCGGAGTTCAAATCCAGAGCTGTCTTCTCGGCGGCAGCGCTGCAGTGTGCCTCCCACACTCGTATCGCGAGTCTGGGAGCTGCACGCTACATTCCCCCCGCCCCTCTCGCGTGATCTGCGAGATTCATGTTGACGGGTCACCTGACCCACCAACGTGACATTACAGACGCGAGAAGAGGAGGAGGCAACATTGATTAGGACAAGTGCGGAGCCAGCGTGGAGGAGCAGCTGAGGCTGGTAAGTAGCGATCGGGGGGGGGGGGGGGCTGGACTGGACCTGCCTGATTTAAGAAAAAAAAAGGGACCTGCCTGCATTAAAAAAAAAAAGACCGGGACCTGCCTGCATTTAAAAAAAAAAAGACCAGGACCTGCCTGCATTTAAAAAAAAAGGGACCTGCCTGCATTAAAAAAAAACAAAAAACACAGGACCTATCTGGTTTTAAAAAAAAAGGGACCTGCCTGGTTTAAAAAAAAAAATGGGGACCTTTTAAATAACAGGACATGTCCAGAAACAAAAAAGGGGACCTGCGTAAAAAGAAAGGAGGGGCCATGGGGGGGTGTAATGAAGAATGGGATTGGCCGGGGGTTTCAAAAAAGCTGTGGAGCTCTGTGATACGCTCATACACACCACACATTACTGGGAGTTTTATTGCAGTGGATTCTATGATACGCTCATACACACTGCACATTACTGTGAGTTTCATTGCTCTGCAGCTCTGTGATATGTTCATACACAGCGCACATTACTGGGAGTTTTATTGCTACATACCCCTGATGTGTAGGGGGGATATATAGTTATGTATGTGAATGTGTGGCTGTGTGTGTAAATGCATGCATTTGTCTTTAAACAGGCTGCTGTGCGTAAAATTCTGCGCCTGTGTCCTTGTCGCAGTACGGCGTTGCCCCCTAGCCCTGCACCCAAAATGCTGGTATTGCTCCTAGAATCGCCACAATATCTGCTGCCTGCACTCCACAAACGTAAGAATGACAGCGAGCATCTTGGCAGCATTGTGAGGTACACCCCTTGGTGCTCTTAATATGAAAGCAGTAAATTGTGGTTGAACAGGCAAATTACTGAAATTCTACTTTTAGAAGTGTTCTGAATGTGTAAAATTGCCTCTGTCCTTAAAGGGTTTATTTATTTATAAAGGATTTTACCAGGAAGGATACATTGAGATTTCTCTCGTTTTCAAGTATGTCCTGGTCCTGGGTTCAAGAACAGAAGGGTTAATAAAGGAGTATTTATTGGGACACGAAAAATAGCCATAATAATCAGTTTTTCCCTGGGCGTGAGAGTATCTCCACCTATGTTTTTTTTCTTTACATTTATAATTTTATTTTGTAAGTATGTCAGCATTACAACAGACGGTAATATAGCAAAATGCCTCCTCTGCTACTGAATATGCTTAATAAGACTGCATTATAATTTGCCAGTATGTGTGTGTATATATTTATACTAGTTTCGTTGTGTGTGTATATTATATGTATATGTGTTTCTCTCCATCTTTATTCAGCTGCTGTGCTAGTAGATATATTCTCTTAACCTGTGTACCTACCTTTTGCTCCCTTGCTCATGCTGTCCCCCCACAAACCATATGTTCTTATCTGCCCCCTGTCCTGCTTCATTGACTCGCACATTTTAGGACAACCCCAAATTTCTGACCCCATGTGACCATTTTCTTTTCCAACAAATTCACTTTCACTCATACCCTGCTCCACTGCACACCTCAGAACCACAGCCTCCAACCTCCATTTAATTTTTCTGCTGGACTCCATCTGTCCCTACGTTTGTCTGGCCATGCTCCTAACCTGGTATTCCAGGCCCTACTCCAGGTGCCTCCCTCGAGATCCCCGAGCGGTACACACCCTGCCTCATGAACTATGTCCCTTCCCCGTCCCCCTTATGCCCCTTTCTTTATTCTGATTGGTTTTATAGTTAATACTGATTACTGGAAACGCGCGCGTTTCGCCGCTTGATTTCCATGATATGGAACCTAGGTGTTCAGCGTTGTATCCCTTACTATTTTGTTCTTGTCTTTGCAAGACTGGTTGGTCCGATCCCCATAGAAAGAAGTCGAGGGGAGTGATATCTGGTGAAAGAGGTGGCCAGGGAATGGGGCCACCCCTTCCAATCCACCCATCTGGAAATGTTTCATTTAGGACCCCACGGACATGCAGTCCCCATTGTGGTGGTGCACCATCTTGCTGGAAAATGATGGTTGGTTGAAGGTCATGTAGTTGTGGTGCCACGTATTCAGTCAAAAGGTCAATGTAAACATTTGCAGTAATTGAGGTCTCGCCGAAGAAAAACAAATTCTTTCTATGGGATTATGTTAAAGATATGGTGTATGGAACAAAGGTTCATCACTATGACTGATGCCATTGCCACCATTGATGAGGGGATGCTACAGCCAACATGGCAAGAAATCGAGTACCTTCTTGATGTGCTTCGTGCAACTAATGGTGCCCATATAGAGGTGTATTAAATGAGGCAAAAAACCTTAAATCTATACGTCTCATTTTAGAATAATTTTTACTTGTCTGTCTTTTCATTTGCTTTTGTAATAAAGTTTTGAAATTGTAAAGAGACTTTATGGACACCCTGTATATATTTTCTATCTTCTCTTGAATTCCTGCCCATACGCTTTTTGCCAAGCCAGTGTTACTTAAAAATGCCACGGCAGCATCTTCTGGACGTATTTCCTCTTTTATGGTATATGGCCGCTTCAGGTGCTGCATCACTCCCCGTTTATAAATCACAGAATGTAACGCAAAGTATCGATCCAGAGCGGATTCTATATAAAGGTAAAATATGATCTGCCTCTCTTTGCAGGTATTGTAAAAGCTGCTGACCGTGGGAAAAAAAGCCTCGGCTTCTGCGGAAGCAGATCTTGCAGTAAGTTTTGTTGATGGAGGGTAAGAACGTGATCATTCGCTTTGCTGTCAAAGTCTGCTTTTATGGTATATTTTTTATACCCATGTTTTTCAACAATACAGTAATGTATCTCCTACCAGGGCCGGATTTACATCTCAGGAGCCTGTAGGCACCGTATACCGAAGTGCACCCCCCCCCATCTGCCAAAAAAATAAGGGGCAAAATAAATTGGAGGGGGGTGATACAATATATTAAACTGCATTATAATCTTTTATACATTTCTTTATTTTTACAGAAAAAAAATTACTTTTACAATTATTTATTCATTTATTTTACAGAGAAAGGCGATTACGACAGGGACACCCTGCTCTGCAAAACCGAACAAAAACAACAAAAAAAATATATTTTTTTCAGAGCAAGGTTACTTGCCCGCTACTTAGAGAGAGGAGACGCATTTGTGAATTTGTCTGTTTAAAAGAATAATTACAACTTGACAACTTTGCGCCAAATAAATATGTGTATTCGTACGGTTTGGGTTTATGCAATATAAAATGTAAGCAGAAGAGACATTGTGGTCCTTGTCGTGCTTCACCTTCAGACTGTGAAAACCAGCATTTTCCAAGATACATCCATTATTTAGAAACAAGGTTTCCCTCCAGGGTGGAAATAATGGCAGGGGTTTTAGCCACTTCACTACCAAGCGATTTTCCATAAAACCACTGGCAGGTACCAATGGTTTTATGGCCCTTTTTCCTATCACTACTACACACACACCTACATACACAGGGTAATTCAAAGAAATTCGAAAAGTCACCGCACATTCGGTGTCTTTTCGTTCTCTTCAATTCGGTTCCTTTTGCCGATCCCATTTCGGTGACCCTGCGGTGTATTCAGCAAGCACCACAGGGTCCCTGTATGGCAGGGAAAAGCTGCCGCAAACCCGACGAAAACGAACCGCAAAACCCAGCGAATGCACGCCGAAAACCCTCAAAAACATCTGGATTAACCCATCGAAAAACCCGAGCAGGAGCCGATCACACGCAGCGAAGCAGCCGAGACCGCAGATGAGGCAGTGAATAAATTAGCAAAACAGTTTGTGTGAATGTTTGAAAATGAAACGCTGTTTGCAAAGAAACTACTGAGCGAAAATGTCTGAAATTTTCATATGATCCAATGAATGATAATAAAGAGGTCTGTTACAGAAAAAATAAGTAAACTTAAAAAAAAAAAAAAAAAAAGGAAAAATGCTTAAAATATCCTAAAAAAAAATCTATAAATAGACTTTTAACTGCAGAATTTTATAATGAACGGTTTATTAGATATTTTATTAAAACGGGAATATTTTTAACATTGAAGCCTTTATGGGATTCTCCTGAATAAATTTGCCGCATGAAACCACCGAATGGCAGGGCATTAGGGGAACCTTTCACTGCTGGTTTGTGTTCTCTGAATAGCCGAAGCAGTGCTTTTTCATGGGGTTTTCACTGCCCTCGAACAGGCACTGAACAGGCACCGTATGTTCAGGCAATTCGCTAGGATTTGGCGTATTGCCTGCTCTCTGGATAGCCGAATGGCCAGGAAAGGTAACTTTCAGCGTTCGGTTACCTTTCTCAAGCAATTCGGAGCTCTTTGAATAACCCTGACAGTCTAAATGAGGGATCACAAACTCTGCCACCGCAGATGTGGATGCCTACAATTCCCAGAAGTCTTTGAATGGAAGAAATGGCCAGATAGTCATGGGAGGTGTAGTTCCCCATGAGTAGGGGGGAGGTCAGTCAGAGTGTGATCCATGGTCTAAATGCACTGCAATACTATTACAATGCATTAAAAGGCTGTATGTACTATGGCAGGCAGAAGACGCCCTCTGTTGGTGAATCCCAGAACTGCCACAAGTCTCAAAGAATGCAGAGGGATGCAGGGCCTCGATTCCAACCAAACCATCAAACTAATGGCTCCAGCTTTGCTTGTGGCTCAGACATTGCAGCAGGTTACTGTACATAATACGAAGTCCAAACAAAGCTGAGGAGACTGGCTACAGGAGGCAGACAATGGAGGTGCCTGGCAGGTAAGTATGACCTGATCGTTTGAAAGCCAAAATAATTCAAGAATTTAGCAGCTTTGGTGTTGTTTTCCTGCTTTATTGTAGGTTTTAAGAATCGTGAGTTTTACTCAATTGGCTTCTTACACTTTTTTACTACAGATATTTACATCTCCACGTTCGGTTTTGATTTGGTTTTTTCAGGCAGTGCCACTCAAAGATGACAAACTTAGTGTAGTGAAAAGCCGAGCACAGACCTCTCTTTGGGACCTGGGATAGTCATGTCGGTTATGCTGGTTACCATCAAGAGTTCATGAACCTACAGACACACTCGCTAGATTGAGAGTATAGTTATTAGGGCTGAGTAGTGACAGTATGCAGGAGATAAGGACCCGACGTATCACAGATATAGAAGAAAATGTCACATTTTACATGTGTTGGCCGGTCACCAAACTGCTTTGGAATACAACAAAAGCTACATATGTGGTCACTTAGATAATGTTTTGCCATAAAATCCTTAAAATGTATTTTTGGGTTTGAGGTATCATTTAACAGGATTTAGTGATAACCTGCAGTGGAGCATCTTATGTTTGGGAACACGATGCTGAAACGACACACGGTCACAGAGATAGACTCTAACAGGGTTATCCAAAGAGATTCGAAAAGTCACCGCACGTTCGGTGACTTTTCGTTCTCTTCAATTCGGTTCCTTTTGCCGATTGCATTTCGGTGACCCTGCGGTGTATTCAGCAAACACCACAGGGTCCCCGAATTGCAGGGAATAGCTGCCGTAAACCCACCGAAAACTAACCGAATGCATGCTGAAAACAAGCAAAAACATCTGGATTAACCTTCGAAGCCGAACAGGAGCCGAACAGGAGCCGAACATGAGCCGAACATGAGCCGAATCACACAGAGCCGAAGCAGCTGTGATGTAGAGGAGGCAGTGAATAAATTAGAAAAACCATTTGTATGAATCTGGGAAAATGAAACGCTGTTTGCAAAGAAACTACTGAGCGAAAATGTCTGAAATTTTCACAGGAGGTCCAGGGAATGATAATAAAGAGGACTGTTACAAAAAAAATAAGCAAACTGAAAAAAAAAAAAAAAAAAAAAAAATCGGACTTTTAATTTTTTTTTTAAAAATTCAGAAAAATGCTTAAAGTATCCTAAAAAATCTATAAATAAAGAGACTTTTTGCTGCAGAATTTTATAATGAACGGTTTATTAGATATTGAATTAAAACAGGAATATTTTTAACATTGAAGCCTATGGGATTCTCCTGAATAAATTTGCCGAATTAAACCACCGAATGGCAGGGCATTAGGGGAACCTTTCACTGCTGGTTTGTGTTCTCTGAATAGCCGAAGCAGTGCTTTTTCATGGGGATTTCACTGCCCTCGAACAGGGACCGAACAGTCACCGTATGTGCAGGCAATTCGACAGGATTTGGTGAATTGCCTGCTCTCTGGATAGCCGAATGGTCAGGAAAGGTAACCGAACGCTGATTTTCAGCGTTCGGTTACCTTTCTCAAGCAATTCGAATCTCTTTGGATAACCCTGTAAGGCTCGGGTCAGACGAGCGCACTGATCACGTCCGTGTTGCCGCACATTAGAACGTCCGTGGTAGCATACAATTATGATCAATGAAGCCCCACACACGAAGTACGTCCGCACAGAAGTACGGACACACACAACGGACACAGCAAACGGACGCAAGTTAGGCAAGAACGTAAAACCGCTAGAATGTACGTGCGGAGAGCACCACGTCCGCATAGCTTTCTGTGTGAGTGATGGAACGTAGTCAGAAGGACTGCATTTATACGTCCAGTATTTTTGATGGACAAAATGTTTTTTTCATTTTAATTTATTTCCCTGCTACATCCGTCAAAAAAGTCAGTGAAAAAAACAGACTGTGTGGCCACTACCTTGTCGTCAGTCAGAATGTACGTCCGTACTGCACAGATGCAGTCTGTACAAAATGCGCTCGTCTGACCCTAGCCTTATACACGATATTTGTAATATTGTGGAACAAAGATGAATTCCACCCCCCCCTCCCTCACACTATTCCTCCAATGGAGATCAGTTCAGACCAGGGCAAAATACACCTGTGTACAGTTACAAGTGTTTATAAAGCGCTAACAAGTTCCGTAGCGTTGTATAATGGGAACACGGAGATCTGGTCACTCAAGTATTATGGGGTTATGCTGCATTGAACAGTTACGTGTCCAACACTCTCACCATGGCAACCATTCAACTCAAACGGTCTCCATCCTTTTGGAGGTGTCTCCTTACACATGATTGACCTTTCAAACAGCATATTAGGAATAGTCAAAACACTATCACTAGGGCAACCATCCAACTCAAACTGGCCCTACCCTATTGGAGGGGTTTCCTTATACACAATTGAAAGGTCAATCATCATTGCAGCCCAAACAGCCTATTAGGAGTTGCCAAACACTGTCACGGAGGCAACCATCCAACTCAAACTGCCTCCATCCTATTGGAGGTGTCTCCTTATCTGCGATTGCAAACAGCCTACCAGGAGTTCTGAGGGCTATCCTGCATCCGCCCACTACCGGCCCACCATGAGGCAGTCCCACAGCTACCAGCCAACTTCTGGATGGCAACTGTGGACTGCCACCACAACTCCCATACATATTTAAAGGCAATATAGCCTAAGGTGTCTGTCTGCTTCACTCCTTATAAATGCCAATACGGCTTTGCTTCTGCTCCTGATGAAGGTATTTTGACAAGCGAAATGCGTAGAGTGAATTTTCTTGTAGCATCCTGGACTCTGCGATCCATTTTTGTTTGAGCGTTCCCCGGTCTGTCACCTACTACACTTTGCGTTTAAGACGGCAGATATTAGGCAGGGTATACTTTTCCCTCGGGCTTTACCATACTAACCTTCCCACGAAGGCCCTTGTCCCTATTTGTACTCTTCTACTTAGGCTAATGTCAGACGAGCGCACTCTGCGCGCATGCACAATGGACAGACGGACTGAAGATTATGCAGACACCACACGGTCTGTTTTTTTGATGGATGTAGGAAAAAAAAAAAAAAAAAAGGGAATTATGGGAATAAAAATAAATAAAAATTAAATGACAGGTACAGTCAGCCAGACCAAAAAAACGTCTGAGCGTCAACGTGATGGACATCGCAAATGCGCTGTGTCTGACGTCGCCTCATCACGCACACAGGCCGCTACGTGGACGCGGCGCATCCCGGGCATCCGTCGTAGCACTTTCACGTTGAGGCCTAAATGGCATCCGTTGCCACCTGCGTGTTGCGTGTGCACTTCGGTGCGCACGTACTTCGTGTGTTGGACTCTATTGATCTCAAATCAAGGCTACGACAGACGATAAAATGTACGGCGACACGGACGTGATGACTGCATTTGTCTGACACTATCCTTACTGCTGTGTCTGTTGGAAAAAAAATCCGCGGAGGTCGGTCAAACCTTTATAATTTTTTTTGCTGAATCGGATTGAGCGCTGTTACTTTGTCAGCATGGCCTGGTTTTTAAATTACAGATAGTTTCTTGTGTGAACGCTAGTCTGATTTAAGAGCAGGGTTCAGCCTATACGCTCCTCGAGGCACGGGATTTTAGATTATGTTGAATAAAAGGTTAAGTGTTATTATGTACATTGTAGGCCCTCGTTTTTAGTAATGCAGTTGATAAATGAAGTTGAAGGTTAGGGTTAACCACCAATTTTAAATCAAGCACAAAATAGTAACTTAACCCTATTTTCTAACCCTAACTTCCAAGAATAACATCCATTTCGTCTGAGATCTCCAAATTGTACGCAGTCAATATCAGAGTGTCTTTATCAGCAATGTGACTTTTTTTTTTTTACTCTGGCTTAACCCCTTCACTACTGTGATCATGTATACACAATCAGCAATAGCAGCACATGGAAGTGTTAACACGATCTGGGGCTATGCTGTATGATTTTATTTTGGGCCCCAGAAGGTGCCCCCCATGTTTTAGTCCTGTGGGAATAATGTCTAAAAGGTGCCAAAACTATTTAAAAGCGGCTGGGGAATATCCCGACATATCAGGCTATGCCCAGAACCACGGGCTGCAGTAACTCAATTGGGCCAGTAGATGGCGACATCTGCATGTCAAATAGGTTATTACAGTAAGGAATACATTAATGTATATGTGGGAATATTCCCAACCTCCCTGGTGGTATTCCCGAGTGTGACTCGGGGTTAAATTTCGCTACTGCGAACGGTAACCCTGAGCCACACTCGGGCTGGATGTTTACTCACCTCCTCCTGGCTCCCTCGCTGTCCCCCGCAGTTTGATCGCGGCGAGCTGCTTCCTGGAAGGCTCCTTGCGAGTCAGACGATGCAGGGGGCGGGACCAGCATAAAATAAATATTTTTTACAGTTTACACTTTGGATTATACAGTGTAATGTTTAAGAACAGGATAAGAAATAGACCATGCATCTTCTCACCCTTGTTGCAGACAGATTTCAGTGTTTTTGGTTGTATTTTATTGAATATCATTTATTTGCATTATTTTGGATAATTATTTTTGGGATAATAAATTATTATGTCGGGTTTCAAACTTTATCGGACTCCGTGTATTTACTATTTATTTATAAAGGATTTAACCAGTAAGGACTCTAGATTGCACGGATTTCAGTGCGTGATTCCTAATTATTACAGGCTAACGATGTACAAAAACGTTTCCTTTAAAAAAAAATTGAGACGCTTTTAGACACGAAATTTTGAAAAAATTAGACCGCCAGGGAGGTTAAGGACTAATTTCATAAAATCATAATTTTTAATTAACCACTGGTTCCTGGCAGTGGATTTTTGGAAAATAACTTGGAAGGGGTTAAAAGCCAGGTTTTTGCCATAGGATACCAAATCCTCCCAACTCTAAAAATGCAAAAAAATAATTGAACAAGCTCTTTCACAACAGAACTGGGATTAAAACTCTTAACATCAGCATTTGGCCAGAGCCTTCAGATACTTTATATCTTATCTCTGCATACACTAACGAGATACACTGCAACCAATTACAAGACCAGTGTAACCGCTGTAATATTTCTCCATTAACACTATCCATTTAGCCATCGGGGATCAGGCGACACTGGCCGTTTCTTTGCCTTTTTCTCATCATAATGTCAGCTTTGCCCCCAGGCGAATATTTGTGTGTGTGTGTTTTGTCGTTCCATCAGTGCACAGGGAACGTTTTGTTACTCTGGGCAGCAGGATTCTCAGAAAAATCTCAGAGAGCCAATAACCTCCCTCTTTAAACAAAGAAAAATGAATCTGCTTCATATACGACCACACAATGAGACCAGTAACCCGGGATCTGAACTCTGCCGCGTTTACTAGGAGATTCATTTAAAGAGGTTATGTGGTGACTGAGCTTTCATTGTCAATTTGTGCGCTAATCCTTCATTAAGCAAGAAGATGACAAGAAAGCGTCTGGTCACTGTATGACCGGAAGAGCACTGAGAATCTATTGTACGTGCAGGGTCTAGGCCGGCTGGGATGCTTGACCTTTGAACTCTTATTTTGAAATGATAAATCCATAACAAAATTACAACAGAAATTCTAAATTCATTCAAGGCAAAACGTTATAACATTTTGAATCTGGCTAGATTGGAAAAAAAAAAATATGGAAACATTGTGTTTTGTTTTATTTTTTGAGAAACGTCCTTTTCCAGTAATGGGTTGCATCTGAACATGGATGTAAAATTCACCCATTGCATGGAGCATTCAAGCTTTACCATAAACGTTAACAGAAAATGCAGTGTTAATAACTTATAAGACATACAATTAGGTCCATATATATTTGGACACAGGCACATGTTTCATACTTTTGC
This sequence comes from Leptobrachium leishanense, assembly GCA_009667805.1. NCBI lineage: Eukaryota > Metazoa > Chordata > Amphibia > Anura > Megophryidae > Leptobrachium > Leptobrachium leishanense. Next base: position 308,181,538 of record CM019067.1, read on the forward strand.
CTCTGTATGCCGCCAGAATAAAATTAAAGCAAAACAATCCGAATTTGAAGCGCAGACTTTCAGCTTTAATTCAAGGGGTTGAACATAAATATAAAGTACAGATTTTAGGAACGGCAACCATTTTTATACACAGCCCCCCCCCCCATTTTCAGCTCAAATGTAATTGGACAAATGAATATGATCATAAAATGTTCATTTTTAATATTTTGTTGAGAATCCTTTACTGGTAATGACTGTCTGAAGTCTGGAACCCATGGACATTACCAAAGACTTGGTTTCCTTCTTTCTGATGCTTTGCCAGGCTCTATTTGCAGATGTCTTCAGTTGCTCTTTGTTTGTGGGTCTTTCTGCCTTTAGTTTTGCCTTTAGCAAGTGAAATGCTCATTTGGGTTGAGATCAGGCGATTGACTCGGCAATTGCAGAATATTCCATTTCTTTTCCTTCAAAAACTCTTGGGTTGCCTTTTGCCGTGTTTTGGATCATTGTCCATCTGTCCTGTGAAGCGCCGTCCAATCAACTTTGCTGCATTTGTCTGAATCTGGGCTGACAGTAAAGCTCTAAACACTGCTGAATTCATCCGACTGCTTCTGTCATATCATCAATAAACACCAATGACCCAGTGCCACTGGAAGCCATGCATTCCCATGCCACCTCACACTGCCTCCACCATGTTTTACAGATGAGGTTGTAAGCTTTGGAAAATGAGCTGTTCCAAGCCTTCTCCACACTTTCTTCCTGTCATTCTGGTACAGATTGCTTTTCCAGAACTGATCTGGCTTTAGATTATTATTATTTTTTTTGCCAAGTCTAATCTGGCTTTTCTATTCTTCGGGTTTATGAATGGTTTGCACCTTGTGGTGAACTCCATTTGCTCTAGTGGAGTCTTCTCTTTATTGTAGACTTTGACAATGATACGTCCCACCTCCTGGAGAGTGTCCAGCACTTGTCTAGATGTTGTGAATGTGTTTTTTTTTAACTATAGAGAGGATCCTGCGATCATACACCACTGTGGTCTTCCTTGGACGGCCAGGCCTTTCTATGTTGCTGAGCTCTAGACATGTGCACAGCACAAAATTTCGTTTTGAACTAATGAATTAGTCCTAAAATGCAATTTATTTAGTTGCTAAAGAATTTCGTTTTCAGTATTTTCGTTTTCAGTATTTTCGTTTTCAGTAGTTTTCGTTTTTAGTATGAAAACTAATTTCATTCATCCAAAAAACAGTGGATACAATTACTATTGTAGTGGCTCCTCAGAGGGCTGAGATCGCTGCTTGTTACAGTATCTCTCACTCTCAGCACAATGTGTCAGTCAAAGCTGTTACAGTAACTGACTGCTGCTCATCACAGCGCTCAGAGTTTCAGTAAAACTAGTAAATAATATTTTTATAGATAAGAGGTTAGAACAATATTATTTCCTTGTTTTACTGAAACTCTGAGCGCTGTTAGTCAGTTACTGTAATAGCTGAGCCTGATGCATTGTCTGAGAGATAATATAATAAGCAGCAGATCGCTCACAGCCACTGGATTTAAAGGGCTATAAAAAAGAGGCTCCTCTCTGTATAATGTATAGAACATCCTCCTGCATTAATTAATACCCCTCTCTGTATACTGTATACAACATCCACCTGCATTATTTAATACCCGTCTCTGTATAATGTATAGAACATCCTCCTGAATTAATTAATGTCCCTCTCTGTATAGAACATCCGCCTCAATTTATACCTTTCTCTGTATAATGTATATAACATCCTCCTGCATTAATACCCCTCTCTGTATAATGTATAGAACATCCTCCTGCATTAATTAATGCCCTCTCTGTATAGAACATCCTACTGCTTTGGCATGTGGAGGGTGCAGAACTTCGGAATGCAATGCTTATCCAGCACAGGAGAGGGAACTTTTTCTTAAACTTTCTATCTCTGTGGGGGAGACACAGGATTATAAAAGCCGGGGAGAGGGAAAATATTAACGTAAATCGGTCTGAAAGCTCAGAGAAGAGATGACTGGTGCAAATTTATTTTTATAATAAAATAAAGCAGGGAAAGCATTCAAATAAATCACACTGAAGGTTCATAATGACAGAGTAACTGTAAGAGCTGGATACTAAATGTATCAGATGTAAAAAAAAACTTTATAACAAGCAGCACTGGGAGAGGAGAGGGACTTTATATAAAATGTGTATTATAGATGAGGAAAGGGGGATAGTGCTCCTGGATAATATAAAATGTATCAGACCTAAGCCCCTATTATGCAGAGCGGGAGGGGATATAACACACATTTTATAAAGTCCCTCTCTTCTTCCAGCGCTGCTTGTTATAAAGGGGTTTTTACTATCCAGCCCTCCTCTGTTATTAGCTTTCAGTGTGATTTATTTGAATGTTTTCCTTCTCCAGCTGCTTTTATCATCTTGTCTGCCTCATAGACATGCAAGGCTTAAGTAAAGGTGTCCTCTCCTGTGCTGGCTGTCTGTGCTGCGAGTGATTATTCTGGAGCTTTATCACTGTCAGATTTTCGGGTAGGGGTCAGGAAGGATTACACATACAAACCTTTTCTGTAGCTTTGCGATGTTGCGCTCTTCATTTCTGGTCTCCTTCACTCATCAATGTAATATCATAAAAAGGACTGAAACTAAAATGTAGTGCATTTTATTTTAGTTTCTTTCGTTTTCTGTACTGAGCAGTTTCATATCTCTTGAATCATACGAAAACTAAATTTTCCCAAAATTCAGACTAAATCGCTTTAGTACTAAAACTAATGCACATGTCTACTGAGCTCACTAGTGCGTTCTTCTTTCATCAGAATGTACCAAACTGTTGATTTGGCCGCTGCCAATGTTGCCGCTCTCTGATGGATTTGTTTTGTTTTTGAAGCTTTACAAGGTCTGTTTCTCTTGCGCGGTCAGCTCCTTGAACGAATGATGTAGGTTCACAGCAAGAGATTCCAAATGCAAATTCCACACTTAGAATCAACTCCAGACCTTTTACCTGCTTAATTAATGAAGCCATAACGAAGGAGTAGCCACACCTGGCCAAGAAACAGCTTTTGATTCAATTGTCCAATTACGTTTGGTACCTTGAAAAAAAAGGGGGGTGGCTACTCTGGAGCGCTGTAATTCCTAGACCCTTCCTCCAATTTGGATGTACATACCCTCAAATTAAACCTGAGAGTGCGCACTGTCACCCCATATCCGTTACATAACTTTAGCTTCAATATGTTTTGGGAAATCCCAAAAAAAAATAAAAAAAAAATATTGTGCCTCTGTCCAAATATATATGAACCTAACGTTATAGGTTGTAGTCTGGTCACGGGTGTCTGTTATGATGTGGTCTTTGTGGTTTGCTTTGGATCACCATCATGTAAGTGCATATATTGATTGTGTGGTCTGTTGCCTTGTGAAATGTTCTGTTTTGCTGAATTGTTGGTGTCGTGTCAGTTATTAAGCGTTCATCACGAATTGTTAATCTACAGGGTAATTCAAAGAGATTCGAAAAGTCACAGCACGTTCGGTGACTTTTCGTTCTCTTCAATTCGGTGCAAATCGGCTTTCCCATTTCAGCGACCATGCGGTGTATTCAGCAAGCACCACAGGGCTGTCGAAGTGCAGGGAAAAGCCGCCGAAAACCCGGCGAAGGCACGCCGAAAACCCGCAAAAACATCTGGCTTAACCCATCGAAGACAGAAAAACCCGAGCAGGAGCCGAACACACGCAGCGAAGCCTCCGGAAAAAGCCGACACCGCAGACGAGTGGAGTGAATAAATTAGCAAAACAGTTTGCATGAATGTTTGAAAAGTGAAACGCTGTTTGCAAAGAAACTACTGAGCGAAAATGTCTGAAATTTACACATGATCCAATGAATGATAAAAGGGCTGTTAAAGAAAAATGCTTAAAATATCCTAAAAAAAAATCTATAAAGAGACTTTTTACTGCAGAATTTTATAATGAACTGTTTATTACATATTGAATTAAAACGGGAATATTTTTAACATTGAAGCCTATGGGATTCTCCTGAATAAATCTGCCGAATGAAACCACCGAATGGCAGGGCATTTCGGGAACCTTTCACTGCTGGTTTGTGTTCTCTGAATAGCCGAAGCAGTGCTTTTTCATGGGGATTTCACTGCCCTCGAACAGGCACCGTATGTGCAGGCAATTCGCCAGGATTTGGCGTATTGCCTGCTCTCTGGATAGCCGAATGGCCAAGAAAGGTAACCGAACGCTGATTTTCAGAGTTCGGTTACCTTTCTCCAGCCATTCGGATCTCTTTGAATAACCCTGCTTATGTATATATGTGGACACTTGAATTCCGTCACCCGAGTCTTACTCTTGTGTAGTGCTGGTGTACAGAGCCCAAAGTTTTTTTGTACAGAGACACTGCTTAACCAAAAAGTCAGCACCTGGATTTAACTCCGCCAATAAGTGCTCACCTTCCATTGGATAATTACTGCAGTGATGAGGTCATGTGACTCCCTGAATATACCAAAATGAGCAGGTTTTACCATCAATGGGTTGTTTTTCATCCCCTGATGGCACAGCGGGCATATTCCAAGATGGCAATGTCAGGATTCATCGGGCTCCAATTGTGCAAGAGTGGTTCAGGGAGCATGAGACATCATTTTCACACATGGATTGGCCACCGCACAGTCCAGACCTTTATCCCAAAGATTCTCAATGGGGTTATGTGCTGGAGAAGACTTTACACAGCGCCGCGACTCTCCCATCATCAATACAAGATCTTGGCCACTAATTAATGTAACTGTGGATGCAAATAAATGCTGTGACATTGCATGAGCTTATCGATGCGTGCCGCAATCACTGCAAAAGGTGACAACCAAATATTAGAATGCGTGTGGTCTTTTGGGTCAGTCGTTAAGTATTTAAATGTATATTTTAACTGTTCTAGTAAGAAGCAGTAATAATGCAGATAGGGATGCACCGATACTAGTATCGGTATCGGGGCCGATATTGCCGTTTGTACGAGTACTTGTTACTCGTGCAAACGGCCCGATACATCCCGCCGATACCGGAAGCCGGAGCTGGGCCGGCATCCGCGGGGCTGGGGAAGCTGGCCGCGTGCATGAAAAGCACGCGGCCAGCGTTCCCCTCCGGCGCGCCGCGATACTCACCCATCCTGAAGGTCCGGTCGCTGGGCAGTGATGCGTTCCCGCGGCCACTGGGCGCTCCTGTGACGCGGCCTCTCGGCTGGAGGCCGTGTCACAGATGCGCCCGGCGGCCACGTGATCGCATCACTGCACAGCGACCGGACCTTCAGCATGCGTGAGTATCGTGGCGCGCGGGAGGGGAACGCTGGCCGCGTGCTTTACATGCACACGGCCAGCTTCCCCAGCGTTCGAGCTGGGGGCAAATCCATGAGAGCTGCGGGCCAATCCATGAGACCTGGGGGCCAATCCATGAGACCTGGGGGCCAATCCATGAGACCTGGGGGCCAATCCATGAGACCTGGGGGCAAATCCATGAGACCTGGGGGCAAATCCATGAGACCTGGGGGCAAATCCATGTGAGCTGCGGTCAATCTCATAAATTTTTATATGAGGTCTGTTCCTATTGGAAAGCGTCACATGACATTAAATAAAAGTATCGGTACTCGGTATCGGTGAGTACTTTTAAAAAGTATCGGTACTCGGTCTTAAAAAAGTGGTATCGGTGCATCCCTAAATGCAGACCACCATCTGTGACAAGGGGTACAGATAATGGTTTTACTCTCTCTAAATGTACAGATTTTTTTTTTTAAATAAACCCAAACACACACATTGCTACGTGTACATGTAGGTAATCAATATTGCCAAATAGTAAGTAGTTCAAACAGGCGAATCCCATATGATTCAATGTAAAAAACAGAATAGTTTTAAAAGACCGTTTGTTTTTCATTTTCAGCAGAAAGCCCTTTTAGGACACCTTTTTGACAATTTGTGTTTCCGAATTCTTGTAAGCCTTTTTTTGATACTGTAAGAGACCTTTTTATTATTTTTCCAAAGGATCTTTTTTATTATTTAGACACATTCTAATGCATTTTTATTTGTTTAACCCTTCCCCACCACGGGGCATACTATACAGCCCTCACGGCGGGTGGGGATTGAAAACGCGGGGCGGCATAGCACCCCACGCTAACTTCAATGGGCCTCTGTAGTCCCGCCCACCAGTCAGTGCATGGCATTGGCTACTGCGGGGCAGCCTGAACTGTCAAGAGAATAGGAGAGTTCAGTGTGGTTTTTTTTGCAATTAGCCAAGGCCACGTCGGCACCCTTCAGTGCAGTTACAAGTACTTATACAGCGCCAACAGATTCCGTAGCGCTTTACAATGGGGAAGCACAGACAGGTGACATAATAAATAATAAGGAAGACGGCCCTGCCCATAGGATAATTGTCCTGCAAATGCAGCACTTTATACAAGTGCTCAGCCAGACATCCCGTGAGCTTACAATCTAAGGGACTAAGGCAAGTGAAACAAAAGGGAGCAGGGGGAGTGTGGAGATAATTACCAGAGAGAATATAGCAGACACTACATAATGATAGACCAAGAGCTTGGGCAGCTTTTTTGTGGGGTTTTGTCAACTCCATCGTCGGCACACTACGGTGACCATTAGGTAAATAGTGAATTTACCGAAATGTCAGCGAAATGGATAAATCTTTAAAGGTAATTTTTATTTAAGTAGTTTATCTTTACAGATTCTGTAAAACTAAAACTCAAGGCCCCATTACACTGCTCTTTAAACATAAAAACGTCCTGTACCGTGTATCCTTTTTATTGTTATTTGCAGCGGCTGTTACAAAACATAAAACACTCCACCAGCTCCTTTCCTACAAAAATACATTACAAATTCTCATTCCGTACACCCTGTAACAAAATCTTCCAAATTCAGGTTTTATTTTACAAATTGGTTTACATTGTTAATAATAATAATAATATGAAATACTTTGAATATTTTGTTCCATGAAGCATTTACCAATTCATACTGCGGGTACCATTTACCTACAGGTGCTGCAAACAAAAACAAAAAAAAAAAAAAAAAAAGAGCGAGAGGCTTGCAATTTATGTGGATTTTTTCCCCCTCCTAAAATAGTCTATACATCTTTAAATAATGCATTTCTTTGTAGAGATCGAGCGCACTAAATCTTTCCAGTACCTTTTGTCTATTTAAAATAAGTACCTGTAAATAAAATATTTAAAGATCTAAGAGGAGGAAGATGCTCGTATCTCGAATTGTCGTCAGTAAGATTTGGAATACAAAGCAGAGACTATACAACCAACTTCATTATGTACAATGTGCCGAAAGGTTACGTCGAACCGAAAGCTTGTATTTACAATGTCGGAAAAAAAAAAAAAAATAACGTTTAATACCACAGAATTATCAATAAAAATACAGCATTAATTTCCAATTCCAGAGTCTATTCTCGGTGTTAGAGCATAGCTAAAATAAAAAACGCAAGATGCATCAAATAAACTGGCACGCACACAGTTAAAAACCAGCCACAGTCAAACACACTGATAAATAGTCATCGAAAAGGAGTGATTTCAGTGTTTTCCGCTCAACATAATACTAATGTGCAGTTCATTGCTGCCAAGGAGGAGAAGAGTGAGATGACGAACATATTAAGCAAATTAAATATATACGGAGATTCCCTTCACAATTCCCACCCCACCCCCCTTCCAAGAAAAAAAGGAAAAGAAGAAAAAAAAAGCGCTTTAAAAGGATAAATCAGTATATATATATATATATATATATATATATATATATAAAGAGCGTTTGTTAGTAATAGCTGAAGGCTTTTAACTGCATGCTGTCGCAAACGCCTGCCCAGATTCTGCTTAAAGATACACGTACACGAATGCGACTTCACCAAAATCAGCCACTGTTTTCCACACAACCCACATAGATCAGCTTCAAACACTTGAGAGAGCGGCAACAGTGATCAAAGGTTCATATCTACGGCATGAATATTAGTAGCTTTATTTCCAGTAAATCCAGTGTCTGCGTTAACCCCTCGGCCGTTTAGCAACTGCGTGCGTGCGCGTTGCAAAAAACATCTCAGGCAGAGAATAAAAGATTAGGAAAACAAAAACACGCAAATAATGTCAGTTGGAGATGTTAAAAGAAGGTCGACGTCCAAATGCCTTAAAACAGCACAAAAAAATAATAAATTCTAAAGCCGCACACCCCCGATTCTTGGTCCACAAATGAAAAATCAATAAAAAGATGAAAGCACTGCGTCCGTGGAAATGAGATGGTGGTTCAGTGGTTACTGGGAGGGAGAGGCTCGCTCCGGTATCAGCGACCGAAAATAGTGTCATATTTCATTAGGATGAGTTCCACTATCTGATTCTGGTATACAGTGTGAATTGCTATGTTACCCGTCTCCGTTTCCGGTTTCAATAAAGTTGGTCCAAATACAATGGCTAAACTCTGAAAAGTCATTCTGTTTTTCTTTTCTCCAGTGTCGACCACGCTAAAGAAAGGGGAGAAGCAGAGGACAACACAGGCGGTTAGTGGACACGCAACAAGGAAACAAAGAATTATCCTCCTCCATCTACCTGGTGAATTCTAATCCGACTAAACAGTATCACGCGGTTTCCTCATGTCACGTAACGGTATGTTATACAGGCTGGGCGCGCATCGGGAATTCTAAAATTCAAGACTCCGGAAACCCGGGATTTTCAAAGCCTTCTATTACTTGAGCTCACCTCCTTGAACAGCCGGACTGGTCATGCTTTCTGAGACACAGCTCTGACCTCTGCAGCAGTGCACGGCCTGCACCGAGAGCTTCTGTGCATCCCCAGCGTTTGACATGCTGCACGGAGGCATGCTGGATCTGTGCAGCATGTCCATGAAAAACAGCTGCACAGCTCTCCCAGTGTGTGTACACGATGCTGCTGCAGCAGGAAGGGAGTCGCGACTCCAATGCCACAGCCCCCTGCCTCTCAATAGAGTCTTTTGGATTCCGAATTCCAGAATGCTGGGGGTCACAAGCATTCCAGGTAAGGGGTGCTCAACCCGTATAGCCGAAGACGACACCAGACTTGCGTTACAATGAAACTGTCCTGACAAGGGTCACTTTTCCTGTGACGCCACATCATTGGGTAGATATCCAGGGATCAGAGAGATCCATGATCGATCTCATTCTGCTCACTGAAACAATGGGTTTTCCAAGGGTGTGAAAGCCGCCAGAAGGTAAAATTACTTTTATGATGATTTATAACCTTTCGGAAATTTCTCTTTTACATTCAGATAAGTGATACACAACCCTGTAACACCAAAAAATTTTTAGGGTGCCAACATGACACCAAATGTAAAATCCCACCCCATAACTCATCTGACAGGGACAAAATTTATTAAGAATATTGTATAAGCACAGCCTGAAGGAAATTTTATAAAAGGTGTGTATGAAACATAAATGAATTCGGGGTTTAGACTTTGGGTCCATCCACAAGATCTCATTATTATAGGAATGTAATGCAAACCCCCCCCCCCCCCCAAAATCTGAAATACAAAACACATCTGGTCCCAAGTATTTCAGTAAGGGATACGGAGCCGATATTTAAAACACAGATTGCTGGTAAGATATAGTCTCTTATTGGGATGTATTATATGGACATAAGTTGGGTATCATTTAAAATTACATACAATACCCAAAGTACCATTTCTTTTACTCAAAAATGTCATGTAAATATGTGTGTGTAGCAGTGATGCTGGTCTGTACAGGACGGGCTTATGCATTGCAAATGATTACAAAGAACATACTCAAGTAGCTACATTTTCTTTTGACGGAGAACGTCAACCGTCAGTGTACGATGGAGTAAATTAGTTTAGATGTAAAAGCTATTCATAGGAATTACACAAAGAGCAGAGACTTGCACTTTCTTACACAGAACGGAATCCCAGTTATTGTTCGCTACATTACATAACCTAAAACACCTTATAAAAAAAGAATTTACAGTATTTGTCCTTTAAATACATTGCACTTACTGCTTGAGATGTTTGAAAAGTGCCTGCATTGTGTCTTGGTTGGGCTTTGGCAACTGTTTAATTAATTCTTTGACTGCTTGGATACTGTGCTGGTGTTCTTGCTCTGGAAAACATAAAAATTAGTTTGCCGTGAACAATGCCTGCAAACATGCAAGGATCAAAGGGACAAAGTCTATTCTCTGTCATATGATGCCCCCTAGTGGCAGCTTTTAAGTGATACCAGCAATGCTTTCGTAGAAATAATTAAGTTTTAGTGAGTTCTTGTCTATCTGAATAGAAAGTAAAAGGAAAAAAGGGAGGTTAGCAGTTGAAGGGTTGCAAGTTTTTACTCACTGATTGCATTCACAAAGTCATTAAAATGGCTAAACGTGAAGAGTGGCTCGGGCAGCTCCCGAAAGAACATCTTTAGAGCTCCAGTGATTACGTGGATGTCTTCCCATTTGCTGTCATTCAAGTCTAATATCTCGTCTGCAGAACAAAGGAAAAAAAAAATTAACACATTATGAAAGACCATTAAAAACACGAAACAAATGCATATATTAAAAATCAAGTACTGTCAAGATGCCTGGACGAAACAATTATATTTTTCACATCAGTTGTTTCGGTAAAAAAAAAATTCGAACCCCTTCACTACCATGGTTGCATTTGCTAGATCTTCAAAAGCTCCTGCAGGAGCCCAGTATGGTGCAAACTTGATCCAGTCATATTCTGGACAAATTCATTTGCAACTGGGTGCGAGAATGTTGCCCCAAAATTTTCAGCACCTTGGACATGTCAGCCGAGGTGCTGGAGCAGTTTCGACAACTTATCGAGTTCTGTTTTACAGAGTTCTGTCTTGAATTCTTATACATGTAGTAGAGCTTTCTGGCCAGCAGGGGGAGCCCTCTTGAGCTTACTGTATGCAAGATTATTATTATTGTCATCATTTATATATCGCCAACAATTTCCGCAGTGCTTTACAATAACCAAAGGGAACGAGACACAGATAAACGGACATGTGAAGGAAACAAGAGGTGTAGAGGGCACTGCTCATAGGAGTTTACAATCTAGAGGGAGTGGGGTTGAGGAAGACGATGGTTGTTATACTGGACGGCAGGATCATTGTTGCCAGTGGTTCGGGAATGGTGGGGCCATAGAAGCAGCTTCAATCATGTGTGAGTAGGTGAGCAGAGGGAGGAGTTGCATCAGTGATGTGGTACACTAATCTGAAGAGATGGTTTTGAGGGATTTCTTGAAGGCCTGACGGTCAGGGGAGAGTTTGATAGGGCGAGACAGGTCATTCCACAAGACTGGAGCTGCCCTTGAGAAGTCTTGGAGATGAGAGTTGGCCGTGTGGACGTGTAGACCGATGACAAGTGGAGATCACCTGCTGAACGGAGTTGTCTAGACGGGACATGCTTGCAGAGTAACGAAGACATGTAGAGAGGGGTTGAGTTATTGAGTGATTTGAACATGAGCATCAGTATTTTACACTGTATCCTGAAACATACAGGAAGCCAATGGAGGGACCAGCAGAGTGGGGAGGTACGTGAGGTGCGTCTGGTGAGAAAAATAAGCCTGGCCCCTGCATTCATTGCAGATTGCAAAGGGGCAATACGGGAGTTGGGGAGGACAATAAGGAGAGAGTTGCAGCAGTCAAGTCGTGAAATGACAAGAGCATGAACCAGCACTTTTGTGGTATCTTGTGTCAGAAAGGGGCGGACACGGGCAATGTATTTGGTCACTGTCTGGATGTGGGGAGAGAACGTTAGGTCAGAGTCAAAAGTCACACCAAGGCAGCGATCTTGGGGTGTTGGGCTAATGGGTGTTCCATTTACTCGTAGAGAGATAGGTGGTATTGGGTTCTTCTTGGAGGGAGCAATGACGAGAATTTCAGTTTTGGCAAGATTGAGTTTAAGGAAGCAGGAAGCCATCCAATGCGAGACAGCGGAGAGACAGTCAGTGACTTGATCCAGGAGACCTGGAGAGAGGTCAGGGGAGGAGAGGTAGATTTGAGTGTCATCAGCGTATAGGTGGTACTGGAATCCAAAGGAGCTGATCAGTTTTCCTAGAGAGGCCTTGTAGATTGAAAAAAGTAGAGGGCCCAGTACTGAACCTTGGGGCACCCCAACGAGACAGACTGCCGGGAGGTACTAGCAAAGGAGACACTAAACGATCGTTGGGACAGGTAGGAAGCAAACCATGAAAGAACAGAACCTTGAAGGCCTATGTCACTAAGAGTTTGAAGGAGGATTGAGTGGTCAATTGTATCAAAGGCGGCAGAGAGGTCAAGAAGGATCAGCAGAGCGTAGCACCCATTAGATTTAGCAGTTGCAAGGTCATTGGTCAGTTTTGCAAGAGCTGTTTCTGTTGAGTGCAGTGAGCGAAAGCCAGATTGCAGAGGGTCAAGGAGAGAGTAGGTGTTGAGGTAGTCAGACGGGCATACACAAGCTTTGAGGAGTTTACAGGCAAAAGGGAGCAGGGAAACGGGGCAGTAGTGTTTTTTTTTAGGATTGGGACTACCGTGGCATGTTTGATGGGAGCAGGAAAGATCCCAGAGGTTAAAGACATATTAAAAGGTATGGGTCAAGGATGGTACAAGAGAAACAAAGTGTTTTGGCAAGATGTGAGGAAACGGGGTCGAGGGGGCAGGTAGTGGGATGAGAGGATCGGCAGTAGTTTAAGGACCTCTTGTTCAGTAGCTGAAGGGAACGAGTTAAACATGTGAGGATAGACATGGTTAGCATCTTCCTGCATGGGTGAGGAAGGCATTGTGGAGATTTCAGTGCTTATCTGTTCAGGTTTTGCCGTGAAAAAGCACGCTAGATCTTCGGTATTGAGGTCAGTGTGAGGAACAGCCACCGCAGCACAGAGAAGGGAGTTGAAGGTGGTGAACAGGTGTTTTGTGTTCCGGGAGTGGGTGTGTATGAGGGCTGTAAAATATGACTGCTTGGCTAGGAGGAGGGCATAGCTGTAGGACCGGAGCATAAATTTATAGTGAAGAAAGTCGGAGTGGGTCTTTATATATAGAGTACAAAATCACTAGAGTATAGTAGTATGTAGAGATCCCTACATAAATTTTTACACGGTCTGCAACAGAAGGATGTTTTCCATAAATCCACTCAGGTCTAGCAATTGTTTTACGGCAAACAACTAGTTAAGGGATAACTATTCAAGGAGACTTGGCATCGGTGACATCCCCAGAGAGAAAGGGATTACCCGTTTAACATGACTATTACATTTTTCTGATCAGAAGCCAACTCAATGATTGTGAATTCTTGTTTCTTTTTGCTTAGAACCAACACGGCGTGCAAATATGTTACAATTAAGCATTTCAGACTGACAAACACCAAATCCAGTTCATGGACAGCAGAGCCATTAAGTTGCCAGATCAGACAGCATGGGGGGACAATGAGGCACAGGGAAAAACTAGACAACCACTAGAATTCTAGTCGATATATTAAAATCAATGCTCTTAGTGCGATGAGAAACATACTGAAACCACATAAAAATAAGCCAGCATCTAATCAAAGTAGTCAATAAATAAAGAGCAAAACGGTTTTTTTTTGAGGGTCCTGAGAACGAGCAACGGCACTAGTGGCCTGCTCTATGGTGGGGCCCCCTCATGCCTTATGAGACTTGTGGCTGCTCTACGGTGGGGCCCGTTGTTTGTTCTCAGGACCCTCGCAACCCCCCCCCCCTTTTGCTCACTAGTCATATAAGCACCAGATAATAGTACAGGGTTGAACAAAGATCGAGAAACGAGACTTACCATGCGTTACAGCAAATCTCAGCTTCTGTATCACAGCGAGGTTTCCACTTACACGGTATAAACCGTCAACATAAAGTCCTAGAAAACAAATGTAAATCTAATATAAAGGCATTTCTTATATAAACATAAAGACGAAAAAAAAAAGATGCAGTGATAACGAGAAAAGAAAAAAGGTATATTGCATATGTGGGCGTCAGCGTACAAGCTTCAGGTAAACACAACACTAATGTATTACCCCCAGAGGATGGAAAGAATAGAATTTTAATCCTGGAGAATGTGTGTGTATCGAGTATAAAATCAATATAGTGTTCCACAGGTGCAACGCAAAGAATTTAATCTGCAATTAATGTGGGCACGATGCCTGAGGGATAACACTTGTGGGAACATGTGCAATATCTCCCCAGCTGATCCTTCATGGAGCTCAAAATGGCAGTACCTCCTCTTGGCCAGTAGATGGTGACATCTTCCTGCCAAATTGGGTAGATTCCCAAGTATTTCTTACTATACACTTACAAATGAGATATATATATATATATATACACACAAAAAAAAAAAACACATTTGTTGCAGACAGTGGATTTCTGGAAAAGCCCACGAGAGTGAAGGGATTAAAGAGAAAAATTCCATAGCAAGACATTGATAATGCGTAGCAAACATTCAGCAGAGAACCATAATACAATATGCTAGCAACAGTCACCCTAAGAAAACACACCCCAGCAAGTGCTTTACATACCATATTCTTCAACGTGATCGATGCAGAGCTTGACAAAATTTGGCACTGTAGTGTTTTCTCTCTGACAAAGGCTGGCGAGGCTTGAGCCGAATACAGGGTCTGCAAGAAGAGAGAGACAAAATCATCAACAATCCCCAGAAAAACGGAAGAAAAAAAAAAAAATCTAACCTCTTACTGCAATTCTGCTTCTCTAAGCCATCACCCAACTGACCTCTACTACAGGGGTCAGCAACCTTCACCCTCCAGATGTTCTGGAACAGCATCTCCCATGATGCACAGCTACTCATTAGAATGGCAGGGCCTCAAAAGGAAATTTAGTTTCAAAACATCTGGAGGACCAAGGTTGCTGTCACCTGCATGCATGCAATCATTAATGGTTTATGGGCCATAAACCATTAAAGTGCAAAAATGTCCTTATTGTGTTTATTTGATGCTGCTGATATCTTACATGTGCTTTGTTTTTCTTGTTTGTTTAGTTAAGAGAATATTTTCCTCTATATGTGTCACTGGGTGCATCCATTGTGTGATATTTTCCTCTATATGTTACATAGTTACATAGTTATATAGGCTGAAAAAAGACATGCGTCCATCGGGTTCAGCCTCTCCCACATAACCTACTGCTGTTGATCCAAAAGAAGGCAAAAAACCCAGTCTGAAATGCTTGCCAATATGCAACATACTGGGAAAAAATTCCTTCTTGACCCCAGAATGGCGTCAGATTTCTCCTTGGATCAAGAAGCTTTTACCCACATATTAAATATTATAACCCTTAATATTCTGTGTCTGCAGGAAGTCATCCAGTCGTTATTTGAAAGTCTGTACAGTCTCTGACCCAACCACCTCAACAGGCAGAGAATTCCACAGCTTTATTGTTCTCACCGTAAAATAACCCTTCCTATACTTTAAGCTAAATTTTCTTTCGTCCAGTCTAAATGGATGACCCCGTGTCCTGTGTATAGTCCTGTTAATGAATAGGTTTCCAGACAATGGTTGATAATGGCCCCGTATATATTTATATAAGGTTATAAGATCCCCTCTAAGACCCCGTATATATTTATATAAAGTTATCAGATCCCCTCTAAGGCGCCGTTTCTCTAAACTAAACAGGTTTAAGCTTGTTAGTCTTTCCTCATAACTTAACCCTTCCATTCCCCTTATTAATTTAGTTGCCCGTCTCTGCACTTTTTCTAACGCTATAATATCTTTTTTTAAGACCGGTGCCCAAAATTGCACGGCATATTCAAGGTGCGGCCTGACCATTGATTTATACAGAGGCAAAATTATGTTTTCATCCCGTGAGTGAACTCCCCTTTTAATGCATGCCAGTACTTTGCTGGCCTTGGCGGCTGCTGTTTGACATTGCACATTGTTACTTAGTTTGAAGTCTATGATTATTCCCAAATCCTTCTCCTGCTTGGATTTCCCTAACTCCGTACCATTTAGGGTATAAATTACTTGTGTGTTCTTCACTCCAAAGTGCATAACTTTGCATTTATCTACATTAAATTTCATCTGCCATTTAAGTGCCCAGTCCCCCAATCTATGTGTCACTGGCTGCATCCATTGTGTGATATTTCCCTCTATATGTGTCACTGGGTGCATCCATTGTGTGATATTTCCCTCTATATGTGTCACTGGGTGCATCCATTGTGTGATATTTCCCTCTATATGTGTCACTGGGTGCATCCATTGTGTGATATTTCCCTCTATATGTGTCACTGGGTGCATCCATTGTGTGATATTTCCCTCTATATGTGTCACTGGGTGCATCCATTGGGTGATCTTTTCTGTTGGAAAGATACTGGGGAGGGCATTTTACATCACTTGCTCCTCACTGTGTGGCTTTGGTCATAGAATGGAGTGAATGGGTCAGTCACTGACTCGCATAATTGTAATATGTGGGATGTATTCAAAGGACATCGCCATGATGTAGATTAGAAGTCTCTTAAGCTCCCCGTTTTATCCAATTCATCTGCCACTTCTTATAGCATGGATGACACAATAGTCCCCTGCAGCCTTAGCTGAACATTCCCTCCACCTCATTAACTGCTAAATAATGTAGATTAGATAAACCACAGCACTAATGCTTTTGCTCAGATTTTAGTAAATGTTGCACCATGGGAAATATCCACAAAATGGAAACGATAAAAAAAAACCTAAAATAATTTTTCCTTTTTATAAGCAATTACTTCAAATAAAGAAAAACACTGCAGCATGTGTTTTATAATGTGTTTGATAATGTGGGTTTGTAATGCACAGGTAATCTAGTTCCAGCTCATAGAAGTGGTCGTGTGTCTTTAAAGCACCGGGACCCAAAACAGCTTTAATACTTCTCAAACATTGGTAAGGAACGCAGGTATTTGTGCAGATCATTATGCTGCCAGGAGCCTCTGAATCGCAATCCTGACTCATGTTTGGAAAGGGTGTCTCCAAAAGACAGTTGTGTCAGCTACACCCTGGAACTGTATGTGACTATGTTAACTGATCTTTACAATGTTTAATGCTTTACTGGGTCCTGCTCACTTCATTCCCAGCACTCATTCATGAATCTACTTTGAGGGAATTAAAGGGAAATTTGTTCATGAAGGGGGGGGGGGTAATAAAGAATACAAAGTAGGGGTTAACAGTTAACCCTTGCTAACATCCCCTGCAAACGTGGGTTTCAGTTTTGTGGTGCCATGTCCTCTTTCCTCTTCTTGCACAGGCACCGAGTTACAGGAACTAGGAGGATGCTGGGCTGACGAGCATCTTGGAATATACAAGGGTTACGCTCGGGTGTTAATCACTACAGGCTCCACAGCCGGGTACGGTCTCTAGTGCCTCAAATGTTAGTCAAGGAAAAAGGAATACAGAAAAGGGGGGGGGGTGTCTGTGGAGGCGCTCATTGATATAGAATTTGGGGTTGCAGCCTACAAGGTGTTACACAATAAACCTCTACGAAATGTGCAAATATGATATGTGAAAGTCGGGAGAAGTCCTAGTGGCGCAGTAATTAATCTAGGATTCTTTTAAACACAGGCCTAAAAGGCCATTCAGATACTGGTAATAGGGCCTGTGGCTCTATATAATCACAATGGACCGTCAGATCCCGAGATTCGTGCAAATGACAAATATATGTGCAAAATCACAATCCACACTCCAATTGACAGTGGTGAATTCTTATATCATGCATAAAATTCTATTTTTATGATACAATAGTGTATGATAAAACCAATTGTGCAAATGCATATAAAGTGCATGTGCTCATGCATTCTTCCTATCAATAAAGTGCATACACAAAATGTGCAGTGGTACGTAAGAGAATATAAGGAATAGTTCTCTTCTGGGTTAATAGTCCAAAGTAAATATGTCCTAAACCACAGTAAAGTGCACGTGCAAATTATAAATGAAACCAGGGTCTGTGGTCGTATATCCTGTACAGCGACTTGCGACCACAGACCCTGGTTTCGTTTATATTTTGCACATTTGCACGTGCACTTTACTGTGGTTTAGGACATATTTTACCTTGCTCGGGATCTGACGGTCCATTTGGATATATAGAGCCACAGGCCCTATTACCAGTATCTGAATGGCCTTTTAGGCCTGTGTTTAAAAGAATCCTAGATTAATTACTGCGCCACTAGGACTTCTCCCGACTTTCACAAGTAAAAAGGAATGCCAGTCGCACCGTAGGATGTGATAAGGCTGCATTAATCCGTGCACGGAGAGACAACGTTTTAGTGCACTCCACAAACTTATAGCAAATATGACCGGCATTCCTTTTTCCTAGACGGAGGACGATCGGCACGTGTGCAGAAATCAGATGTCGCGCATTGTGGAAGAGTTGCATGACGTTACGAGCTGGCTGGCTGAACGCTTGTGTTAACACATTAAGGACTGCTCCTTATGAGATTAATCCACGGAGTCGCGCGTCATGCGTTACCCTCCGGGTCTAGGACTGTCCGCGCACCTACATCACTGTGTTTACTCACTTTACGATAAACTGCCTGGATCTCTAATCAGACAATTAACGTCCGGTGACAGCGACACAGAAATACCGCTTTATTGTGAAACTAGAATTCTAGAGAGGAAAGGCAGCGAGCAGGAAATTACCTTTAATGTAACCTTTCTCCCGGACGGCTTGCATCGTCGGGCGGCGAGTGAGAAATTTCTTTAGTTTTGTTTTAGTCTTCTTTTGCTCAGAATTATCGATGCTGGCGGTCGGCTTGATTGCTTTAAAATAAAGTGAATTAACACGTTTAAAGTTTCTGCTGAGGTGAACTCTACGAGGGCTTCGTATTATTGAAATACCTATTACAAAAGGATAGATTCGGCGGGTAATTACACAGTGGCAAAGACCGAGACTGTAAGGTTCATCGACCTTCCCCATCTCTGTAATCGTTGGCCAGCCACAAAGGTGAAGAGAGAAAAAAAAAAAAATATTCCATTTCGGCCACAAATACAAATACCAAATCGACCTTAAAGACCCCAAAATGTCAGCGCCCCTCCCCTTAGATCATGCAGCTGTTAAGATATATATTCAATACAAGATCCCCTGAATATTATAATTTACTGAAAGTCTTCCAATTAGATGTTTTTTTAAATCATATCTACATATTTATATTTATAGAAATATCAAGAGAACGGGTGTAGTTAATACTATACTATATGGGTAGATTATTTAACATGGAAGCAGTATTTTCCCTTTCGTGAGCTCTAACCCCAGAAGCAAACCTTAAGAGGGGCCATAAAGGACTTTATATTATTTATCTTGTCTTTAGTTTTTTTTTTTCTGTGTAGCTACATTCGGCCTAGCTCATGTATAAATACCCCAAAAAAAATATAAAGTGAGGCTTCTTCCAGCCACTCTTTATATCAGTGGTCCCCAACCCTAGTCCTCAGGTTCCCCAAAAAAGCCAGGTTTGCAAGATATGTGAAGCACAGCACAGGTGATATGATTTACTGCTCAGTGATTGCAGGATTCAGTAAGCGTTTTCCCAAGGGAATCCTTAAAACCTGGCCTGTTAGGGGTACTTTAGGACCAGGGTTGGGAAACCTGAACGAAACAAATGAACGCGCAGTATATATTTTCAGTATTGAATAATTCCTTTGGTGGCAGCACTGTACATAACCTTATAATGTGTATCTGGCCTTGCTAGAAAACTTTGTCAAGCAAGAAAATATTTTGAGCAACATGCAACCTTACGGTCCATGTTGTGCTGCTTGTCGCTGGCACTAAAGCAATATCTCCGTTTTCTGTAAGGCCAGATCATGTTAGGACACTACGTATACGTAAATCACTAAAACATGGCAAAAACACAAGATTTACTCACATCTATTTTTCTTGGAATCTCTGTCGTGCTCCTTTTCTTTATCGTGCTTTTCTTTTCCATGTTTCTCCACCGGGGAGTCGGGTACGTTATCCTCAGGCTCCTCGGTCTCTGGTACCTGTAACAGCAGTAAAGGAATTAAGAGATGATGGAATGCTAGCTAGAAAAACATTAGGTTCTTTTTAATGATGTCCTGTCAGTTTGCTTATGCGAAATAAAGGTTACAATGTAATGAAGTAAAAAGCAAGCACACCCCTTATCCAAAACGCTGGGGATCAGAAGTGTTTTGAATTGGGGATTTTTTTTTGTTCGTTTCTACTTTATTTTTTTACTAAAGAGTTTATTAGTTTTCAAAAGTAATAGTATACATATATATGGAAGCAAAAGGAATTTCACAAAGTATTGGAAAGAAAATGCCGTTAGTTAAAGCATACAATCTACGTAGGTGTTTCGAAAGCGGCTATGGTAATACATAATATCAAAAACAACTAACGACCTGTACATTATGAGATCACAGCACAAATCAAATATATCCCATTCCAAAAGCAGTGCCGAAATGACTTATTCAGAGGACAAAGGTGCTTTAGACTGGTAAAAAGGTTTTGTATGAATCCAGTATAAAAATGATGGATCCCACAATCTAGGGGTATTCACAAAACTAGAGGTTCATGACAGAAAGAGAATAGATCAGCAAAGAAAAGTAAGAAAGGAGGGGAAGAGTAACAGATAATGTGGAGGGGAAAAGGACTACATAAGGGAAGCAAAACACAGGGAGTTGAAGGGGACCGTGGGAGCTTATCCTACAGCTCAAGGCCGTTCATGGATGGTAGTCCGCCGCCTGCCTCCTATGGACTATGAGGCCCCGTGGCCTCAGTGTTCGCGACTGCTGCTAAATCCGTTCTAAAGTTCGCTGAGGAGCAATAAGCAGCCCAGTGGAACCACACCTTGGTGAAATGTTGTGCTGCCGCCGACGGGGTAAGTGCAAGTTCCTCATTGGAACGTAAAATTTCCATTTTGTCAATTAACGTTTTCAGCGGTTGGTATAGTCGCAGTTCTCCAGTAGAGGAGAAATCAGTGTTCTGGCCACCAGAAGGATGCGTAACAAAACTGATTTCTCATCACCTTCACCGAGATGGTAACATGAGTAATATGAAGGTTGTAGTGTGAATCAAGATCCACATCCGTCGTGCAGCGCACCAGATCATGGACCATCTTCCAGAATTGTTTAACCCCTTAGTGACCGGGCGGTTTTACACAAATCCGTCCGTTCGTGACCGCAGCTGTTTTTATGTTTCTGCGCTCTTAGTGTTTACGTCAAATTTTCCTCTTACTCGTTTATGTAACCCACACATATTTTACACTGTTTTTCTCGTCACTAAATGGACTTTATAAAGATACCATTTTTTTTCATCATTTCATATAATTTACTATAAAAAATATTGTGAAATATGACACAAAAATTGAAAAAACACCACTTTTTCGAACTTTGACCCCCAAAAATTTCTTATGTATCAACAACCGTCAAAAAAAATTTATTCCTTAGTAGTTCTAAATTTAGTACTGAGTTTAGCAATACCCAATGTTTACATATTCCTCGCTTTTTTCCTTATTTTATGCAACAATAAGTGCAAGTAGCACTTTGCCATTTCCAAAGAGTTTATTTTTCAAAACTAGTGATAGTGACATTGTAACACTGATATCTGTCACTAATTCCTGAATAACCCTCCACATATACATATTTTTTTAAAGTACACAATCAAGGTATTAAACTTGGGGTATTTTGACTCTTTCCATGCAAACCATTTTACCACAAATCTATGCCAAAGTTTGAGAAAAAAAAAAAAAATTTGGTGATTTTTTTTTTTTGAACGCAATTTAAGATACATGTACTGTGAACTTTAAGGTTTACTGCCAAAAAGCACCCCAAAATAGTTCAGCAACATCTTCTGAGTAAATTGATACCACCCAAGTATAGGTATGTCGGGTCATTTGGGGCTAAAAGGCCTTATTTGGGGGGTGCGCATTTCAGTTTTCCAACTTGGAATTTTCACATTTCGTCATCATGCACCCATGTCCTATTTGGACATTTTTGAAGCCGGCCAAAGTAATTTACCCCCATCAAACCATATATTTTTAGAAAGGGCACACCCTAGGGTGCTTCAAAGAGTTGTATTTTAACACTTTCCATGCACTAGCTCTTTGTCAATCTTTCAGGTAGTCACTTTTTGTGTTATTTTTTCACACACATTGTACTTTAGGCATGAATTGTCAAATCCAGTATGGGTTACTGCCAAAAAAACACCCCAAACTATGTTCAGCAACATCTTCTGAGTAAATTGATACCACCCATGTATAGGTATGTCGGGTCATTTGGGGGCTAAAAGGCCTTATTTGGGGGGTGCGCATTTCAGTTTTCCAACTTGGAATTTTCACATTTCGTCATCATGCACCCATGTCCTATTTGGACATTTTTGAAGCCGGCCAAAGTAATTTACCCCCATCAAACCATATATTTTTAGAAAGGGCACACCCTAGGGGCTTCAAAGAGTTGTATTTTAACACTTCCATGCACTAGCTCTTTGTCAATCTTTCAGGTAGTCACTTTTTGTGTTATTTTTTCACACACATTGTACTTTAGGCATGAATTGTCAAATCCAGTTATGGGTTACTGCCAAAAAACACCCCAAAATATGTTCAGCAACATCTTCTGAGTAAATTGATACCACCCATGTATAGGTATGTCGGCTCATTTGGGGGCTAAAAGGCCTTATTTGGGGGGTGCGGATTTCAGTTTTCCAACTTGGAATTTTCACATTTCGTCATCATGCACCCATGTCCTATTTGGGACATTTTTGAAGCCGGCCAAAGTAATTTACCCCCATCAAACCATATATTTTTAGAAAGGGCACACCCTAGGGTGCTTCAAAGAGTTTTTTAACACTTTCCATGCACTAGCTCTTTGTCAATCTTTCAGGTAGTCACTTTTTGTGTTATTTTTTCACACACATTGTACTTAGGCATGAATTGTCAAATCCAGTTATGGGTTACTGCCAAAAAACACCCCAAAATATGTTCAGCAACATCTTCTGAGTAAATTGATACCACCCATGTATAGGTATGTCGGGTCATTTGGGGCTAAAAGGCCTTATTTGGGGGGTGCGCATTTCAGTTTTCCAACTTGGAATTTTCACATTTCGTCATCATGCACCCATGTCCTATTTGGGACATTTTTGAAGCCGGCCAAAGTAATTTACCCCCATCAAACCATATATTTTTAGAAAGGGCACACCCTAGGGTGCTTCAAAGAGTTGTATTTTAACACTTTCCATGCACTAGCTCTTGTCAATCTTTCAGGTAGTCACTTTTTGTGTTATTTTTTCACACACATGTACTTTAGGCATGAATTGTCAAATCCAGTTATGGGTTACTGCCAAAAAACACCCCAAAATATGTTCAGCAACATCTTCTGAGTAAATTGATACCACCCATGTATAGGTATGTCGGTCATTTGGGGGCTAAAAGGCCTTATTTGGGGGGTGCGCATTCAGTTTTCCAACTTGGAATTTTCACATTTCGTCATCATGCACCCATGTCCTATTTGGGACATTTTTGAAGCCGGCCAAAGTAATTTACCCCCATCAAACCATATATTTTTAGAAAGGGCACACCCTAGGGTGCTTCAAAGAGTTGTATTTTAACACTTTCCATGCACTAGCTCTTTGTCAAACTTTCAGGTAGTCACTTTTTGTGTTATTTTTTCACACACATTGTACTTTAGGCATGAATTGTCAAATCCAGTTATGGGTTACTGCCAAAAAACACCCCAAAATATGTTCAGCAACATCTTCTGAGTAAATTGATACCACCCATGTATAGGTATGTCGGGTCATTTGGGGGCTAAAAGGCCTTATTTGGGGGGTGCGCATTTCAGTTTTCCAACTTGGATTTTCACATTTCGTCATCATGCACCCATGTCCTATTTGGGACATTTTTGAAGCCGGCCAAAGTAATTTACCCCCATCAAACCATATATTTTTAGAAAGGGCACACCCTAGGGTGCTTCAAAGAGTTGTATTTTAACACTTTCCATGCACTAGCTCTTTGTCAATCTTTCAGGTAGTTCACTTTTTTTGTTATTTTTTCACACACATTGTACTTTAGGCATGAATTGTCAAATCCAGTTATGGTTACTGCCAAAAAACACCCCAAAATATGTTCAGCAACATCTTCTGAGTAAATTGATACCACCCATGTATAGGTATGTCGGGTCATTTGGGGGCTAAAAGGCCTTATTTGGGGGGTGCGCATTTCAGTTTTCCAACTTGGAATTTTCACATTTCGTCATCATGCACCCATGTCCTATTTGGGACATTTTTGAAGCCGGCCAAAGTAATTTACCCCCATCAAACCATATATTTTTAGAAAGGCACACCCTAGGGTGCTTCAAAGAGTTGTATTTTAACACTTTCCATGCACTAGCTCTTTGTCAATCTTTCAGGTAGTCACTTTTTGTTTATTTTTCACACACATTGTACTTTAGGCATGAATTGTCAAATCCAGTTATGGGTTACTGCAAAAAACACCCCAAAATATGTTCAGCAACATCTTCTGAGTAAATTGATACCACCCATATATAGATTTGTTCTGTTGTTTTTGGGGTGCTACGCCAATCTTTGACATGTGCTTGTCAATTTTCTAATTTGACATACAGTATCTTCTTTGCTTATCTTCTTTTTAGGGGCCTTTTACATACCCCAGTTTTATGAACGTGCATATAATGGAAAGCTAACACCCCAAAGTATTGTAAATGGAGTGTTTTTATGCTATGGATGCATCCGTTTGCTCCAAACAAATTAGATACTGTTTGGTGGTCATTTTTCATTTTCACACCCACATCAGTTTTGGACTGTGATTTAGGAGACACTGTTGTTTTTTACTGCATGAAAACTCTCCAGGTTGTTTTCTGCAAGGTCTCCTGAGTACACCCATGCCCCCCATGCCTAGGTTTGCCAGGATTTTGGGAAGGTTCAAATACAATTTTTATGACTTTGTCATTAGAGTTGAAATTGAGATTATTTCTTCAGCTAGGCCTATCTTGGTTTTGGGTCTACCGCATACCCCAGTTTGAATTATTGCCAGAAAATTGTTTATATTTGTTATGTTGACACCCCAAGGTATTGCATATGGAGTGCTTTGATGCCATGGATGCAACGGTTTTAGCCCAAAACATTTGGCAACAAGGTGTGTGGCGGTAATTTTTCATTTCAGATTTTTACGCCCACAGTAGTTTTGGACTGTGATTTAGCAGACACTGTTGTTTGTTACTGCATGAAAACTCTCCAGGTTGTTTTCTGCAAGATCTCCTGAGTACACCCATGCCCCCATGCCTAGGTTTGCCAGGATTTTGGGAAGGTTCAAATACAATTTTTATGACTTTGTCATTAGAGTTGAAATTGAGATTATTTCTTCAGCTAGGCCTATCTTTGGTTTTGGGTCTACCGCATACCCCAGTTTGAATTATTGCCAGAAAATTGTTTATATTTGTTATGTTGACACCCCAAGGTATTGCATATGGAGTGCTTTGATGCCATGGATGCAACGGTTTTAGCCCAAAACATTTGGCAACAAGGTGTGTGGCGGTAATTTTTCAATTTTCAGATTTTTACGCCCACAGTAGTTTTGGACTGTGATTTAGCAGACACTGTTGTTTGTTACTGCATGAAAACTCTCCAGGTTGTTTTCTGCAAGATCTCCTGAGTACACCCATGCCCCCCATGCCTAGGTTTGCCAGGATTTTGGAAGGTTCAAATACAATTTTTATGACTTTGTCATTAGAGTTGAAATTGAGATTATTTCTTCAGCTAGGCCTATCTTTGGTTTTGGGTCTACCGCATACCCCAGTTTGAATTATTGCCAGAAAATTGTTTATATTTGTTATGTTGACACCCCAAGGTATTGCATATGGAGTGCTTTGATGCCATGGATGCAACGGTTTTAGCCCAAAACATTTGGCAACAAGGTGGTGTGGCGGTAATTTTTCAAATTTCAGATTTTTACGCCCACAGTAGTTTTGGACTGTGATTTAGGCTAGGGTCAGACGAGCGTAGTGTTCACGTCCGTGATCGCGCCTAAAAGTACGTCCGTGATAGCATGACATAAAGTCCAATGGAGCCCGACACACGAAGTACGTCCGCACTGAACTGCGGACGCACAACCGCCGCGGCCCACGGACGCAAGGCAGGCAAGAACGTAGAACCGCTAGAACGGCCGCACAAAGTGCGCTGCGTCCGCAACGTCTGCATAGCTTTGTGTGTGAGTGATGGAACGTGGTCAGACGGACTGCATTTATACGTCCTGCATTTTTCACGGACAAAATGGTTTTGCAATTGAATTTATTGTCCCTCCTACATCTGTCAAAAATAAATGTCAGTGAAAAAACGGACTGTGTGACCACTACTGCGTCTTCCGTACTGACGATGTCCGTACTGCACGGACGTACAGTCCGTAGAAAATCACGCTCGTCTGACCCTAGCCTTAGCAGACACTGTTGTTTGTTACTGCATGAAAACTCTCCAGGTTGTTTTCTGCAAGATCTCCTGAGTACACCCATGCCCCCCATGCATAGGTGTGCAAAGATTTTGGCAAAATACAGCACCAATTGTAGAACATAAAAATGTACGAATAAAATGTAAAAGTCTGGTGCCTGTCAAACTGGGGATGCTCTCTAGGGGAGCACAGGCTGTTGTCACTGAAGTGCATGAAACGCAAAATGTTTTCATACCTTCTACGTGACATTGATTGGAGGTAAATGGGGGTAGAGCAGATGGGGCTACTGCTCCAGCAGGAGCGAATTGAGGGCTTCTTTATGATGCCCTCAGCATAGTAAGTGCCCAGAATTTCAGAAATTCTGGCACATCTAGCGGGTCCATTGCTGCCTTGCCAAGTAGGAGTCTGGCTTCGCAGCACAATGCTGATGGGCATACAGATTTGATTGGGCCACGATGTGGCCCAACAAATCATCCCCCATAAACACCTGCAAAAAACTGTGTGGCGGTAAATCCTGCAACATCAATATTGATGCCAGGATTTGCCGTGAAAGGAGGATATCTGGCCTCTGGCGATGAGGCACTACCCACTCCTCAGCTGGAGCTGTGCGTCTCCTGCTGGCAGGTGGTGACCCAGGATCTGCATCAGAAACATCACTAGATACATCAGCCAGCATAGATAATGTATCTAGCGACGCCTCTGAGCAGTTAGCGGGTCGAAATGAGGGTCTGAGTCTGACGCAGATGCCTCAGATTCTGACGCCAGGATGGCATATGCCTCCTCGGCGCTGTACACCCTCTCAGACATTATATATAATAGATTATAAAAATTTATAATTATTATATATATATAAGCGGATTGTTGGTTCTTAGAAGAACCGTTGGGTTTCACAAGAAAATACAAATAAACACCTAAATCTCTCTAAATCCCTCTAAACCTGCCTCAATTCTTCTAAATCTCCCTAAAATCTCTCTAAATCTGCCTCAATTTTTCTAATCTCACTAAATCTCACTAAAATCTCTAACCTGTCAAATCTGATCTCTCTCTCTCGCTCACCAAAACACAAGTGAGGAGAGGAGGGAGAATCACAGAGGTCAGAGCCAATATTTACAAAATATTGGCCTGACCTGACAAATTAGAAATTTTATTTTGATTTTTTCTAACTTCTGATTGGATGTTGCTAGCCTGCCTCTCTGATGAGGCAGGCTAGGAACATCCCACTCAGCCCCAAGATGACCCTGCCCTTAGAACCCTAACCCTACCCCTGACCCTGCCCTTAGAACCCTACCCCTACCCTACCCTACCCCTAACCCTAACCCTACCCAACCCTAACCCTACCCTAACCCTAACCCTAACCCTACCCCTAACCCTAACCCTACCCCTAACCCTACCCCTAACCTACCCCTAACCCTACCCCTAACCCTACCCCTAACCCTACCCCTAACCTACCCCTAACCCTACCCCTAACCCTAACCCTACCCCTAACCCTACCCCTAACCCTAACCCTACCCCTAACCCTACCCCTAACCCTAACCCTACCCCTAACCCTACCCTACCCCTAACCCTACCCCTAACCCTACCCCTAACCCTACCCTACCCCTAACCCTACCCCTAACCCTACCCCTAACCCTACCCCTAACCCTACCCCTAACCCTAACCCTAACCCTACCCCTAACCCTAACCCTAACCCTACCCCTAACCCTAACCCTACCCCTAACCCTAACCCTAACCCTACCCCTAACCCTACCCCTAACCCTAACCCTAACCCTAACCCTAACCCTAACCCTACCCCTAACCCTAACCCTAACCCTACCCCTAACTGTCAGTTTATTTTATTTATTTTTCTTTTTTTACACTTTTTTTACACACTTTTATTTTACTTTTTTTTACACTTTTTTTTAACTTTTTTTTCCACTTTTTTTTACTCTGCTGGGTGCCTTGATCCCTCGAGGCACCCAGCAGAGCACCTGATCACTGATGTGATCGTTTTTGTACTGAGTGCCACGATACCTCGTGGCACTCAGTACTTCCTGCCGCTACCGGAAGTGATCGCTCGGGGGGAGCGATCACGGACGGACCAGCGGCAGGTAAGTATATTACAAGGATGCCTCGATGTCGAGGCATCCTTGTAATATGCTCAGAGCAGCTGGAAGCGATCCGATCGCTTCCAGCGCTCTGTAGAAGTGCCGGGCACCTCTCCGGTGCAACCGGATGTAGATCGCTCCCGGGGAGCGATCACATGGTGCCCCGGCACTTCTAACGGCCATTGCACGGATGCCTGGACTCCCAGGCATCCTGCAATGGCGTTTGAGCTGCTGGAAGCGATCCGATCGCTTCCAGCAGCTCAAAAAACGGCAGGACGTACCATGTACGTCAGCGGGTCTAAGAGAGACCCGCTGCAATGACGTACATGGTACGTCCTCGGTCCTTAAGGGGTTAAGAGATGCGCATTCCCACCAGATATGGAGGTATGTGCCTATTGCAATGTTGCATCTCCAGCAATTCGGCGAATAAGAAGCGTCAAAAGTGGCTATCAGGGTGGGCGTACGGTACCAGAAAACCAATATTTTATAAGAGGTTTCTTGTAGTTTAGCCATTGGTGAACCAGAGTGCGTCAGAGTAAGTGATTTAGTCCATGCTTCATCGGAGATGGATGAACCAAGAGTGCGTTCCCAACGTGCCATAAAATCAGGAGGTGCTTCTCCAACCGTCTGAACCATGCGATAAAGCGTAGAGATACCGTGTGCCAGCGGGAAAGTCCTTTGACACAGATTCAAAGGAAGTCGGCTGTCTGGTGAGGGAGGTGTTGCCTGATATGGGGATCGAGCACGGAACCAACAACTGAACACGAAATCCATTTATGTTTCGTATGCACAGCCTGAAGGGCATTTTATACAATATTTGTCATTATTTTCTCCCCGTCACATGAGGTCAGGGGTGGTTAGTTTCCACATTTGGTGTCATGTCGAGGTTCAGAAACCTTTTGTATTATTATGTTTGAGGGATATTTAACCTGTATTTAAGTGGACTATGCATACACGGATAATTGCTAAAGTTTCTGAATATAACAGGGGGTGCAATTTATAAGACGGCGCGCCAGCCCAATGCCCGGACATGCGTATTATTAATTTACCAGACCCACACTGAACCATCGCATGATTTATTTATGAATGTTTCCTTTGAATAGCATCTCTTCAGAAAGAGTGGGAAATATCATCAGGAGCATGATTTTGACATACTTGGCACAGGATAACCTGTCTCTAAACTACGCTTTTGGGGAGGGGAAAAAAAAAAGGTAATTTCTTGCTGTAATGGACAGAAAATGAGCAGAAGCTTAAAAACCGTAGTGTGTGTATGAATATGGAGGCATCAGGAGAGGGCAGCCTTTCCATGGTAAAAGTGTAAGTCTCAGATAAACCCTAGTGATGGTACTTCAGATGAGATCAGCAGTCGCACTGTGGCATCTGCCTCCTAGGATTTTGTCATCTGCAACAATTCCATCAGGCTGAAGCAGGTGCTGCAAATGGCAAGATGTCCATTGCGAAGTAACGTTTTTTTTTAGCATCACCAACTACACCCTGTTCCAAATTATTATGCAAATTCTATTTCAGTGTCACAAAGATTAAATATTTTCTGTTTCAGTTTAACTCATGGATGGCATTGTGTCTCAGGGCTCTTTTGATCACTGAAAACAATCTCAGACACCTGTGATAATTAGATTGCCAGGTGAGCCCAATTAAAGGAAAAACTACTAAAGGAGGAGGTTCCACATTATTAACCAGAGCAACATTTTCAAGCAATATGGGGAAGAAAAGGGATTTCTCTGCCGCCGAAAAAAGAGTGAAATAGTTCAATGCCTTGGACGAGGTATGAAAACATTAGATATTTCATGAAAATAGTGCGATGATCACGCTTAAGAGATTTGTGGCCGATTCAGAGCACAGACGGGTTCGTGCAGATAAAGGCACATTGAGGAAGATTTCTGCCAGATCTATGCATCGGATCAAGAGAGCAGCTGCTAAAATACCATTACATAGCAGCAAACAGATATTTGAAGCTGCTGGTGCCTGTGAAGTCCCACGGACATCAAGGTGTAGAGTCTTCCAGAGTCTTGCAACTGTGCATAAACCTTCCATTCGGCCACCACTAACCAATGCTCACAAGCAGAAACGGCTGCATTGGGCAGAAAAATACATGAAGACTAATTTTCAAACAGTCCTGTTCACTGATGAGTGCCGTGCAACCCTGGATGGTCCAGATGGATGGAGTAGTGGATGGATGGTAGACGGCCACCCTGTTCCAACAAGGCTGCGACGTCAGCAAGGCGGTGGTGGAGTCATGTTTTGGGCCGGAATCATGGTAAGAGAGCTGGTCGGCCCCTTTAGGGTCCCCGAAGGTGTAAAGATGACCTCTGCAAAGTATGTGGAGTTCCTGACTGACCACTTCCTTCCCTGGTACAGAAGGAAGAACTATGCTTTCCGTAATAAAATCATCTTCATGCATGACAATGCGCCATCTCATGCTGCAAAGAATACCTCTGCATCAATGGCTGCAATGGGGATAAAAGGAGAGAAAGTCATGGTGTGGCCTCCATCCTCCCCTGACCTCAATCCTATTGAGAACCTTTGGAGAATCCTCAAGC
Organism: Leptobrachium leishanense; assembly: GCA_009667805.1. Taxonomy (NCBI): domain Eukaryota; kingdom Metazoa; phylum Chordata; class Amphibia; order Anura; family Megophryidae; genus Leptobrachium; species Leptobrachium leishanense. The sequence continues at coordinate 308,212,500 of CM019067.1, forward strand.
AAAAGATCTTTGAGGGTGGGAGGCAGTTTACATCCAAACAGCAGCTCTGGGAGGCTATTCTGACATCTTGCAAACAAATTCAGGCAGAAACGGTCTAAAAACTCACAAGTTCAATGGATGCAAGACTTGTGAAGCTGCTATGTAAAAATGTAACGTGACCTGTTAAAATGTTTAAAAAGTTAAAATGTTGTTCAAAGTTTGATTGAAATAGCTTTTGATTTCAGTAAAAATGCTGCAAACACAACAAATTACAATTTTAAGTTCTTTACAACCTATAAAGTGTTCTGAAACTTACTGTGCGTAATAATTTGGAACAGTGCATTGTAAGTTTTTTTACTTTGAAAAAAACACTGTTATTACGAGGTTTGTTCAATAAAATTTGAATTGTACTCTTAATAGTTGATAACATGAGAATTATGCTGACAGGTTTACATCAATTATTTAGGTAAATGAGAAAAACATAATTTGCATAATAATTGGAACAGGGTGTAGTCCTCTCTTTCTGAGCTTACCCTACCCATAAGGCTGGGGTCAGACGAGCACACTATGAGTACCCGTACTGACGTGCCTCCAGGCGTCCTTCGCAGCGTTGCGACGCGTCAACGAGGCAGACCACACGCTGTAGTGCGCGCACGAATTGCACGCAACAGCGGGTGTCCTGCGGTCGTTCAGAAAGCCTCCCTGTTGAAGTGCTACCACATGCGTTTGACAAGGCTACAAAGCACGATCCGCCATAGGAGGATCGAGCTTTGCAGCGCTGAGCGCACTAACTGTGCTCAGCGAGGTGGCCAGATGCGCATCAGAGTGGAAGGAACGTCTACTCTCACTGACGTTCCTTCCTCTCTGCAAAACGCTCGTCTGAACCACTAAAATCCTTTGAGAAAAAGCCTACTCTTCTGCCAACTCCAACATGACAGCCAGACGCAATGAGCTGCTTCAATTCACTCTGCGGACTTGCCGAATCACCCCTTTGTATAAATGCCCTCCATGCAAAATTCAATTTGCAAAAAGTGTATTGTGTATGCGGTTGCCAACTGCCGTGTAGAACATTATTAGTGTTTACAACAAACGTGGCTGACTGGGCATTTTAAAACTACAATGCAGTCTCAAGGCTGCGTTAGGATCATGGAAAAAAATTGTGCACAAACATTTGTAGAGCTAAAAATTCTCCATATAGGAGGTTTGCCTTAAAAAAATAAATTAAAAAAAAATGGAAGTATTTCATGGGTAGAATATATAAATACAGGACGGGATATGATGGAGTGCACACTATTACAAGTCATGTCCTACCGGAATGCCGATGGTGTTACAAAGTGCCACGTGCCATTCTTTGATCCAGCCGTCGTTGTCAGACTGTAACAATAGTTCTGTACCCGTGATGGTTTTCAGCTGTCATAAAAAAAAAGAGATTTGACGTTAAGGACTCCATTAAAGACATAACACCTTTTAAAAATTTGTAGCAAATGTTCAATATTTTGTTCTGCACAAACAGCGAATAACATGACTAATAAACTACACTGCAGATTTACGAGGTTATTCAGAAGTGCCAGTGTTTGCATCAATGGTGACTTTTGCATCGTTGGCAAACACCATCACAACACTAAAGAAGAATCCAGACAATTGCAGAAGAAGCTTCATGGTGAAGCTTTTCCTGCGGCTGTTTGGAAGCATCTGAGAAGTGTCACCATTGCAAAAAAAAAAAAAAAAAAAGAGAAGGCCAGCGCTTTCGTAAACAAAACAAAAACCTAAAAAGTTAACTACGTGGTAACATACAAGAAATCATAAACGCTGGCCTCATTGAACAGTCGACATTGATCATGCTGGGGGGGAGGGGTTACAAACAGGCCAAAAAGCCAGGAGAGTTAAAGAGTTGAGTGATTGCGAAATAAATCAAGCTTTTTAAAATACATTTTGTAGAGGGAAAAAAAAAAAGTTTACCTCCAAGACATTCTTCTTACTGGATTTGTCTTTTGTGGCCCATTCGACGGTGGCTCCTTTTAAGTCGACATTAAACTCTGGCTTGGATTGGTTACCTCCAAACTTCTAGATTCAAAGAGGAAGCGTTACTGGAGCCTTTACTTCAAAAAGCAACAAAGATTTAAAAATCACCTCTTAAATGCACATATCCATAGGGCTAGACTGGCGCTGAGGCAGGCATACTCTCACTGTCTCTTCTTGTAACCCGAATGCCCATCCTTTATTACTAAATCAGGTTACTTAAAATCATTAAAAATATATTAAAGGAGAGAGCACTGAATTTAGCATGACTGGGTGTGTGTACATATATATACAAATAAAATTCACGAGTATAGCAGTACGTAGTGATACCTTTTTTATTGGACTAACGTTACATTTAAAAGACAAGCTTTAGAGAATATAACCTCTCTTCCTCAGGTCTGTATATAGATTATACACACTCTACATATAGGCACGTGTTGATCTGAACAACTCAAACACTGAAAATTTGAAGAACGAGAGAAAAAAAAGGAAAAAAGGTTATTGTAGATTTTCAATCTGCCATTTGGCTACTGCAATGCCTTCTCATGGCAGAGCTGGTTCCTGAGGCACCTCTAGAGGCTGAAAAGAGCAACAATGTTACGATATACATTTTACATAAACCATAATCAAGTCTTTCATGCTCTTTATACGGTTACAAAATGTGTATTTTATCATTATTTTAAGCCAATTACTTGAGGTTTTTATTTCCTTTAGGTGCTGTCCAATGACATTGGAGGAGGCTGAAGATCTCTGCATCCTGCAACACTAAACAACCTGACATCGGATTAAAAATCCGCCATATTATACTATACCGTTACTTTAGTATTAATTACAGATTAAAAATCTGTCTTATTATCTTATATTTTTTCTGCACATTTTTATTTAATGTTAACCTGTCGTTATCAAAGGACATTTGACTCCTTTTATAGGGAATCACTCTTTAAACATATGTTACATTTTTATTTTGTAAACACATGTATTTTGGGAGAAAACAAGATATATTTGTAGATAGAATAAAAATAAATTGAACCATTAAACATTTTGCAGCTCTCAAGGGCACAATAGTTGTGGGTAACAAAAAAATAAATAAAACCCAGAAGTGTTTCACTTCTTTACTATTTGTGTTCTTTTCCACCTCTTCACATGAGGTCAGGTTAGGGTTGCCGGAGCAGGTACGCTTTCCTGGACACATTTATTCATACCAATTGGCAGCGCAAGAAAGAAAGCAACCCTGCAATATGTAGCATTCATTCAATGCAGTTCTAAGGATCCCCAGGTGACCCATCCTGACTAGGAAATGGGTTTTCTTTGTGAAGCATCTAAGCAATACATGTTGCAGGGCACTTCCTTCGCACTGCTGTTCTTCTGCATTAAATAGTAAAACACGTCAGGAAAATATGGCTGATCTGGCAACCCTTGGTCAGTTGTGGAGTTTAAGGCTAGTGTCAGACGAGCGCACTATGTGACAGCGCTGTGACATTTCGACAGAGCCGGGCACACGAATTGTGTGCGCTACAGCGGATGTGCTGAAAGCCTCCCCGTCAAAACGCTATGAGGCGCGTTCAACAGGGTTGCAAAATGTGATCCTCCATATGAGGATTGAGCCATGCCACGTTGAGCGCACTAACTGCATTCAGCGAGGTGGCCAGACGGGTGTCAGAGTGGAAGGAACATCCACTCTCACGGATGTTTCTTCCGCTCTGAACAACGCTCGTCTGACCCCGGCCTAAGGCTAATGTCAGACGAATGGAGTCTGAGCGCACTCTGCGTGCGTGCATAACGGACAGATGTACTGACGGAAGATACTGTAGACACCACACGGTCCGCTTTTTTTGACTGACGTAGAAAAAAAAAAGGGAACTAAAAAAATTGATATGAAAAATGATAAACATTTGAAAAGGATATGAAAAGCCATTTTGTGCGTCAAGGTGCTGGACGGCGCAAATGCGCTGCATCTCACAGCTCATCACTCACATAGAACGCTACGCGGACGTGGCGCACTCTGCGCGTACGTCTAGCGGTTTTACATTCTTGCCTAACTTGGGTCCGTTTGCCACATACGTTGTGCATGCGCAGTTAGGTGCGCACGTACTTAGTGTGTGGGTCTCTATTGATCATGATTCTATGCTTCGACGGATGTTAAACTGTGCGGCAACACGGACGTGATCACTGCGTTCGTCTGACATGGGCCTAACACTTGGCTCCCACGTTTGAGTAGTTTAAGGAATATTCAACCTGTATAATGGTTTACTGTAGACCTTAAGATTAAGCAAACTCAACATAACTACATTCCCAAACAGCTTACCCAACTAGCTCCGGTGCCTTGAAACAATAAGGACCAGCCTTGTAACACAGCCCATGTAGATGTCCAGTTCTTCCTGAAAAGACGACAGTATTTTAAGCATCCGCATAGAAAAAGCAAATCTTAACAAAAGTGTGAAACTAGGATAAAGTGACACTGCATCTGGCGGACAACTGTATAGCCGGCTTGGATTAATACGCCTGAACATGGTTTCCAAAAATCCAGAAAAAAGAATTTACAACAGTCCATGCCCAGTTAGAATTACTTGCCTGATTTTTTTTCCGTTCTCTGTGATTTTCGTCACATTTAATAGGCCGTATTTCTCCTGATCCTGCAAAATAAAATTTCAAATTATTATATTAGCACCCAAGTCAAGGTAAGGGAACATCTTATGGTTTATTACATGCGGATTGAAAAGAAAGCTTTGAAAACAGTGAAACAAATTCGATATTCTGGGCATTTTATTTTGCAATGCAAAGTGTCTCACCATTAAAAAAAAAAAAAAAAAAAAAAGGGCCTTTTTCTGTAACAGTTTTGCACCTTGTTACAAGAGCCTCCGATGCAAAACATTGGTTGTTTCATTGAAACAAAAAAATAAAAATGCTTTTTTTGCTTTTTATAGAAGATCCTTGGACTATATTTGTACAACGGATCAAAGTACCAGGGTAAAATCCCCCCCCCCAACCCCAGCACTTTCAAGGGTGAATTCCCTGGACAAGAAAAACAAGTCCTCTCAAATGAAGCCGCTTTTATCTGCAACAAACTTTGTAAATATTTGTATGAGCATAAAAACAGCAAACTGATCAGCTGCAAAAAAAATTGCAGATGCATTTATAAAGCAGTTATTAAAAGGGACGCTCTGCAAAACTTCGCTTTTTTAAGTGGTCAGGCAGTGTTGTGCCCCCACTCCCCGCCATGCACTGTTGGGCAAATATTCTTGTGTGAAGCAGAGGAGTTTCCTTCAACAACGCAAGCGTCATCATGTAGACAGGATTTTGAATTTCCCAGCTGCTGGTCACTGACGTCGGCGAGCTCTGCATGCTGACATTTCCCTCTGCCTGAACGCTTGCAGTAGCGAGCGTTCAGACAAAAGAAAGCCGATTGATTCTGTGCAAGGGTTGCGAAACGTGCATCTGAAACAGAGCATGTTCAGGGTGGAACGCAATCTGCGGTGTGCTACGCAAACTGCCATAGAAGCTGCAAGCACTTCCATATTTCAGGAGGCATGGAGCTGGAAAGGAGGAGCAGCGTGCGCCGAGGGAGAAAAGGAGAATTTTCACCAAAAAAAAAAAATAATAATAATTGGGCAGATTCTGTCAGCAGTCAATTAGACTGGTCCTTTAACCCCTTAAGGACCAATGAGGTAACAGGTACGTCATAAATGCATTAACCCTTTCTCCTTAAGGAGTTAAGATGTTAATCGAGTTAAAGTTCCATTTAATAATCCTTCATCCCTTTGTGTCATTGGTCCATTGCACTTACACACATTAGAAGTATTTTACTAGGTGGTGGTGCTTGCCGTTGCTGCAAATATCTGAAAATTGCCGCCATGGTAGTTACAGACAAACGCAGCCGCTTCTCAAGACTAAAATCCTTAGAGCCGCAGGAGAAGCTGCACTGTGAAGCTTCTTCTGTCGCTATTGGGATCTTAGTATTGAGATGTTTGTCGGCACGATAATACTGATGATTTTTGCCACTGCTGGCAACATCAAACACCGGCGCTTGATGAATAACTATCGTGACACTGTCCTGTTATACAACTCATTCTGCGATTGCACAGCAAAGTCTGGCGGCACCTGAGGAACACTACAGGCGCACCACTCTGCCACAGCACGGTGGTTGAAATTGAGTTACTGTTGTGGCCGTCTATATCTGACTCGTCACCACGCATTAAAATACCAAGGGCCATATTACAATCATCACGCCAAAACTAGGATGCCACGGAGGAAAACCTGCACCTGCAGGTTTCTCCATAGCTTCCCTGTTTGAGCGTGTTCTTAAGGTGCAGGTGCTAATCCAGCATAGGACTCCATTGAGGCTTCCACTGTCAGTCACATGACCTGCAGGGTCTCGCCTGTTGTGAGATCCGGCAGGTCGGCGGAGTGATCGCGGAGGGAGACTGGGGGACCCTCTGTTACTGGCGGCATGAAAAGGCAGAATGAGCCGCCGTTCTCGCCACAGGATGAGAGGAGAGTATGTGATTTTTTTGGGTGGTGCTGACTGATTCCGCAGAACCTTTATCATTAAGCACCAGCTACTAGCTGTTATCTTTCCAGTTAACCGCAGCGGGACGTAATCAGCGTTAGGACTTTGTAATCCTAGCGCTAATTAACTCTTTGCACTCCCCATGTTAAGCATAGGGAGGCGCAAAGTACAGTAAGCTCGTGCTGAAAAGCGCAAGATCCGAATCGCTAACTTTTTTTTTTTAACCCGTTACGGTCGGTCCGTGCTAGGGCTACTTTACCTAACGTTAACGCTCACACAGCTGGATGCTAAGGTTAGCGTTAAGAACGTAATAGAACCCCAAGCTCATAAAAGAGTTACAGGTTATTTTTGTAACAAACACAATATGCTGTGAAAGTACAGCGACGGCCCGAGGTGGATCACAAACCGTGGACTGATGCTTCGGAGACGAAGGCAAGGTCTCGATGTCAGGAAAGTGTTTAGACGAAAGTGCAGATTCCTGTAAAATCAGAGCACACGGAGTGATGAGAGAAAAAACGTAATGCGTGGAGATCACGCAGATAAAAAAAACAATATGCATGTTTAAAATGGACTTAAAAGCTCTGGAAATTAGTCTAGGAATCAAACTTGTTAATTACAGGTTCCAATTACTTTTTTTTTTAATGAGATACAACCTTAAAAAAAGAAAACCAGGGCCTTCATCCGGAAACAGTGACAGTTCCTCAAGCTTCCAAGAAAATATGTATTTTGAAGAAGGGGCGCTAAGGAAGGGGAGTCCACATTTTTAATAATTTTTAAGTGTATTTTCAGGTCCATAGCCACTATTATTATTGCGCTCTTTAACCCATAATCAAACGGCAGTATCTTGTTAAGATGCAGCAACACTAAAGCTTCACGTTCGAGTACTTTAGTTGCATGTTAAGTTTAATTTTATGATGTAGGAAAGTCGGGTTTCTTATTTCAACCTTGTATCTCATTTGGGAATTAAAACAGAAGCACAAAAAAAAACAAAAAAAAAAAAAACACATTGAAATGTTAGCACTGTTAAACACGACAAAAAATAAGAAAAGTTTAAATTGAAGAAAAATAAAAAACAAATGTTGCTCTCTGTTTACAGAACATTTTTCAACAGTGCAGCGGAGAACGTGAACTGAAGAAAAGGCCCAAATAAATTTTTGATTTTCATAAAAAGTTTGTCTAAATCTCGGAAAGAAAAATCAGAAATTGGCAAATCGTACAAAAGACATTCCTCGTGTTATCATTTCACCAAAACATTTCCAGCGATTAGTATCTTCTGCTTTGCTCGGGAAACACTCAAAGCGCAATGGATTTTGTAATAATAAAGAACACATCAGCTGGACGTTACGTGCTTCAAAGCACTATTTTTCTTTTAAATAGTCTTGGTCGCACAGCTTTGTTGAATAACATTTAAAATAAAGATTCTATACCTTTCCAGTTTGGGGACTCCATTAATAAGCTTCTTCACTGCTCTAATTCAGGAATACATTTTCCTGACGCCAGACAAGATATCGAAAAGGTCCTACCTTGGGCCAGAAGGCAAATTTATCTTTATTTCACTTTATTGCGTTTTTGTTTGTAGTAGCCGATAGTGTTGTTTTTTTTTTTAAATTTCGTGATTGACACATGGGGTGGGTATGGGATGGGAGGTACCTTCCATTTTTAAAACAAAATTTAAGCCAGGCAAACAAAGACATGCCTCGAAGCCTTTTTGAATGCCCCAAAACTAACCTGCCCATGGCGTTACCACCACCTTAACAAGTGACGATGAACTTCAATAATAAAAGACCCCTGGAGGAGAGGGAACGCCAGAAACTTAAAGATACCGTAAAGCATTTAACATAGAAAAATGGGTCCAGCCTGTAAACAGAGGGTTGTCAATAAAAAGAGGATTTTAAAATGCATTTAAAGGACAACATTAACGTCTGTCACATGGAATAATGTCATCAGAGGTGAAAGAAGCTGACGAGTAAATATATTTTCATGGATTATACCTGGTATCCTGAATAATCGCAGTAAGTGCACTTTACAGGTATTAAATGGGCAAATATTATCTAATTTATATGTCAAGGAGGGATCTGATAACCCCAAAAAGGAGATTGCATACAGTAGCGATCATCTATCCAAAAAGGAATTCACCCCTTCACTACAAAGTGATTAAAAAAAAAAAAAAAAAAACAGGAACAATCGTTTTTCTGGAAAATCACTTTTAATTAATGATACAGTAAGAAATATTTGGGAATATTTCCAGTGTATTTCTTACTGTAATAACCTATTTGGCAGGTAGATGGCACCACCTACTGGCCAAATAAGTTCATGCAGGTAGATCTGCAGCCCATGGCTGTGTCGCCTGGGTAATGCCCAATATGTCAAGACATTCCATAGCCGATTTTAACCAGTTTCAGCCCCTTTACGAAGGCCTTTGGGAGCCCAAAAGCAACCAAAACTCATTTGCAACAAACGAATTTCATTAGCAAACAAACAGCACAGCCCCAGATCGTGTTAACACGATCTCGGGATTCTGTGTCTGCTGTAGCTCATCGTGTATGTGCGATCGTGGTAGTAAAGGGGGTCAACGCAATCTTCACATACTAGGAATGACACACTGAACGCATAGGTGATAGTCTACTTTAGCACCCCGGTTATTTCAGATATACACGGCCTCTGATGCTCAGCCATCCTGAATGCTGACTGAGCTCCTGAGTATCCAGGGGAGCGAGGTTCAGCATCACAGCTACAGAACGCAATCAGCAACGCAGTCTGCTTTCAGATTCCTATAAAACAGGAATACAAAGCCAGCAAGCGTGTGATCCAGGGTTGTTTCATCCATTTGTGCACCAAAAGACTTTATATATGTATCTTTATTATTACAAAATTCCCATCTCTTCTTTAAAATGTTCAGCAGGTCAGACAATTTCAGATTTGCACGTTAAAAATCAAAAAGATTTTGTACATGTGGATGCGTTTTGGCAAGCAAGCGTCAACACGTCAAATACTAACTTTTTCTGAGTGAGATGGGATGAAATGACCAGGGTTAGGCATGTAATACATAGAGGAAATACGCTTTGGCTTGATATGCAACTGTAAAATAAGAATGTGCCTGTTAATGGGCTAAAACACGACCATATATCCACTCCATTTACACAGATCCTGACTCCCTCTTATAAACTGCTAAAGTCTGACGTTCACTGGAGCAGAGGATGGTGTACTGTACTGTATCACTCATCAGAAATGCTCCAAAACATGGGTCCCATGTGTGGTAGTCTAATGTATCAACTCCTTGTACACTGATCTCGTAAAGCGCTGCAGAATATGTGGAGCTATATATAAAAGGATAATAATATGCAATTTTTTATATTTATATCTTTATTATTGTAGAATCCACTTGCACAATCACACCAATTCAAAGAAATGCATCCCAGAGCTCCTGTGCCACATTCCCCATATGCAGCAAGGAATTCTGGGTAGGATATGCAAATGACCTGTCTCCCTTTTATTGCATCCTGGGTCTGTCAACGCTATGCCATACTATGGCTTTTTAGCAGAGATAAGGTTTATGCAATTGGTCAAAGCCACTTCAGCGCTGTTTCAGGTTTATTGGACCCTCAGCAGCCAGAGCTAGGCAGGACCAGTTGCAGTTGGATGCTTGGACCCAAAGGGTAAATCAGTGTTTACAAGGGTTGTGGTGGAGGACAAAAAGTGAGATAAAAAGCCTCCACACTATAATTAGTTAGGTTTATTATTGCAGAAGCCACATATATATATATATGTATATATACACATACACACACAAACACTTCTGGTCCCAAACATTTCAGGCGAGGCACACTCAACCTGTACTTTTGGTAGACCCTGGACATAACGACAAGGTGGAAATTTGGCTGAAATGCAAGTCCTGCAACCATAGTCATTGCGCAGAGGGGCGACTGCTTCTATTTCAGTACTCAACTGGCAAGTTTGCAACGGCTGGGGCCCGGCAATGAATCCAGCATGTCATCTGCATTCTAAGTGCTGGAGTATATGTCCCCTAGCAAGGCCACTCATGTAGGAAAGTACGGTTTGAAGGAGACAAGACGACCAGCGAGCTTGAGAAATGGCCTTGTCCATCAGCAAGCAAGGATATAGTCACATTAAATAGCTTTGCAATTCACTGCCCGCCCCCCCCCCCTTCTCGCAGGAAACTATAAAAAAAAAAAAAAAAGGGACTTTTCAAAAACCATCGTCAAGGAGCAGCGATTTTTGGAAAATCTCACTTTCTTAATAATATGGTAAAACATCATTGGAAAATTTCCAATGTATGTTTCACCGCAGTAATCCCATTAGACCGGCAGACATCGCCATCTGCTCGCCAAAAAGGCTTGATGCACCTGCGACTCCGTGCACAATCAGCTGGGAGACCGTGCCTTGGGCACAGATTCCTAGCGTTTCAAGCAATGTTTCCCAGTGTTTTAGAGCGCCCAAGGTGTTAACACTTTCGGGGGAACAGTGTGGGGTCCCAAATGCAAACGAAATTTTTTGCAGCAGACGCCTCTCATGTGCAATGATCTAACATAGCTCCAGATCGTGTTGACACAATATCGTGCTGCTGCTGAGCGTGTACGCAAGGTCACAGTAGTGAACGAGTTAACAGGCTAGGTTTTGATACTGCTGTACAAATTGCTGCCTGTTCCCTGTGAGCTAAAGGAGAATACAATATAATGAGCGTTAGACAGTAATGAAGCGTCTGTGACCTTTACGGACCTTATCATTGGCATCCAGAAGATATGTACTGTGCCGCCACTTTGTTAAAATGATGGGCTCCTGTAATTTCCTGTCCAGGCTTCGGCTTTTAGTGATCTCTCGCTGGGGCTGTAACGAAGCATTATACTAAACAAGGAGGGGAAAAAAAACAAAAAACGTAAGAAGTTTCTATTTTTTTTTTTTCATTAAAAGTAGGTTTCTCCTTTTCGTTTGAACGTACCTTTTTTAAAAACACATAAAAAAAAAAAGTAGAAAAAAAAATCCTCACCGGAATGAAAGTCAAAACTGGAGATTATAAAAATAAATAAACTGCGCTTTATTTATAAATAAATCACAAAGCGCTCTGCAAGGAGGAATCGTTTCTTTCACATGGTGAAGTGAACCCGTCAGGGTCAGTTTTAGGCCCAGCGCAATTGGAAAAGCATTGAATTATGTTGAAACACTGTGGGTTATTCAGAGAGATCCGAAATGTGCCCGAGATGTAACCGGACACTGAAATTCCGTGTACTGTGCCATTTGCAAATTCTGGCGAATTGCCTGCACGTACGGTGTTCGAGGGCAGTGAAATCCCCCATAGAGAAGCAATGGTTAATCTATTCAGAGACACCGAACAGCAGAGAAAAGTTGCTGAAGTGCTCTGCTGTTCGGTGCTTTCATTCGACACGTTTATTCACGTGAATCCCATAGGCTTCAATGTTAAAAATATTCCCGTTTTAATTCAATATCTAATAAACTGTTTATTTATAGATTTTTAAGGATCTTTTAGGCAAAAAGTGTTTTCCGTTTTTTAAGAGAATAGTTTTCAATTTTCCTTAAAGGGACACTCTAGGCAACATGACCACCTAAGCTATTTTAGGTGGTCATGATGCCCGGAGTATGCCGCCCTCTGTCTCCCCTCCCTCCGCTCAGCGGTTCAGCTGTAAATGCTGAAAACAGCTGAGAGACGCGGAGGACTTTACTCCGCCCTCCCAGCTGTCAGTTAGCAGAGCGGGAATCATATTTCCCGCTTCTGCCGACTTTTGCCGAGTAGGAGACGTCATCGCGCTTTCAGCGCGATGACGTCTCCAGCTCACCGCAGAAGCTGGCGGCTCCCTCTGAGGGTTAGGGTTACGCGCATCCTCTTGCGTGCAACACTAATCCTCAGAGGGAGCCGGGAGGAAGCCTGCCGATTGGCTGGCTTATGTGAGAGGCGCGCATGCACACTTCTCACGTAAACCAGAAGCCAAGCAGCATCAAGAAGGACGGGAGCGGAAGAGGAGGGAGCTGAGTATAAAAAAAAAAAAAAAAGACACCGCTGGAAAGAAGTGGATTTTAGGGTAAGTATTACAGTTACAAGAAAAAAATAAAAACTAAAGATTTATTAAGGGAATAGGGATAGGTTAGGATAAAAAAACGGGGGGGGGGGAATTGGCTGAGTATCATGGGAAATGTAGTTCCACATCAAGAATGCCCTACTGTAAGAAAATGCATAGCCCTGCTTAGGAATTCTTTAAAGGGATACTGTATTAAACAGAGTCGCCTTCTTTTGCCTTTAATTGGGATGAGGCTGCTGAACGCTTCTGCGCAATGGTTTTGAGATTTTGTGAATTTACTCACCTTTCGTCCTTCACTGCAAGCCGATCCTCCTCGACAACTCAGGGACTCCTGAAGCTTTCCAGCACAATTTGCGTCCCTACACAATGGGACGTAGCGTCTGCACAGAACAACGGATCGAGACTGTGGGCATGCACAGAGCCGATCATACGGCTGCCTCTGACACCGCTCCCTACCGCAACTGATCTCAGAGGGTGACGTCGGCATGCCGACATCACTAGCGAAATTCAAAAATCATGGCTACTGGTGACGCGGGATGGAGGAAACTCCTCCACTTCACCAGATCGGTGGTAACTGGGAGGGGGCACTCCTCACATCCTGGGAACTTTAAAACAATTAAGTGGTCAACAGGAGAAACGTCCTCTTGTCCCTTTAAAATGTTCCCTTTCATCAATTTATTAGCATAGGAGGTCTGTGCAAACCGAGTCACCTCTATAGTGAAGGTTGAGAGACAGGAGAGAGCACAAGTAGCCGGTCTCAAGCAGTCCTCCTCCTCTCAATGCTGGCCAATCAGATCAGGCTGACGTGTTGTCAATGAAGCCAGTGGGTCAGGAAGGTGTTTCACTCGTACGACCAGTCATTTGGAAGGAGAGCAGGTGTTAGGAGGGCTTGGAGGACCGCAGGGAAGTGTCCATAAGTAGAAGTTAGGTTTGCCAGGTCGGCCATGTTTTTTACTGAACATACATTACTACATGCATAGTGGGAAGGAGTGGCCCTGCAACATGTATAATTCATATGAAAGGAAATCTTATTTCTCCAGTGCAGCATATGAATTTTACATACCACGTGGCAGCATGCTTCATACACAGCCCATCAGCATGAATACATTGTATGCATCTGGCAGCCCCAGCCAAGGCCTCCTCATCAACAAGCTGGAGGCATGTACAGATTAATATCGATGCGAGCAACGACATAAAATAAACGTCTGTGATATTAAATGGAAATTTTCTTTAACCCAACTTTCTTTAATCAATTTTAACCCCTTCGATACCAAACTACCAATACTCAAAAGCTCCTGCGGGAGGCCTACATCAAGTAAACGCAGTGTGCTCATATTCTGGGAGAACACGAGTTTTGTTTTGCTGCAAAAATAAATATTTTTTCAATGGGCTTCGGAATGTCTCTCAAAATTTTTAGCACCCTGGACATGTCATCCAAGGTGTTGAAGCTGTTTTAACAACTTGAAGACCATTTCTCTTTCACAGATGCACTGAATTATTATACATAAGGAAGCACATTTTTGCCAGCAGAGGGAGCGATCTGTCAAACGAGCCGTCTATAAAAATGTATGACTAATGGAAAGGGGTTTTACATAAATCCACTGGGTCCTGGAACTGGATTAATGGAAACATCATTTGGAAGTGATGGGGTTAATAACCGGATTCAGAACAAAGCAAACTATCCAGAAGCTCTAAGAATTCTGGAAAATATTTTCTTACATGAAATCAATATATACAATTCACACCCCGACCTGTGAAACACTTAGTGCGCTCGTCTGACATTGCCCTATGTGAGCCCGTACTGACGGGCCTCCCTTCGATGTGGCCGGCCACACGCTGTAGCGCACGAATTGCACGTGCTACAGCGGGCGTGCCGCGGACGTTTAGAAAGCCTCCCCGTTGAAGCGCTAGGACACGCGTTCGACGGGGCCGCAAAGCACGATCCTCCATAGGAGGATCGATCCTTGCAGCGCTGAGCGCACTAACTGCACTCAACAATATGGCCAGACAGGCGTCAGAGCGGAAGGAACGTCCACTCTCACGAATGTTCCTTCCGCTCTTAAAAACGTTAATCTGACACCAGCCTTATGGTACAATCACTTGGTCTAAGCCAGGGATGTCCAAACGTCGGCCCCCCAGATGTTTCTGAACTACCAGAAATCTGACTATTAAATGGATGGAGAAGCATGGGAGTTGTAGTTCAGGGACATCTCTGGGGTCAGAGTTTGGACATCCCTGCCCTAAGCTAAAAGGGGGACATTAAGGTGAAAAATTTGCACTTGCAAATCTCCCATTAGCATCCCCGTTTTACAAGTGGATTATGGGGCAGGCATTGAATACAGCAGCTTGCCCCGTAGCGGCCGTTAGCCCTGCCCTCAGTATCCTGGAGCCTAACACGCCGTCTCGAGCATAGACTCCATGGAGGCTTCTCCTGTTGTGTCACATGACCGGCAGGATCTCCCCTCTCGTGAGAGCCTGCAGGTCAGTGGAGTGATCATGGAGGGAGACTGGGGAAACCCCCCCCCCCCCCAAGTCTCACTCTGCTCCCTGAGGCCAGAATCGGCGGGTCAGGCCGCAGTTATCGCCGCGGGATGAGAGGTAAGTGTTTTTTTGGGGGGGGGGGTCCAGTCGCTGCCGATTCCACAGAAACTCTAATGTATCCCTTCCTGGTAAAATCCTTTCTCAAAAAGAAAAAAAACACAAACACCAATTACTTAACATTTGGTCCTTCAACACTGCAGGATTTTAACCCTCTGAATGCCAGGAGACAGAGCCTGTACTAGGGTTGTCAGAGACCACCACATTGTTGGCAAGTAACCTACGTCACATAGGTCAGACATTTAGATAATTATATAAAAAATGCACACTTAAACATACAATAGGAAGGGGGAAAAAACCCAAGTGCCGTTTCTTTTTTCATTATTCAAAAGTTGAACTTTTGCAAATCTGAAGAAATACAGGTGACTTAAATAAAAACCAACCCGTTAAGGTTGAGTGAGGACAGGTTTCCCTTCAGCTGCAAGACAATAGCGGCACATTAACTACAACGGGTCAATAAATTAGGTTTTATTGGTTGAATTAATAATGGACCAACACCGGGTTCCCTCATTGATGGTGATTCTTAAAAGATTTGCATTTGATTGGTCATACAGGTCGAGCATCCCTTATCCAAAATGATACAAAAAGGGAATTTTGTTATTTTTTTTTTAGCAAGGACTTTCCACGCCGGACACCGTGCCCCAACAATAGGGTGTAAAAGAATGCCCTTCAGGCCGTGTGTATGAAAGATAAATGAATTCTGTTTTTAGACTTGGCTCCCATCCCAAAGAGATCTCATTAATATATGAAAATATCCCAAAATCTGAAACGTTTGTGGTGCCAAGCAATTAGGATAAGGGATACCCAACCTGTAGGTTTCATCCAGTGAGCATAAGATTGTGCTAAATCATTGATATCAGTGAAAATATAACGAGCCATTACCTTGGGTAACTCCCACGCGGAGCGCGATCCGTCGGCGCTGTAGTAATAAGGTCGGCCTTGGTCATCCACGTGTTTCATCCACTGGAAACATAATAAGCAGAGTTTTAACCACATGGAAAAAGTTAAATTAATTTGTCATGAGCTCAGGCATGTGGCTGCAGTGGTGTGGCTTGCGAGCGTAGGCCTGGATGAGAGGTTATAATCAAGTGCGTTTCATGTTTAACCCTTTCACAACCAAGGGGTTTTCCATAAAACCACCGGCAGCAAGTGAAGGGTTCTTGTGGATTTTTAATAAAAATCCTCTCAAACAGGGCTGTCTAACTACAGCCACCCCCCCGAATGTTTCTGAACTACAACTTCCATGATTCCTTGGTCATCTACTGCATTGAAGGAATTCTGGAAATTGTAAGCATCAACATCTGGGGCACCACGAGTTTGACAGCCCTGATCTAAACCCCAACACAGACACATCCGCACACAACTACCTCCCCTTTCCCTTTTATTGTTAGCACGGTGGTAGTTTTTTTTGCGTTTGGGAGGAAAATATAATAATGACAGACACCATGGAACGGTTGTTAAAATATTCTGCAATGTTCGTTTACACTTTGAAACAGCCCGATACAGTATTGACGAGTCACGATGTACCTTCTCATTAGTTTGGTCATTGATAAAGAACGTGTGGCCGTGCTGATCCAGATCTTCTGACCAGCCCCTTGGAGGAGACCCATACTGACTATCTGACTGATTGTCACAAATGCTGTGGAAATTGTCTTCCGAGGAATGATGCTACAAAAAGGAGCAGGAAGAGTCTGATTACGGAGAGAGAAGTGAAGTGATTGGAAAGCAAGAGAAAGGAACATTACAAAGCATCGAGAAACTACAATTTGGCAAGTCATAAGGTCAAAGGACGGCAGAGCAGAGCGTCAGGAAGGAATGGATCTCTGTGCGTGGGTATCCGCTGGTTACACGGAATTCCGAACCCGCGGCAATCTAAATATCCGCGCACACAAATCCATCCGCAAGGTAATTACACGCCGTATTCTGATTGGTAATACAGCAAACCGTGGCGGGAATAGCAGGTGATTACTATTCCTGTGCAAAACATGATTAAGCAGCAACATGTTTTCCTCAGGCAGATTACAATTAATTATAAAGAGCCAACGTATTCTGCAGCGCTGCATAATTGTCAATACACATAAATGATTGCACCATGCACATTTGTACCAGCCAGAAGCCTGGGAAAGTATTCCTTGATGGTTTTGTGTTTGATATTCAAAGTATTTAATTGACAAGGAAGAAAAGACCCACATCCCACTTCAAAGCTTCTGTCAAAGGAGATATATATATATATATAGCTGCAGAAAACATTTAAACATCCAGCAATTCAGAGAACTGCTTACAGAGCTCGTGTGCTACATTCCCTATATGTTACAAGGAACTCTAGGGTAGGACATGCATATGTTACCCAGAGTTCTTTGCTGCAGATGAGGAATGTAGCACGAGCTCTTTAAAGCAGTTCTCTGAATTGCTGGAATGTGTAAAGGTTTTCTGCAACTATAAACTTATATTTTTTTTAAAAATGCAGAACATAGATACCTGTATGGTGATATGAATGAGCATGGCCCTTTGTTCTGTTATTTTTAAGACCAGAATGAAGCATCTCTGATATTGTGGATATAGTCAGCAAAGCTCACCATCCGTAGAGATATCCAGGAGAAATCACTTTTTCTCCCGTTACGGAGACATGTAAAAATCCACCCCTATGTACCACTTTGTGTTAATGACAGTTTAAACACTGGCTTGTACAGATGATGTGACGCCATCAATGTTGTAGGAGCCCATGGCTATCTGGCCTGTGTGTCCGTCAAACAGCCATTCGCATGCACAGGTTTAGTGTCCCCAATCTGAATCGCTCAAAAAAAATAAAAAAAATTGAAGCGCTTACCCTTTTGCCAAAAACTGATTTTTCCAACCCTGACCTCATGTGACTGGATATAGTTATTAATATAGTATAAAATGCTTTACAGGATTTGTGTATAAGGTACAGTTGCAAGAAAAAGTATGTGAACCCTTTGGGATTACGTGGAGTTTTGCATCAATTGGTCAAAAAAATGTGCTCTGATCTTCATCTAAGTCACAACAATTTGAAAAACACAGTCTGCTTAAAATAATACAACACAAACATTATATGTTTTCATGTGTTTATTGAACATAACATGTAAACATTCACAGTGCAGGGTGGAAAAAGTAAGTGAACCCCTAGCCTAATGACTTCTCCAAGAGCTAATTGGAGCCAGGAGTGAGCAAACCTTGAGTCCAATCAGTGTGATATTATTGGATGTGTTGCTCAAAGCTGTCCTGCCCTTTAAAAACACACACCAGTTTTGGGTTTACTGGTTTCAAGAAGCACTGCCTGATGTGAACCATGCCTCGCAGAAAAGAGCTCTCAGAAGACCTACGATCAAGAATAGTTGACTTGCATGAAGCTGGAAAGGGTTACAAAAGTATCTCCAAAAGCCTTGATGTTCATGTGTCCACGGTAAGACAGACTGCCTACAAATGGAGAAAGTTCAGCACTGTTGCTACTCTCCCTAGGCGTGGCCGTCCTGTAAAGATAACTGCAAGAGCACAGCGCAGAATGCTTAATAAGGTAAAGAAGAATCCTAGAGTGTCAGCTAAAGACTTACAGAAATCTCTGGCACATGCTAACATTTTTGTTGACACATCTACAATAAGGAAAACATTAAACAAGAATGGAGTACATGGGAGGACACCACGGAGGAAGCCATTGCTGTCCAAAAAGAATATTGCAGCACGTTTGAAGTTTGCAAAAGAGCACCTGGATGTTCCACAGCACTACTGGCAAAATATTCTGTGGACAGATGAAACCAAAATTGAGTGGTTTGGAAAAAACACACAACACTATGCAGGGGTGTGGGAATTGTATCGCCCGACGCCCGGGACATGAAGATCCGGGCACCGGGCGAGTAGTTTTTTTTTAGAAGCATTGAGCTGGCTTGCCGGCATCTGAGGGGCTGTGGCGGCTGTCCGAACACTCTAACGGCATTCGGACAGACCCCAGCAGCTTACCGCGTTTCGTACCTTCTAACGAGCGCCGCGTGCAAAGTCTTCCAGCGGCCGCTCATTGGAAAGCCCCCAGGCGCGATCTCGCGAGATCTGAGTTCGCGAGATCGCGGCTTAGCAACGAGCACCGCTGGGAGACTTTGCACGAGGCACTCGTTAGAAGGTACGAAACGCGGTAAACGGCAGGGGCCTGTCTGAATGCCGATGGGGCGCTGTCCGAACGCTCTAGGTTTGGTCTGAGGTTTGAAACATGCCTGTGTGTGTTTGTATATACACACACACACACGGCTGCCCTTAGAGATAGAGATATATCTCTATAAGCCCTGTGTGTGTGTGTTTACATACATACATACATACATACACATTGCAGCCCTGTGTGTACACACACACACATTGTATGTATACACGCAGGGCTGCAATGTGTATGTATGTAAATAAATACACACACACAGGGCTGAGATATATATATATATATATATATAGATACACATTGCAGCCCTCAGTGAGTGTATATACAGTTGTGTTCAAAATTATTCAACCCCCAATGCTGTAAAGGGTTTTAGGGAATTTCGTGTACATTTGTAATTGTATTCAGAATGAAATCCTACAAGGAATTTTTAAAGAACCATATGCAACTAAAATGACATCAATTGGTTTTGTAATACAGTAGTAAATGTTTATTTTGTGAATTCTTCATTGACACAATTATTCAACCCCTTAAAGACTACCACTCTGAAGAACAGAGGTTCATTCAAGTGTTTTCAATCAGGTATTGAAAACACCTGTGGATGTCACGGAGCAGCAATAAAGCATAATAAGCACCAATTAGGCAGCTTTAAAATGACTGTGATACTCAGCTCCTTCTAGACATTTACTGGTGTGGTTACAAACATGGTGAAGTCAAGAGAATGGTCCAGGAAGACAAGAGAAGAGGTGATTACTCTTCACAGGAAGGGCAATGGCTATAAGAAGATTGCAAAGATGTTAAACATACCACGAGAGACCATAGGAAGCATCATTCGCAAATTCAAGGCAAAGGGCACTGTTGAAACGCTACCTGGTCGTGGCAGAAAGAAGATGCTGACTTCGACTGCTGTGCGCTACCTGAAGCGTAGAGTGGAGAAAAGTCCCCGTGTCAGTCTGCTGAGGAACTGAGAAAAGATTTGTCAGATGTGGGTACTGAAGTGTCAGCTCAGACAATACGGCGCACACTGCGTAATGAAGGCCTCCATGCCAGAATTCCCAGGCGCACCCCCTTGCTGTCTCCAAAGAATACAAAATCTGGGCAAAATCATCAACAGCTTTGGCTTTAATTACCACCTCTACGCTGATGACACTCAGATCTACCTCTCTACCCCTGATCTCTCTCCCCCTGTCCTTTCCAAAGTCAGTGACTGTTTATCTGGCATCTCCTCCTGGATGGCCTCCCACCACCTAAAGATCAACATGTCAAAGACTGAGCTCCTACTTATTCCTCCCTCTAATGCCGCCCCACCTCCTGACTTCTCGATCACGGTGGAGGGTATCACCATCTCCCCATCAAACCAAGTTCGCTGTCTTGGAGTTACACTGGACTCTGCTCTTTCCTTCATCCCCCACATCAAGTCTCTTTCCTCCTCCTGCCGATACCAACTGCGTAATATTTACAGAATTCGGCCATTTCTTACCGCTGTCGCCACAAAACAACTCATACACGCCCTGGTAATCTCCCGACTCGACTATTGCAATAATCTCTTATCTGGCCTCCCTCTGTCCCACCTCTCCCCCCTACAATCCATCCTGAACGCCTCCGCCAGGCTAATTCACCTCACCCGCCGCTCTGTCTCTGCCGCTCCCCTCTGCGAGTCCCTTCACTGGCTCCCCATCCACTGCAGAATTAAGTTCAAAATCCTTATCCTTACCTACAAAAGCCTCACTAACTCAGCTCCCCACTACCTGTCCTCACTAATCACCAAATACACCCCAGCCCGCTCCCTAAGGTCAAACAGTGACCTGCGCCTAGCTTCTCCCCGCATCACCTCTTCCCATGATAGACTGCAGGATTTCTCACGCGCAGCCCCCACTCTCTGGAACGCTCTCCCTCGTACTGTCAGACTTTCCCCTAACTTCTCTTCCTTCAAACGCTCCCTTAAAACATTCCTATTTAGGGAAGCCTACCACCCAACTCACTGACGCAACCATCAATCACTCTCACCTTACAGTCCTCTCCTCCTGTTTCCAACCCCAACCCTCCCAGATTGTGAGTTCCTACGGGAATAGGGCCCCCATCTCCTCCTGTACTGTTTGTCAAATGTTGTTCAATGTATTGTAACCCTGTCTATACTGTGCTTATTGTACAGCGCTGCGGAATATGCTGGCGCTTTATAAATAAAGAATAATAATAATAATAAGAAGAAGAAGAGTCGACTGCAGTATGCCAAAAGTCATGTGGACAAACCACAGAAGTTTTGGGATAGTGTTCTGTGGACTGATGAAACAAAATTAGAACTGTTTGGGCCCATGGATCAACGCTATGTTTGGAGGAGGAAGAACAAGGCCTATGAAGAAAAGAACACCTTGTCTACTGTGAAGCATGGCGGGGGTTAATCATGCTTTGGGGCTGTTTTGCTTCTGCAGGTACAGGGAAGCTTCAGCGTGTGCAAGGTACCATGAATTCTCTTCAGTACCAGGAGATATTGGATGACAATGTGATGCAGTCCGTCACAAACCTGAGGCTTGGGAGACGTTGGACCTTTCAACAGGACAATGATCCCAAGCATACCTCCAAGTCCACTAGAGCATGGTTGCAGATTAAAGGCTGGAACATTTTGGAGTGGCCATCGCAGTCACCTGACTTAAATTCGATTGAGAACCTCTGGTGGGACTTAAAGCAGTTGCAGTGCGCAAGCCTAAGAATGTGACTGAACTGGAGGCTTTTGCCCATGACGAATGGGCGAAGATACCCGTAGATTGCTGCAAGACACTTGTGTCAAGCTATGCTTCACGTTTAAACGCTGTTATAACTGTAAAAGGATGTTGTACTAAGTACTAAGATTGAATGTAACTTGGGGGTTGAATAAAACGGATCATGATGTGAGCACAGAAAAGACATTTGTGGTTATTTCATTATAAAAATGTTATGTTATATTTGTCTGACCTACACGTGCCTCTTTGATTTAATTGTAAGCAAGATGACTGAATGATCAAAATCAATGTCAAACTGGCCAAAACACTCAATTTCAGTGGGGGTTGAATAATTTTGAACACAACTGTACTGTAATTATATACACTGAGGGCTGCAATGTATGTATATACACACACTGAGGGCTGCAATGTGTGTGTATGTAAATACACACACACGCAGGGTTGCAGTGTGTGTGTGTGTGTGTGTGTGTGTGTACATACTGAGTTTTGAAGTGTGTGTGTACTTTTTCCACCCTGCAATGTGAATGTTTACATGTTCTGTTCAATAAAAACATGAAAACATATAATGTTTGTGTTGTATTATTTTAAGCAGACTGTGTTTTTCAAATTGTTGTGACTTAGATGAAGATCAGAGCACATTTTATGACCAATTCATGCAAAACTCCACGTAATCCCAAAGGGTTCACATACTTTTTCTTGCAACTGTATATATGGAATAGATTTTGTGTTTAGAGTTTGAGTCCCATCCTTGAGATCTCATTATTATGTGCAAATAATATTCCAAAATCCAAAAAAGCCCTGAATACAAAATACTTCTGTTCCCAAGCATTATGGATAAGGGACGCTCGAACTGTGCAAGTTCTCTCTGGCCTTAAAGAGCATTTTCTACTGAAAAATGACATTCCGGTGCCCAAATTCAGTTTTAATCTGAATGGCCCAGGAAAGTATAATTTTACCCCTTGCAGAGCAGTTAAATCACGCTATGATTGACACAGACAATCAGGCATCAGTCAGCTGTATGCCAGCATAGAGACACAGCCCACTGCTCAGAAGAACGAGACTTTGCCTTTTTTGGGGGGTTAAATTAAAAGGCAAACACCCTCTTCCTTGGGCTATTCGTGTCAAAATGACACACTAACAAACTGGCTACCTCATTTTTTATTTTAGATCTTTTCTATTTACATGACTGTAACAGATATACAGATGCCAGGACGGCCATTTTTCCTGGACACATAGGTTATTCATGCTGATGGGCAGTGCATGAAAATACAACCCCGTAGCATCTTTAATCCATACGGTGCAGGTAAATTAATAAGAAATCCCAGATGAGTGGCCTTGATTTCCTTCCTGCAGCATGTGAATTACACATGTTGCAGGGCAGCACATTTCCTTGCGCTCTCCCACTACATGAAATAGTACAAGGAGTCCAGGCAAACATGGCCGATCTGGCAAACCTAAGCAGGTAAAGGAGGATGATCCCCCCACGGTATATTATTTCTTTTGTCATACGGGTTTTGGAGCAGATCTCCGCGGCTGTCGTAAACCTGGCTTTTCAGAGGGTTTTCCTTTAATCAAGGAGCCCGACTCGTTTCACGTGACTTTCACATTTTAATAATAACAGACACACAAGATCCACGAGGTTCGACCCCCCCCCCCCCCCGGTATGTATCACTCGGGCAGAGAAATACTTCCTGATACACCTTATCTCACTCCTGCGAGTTTCAGGTGAAAGTGTACGGCCTTAAGTAAACACGTCGCATTGTGACGCGCACAGGGCTCTGCTACTGCTTACAGGGATGAGGACACAACATAAAAAAGGAGCACAAAGGTCTAGAAACAGGCCCTAACAAAACTCTTCATGCATTTTTATGCTGTCATTTTTTACTCTGCTCACAAGCTCCCGATGACGCCTTAATGGCGAAACGCGTAGAGCTGAGCTAGTTAAATGATGCACCGTTGATTTTACACCTCTTTTGAATGATCTAAGGTGGAGACATCGCCGATAACTCCTGAAACTGTGGGGGTGAATATTTCCGGTATGTACATAGCGCTAGAGGCCTAGGAGAAAGGGGGACTATTAACGAACACTTTCCTACTGTCCTATTGCCGTGAGCCCATGAAGGCTCACTTTTGGCTTTTCCAACCCAGCATTTGGTACATCTTCATCTAGTTTATATAGAGATAAATGACCCCCTATTATCCGCGGGAAGCAGGGGGTACTTTCTGTGACACTTTAACTTCACTTGGGGAATTTCCAGTTGTCGAATACACTAAAGGCTCCCAAGAAAGTCATAGGGAGCACTTTCAAGTGTTTTAAAAACACAGGACAACTGGGGATGTCCCAGCTATAGGAAGAATTTTCCATTTTTGTTATGTGTTTTATGTGGCTCCCTTAGTTTCCTTCTGTGTACTGTTTATCATTCGTGGTGACACTTGTCTGGGGAAACATATCATTTCAGTCTTAGTTTACTCAGTAAAAGTTACATTTTAATTTGCAAACATACTCTGTATTCTCTGCCACTGCTTACCAGGCCTTCATAAATGATCAAACCTTTAGGATTTAAGCACAATTCATCCCTTCGCATCGTGCAGTGCTTCATGACGTCATATCGCAGGCACAAACAGCAGAGCATCCCGCGAGGTGACCCCCAGCCAGATACATACTATACATGTAGCACCTTTGATTTATATCGTCTAACACCTGGATTAAGATCTCTTCAGTCTGTTGAGTAACGCTAGGTTTTGATAATTATGACTGCTCTCGTGTCTATCTGCTCTTCAGATGTGGATAATGCTGTTGCCATCAGCGGCAGACGCAGCCCCGGGCACCACGAGAGCCAAGGGAGGACATGTCGCCCTCTGCATCTACGCCCCATATCTATATGCAGCTGTATCAAAATAGAGGGGCCCAGAGGCCACGTGTGCCGTCAAAGCTGTTTGTATATAGAGGTCTGGATTCCCTTAATTAAAATGCTCGGGATCAGAAGGGTTTTAGATTTTTTTTGTGATTTCGGAATATTTGCATACGAGATATCTTGGGGATGAGACCAGACTCTGAATACAAAATCCATTTATGTTGTTTCGAATACACACAGCCTAAAGGGCATTTTATACATTACTAACCATTTTCTGCGTGAAGCCAAGTTGGTGTACATTGTATCATCAGAAAGAACAAAGGTCATTTGTGACGTTATGTCGGTGCTCAGTGAGTTTTGGATTATTTTGGATAAGGGATATTCAGCCTGTCAGATCCGTGTATGAATTCAAGCATTAATATGTGAGACAGTAACAGAACTTGACATTTTATTTCCCGGCTCCAGTATTCGTTCAGTTCCACCGTTTCCGGATGTGGCAATTCTCTAATGTATGAGCAATTTGATTGGGCGAGTCATTTCCTGGTCTGTGCAGAGCTTGCTGCAGAAAGATATAAACCTGAGCCCCGTTCAATACCTCAGCAGCTGCTGAATTGCTGCAGAGCAGCAATTCAGTTTGCTGCAGCAGTGTCATTGAACGCTTTGGATGCGAATTTCGAAATAAAATGGCCGACGATTTCTTAATGAAAGATTCAGATTGTTTTTCATATGACTCGGACAAAATATGATAAAGAAAAGCAGTCAGCACAATTTCGTTTTGTACGCACACACCACAAATGATAGTATTTATTGAATAAAGTTATGTTTACTTCTGAAACCAAATATAATTGAACTGTAATATAGGTCTATGAGCAGGGGTAAATAATAAATATTTTGTGCTTTGGTGAACAAAAACCTCAAAATTAACATTGCCGTAAGGAATTGTTATTTGCTTCATGGCGGCGGCCATCTTTACTACGTCACACTCAGCTACTCGCAGCATCTCCTCGGATCGCTGCAAGTGCTAAGTTAGCAGTGCTGAGCGGCAGAACGGCGTTCAATGGCAAGTTGCTAACTTAGCACTTGCAGTGGCTGAGGTATTGAACGCGCCTCAGGGAAGCAGGATGCCAACTACACATAATGGTCAGAACCATGGGAGTTGTAGTTCAGCATCGAAATAAAAGTTTGGCATCCCTGCTGTAAACCATGGGTATTTTTTTAGTATAAAAGGGTGAAATTTAATGACCTTTATCCGCAAATCAATTTTTTTTTTGTCTAATTACGGATGTCCCAACCGGATTGGCTTTTCAAGCGGATCCAGCCAATGAGTCTGGGACCTGCCAGGCATTGAGTCTCTGCCGTGGCAGTGACTCGTAGCACCTTCATAGCCTGCTCGCTAGTCTTGGAGGCGGCGGGGAAGCCGCTGCAAGTCTCCGGGCGCATCTACCTTCAGTCACACCACCTTCCCTGCCTGCTGCTTGATTTGCAACCAGGGAGTGGAGACACTGAGTATGAATGCAGAGGCCCGAGACTCGTTTCAAAACAGAGCTGCCAGTCCGGCCGCGGGCCTGCGTCAAGGATTTGCGATTCTGATCGGTGGACATCCCCAATTTCAATATATTAACTACAGAATAGATTGAAGTTCCTGTCAACCGAAAGCACCCCTTTAAATGTTTAGACATCATCCACTGTAAGACACCATGCTTTCTACCACGATGCTCCTTTTGCTGGAGAAATCAGGTAGCCACGTGTGGCTGACAACTCGTCAGTGTGAACGCAGGCTCGCATGAACGCCAACTCGTCAGTGTGAATGCAGGCTCGCATGAAGTCC
Source organism: Leptobrachium leishanense (assembly GCA_009667805.1). Classification (NCBI taxonomy): domain Eukaryota; kingdom Metazoa; phylum Chordata; class Amphibia; order Anura; family Megophryidae; genus Leptobrachium; species Leptobrachium leishanense. Next base: position 308,239,206 of record CM019067.1, read on the forward strand.
TGTAGCTGAAGGAACTACGTAATCAAGGATTATCTGAATACAATAATGAGACACTTGACACAAAAGGTCTACTACAGCGTGACGTGAACATAATCCAGAAAGTTTATTTCTGAACATGGGGTTCATAGACTGGATTTACCTTAATCATTTCCAAATGTTAAAAACAAGCCTTTTCCTAATATACATGTATTATTTCCTGACGTTAGCGCATTATCTTCCCAGCAGCACATGCCCTGTAATCAGAGGCTGGAGCCGCAAGGCAGGCTTACAGATGATGTAAATGGAAGAATGATATGTATTCAACGACTTATACCTGCAAAACTACACTGCCGAAGGGCTGGAAATAATAGCCGAGAGGCTACGCAGGCTCATAAAATATTCAGTGATGAGCTGCTGGAGATCTCCTTTGGAGACTAATAAGACGATGTTTAAAATATAAGCGGATGAGAGATATTAAATATTCATACATCTTCCATTATCTGTACGTCTCCATTGTAAACCCTGCCGTTTATAACTCCATAATCCACATGTAATGGAAAAGAAAAACACAGACCTCTTATTAAAACAGGTCTCAAAAGCTCAAGTAATAAAAAGAGGGGGAAAAAAAAACCCAACATGATATGACTAGACTCATTACTCTACATTATGCACTTCTGTCAGTGGTCAAGAAACATCTGCTCTGTCCACATAAACCACTTCCAAGCATGAAACCCGCAAGCAACCTTGTCACGCACCACCCATCGGTGGAGAAAGTCTTTTTCTTAACCGACACGGGTGGCTTAGAGATCCCACATGTGTCCGAGTAGAAAAAAACCATCTTTAAATATTTTCAGCTTCTAAGACAACTTTGAAGTCGATTTTAACGAGCAGCACCACCAGAGTAGAAAGGAAAAATACCTTTTACGACTTCTTTTACCGGCCCGAGAGAAGCAGAGATCTCCTGTCTCCCAAAACGCTCATAATACAAAACCACCCCATGGGGTTCTAGGAAATGAGGTCTGGAATAAGCACTACCAGCCAAGCAGGTCCTGTGTCAATTCTGCTGCACGATAAGCCAGGCTTCCTGATGTTACAAGCAAACGTATTGGAGAATTTTATCCCAATTTGATTTGCAGTCTTTCAAAGCCCACCACCAGAACACTGCGCGGCATGTTGAGGTAACGTGGACAATTAAAACAGCTCAAGAAAAGACCACTTGGGGCTGAATCGTTGCAGTTGTAATTTTTTTTTTTGTTTTGTGAAAGTATTGTTACCAGGAAGGATACATTGAGATTTCTCTCGTTTTCAAGTATGTACCGTTAGGTGTCTTGCCCAAGGACACTTACTGGAGAGGAGCTCACTGGGATCAAACCCATGACTCCACAGGCTCTCTCCACGCAGAGCAGTGACGTTACCTCTACTCCACCCAGCCGGCAATTGTCAATAATGCTTTTTTAAATCTGCACTTCCAAGACAGAAATCTCAACTTATTCCACCCAGAGAGTATTCAGGTTTCAGGTTTACATTTGCATAATTAGCAGACTTCTGTCTGTCCAATTAATGATCCTTTAACGAGCAAGCAGAACTCAGATCTAAACAGCCAAGATTCGCCAACTCTGCTTCAGATCAGTGTCTAGTGAATGGACTTATTACACGAATATTAATGATGACCATGTAAACCATCACAGCTCTTAAGAGACCAGAAGATAGGCCGGGATCACACGAGCGCACTAAGGGCGTCCGTAGTAACCCCTCCTCCCAGCATCCGACGTAATGTTAGTGTTGCCCTCCCAATCGAGCCATCCTATGTAACCTGCGTACTAGTATCGCACGTTACAACAGGCGTGCAGTTTTCCTCCGCGTCGGACGTTTGACAGATCGACAAAGTGCAATCCTGCATAGGTGGATCCACTTCGTAGGGCTGAGCGCATCAACGTGCACTCAGCAATGTGCTCACACAGGCGTCCGAGTGGGAAGAACGTCCGTTCTCACGGATGCTCCCTCCACGCTCGTGTGACCCTGGCCTAAGTTGCCAAGTACAACAACGACCATGGTAGGTACATTTCAGGACATATAAAGTAATTCTTTGACTCGCAAATGCCTGGAGGAATTGGAAAAGACTATGTAAATAAATAACCTGACGAGAAATAGAATCGTTCTACTCGTACCTCGTGATCCGCTTGACTAAAAGACTCTCCCCTACTTGCTTCTTTCGTGCAGCGCGGTGGCTTCCAGGTCCGCTCTTGCGTCACTTTGTTGAAGTAATAGAAACGCCCGGTGTTGTCTCTGTGGGTTTCCCATTCACCCGTAATTTGGACCGGAATGGCACTTGGTTGTGGGGGGAGAGACGACTGGGAGATTTTCAGTTCTTGCAAGTTCGCATACACAGGGGAGTCCGACCTGGCCGGGGCGGGGGCAGGAGAAACCGAAAACTAGAAAAGAAACACATATATAGTATAAATCTTCAATGAATGCCTTTAACCTTTTGATTATTTTAACGATTGCAAAAAAACACGGCAGGGTTTCCCTGCGTCATCTCGTTACAGATCACCACGGTCAGCATTCAGAAATTATGCTTATGGAAACTGTATAAGGTTAGAATCCTACGGGTTACAGAACACAACGTGCATGTTAAAAATGATTTATTCCTATTTATTTAGGTTTACGTGCAGACACAACATTGTAACTTATCAATGGGTAAGAAAGACACAAGATAAAGAGATACTCAAAGCCAGGCTATTTGGAAACTGAATGCCAGGGATCCGTATACTCAGCAATTACGAGGTTAAAAGAGGAAACAGTAAAAAATGGTTTATTCATTTATTAAAGTGATGAGAACAGAAGAAACATTTTGGAATTTTATTAAGATACTCCCCTTAAAGGAAAAATATGAAGCAATAATTTTTTTTTTTATATTAAATAAAAGGTATTAACCAGTAGCCCCTGCTGACCCTCACCGGCTTTATTTGCTTTTTATTTAGTTTCTTTTGGGTACAGTGTTAAAACCCACCTTTTTTCCAGCCCCATAGTCTCCTGCCAGCTATCCCTTTGGAAGCCATCTAGCTACAGGAAGTAGCTAGACGTCAGGCCATGAAGCCAATTAGATACCGCTGAAACGACCTTACAAAATAAGTACAATAGAACCCAGGGGTAAGTTTTTGTTTTGGTGGACATACCACCTGAATGTTGTCCCTGGTCGCTGACTGACAATATCCAGGGAGGAAGGAAGCAATGTCCTAGCAGCCATCAACAACTAGAAGGAGGATTGAACAAACTGCTGCCACCACGGCCACTTAAGCCAGTGTCCCTTTATTGTCCATTTCAGTTTGTAGTTTCTGATGGATTTGTTTGTAAAACCACATAAGGAAGCGAACGGACAAAGTACCCTCGATGACCAAACACCAAAACCACTGTGGAAAGCCATTAGACTGTAATGTTGTGTGTAGTTTGAATTTAATTTAAAAGATCCGCATGAAAACCTTCAGATTCCCGCAGCTGTGGATTGCAGGGTCACTTTTGCATCAACTCTTCAACACAGAATGAACAACAGACGTGTGTAATAAAAACATGATTAAGAAGATAAAGGTTATTTCAAATATAAATGGGGAACAAAGAGCTCATTTTTAACACGACTTCAAAAACAGGATTAAAATACTTCTAGCACACACAGAATTGATGTGCAATTTCTATGATCTCCCGTCGCCCACTAGATGTCCCTATAAAACACTGCAAGGCGAGAGAGATATCGCAATGTCTATTACAGCACCTGCCACGCAAGCGACCACAACAACTAACAGTGAGCAAGGATTGTGAGGGTCCTGAGAAAATCACAAGGTTTTTGAGGGTCCAGGGAACGGCAACATCACTAGTCGCTTGCCCAACAGTGGATTCCTGTTCAGGTCAAGGTTTTCGATCGACTGTGCCATTACAGGAGGCGGCTGAGCCATACGCAAGACTGCCATCACCCAGAAAGGAGCGGCCAGCCCAGAACTGAAATGCCAAGGAAGTCCCCGCTGTACAAGAAGAACCACCGAAACGCCCCACCACCATGATTGTTTTGGCCTAGTCAGAAGGGCATAGCAGATAACTCTCACGGCACATCGAGCAAGTGGCCCACGTCTGCCTACCCTGTAGTGTATTCCAATAGCAAAAGAAGGGCTGTAAAAATCTGAATTATTGCTCGTTAGTGTTCCACCACACCATAACCGAAATCAGAGTGAAATACAGTGTCTCTTTAAATCAGAACATGCAAAACATATCAAAAAGGTAGAAGCCAAAAGGTAATATTCCTTTTACGTCGCCCAAATATCAGGCAAATTCGTTGCCATTGAGAAACAACCAGTTTAAATATCAACATATTACCACCAAGGTAGGTTAGGGAGTTCTTTCAAATAAATAAGGCCCTGATTCTGGTCGAGCCTGTAATAGGGAGCGAGGTGCAGATTAACTACTCAAATCACACTATAAAAGGGACTTGAAGGGATAGTGGCAGTGCCGCCACCGCCACCACCACCACCGATATCCTTTCCTGAGGTCCACACAGAGAAATGCGCGACAGTCTGCAATTATCACAGATACTAACAAGTAAGAGGGGGGGACGGGGACTGCCAAAACGATATGATACTCCTGAGTTTCCAGGCTTTTAACTCCTTCACAGCCAACAGCCAAGCACCTTTGTTGCAAAGTGTTTTATCATAACACTTGAAACGTGGTACGTGAAGATAATATAAAAGAAGGTAGACACCGGCTACCTGAGTAAACCTTTATCGTGTACATTAATGTTATAATATACATGTCAAATAAAGGTTTACTCAGGTAGCCGGTGTCTACCTTCATTCATTTTTCTGTCAACTAGGGTTAAGCCCATTTAGACACTGGTTCCATTGTTTCCCCAGTGCTTGTATCGAGCTTTTTTCCCTGTGAAAATAATATATAGGATAAAATAGAAAGTTTGCATATAAACACTAGTTCAATTAAAAACGTCGATTTTCTCGTCTTTAGTTTTTCATGTATTCGTTTATCCTTTACAGAAATACTGTTGGGATGAAAGGTTCTGTACTCTAAATAGTGTCCTTTATCTTGCACAATTTCAAATCAGGTTTGCATTACCATCATACAGGCTGAAATTGCCTTGTGTAAAATATAGTAAACGTGAAAAAGATGAATAAACACAGTGAGATCTCCTGCTTATCGGCATTTGTAGTGATCATAATGGGAATATTAGCAATGCAGCTTCCAAAAAAATACCAATATCTGTATGTGCCTGCAAAATGCCTTTGTATTGCGGATTGCAGTAACACCTTGTAGCAGTCCTGCACAGGGATTTTCAGTCAATATAACTAGGGATGCACCGATACCGATACTAGTATCGGTATCGGGGCCGATATTGCCGTTTGCACGAGTACTTGTTACTCGTGCAAACGACCCGATACATCCCGCCGATACCGGAAGCCGGCGCTGGGCCGGCTTGCCGGTATCCGCGGGGCTGGGGAAGCTGGCCACGTGCATGAAAAGCACGCGGCCAGCGTTCCCCTCCGGCGCGCCAAATACTCACCCTTCCTGAAGGTCCGGTCGCTGGGCAGTGATGCGTTCCCACGGCCACTGGGCGCTCCTGTGACGCTGCCTCTCGGCTGGAGGCAGCGTCACAGATGCGCCCGGCGGCCACGTGACCGCATCACTGCCCAGAGACCGGAACTTCAGGTAGGGTGAGTATTTGGCGCGCCGGAGGGGAACGCTGGCCGCGTGCTTTACATGCACACGGCCAGCTTCCCCAGCGTTCGAGCTGGGGGTAAATCCATGAGACCTGGGGGCCAATCCATGAGACCTGGGGGCCATATCCATGAGACCTGGGGGCCATATCCATGAGACCTGGGGGCCATATCCATGAGACCTGGGGGCCATATCCATGAGACCTGGGGGCCATATCCATGAGACCTGGGGGCCATATCCATGTGAGCTGGGGGCAAACCCATGTGAGCTGGGGGCAAACCCATGTGAGCTGGGGGCAAACCCATGTGAGCTGCGGTCAATCTCATAAATTTTTATATGAGGTCTGTTCCTATTGGAAAGCGTCACATGACATTAAATAAAAGTATCGGTACTCGGTATCGGTGAGTACTTTTAAAAAGTATCGGTACTCGTACTTAAAAAAGTGGTATCGGTGCATCCCTAAATATAACCCCCTGAATATTATCCCTGTACAGCAGTGAATGACCTCAGAGGCCTCCTTGTATTCTGTTGATGTAATGCAGCAGCAAAGTCTTTAAACTTTTTGTTACAGTGAGTGTGGAGCTGCCACTTGCAGCTTGTTTACAGTAATACAGGGTGACTGGAGAGCGAAAAACACAGTGTTTCGTTTCACAGGGCACACACCAATTCTGCTTCAAAAAGTTACTGAAGTGTGGTTTTGATTTGCTAATGATGGCTTTTCCATGTATTACAATGCAAACAGAGTTAACACTTTCACTATGAAAATCGCGTTACTTGCCAAGATCCTCCCCAAGCAACGTCCCAACGTTAAAATCCTAGCAACTGCAGGTCAGGCCAAAGCAGATTTCTTGGAAAACCTGATCAAAACTAATTAAAAGTGGAAACATATGGGTTGGTGCAGGGGGGGGGGGCTTTAATTTTAAACGTATGCTCAAAGTGGAAGATTTGGATTTGGTTATGTGTAATTATCCATTTAAAGCAGGAAAACGGCATGTGTCATTAAAAAAAGGATTAGACATAAATCCAATCCTACTTATAGCTACATGGTTTCGAAGAGGAAAGAAAACTGATTTTGGAGAAGTAATAACTAACTATAAATTAGTGATGGGTAAAGAGTTTTTCTTTTGGCTATAAAATTATAGATTGCACCCACAGATGTCATGCACGACAGCGGAGTAAAAATTATTAATTTTTTTTAAAAAAAAGGCACTTAATGGTCCCTTAAAATTTCATGGACTGCTTCACTCTAGCTTCTTGATAGGCAAATGTAAAGATTAAAAACTCCAAGCCTAACAAACTGCTTATCAATGGTACAGATAAATAAAAAAAATGTGGCACACCATCAGCAGATCTTTTGTGCCGAGGAGTGATTGACAGCACAGCGCATGATCTCTTGCACCCCCTGCTGGCCATTTTGCACATATTTGAGTTTGTAATGCAGCCAGCAATTACCTGCACAAGGCCAGAGGTGGGGTGCAACTTCACAGGACTAGAAGAGTGCACTGACGTGGCAGCACCGAGATGCCTTATCCATAGGTTTATAGGTAAATACATATTAATGCCTCAAAGCATGCACAAATACCACTTTTTAAACAGCGTTTACAGAGACCGAGTTGAGTATTCTTCATGAAAAAAGATCCAAAATTCTAAAACTTTGAGCACCAACATGATGCCATAAGTTCAATATTGCCCCCCTGCCTCCTATACAAGGACAAAATGATCATACTGTATAAAATGCCCATCAGGCTGTGTTTGTAAATGCATACATATGAAGCAAATTATTTTTGTGCTCAGACTTGTGTCCCATCTCGAGTTGGGTTGCTATATCGGCCATGTATTCCTGGACACACAACTATTCAAGCAGAGGGGAGCACATAGTAAAGTGCTGCCCTGCAAGAGGTCTAGTTTATATGCTGCATTAAAAGGAAATCAAGGCAGGTCACTTGGGATTCCTTTGAGTTTTAACCTGCAGAGTATGGATTAAACATGCTGCAGGGTGGCAATATTTCATGCTCTGCCCATCAGCATTTATAAATTATTTGTCCAGGAAAAAATGCAGGTCTATTCAATAAAAGGTGAAACTCAGAACTTTTGGAGAAGTGAAAATTCTAGATCAAAATAGCCAAACCAGAAAAATTCTCCCATTTATCGCACTTTCCAAATCGGCTATTTGGTCTAGATTGTTCTCTTCTCCTGATTTTCACCTTTCAGTGAATAGATCTGATTGTCCATCCGGCAACTCCATCCTGGAGATATCCAATTATACACAAATGTCCCAAAATAAAAAATAAAAAAAAGAGTCCGAAACCCAACGTTTCCAGAGCATTTAAGAGGAGGGACACTCATCCTAGAATACATTCATCCCGGGTGAGATTTTACACCTAAACCTGAAAACCCTCGTTTCGCAGTCGCTGGACTTGAGGGTTTGTGGTATTTTGGGACGTGACATGCGAGCTTCCACTTTTCGCGCAGAATAAGTTTCACAACAATCGATTCAAACCAAACCCCCACGCTGACACCGAGCGGAACATACCAGGAATATTTTTAGAGCGTTAAGTAACTAGACCGTGCTGTCTAATGATTAGCAAATGAATCCACGAACTATTACAGCTGAGAGAGCAGGAAACGACCTGCAACTTGGTGCTGAGAAAGCAAAGTCCAGAGGCCTGGAGGCTTGCCATACAATGTAACACTTTCCCATCCTCATAACACACATTTCAGACCAGGGGATAGAGATATATATATACATACACATTATATAATGTATACACACACACTTTCTATAGCTCCAACATATTCCGCAGCGCTTTACAAGTAGAAAATACTGTCAAGACATACCCGCTACAGAAAGGACAGGGGACCTGTCTTAGTCCTGTAGCATATGAAATCTACATGTTGCAAGACACCAGCCATGTTTTCCTGGACACACGTTACTAGATCAGCCAGAGAGTGCAGGGAAGGGGCACGGTAACTGCCGCAACGGTCCAGGATGCTCGGGGCAGCGTTAAAGCACCATCGCGAGCATCCCCTCCATGGAGTCCATAGGACTCTATGGAGGCTTCTGCTATCGGGTCACATGACCGTCAGGACCTCAACTCTCACAAGATCCTGCTGGTCGGCGGAGTGATTGTGGAGGGAGACTGGGGACTTTTCCCCAGTCTCACTCGGCTCCCGGCAGCCCAAAGCAACGGATCGGGCCCCAGCTCTCGCCACAGGATGAGAGGTGAGTATTTGGTATTTTTTTGGGGGGGGGGGTCCAGCTGCAGCTGATTCCGCAGAAGCACAGTAAGCACCAGCTCTGAGCTGTCGCAAACTTTATCAATTAGCGATAGCTGTGAGTAATTAGAGGTAGGACTTTGTGATCTAACACTACATACGCTCTCCTTACACTTTGCACTCCGTATGCTTAACATTGGGAGCGCAAAGTACAGTAAGCTCACACTAAAAAAACGCCAATATCAAATTGCTAATGGATGTTTTACCCCGCTAGTGATCGGGAGGTGATCTATGCGGCACGCCATCACCTCAATTAACCTAGCACTAACGCTCATTCATGTGAGCACTAGCTTCAAGGAGGCGATAGTGCCCCCAATGGGCAGCTGAGCATCATGGGAGATTTAGTTCCTAAACATCTGGAAGGCCATGGTTGCCGACCCATGGTCTATGCTCTATGGGTATGTAAAAAAAATTTTTTTTCCCAAAAAGCAGCCGAAAGGTTGCACCATCGTTGGGAACAACAGCGAAACAATGTCTATCTGGCATCTCCTCCTGGATGGCCTCCCACCACCTAAAGATAAACATGTCAAAGACGGAGCTCCTACTTATTCCTCCCTCCAATGCCTCCCCACCTCCTGACTTCTCTATGTCTCGGTGGAGGGTAGCACCATCTCCCCATCAAACCAAGTTCGCTGTCTTGGAGTTACACTTGACTCTGCTCTTTCCTTCATCCCCCACATCAAGTCTCTTTCCTCCTGCCGATACAAACTGCTTAATATTTCCAGAATTCGGCCATTTCTTACCGCTGTCAGCACAAAACAACTCATACACGCCCTGGTAATCTCCCGACTCGACTATTGCAATAATCTCTTATCTGGTCTCCCTCTGTCCCGCCTCTCCCCTACAATCCATCCTGAACACCTCCGCCAGGCTAATTCACCTCACCCGCTGTTCTGTCTCTGCCGCTCCCCTCTGCGAGTCCCTTCACTGGCTCCCCATCCACTGCAGAATTAAGTTCAAAATCCTTATCCTTACCTACAAAACCCTCACTAACTCAGCTCCCCACTACCTGTCCTCACTAATCACCAAATACACCCCAGCCCGCTCCCTAAGGTCAAACAGTGACCTGCGCCTAGCTTCTCCCCGCATCACCTCTTCCCATGATAGACTGCAGGATTTCTCACGCGCAGCCCCCACTCTCTGGAACGCTCTCCCTCGTACTGTCAGACTTTCCCCTAACTTCTCTTCCTTCAAACGCTCCCTTAAAACGTTCCTATTTAGGGATGCCTACCACCCAACTCACTGACGCAACCATCAATCACTCTCACCTTACAGTCCTCTCCTCCTGTTTCCAACCCCAACCCTCCTAGATTGTGAGTTCCTACGGGAATAGGGCCCTCATCTCCTCCTGTACTGTTTGTCAAATGTTGTTCAATGTATTGTAACCCTGTCTATACTGTGCCTATTGTACAGGGCTGCGGAATATGCTGGCGCTTTATAAAGAATAATAATAATACACCGAGCAGAGCCGCAGCACGTATTTCCCACATTTCACATAAGGAGAACAGCGGTGCCGTTTGTCATTTGCAGCAAATTCGCCTGCTGTCATATTGCCGCTGAACATCGACGCTTCGTGTATAACCCCTTTAGTGATTACCTCCTGTGAGATCCCCTGTTGAAGAATAATAGTCACAGCGTTCTAATAAAGAGGAATAAATAATCATCCCATTTACACGTGTTCTATTGCCATTTACTGTTAAATGGATTTTATTTTTCCTTGGAACCTGATGTCAAATTGCGATCAGTTGGGAAAAGCAAAAACGTGTCTATAAAAGAAATTACAAGTCTCTGCTATATGTCTGAACAATGGAAAAGACACAAACGCATATATAGGTTTTTACATATACACATGTATATGTTGTGTTATGATTGGAATGTTTCTCATATAAACAGAGGAGATAAGTGCCCACGTTCACACATAATATCAGAAGCAGATACGTGCGTCACTGAACTAATTAAACATACTGCTGAGTTAACACTGCTTACAAAGTGTTTTCTGCGCGACATCCATATGGCCCCGGATTATACACCCCGCGGAAAGCAACACTCAAAAATCAGCAGCGTGGTTAAACCGCAATATACAGAGCCGACCTACACCGGGGGTATTATTTTATTAGGTTTTATTCTAATCCCAGTTTTAAGCACAAAAGTGCTACCATAATAAGTATCAAAAAAGAAAACCACTGCATCGTTAATAAAATATTTGCCACGTGCCGATACATGCGCCGGTAGAGTTACCAGCTTGGAGGATTAACCAGATTTCACAGGTGCTCTTCAGCAGCCTGAAACGTATTATTTTTTTTTTTCTTATATATAAGCGCTGCAATTAATCATCATTAAACAGGCAAGCCGTCAGAAACCTTTGCACCTGGAAACAGCTTGCGCTTTGTGACGACCATTTCTACCTCAGTCGGGCACAGTACATGTTAGGGCTGTGCAATTAATTGCAATCGCAATCGAATCGCGATTTCCGACCCTGCAATTTCTAAATCGCATAAGGCTGCAATTTTCGGCTCCCTGTTAACTTCCGGCGGCATGGTGCTTGGGCGCTCGCAGGGGGAACCACGTGACGAGCCGCGTTCTAGCGGCTCGTCACATGGTTCCCCTAGGCGAGCGCCCAGCTCCTTGCCGCCGGAAGTTAACAGGGAGCCGAACACGTGGCGCACAGAGGTGTGCTGGGGCAGTATCCATGTGCTGGAGCAGTATTTCCATGTGCTGGGGCAGTATTTCCATGTGCTGGGGCAGTATATCCATGTGCTGGGCAGTATATCCATGTGCTGGGGCAGTATATCCATGTGCTGGGGCAGTATATCCATGTGCTGGGGCAGTATATCCATGTGCTGGGGCAGTATATCCATGTGCTGGGGCAGCATTTCATGTGCTGGGGCAGTATATCCATGTATGGTGGCAGTATTTCCATGTGCTGGGGCAGTATTTCATGTGCTGGGGCAGTATATATCCATGTGCTGGGGCAGTATATCCATGTGCTGGGCAGTATATCCATGTGCTGGGGCAGTATATCCATGTGCTGGGGCAGTATTTCCATGTGCTGGGGCAGTATTTCCATGTGCTGGGGCAGTATTTCCATGTGCTGGGGCAGTAATTCCATGTATGGTGGCAGTATTTCCATGTGCTGGGCAGTATTTCCATGTGCTGGGGCAGTATATCCATGTGCTGGGCAGTATATCCATGTGCTGGGGCAGTATATCCATGTGCTGGGGCAGTATATCCATGTGCTGGGGCAGTATTTCCATGTGCTGGGGCAGTATTTCCATGTGCTGGGGCAGTAATTCCATGTGCTGGGGCAGTATTTCCATGTGCGGGCAGTATATCCATGTGCTGGGGCAGTATTTCCATGTGCTGGGGCAGTATATCCATGTGCTGGGGCAGTATATCCATGTGCTGGGGCAGTATATCCATGTGCTGGGGCAGTATATCCATGTGCTGGGGCAGTATATCCATGAGCTGGGGCAGTATATCCATGAGCTGGGGCAGTATATCCATGAGCTGGGGCAGTATATCCATGAGCTGGCAGTATATCCATGTGCTGGGGCAGTATATCCATGTGCTGGGCAGTATATCCATGTGCTGGGGCAGTATATCCATGTGCTGGGGCAGTATTTCCATGTGCTGGGGCAGCATTTCCATGTGCTGGGGCAGCATTTCCATGTGCTGGGGCAGCATTTCCATGAGCTGGGGCAGTATATCCATGAGCTGGGGCAGTATCCATGTGCTGAATACTGAATACATTTAGAATGTATGTAGCATGTTTGAAAAAAGCAAAAAACAATTGGCTAAATCGCAAATAAAATCGCAATCGCAATATTCATTCAAGAAATCGCAATATGATTATTTTGTCAATATTGCACAGCCCTAGTACATGTTATTATTCGCAATAATAAAATAAGGAGTTGTCAGGGATAACAGTAAGTCCTGGCAGTGGCTGAGAAAACGAGAAGTCCCCACCCTTTCTAAACCAGCGATCTCAATGCACGCCACCCCCCAGAGTCAGTTGAGTTATGACTCTCATCTATTTCAAAGAATTCTGTGAACAGACGGGGGGGGGGTCCAACAGAGTTTGAGATCCCGGTCCTAAAAGGCTCCTAAGAGCACACTAGAGTCAGGTGTCCTTTGCAAATTCCCAACTGGTCGGTAAGCCAGTTGGCACCTCTGCCCTCTAGTCCATTCCTAGTGATTATGCGGCTACCCCTAGCCATGAGGCCCAGAGGGGATGTCAGAGTCTCCGTGATCGTTCCCACCTTAGTTAGCACCTTGATGACAGAAAATGCTTTGGGCACAGTGCCCACTTAGCGGGCAGTATGTTATTTAAATGCTTTTGATGTAGGCATCGCAAACCTCTGGTCCACCAAGTTCTCAAGTGCTGACGTAAGGTAAACCTCATCCCTTCTTACCCACTGAACTTCTCTTCAGTTTTTTGGGCTTTTTTTGAGAAAGGATTTTACCAGGAAGGATACATTGAGATTTCTCTCGTTTTCAAGTATGTCCTGGGTGGCGAGTATGTACCGTTAGGTGTCTTGCCCAAAGACACTTACTGGAGAGGTGCTCTGGCTGGGATTCGAACCCATGTCTCCACAGGCTCTCTCCATGCAGAGCAGTGATGCAACGATGTAACCTCTACTCCACCCAGCCGGTTGGACCCATCGCCGCTCGCATTTCCTTTGACATGGCAAGCACTTTGCATGCCAAGCAAGCTCAAAAGAACCGGATCTTTTGTTAAACATATTTGCCGGTGACTCCTTCAGCTGTAAGTGACTGATGGCAATGTGCTGCTGGTAACGAATGGGGATTGAAAATAAACCGTGGTTTAATAACCGTTTGAGCCAAGCAACACGGAAATATTGAAATGCCTTTTAAGTAGAATAATAAATTTACTTTAGGCCAACGTAAGCAACCTTGGCCCTCCAGATATTCTGGAACTACATTTCTCAGGAGTTGTTGCCAGCCTAACGAGTAGCTGTGGATCATGAGAGATTAACAGGGTTATTCAAAGAGCTCCGAATTGCTGGCGAAAGTTAATCGAATGCTGAAATTCAGCGTACCGTTACCTTTCCTGGCCATTCAGAAAGCAGGCAGTTCACCAAATGCTGGCGAATTGCCTGCACATAAGGTGCCTGTTCGAGGGCAGTGAAACCCCCATAGAGAAGCAATGCTTCATCTATTCAGAGAACAAAAACCAGCAGTGAAAAGTTGCCGAAATGTCCTGCCATTCGACAGGTTTATTCAGGAGAAACCCATAGGCTTCAATGTTAAAAAATATTCCTGTTTTAATTCAATATCTAATAAACCGTTTATTTGTAGATTTTGTATGATCTTTAGCCATTTTTCATGATTTTGTTTTAAAAAAAATATTTCCTGTTTTTTAAAAAAAAAAAATCTTTTTTTTCTGTAACAGCCCTTTTATCATTCATTGGATCATATGTAAATTTCAGACATTTTCGCTCAGTAGTTTCTTTGCAAACAGCGTTTCACTTTTCAAACATTCAAGTGTACATTTTTTTTTTTCCACTCCATACTTCTGCGGTGTCGGCTTTTTCCGGCGGCTGCGCTGTGATTGGCTCCTGCTCGGGTTTCTCCGGCGTGTTCAATGGGGTTAATCCAGATTTTTTTGCGGTTTTCGGTAAGCCTTTGCTGGGTTTTGCGGTGAGTGTTCGACATGTTTTCGGCGGCTTTTCCCTGCACTACGACGGCCCTGTGGTGCTTGCTGAATACACCGCAGGGTCGCCGAAATGGGATCACCAAATCGCACCGAATTGAAGAGAACGAAAAGTCACCGAACGTGCAGTGACTTTTCGATTCTCTTTGAATAACCCTGCTAGTTCCAAAGATTCTGACCCCCACTCTATGTGGACAAGATGTAACGGCTGGGAATGAGGTTTAAAAGGATTAATAAAAAGGTGCAGGAGGTGACAGGGCCATATGAATATAAACACCAGGTAAAACCTCAAGCAGATATTCCCCCTCCGACTCATTGATTTAAATCACTGATGAGGATTTTGCTGGTGATGGGTTGAACAGTTTGCATGTACTGCAAGCGAGTCCCTTCTGAAGTTCCTTTCAAATAAATCTGTCGCACCAAAATAGGGCTGTGCAATTAATTGCAATCGCAATCGAATCGCGATTTCTGACCCTGCAATTTCTAAAATCACATAAGGCTGCAATTTTCGGCTCCCTGTTAACTTCCGGCGGCATGATGCTTTGGGCACTCGCAGGGGGAACCACGTGACGAGCCGCGTTGTCGCGGCTCGTCACATGGTTCCCCCAGGCGAGCGCTCAAGCTCCATGCCGCCGGAAGTTAACAGGGAGCCGAACACGTGGCGCACAGAGGTGAGCTGGGGCAGTATCTCCATGTGCTGGGGCAGTATCTCCATGTGCTGGGGCAGTATCTCCATGTGCTGGGGCAGTATCTCCATGTGCTGGGGCAGTATCTCCATGTGCTGGGGCAGTATCTCCATGTGCTGGGGCAGTATATCCATGTGCTGGGGCAGTATATCCATGTGCTGGGGCAGTATATCCATGTGCTGAATACTGAATACATTTAGAATGTATGTAGCTGGGGCAGTATCTCCATGTGCTGGGGCAGTATCTCCATGTGCTGGGGCAGTATCTCCATGTGCTGGGGCAGTATCTCCATGTGCTGGGGCAGTATCTCCATGTGCTGGGGCAGTATCTCCATGTGCTGGGGCAGTATCTCCATGTGCTGGGGCAGTATCTCCATGTGCTGGGGCAGTATCTCCATGTGCTGGGGCAGTATCTCCATGTGCTGGGGCAGTATCTCCATGTGCTGGGGCAGTATCTCCATGTGCTGGGGCAGTATCTCCATGTGCTGGGACAGTATATCCATGTGCTGGGGCAGTATTTCCATGTGCTGGGGCAGTATTTCCATGTGCTGGGGCAGTATTTCCATGTGCTGGGGCAGTATTTCCATGTGCTGGGGCAGTATTTCCATGTGCTGGGGCAGTATTTCCATGTGCTGGGGCAGTATTTCCATGTGCTGGGGCAGTATATCCATGTGCTGAATACTGAATACATTTAGAATGTATGTAGCATGTTTGAAAAAGCAAAAACAATTGGCTAAATCGCAAATAAAATCGCAATCGCAATATTCATTCAAGAAATCGCAATATGATTATTTTGTCAATATTGCACAGCCCTACACCAAAAGGATATTTTACAAAAATAAAGTTTAAAAGGAACAATCCATTGAAAAGTGGAGTTTCCTTTTTACCCATAAATAATTGGATGGAAGAAATGTTTTTCTTCATTTTTCCCCCCACCGCGTGCTGTTCCTTCACTTTAGCTCCGGGAATACCGAACCCTGAAGTCCCTGAGGCTTTTCTGTGCAATTTGCGCTTCTTGTACTACTTGCATAGTGAAGGAAACGCAAATTGTGCACCGTAATGGGACTTGCAAACTTCAAGAACGCATGCTGACATCACTATCTATGAGACTGATCGCCAAAGCGATTGGTCTCAGAGATCGTGAGGTCAATACGCTCCCTGTGTGCCAACGTCACTAGTACCTGAGTGGTAACCGGGAAATTCAAATTTCCTGGCTGCTGATGGTGCTGGGTTAGACGGAAGAAACTCCTCCACTTCCACCAGCTTTTAGCAAAAAACAGGGGGGGGGCACACTCCTCACATCCTGACCAGTTAAAAAAATATAACATGGTCAGGTTGTGTAGAGCGCTCCTTTAAACAGCACCTTGTAATGCCCAGCATCAGAGGAGCTCATTCGACAGGGAATCACTCCCTATATAGGGGCTATCGAAAAATGCTAACACATATAGTTAAGAGATTTAATTCCCTGACCCAAAAAAGTGAAAATGTGAGGAGGGGGGCAGGAAACACTGACACTGGGGTGCGTGACGACTGAGAGGAAGAGCCATCCTGCAGGACAGCCCTATGATTCCTCGTGCACCCCTTTGTTGGGCAGCACACATTGCCAAGTCAGCGCGTCACTGTCTAGGGCCAATCGAGCAGAGATACGCCACAGCCCTCGATAAGTTTTGTCTGGAGGGCGAATATGGTACCAACAGACGCTGGAAACTGTCAGGCCATACCGATTTCTTACCGATGCTTAAACGTTATTCACCGCATACTGGGGGGGGGGGGAGCAGACATTTCGACTTGAAGCCTTTAGGTGCTGAAAACGGGTTAGTAACTGTTGCAAAAGCACACCAAGGGATGAAATATCACCTTGGGATATCGAAGGCAGTTTCTAGTACATGTGCACAACCCCTTTACCCAACAAAGAAAAATTGACAGGTCCGTGTCCCTTTAAAAGTAGCATTACGGAGATCTGTGTTCTCATGGAAACAATTGGAAGTTCAAGATCTAGATCTTTTTATTGTTACATTCATGGTATTTCTATGTAAACGCTCATTGTATGGAGATTTTAGAATAGCAATTCGTTTGCCATACAGTGCCAAGCTACATTCATACATATACACACAAACACACACACACACACACACACACACAATAATATACATTTAATATACACAGATAATAGCCGTGTAAAGGATGGGAGCTAGCATTCAGAATATTCCGCAGAGGACACTTTATTTGGAATATGAGGTTTCTGCTGCTAGCGCAGCCTTTCAACCTTGACCCATTTATGGCGTCCCTGGTTCCACTCTTTGGTCGCTGCTGTACGAAGGAGCTGCTTTCTCCAAGATCTACTGAGCGCCCCCCTTTTTGGATTAAGTTGCAGGTGACAGACAGTGCTATATTCTCTTTTGTTTCTATATGAACCGATAAGAGCCAAATATTACCTGGCAATAAAACATCATTTTTCATAGGGTTAGAAGCTGCACTGAACAATGGGGTTTCCATATTAGTCGGATAGAAAAAAATTAGACATACAATTTTGCTTGCACACGCTTCATGCGTTTTTATACAGCCCTTTACAAGTTCAGCGTGAAATTCATAAATCATACTTCGGAGACAACTGCATACTTTAAGGCTAGGGTCAGACGAACGCATTTTTCACGTTGTCCGTGAAAAAGTGCGTTCGAACGAATGGACGTATTTTTTCACGGAATACGCGATAGCGGTCATACGATGCGCATTTTCGTCCGTGATTTTGTACGGATTATCAATAAAACCCTTTTGCGTCTGGACGTTATGTTGGCCGGACGTGTGCAGCGTCTGACGTCTCCCAATCACGCAAACACGCCGCTATGCGGCCGCAGCGCACTCTGTACGTCAGTAGTAGCGGTTTGACGTTCTCGAAAAAATGCGTTCGTTTGCCACTTGTGTTGCACGGACGAACTTTCGTGCGGCCGTTCGACGTATGTTCCCCCGGCATTGGACGTCATTTGCTGCTAGCACGGCCATGATTTCGTGCGGCTAAACGCACATTAAAACTGCTTTCGTCTGACCTTAGCCTAAGGCCGGGGTCAGACGAGCGTCTTTGAGAGCAGAAGGAAGGTCCGTGAGAGTGGACGTTTCCGTCCACTCTGATGCTCGTCTGACCACATCGCTGAGCGCTGCAAGGCTCAATCCCCCTATGGAGGATTGCGCTTTGCAGCCCCGTCCAACGCGCATCTAGCGTGCACTACAGCGTGTGACCGGCCCCCAAAGCGTCACAACAATGCGATAGACGCCGGGAGGCACGTCAGTACGGGTGCACATACAAGGTTATTCAGAGAGGTGAAAACCAGGAGAATGACTGGAGAAGTAAAAATTCTAGGTCAAAACCGCCAAACCAGAAAAATTCTCCCATTTATCTCACTTTCCAAATCGGCTATTTTGACCTAGAATTTTCACTTCTCCAGTCATTCTCCTGGTTTTCACTGCTCTCTGAATAACCCTGAATGTGCTTTCGTCTGACCCCACTTAGAAGTCAGGCAAAACTGCTACATACATTTGTATAGAACAGTCCGAAACTTTAGGAGATGGAGTAAACATTTTGAGCCCGACGCTACTTGGCCCCTGGATTCGACCAGCTCATAGTCTTGGTAAGATTGTGTTCACCGGCATGTTTCTTCTAAACTTCACAATGGTGTTTTTATGTTAATGTTTGGTTTTTTTAATCCGTTGAAATCAATATTCTAGGTGGCTGCTGAGGCAATGATCATTTGTATCTATATATTCCGAGCTCCAGCGATTAGTACTATGTGAAAAAAATACCACTTGTGCAGTGTCCACTTAATATACATTAATATTGATGACAAAGGGGCAAGATTATGCAGACCTGAAGGCTCGTGTGAAAAATTATACAAAAAAAGAATTAAATTTAGACATGGGTGAGTGACAGACTACATACCCACACTATTTGCTCCCCAAGGTAAATCTTTGATTGCCTTACACACCATAAACCATGGAGAGGAATACTGTATGAATGAGTATTGAAATAATGAACAGAAGGTCCCGAGATTCACAAGCCGAATCTTCCCACCTACGTGTAGAATGAGTAATTGCTGCTTGGAAATGCAATCGTTTGATAGAGGCACGAAAAAACAGCCTATACCTACGGGTGACCATTTAATTATACATACAAGAGGAAAAAAAAAGTCCAAATAGCCGACAGCGAATTGCGAACCAAACTTTGACAAGGAGCATCAGAGCTCAGAGGATCAATTCTTGTCTCTTGCCCAATCAATCACAAAGCTCATAATCTGATAGCGATTTGGTTCTGTTTGGATATGTGATTAAGGAGATATCTTGGGGATGGGACCTGAGTCTATACCCCTTATACACACAGCCTGAAAGGAACTTAATACAGTAATTTTAACCTTTTTGTCCCACCTCACATGGAGACAGATTCTTCACGTGTGTCATCTTGTAGACACTCAGAAAGCTGTTAGGATACTCAACCTACACTGCTAAACACGCTATACAGGTAGTCTGATTAGGTACAAATAACACCAATTATTGAAAAATTACTCCAATATGTAAAAATGTTACAGTTTTAAACCATTATATGTATAATTACTGTGTTTAACACGAATACGGAAGGCTGTCCAGCAGTGGGTAATAGATCTAATAAAAGGGGGAGACTTGGACTTCCAGGAGGCAGGCCAACAAAGATGGCCACATCTTAACGTCGTTCTGTCGCTGGGCGGCTTTACTATCAGACTGTTGGATTAACCTCTTAAAGCAGCGGGGTATACTATGCTGTCCCTGCAGAGGGTGGGTCTGAACACCTCGAGACAGCATAGCACGCCCCGCTGCCTTCTATGGAACACGAGAGGCCCAGTCACCAGTTGGCGAATGGCGAGAGGCAATCGCTGCCGCGGAACGGTCTGCACTGGATGGCCAATGACACCTGCGTTAGCAGCAGCTGGGAAGTGTGGTGAACAACACCCTCTCGCCAGGCACAACCTGCCCGGTGGAAAGCCGTTACTTTTTGAATTGTTCCTCACCTTATAAAAGTGCTCCCAGAAAAAACAAACATTGTGACGATACACCTTTCTTTATTCAACTGGGTATGCTCAACGGTATCCCTCCGATCCCGTCCATACCCTCCGATCCCACCTTTACCTTGCTTTCTGGAATCTTGATAGAAAACGAGGAGCTATTGAGTCTTAGAATTCCTTGCGAGAACAGAACGGAGGAGGTTATGTCTGGATCAGCTTAGATAGATTGCTATGGCCACATAGGAAGGGGAAGAGGCAAAAGTTAATCTCTAGTGGTAATTTTGTTACTACCACTGATGTTACCATCTAACACGGTCAACGCTTGGTCGCCTGCTTATGCTGTGTTCATGGATTTTTGTCATGTACCTGAACCATTGATAAACATTAAAAAAGTGGGAAACTTGCAATCTGTGATCCAAGAATGATACCAATGTTGCGCTTTTTTTTTTTTAAAACTGTATTTTGTGTCTGCTTTGCTGTCAACCTTACTACGCGCAAACCCAAATCCATTAATGAATGGAGACGCGTCTCAGCCGGCCTGGGATTTGGTCAGGGTAGTCCTGACTCGTGCGCGCTGATCTTGATACACTTGAAGGGTGCAGCCGAGACCCCCATTACAGCAAGACGAGCTTTCAAGTAGAAAATAGCTGCGCTGCCAAATCTCCTCTCGTGAAACTGGATCTGAAATCAAAGTGCTGCTAGCAATAAGCACAAATTAATAGCAGAAGGATTAAGCGTCTATTTATATCCAGATCTGTAGAGTAACATGGGGTGTGCCAGTTGGGTGGGAGAGTTTCTACACATGGCTCCTGTTGAAGAAGCTCCTGCACGCTCCAGGGGTAAAAATTCAAAACATGACACTTCTACATGGACTGAATAGTGGACTCTCATCAAATGGCTTCAGGTAACGATACAAAAATCCCATCTGATACAAATAAAATCAGAAATCTTTGCAGGAAGCTAGATACAATACATAAAAGGCAGCCACATGCTCTACTCCCATTGCTCTAGGGCAGCAACATATACAGTCATACTTCATGCCTAGGAAACAGCTTAGAAGCAGGATATGGTGGATATACTTAAAACGTAACTTTTAATAAATTACCACTAAGAGAACCTGCTGCTTTAACTCAGACACAAACTGACAAACAGATAAAAGGACACGCGACAGATAAATAAGTCAAAAGGTTCCCCTATGGCTAGGAGACAAAATATTATTGAATAACCAAATTCTGAAACCAGCGCAAAAAATATCCTGACACAGTAGGAATGTGAACCTTCGTGGGTTCACGATAAATAGGAGAGGAGGAAAAGTTATTGCACTAGTATAATCAGAGCGGTAGCATAGTGAGCATATCTTGCATACAAAGTAACTAGTCCACCTGAACTGGACATACACAAAAGAAACAGTGACTAGATGCGCTTCAGATCAGTCCTCTCTGAAAGTAACTACTGCCAAAGGAGACCAAAATAAAAAAAGGGGGTATTTAAAAAATCACTCAGCACCCTACGCATTTCGCCTGCAGAGTGGCGTCCTCAGGAGTGTACTGGGAGTGATAAGTATAGGGTCTGTGAAGATCCAGCTGCTGTATCTTGCAAGAAGGAAACCATGAAGCGGCAATCGGCCGGAGGTGACTGCGGGGGCCAGTGACGGAGCGCAGGGACAGGTATGTATCAGCCCGAGTGTGGCTCGGGGGGTTACCACTAGGAGGCTAAATAAATACACCGATAAAATATGTCAGAATCGGACTGCCAGAGAGGTTAAAAATTGTAACCATCTCAGAAGAACAATCTCTGCACAATTTCTATTTTACCCTAAATTTTATTTGTTAACTTTGCATACCGTGTTAAAAATTTTTTTATCCTAACATTTATTTGTAACAAAAAAAACACTTGGCAGTGAAGGGGTTAAATATAGTGTCACTCACCACACAGTGACACAGCGCTAAAATGAGGGAGAAAGGGAACGGTTATAGATAAAACCAAGACAGTTCCTCCTTTAGGCTAGGGTCAAACGAAAGCATTTTTACACGCGAACGTAAAAAAAGTGCGCCCGAACGCATTGACGGATTTTTTCACGGAATAGGCGAAAACGGTCATACGATGCGCATTTTCGTGCGTGATGTTTTACGGATCCAAACCAGGAAACTTTTTGCGTCTGGACGTTATGTTGGCCGGACACGAGCAGGGTCTGACGTCTCCAAATCACACACACGCCGCTGTGGCGCACTCTGTACGTCCGTACTAGCGGTTCAGCGTTCTCGAAAAAATGCGTTCATGTTCCACTTGCGTTGCCGGACATTCGCGCGACCGTACTTCGTATATTGGCTGTCATTGCCTGTCATTTGCTGCTAGTGCGGCTGTAATTATGTGTGCCAGAACGCACGTTAAAAGTGCGCTGGTCTGACCCCAGCCTTAATCAGGAATCAACAAGAAGAAAAAGAAAAAACGCTTTTAAAAGAAGAATTGTAAAAAGTAATATTTTGAAAGGGAACGACACAAAACCATTTTAAAAAACACATTCTAAAACATGTCACAGAAGCCATAAAGATTTAAAATAATAATTTAATAAAATAAAAAGACAACCGTAAAATAAATACATAAAAGAACAGAAACAAATCGGATGACAGTACTCAGCAACAACTTCATTTCCTTACAATGGATACAGGGGTAAGGATGAACAAGACGCTTATAAATATTAAAAAAACACAATAGCTTGTGTAGGGTCAATCGATGAAGCCAGCACATTTAAGAGAAGGCTAAAGAAAATTAAGGGGATTATTCATAAAGCATCAAACTTGCCACCGAATGGTAAATTTCACAATACAGTGCAATTTTGCGGCAGTTAGCCTATTCAGAAAGCGGCCAATTCTCCAAATACTGGCGAATTGACAGCAAAATAAGATGCAGTGCTCTATGGGACAATTTCACTGCCGCCGAAGAGTTAGTGAAATGCCCTGATTTTTCGGTGGTTCGGTTTTAAACAGCCAAATCCCATAGGATTCGATGTAAAAAAAAAAAAAAAAAAGTGTTTTTTTTTATTCAACCATTTATTTTCAGCAAACTTTTTTTTGAACACCTTTATGTCATTTTTTGTTTCCCAATTTTTTTTTATTTTTATTTTAAAAAAAAAATGTGTTTTTAGTATTCTGACAGACCTTTTTATTATTTTTTTAAAATGGCCTTTTTTATTTACACACATTTTAATGGTTTAAACAGCTATTAGAAGAATAGCGGAGCTCCATTTTTTTCCTGCAGTTCGGCAGCGTTCGGCGACTCCATCTGTGGCGCACTTCCGCAACCCTGCGCCAAATACTGAATAAACCCCAGAGTCGGTGAAATGGAAATCGCCCAGAGCAAATTACTGATTTCTTTCATACAAACATTGAGCTATTGGAGGGGTTGGATGCCATGTGAGGTGGTGCTGTCCCTTTAAAAAGACAGAAACTCAGCCAAATTTCATTGAAAGGCTCCAAGCGACCGAACACAAACTGCTTCACAGTGAAAGCCTTGTTTGTGCAGTAATGCTGCTTCAGTACACAGAATTCATAGAAATGTAATTAGTCGTCAAGCATCCAGCCTGCTTCACTGAAACGTTTCGATGCAGCCCGTCACTTCAAAATGACACAAAACACACCTCTCAGATATTTAGTATCCCTGGGGAGTGGTGGCAATACAAGAAAAAAAATTATATAAAAATAATAAAACATGACATTAACTGACGTGCTGCACAATGCCTTTAAGAGAAATGTACTAGGCCGACACACAGCAATTGTGCTCACCCTCCCGAGGGGAATATCACGCCTTAATTAAACAGGATCGGCTATAAACAGCAAGTGACTAATAAGGTTATAGAGGAAACCAAACAAACGGTGACCCTTCGGTGCAGCAATGCCAAGCTTTATGCCACTCTCAATTCATAGACGAGATCGAAGCAAGAGGTGGCAGGGACCAAGAAAATCCACCGAGGGAACTCATCCGCTTTTCCAGTTCTCCAAAAATGTATATCGGTTTTCTCCTACCCATGCATAGCCCTGTGGACTATTTTGATGCTTTATTTATTCATAAAGTATTTTACCAGGAATAATTGTATCAGAGGTATCGGAGGGTAACAGATCAGCTACTGGTCATAGGTTAATAAATAAATAATTCACAGATAAAGTTTTTCCTACAATAATAAATGAAAATAGTGACTGACAGACACACAGACACACTTGACATATGGGACATGTTGGGATTGAGCTACAAGCAGTGAGGGGGTTTGTGTGCAAATCCACAATCTATCATTCACTAAAGAGAAGCTGCAGTTTCGATATATACATACACAAGGTCTCAACAGTCCCAAGCGACAGGTCACCCACGGCAAATAGCTGCTGGTGCCCATTTGCACAAGCCTAGAGCCAGATGCCTACCTGCACAGTTTCACAGGTTAGCAACGAAGTCACCAGCGTTGCAGGGCTAATAAACACGGCAATTCACCAAGCTAAAATCCCAAGAGCAACAGGAGAGGCTTCACAGCCCATCCTGTTGCTGTATTTTTACATTGGTGATTTTCTCCAGTACTTGCTACACGGCTGCTTAGAGAATAACTCCATTTAAAATGACCATTAGAAAACCAGGAAGACCTTTAAAACGCAAAGCTTTGACATGCGACAACGCCATGGCGTGCATGTACATTCTTATAACATCTTAAATGTCTGTTCAATGGCAAGATTAAAGTAATTCATTTTTAATTCAGGCTAGAAAAAGACATGAATTTAGTCATGCCCTGTAATAAAAGTCTTTTAATCCACGATAAATCCAGGTTAATTATTGCAGAACGTTTGTGTTTCACAAAGTCTCTTCCTGAAAGTAGAATGCTTCATATTTCAAGCACCCAACCTTGAATGTAGCAAAGATTTCCCAATAACGCATTTCACACACATCCTAATGCCAAGGTCAGCAATCAGTGGTATTCATCACGCCACAACGTGTCTCTGCAAATGTTACAAAGCTCAGAAACAAACACTGTAGCCACAACCAGGAAGGACAAAGTTATTATAAAAGGGGGCTATTCACCAAGTGCAGGTGTTGCCAACACTGGCTTTACAATAAAGCTTCCCCGTTTGCTGTTCAGATTACAGTTTTGAGAAACGCTGGCATTTCTCTGCAGTGCAATACTAGCGATTTTAGCCAATATTTTCAACATCAGCAAACCCCAGCACTTTGTGACTAAGTCCCATAGTGTTAGTCAAAGTGGCCTGGCTACCGCAGAGAAATCTATATTTGAGACGCACCCGCACTGAATGCTTAGTTTAGGTTGAGTGCTACCTACCCCCCCCCCCCCAGTTATATTAGTTCAGATGCCAAAATCACCAGATTATAGCAGTGGTATTGATGATACTTTTTTTTATTGGACTAACGTAACATTTAAAAGACAAACTTTGGAGAGTGTACTTCATTTCTTCAATACCTGAGGAAGAGAGTTACACTCTCGAAAGCTTGTCTTTTAAATGTTACGTTAGTCGAAGAAATTATATATATATATAATCTCATTATGAACTGCTATACTCTGATAAAAGTGGGGTTTAAAGATTATACAAAGAGAATACAGATCAATGTGAAACTCCTAAAAATTATACATTAAAAACATACACATATTTGGCGTTCGTAACGAAATGCTTGTTTCAGCGCCAACAAACGCCAGCATTTCACCAATGTAAAATCCAAAATGCGATGGTAGACGCTAGACTTTGAAACTTCTCTAGCATTTATCTTGATCTCACTTCTGTGAAATGCTGGCGTTTGTCAGTACTGCAACATCGGTGCATCGTGCTTAACCTCTATAGCAGGGCTGTCACACTAGAGACAGACACACGTTTCTGAACTGTAACACCGTGACTCCCTGGCCATCTACTACATTGAAAGAATTCTGGGAATTGTAGGCATCAACTTCTGGAGGCTTTGACAGCCTTGCCTGGTGTTAAAATGGACACTCCGCTTACAAACCTATTTATTAGCGGGACCCAATGCTGCTCACTGACGAAAGCATTACGTGTTCTGGCTGTTTCCCTTTGGGCCTGTATTTTATTTTATTTATAAAGGATTTTACCAGGAAGGATACATTGAGATTTCTCTCGTTTTCAAGTAAGTCCTGGGTTCAAGAACATGGTTACAGAAATACAAAGTAGTAAAATGCAAGAAATTAACACAAAACAAATATACAGATTAACAGAAAAGAAACATGTAGGAAATATAGTCACTATGTTACATGTTTACAGGTGCATTCCTTATTGAGGTATGATAATATGGAGCTCTTAAGGGACTTTAGACTGGGGGATATGTGGGGGATATCTGTAGATTATTGTGAAATGGTCAGCGTCACAGGATAGCGCGTTAGTTTTCACATGGCAGGGTGGCATTCCTTTTATTTTTTTTATTTAAATAGCAAGCAGACACGTGTCAAACGTGGGTATATACTGTATAAGCTAGGAAACTATGTATGGGAAACACTGCATGTACCTTTTAGATAACATGATATAACCTAGATTTAAAGGGAGGAGTAGGAACAGGGCGGAAGAGCTCAATGAGCTTCTGTAAGAATTACAAAAATACTAATTACCATCAAGTGTACCACTAGACAATTACTTAAGGTAGGAACCCCCCCCCCCCCAAAGTTTAGTACTTGACCTGAAAGATTTATGAATCCATGAAATTATAAAGTTTATTATTGTAGAAGCCATTTGCACATCTCGGCAATTCAGAGAACCGCTCCACAGAGCTCATGTGCTACATTCCCCATATGCAGCACAGAACCCTGGGTAAGAAATGCAAATGACGTCTGCAATCTCTCGGTTTTTTTGCATCCATGGTGTTTTTTTTTTAACCACAGAACCCTCTAATCAATGCCACCTCATACTAGATGGCTTTTTTTTTTTATTAAAGCAAAGATCAGGT
Organism: Leptobrachium leishanense; assembly: GCA_009667805.1. Classification (NCBI taxonomy): domain Eukaryota; kingdom Metazoa; phylum Chordata; class Amphibia; order Anura; family Megophryidae; genus Leptobrachium; species Leptobrachium leishanense. The sequence goes on from CM019067.1 coordinate 308,266,489, forward strand.
ATATGCAAAATGTAACAGCCACTCCGGTACAGCTGTTTTGGGATTATTGTGCCCTCATCAGCAGGAGATATATATATATATTTCTAAAAAACACACTTGAACAAAATCCATTAGACCACAACATACTGACATGCATTTTTTTCCCTTTTTAATATCTCCAAAACAGTTTTCAGTATACAACACAGTATAGACCAGTATAGAAAGAAATATATACAAATTAAACCGTGATTACATCACAAAGCTTTATTAAAAAGGAACACTCTACACAGCCTGACCGCTTTATGATTTTTGACATTGTGGATGTGTAGAGTGCCCCCCTTCTCGCCCAGACCCCCAGCCCAGGACTTCTGGGACTACTTTGCGAGTCCCTGAACATAAAAGAGTAAGAGCTGAACGTGGCCAGGGACAAATAGTGAGTACAATCACCCAACATTAAAAAATAACAAATATTAGTCAGAGGGTGCCCAGTTATTTAAGGGTAAAAAAGGGGCACTTTACTTTTCAGTAGTGTTCCTTGAACTACTTAAGTAACCAGGGCAGTGATTTCTCAAAATTACCACCTGAGACCAGGTGCAGGGAGACACTGCAGCGTCAGCTCTACCTTTGTAATGAGGAATAACACAGACCCATACATATACCTCTGCAAAAGAAGTCCTATTAATCCAGTCATGCCCTGGGTCACTTTGAGCAGGGTCCTCTTCACCTCAGGATTCTGCGTGTGATACTGATTTCACGTTTGTTTTGTATCCCATTACACAGCGCTGCAGAATACATGGATTCCACATAGAGTTGTAATTCAATAGTGATTGAAATTCACGGTTTTGGCCAAAAAGCCAAAAAATGCTGTAGCTTTGTATAGTTTCAAGTGATGAGATTATGCACGGATTTGTTTGACAGACACCATGTGTTCTGCTTGAAGACCGTCTCACTTTAAACATGTTTATTTAGTATACAAACAGTGCTTGAAGCTGCAGAGAAATAAACATGTTTAATAAACTCTACGAAACTGAAACTCAAACATCAGCAGACAGGAGACCGAGCTCAGCAGCGGGCCGTCTGGAGAAAAAGCAGAACTTTACACAAACTGTAAGGAAAATAATAAAAATGACATAAAAATAGAATTTCCAAGTACTCCTAAAAGTCCGGAGTACCTTTCTCCAAAAGGACAGGAGCAGCGCAAGCTGAAGGTGCGCGCTTTCATTTCTGCTCTTTGAGACTCTCTGGCACTTCCTGTTCCAGCGACATAAAGAGAGTCAAGAAAAGGAGCTTATTAAACGGTTCATTTTTCACAGCTGACTCCCCCTGAACAATAAGTATTATTGAAAGATAACAGGCATGGGGGATGCTGGAGAGGAGATGGCTGGTACAAGCAGCCCTGCATCTGACTCACACAGTGGAAGTTACATCAAGGTTGACATTTTAACCCGTGAATACAATGTGACAGCACATGTATCTGTGCCCAGCTATGCATGCTTTCATTGATACGGGTTTGAGAATAACCGTAGGTGTAATTCTCTAGGCGTGAGGCTTAGTAACACTAAAATCAAACGACGCAGACATGTTTTTCTATGTAGATTTTTGTGGAAGAATCCTGAAATGTAGAACCTTGGAGCAAGGACACAAACTCTGACCTCCCTCATGCTGAACTACAAATCCCATGATTCTCTGGCCATCCATTGCGTTCAAGGGGGTTCTTTGCCTATGAGATTTCTACATTTCTGGATTATTCTTTACCTGCTGATGTATACAGGGTGTCCATAAAGGCTCTTTACAACTTCAAAATCTATTACAAATTCAAATGAAAAGACAGATAATTTTCACTTATCACAAAATGAGACGTATATAGTTACGTTTTTTGCCTCATTTAATCCACCTCTCTCTATATGGGCACCATTAGTTGCACGAAGCACACGAAGACGGCTCCCTGCCGAAGCCCCAGGATTTCCATCAGCAAAGGAGATGCCAGATGAGGAATCTGCATCGACCCATCCTGCATACTGCACAACATGAATGGGTCGGGGAGGACCAAAAATAGCAAGTGGGACAACTCTATCAATTGGATTTTCAAAAGTATCTAGAAGCTAGAATATAAAAAAAGCAAACACATAGCATATAGATACTGCTTGCCAAGTTTTTCTTCTCTTCCTTTTTTGTAGCATCACTGGCTTTTCCTGTTCTAAATGTAGAAGTGAACTTATGAACTTTAAACTGCACTTTTTAGCAAAGCAATGCTAACCCAAACAATGGGAACGATACCGGTCAAATGCGCCCAACTTGCAGAGGACATGACCGCAGCAGTTTAAAAAACAGTTTAACCAACTGACATCCTAACCAGCAGGAAGAAGCAGCTGTAAAACCAAGTGTAAGACTGGTGTCAGGCTTGCACATTTTGTACGGACTGTGCGCCCGTGCACTATGGACGCACTTTCTAACGGAAGACGCAGTAGTGGCCACACAGTCAGTTTTTTAAACTGACGTTATTTTTGACGGATGTAGCAGGGAACATAAATTATATACACAGTCAGGTCCAGAAATATTGGGACATCGACACAATTGTAACATCTTTGGCTCTATACACCACCACAATGGAGTTGGAATGAAACAAACTCAATGTGCTTTAACTGCAGACTGTCCGCTTTAATTTGAGGGTATGTACATCCAACTCAGGTGAACGGTGTAGGACTTACAGCAGTTTGCAGATGTGCCTCCCACTTGTTAAGGTACCAAAAGTAATGGGACGGAATAATAATCATAAATCAAACTTTCCCTTCATAATACTTGGTTGCAAATCCTTTGCAGTCAATCACAGCCTGAAGTCTGAAACGCATAGACATCACCAGACGCTGGGTTTCATCCCTGGTGATGCTCTGCCAGGCCTCTACTGCAACGGTCTTCAGTTCCTGCTTGTTCTTGGGGCATTTTCCCTTCAGTTTTGTCTTCAGCAAGTGAAATGCATGCTCAATGGGATTCAGGTCAGGTGATTGACTTGGCCATTGCATAACATTCCACTTCTGTCCCTTCAAAAACTCTTTGGTTGCTTTTGCAGTATGCTTTGGGTCATTGTCCATCTGCACTGTGAAGCGCCGTCCAATGAGTTCTGCAGCATTTGGCTGAATGGGAGCAGATAATATTGCCCGAAACACTTCAGAATTCATCCTGCTGCTTTTGTCAGCAGTCACATCATCAATAAATACAAGAGAACCAGTTCCATTGGCAGCCATACATGCCCACCCCATCACACTACCACCACCATGCTTCACTGATGAGGTGGTATGCTTAGGATCATGAGCAGTTCCTTTCCTTCTCCATACTCTTCTCTTCCCATCACTCTGGTACAAGTCGATCTTGGTCTCATCTGTCCATAGGATCTTGTTCCAGAACTGGGAAGGCTTTGTTAGGTGTTGTTTGGCAAACTCTAATCTGGCCTTCCTGTTTTTGAGGCTCACCAATGGTTTACATCTTGTGGTGAACCCTCTGTATTCACTCTGGTGAAGTCTTCTCTTGATTGTTGACTTTGACACACATACACCTACCTCCCGGAGAGTGTTCTTGATCTGGCCAACTGTTGTGAATGGTGTTTTCTTCACCAGGGAAAGAATTCTTCGGTCATCCACCACAGTTGTTTTCCGATGTCTCCCGGGTCTTTTGGTGTTGCTGAGCTCACCGGTGCGTTCCTTCTTTTTGAGAATGTTCCAAACAGTTGTTTTGGCCACACCTAATGTTCTTGCTATCTCTGATGGGTTGGTTTTGTTTCTTCAGCCTAATGATGGCTTGCTTCACTGATAGTGACAGCTCTTTGGATCTCATCTTGAGAGTTGACAGCAACAGATTCCAAATGCAAATAGCACACTTGAAATGAACTCTGGGCCTTTTATCTGCACATTGTAATTGGGGTAATGAGGGAATATCACACACCTGGCCATGGAACAGCTGAGAAGCCAATTGTCCCATTATCTATGGTCCCTTAACAAGTGGGAGACACATCTGCAAACTGCTGTAAGTACTACACTCTTCACCTGAGTTGGATGTACATGCCCTCAAATTAAAGCTGACAGTCTGCAGTTAAAGCACATTGTGTTTGTTTCATTCCAAATCCATTGTGGTGGTGTATAGAGCCAAAGATGTTAGAATTGTGTTGATGTCCCAATATTTCTGGACCTGACTGTGAAAACCATTTTGTCCGTCAAAAATGCTGGCCGCACAAATGCAGTCCGTCTGACCTCATCACGCACACACAAAGCTATGCGGACATTGCGGACCCAGCGCACTCCACATGTCCGTTCTAGCGATTTTACGTTCTTGCCCAATGCGTTCTTGCGGATGCACTTCGTGTGGGGGGCGCCATTGACGATTAGTCTATGCTGCGACAGACGTTATTATGTGCGCAAAAACGGACATTCACACTGCGCTCGTCTGACACCAGCCTAAACTAGGCTTGGGGTTTGCTTCGCACAACATAAAAGTAAAATTTTTGGTGAGCAGACTTCTGAAAACCAAAAAATCTAAATGGTCATTATAAACATTCACCCCAGTTATGCCTCTCAATGATTTGAAGAGCAAAATCAGTTGGCGTAAGGGGGACACGGGAAAGAAAACAATTTAGGCTGCGGTCACATGTGCGGCACCGAATGCCTCCATGTGACCGCTCCTCGCTGTGTCCGTCGCAGCTTTGTAATGGCTCGTAGGGAAAGGCCACGCGGTGTAGCATGCACACTAGTTGCATGCTTTACCACCAGACGTGCTTTCAGCCTCCCTGTCAAAAAGCTAGGATGATCATAGGACAGGGCTGCAAAGCGTGATTCTCAATAGGAGGAGGATTGAGCTTTGTAGCACTGAGCACAATGTGCTCAGCCAGACACTCTCACGGACGTTCCTTCCGCTCTCAAAACCGCTTGTGTGCCCGCAGCCTCAATCTGGTCTCCTCCACCAGCTTTGGGACAGAGTGGAGGGACAGAGTGGAGGGACAGAGTGGAGGGACAGAGTGGAGGGACAGAGTGGAGGGACAGAGTGGAGGGACAGAGTGGAGGGACAGAGTGGAGGGACAGAGTGGAGGGACAGAGTGGAGGGACAGAGTGGAGGGACAGAGTGGAGGGACAGAGTGGAGGGACAGAGTGGAGGGACAGAGCTGTAACTTTGTTTCAAAAGTCAATGTAGAAAAAGACAAACACTATGATGCAGCAAATGGCAAAATCTGGTATTATTGCACCAGTCACAATAACAAAAAGCGCAGAGAGCACAGAGAGGACAGATGAATTGTCCCATTTAAGGATATAACAGTGCACCCCAAGTTGTGGTATAAAAGGTACATTCTTCAATGGAGATGCAGCCTGTGACAGCTATCAAACCTCTAAGCGTTATGGGAGTTACGGTCCACATGACCTGCTAACCCAGACAATAAACTAAACTCTTGGACCATCTTCCATAAAGCCCATGGAACACCCTGGGGATTTATTCACTAAATAATCAAGCTGAGGCAAGAGTTGCACTCGTCCGAATACTTTTTAGTAAACCAAAGGACAGAACATTTGGCTGGTTCCATTTGAAGGAGGAGGAAATAAAAAAAAATAAAAAAAAAATTTATTACTTTCAAAATATCTGAGCCATAACCAAGAAATCACAGCTCAGCGGTAAATATTCAAGTTGTATAAGCTCAGCTTCAGCTCAGCATTTTTTGGATTCAGATTACCCCATATAGGTCCTTGAAAATGAAAAGGATCACAATATAAAATTCCTGGTAAAATATTTTGTAAATAATGTCGAGTCTCACACAGAGTGTCTTGCCGACAGTAAGAGTTAATAGTTTACAACATTTGACATGGGGTAAATAACCTTGACAGTCACGTTATGAGTTGCAGAGAATTCTGCATACCTAATGCGAAACTGTTATGACACAATAAGGAAATAACTGCAAGCTTTTAGCAAACACAGGAAAAACCCCCACAAACAAAACAAACAGGTGTCCACGCCATTGGTTTGTACATTTAGTAGGCCCGGAGAGCACAGGGCAATTCCAGCTGCTCACACGATAATGAACAGGTAGGAAATGCAGCCCTTCCTGTCACTACAGGTAACACATAATAAAAGCGCTATTAATATATGTATTTCACACAACAGTCCACCTTTACTAAAGCACTGCTACAGGTGACTTTGTAGTTCTACTGCTATTTTAAGAAGCGATGGAGTAACCCGCATGACTCAGCCACAGGAACATGTAATCTATTTATGATTTTACGAAATGCGGGAGGGGTGTGAAGGAAAAAAATAAATCCAAAAAAAAAAAAAAAAAAGCTTTGAAGTACCATAATCTCTGGAAAAAGAGAGTTTGAGGCTTACAGCATGGATGTTTCATCCTTTGTTCTAGAGCCGGCTTCCTTTATACTGGACATCCCAGGGGCTGGAGGCTCATCCCAATCTAGAAGTCTCCCCAGACTACAGTTTGTTCTCATGACAAAGCAAAATATTGAAGGGGGGGACCTCTGGACGTTCCGATTTCCTGACCTGATCCATAATGATCAGCTGGCAGGACGTTGGAGAATGAGCATCTCTTGCTTTAGGTCTGTATAGAATTCCCTAACTAGTGTACGTCTAAATTCCCTTACAGCACTTCCTCCTAGGATAGCCTGATCCTCCATGTTTCCGTGGACATATTTTACAGAGATGTGATTGGCAGCGTGTGAAAAGAGCTGCCCTCCAGCATGCAGAATATCAGATACATTATGCAAGGTGGCGTCCCGAATTAACAGCATTGATTATGTAACAAGTTGCAACCTGCTAACGTTTTGTACAATACTAAGAACAAAAAATTTTTAACGAACGGCAGCACCTTCCTGGTGGTGCGCCTCCAGGAAATCATGGCTGTTCTTGAAAGTAAAAAGAAAACCCGCCCACGAAGTTGCTACCGACACCCTTTTTCAATTTTTTTGATTTATGGATTATCAGCCAAACCCTTCTCTTACCACAAATGCTTTTATCGCCCCCTTGGTCTTCCACCGCATTTAATTAGGGCTGCAACTAGCGATTATTTTCATAATATTTCTTAATATTTTTGCGATTAATTTGATAGAAAACTTTGTTTACTTGAAAACTATGTAAGAAATCAACCCCCTCCCTCCTTTTATTCTTCTTACGCAATTTGCATAGTGTACATAACTTTTGTTTGTACACACAAATTGCATATTTCACATAATGTGTGTACTTTTTCACACAGAAAGTACACGAGTGCCTGAACAGACTGATGGATTGAGGCTGACTGATTAGCTCAAGCCCATGTCAGCTTTCTCCTGAAATGAACATGGCTATGAGCACTCGGATAGACGCTGTGTCAGCATGAAACCAGGATGAGAAGGGTGAGGGGCACTCCATGCAGCCTGGCGACTTTAATAAGCTAAAGTGGTCATTGTGCGTAGTGTGGGGGAGGGACCAGTGATGGGAGAGAGTTTGGGTAAAGAAGAAGGGAGTGAGTTTGGGCAAGAGACTGGACTTTAGTAAGGGTGGGGAGTTTGGGTGGGAAGGAACCAGGACCAAAGGAAGGGATGACTGCTTCAGAATGGAGAGGGGAGGTAGGCAGGGTAGGTGGGATTGTGGCACTGGACTCCAGCTCCAAGTAAAGATAAAACACAAGCGGTACAGTTCCAACCACCCAGAGGCAGTAACCCAGGGTCAGTGTGATCGTTCTGCTACTGTTGTAAACAAAATAAACAAATTTGTGATGTTTAACATTTCCCCTAGAACAAAATCAGTAAAAGCAGCTGCCACGTCTTCTCCAATCATCAGCTCCGATGTAGCATCTGAGGTTATTAACGTTTAACTCAGCCAACAGTGTGCGCTACATATTAATCAATCAACTGATTGATAATGAAAATAGTTTACAACCATTTTCCTTATTGATTAGTTGTTCCAGCCCTACACTTAACATCTTACCTTCTGAACCTCCCCTCTTCATGTAAAATTATCAAGTCCTGTGTAGACCTCCGTATTGTCTTCTGCACATTTGAACCGCCACCTCTAAAACACAGTCAGCAATGTTTACCAAGGTTTTGTATGAACGTATTTATGCAAGACAAGTAATAATGTGTCTGAATACACACTCGTCTTTCCAGCAAGGACAGGAGAAGCACTTTAGGAGGTGAAAAGCTCAGCACACTACAAAAAAGTATGAACGCCACATGCCAGTAAAACACAGACTAGTATTCCTAGGCGTGTTCCTGCCTGTTCGTGTTTGAATCGCACCTTCTGCTTTTACAGCTCAACGGGATTCCTAGAATTTTATGTAGCAAACGTTTGCACTACAACTTTATTGCACGAAAAAAAAGGAACGAACACCATGTGCTTAAAAATAAATTACAAAAAGTGCTTTTTCCCACTCCGATACGAAAAAAAGATTTTGCTAAAACAAATTTATCCAAATACTTTATTTCACCAAGCAAAAAACTAACCATTAAAATGAGAGCCACATTCCTCCCTATATTAGCAACAGATTCCTCTGTGTCAGCGACTGCATAAAAAAAATATATATATATATATATATATACACATAAAAATATTCAATACATAAGGTGCACATGGTTGCCACGACAACTGGAAACGAACCACCCATCGCTTACATCGAACAATGCTGCAAGATAAATAAGCCGCACGCAGATCCGGAAGTGCAGCCCGTCTGCCCCAATAGTTTCTTCTGGATTCTAACGGACATGCTCTGCTTTGGTAACGTCTAGTCCAGGGGTCAGCAACCTTGGCTCCCTGATGTTTTGGGAACTACATTTCCCAATTCAGTGGTTAAGTCAGCCTAATAGGCGAGTGACCCACATAGGAAATGTAGTTCCCAAAACATCAGGGAGCCAAGGTTGCTGACTCCTGGTCTAGTCCTTCCAGGTGTTCTAATGAAGCCCCATCCAGCCGTGACAGTAACACACCCCGACTGACAAAGCACAGAGGAGGAGAGGTTCCAAGCCTGGTGTAAACTTACCAGAACCATCGAAGTTTATGGAGCTGGGAAGTTTACCAGAGCTCTGGTTAAAGGTTACACCAGGCGTGGAATCTATCCCAGAATGAGAAAAGATAAAAGCATATGCAGGTAGCATCGTACTGAAGATCACAAAATGACACCATACGCTAATTTATTTTTTATAAAAGGATTTTACCAGGAAGAATACATTGAGATTTCTCTCGTTTTCAAGTATGTCCTGGGTTCAAGAGCTAATGTAAACCTCCAATGGGCAGTTCCTGCAGAACATAGTTCCCAAACAAACAATCATTCACAAAGCGCTGGTCCTGCAATGCCCTTGTCATCTTGGCAATACTGGTGGCAGTATGAGAGATGTTAATAACCCTTATAAAATGCCCAGAAAGCTCCAGGGAGAAGAGGAGTACAGGAGCGGATGCTTACTACAGACTGAATACAGCCGTGTCACCATTCGACCTTACACACAACCTCTCAATGATGTTATCCCCTAATCTGGTTTACCCCAAGTTGGGGGTAACAGTGCGGACCCTTACTAAACTAAACTAAAGTTAATATACTGTTTGTTCCTAGAACTTTCATAGATACATAAGCGTTCCCATGCTGTAGATATATGTATTTGTGTTTCAGGTTAACATAGTCAGCCTTACACATGTCACCGAGTGGTGGATACACATTGGCAAGAAAATAAAAAAAAAAAAAAAAAAAGAAGAGGTATTTCAGTCAACTTGAATGCATGTTCCCTGCAAATAACCAAAGGGATGCAAAAATATAAAACAAAACAGAAGAACGACCTCATGATTTTTAGGGGAGATTTAAATAGAAAATAAAGTGTGTGTAGATTTGTATTCTTTATGCACAGCTCAGTAAAATAGCTTCAAAAGAAATTCTAAAAATACCGTGAACTGTATGTATATTACCTAGAATCAAAATTATTATTTATTTGTAAACCTGAGCATTGCCAAATCATTGAGCTGAATCTTTGATTCGACACAAAACTCGCCAAACTGAAATAAACCTCAATATAAAAGGTTTAAAAATAAAAAAAAAAAAACTGTCTAGGTACAGTTAACTTGATTTGTGATTTAATTGGATGTTCGAGTTTTTAAGTATAGTTGGATATTCTGGTATAAAATACCCAGGGCACTATTACAATCTTAACGCTAGCTTTACCGCAAAGATATTTAAGCGGCAACGCTAGGTTAAGTGACCTTAACGCTTGCCCCCCATATTACATGCATAACGGGTTAAAAAAAATTATATAAAAAAAAAATCTGTTAGCGCATCGGTGATTGCGCTCGTTTGCACGAGCTTACTGTACTTTGTGCACCCTATAGGTAATATGGGGAGCGCAATCAGCAATTAGCGCTAGGATTACAAAGTCCGAACGCTAATTATCGCACCGATGTGGTAACGAAAAAGAAAGCACCAGCTCCTAGCTGTGGTAAAGTGATATATCGTTTCTGCAGAATCAGTCAGCACCAGCTAACCCCCCCCCCCCAAAAAAAAAAATCAGATACTCACCTCTCATCCCGTAGCGCGGGAGTCCGATCCGCCGCTTCTGGCCCCCAGGAGCAGAGTGAGACTAGGGACAAATAGACCCCAGTCTTCCTCTGCAAATCACTCTGGCAGCACAACCCTCCTGAATTAGCGCCAGCCCTGTAACATGGTGCTAACACAGGTACAGGTTTTCCCCATTAGCATCCCCGTTTTAGCACATTTCATGTAACATGGCCCCCTGTTTTTATGAGGCCCTTGGACGCTTGCAGTGTTCCTGCCGTTTGGAGGGGGTAACATCCTCCACTAATAACTAAGCAATAATTTTTATTCACGTCTGAGATAGCCACTGGCTCCTAAATTTCCAGTTTATTTTACACCAATCTAAAAACATCTAGATGGCTTCAATGTTTTCTTCCCGTCTCCTACATTTAAAGCAGTGTGTGTGTGTGCCTACATTTAAAGCAGAGTGTGTGTGTGCCTACATTTAAAGCAGTGTGTGTGCCTACATTTAAAGCAGTGTGTGTGTGTGTGTGTGTGCCTACATTTAAAGCAGTGTGTGTGTGTGTGTGTGTGCCTACATTTAAAGCAGTGTGTGTGTGTGTGTGTGCCTACATTTAAAGCAGTGTGTGTGTGTGTGCCTACATTTAAAGCAGTGTGTGTGTGTGCCTACATTTAAAGCAGTGTGTGTGTGTGCCTACATTTAAAGCAGTGTGTGTGTGTGCCTACATTTAAAGCAGTGTGTGTGTGTGTGCCTACATTTAAAGCAGTGTGTGTGTGTGTGCCTACATTTAAAGCAGTGTGTGTGTGTGCCTACATTTAAAGCAGTGTGTGTGTGTGCCTACATTTAAAGCAGAGTGTGTGTGTGCCTACATTTAAAGCAGAGTGTGTGTGTGCCTACATTTAAAGCAGAGTGTGTGTGTGCCTACATTTAAAGCAGAGTGTGTGTGTGCCTACATTTAAAGCAGAGTGTGTGTGTGCCTACATTTAAAGCAGAGTGTGTGTGTGTTCTGTTGTCATCAGAGAGACACACACACAAAAGAAAAGAAAGCAAATAAAACAATCACAATGTCACAACTACATATCCGAGCGGCCAAACTGATATTAGAAGCAACGCTCTACACTTCTAGGCTCAAAAAAGTAGCCAAAAGACCACATGCACAAAAAATACCGAACAGCAAAAAGCACCAGGTAACAAAGTGATAAATAAATAGAAGCAGCTTAAAACATATTTTATTTTTGCAGGTCACTTCTCCATATATACTTTTATTATCATGCTTTTAGTTTCCGTTCAGACTGGTAGAATCACAGCTGGGAAGGTTTCCCCAGAAGGTCAGAGCAGCTCACTGCTATATACAGTACATAGAGAGGTGGAGATTTTGGGAAGCTACAACAATAACAAGGTGAGTCCTTCCCTTGCCAGGAACATGTCACGTTGTATCCATTAGCAAGGGCGCAACAATAAAGGCTGTGTGGCACAAGGTGACAGGGTCCCTTTAAACACCGCAGCGGCGATCATGTAAAATGCTGTTGCTCTTGGCAACACACGGTATTCTAGCATTGCCATGCTGTGAGTCAGCGAGGTGAATCAGTCACATTTCATAACTCCAATCACGAGGACAGGGACAAAACAAAGAACAGCAATTACCAAGGAGAAAACATGTGCCTGGCCGCGGCGGCAAGGAGGATCAAAGCCTCTGCACGGCTTGAGCAACACGGAGGAAGCACTAAATACCAACTAGAGGGAAAGGTTTAGAGACGTGCATTCGCCCGACGACCTCAACGAGACAAAATATTTTATGCTGTATCCTTTAAGTGCGACTAAGGAAGGTTTAGCCTAGGGACCTGCGAAGCTTCGAAATTCGATTCGAAATCGAATCGCTGGTCGAATTCGATTCGAATTCGAACTAGCAGCTCGATTCGAAAAAATTTCGAATTTGGAAGATCCCATCCAGCTCACCTGTCACCGCCGGGTTAGGCTCCCTCTGAGCGTGCGTCCGGCGGCAGGAAGCTTGGGCACTCGCCTGGGGGAGCCATGTGACCGCGATCTCACGAGATCGCGGTCACGTGGCTCCCCAGGCGAGTGCCCAAGCTTCCTGCCGCCGGACGCACGCTCAGAGGGAGCCTAATGCGGCGGCGACAGGTGAGCTGGGGCACATCCATGAGCGAGCTGAGGGCAAATCCATGAGCGAGCTGAGGGCAAATCCATGAGCGAGCTGAGGGCAAATCCATGAGCGAGCTGAGGGCAAATCCATGAGCGAGCTGAGGGCAAATCCATGAGCGAGCTGAGGGCAAATCCATGAGCGAGCTGAGGGCAAATCCATGAGCGAGCTGAGGGCAAATCCATGAGCGAGCTGAGGGCAAATCCATGTTGGGGGACAGTGTCCATGAGCTGGGGGACAGTGTCCATGAGCTGGGGGACAGTATCCATGAGCTGGGGGACAGTATCCATGAGCTGGGGGACAGTATCCATGAGCTGGGGGACAGTATCCATGAGCTGGGGGGACAGTATCCATGAGCTGGGGGGACAGTATCCATGAGCTGGGGGGCAGTATCCATGAGCTGGGGGACAGTATCCATGAGCTGGGGGACAGTATCCATGAGCTGGGGGACAGTATCCATGAGCTGGGGGACAGTATCCATGAGCTGGGGGGACAGTATCCATGAGCTGGGGGACAGTATCCATGAGCTGGGGGGACAGTATCCATGAGCTGGGGGGACAGTATCCATGAGCTGGGGGGACAGTATCCATGAGCTGGGGGGACAGTATCCATGAGCTGGGGGGACAGTATCCATGAGCTGGGGGGACAGTATCCATGAGCTGGGGGGACAGTATCCATGAGCTGGGGACAGTATCCATGAGCTGGGGGACAGTATCCATGAGCTGGGGGACAGTATCCATGAGCTGGGGGACAGTATCCATGAGCTGGGGACAGTATCCATGAGCTGGGGGACAGTATCCATGAGCTGGGGGACAGTATCCATGAGCTGGGGGACAGTATCCATGAGCTGGGGACAGTATCCATGAGCTGGGGGACAGTATCCATGAGCTGGGGGGCAGTATCCATGAGCTGGGGGACAGTATCCATGAGCTGGGGGGCAGTATCCATGAGCTGGGGGCAGTATCATGAGCTGGGGGACAGTATCCATGAGCTGGGGGACAGTATCCATGAGCTGGGGGACAGTATCCATGAGCTGGGGGACAGTATCCATGAGCTGGGGACAGTATCCATGAGCTGGGGACAGTATCCATGAGCTGGGGGACAGTATCCATGAGCTGGGGGGCAGTATCCATGAGCTGGGGGACAGTATCCATGAGCTGGGGGACAGTATCCATGAGCTGGGGGGCAGTATCCATGAGCTGGGGGGCAGTATCCATGAGCTGGGGGACAGTATCCATGAGCTGGGGGACAGTATCCAAGTATTCGATTCAATATTCGATTCGAGTTCGAACCATTACAGCCGATTCGATTCGTGATTCGATTCGAGCGAAAATTTATGATTCGCAGGGTCCTAGTTTAGCCCTACAAGTGCAGCGCGTTGAAGGTCTCTGCTTCCACAGACAATCAAGGGGACGATATGAAGGGGACTCCACACGATTACCACTTAAAACTATGGATAGATCACAGCTTTAAAAGCAGGGTTTGGCAACCATGGCCCTCCAGGTGTTTTGGAACTACATTTACCAAGAAGCTCAGTCAATCTATTGAGCACCTGAGCATCATGGAAGATGTAGTTTCAAAGGATCTAAGAGGCCAAGGTTACAGACATCAGTTTTTAAAGTTGTCAAGTTAGTTACTCCAGGAGGTTTATTGCTTCACTTAAAAAAAATATATAATAATAATACACCCATACCATATGAAATATGAAATCACCCCTGTGTCCTGTTTATGCTCCTCTATAATCCCATTGAAAAAATAAAACGTTGACAGTTATTCAGCTTCTCCGTCAGCATCCTGTCTCACCACCAAATAAACAAGAAGGGTTCAACATGCACATGAAAGCATTTTAAATCTTTAGCAGCCACTTAAAACCACTATTTAATTAAAAACCCAGGGAATATGGTGTCACCATACGGTCATACTGTACTGTGTAAGTGGGTCTTAGGCTAGGGTCAGACGAACGCATTTTTCACGTTGCCCGTGAAAAAGTACGGTCGAACGAGCGTACGTATTTTTTCACGGAATACGCAATAGCGGTCATACGATGCGCTGTTTCGTCCGTGATTTTGTACGGATCCTCAATAAAACACTTTTGAGTCTGGACGTTATGTTAGCCGGACATTAGCAGCGTCTGACGTCTCCTAATCACACACACACGCCGCTAGCGGACGCAGCGCACTCTGTACGTCAGTAGTAGCGGTTTGACGTTCTCGAAAAAATGCGTTCGTTGGCCACTTGCGTTGCACGGACGAACTTTCGTGCGGCCGTTCGTCGTATGTTCCCCGGCATTGGACGTCATTTGCTGCTAGTACGGCCGTGATTTCGTGCGGCTAAACGCACGTTAAAACTGCGCTAGTCTGACCCTAGCCTTAGCAGTGTGGGCATCACGTATCTAGGCAGAGAGGCGCACCTTTTCTTAGGCCAATCATTATTGTGATTAACACAGCATTACCCACAGTGTCCCCAAATCTCCCTATTTTTCACTTAATGAGATATTCTACTAGGACAAAGTATTCATCTCCACCGTCTACAAACTGAATTTAGAATTACTTTAAATCTTTGAAAAGTCTCAGCATTTATAGCAAAAAAAAAAAAAAAATAGAGCAGTATCTTAAATTATATGTAGTTTACTCTGAAAGACAATATCAATCCTCTTTCCCTGCAGCGAACAGAAACTTCCCCCCCCCCCGCCACAACCAGTTAGCATTAAGGAGAAGAAGCAGAGTCTGCGGGATCCTGATGGCTGATGAGTATAAAGGATTTACGTTGTGTAGGTAGAAATTAACTAAGTCGTTTTAGTTCCTAAAATGCTTATTTTACCAAACTGCATTAGGATTGTTTTAAGAACCATTATAATGAGATAAGTGCTTTTAATTAAATTAAAACCTGCATATTATGCATACTGAGTGCTTAGTGTAGAGAACTAGAGGATTGAACACCGTTTATGTGTCTTACAAATGTTTTTTTTTTAATTATATAGGGAAATTCAGGTGCACAGGGAGTTGGTGAAATGTCAATATCTTATTTTCTACAAAGGTAATTTTAGCAGCAGATAATGCATGTTCTACATTGCTTTTCTCACATCCTGTTATAAATACACACAAATCAGTATAGCAGCACGAAAACGCAGTGATACCCATTTTATTGGACTAACGTTCCATTTAAAAGACAAGCTTTTTCTTCTTCTGGCGTGGAAGCTTACTGAGCAAAATCATAGAATTGAACAATAAAGAGCCAAGCGGCGGGATATGAGGGGGTATAGGATGCAACGTTAGTACAATTAAAAAGGTATCACTACGTGCTGCTCTACTCTGGTGATTTTGGCATCTAGACTAACAGCTTATCCAAACAACACACACACTTTTTACCCTTACTGCTACAAAATGAGGCATCCGCTTGTCACTAGACACAGAAAAACAGTGTCTACAATATGAGGAGTCATTGGATGACTGTATTTATAGCAAAGTCTTACAAGAATTACCAGTCTAGTTTACCGAAAGTAAGCAGTCTTGTGGGTTTACACATTTCTTTAACCAGAACATGTGAGCAAACACAAAGGAAAGAGTTTGCGTGTATAGTAAGAGATACTAAATCATAGAACAGGACATCACAATGTCGCAAAACACTCTGGCGCTAGCTGTTCATCCTTGGACGCTGAGCAATGGATTGGTGCAGAATGATCCCGATCTTTAGAAGCCAGAAATAAAGTTCTTTGATCCCATGGCTACCTGACCCTTGGATTTATAAAGTCCTGTTGTATAATATAGTATATAGGAATATTGCTTCAGCTGTGGTTTGTGAGAGCACTTCAGATGAAGTCATAAAGCATCCTCGCAATATCAAAAATATCACTTTTTAACGAAATGTTCAACACGTTGTCAAGTCATTGGTCTTGCTGACTCCAGGGGAGCTTTCATTATTGATACACCTGATGTCAAGCAGGAATAACATTGCTCTATCTCAGGGATCAGCAACCTTGGCACTCCAGATGTTTTAAATCATCTCCCATGAGGTTTAACCAACGTAATGAGTGGCTGAGCATCAAGGGAGATGTAGTTCCAAAACATCTGGAGAGCCAAGGTTGCTGACCCCTGTGTTACAAGAATTGAAAACAAGTCTTGCGTATTTGTAATTATAGTTTACCGAGTTGAAGGGCTAGGGTAGGTTTTGCATTTGAAATTAAATTTAAAAATAAAATGCTTTCCTTTAGTTTTTCAATTTAAAAATGGAGGCGAGGAAGAATATATATATGTGCTCCTACCTGTAGCTGTTCTGTGGAGCTGCTGCTAAGCTCGTCGCCGGACTCGGAATCCAGGATAATTTTCTCAGAACTTTCCCCGGCCGAGTCACCCGAATGGTCATTTATAAAGCTAGTCTTTTCAATGTCCATGAATTCGGGGCCAGGGAAGTGAATCACGGAGGGGCTCTTGCTGGAGGCTTTGGGCGAATGCAAATCACTTGCCAGCTTGCCATTGTTATGCACCAGATCCAAAGTAAGCCCTCTCGTCTGGCCGGGGCTACTATTTGGTCCAATATTCTGATTGGCATCTCGCATCGAGGAGGTTTTGCCAAAACTAGTAAGCTCGGGTGACTTGTTTAAATTCTCCGTTGACCTCTGCAGCCCGTGCGTGACCTTCAGCGGGCTGTTTGGCATCATTCCCTGTTTGACAGGGGGCATCAAGGCCTTTCGGCCTACTTCTTTCACATACTGAGCGGGAACGTAGAGTGGTTTGGTGTTCTCATCCTTTCTCACTTGCCACCAGTCTTCATTTGACTTCTTTATCAAGAGGTACCTTTCCCCCTGTTTTATAACAACCGGCTTACTCTTGTATTCATACTCATAATCGTATTCTACTTCAATGAACACGGGTCCCGGCACAGGCTTGCCGGTCTTGTCGGCCATTCTCCCTTTGAAATGCTTTACCTCTTCAGGAAAACGGGGAGCATCATCGTGATCACTGGGGCCGGAAAGAGTTTAAACCCTGGGGATGAAAAAAGAAACACGTGTCAGAGGGGAGGAAAAAAAAAAAGGAAACGTGTAAGATCATACAATACAATGTGAAAACGGCACGAACACATGCATGGAATGACAGCACAATCTGTGGATTCGGAAATAGCTTAAGCGCACAGAGCCAGGATACAATGTCACAGCTTGCAGCCTACACCCCACCAACACACACGGAACAACGCCGGGAACATTCACATGGTCTAGGCAGATTTTTAAAGTGATATGATGAGTGTCACCCACAAAAAGTAAAAGATGCCTGCTGCAATCCCCAAGTGCTTCTAAATAACTGGAGACATTCCAAAAGAGAAACAGATAAATTTAATTTAAAATAAAGTCGTGGATGATTCACTAAATGCTGTTGTATAGCGTAAACTCTGGAGACCATGAGAGAGAGAGAAAAAAAAACCACAGAATGACAGGAGAAGGTTCCCCTGCAGTTTCTTGATTTTTCCCACTGGGATCACTGAAGTTACGACAACAGTAAACAATGATATTCATGGAATAATCCTCTAAAATCAGGAGTTAGCAACTTTGGCACTCCAGCTGTATTGAAACTACATCTCCCACGATGATCAGCAACTAACTAGGCTGATGGGAGACCCATGGAAAATGTAGTTCCAAAAGATCTAGAGTGCCAAGGTTGTTGATGCGAGCTATAAATATTTGTACAGAGAAATCAGAATATTACACAAAAACACAGTTATTGGTAGGAGAGCTGCTTGACATTCCTGTGGCACGTATTACCAGGAAGAACATGGGCATATATACCAGTTGTTTCAGAGCAGGACCGTCCAAAACCTGGATATATTGACATTGTGGCAGCTGACGTAATGAAGAACGAAATATTATAATTACCATAAAGCTATATTAAAAAAAAAATGTTGCATTTATAGACAAATACATTGGGACTGACAAAATTGTATCAAAATTAGAAGCCTGGTAAAATTTCAAAGAATTTTAGGAATCAGTCAAGACACACGCACACACTAAATTTGAAGGATAAAGAAACAAATAGACCAAAATCATCATCTTCACAAATTACAAGAGAGAATAGAAGTCATTGCAAAACAACATCTATACATCCAGGCAAATCGGAGGCATTCTTTGCTCACAGAGCTGCTTTGCCGCACTCCCCGCTTGGTGCAGTGGATTCGAAGGACTGACCACAGTCACTTCTCTCAAATATCTAGGTATGTGGTTAGACCCAAATCTATCCTTTGGCCCCCACATCGAAAAACTCTCATCTAAACTTTACCCCAAACTAGGTGCCCTGTACAGAAACAAATCCTGCCCTGAGCCCCGCGGTAAGAAAGCAGATTGTACAACAAATGCTTATGCCGGCTATTGAATACGGAGATGTAGTGTATGCGGCTGCCCCGCAAACACATCTTCATAAACTTACTACATTGTAGCACAAAGCTGCAGAATGAGTTACACAATGTAAACCCACCATTGTGACATGTTAAAAGAGCTAAACTGACCGTCGCTGGAATCTAGACGCACCCTTCACCTTTCCAACCTGGTGTTTAAGAGCTTTTCTGGGAAGTTACCACCCTACCTGAATAGGCTGCTTCCCTCAACAGTTCCCTTGTCCTATAACATCCGATCCAGGACCTGCACCTTACTTACAATACAAAAAGAAAGTGGCTCGATCCTCATTTTCCTACAGAGCACCGCAAATATGGAATAACCTCCCAGACGTCATCAAATCTTCCCCCAGTCTTAAGTCACTCAAGAGATCTCTATTAACATACCTCAATACAGAATGCACTTGTAAACATGTAACATAGTGACTATTTCCTACATATTTATTTTCTTTGTTAATCTGTAGATTTGTGTTTTGTTTTTAATATCTTACAGAAATACAAAGTAATAAAATGTAACGACTAACATTTCAATGTTCTTGAACCCAGGACATACTTAAAAACGAGAGAAATCTCAATGTATCCTTCCTGGTAAAATACTTTATAAAAGGCCACAATTCCTTATAATAATAATAAAAAATTTATAATGTATTATTAGTAATAAATCTATACCAAAATACCTATTCCTGTAACAAGAAAACCCTTGGCATTGCTGAGCTGGCTGCCGCGCCAATGCGCAATAACAAAGGAGAGCTTATGAGTGAACCCACAGACCGTCCATCTGCTCTTTGCAGCCTGTGGCTACAGAAAGCCACACGTGCCAATCAGCATAATGCTCTCTTTTTACGTGTAATTTTTAACGAATTCCTGCATTATGCAATAGAGACTGTGCATTTTAAGAGTTTATAATAAGGGTCAGCAACCTGGGCCCTGCAGATGTTTTGGAACTACATTTCCCTTGAGGCTCTGCATCATGGGAGATATAGCTCAAAAACATCGGGGAGGGGCAAGGTCGCTGACCCCTGATTTATAATGTCAGCCCTTTACAAACGAATGTTTATCAAGAGGAAGAAATGGAAATATTAGACCTGACATTCGACAACAAAACTTTACACACCAACATCTGGATGTTTATTTACCACAATGAACGCGGTATGAATGGGCCTGCACGTAAATCTCCTCCAGATGGATAGTGAGACACACACAAAGTGAACAATATGCACCAACTCCTAATCATAATAATTTAATCTGCTTAAAGGATTGCATCTGACCAAAGAGTCATGGCACAGTGAGATACTCATTTAACCGCACTGTCTGCGACACAATTACCAGCCGGCAAATCTTAACCGCGAAGAGGCCAGAGAATAGTAACATTTTTTTTTCTCTCTAAAAGGAAACTGAAGGTGAAATTCTCCGACCATTCTTTATTAAAATGTAGAGCTACAATCATTGTGAGCAGTTGGTATTTAATGGTTTCATTTGAAGGCCTTTAAAATAGAATATCTTTAATGCACACTCTAGGAAATGGTTCATCCGATCCAGCTGCCAAGTATCTACAGGCTCCTAAAATTTCATCCCAGCTCCTAAGTCTTGAGTTATTTTATATAAAAGTTTCCATTCAAACCTGTCACAGAAAGCAATAAAGAGAAGCAGATGCCACTATAAATACTGGTGCTCACATACAAAGTTCTCCATAACCGCGCCGCTGCCTACATCTCCTCCCTTATTAGCAGGTACATCCCATCCCAACCACTACGCTCTGCCAAGGATCTGATGCCATCGGCTCCTCCAAACCCCCAACTTCCGCCTTCAGGACTTCTCCCGAGCTGCACCCTTTCTATGGAACTCCCTCACCCGCAACAGACTCTCCCCGTCTCTGCAGTCCATCAAGAAGTTTCTGAAAACGCATTACTTTAGGCTGGGTCCACACCTCACCGTTTTTCATATGGGTGTAATATGTGCGTTTTTGACATGCTTATCGCACAAACGTGAAAAACATGAAAACATGAAAAACATGCGAACGCGCATTGCAGCGCGTTCACGCTGCAGTCTAGTGCCGTGAACGCGCTGCAATACGCCCCAAAGAAGCTCCTGTACTTCTTTGGGCGTATGGCTTTTACAGAGCGTTCCTACGGCTGTAAAAACGCCCAGGTGTGAACGGGCCCCATAGGAAATTATGGGATTTCCGTGCTTGGGCATTTTACAGCGCGCAGGAACGCGCTGTAAAACGCCCAGGTGTGAACGGGGCCTTAGAGAAGCCTATTGGCTCACACCATGATCTCCCCATTGTCATTTCCTGCTCCTATTCCCATTCAGCCCTCCTGCAACCCACCACTTCACCTACCCTATTCAGCCTCACCCAATGGGTCACCCCGCTCCTCTAAGGCTGTCAGACGAACGCAGTCTGAGCGCACTCTGCGTGCGTGCATAACGGACAGACGTACTGAAGGAAGATACTGTAGCCACATGGTCCGTTTTTGTTAACAGATGTAGAAAAAAAGGGAACTATGGGAAATAAAATTAATGTGAAAAATGAAAAAAAAATTGAAAAGGATATGAAAAGCCATTTTGTGCATCAAGGTGCTGGACGTTGAAAATGCGCTGCGCCTGACATCTCATCACGCACACACAACACTACACGGACGTGGTGCACTCTGCGCGTCTGTGGTAGTGGTTTAACGTTCTTGCCTAACTTGCGACCGTTTGCCACGTGTGTTGTGCGTGCGCAGTTCGGTGCGCATGTACTTCGTGTGTGGGTCTCTATTGATCATGATTCTATGCTACGACGGCCGTTAAACTGTGCCGCGACACAGACGTGATCACTGCGTTCGTCTGACATTAGCCTTAGATTGTAAACTCTCGAGCAGGGTCCTCCTCACCTCCTGATTCGTGTGTGTAATGTGTAAGTATATTTGTTATTCTGTCTCACCCATTGTACAGCGCTAAGGAATTTGTTGGCGCTTTATAAATACTTGTAACTGTAACTATACTTCACCCAGACTGAGTGTACCAGGCAACCAGCCCACCATATCCACATATACCAGAAAAAGGGAACACGTCACTTCAGGCAGGGTATGCCGCAAGTAGGAGCAAGGTTTTATGGTGGGCCTCCCTGCTGCTTTATCAACCTTTATAAATGTTCTTGGATAGCAGTTCAGCTGCAGCTCCTCTAGGTTTGCTTTGTTTGTCCCTAAAAATAAATATAGAATTTTTTTTTGCCAAATCTGCAATTTGGAGTTTGTTGCAAGTGATCAGGACAACGTTTTCAGTCTTGAGTCACTGAACTGTAAGCCTGCCTTGAGCTTGAGGTTTAGTGAACAGATCCCTTTGGTTTTGGTGATCTGATAAAAGGAGCTGCAAAGCGCAGGCTGTACTGCAATTCCCAATTTAGAACAAGGCCTGCAGCCACTCCAAATCTCCCAAAAATGACATCTATATTGGGGCACAAATGGAAATGTTTTGGCTGATGACAAGGGCTGTTCAGCAATTTGTGCCCACTTAGGCTAGTGTCAGATGAACGCAGTCATCACGTCCGTGTCGCCGCACAGTTTAACGTCTGCCGCAGCATGGATTTGTGATCAATAGAGACCAACACACGAAATACGTGCGCACCGAAGTACATGCACGCACCACGCAGGTGGCAACGGACGCTATTTCGGCCTCGAAGTAAAGCACTACGACGGACGCCCAGAGTGCGCCGCATCCGCATAGCGGCCTGTCTGTATGATGACGCGACGTCAGACGCAGCGCATTTGCAATGTCCATCACGCTGACGCTCAGAAGTTTTTTTTCTCTGGCTGACTGTACCTGTCATTTAATTTGAATTCATTTTGTTTCCCATATTTCCCTTTTTTTTCTACGTCCGTCAAAAAAAAAAAAAAAACAGACCGCGTGGGGTCTACAGTATCTTACGTCAGTACGTACATCCGTTATGCACGCACGCAGAGTGCGCTCAGACTGCGTTCGTCTGACATTAGCCTTAAGTGTCATTTTTGTGAGATTTGGAGTCCCAGGAGTCCTTGAACAATGTTGGATAATTTGAGGTTGGCTCCCCAGGTTTTGCCAGAACCCCGATGCATGCGAATTATACTTACTGGATGAGAGTTGATCTTCACTAGAAAGAAAGAAAAAAGTAGCAATTTCTCACCCAGTCAAACAGTGCAGCAAAAACACAAAGCATAAATTAAGAACATCTTACCAAAACAGGACTAAAGCTTATATCAAACAAAAAAAATTGGCAAGCCTTTCTATAGCCTTAAAATTTACAAGCCAGAGGTTGAATTCTGGGACCCCTGGATCTGGCAGGCCATGCCGCAATATATGTATAAACAATACAGGTAGCACTGAACCAAATCCACAAAACATTAATGAAGATATATAATATAAAAGCAAAAACACCTTCTACTGCACAGACTGAAGAAAAATGTGCTTTATAGACTGGAAAATGTAATGTTTCCGCTTGTAGAGAGACAAAAAGATACTAGACATAATAAACAAAGCAGAAGATAAAATAAAACAAAGGAAGAGACAGGAAAAGGAAACATCTTTGCGGTTTAGAGCAAGGTTTCATAAAGATAATTGGATCCAGTCGGCCTTACTAAAAGCTTTTCTGTTTTTATTAACCCCCTTCCCTCCAAACCGGGCAATAGGTTTGCTTTGTGTTAAGATTTATGAATTAGCAAATTGAACATTTAACCCACAAAAGGGTTAAAGAACTGAGAAATAACTTACAACAGATTTTAGGGCTCTTAACGTCTGTCGTAGCATTGATTTGTGATCAATAGAGACCAACATACGAAGTACATGCGCACCGATGTACATGCACGCACCACGCAGGTGGCAACGGACGCCATTTAGGCCTCGACGTAAAAAGCGCTACGACGGACTACGTCCGCATAGCGGCCTGTGTGCGTGATGACGCAGCGCATTTGCAACGTCCATCACGTTGCTGCTCAGAAGTTTGGTTTTTTTTGGTCTGGCTGACCAAATTTATTGCCCTAATTTATTGTATCCCAAGTACTGCGCTGCAGCATATGTTGGTGCAATACAAATAAATATTACTACTTATTAGGTCATCTGAGTAAGATCCACTACACCTTTTGCTTCTGTTTTCTAAAATGTTGTTTTGGCTGTTTTCTTTCTATACTTTAAAGTGCTGTGGAAAACACACATACACACACACACACACAAACATGTAACAATTTACACGTTTATGTGTATTATAAAAGATATCAGGGCTCCACAAATTTACATCCAACATTACAGCCAAACAGATTTTGAAGTCGGTAGGGTTTTTTTACCTATAGAATTTGTTTACTAGCCACGACATTTAACAGCCAAAAATAAGAATCCAGGAGCCACTGGCTATCAAGCTCCTAGATTTATGAAGCCTAATATATACACACATTTCAAACAATATTAAAAGGGATTTAAAAATGGAGGCAGCTTGTTCTCTTTACAGGTGCACATCGGTCCCATCTGGCACAGTCTGCACATGCATACAGGGCATTCACATTGTCCAACGAGACTCCAGCGACGGCGTGCGTTGTAATAAAGACCGCAGTGTCAGACAGATGTTTTCATTAACGCAAACACGCCGGAGGAATTAGCCAGTTGAGGTTCCTGCCATATACACAACAAAGCTTTCCCCTTTTCGTCCCCGTAAACTAGTGCTTGCTTACGCTGGTCGCACAAAAGACAATTATCATTCATTAAATGTAGTCAACACTTTAAGGCTAATGTCAGACGAACGCAGTCAGAGCGCACTCTGCGTGCGTGCATAACGGACAGACGTACTGACGGAAGATACTGTAGACACCACACGGTCCGTTTTTAATTTAAAATTAATTAAAATTAAATGACAGGTACAGTCAGCCAGCCAGACCAAAAAAAAAAAAAAACTTCTGAGCAGCAACGTGATGGACGTTGCAAATGCGCTGCGTCATCACGCACACAGGCCGCTATGCGGACGCAGTCCGTCGTAGCGCTTTTACGTCGAGGCCTAAATGGCGTCCGTTGCCACCTGCGTGGTGCGTGCATGTACTTCGGTGCGCATGTACTTCGTATGTTGGTCTCTATTGATCACAAATCAAATGCTACGACAGACGTTAAACTGTGCGGCGACACGGACGCGATGAATGCGTTCATCTGACACTAGCCTAAGCCAGACTGAAGAGTGACACAGGCATCCGGTGTGCAAAAAGAAAAAAAGCATTCATGTCCCACAAATGGGCAACGTCTATGCCTCTCACCACGTGCCGCCATTCACTTCTCCATGTGTGTGGATGGCTGACTGACTCGCTTGTCGCATTCCAGCGCAAATTACAAATCACCTCGGGTTAGGAATATCACCCAATCAATATATACCACTACCCTGACTCACCCACGGCCTTCGCTTTATTGCAAAATAAAAGATGTGTCAAAGACAGGTTAACACACGAACGGCCCCTGACATCAGCGGTTGTGGATTTGTGGTTTTGTAAACCTCACTGACAGAGAGGATATCTGTTTAATAAACCCTGATCTAAAATTACAGAACCATCCATCCCCTGACTGAACGATGCACTGAGCCCTTTTATCCGGTCTACTATTACTTTTTTTCCCTATTATTAGGAGTGTACTTGGCAAATTTAGAAGCCAGGTAAAGTTTTGTATCAAAAGGTTTATGTGGAATTAGCAAGAAATGTAGGAGCCAGAAGCAAGATTCTAGGAGCCAGGGGCTACAGTAACTGCCAGGTTAAGAATTAGAGAACGCAATCTATAATTGGACTCTCTACAAAAAGGGGGGGGGGGTCAAGCTCGATTTCAGCCCCCCAGACGATTTTAAACTGTTTCCGATGATCTTGGGTTACAGCAACTGACTAAGGAGCATCATGGGAAATGTAGTTGAAAAACATTTAGGGTTGTGAAGCTTCTTGACCAAGTCCAGTGCTGCAAAAATTAATAAGTCATAAAACAAAAACCCAGCATTTAAAAGTATAACCTAGTAAATGGTTATGGATTTTCCCTACTCACACGCAAAGAAAAACCCCTAGACGTGTGAGGTTAAACGGGATATGCCATCGTGGTAACAGTGATAGTCAACCTTGGCACCCTTTGATGTACTGTAGCTCTAAAATGATCAAACGATACAATGTCAGGTCCTAAAGGAAGTCACATCTGCCACCATACAGACACACGAGATGCACTGAATCTACATGCACACATTGGGTCACGCTTACATCCGGGATACAGTGTGGAACATAATTGTGGTTTATAAATAAATAATGACAGAATGGGTGCAGCATTAACTCATAGCTGTAAAAGAGAGAAAACAAATGTACAATCGCATTCCAAGGAGAGAACCGATGAGCAGCTTCTGACTCAAAAACACCACATAGCAGCAGCGAGGCACATCAAACCTCAATGCTCGCATTTATGAAAGCGGCACAGCATGGTCTCTGAACAATATAAAAAAAAGAAGATCTTTTCTCCAACTGTGCAAAAATAGACCCAAAAATAAATTAAAGCAAAAGCAGAATGACTGAATAACACTGTCTGTTCTACATGTGTGTGTAACAATCCTATTTTATGAATCAATTAACGATAATATTTCCTAAAAGGGATCTTTTGATTTTTTTTTTCCTGATGTGCCGGACTAAAGGGGTGACTAAATACAAAGTTTGTAATAATCAGTGTCACAGTATGCCATCTTGTTGATCAGACTAACAGAACATTATAAATAGACAAGCTTTCCAGAGCCCCCTCTTCACCAACCCAGGAGTGTGAGGCCCTTTAAAAAGGGGGGGGGGGGCAGCAGCAGCAACCTTGGCCCCTCCAGATGTTTTGCAAACAGATCTCCCATGATGCTCAGCTACTCCTTAGACTGGTAAAGCGTCAAAGGAGAATGTAGTTCCAAAACATCTGAAAACCTGTAAGAATTTATAGTTTGTGTAACAGGTTATCGTCGCACGCTGCCACAATGATTATTTCATCACCGGACCCACCATGTTTCTCATATATACTGTACATACAATAATATGTACACTACATGTCAAGAACAAATTGACTTGACATACAGGCGTAAAGATATGACAATCTATACAATTGCTAAACAACTTGCTGTCACTATTTCTTACTAGACAACAACTCCCATGATCCTGAAAGACAACACCTTACCTAATCACTGGTATAAATGGAGGGGGGGGGGGGGTATTGTGTTTGGGTAAAACAAAAAGATACATACACACAATACACCTATAGTATCCAAACTCTAAATAAGGACAGGTTAGCCAGTGCTTGGATAATTTATACACAGCGGCAGGGACAGCACCGTGCGTGCCCAAGGATGATATTACAAGTAACCATGTCTGAGGGCAAACGCTATGGTGACCACGGTGATTCATGATCTATGGAATTTCCTTACATGTCAGAGATACAGGATTATTTTAAAATGATGCTTCTGTGTTTCCAGGCCACAGGGGATGTCACATCTGCTGAGCTAGCACAGAGAGTGTGTGTGTGTGGTACATCAATGTGCCATCCCCATGGGACCCATACAAGTACAAGACTACCTCACCATGTGCCTCTGCTCAGTAAAATGCAGAAGATGGACTCACATACTCTATTACAGGATTGCCAAACTCATGGCCCCCTAAATGATGATGCCTACAATACCCAGATTTCCTTTAATGCAATTGATGACCAAGGAATCATGGGAGTTGTAGTACAGAAACATCTGGGGGGCCAAAGTATGACATCCCTGCTCTATTAGATCCACAGCTAGAGGAGGTCCTCACTCCAAGGCCTCAAGACAACAAAAATATTGAAGCAATCCAGCACAACTTGGTATATTAGAAATAAGGTTTATTCCATCACCAGCAGAACAGACGTTTCGACCTCACATAGATCTTTTCCAAGTACTTGACAAAGACCTTTATAAATATGTGAGGTTGTAACGTCTGTTCTGTTGGCGATGGAATAAACCTCATCGCGAATATACCATGTTGTGCTGGATTTCTTCAATAGGTCTGCTCAGTAAGAGGCTGGTGGTGGGACTGAAGGTGCTGTTTTCACCCAGTGACATGATGTTCCTCTCACCCTACATGCCTTGTCAGATCTGCTTAGCCAGCACAAAGCAAGCCATGTGGGCTCCATGGAGGAGGGAGGGGACAGTGACCCTGGTCTGGGGACAAACACAAGGCCTTTGGTGTGGGGAGCAGCAGTTTGGGGGATGAAGAGGGGGGGGGGTCAGTGACACACAGTACGTGACAGCTCCCATGGGATACAGAGCAGCTCATTCCCTCCAGTCCCGGGGTGGAGACATGCAGGGGAGGAGGGGGGGGGGGAGAGACCCAGGCAGAGGGTGACAGCTTTAATAAACACGCCCTGCCCCCAGTACACTAATTAAAATACCCCCCCACCCCGGAGACAGAGGGGCTGCATGGAAGAGCCCACAGTGAGGGTGACTGGCGCCCCCCCCCTCTCCCTGTGGAGATGCAGCAGGCCCAGCTCAGTGTGGTGCAGGTAGTCCAGTCCCTCACCCAGCACAGGCTCAGGTAACTCCCCTAGGGGCATCTGTGAAGTGTAACTGACTTGACCCGGAAGCACTCGATAACTTGACGACCCCCCCAGTCACTACAGGGTTAACCCAAAGCACCTCGGTGACCCCCAGTAAGGTCGGTGGTTCTGTCCGCCCCAACCCCTCCCTCACTTACCGCGCTGCGCGAGCCCCGGGACAGGCGGAGGGGGGGCTCACGGCGTACAGGTGCAGCGGAGAGAGGAGGGAAGCCGAGCCCCCCCGAGTCCAGGCCCTAAGGGGAGGCGGAAAGACACGAATACAGTCCGAGCAGTGCGGCTGAAGCGGCCGCCAAACCACAGCCACCGCTATGAGGAAGTCTGCGAGGCAGCTCCGGAGAGCTCCGCCCCCTCAGCCTCAGAGGGGATGGACTGGGCGGGGCGTCATCTCAAACGTCATCTCAACCGCCCACCGACCCAGCCCTCCACCACTCGCTACGTCACTAGCGGGCGACCTCCACACTGGCATTGTGGGCAGAGGGCGGGCAGGTGCTTTCTTTGCAGTAGTGTCACACTTTTGAGGTGTCTGTAGGGAGCGTTACCATGGAGTCATGCTTTTACTCTGCTGATAAAGACTCCTCTCTGTGTTTCTGGATGTGTGAATGTGCTGGACAGGCATGCAGGCCAGTTGTGTGATAGCATTGCACGGTTTAGTAAATTAACCCCATCTATCTCTTGTTTAAGGGGCCACTACCACCATCTGTTTATTTGATGTTGCTGATATCTTACATGTGCTTTGTTTTTTTCTTGTATGTTTAGTTAAGAAAATATATGTGCCACTGGGTGCATCCATTGTGCGACTTTTTGTGTTGTAAACTGCCCCCTCCCTGTGGTGTACTGTTACACTACACTCCCCCACACTATCTTTACATCACTTGCTCCTCGCTGTGTGGCGCTTTGGCCATAGAATGGAGTCTATTGGTTGATCACTGTCTCAAATTTCATTGTATTGAAATGTAAATCACCGGGGGTACATCAGAAGTCTTTTAAGATCCTTGTCATATCTCATTCAGCTGCCAGCTCTTCTGCCAGCCTGAAGAATAATAGCGACCCCCCCCCCCAGTCATATTTAAACAGTACCTCCTCATTAACTATTAAATACAGTAGATTAGATTAACCACAGAAGTAAATAAATACCTTTTGGTAAATGTTACATCATGGGAAAAAATCACAATAGGGAGATTTTAAAAAAAATGAATTTTTCCTTTTTTTTTATATGCAATTACGTCAAAGAAGAAATACTGCAGCGTGTGCTTTATAATGTGGTTTTATTTGTAATGCACAAGTATGCTAATTACAGCTTATGTAAGTGGTAATGTACCTTTAGCTACTAATACTTAGACCTAGCCCAGGCTTAGGTAGGCCTTACTACAACTGTGATATTAAGGTTGCCATGTCGGTCATGTTTTCCCGAACGCCTTACTATTTCATGCAGAGGGGAGCACAGGGAAAAGTGCTGCCCTGCAACATATATACGTTGTGTGCTGCAGGAAGGAATTCAAGGCAGGTCACCTGGGAATCCTTTTTGATTTTAGAAACATAGAAAAATGTCGGCAGATAAGAACCTTTCGGCCCATCTAGTCTGCCCAATTACATGGATACTTTACCTGGATTTATCTTTTGTTTAGGATAGCCTTATGCCTTTCCCATGCCTGCTTAAATTCAATTACTGTTTTGGCCTCTACCACTTCAACTGGAAGTTTTACCTGCAGCTTGAACAGGGCTGGACAATGTCGGAAGGAAATTACTAGCAAATGGCCCTTTTGCAACCCAACATAAATAACATGAACCTCCCTGACCGTATCCCCGAGCCACACTCGGGCTGTATACTTACGTGTCCTGCGCTCCATCGCCGATCCCTGCAGTCTCCTCCAGCCGCTTGCAATGTTACACTGCCTGGATCTCTTCTCGCGAGGAGTGAAACTAGGAAGTGTGACGTCGCAATCAGCTGCAGTGTGATTGCGGGGACAGCGAGGGAGCGCAGGACAAGTGAGTATCGGCCCAAGTGTGGCTCGAGGATACCGCTTTCAGTATTGAAAGTTAACCCTGAGCCACACTTATGTCAGAATCGGACCGCCAGGGAGGTTAAAACACATATCATGCCATTTGTATATTTCCTGATTTTTCTCAGAATTATTGAAATATCCATACTACAGATTATAATATTATTGTGTTCTTATTTCCACAAAGTTATATATACTGCTGTGAAAAAATGTCCTTGAGAATATTTAATTGGTTAATGCTAATGTAATCCCTATAACTCTCCTACTAATGAGTAAATTATCCCCATGGCAGCCTTGTTCCCGCAGAGCTGTGTGTATAGATACTAGCCCTGCACACTTCCTAATGTATTGAATTGGGTTCTGAAATTGTGGCTTGCAGGCCCTATATGCTAGTGGCCTGGGGGGGGGCAATTGGCGCCCTTGCCAGCCCTCCCCTGCCTGCAGCATATGGATTCTACATGCAGTGGGGTTCTGTTTTTCATGCACTGCCCATCAACATGAATACATTATACGTGTTCGGGAAAAAAATGGCCGATTTTGCAACCAACCCTAAGGCCGGTTTTGTGATGGCAGTACACTGTTTAGTAAATAAACCCCACCTATCTTATGGTTACTTGCTAATACTTGGTCCTGACCTTGGCATTTAAAGGAATACTCTGCTGAAAAATAAGAGTCTCTTTTGCCCTTAGTTGGGCAGAGGCTGCTGACGGTCCAATTATTTTTCTTTTTCAGTGATATTACCCCTTTTCCCTTGGCGCACGCTGCTCCTCCTCTCCTGCTCAGGGACTACCGAACCCGGAAGTCCCCGACTCTCTTTTCTGTGCAATTTCCACTCCCTGCACTACTTGTGTAGCATAAGGAATGCAAATTGTGCATCGTAACGGGACTTGTGAACTTAACATCCACAAGTCCTGTAGCAAATAGCATTGGTAACGAGACAGTAGGGGAAATGTTCTAGCACAGATTTTCTCCCTGTTTGCAGCTTGGTTGGAATCAGGCCCATTGGAATGCTTCTGGAGGTGGGGGCCAGAAAAGAGGCAATTCAGATGACAAACTACCAGCTACAGTGGCAAGAAAAAGTATGTGAACCCTTTGGGATTACGTGGAGTTTTGCATGAATTGGTCATAAAATGTGCTCTGATCTTCATCTAAGTCACAACAATTTGAAAAACACAGTCTGCTTAAAATAATACAACACAAACATTATAGGTTTTCATTGAACAGAACATGTAAACATTCACAGTGCAGGGTGGAAAAAGTATGTGAACCTTTGGACTTAATAACTGGTTGACCCTCCTTTGGCAGCAATAACCTCAACCAAATGTTTCCTGTAGTTGCAGATCAGACCTGCACAACGATCTGGAGTAATTTTGGACCACTCCTCTTCACAAAACTGTTTCAGTGTAGCATTATTCTTGGGATGTCTGGTGTGAATCGCTCTCTTAAGGTCATACCACAGCATTTCAATCGGGTTGACGTCAGGACTCTGACTGGGCCACTCCAGAAGGTGTATTTTGTTTTGTTGAAGCCATTCTTTTGTTGAATTACTTGTATGCTTTGGGTCATTGTCCTGTTGCATCACCCATCCTCTGCGGAGCTTCAGTTGGCGGACAGATGGTCTTACGTTTTCCTTTCTAAATGTCTTGATAAACTCTGGAATTCATTTTTCCATCAATGACAACAATCCGTCCAGGCCCTGAGGCAGCAAAGCAGCCCCAAACCATGATGCTCCCTCCGCCATGTTTTACAGTGGGGATGAGGTTTTGATGTTGGTGTGCTGTGCCTTTTTTTCTCCACACATAGTGTTGTGTGATTTTTCCAAACAACTCTATTTTGGTTTCATTTGTCCACAGAATATTTTGCCAGTAGTGCTGTGGAACATCCAGGTGCTCTTTTGCAAGCTTCAAACGTGCTGCAATATTCTTTTTGGACAGCAATGGCTTCCTCCGTGGTGTCCTCCCATGTACTCCATTCTTGTTTAATGTTTTCCTTATTGTAGATGTGGCAACAAAAATGTTAGCATGTGCCAGAGATTTCTGTAAGTGTTTAGCTGACACTCTAGGATTCTTCTTTACCTCATTAAGCATTCTGCGCTGTGCTCTTGCAGTCATCTTTACAGGACGACCACGTCTAGGGAGAGTAGCAACAGTGCTGAACTTTCTCCATTTGTAGACAGTCTCTTACCGTGGACACATGAACATCAAGGCTTTTGGAGATACTTTTGTAACCCTTTCCAGCTTCATGCAAGTCAACAATTCTTGATCGTAGGTCTTCTGAGAGCTATTTTCTGCGAGGCATGGTTTACATCAGGCAGTGCTTCTTGAAACCAGTAAACCCAAAACTGGTGTGTGTTTTTAAAGGGCAGGACAGCTTTCAGCAACACAACCAATAATATCACACTGATTGGACTCAAGGTTGGCTCACTCCTGGCTCCAATTAGCTCTTGGAAAAGTCATTAGGCTAGGGGTTCACATACTCTTTCCACCCTGCACTGTGAATGTTTACATGTTCTGTTCAATAAACACATGAAAACATATAATGTTTGTGTTGTATTATTTTAAGCAGACTGTGTTTTTCAAATTGTTGTGACTTAGATGAAGATCAGAGCACATTTTATGACCAATTCATGTAAATCTCCACGTAATACCAAACGGTTCACATACTTTTTCTTGCCACTGTATATACCCCCACACACCAGACCTCAGACACATGTATACCCAGGCACAGACCCCAGATACATGTATACCCACCAAGACCCGAGAATCATGTATACCCAGGTACAGATCCCAGATACATTTATAGCTATTCAGACTCCAGAGTCGACCAGAGTGTATGTGTGTGTGTGTAATAAATATATATATATATATAATTATTTAGGTTGTGGTGGAGGGCAAAAAATGAGATGAAAATCCTCCACACTGCAAATTATAAAGTTTATGCAAAAAAATTAGAAATTACAGATGCCATTTGCATGTCTTACCCAGAGTTCCTTGCTGCATATGGGGAATGTAGCACATGAGCTCTCTGATGCAGTTCTTTGAATTGCTGTGATGTGTAAATGGCCTCTGCAATAATAAACTTACACACATAAACACACACACATGTCAGACCTCAGATGCAGACACTGGGTCGGCTGGCTGAATGCTCCAGCGGCATTCTACCATGCCCCTGCGGTTGGCTGCGATTCATTGAGTGGCCGCAAAGGTTTAGAGCTGGCGCACAGTGGTTTAACACCCCCCCCCCCCCCGCCGCGATCTCACGAGATTCTGCTCAGTTCGAGATGTCGCGGCTGGGGGGGTTACCACCGAGCATCCGCTCTAAGCCTTTGCAGCCGCTTGATGGGACGCTGCCAGCCGCAGGGGCCTGGTAGAATGCCAGCAGAGCATTCAGCCAGCCGCCCCAGTCCCTCGGATGCCAGCAAGCCAGCTCAGCGTTGGCTTCCGATATCGGGGGAGCTTTCGGGGGCATCTGCATGAATACCAAGAACCTGTGCAAATCCCGGTATCAGAACCGATACTGGTATCAGAACCGATACTGGTATCGGTGCATCCTTAGTATGTATTCCAATTTAGAAAAAAATACTTGGAATTTTACTGCTCTGCAGCTCTGTTATGCACTCGTACACCCCACATGAATGGGGGGGCAGTAACAAGAGCGATTAGGAGATAAAACAGGAACGTTTGGAAAGTACGGCTCCAACCAACAGTACATTTCAGACAATGTGCATGAATAAATAGTTGAACTTGTGGGTTTCTACATATGAATAGTTATTTGGAATAATCTGCACTGGGTGTTAACAAGCTATAGGTTTGTTCAAAGGCAACGCAAAGAGCATATATAGAGAGTATTTCAAAGAAACACGTAGACCAGTGATGGCGAACCTTGGCACCCATAGAAACTACATGTCCCATGATGCTCAGCCTGGCTTTTATGGGACTGAGAATCATGGGGCATAAAGTGCCCAAACATCTGGGGTGCCATGGCCTGCCATCACTGACATAGACCATCCAGTGGGAGGATGGGTAATCGAACGATGCACCATGAAAGGAGAATGGTGTTAAAATAGAGAGTGTCTAAAAGTGTTGAAATAAATATACAAATTCACAGGTAGGTGTAGGATCAGATATTTTTAACGAAAAAAATTGCTGTACACATTCAGTAATATTTTATGTGACTTAATATATGGTGATAAACTGCGTTAAAGCCATTTAAAAGCAGAGAATCTGTTGGCGTTGCAAGGTGTTACAGTATTGTCTCTGCTCAGAATGCTTTAATCGCACCACACCTTTGCTGAGGCGGAAATTATGAACATGTAGTATATTTTCAAGATAAGTCCTCAAGGACTACCACCCCCTACTTTTAACCAGGTCATAAAATCTATTTATACCAGGATGTGTGCAGCGCGCTGGACGATCACGGGCTGGGACTTTGTTATGAGAACCATAATAGTGCAGCCGGGTTTGCACATTATTACCTCGGAGTAATAACATCCACTACAGCTAACGTATTTATTTTAGCACAGACTTTAAAACCAGTTATCGGTGCCCTGAAACATTACAGGACTACAGAGGAAATGAATGAGCGCTCAGGATGAAAAAACTAAAAGGTGTCCATTGTGTCTGTTGATTTTTATTTCCCACCTTTTAAAGAGACAATATCAATGTCACAGATCTCAGTACCCCAAACGGGTCACATCTGTCAGTAAAAATGAGAAGAGGGGTTTGTGAGGGTCCTGAGGACGAGCAGCAGCACTAGTGACCTGCTCTACGGTGGGGTCGCTCAGGTCTCACAAGGTTTTCGCTTGCTTGTGCCATTACAGGGATGAATGCACCATATGCAAATCAGTCTGCTCTCACCCAATGAGGGCGGCCAGTACTGATTGCCAAGGGCGTCATCCCTGCACGAGAGGTGCAGCAACCCCCGACGATTGTTTCAGCCTGTTAGGCCTCGTCAGGAGGGTATAGCTGACACCCCTCTAGGCACATCAAGCAAGGGGTCCACGTCTGGATGACCCTGTATACCTATGGTGAGAGAAGGAGGGGTGTGAGACCTGAGCGGGCCCCCACCGTAGAGCAGGCCACTAGTGCTGTTGCTCTTTCTCAGGACCCTCACAAACCCCTCTTCTCCTCACTATTAGTCTACAGGGTTATCCAGACGTGGACCCCTAGCTTGATGTGCCTAGAGGGGTGTCAGCTATACCCTCCTGAAGAGGCCTAACAAGGCCGAAACAATCGTCGGGGGTTGCTGCACCTCTCGTGCAGGGATGACGTCCTTGGCAGTCAGTGCTGGCCACCCTTTTTGGGTGAGAGCAGACTGATTTGCATATGGAGCATTCATCCCTGTAATGGCACAAACAAGCTAAAACCTTGTGAGACCTGAGCGGCCCCACCGTAGAGCAGGACACTAGTGCTGTTGCTCGTTCTCAGGACCTTCACAAACCCCTCTTCTCATTTTTAGAGTTTTGCCTGGAATTTGTCAGATTTGGCTTTTTTTTTACTCCTTTTGTGTCATACCAATACAAACAAATGAGATAAACACAAGAATGCCAAAACTATTGTAATTGAAACCGTTTTCTGGGTGAAGTGGTGCATTATCTGACAGTAATGCAGAGGGTGCCAATATTTTTGGCCATGACTGTATAGCCTGCCGTATCTTGAATGTTAGCTCCCACCTTTGAGCTGCCGCCGGAAGGTCCTCACTCCAAGGACCGGATCAAAATCAAAAAAATAAATAATTCCAGCATACAGCAGTATTCATCAATGGCATTTTATTCCATCACCAAAACAGAACTATGTTTTGGTGATGGAATAAAATCCCATGGATGAATACTGCTGTATGCTGGAATTATTTATTTTTTGATTATGACTGTATGTCCGTTTACATTCCTGATGGATCGACTCACGGGTCGATGGGATTTGAGAAGTCTGCTCTGGAATATGGATTTATAAGCTTGAATGGCAAAATACAACAATAGTTTATGGGTCATCAGCAAGTTCTTAAAAAGAATTGGCAGCTATGGCCCTGACAACTAACACTAATGACCTAGTTACGCAAGTCATAAATCTCAAACTTCTTCAACTCTGAAGGAATTCCTGAAAACATTTGGAAAGAATATGGGAATGGCTATGTTTATTTTGTAGGAAAAACGGTCACTCGTAACGTGATTGTTCAATACGGTAAGAAAGCGCTGTGACACTGAAGATATGCAGTTGCAAAGAGGAAGTGCACTCAAGGCCAGGTGTTCCTCTGAATCAGGTTGGTCCAGATCCTAATACAGTTACAGGTGCTAACAAGTTCCGTAGCGCTGTACAATGGGTGAGACAGAATAACAAATATACATAGAACAGGAGGAGAGCAGACCCTGCACAAGAGCTTACAATCTAGGCACACTAGGTGAGGGTAAGTGGCAGAGTGTGTGAAGTATCGGGTTGCAAGTGGGGGCAAGCCGATAAGCTTCTCTAAAGTAATGTTTTTTCAGAGACTACTTGAAGGCCTGGAGAGACGGGGAGAGTCTAATGTTGGGAGGGGAGTTCCATAGAAAGGGGGCAGCTAGGGTGAAGTCTTGAAGAAGGGAGTTGAGGGTGCGGGTACAGGTAGAAAATAACATCAGATCACTGGCAGAGTGAAGTGGTCGGGATGGGATATACCTGCTAATAAGGCAGGGGTGCGGTAGGGCTGTGCAATATTGACAAAATAATCATATTGCGATTTCTTGAATGAATATTGCGATTGCGAATGTATTTGCGATTTAGCCAATTGTTTTTGCTTTTTCAAACATGCTACATACATTCTAAATGTATTCAGTATTCAGCACATGGATACTGCCCCAGCACATGGAAATACTGCCCCAGCACATGGAAATACTGCCCCAGCACATGGAAACGCTGCCCCAGCTCATGGAAACGCTGCCCCAGCGCATGGAAACGCTGCCCCAGCGCATGGAAACGCTGCCCCAGCTCATGGAAACGCTGCCCCAGCTCATGGAAACGCTGCCCCAGCTCATGGAAACGCTGCCCCAGCTCATGGAAACGCTGCCCCAGCTCATGGATATACTGCCCCAGCTCCTGGATATACTGCCCCAGCTCATGGAAATACTGCCCCAGCTCATGGATATACTGCCCCAGCACGTGGATACTGCCCCAGCTCACCTCTGTGCGCCACGTGTTCGGCTCCCTGTTAACTTCTGGCGGCATGGAGCTTGGGCGCTCGCCTGGGGGAACCATGTGACGAGTCGCAAGAACGTGGCTCGTCACGTGGTTCCCCCTGCGAGCGCCCAAAGCACCATGCCGCCGGAAGTTAACAGGGAGCCGAAAATTGCAGCCTTATGCGATTTAGAAATTGCATGGTCGGAAATCGCGATTCGATTGCGATTGCAATTAATTGCACAGCCCTAGGGTGCGGTTATGGAGAGCTTTGTAAGTGAGCACCAATATTTTGAATTGGATTCTAATAGGGAGCCAGTGTAGATATTGACAAAGGGAAAGGTCTGAGAGGTGCAGGGGGTGAGGTGAATGAGCCTGGTACAGGTGTTTATTACAGACTGCAGAGGGAGAGTTTGGGGATCTCTTAATGCCAGAGAGAAGGAGGTTACAGTAGTCAAGGCAGGAGATAAGAGCTTGGATGAGCATTTTAGCAGAGTCCTGATTAAGAAAGGGGCGGATGCGCGCAATTATTTTTAGGTGGAAGTAGCAGGATTTGGTTAGAGACAAAGTCTAAGAGAACCCCAAAGCAACAAAATGTAACACTGATATACTTTGCTTTTGCGAGAAGGGAACTTATTTTTTCATATGGCAGCGTTTCAGGTGACTAGCAGTCATTCTTCAATTCTTTCATATCACCAATGATAGACAGGCCATAGGTGTCTCAGGAATCATCTCTGATACTCAGCTGGTCTGCCTCTGCTGACTGTCACTTTGTGGGACAGATTAACTTACATAGCTCCTTTGTAAACTGTAACATGTCGTGTTTCATAACCACACTGAGTACTTGGGTG
The DNA here is from genome assembly GCA_009667805.1 of Leptobrachium leishanense. Taxonomy (NCBI): domain Eukaryota; kingdom Metazoa; phylum Chordata; class Amphibia; order Anura; family Megophryidae; genus Leptobrachium; species Leptobrachium leishanense. Next base: position 308,305,033 of record CM019067.1, read on the forward strand.
TCAAGACCACAAAAGACAAGTTATCTCAGCTTCTATTAACTTCTCTTAACTGTACTTTGCGCTCCCCGTGTTAAGTATAGGATGCGCAATCAGTAATTAGCGATAAGATAAGCAAGGTATTACAAAGTCCTAGCGCTAATTGCCACACCGATGCGTAAACCTAAAATTTAGCACCTTTTAAAAGCTTGCGCTAATTCTGTTAACACCAGTTTTATACATCCCCCCCCCTTCCGCCATGATAAATCAGATACTCACCTCTCATCCCGAGGCAAAAATGGCAGCCTGATCAGCCGCTGCGAGCAGAGTGAGACTGGGGACAACTAGTCCCCAGTCTCACTCTGCGGCATTGCACGATCTTGCGGCCCAGCAGTGCAACCCTCCATGGAGTCCTATGGACTCCAGGCAGTGATAATCGCAGCAGCGATGCCGTGAGTATCAGTGAGGATTGCGCTGCGTTCCAGGGCAGGCTGATGAATTTGCACCTGCCTCGGAATATGGTGCTAAAATGGAAAAGATACAGGGAAACCTTCGGGTGCAGATTTTCCTCGTTGGCGTCCCCATTTTAGCACCGGGCACAGAATATTGCCCATAGATTGGGGCTCAGGATAAAGATATGTACAGCAAGGCTCAGTGTTGTTGCATCTGCTCACTGGAAAGCGGGCCCTAAAGTAAGTAATTGCAGATTTATAGTAATTGCCACTTGCCGTTGAATCTCTAGGTTTTATGACTTGTTATATTTCGTTTCTTTGGCAGGAATATAAGAAAATGCTCTCTTGCAAGAAATATTTCAAACACACCCTTTCAACCAAATTATTATTTAAAGTGGGAAAAATTCTTCAACTGGAAACCTTTTAGTGTAGAGGAGAGATGAATTCGCAATCATACAGGAATCATACATGAAATCATTGTCAGGTTTATTCAAAGAAAGGTGAAACTCAGGAGAATGACTGGATAAGTTAAAATTCTAAGTCAAAATAGCCAAACCAGAAAAATTCACTCATTTATCTTAGTTATTTGGTCTAGATCAGTGTTTCCCAAACCTGTCCTTGGGACCCTCAACCAGGCCAGGTTTTAAGGATTACCTTGGGGAAATGAATCCTGCAATCACTGAGCAGCAAATCATATCACCTGTGCTGTGCTTCACATATCCTGCAAATCTGGCGAGGTGGAGGGTCCTGAGGACGGGTTTGGGAAACACAGGTCTAGATTGTTCTCTTCTCCTGCCAGGTCTCCTGGTTTTCACCTTTCTCTGAATAACCCTGTCTGTTTTATTGTTTGTGTATTTGCAGGGCAGTTCTTTTGCAGCGATTGCCGCTGCCGAACAATGAGTTCCTAGTTTTGGAGCCGCATAGTGACTTCCTACACCTGCATTTGCCAGAAATGTGTTCAAGTCCCTATAAGAGCCAAATTCACTCTAAGCCACGACTTTTAAACAATGAGATATTCAGTCTATGATCGCTGGGAAACGTTTGTAAATTCATCCCTGTAATGGCGCAAGCAAGCTAAAAACCTTGTGAGACCTGAGCGGGCACCCACCGTAGAGCAGGCCATTGTGCTGTTGCTCGTTCTCAGGACCCTCACAAACACCCCCCTTGTTTCTCACTGTAATTGTAAAGGGTCATCCAGACGTGGACCCCTTGCTTGATGTGCCTAGAGGGGTGTCAGCTATACCCTCCTGACGAGGCCCAAGAAGGCCGAAACGATCGTCGGGGGTTGCTGCACCTCTCGTGCAGGGATGACGTCCTTGGCAATCAGCACTGGCCACCCTTTCTGGGTGAGAGCAGGCTGATTTGCATATGGAAAATTCATCCCTGTAATGGCACAAGCAAGCTAAAAACCTTGTTTGTGAGACCTGAGCGGGCACCCACCGTAGAGCAGGCCATTGTGCTGTTGCTCGTTCTCAGGACCCTCACAAACACCCCCCTTGTTTCTCAAACGTTTGTAGGACCTAAGACCATTATGTGAGTCTGTCATCAAAAAGTTTGTATCGTAGGCCGGCAGGTCACCAAACTACGGCAAGTGACATGGGTCTACTTCAGTGGTTCCCAACCGCGGTCCTCAAGTACCCCCAACAGGTCAGGTTTTCCAACACAGGTGATATGATTTGCTGCTCAGTGATTGCAGGATTCAGACTGCATTTCCCCAAGGTAATCTGGCCTGTTAGGGGTACTTGAGGACCGCGGTTGGGAACCACTGGTCTAGTTCATCACAACAGTACTTTAATGGACATCGTTTGACTGGATTCTAAGACTCCAGCAGAGATCAGACAGTACATGTAGGGTTTCCAGTTGAGTCATTTGTTATGCAAGCTTTGATAAAAAGTATATAATAATAAATCCTTGATAAGGACGTGGAATACGGCTGCACCATATGGCGATATGCCTTTTTAGAGCTGTTCCCAAGAAATATGTAAAACAAAGAGATACAAATCAATTTTTTCGACATGAGATCAACAGTTTTTTTTCCTGTGCCAGAAATAATGTCAGCTCCTGCTGTTTCCCACCATGACCGGTTCCAGACAATAAAGCGACTGGCCTCCGGTTTTAATGAATAGTGACGCTTTCATGTCGCCTCGTTTTCCGCCTCTCACTTTATAAACAGCCGTCCATAAACCATCAACTTATTCTACATGAAATGAGGTCCTGTCGCACAGAACACGAGATGCGTGCTGTCACATTTTCTAGCTTCCTCGCTGGTAATCCTTTCCACAGCTGTCGCGGTCCACGTTCCATGACGACTCTTCTGGGTGTAGCACCCTTCTTGGAAAAAGGCATTTGTTTTCATGACATCTTCAAATGTTTCGATCACTACTGTATTTAATCCAATGTGCTGGTGACACGTGAAACGGATTTATGATGGCGTACTTCATCTTTTTTTTTAATGGATTGGGATCATTTCAGTGATGGCGGATGTCTGACAAAACTTCCTGCAAGCGGGATATCTTTACGGACTCGCCCTCGGTCCTTCGGTTTTTCCTTCTGCCCAATATCCATAGTCAAAGCTGACATTTCTCCTTTCCGACGGTAAATTTTTTGGCAGACCTCATCGGTTTACCCAAGGACTGCCCCTAATAATATGCACCCCATGAACTCATGAATGCTCAATGGGGAACATTAATAAAATCTGAGAAAGGGAGAGGTTTGTGAGGGTCCTGAGAACGAGCAGCGGCACTAGTGGCCTGCTCTACGGTGGGGCCTGCTCAGATCTCACAAGGTTTTAACTCGATCATGCCATTACAGGGACAACTGCTCTGTATGCAAATCAGACACTATCACCGACAAAGGGCGGCCAGTACTGAATGCCAAGGACGTCATCCCTGCGCGAGAGGTGCAGCAACTCCCAACGATCGTTTCGGCCTTGTTAGGCCTCATCAGGAGGGTATAGCTGACACCCCTCTAGGCACATCAAGCAAGGGGTCCACATCTAAATACACCGTAAACTTATAGTGAGAAAGGGAGAGGTTGCTCTTTCTCAGGACCCTCACAAACCTCTCCCTTTCTCATTATAAGTTTACAGGGTATTCAGACGTGGACCCTTTGCTCAATGTGCCTAGAGGGGTGTCATCTATACCCTCCTGACGAGGCCTAACAAAGCCGAAATGATCGTCAGGGGTTGCTGCACCTCTCGTGCAGGGATGACGTCCTTGGCATTTCAGTACCGGCTGCCCTTTCTGGGTGTAGCGTCTGATTTGCATATGGAGCAGTTGTCCCTGTAATCGAGCTAAAACCTTGTGAGACCTGAGCGGACCCCCCACTAGTGCCGTTGCTCGTTCTCAGGACCCTCACAAACCTCTCCCTTTCTCATAATAAAATATGAGGCACAATTCGTGACGGACCGGTTTTTGTAGGCCGCACTACAGCAATCGGTCTCAGAGCGGGTGACATCGGCTTGCTCTGTGTGTGCTGAAGTCACTAGTGACCGATCTGCCAACAGCAGACGGGAAATTCGAAAATCCAGGCTGCTGGTGACCCTTGGTGGGGTGGAGAGAACTCCTCCACTTCACCCAGCGATTTCTCCAGCTGGGGGGAGAAAAGGGGGCACTCCTCACATTTTAACCACTTTAAAACCATAAAGTGGTCGTGATGAGTCGAGTGTGCCTTTCAGTACAGAGTTTGTGAACGAATACACTATACTTGATTATTTTCAGTGGGTGTGTTCGTGCTTAATGCTGCTCTACGTGCTCCCAATCTGCTTCCCCGGCCGACTAATAAACATGGAATAAAGACAAATATTCATTTTAATTTCATTAAAATGTTTTCCGGAACAGAAGCAAAGTATCTTATTTACATTGAGTGAATACGAACAACATTTACTGCAGTTTGGAAAATAACCACAAAAAAAACACTGCCACCCTCCTCCGATCTGCAGCCCTTTGTAAGCCTAGTGGCCAAAACTGTGGATTTAACTTCTGATTTTGTCAGTTTTGGTTGACAAGAAAATCCCTCTGCTTCCTGACCTGGAAATAACCCCGACTTGAATCCCATCGAAAATCTGTGGTCAAGATTGAAACGCATGCAGGGTTATTCAAAGAGATCCAAAAGGTAACCGAACACTGAAATTCAGCATACAGTTACCTTTCTTGCCCATTCGGCTATCCAGAGAGCAGGCAGTTCGCCAAATGTTGGCGAATTGCCTGCACATACGGTGCTTGTTCGGTGCCTGTTCGAGGGCAGTGAATCCCCATAGACAAGCTATGCTTCGTCTATTCAGAGAACAAAAACCAGCAGTGAAAAGTTGCCGAATTGCCCTGCCATTCAGTGGCTTCATGCGACAGGTTTATTAAGGCGAATCCCATAGTCTTCAATGTTAAAATTCTGCAGTAAAGAGTCTCTTTATTTATAGATTTTTGGGATATTTTAAGCATTTTTCGGGATTTTTTTGTCAAAAACATTTTTGCGATTTTTTTTTTATTATCATTTATTTTTGTAATCGTTTTTTCTTTTTTCTGTAACAGCCCTTTTTATTATCATTCATTGGATCTTATATGTAAATTTCAGACATTTTCGTTCAGTAGTTTCTTTGCAAACAGCGTTTCACTTTTCAAACATTCAAGCAAACTGTTTTTTTTTTCTTCATTCCATTCGTCTGCAGTGTCGGGTTTTTCCGGAGGCTGCGCTGCATGTGATCGGCTCCTGCTCGGGTTTTTCCGGCGTTTCCGGTGGACTTAATCCAGATGTTTTTGCGGGTTTTCGGTGTGCCTTCACTGGGTTTCGCGGTGTTTTCGGCCGGTTTGCGGCGGCTTTTCCCTGCACTACGACGGCCCTGTGGTGCTTGCTGAATACACCGCAGGCTCGCCGAAATAGGATCACCAAATCGTGCTGAATTGAAGAGAACGAAAAGTCACCGAACGTGCGGTGACTTTTTGATTCTCTTTGAATAACCCTGATGGTCTCAAGCAAGAATCCAAGCCAGGACTCATTGAGGCTATAATCAATTCCTGGCATCATTTGATCACAGAAGAGGATATCAAAAGACTTGTAGAGTCAATGCCTAGAAGGTGTCAGGCAGTAGGTAAGGCCAAAGGCTTCCCAACACGTTATTGAAAAGAACACATTGTGACAAACGTGAAATGATCATTTTTATGCGATATGATAGCCAAGGTGCATTATGGGACATTTCTAGCCAAAATTGAACTTAAAGATCTTTTTGTTGTTAAGTCATTCATTTACTATATTACATTGTACTTGTGCTGTGACATTTTTTTAGAGATTTTTATATAAAAAGTACTTTAAACTGCAAAGGTTTGTAAAAATGTACGTGTATCCACAATTTTGGCCACCGGTGTAATAGACCTACAGTATGTACTTATACACCCCTGACTATTTTCTTTTCTCATTTTGCAGCTACATGTCTGGATACACAATTGGCAATGCCTCAAATGCAATTTTTTTCCAGAGCTCAATAACTGTAAAAGCACAAGCTGACAGGTCATAACTTGGTTTATACTGAATCGCGCCACTGTTTTCTTTTCTTATTTAACCTACAAGGAATATCTTTAAAACAAACAGCAGGATGTAGCAATAGACAACATTCTCTTACATCGAAATAAAAGGCTAAAATGAAGCTTACGCTAATGTAAACCCTGGTATGAAAGATGCCGGTTGGCGTCTCTTATTCACCGGATTGAAGGAGTCCCTCGATCACCTGGTATGGGCGACACACAGGTTAGTCATGTTTATTTACTGGCAGAATTCTAAACACAAACTCTACCGTATCTATGTGATACAATTAAAAGGAAAATATCGGTCTCGTGCTCCCTCCTCTGCGCTTTATTCCAGCGTAGGAAAAATGTGTGACCGTGTAGTCAAGCAATCTTTGTCAATTGTGAAATAGCTGCAGTATTACTCATCCTTACATTCGTCATTTCCTTCTGATCACAGTTACATATTGTACAGAACCTAAAATGATTACAGTTAAAGATCAAAGCAGAATAAAAAATCTAATGATATAAAATATACAATAGAAAAGTCTGAAGTCTTAAATAAATAAACAATTTCATCCCATATCTATTCATTTATTTATAATGGATTTTACCAGGAAGGATACATTGAGATTTCTCTCGTTTTCAAGTATGTCCTGGGTTCAAGAACATTGAGTGGTTACAGAAATACAAAGTAGTAAAATGCAAGTTATTAACACAAAACAAATATACAGATTAACAGAAAAATAATGAAGTGTAAACATGCCAGAATATTTTTTTATATATAATCTCTTACAGTTTTTTACTCCATTAAATGTGTTACTAACTAGAAGGAATGAGCAGGTACAGCTGCACCTAGATATGGCTGTCAACCAACACTCAGTGACCAGGATCGGAGAGTATTAGCTGGAAAAGTAACCAACAGACCGTTGGTAAATCTGTGTTCACTTCAAGCGTACTCGAAAAGCTCACAATGGAGAATCTAGGACGTTACACTTGATTTATAGATTAATTATTTAATACAGCAACATTATAGACTATATACATTATAGACAAATGGCATGCTGACCTCACTCCTCTTAAATATCTAGGTATGTGGTTAGACCCAAATCTATCCTTTGGCCCCCACATCGAAAAACTCTCATCTAAAGTTTATCCCAAACTAGGTGCCCTGTACAGAAACAAATCCTGCCTGAGCCCCGCGGTAAGAAAGCAGATTGTACAACAAATGCTTATGCCGGCTATTGAATACGGAGATGTACCGGGTTATTCAAAGAGAATCAAAAAGTCACCGCACGTTCAGTGAATTTTCGTTCTCTTCAATTCAGTGCGATTTGGCTATCCCATTTCGGCAACCCTGCGGTGTATTCAGCAAGCACCACAGGCTCCCCGATTTGCAGGGAAAATTCACCGCAAACCCGCCGAAAACTCACCGCAAAACCCGCGAAGGCACACCGAAAAAGCCGAGCAGGAGCCGATCACACGTAGCGCAGCTGCCGGAAAAAGCCGATACCACAGACGTATGGAGGGAGAAAAAAAACAGTTTGCTTGAATGTTTATAAAGTGAAACGCTGTTTGCAAATAAACTACTGAGCGAAAATGTCTGAAATTTACATATGACGTCCAATGAATGATAAAAAAAGGGCTGTTACAGAAAAAATAAATAAAGTAAAAAATAAATAAAATATCAGAACTTTTTTTAAAAAAAAATCCTGAAAAATGCTTAAAAGATCCTAAAAAAATCTATAAATAAATAGACTTTTTACTGCAGAATATTATAATCAACAGTTTATTAGATATTGAATTAAAACGGGAATATTTTTAACATTGAAGCCTATGGAATTCGCCTGAATAAATCTGCTGCATGAAACCACCGAATGGCAGGGCAATTCGGCAACTTTTCACTGCTGGGTTTTGTTCTCTGAATAGCCGAAGCATTGCTTCTCTATGGGGATTCACTGCCCTCGAACAGGCACCGAATAGGCACCGTATGTGCAGGCAATTCGCCAGGATTTGGCGAATTGCCTGCTCTCTGGATAGCCGAATGGCTAAGAAAGGTAACAGAACGCTGATTTTCAGCGTTCGGTTCCCTTTCGGGAGCCATTCGGATCTCTTTGAAATAACCCTGGTAGTGTATGCAGCTGCACCGCAGACGCACCTTCAGAAACTTACTACATTGTATAACTCATTCTGCCGCTTTGTGCTACAATGTAACTACATGACCCACCATTGTGACATGTTAAAAATGCTAAACTGGCCAGAGCTGGAATCTAGACCCACCCTTCACCTTTCCAACCTGGTGTTTAAGAGCTTTTCTGGGAGATACCACCCTAGCATAGGCTGCTTCCCCCAGCAGTTCCCTCATCCTATAACCTCCGATCCAGGACCTGCACCTTACTTACAATACCACAACACAAAAAGAAAGTGGCTTGATCCTTGCATTTTCCTACAGAGCACCGCAAATATGGAATAACCTCCCAGAAGCCATCAAATCTTCCCCCAGTCTAAAGTCACTTAAGAGCTCCCTGTTAACATACCTCGATACAGAATGCACCTGTAAACATGTAACATAGTGACTATATACAGAATGCTCCTGTAAACCTGTAACAGTGACTATATACAGAATGCACCTGTAAACATGTAACACAGTGACTATATACGGAATGCACCTGTAAACATGTAACATAGTGACTTTATACAGAATGCTCCTGTAAACATGTAACATAGTGACTATATACAGAATGCACCTGTAAACATGTAACATAGTGACTATATACAGAATGCACCTGTAAACATGTAACATAGTGACTATATACAGAATGCACCTATAAACATGTAACATAGTGACTATATACAGAATATACCTGTAAACATGTAACAGTGACTATATACAGAATGCACCTGTAAACATGTAACACAGTGACTATATACAGAATGCACCTGTAAACATGTAACACAGTGACTATATACAGAATGCACCTGTAAACATGTAACATAGTGACTATAAACAGAATATACCTGTAAACATGTAACATAGTGACTATATACAGAATGCACCTGTAAACATGTAACATAGTGACTATATACAGAATGCACCTGTAAACATGTAACATAGTGACTATATACAGAATATACCTGTAAACATGTAACACAGTGACTATAAACAGAATATACCTGTAAACATGTAACATAGTGACTATATACAGAATGCACCTGTAAACATGTAACATAGTGACTATAAACAGAATATACCTGTAAACATGTAACATAGTGACTATATACAGAATGCACCTGTAAACATGTAACACAGTGACTATATACAGAATGCACCTGTAAACATGTAACAAAGTGACTATATACAGAATGCACCTGTAAACATGTAACATAGTGACTATATACAGAATGCACCTGTAAACATGTAACATAGTGACTATATACAGAATATACCTGTAAACATGTAACACAGTGACTATATACAGAATGCACCTGTAAACATGTAACACAGTGACTATATACAGAATGCACCTGTAAACATGTAACATAGTGACTATATACAGAATGCACCTGTAAACATGTAACATAGTGACTATATACAGAATGCACCTGTAAACATGTAACATAGGGAATATATTTATTTTCTGTTAATCTGTATTTTTGTGCTGTTTTTTTAATATCTTGCATTTGATTACTTTGAATTGTTATAGTCGTTACGGAAATACAATGTTCTTGAACCCAGGACATACTTGAAAACGAGAGAAATCTCAATGTATCCTTCCTGGTAAAATGCTTACAAATAAATAGGCTACTTTGACAGCGGAGTGGCTTCTTGGATGTCGACCATCATTCTGGGACTTTCCCCTTGGACACTGATGTCATTGCGCAAGGGTGTGATGATATAAGAAAGAGGGCATTCCCAGCTCCAGCTGGGAAATCCCTTTACTGGAGATATATCACCAGTACCGTAAGAACTACAGGGCGATATGAGGCATCATTGGAAAGGCCAGTCCGGACTTTCCATTACAAATAGATTATACAGCATTATTCACCAGTTAAAAAGTAGCAGGTGCTGATGAGCTATTTAAATTTTATGTGTTCTGTGTAGCTAAACCAGACTCGTAAGGTTTTGTCCTTTCACATGACATCCTAAAACAATAAATGGATTTATTGGGCTGGAATAGCACTGACTGAGTGTAATCACAGGACGAATCAAAATCCCAGACAGCTCATGGGGTGTCACTTAAGCAGGCGATGGTCACACGGGAAGACTCCCGGGTTTAACCCAATGCAAATCCCTAGGAAGAGAGTTCGGTTTCCATCATTTAACAAGTCTTAACTTCTTATTTAAAAATATCTGGTGTAATTCACTGCACAAACGAATTTTCTGTTTAACATGTATTGCCAATTTAATAACAAATATTGGCTTAGTATGTTTTTATATATCCCTTTTATAAGTGTAACAGGTACAAGGCATAGGTGTCCACTACATCCAGTGTTTATCCAGCAGATATAGAAATTTCAAACCATTAATTGTAATGAACTGCAACTCAATCGCAAACACCCATCTTTTAAGGCTGGCGTCAGACGAACGCATTTTTAACGTGCTTTTAGGTGCACTTAATCACGGCCGCAGTAGCAGCAAATGACGGACAATGACGGCTAATATACGAAATACGGCCGCAGTAAAGTCCGACGGCGCAACGCAATCGGCAAATGAACGCATTTTTTCGAGAACGCAGAACTGCTAGTACTGACGTACAGAGTGCGCTGCGTCCGCTAGCGGCGTGTGTGCGTGATTAGGAGATGTCAGACGCTGCTAATGTCCGGCCAACATAACGTCCAGATGCAAAAAGTGTTTTGTTGACGATCCGTAAAAAAATCACGCACGAAAATGCGCATCGTATGACCATTTTCGCGCATTCCGTGAAAAACACGTCAATGCGTTCGGACGCACTTTTTAACGGACGACGCGAAAAATGCGTCCGTTTGACCCGAGCCTAAAGACTGAAATGTGAAGAAAATCTCCATTTAATCTGCTGTAGCGCTTGAAACACAATGGAAAAACAGGCTAGCCTCCTATGATCAGCGACACACTCACAGGTTTAACCCAATGCAAATCCCAAGAAGAGATTCTGGTTTCTACAAAGGGTTATTCAAAGAGCCCCGAACTTTACACCGAATTGCACTGAGCGGTGAATTAAGGCTAATGTCAGATGAGCGCACTCTGCATGCGTGCATAACTGACGTACGTACTGACGGAAGATACTGTAGACACCACATGGTCCGTTTTTCTTGACAGACGTAGAAAAAAAAAGGAATTATGGGAAATAACATTAATATGAAAAATGATACAAATTGGAAAATGATATGAAAAGCCATTGTGTGCATCAAGGTGCTGGACGTCGCTAATGCGCTGCGTCTGTCTTTGTGTCATCACACACACAGAATGCTATGCGGACGTGGCGCACTCTGCGCATCTGTGGTAGCGGTTTTACGTTCTTGCCTAACTTGCGTCCGTTTGCCACGTGCGTTGCGCGTGCGCAGTTCGGTGTGGACGCACTTCGTGTGTGGGTCTATTGCTCATTATTCTATGCTACGACGGACGTTAAACTGTGCGGCAACACGGACGTGATAACTGCGTTCGTCTGACGCTGGCCTTACCCGTACGGTGCAATTTCGTGGCAGCTCGTCTATTCAGAAAGCTGTCGATTCCCCAAATACTGATGAATTGACAGCAAAATACGGTGCAGGTCACCGCAATGCGGCAATCTTTGGCGGCAGTGAAATTGTCCCATAGAGAACTAATGATTAATCTATTCAAAGAACGCCGAACTGCACCGAAGTGCCAGTGAAATGGCCAGATTTTCAGTGCTTCAGTTCGACAGGTTTAAAGAGGTGAATCCCATAGGATTCAATGTAAATAAAATATTGTCATTTTATCTTTTTTTTTATTAAATCGTTTATTCTTTTCAGTTCCAGCAAAAGCCTTTTTATATATTTATCTTTCAGAAAAAAAATTTTTAGGCAAAATGTTTGATTCCCATTTTTTCTTAATGGCGTTTTTATTCTGTAACAGATTTTTTTATAGGACCTTTTTTATTATTGCCACACATTTTCATTGATTTAAATGCCTTTTATATAGCAGAGTTCCATTTTTTTTCTTCTGCAGTTCAGAAGCGTTCGGCGGTCAGTTCGGCGCTCTTTGGTGCGTTCGCCGGTCTGTCAATTTAATGAAATATGAGGTGCTTGGGGCTGTCTATACACACAGCACAGCAGGAGACAGTCTGCCATTGGCCTAATTTACTCCCTATTAGGAGACTTCTAGGGATTGTATTAGTACCAATTAAATAGTCTTCAAGATATTTATTTTTTTACTTAAATATATATAACTTTGAGGAAAAATGAACACAATAATATGATAATATAATCTATATAAAACAGGCTGGAATCTATATACGACAAAACAGATATGGACAAATCATAGCGTTACACTGTATGGACAGTATTGCACTTTTAAGCCCAGTGCAGACAGTGCGATACTGTCCATATAATGCAACGCTATGGTTTCTCCATATCTGTTATGTCCTATTTAGATTTCAACCTGTTTTATATTTATTTTTGCACGTCTGCTGGAGGAAACTTTTCTGAAATCTATAAGGTTATTTTATTATACATCTTGGGTTAGAGCACTATTTTTCCTGATTTGATAATATAATCTGTATTAAGGATATTTAATTCATCTCTTTATATATTAGTGTAGATTCGTGATATATATATAAATAAATACTGTCAGGTTATTCAAAGAGATTCGAATTGCTGGCGAAAGGTAACCAAATGCTGAATTTCAGCGTTCGGTTACCTTTCCTGGCCATTCGGCTATTCAGAGAGCAGGCAGTTCGTCAAATCTTGGCGAATTGCCTGCACATACGGTGCCTGTTCGAGGGCAGTGAAATCCCCATAGAGAAGCAATGCTTCGTCTATTCAAAAACCAGCAGTGAAAAGTTGCCGAAATGCCCTGCCATTCGGTGGTTTCATTCAACAGGTTTATTCAGGCGAATCCCATAGGCTTCAATGTTAAAAATATTCCCGTTTTTATGCAATATCTAATAAACCTTTTATTATAATATTCTGCAGTAAAAAGACTCTTTATTTATAGATTTTTTAGGATCTTTTATGCATTCCGTTTTTTTTTCTTTTTTCTGTAACAACCCTTTTTATTATCATTCATTGGATCTTATATGTAAATTTCAGACATTTTCGTTCTGTAGTTTCTTTGCAAACAACAACGTTTCACTTTTCAAACATTCAAGCGTACCGTTTATTTTTTTTCTACTCCATTCGTCTGCGGTGTCGGGTTTTTCTGGCGGCTGCTCTGCGCTCTGATCGGCTCCTGCTTGGGTTTCTCTGGCGTGTTCGGCGGGGTTAATCCAGATGTTTTTGCGGGTTTCGGTGTGCCTTCGTCAGGTTTTACGGTGAGTTTGCGGCAGGCTTTTCCCTGCATTACGGTGGCCCTGTGGTGCTTTGCTGAATACACCGCAGGGTCGCCGAAATGGGATCGCCAAATCGCACCGAATTGAAGAGAACGAAAAGTCACCGAATGTGCGGTGACTTTTCAATTCTCTTTGAATAACCCTGTGTATATCAATTTTTTTTTTGGAGAAAATCAGGAAACTATTAAAAGGTGTGAGATGTGCTTTAATGTTATATTTTTTGTGGGGGTGAGTTTGCAAAAAGTGCTGTTCGCTAGTAATTGCCCCCTAGTCTGCTATTTGCCAGCCCTTTTCTGACGATTGGACATTTAAAAAATAATTAAATAAACTGAATATAAATAATTCTGGTTTCCATCTCATTCACGTCTTACAAGACAAGATCCAGCACACATAGCACTACTGTGGATGGTTTTATTTTGCGGTTCCACAAGCTTGAAGAGGAAACCTGTATTGTGTAGAATTATTTTGAGGAAACCTCGAAGGAGAATGCGGTTGGTTAATGCAGACGGCGTGTGTAATATGGAAACAATTAATGCAGGTTAGAAGGAAGCGTGTACAATGCTAGCGGGTTACAGGGTTTAGCTTCAAGCGAACAAAAGACAAAAGGTAAAGAATAAAACGTCAACAGACTGAACGAGGGAAACGACTTAGGCTGGGGTCAGACGAATGCAGTGCGAACGTGCGTTGAGCCACACTTTATTACGGCCGTAGTAGCAGCAAATGACGGCCAATATACGATGTACAGCCGCACGAAAGTTCGGCCGTGCAACGCAAGCGGCAAACGAACGCATTTTTTCGAGAACGTGGAACCGCTAGTACTGACGCATAGAGTGCGCTGCGTCGACATAGCGGCATGTGTGCGAGATTAGGAGACGTCAGACGCTGCACCATGTCTGGCCAGCATCACGTCCATTTGTTTTTTACAGCTCCGTCAAAAAATACGGCCGAAATTGCGCATCGTATGACCGCTATTGCGTCTTCCATGAAAAAATGCGTTCGGACGCATCAACGCACTTTTTGACGGTAGACGTGAAAAATGCGTTCGTCTGACCCTAGCCTTACAGAAAGAATAGAGACAATCAGGAGAGGATGAATGTTGTTTAGGTGCTATGGGGTCTATTCGCAAAGCACCGAAATTTAACGCAATTTCGGTGCTTTGCATTTTGGTCCATTGAGGCTCACTTTGGCGATTCCATTTAATCGAAAATTCTGTGAATTCACTGGGTTTGAGGATGCTTAGAGTGCTGTGACCCTTTTATTCCAGGGCTCTCAACCTCAGACCCTCCAGATGTTGGTGTTGATTGCCTACAATTCCTTGAATTCTTTGAATGCACATCTGGGGGCAAGAGTTTGACATTCCTGCTTTAATCTATTCCAGTTGATTGTGACATACAGGGTTATTCAAAGAGAATCGAAAAGTCACCGCACGTTGGGTGACTTCGTTCTCTTCAATTCGGTGCGATTTGGCGATCCCATTTTGGCGACCCTGCGGTGTCGTAGTGCAGGGAAAAGCCGCCGCAAACCCGACGAACACTCACCGCAAAACCCGGCGAACACTCACTGCAAATCCCGCCGAACACTCAGTAAAACCCGCAAAACAGCTGGATTAACCCCGCCGAACACTCCAGAGAAACCTGAGTAGCCGCCAATCACAGCGCAGAACACCCGCCGGAAAAACCCGACACCGCAGACGAATGGAGTAAAAAAAAAAAAAAAACAGTACTCTTGAATGTTTGAAAAGTGAAACGCTGTTTGCAAAGAAACTACTGAGCGAAAATGTCTGAAATTTACATATAAGATCCAATGAATGATAATAAAAAGGGTTGTTACAAAAAAAAAAAACTTTTCGCAAACAAATCCCGAAAAATGCATAAAATATCCTAAAAAATCTATAGATAGAGACTTTTTACTGCAGAATATTATAATAAACGGTTTATTAGATATTGGATTAAAACGGGAATATTTTCAACATTGAAGCCTATGGGATTCGCCTGAGTAAATCTGCCAAATGAAAACACCGAACAGCAGGGCAATTCAGCAACTTTTCACTGCTGGTTTTTGTTCTCTGAATAGCCGAAGCATTGCTTCTCTATGGGGATTTCACTGCTCTCAAACAGGCACCAAACAGGCACCGTATGTGCAGGCAATTCGCCAGGATTTGGCAAACTGCCTGCTCTCTGAATAGCCGAATGGTCAGGAAAGGTAAGCATACGCTGGATTTCACTGTTCTGTTACCTTTCGCCAGCAATTCGGATCTCTTTGAATAACCCTGATAGTATCTGTTTTAATCTCTTAAAATTCCTTGTTGACATGTCTTCAAGTTTATTTCATTGTTTAATTGTCGATGGAAACAGATGTAGAAAACGCATTTGTTTGCTAAGGTGTATTGTTTTGAAGAGGGGTGTCTGGCAACATTATAACAATTTGTTGACAGACTCCAGGATTATTATTTTTTCTTTATTATTTTAGTAAATTGCTCAGAGATGATTGACAAACAATACGTTTCGCGTACAACAATAACACAACCTCAGTAGAGTCAATAAAACCAATCACAAAACAGTATAATACCAAAATCCCATTTGTATGGAGACGGAAAGCGTTCATTTATCCGTCATGAATACTAATCCGGGCTTTAGAATTATTAACCTCTTACATTACATGTGTCATGATAGCCTTTATTATGAATTAATGAATAATTCAAGCTGTATTTCTGGAGCAGGAATGTGCATGCTTTTCTCATTTTCTGCATTATTAGAAAATACTTGCAGCTCGGTGACCCCAGTGGTTTAATATGTGAATGATTAATGGGAGCTGCTGTTGCCTGCACAAAACAAATCTGTTTTAATTAGGACGGTTAGTTTCCGTTCAAATTGGCTTTCCTTTCACTAAATCATCGCTTATAATAAAAAAAAATGCTATTTGATATCAAAGGCTATGCCAGTTTCTGGTTATTAGAATCATTTTAATTTGGGCAGTTCTGGGCGTTATCGTCTGAACGAAGGACTTGCTCAATTCATTTATTTATAAAGGATTTTACCAGGAAGGATACATTGAGATTTCTCTCGTTTTCAAGTATGTCCTGGGTTCAAGAACATTGAATTGTTAGTCGTTACAGAAATACAAAGTAATAAAATGCAAAATATTAAAAAGAAATTGCACAAATATACAGATTAACAGAAAATAAATATAGTCACTATGTTACATGTTTACAGGTGCATTCCTTATTGAGGTATGTTAACAGGGAGCTCTTAAGTGACTTCAGTCTGGGGGAAGATTTGATGGCGTCTATTCCATAATTGCGGCGCTCTGCAGGAAAATGAGGACCGAACCACTTTCTTTTTGTATTGTGGTATTGCAAGTAAGGTGCAGGTCCTGGATCTGAGGTTATAGGATGAGGGAACTGCTGGGGGAAGCAGCCTATTCAGGTAGGGTGGGTTAGCTTCCCAGAAAAGCTCTTAACCACTTCCATGCGGAGGACGCGCTCAGCGCGTCCTCCACATGGCTCCCGCTGTGCGGAGGACGCTCTGAGCGCGTGCTCCCTTTGGGGTCAGCGTTCGGCCGGGTTCCTCGATGTCAGCCCAGCATCCGGAACCGCTGCCGATGAAATTAGGTGTCATCGCGGCAGCGCGATGACACCTAATTCAGGCGCCCCCCCCCGCATGTGCGGAGGAGGCGCCTGAAAGGGAGGGGGGGAGGTCCTTCGGACCTCTCTCCCTCCCGATCGGCGGCGTTGCGGGGGTTAACCCAGGCACCATTTGGAAGGGCACAGCCTGCCCTTCCAAATGGTGCCTGGCATTGACCCCTTGGGAGCTGGATCGCGAATCGGCGCTGAAAAGCGCCGGTTCGTGATCCTTTCCCGGAGCTGGCCGACATCTTGGATGTCGGCCAAGCCTCCGGGAACTCCCCCTGAGGACTGGCGTCATCGTGCATAGCACGATGACGCCAGTCCTAGAGTTAACCCCTAACTGCCACCAACGGTGGAGATAGGGAGTTCCAATGAACTCCCTATCTCCCGATCCGTGGCAGCTAGGGGTTAAAGCTTGGTATGGTTGGATCGGCCAGAGCATGGCCGTTCCAATGATACCAAACACTACAGTGAAAAAAGTTTTTAAAAAAAATTAAAAATAAAAATATATTGAAAAAAAAATTATAAAAAAAAAATATTTTTTTTTATTTTTTTTGGTTCGTTAATGCAGCAATATTGTTCCCATTTCAATTATAATGTGAGCAATGATGCTGCACTAACGATTTTTGTATGCGGTGCGTTTGTTAAAAATCGTGTAATTTTCCCCAAAAAAAATGTAACGAGACCCCATCTAATTTTTTTAACAAGCGCACCCCATACAAAATATAACCGCAATTGCTCGCATGTTAAAATGTGAAAAAAAAACACTTTACACGTTGTAAATTATTGAAAATACATATTTTATTGCATTTTTTGTTATAATATACAGACATGACATAACATATACATATAATAATGACATATTATGAATCTACCGAGTCTGACGGAAAGAACGATATATAATATGTCTGGGTCATATACTAAAATAAGCCTTCAAAACGCGTTTAAACATGATGAGCAAAACCGGTAAAAATGACCTCAGCACAGAGGTGTGAAAAGCCTCAGCAGCGAAAGGGTTAAACACCAGGTTGGAAAGGTGAAGGGTGCGTCTAGATTCCAGCGACGGCCAGTTTAGCTCTTTTAACATGTCACAATGGTGTGTTATGTAGTTACATTGTAGCACAAAGCGGCAGAATGATTATACAATGTAGTAAGTTTATGAAGATGTGTTTGCGGGGCGGCTGCATACACTACATCTCCGTATTCAATAGCTGGCATAAGCATTTGTTGTACAATCTGCTTTCTTACCGCGAGGCTCAGGCAGGATTTGTTTCTGTACAGGGCACCTAGTTTAGGGTAAAGTTTAGATGAGTTTTTCGATGTGGGGGCCAAAGGATAGATTTGGGTCTAACCACATACCTAGATATTTGAGAGAAGTGACTGTGGTCAACATGTCCTGACACCTAGATGGGGTGTTTGCAATTTGTGTAGCTTAGGTGCTGTTCCAAAGAGCATTGTAACAGTTTTGTCAGTATTTAGAAAAAGTTTGTTATCTTTGATCCACTTTTCTACCTCTGTGTCCATCCCCTCATTCAGTGGGTATCAGGACATGGCCTAAAACAGTGGTCCCACCCCAACCCTTGTCCTCAGGGCCCACTAACAGGACAGGTTTTAAGGATCACCTTGGGGAAAAGCAGACTGAATCCTGCAATCATTGAGTATTGAATCATATCACCTGTGCTGTGCTTCAGATATTCTGCAAACCTGTCCTGTTAGCGGGTCCTGAGGACAGGTTTGGAAACGCTGGTCTAAAATAAAAAAGGAAGACCATATCAATCTCAAATTTAAATGAGACTTGATGGCTCACCTCTCACAGCCTCAGAGGTAACAGGTGAAAGATTAATACTTAATTATAGGAGTAATGGGCTACAGGTAATGAGTCTCACTGTCCCTTTGAGCTATGCCCCATTTAGAAATCCCCTCTTCCAAAATAGGTGTTATCGATGGAAACCATGTCCTTTGGCATTTTATCCTTAAACTCCCAAATATTCAATACCAAGAGGTGCCCAGCATCCCAGAATGCTATCCATCCAATGCAACCTGGCGGGGGATTACTCAGGATAGGCAACTTGGCATAATAATGTCAAACTCTAAAATATCAAGGTATGCTTAGATATAGAATATTTGATACAGTCCTAACCTCAACATCTGAGGAAAGGGATTTAGGGGTAATTATTTCAGAGGAAAGAGATAACCTGGATCGGCGCAAATGTTGCTCTCTGGGGTTCTGGAGCCTCGCATATGTATATATAAAAAAAGGAGACAATAATAGTGCTATACTGATATATGCAATAATTTTAGATGTATATAATATGTATCCCACTCACAAGTGTAGAGCCGTAACACTGGCTCTGAGTGGGTCCAGACGTGCGGGTAATTTATCTTCAATTTCTCAGGTGACCCCCACCTTACAGCAAATTTTCTATCCAAATTTATGCAGTGGAGAGAAGAAAAAAGAAAATCCTTGTGCAGATCCACAAACAAAGGTCACGATGTTGTACACAGATGGAATCGTACTCACATTCTGGGGAGCTCACATAGCTCGTGGATGTATGCCCATAGGTTTTTTTAGGTAGGGAAAAAACCCAGAGGAAAAACCGCCAATGATCCAGGAAACAGCAAAGCAGAAACAGGATTGGAAATGGAAAAAAAATAAAATTTATTTAAAACATGATTAAAATAACCACCAGAACGCGTTTCGCCGCACAAATAGCGGCTTCATCAGCTGGAATGGTTGTGCTGGGCTTGTAGACCCTTTTATAGTGTCTATGAGTGTCCTTAATTGTCCCCATGTGTCCTGTTTGCTGCTTTAATTAAAACTTCCGATTTTCCTCAGCGTCTGATAATGGGCGCCGCCATTTTGCGCATGCTCAGTTTACTTCCGGGTTCCAAACACATTTTTTTTTTTTTTTTTTTTTTTAATTTTTTTTTTTTTTTTTTTTTTTTTTGGTGCTTCCGGTCAGCGGTTCTCAGGCAGGAAGTGAAAGTGAATGCAGAGTCTTTTTCTTCTTTCTCCTCCCCGCAATTTTCAGAGATTTGGGGTTAGAAACCTCCCCTTTTCCATCAGATATATCCCAAAAACAAAGGATTACATATATGTAATCCTTTGTTTTTGGGATATATCTGATGGAAAAGGGGAGGTTTCTAACCCCAAATCTCTGAAAATTGCGGGGAGGAGAAAGAAGAAAAAGACTCTGCATTCACTTTCACTTCCTGCCTGAGAACCGCTGACCGGAAGCACCAAAAAAAAAAAAAAAAAAAAAAAAAAAATTAAAAAAAAAAAAAAAAAAAAAAAAAAAAATGTGTTTGGAACCCGGAAGTAAACTGAGCATGCGCAAAATGGCGGCGCCCATTATCAGACGCTGAGGAAAATCGGAAGTTTTAATTAAAGCAGCAAACAGGACACATGGGGACAATTAAGGACACTCATAGACACTATAAAAGGGTCTACAAGCCCAGCACAACCATTCCAGCTGATGAAGCCGCTATTTGTGCGGCGAAACGCGTTCTGGTGGTTATTTTAATCATGTTTTAAATAAATTTTATTTTTTTTCCATTTCCAATCCTGTTTCTGCTTTGCTGTTTCCTGGATCATTGGCGGTTTTTCCTCTGGGTTTTTTCCCTACCTAAAAAAACCTATGGGCATACATCCACGAGCTATGTGAGCTCCCCAGAATGTGAGTACGATTCCATCTGTGTACAACATCGTGACCTTTGTTTGTGGATCTGCACAAGGATTTTCTTTTTTCTTCTCTCCACTGCATAAATTTGGATAGAAAATTTGCTGTAAGGTGGGGGTCACCTGAGAAATTGAAGATAAATTACCCGCACGTCTGGACCCACTCAGAGCCAGTGTTACGGCTCTACACTTGTGAGTGGGATACATATTATATACATCTAAAATTATTGCATATATCAGTATAGCACTATTATTGTCTCCTTTTTTTATATATACATATGCGAGGCTCCAGAACCCCAGAGAGCAACATTTGCGCCGATCCAGGTTATCTCTTTCATTATTGTGTGTAATGGTATAGGGGAAACCACTATATCCTGTGGTTGGCTATCTGGGCATTCTGGTGGTGGATGCATGTTGTGTGGCGCTGCACCATCTCTTGTTTAATTATTTCAGAGGATCTAAAGGTAAGTAGTCAATGTAATAGAGCAGCAGGAAATGCTGGCAGAATGCTTGGTTGTGTAGGGAGAGGTATTAGCAGTAGGAAAAGGGAAGTGCTCATGCCACTGTACAGAGCACTGGTGAGACCTCACTTGGAGTACTGTGTGCAGTACTGGAGACCGTATCTCCAGAAGGATATAGACATCTTAGAGAGAGTTCAGAGAAGGGCTACTAAAATGGTGTACGGCTTGAAGGAGAAAAGTTACCAGGAAAGACTTAATGATCTTAACATGTACAGCTTGGAAAAAAGACGAGACAGAGGAGATATGATAGAAACATTTAAATACGTAAAGGGAATCCACAAGGTAGAGGAAGGGAGTATATTTAAAAGGAAACAAAGTAGCTAAACAAGAGGACATAGTCTTAGATTAGAGGGGCAAAGGTTTAAAAGTAACATCAGGAAGCATTATTTTACTGAGAGGGTGGTGGATACGTGGAACAGCCTTCCAGTTGAAGTGGTAGAGGCCAAAACAGTAATTGAATTTAAGCAGGCATGGGATAGGCATAAGGCTATCCTAAACAAAAGATAAATCCAGGTAAAGTATCCATGTAAGTGGGCAGACTAGATGGGCCGAAAGGTTCTTATCTGCCGACACATTCTATGTTTCTATGCTCAGACCTCCACCCTGTCCTTCTGTCCTTGTTATATTGCCTGGCCAAAAAAAGTCACCACCTCTCAATCTGGGGTTGTTTCAGTTGGTCAGGTCTAGGTTCAGCAACATTATGTGCCCAAAAAAATGTGGTCATGTGACTCCCTGAATATACTGAATCAGCAGGTTTTACCATCAATGGGTTTTTTCTTCCCTGATGGCACAGCGGGCATATTCCAAGATGGTAATGCCAGGATTCATCGGGCTCAAATTGTGCAAGAGTGGTTCAGGGAGCATGAGACATCATTTTCACACATGGATTGGCCGCCGCACAGTCCAAACCTTAACCCCATTGAGAATCTTTGGGATAATGTGCTGGAGAAGACTTTACGCAGCGCTGCGACTCTCCCATCATCAATACAAGATCTTGGGCACAAATTAATGCCGCTCTGGACGCAAATAAATGCTGTGACATTGCTGAGCTTATCGACACGATGCCACGGCGAATGCATGCCGGAATCACAGCAAAAGGTTACACAACCAAATATTACAGCGTGTGACTTTTTTTGTGGCCAGACACTTTATGTCTGCCTTGTTATTGTGTCGGTTATTTCAGAAATCGGCCCAAAACATTGTATCACATATGATATAACCTACCACGAAAAGTCATCAGTTTTCTTCAAATGTACTTTCTGCAAGCTCCTTCATATTTAATGATTAGATTGCTTCTTAATGGATGGAAACAGTCAGTGCATTAAAAGCTAGTTTGCAAACAATAGGTTTGAAGTGATATGATCGCTCCCCGGTGCATGTTCAGCATCCTATAAATGATCTTATTAGCACTCACATTATTGTTACTCAAAACAGCTTAAATTCCCATATGGAATAAGCCGGATTCCTGCATGACGGTTTATCTGCTCCTGAGGGCGTTCTGTTGTGATTTTGCGGAGTGCTGTGAGTGCAGTTGAGGTTGTCACATAGAATTACAATATTTTGGTAAAGTGAACTGTTTCATAAATAATAAAACCTGAAAAAGGTCATAATATGCAAATTGGATCTTTTAGAGCAGTGTTTCTCAAGTGGTGGGTCGTGACCAGTGGGGTATTTTGGCCTAGGCCAACAAAGCCTAGGCCTAGGGCGGCACTTTCCAGGGGGCGGCGGCCCGCACTGGTGGCCCCACCCTAAAAAATTTTTTTTTTAAACTTTTGCAAAGTATTTTGCCAGGAAGGATACATTGAGATTTCACAAATTTTCAAGTGTGTCCTGGGTAGGCAAGGCCTAGGCTTTCACTTTCCAGGGGGCAGCAAAAAACCTCACCACTAAATGGGTTACTCACAGAGCACCGAAATGACGCCAACGTTTTGGTGTTCTGTAGTTCCCTGCACTTCGGGGAATAAAATTTCCCCACCCTGCAGTGAATTCACCATTTACCGCAGGGTCCCCAAAGTGCATGGAGTCGGCCGCTGAATGCTGCCACCGCAAACCCGTGGCCTGCTGTTTTCAAAAGAACTACTGAACGAAAATGTCTGGAATTTACATATAAGATCCTATGATTGATAATAAAAAGTTCTGTTACAGAAAAAAGAAAAACCGCTATTAAAAAAAAGGGGGGGAATTTTGCTGAAAAATGACTAAGGCTAGGGTCAGACTGGGGCAGTGCGAACGCGCGTGCAGGCGCACTAAATCACGGCCGTAGTAGCAGCACATGACGGCCAATATACGCAGTACGGGCGTACAAAAGTGCGTCCACGTCACGCAACCGGCCAACTGAACGCATTTTTCGTACAACGTGTTCCGCTAGTACAGACGTACAGAGTGCGCTGCGGCCGCATAGCAGCGTGTGTGCGTGATTAGGAGACGTCAGACGCTGCTATTGTGCGGCCTACAAAACGTCCAAACAGCCAAAGTTTCCAGGTTTTGTTGGAGTGTACCTGCGACTGTCGAAAATGTCTGCTGGACCAGAGATCGATGTGGAGAGGCTGATCAGCGCTGTGGGGGAGCATCCTGAGATATGGGACACGGCCTGCGACAGGTACAAAGACAAGGGGAAGAAGGCCAACGCATGGGTCGTGGTGTCCCGTGTCGTGTACCCTGATTATGATACGTGGTCCGAGAAAGAGCAGCATATCCAGAGTGAGTATTTGATTATTTTAATCATAATCCCATACATGTAAATCTCAATAATAATAATAATAAAAACAAATATGTAATCATTGAGGTGAAATCTCAAATGCTCCCCAGCTGCCAGGGCACCTGACCTGCATCACTCGTAAAATAATTAGACAGAGCATCGCGAAACCTGTTGCTGTATCTATTCACAGCTATGATGTCATCGTTCACATCATCTTCAAGACCGACAACTGTGAGGGTATCATCAAAATTAAAACCATCCCTGGCACGCACATAATTATGTAGGATGCAACAGCATTTCACTATATCCACACAGAATTCAACCTGTACATCCAGCGGTCTATGTAAAATCCTCCACTTGTTTGTCAGTATGCCAAAGCTACACTCCACATACCGTCTCGCCCGCGACAGCCTATAATTAAAAACCCGCTTCTTCACATTCAGGTGTGTCCCTGAGTAGGGCCTTAGGAGGTGTGTGGATAGTCCGAATGCTTCATCACCCACGAAGGCATAGGGGACTGCCACGTCACTGCCAGGCAATGGTGCGGGTCTGGGGATGTTCAGGGTCCCACTCTCAATTTCATTCCACAGTGTGGAGTTCCTGAACAGTGTGGAGTCAGAGTCCTTGCCGTATGAACCGACATCCACATAGACGAAACTATAGTTGGCATCTGCCACCGCCAGTAGGCCAATGGAAAAGTAATGTTTATAATTCTGATACAGTGAGCCACTGTGCGGTGGCTTCACTATGCGGACATGTTTGCCATCCACGGCTCCCAGGCAGTTTGGAAAGTTGGCTCTCTCCCAGAATCCTGCTGCAATTTCTAGACATGCCTTCTGTGTCGGTTTTGGCAAACATTGGTCCTTCATGGTTTCCCATATGGTTTGGCACACCTTGCGGACGATCTCACCAGCTGTTGATCTGCCAATGCGGAAGTTATAATGCAGATCCTTCAAACTGCATCCACTAGCGAGATACCTAGAAGACAAAACAAAACTGTTTGAATATGATCACATACCATGAACACAAGCTAATGTCACACTCATCATGTTTTGCAGCACAAGAGGCGATGAACAAATGGCGCACAGTACGCGACAATTATACGCGGGTGCAGAAGAAGCAAGCCATGGCTGCGCGCTCTGGAGCTGGCTCCAAGAAGGTCCGTGGATATATCTACACGGAGCAACTGTCATTCCTCCGAAGGACCCAGGAGCCGCGCAGTAGCGTCAGCAGCATCGACCAGCCATCGACCTCCGGCTCACAGGTCCAACACATGGTGCCAGGAGGTTCTGCCAGCTGCCAGGAGGAGGTGAACCGGGGTGGTGCAGAGTCCCAACTGGAGGAGGATGTGGAGACAGGACAGGTGGCAGGTACCGCAACAACGGTCAGCACCAGACCTGCACAGAAGAGAAGGGCACCAGCTACAGACCTGGAGCAGGCCATGGTTACCTTCATGGAGGCTCAAACCAACCATCCACACCAACGCTGCATGCTTGCGGACTCCATGGACATGTCATTCTTCAATTCCTGTATGATCCTCCTCAACAAGATGAGCGAGGCCGAGAGGTGGAGTACCGGCGCAGATCTCTGGCTATATTGGACGACATCCTTTCCCGTCCCCATCACGCAGCCGGTTACAATGCTGTGCCACAATCCACCAATGCCAGTGGCTCATCCCTCCCCAGTGAGGTGCTGTCCACCCACCCAGCCATGCCCCCTGGAGCCAGGCCACACACAGAGTCAGAGTCCTGCTCTAGCCACACCACCGGCCCTCATGACCCAGATGCTCGGCGGTATCATGATCTGTGATACATGTCATGAATATGTTTTAGTTTTGTTTGTCATGTGTTATTTGGTTTCATGTTTAATATATCATGACCTTCAGTTAACAAGTTATAATATATGTCGAGAATATATTACTGTTATTTTATTTCATGTTTCATATTATATTATTATTTTGGACTACATTGTTGTCGGAGTCATTTATGATTATGTACGTGTGATGTGATGCCTGTGTGTGTGTGTGTGTGTGTATGTGACAGTGGGCATGTGACTACAGACATGATGCACTCATGTCAGGTGACTGGCAGCGATGTCATGTATGCAGGTGTTTGACAGTACGTACCGCAAAGTGATGACCAGCATCTCCTCCGGTGGTATGGCGGCCCTCAAGTTGGTGTCCCTCTTGGTCAGTGGCTCGCGTACCCGCGACAACAGTTCATCAAAGGAGGGGATGCACATCCGCATGTAGTTGAAAAACTTCACGGGGTCCCTCTCTAGCAGTGGCCTGTACAGCGTCACAAAGTGTCCATGCGTGGGTCTGGCAGCGTTAATTTGATGAACCCAGGTTCGCCGCTTTCTCTTCCTCTTAAGGTACAGGTACCCCATTGCAGCAAACACAAAGACGTGTACTGGATCCATGTTTGAAAAACGCCACCATACCCAAAATGGCTTTTTATAACCCTACCCCTTATGTTTTTCATTCATCAATTAATTAGATTCATCGGATTTTTCTATTTTTTTCCAGCTCCCTCATGAAATACGTCCAGAATTGCGCATTGTCTGACCGCTTTCGCGTATTCCGTGAAAAAATGCGTTCGCACGCACCACCGTACGTTTTGACGCTGGACGTCAGAAATGCGTTCGTCTGACCCTGGCCTAAAGGGTACTAAAAAAAAATCAAACACTTTTTACTGCAGATTAAAATAATAAATGGTTTATTAGATATTGCATAAAAACGGGAATATTTTTAACATTGAAACCTATGGGGTTCGCCTGAATAAACCTGCTGATTGAAACCACCGAACATCAGGGCATTTCACTGCCATTTCTCTGCTGTTTGGTGTTCTCTGAATAGATTAACCATTACTTCTCTATGGGGATTTGCACTGCCTTCAAACAGCACCGTACTTGCTGGCAGTTCACCAAACTTGTGTGTGAGCATATCACAGAGCAGTGGTGTACTTAGGGGAGTGGCGGAGGTTGGGCCGCCCCAGGTACCAGTGATTATTTGAGTGTCATTAGGGGGTACTATGAGGTGCCACTGTCACTGTGTGTCAGCTTTGAGCTGTGTTCTCAAACAACGAGCAGCGGAGCAGGGCGTTTGCATACGGAATAAAATCGAATAGAATAAAAATCCCCCTCTCCTCCCTCCATAGCTCCTCCCCTGCCCCGCAGCAGCTCTAGGAGAGGGGAGGGGGATGTGATTTGTGTGCAGAGAGAGAAGATGACAGTAAATGGCAGGTAAAGGGGGGGTATCAGCAGAATATGAAGCCCTGTCTGCTTACTGCTGTTTAAAGTGGACCTTTCCTTAACCAGCACTGCAGTGATAGAAAATTGTCATTGAGCTGCCTGGCTCCTGGTGAGGCTGCGTGCGTGCAGGTCACACGGTCCGGCCAGTCAGGTGGTACTGAGTTTACTTATTTTTTTCTGTACCACCTGACTGGCTGAACCACGTGACACGCACGCACGCAGCTGCCCACCCTTTCATTAACACGGACTCTCACTCTATTCTGGACTGAACACCCACCGGAAGGGAATCAAAGCCACGGTGCACCCTCTGCAGTGGCACCCCACTGCTGACAAGATGGCTCCACGCACAGACACAGCCGCGATCCTGAGTCCGTACACAGTTCCTGCTGACTCTGCACACAGCCCTACCACAGACGGAGGCCGGTAAATATAGAACAAATAATTGCTGTGTGCTTATATTCACTCGGTTTGCTGGGAGTCTTATTGCAGTGGATTCTGATGCACTCATACACACCGCACATTGCATTGCTGGGAGTTTTATTGCTGTGGATTTTGATACGCTGACACACATACCGCACATTGCATTGCTGGGAGTTTTATTGCTGTGGATTTTGATACGCTGACACACATACCGCACATTGCATTGCTGGGAGTTTTATTGCTGTGGATTCTGTGATACACACTGCATATTACTGTGAGTTTTATTGCCCTGGAGCTCTGGGATACGCTCATACACACTGCACATTACTGTGAGTTTTATTGCTGTGCAGTTCTGATATGCTCATACACAGTGCCCATTTCTGTGGGTTTTATTGCTGTGCAGCTCTTATGCAGTGCAGGTTTCTGTGGATTTTATTGTTCAACCAATTAGAGTGGCTGTGATCCAGTATACTTGACATGCGTGGCTGTTCTTTGTAAAAATGCTTGAATTTAAACATTTCATAATTTTATTCATCGCAATAGGTACATTTGAAATGGTATACAAAATATACAAGTAGGCACTTGGTATCCACTTTTAATATAAAGAGAGGAAAAGGCGGAGCTCTAACAGGAAAAGGTGGAGCTTAAAGAGGAAGGGTGGGGATTAACCAGGAAGAGGTGTGCCCTTGACAGGAAGGGGTGTGTAATGTAATAATGTAAAGGTCTGTTAAAAAAATAATAAGTCTTATAAAAAATATAAAAAAACAAACAACGTCTTTACATTATTTTTTAACCCTTTCGCTGCTGAGGCTTTTCACACCTCTGTGCTGAGGTCATTTTTACCGGTTTTGCTCATCATGTTTAAACGTGTTTTGAAGGCTTATTTTAGTATATGACCCAGACATATTATATATCGTTCTTTCCGTCAGACTCGGCAGATTCATAATATGTCATTATTATATGTATACGTCATGACCTGTCTGTATATTATAACAAAAAATGCAATAAAATATGTATTTTCAATAATTTACAATGTGTAAAGTGTTTTTTTTTTCACATTTTAACATGCCAGCAATTGCGGTTATATTTTGTATGGGGTGCGCTTGTTAAAAAAATTAGAGATGGGGTCTCGTTACATTTTTTTTTGGGGAAAATTACACGATTTTTAACAAACGCACCGCATACAAAAATCGTTAGTGCAGCATTATTGTTCACATTATAATTGTAATGGGAACAATATTGCTGCATTAACGAACCAAAAAAGAAAAAAAAAATGTTTATTTTTTTTTTAAAATATATTTTTATTTTTAATTTCTTTTTTTTTTAAAAAACTTTTTTCACAGTAGTGTTTGGTATCGTTGGAACGGCCATGCTCTGGCCGATCCAACCATACCAAACTTTAACCCCTAGCTGCCACGGATCTGGAGATAGGGAGTTCATTGGAACCCCCTATCTCCACCGTTGGTGGCAGTTAGGGGTTAACTGTAGGACTGGCGTCATCGTGCTATGCACGATGACGCCAGTCCTCAGGGGGAGTTCCCGGAAGCTTGGCCAACATCCAAGATGTCGGCCAGCTCCGGGAAAGGATCACGAACCGGCGCTTTTCAGCGCCGATTCGTGATCCGGCTCCCCAGGGGTTAATGCCAGGTACCATTTGGAAGGGCAGGCTGTGCCCTTCCAAATGGTGCCTGGGTTAACCCCCACAACGCCGCCGATCGGGAGGGAGAGAGGTCCGAAGGACCTCCCCCCCTCCCTTTCAGGCGCCTCCTCCGCACATGCGGGGGGGGGCGCCTGAATTTCATCGGCGGCGAATTTCATCGGCGGCGGTTCCGGATGCTGGGTTGACATCGAGGATGTCAGCCCGCACCGGGGGGGCCAGCGATCGGCCGGAACCCGGCCGAACGCTGGCCCCAAAGTGAGGACGCGCTCAGCGCGTCCTCAGCACATCAGGAGCCATGTGGAGGACGCGCTGAGCGCGTCCTCCGCATGGAAGTGGTTAAAGGAAATCTTTTTATTATTTTGATACATTTTTACTCTATTTTTATTGATTTAACATCCTAGTAGGAGAAAAGGAGACTCCCTATTTTTATTATCGGTCGTATTCGCCGACGCTAATTTGGCGCAATTCGGCACTTTTCGCAAATAACTGCTTTGACGACTCCATTTTTGGCAAAATCCTGTTAACATAATATATATATATATATATTTCACCAAATTTGTGAAGAAATGGAATTGCCAACTAATAATTATATAATTACATATAAATAAGATTCCTAAACCCCAGAGTAATGTGATGCAATGACACCTTTCTGTTGTAATATCCTGATACTTAAATTGAATATTTTATTTGGCAGTTTTCGCCGACATCCGATAACTGCTTCAGCGACTCCAGTTTTTGCAAATTACGGTGACCATTCACTAAATAGGTCTTTTTTTTTTTTTTTTTTTTTTTTTTAAATTCTTTATTTTGAGAATTATACATAACAAGAAATTCACAAAATCAAACGTAGAAAAAGACAGCCGTCTAGGGCTGGCCAAACTAACTACGGTCAGCCAGTCAGATAAGATGCAAGTAGTAACAGGTCAATAAGGGAATAATAAAAACAAAAAACAAAAAGCAAGAAGTCCCAACCTCAGTGAAGGAAGAAAATACAAAAGAAACACATAAGCATGTAGGGCTATCAACGTAAATGCCATAAATTGTCCTGATAAATTATACTCAGAGCTTATCTATAGACCAGTGACACGTAAACAGAGAAGAAAAAAGCTGGGAGGGGTAAACAATATCGCTCAGGTCTCAGTCTGGCTGAAGTTCCGGAGGGTCTGGCGAGATCCCCGCCGCTTCAAAGTCGGACCAGGCGGTTTCAGGATCAGTGATGGTGTAGGGGACATTATTATGTGTCACCACCAATGCTCCCGCCAAGCCCCACCGATAACGGATCCCCCTCCGACGAAGAACCGCAGTCACAGGACGGAACCGCCTGCGAGCAAGCAGAGTCTGGAATGGAAGGTCGTGATACAAAGCCAACGTGGAGCCCTCAAATTTCACTGGATCTCTTGCGCCAGGAGCAGACATAAGCTTGACCTTAAATGCTACGTCACGAAAGGCCACCACGACATCACGGGGTGTCCCCTTCGAAAGCGCCGCAGGTTTCCGAACCCTGAATACCGATCCGATCACATCTGGCTTGTCAGGAGGGAGTCCCGCCAATCCGAAGGGCCAAACGAGACACATAAGCTGGGAGTTCATCCGACGTCACAGAGTCCGGGATGCCTCTGACCCTGACGTTACGACGGCGGTGTCTTGTTTCCAGCATCTCCACAGAGCGGGACAAAAGCTCGACCTGGGATCTTAGACCAGCGACCTGTCCCAACAGGTGAGTATGTTCCGATAGCACTGTAGAGGTCGTCGCCTGCACTGCTGTCACCTGCGCACGGATTGTTGCAACCTCCTCCCGAACCGCCGCCACTTCAGGTTTCCACACCCCCCGGATCTCCCGGAGTTCGTCCAGGATCCTCCGAAGGTCTCTCTTCGTAAGAGGAAGATCATCATCCTCCTCCTGCCGACTTTCCTCAGGCTGAGTCATACGGGTTTCGAGTGAGGTCGCTCTCGTTTGTTGCGGTTGGGCACCCGGTCTCAAAACGTCCTGTCGTAATGAAGCCACACCACTGCTGGCTGAAAGCTGGTGTTCCTCGGCCGAATCCCCGTCAGAGAGGCCACCAGCAGTAAGTGAGGCACTCAAAGACGCCGTCAGCGCTGCTTTTCGTTTCTTTTGCGCCCTTTTTTTTGCTGCTGCAGATAGTGGTTGGGAGTCTGGTGTCCGAGATTGTGGGGAGATCCAGGTCATCGCAGAGCTACCACCCGAGTGCCAGGGGTCCTCTTCATCTTCTGAAAAGTCATAGCCCGGGGGGAGGGAGGAGGAGATCGCATCTCCCTTCGAAGTGGACCCACCTCTCATGGAGTCCCGAATGTCCCTCTGTCTGGACCGCAGCTTCTGTGAGCGACCGGTGGGCATGTCACCAAAAGCGCAGGCACAAGGAAGAAGAGCGGTAAAAGGTCTCAGAAATCTCCTTCCAGGCTTCTAAAATGGCCGCTAGTACTAGGCCCCGATTGTGCCGCGGGGGTTAATCTACTCCGGAGCGTCAATTTCGGTGGTAAGGCAAACTCACCGAGTCCCCCAGTGCCCCCAGAGACCGTAGAGCGTTTCTCAAGTGCGAGCAAGCGGCGGAAATAACTTTTAAAACCGTGTTTATCACGGAGCTCCTTCAACATGCAGCCGCTCGCTTCCTCGGCTAGCTCCGCCCCCCTAAATAGGGATTTCACCATATTTTCGGTGAGATGGATTCCCTGAATTGTGACTAAAAGCAACGGATCTAAAGATGAATAGACCCTTCAGATTCTAACTTCCATAAAACCAGTGAAATAAAATAAAAATAATAAACAGGGTAGCATGTAGCCTTCCCGTTAACCCCTAAAATGCCATTAATCAAGGGAAAACTTGAAATGTATACACTGTGAGGCATGTAGCCTACCCATTAACCCTTAAAATGGCATTAATCAAGGGAAAACATGAAATGTATACACTGAAGCATGTAGCCTACCCATTAACCCCTAAAATGCCATTAATAAAGGGAAAACATGAAGGGGTCTATTACATTCTTCACGCAAAAATGCACGCAAAACGCGTGAATCTTTGCGCGCAGCGTTAAACGTTAACGTGCGTAGAACAACGCTGGTATTACAATCCTCACGCATTTTTTCATCCGTCAAAAAAATAACATGCGTAAAACGGATGCGCAAAAACGTGCGCGCAGCAACGTTGCGCGCAGAAATCAGTGTGCAGACTGTTTTTCACTCGATTCAGCCAATCAGAATTAAGAACCACAATTGTCTCCCGTTAAGTTTTTGCGCCTGTCATAGTCAATCTAAGTATAAATGCTGCATCAATAAAAAAAAAAACACGCACAACGTCTCAGTTTTATTGTTTGGGTATGTGTAGAATGTGTAACTGTACTTTGCTGTATTGGTTTTTTTTGGGCTGGTGTATTTGTTTCGGCCAGGACGTTCAGATTTGCCATTACCACTAGCTTTTCAAAGACGTTAAAATTATGCACGCAAACGCTGTGCATTAAATTTTGCGCATAGATTGTAATACCATCCGTGTACCAGCGCACAAACGCATTTGCGCTCACAATGTTAAGTATAGGAAGCGCGCCGTACAGTACGCTCGCGCAGCGTTCGCGCAGGTTCACCCGCAGTAGATGTTAACATGCATTTTTTGCGTGGACATTGTAATACGACGTTCAGCGCAAAGGGTTTTGCCCCTCGCGTTAATGCGTTTTTGCGCACGCGTTAACGTTTGCACTAAGAATGTAATAGAGCTCGAAATGTATACACTGTGAGGCATGTAGCACCCATTAACCCCTAAAATGCCTTTAATGAAGGAAAAATAAAATGGATACTGTGAGGGATGAAGCCTGCTCATTAACCCTTAATATACAACTAAAACAAGGCAAAAAACGAAAGTAATGCACAATGTAATATAGTGTGACCGTTAACCCCTTCACTGCTGAGCCATTTCAACCCTGTGAAAAAAAAGTTATGTTTGTATTTTATTATTTATGATCATATTTTACATTCAATATGGTCTCTTTGGGTATTATTGGTATCAGACTCTGCCCTTTCCAATGACACCTCAATCGACAGTGTACGGTGCTCAGGGATGGAGATACAGCGGTCTTAACTAAGTGGGGGAAGCTGGATTCTGATCCCTGGTGGGGTGGGCACATCGGGGGGGGGGCAAGGAATAACCTGGGGGGCATTGCCCCCCCTTGCCCCCTGAAGAGACACCTATGACTTAAATTGAAGTCAATTTCAGTGCTTTGTGAATAGATCCCTATATGTTCCCAATTTGCATGCAGTTCTGCGCATTTTTATCTCAATCCTTTTCTGGTCCTCAAATTATCACTAGTTCAGGTTATTGAGGCCACGATGACTTCAAAGACTTCAAAGGCGCAAAGAGGAGTTTGTTACTCCGTCTGCTCTAAGGCTGGGGTCAGACGAACGCAGTGCAAATGCGCGGGCAGCCGCACTTTATCACGGCCGTAGTAGCAGCAAATGATGGCCCAAAAGTGCGGCCGTGCAACGCAAGCGGCACACAAATGCATTTTTTTCGAGAACGTGATGCCGCTAGTACTGACGTACAGAGTGCGCTGCGTCCGCTAGCGGCGTGTGTGCGTGATTAGGAGATGTCAGACGCTGCTAATGTCCAGCCAACATAACGTCCAGACGCAAAAAGGTTTTATTGATGATCCGTACAAAATCACGGACGCAAATGCGCATCGTATGACCGCTATCGCGTATTCCGTGAAAAAATATGTCCATTCGTTCGAACGCACTTTTTCACGGACAACGCGAAAAATGCGTTAGTCTGAACCTAGCCTTAGAGTTAACCAGAAACATTGACTTCATGGACGACTTTTAATAAATTCATCATAAAATTTGAATCATAAACAGAGTTATTCAGAGAGAGGTGAAAACCAGGAGAATGACTGGAGAATTGAAAATTCTAGGTCAAAATAGCCAAACCAGAAAAATTCTCCCCTTTATCTCACTTTCCAAATCAGCTATTTGGTCTATGTTGTTCTCTTCTCCTGGCAATTCTCAAGGTTTTCACCTGTCTCTGAATAGCCCTGACAGAGTGAATGGAATTAGTAGATTTGATCAATGGAAAACTCTGGTGAATCCCATGACCTGACTGTCTGATAACAACTCGAATGCCAATGTGAAATCGCAGAAATGTATTTAAAAAAAACAGACTTTGATGCAGCAGCTGGGGGTTTTTTCAGCTGTGAGATTAGAAAAATATTTTTTATCTGAAATGAAATGTTATAAAATTCACAGGATCTTGGACAAATCTAGCATCTCCTTGCCAGAAATTCTCCAGTATACGTATCCTACGTGAAGTCAGGCTGACTTATTTCTTGGAAGAATAGATTAGTGCTCTAATTGATTTCTTAACCCCATCACTATTATTATTTTTATTATTTATTAAGCGCCAACACATTCCACAGCGCTGTACAAGGTGTAAAGGGTAAAGACAGGACAATTCTACAATATATACAGGAGATAGGTCAGTATTCCTGCCAGCAGATACATGAGGACGTGAGGACCCTATTCCCGTGGGAATTTACAATCTAGATGGTGAGGGGATTAGAAACAGGAGGGGGGGGGCTGCAGTGATGAGCTAATGCTGGGAGTGGTGAGGACTGTTTTTGGGTCGGTCGGATGTCTACGGAGTCGGGTGGTAGGCTTCCCTATATAGAAGGGTCTTTAGGGAGCGTTTAATCACTACCTAGCTAGCACTTGTTTATTGAAAAATATCTCAACATTTATTTGAAACACAGAATGCTTGGGTTAACAATTAAACGTAGGGTAAAATTACACGTTTGCACAGAGATTGTTTTACTTTTTCTTGTATTTATACAGATATATTGCTGGGATGAAAGGTTGCAAACTCTAGATGGCGTCCTTTATCTTACTCTATCAGGGCTATTCAGAGAGAGGTGAAATCCTTGAATTGCCAGGAGAATGAACAATCTAGACCAAATAGCCAATTTGGAAAGTGAGATAAATGGGAGAATTTTTCTGGTTTGACTATTTTGACCTAGAATTTTCAATTCTCCAGTCATTCTCAAGGCTTTCACCTCTTTCTGAATAGATCTCTATGTCACACAGGGTCTGCATTATCAGTATACAGGCAGACATGGTCTTTGGGTCAGATGCAGTAAATGTTTCCTGCAGACAGATAATAAAATGTTGCGATCTCCTGCTTATGGGGATTTGTAGTGATCTCATAATGAGATTATTAGCTATGCAATATCTGTATGTGCTGCATAATGCCTGTGTATGGCAATTACAGCAACACCTTGTATCTGTATGTGCTGCATAATGCTTGCGTATGGCAATTACAGCAACACCTTGTATCTGTATGTGCTGCATAATGCCTGCGTATGGCAATTACAGCAACACCTTGTATCTGTATGTGCTGCATAATGCCTGCGTATGGCAATTACAGTAACACCTTGTATCTGTATGTGCTGCATAATGCCTGCGTATGGCAATTACAGCAACACCTTGTATCTGTATGTGCTGCATAATGCCTGCGTATGGCAATTACAGCAACACCTTGTATCTGTATGTGCTGCATAATGCCTGTGTATGGCAATTACAGCAACACCTTGTATCTGTATGTGCTGCATAATGCCTGCGTATGACAATTACAGCAACACCTTGTATCTGTATGTGCTGCATAATGCCTGTGTATGGCAATTACAGCAACACCTTGTATCTGTATGTGCTGCATAATGCCTGCGTATGGCAATTACAGCAACACCTTGTATCTGTACTGTACAGGGATATTCAGTCATTATAGCCCCTGAATTTTATCCCTGTACGGCAGTGAGTGACCCCACAGCTCTCCCTGTATTCTGTCCCCTCCCTGGCTGCTGTAATGCAGCAGTGAATTTTATTGAGCTATTTGCTGCAGTGAGGGTGGGGAATGCTCCTAGAATCTATTTTACAGTAATACAGGGTGACAGGAGTGAGCTCATAGAGGGAATTCTGTTTCTCTGCAGGGAGCACACTAACCCTCAATTAAATATGCACGCATATGATTTTTTATAGGAGTCCTATGGACTACATGGAGGGGATGCTTGCGGCAGTGCTTAGCGCTGCCTTGAGCATCCTGAGCGCTGCATTACGAGTCAGGCTGCTGGATTAGCGCCTGCCCTGTAATATCACGCCAAAATGGGGTCACTAAGGAGAAACCTGCAGGCACAGGTTTCATCTGAGGATTTTCTGTTTACCCATTGCAGGTCCAAGTTCAAAACAAGAAGTCTTATAAATAGACATTCAAATGATAAATCCACTTTTTTAGTGCAAAGCCGAAGTTCCCATGTATGTGTGTAAAATCTCGATTTCTTGAAGGCCTGAAGATCAGGGCGATGCAAGTCATTCCACAGGACCGGAGCTGCCCTTGAGAAGTCTTGGAGGTGAAAATTGGGCGTGCGCGTGTAGACAGATGACAGGCGGAGGTTGTCCGCCGACTGGAGTTGTGGACCGGTTCAATAAAGTTTGGGATTTACACGATGCTGTCCTCAGTAGGAAACACAAGTAGAGTACAGCACGTGCGTATTGAAAAGGGAATGGCAGGACTACGGGAGTCCGTTGGGTTCTAGCAGCAGTTAAAAGCTTCACTCTATATTTTCTGGGGATTTTCAGCACTTTGTGTGTCAGTATGAAAAGGTTACTTGAGAAAAACCTAAATGTGCCACGATCGTCTCCTTTGATATCTTTACAGAGCTCTCTGTTGCTATTCAAGCCTTGAATACATGTGCACATTCATAAACACAAATTCATAGCGTTTAATGGCACTAATTATAATGCAGTTTGACAGCTCAGTGTGCCGAGCCCGAGCGTTAACGAGCCATTTCTATTCCACCTACTCAGACTCTGCTTTAACATCTCCACAAGGAGGAAAATAGCATCCAAAAGCCATTACTGAAACATGGTGACACGTTGTACGGTATGTCACCTTCCGGTTCTACAATTTATTCACTTTATTTTTACTTTTAGGGTAAATATTTTAATTCCCAAACCATTGTATGCGGTAAATGCAAACTTACTAAATGCAGTATGTAATCCACCAAAAGCCGCAATTAAATGGGGCATTGATGTAAATCCGCTGCATGCAGCGTCCACGGGTTCAGTTTGTATCAGGAAAGGTAGAATAGATTTTTTAAAGAAATCAGTACAGGTTGGGCACCTTTTATCCGGAATGCAAGCGACCCCGAGCATTCCGATTGTCGTATTCTTCCAGATTTCAGAATCTGATGTGTTAGAAGAGGGAGATTGCGGTGGAAGAGCCGCAATCTCGTTCCTGCTGCATCCACTCCATCCACCAGCTTGTACACATGCTGGAAGCGCTCTGAACTGCAGCAATACAGCACGGACATGATGCCCCGGGTCAGCTAGGCTTAGGAATTAGGGTGAGGATTTTGGGCTTTAAAAGATAAAGGTTTCGTAAAAAAATATAAATAATTTTAACATAAATTAATTAAAACCAAAAACGTTTGCTACATTAAAATCTATTAGAGTCGCCTGGTTGAACCTGTCAAATTGAAACACCCAAAACACATAATTTTGCCTCCGTTTCGGTGCTATTCGGGGTTCTGTACATAGAGGAATCGTTCAATAGTTCTGTATGGGACAATATCGGTGCCGCTGAATCACAACGACTTTGTGCGAAATGCACTGTATTTCACTGTCAATTGGCCTGTGGTGCTGAACGAATTTGAAATGTCCTGAAATTAAATTTCGGATGAACCGTATCGATAGTCAATGAAATTTTGACTCGGACAAAATGAACTGACCTGCACATGTCTAGCACAGAGTGTTATGAATCAAAGCATCTTCTCTCATATAAAACTCGGACTTAGAGCAATAGGAATACAATATACCCACATCCCCAATACATTATACCCATACCCCAATAAATTATACCCATACCCTAATACAATATACCCATACCCCAATACATTATACCCATACCCCAATACATTATACCCATACCCCAATAAATTATACCCATACCCCAATACATTATACCCATACCCCAATAAATTATACCCATACCCCAATACAATATACCCATACCCCAATACATTATACCCATACCCCAATACATTATACCCATACCCCAATAAATTATACCCATACCCCAATACAATATACCCATACCCCAATACATTATACCCATACCCCAATAAATTATACCAATATCCCCAATAAACTATACCCATACCCCAATAAATTATACCAATATCCCCAATACATTATACCCATACCCCAATACATTATACCCATACCCCAATAAATTATACCCATACCCCAATACAATATACCCATACCCCAATAAATTATACCAATATCCCCAATACATTATACC
This sequence comes from Leptobrachium leishanense, assembly GCA_009667805.1. Classification (NCBI taxonomy): domain Eukaryota; kingdom Metazoa; phylum Chordata; class Amphibia; order Anura; family Megophryidae; genus Leptobrachium; species Leptobrachium leishanense. Next base: position 308,343,644 of record CM019067.1, read on the forward strand.
CATACCCCAATACATTATACCCATACCCCAATAAATTATACCCATACCCCAATACAATATACCCATACCCCAATACATTATACCCATACCCCAATAAATTATACCCATACCCCAATACAATATACCCATACCCCAATACATTATACCCATACCCCAATACATTATACCCATACCCCAATAAATTATACCAATATCCCCAATACATTATACCCATACACCAATACATTATACCCATACTCCAATAAATTATACTCATACCCCAATACAATATACCCATACCCCAATACATTATACCCATACCCCAATAAATTATACCAATATCCCCAATACATTATACCCATACCCCAATAAATTATACCAATATCCCCAATACATTATACCCATACCCCAATACATTATACCCATACCCCAATAAATTATACCATACCCCAATACAATATACCCATACCCCAATACATTATACCATACCCCAATAAATTATACCAATATCCCCAATACATTATACCCATACCCCAATACATTATACCCATACCCCAATAAATTATACCCATACCCCAATACAATATACCCATACCCCAATACATTATACCCATACCCCAATACAATATACCCATACCCCAATACATTATACCCATACCCCAATACATTATACCCATACCCCAATAAATTATACCAATATCCCCAATACATTATACCCATACACCAATACATTATACCCATACCCCAATAAATTATACCAATATCCCCAATACATTATACCCATACCCCAATACATTATACCCATACCCCAATAAATTATACCAATATCCCCAATACAATATACCCATACCCCAATACATTATACCCATACCCCAATAAATTATACCCATACCCCAATACATTATACCCATACCCCAATACATTATACCCATACCCCAATAAATTATACCAATATCCCCAATACATTATACCCATACCCCAATACATTATACCCATACCCCAATAAATTATACCCATACCCCAATACAATATACCCATACCCCAATACATTATACCCATACCCCAATAAATTATACCCATACCCCAATACAATATACCCATACCCCAATACATTATACCCATACCCCAATAAATTATACCCATACCCCAATACAATATACCCATACCCCAATACATTATACCCATACCCCAATACATTATACCCATACCCCAATAAATTATACCAATATCCCCAATACATTATACCCATACACCAATACATTATACCCATACAACCAATAAATTATACCAATATCCCCAATACATTATACCCATACCCCAATACATTATACCCATACCCCAATACAATATACCCATATCCCCAATACAATATACCCATACCCCAATACATTAGACAAGCCTCCAATACATTATACCCATACCCCAATACATTATACCCATATCTCAATACATTATACCGATACCCCATATGGTTCCTTACATTGTACAGTCAGTTTATTGAATGAAATGTCATTTCTGCGTAAGGTTTTGCCTCTAAAGAGAAACTTGATGATGGCGCCACCTACTGCCAAATTGAGCTACAGCCTCTTGAGCTGCAGCTCGGTTTTTTGTTTAATTTTTTCCCCTGCATCGGCTGCTGAATGTCGAATGTCGGGACATTCTTCAGCTGATTTTACACAGTTTTAGCTCTTTGGCACTATGCTTACAGAGCTGAAACTTTGGGTGCACCTTCTGCAGTCCAAAAGCAAATGAAATGCGTTTGCAGCAAATGAATTTCATTTGCTTTTGGGCTGCAGATCGAGATATCTATTGTTGCACTGAATGGTGCCGTTGAAGCCCGAGTTATCTCGATCTCGGTAGTGAAGGGGTTAATGAAAGAAATGCTTACATTGGGTGTTTCTTTCACTCAAATATTTTATATTTCAGTTCGAACGTGTCACAATCATGTCCCGGGAAACCCCCGTTAGGTGGACTTTGAAATCTTACCATATTCCTTAAAACTACCTATTAACACAGCCTCGCGGTTTTCAAGACTTCGGTTTAATGACTTCAAACGGCGATGTTTCATGCCTGTGTCTTTCTTTAGGATAAAGAATAATTTATACAGTATCTATATCCTGTAAGGATTATTTTAATTAGTAATCTCATTAACATATTAAATACTGTAATTTTACATCTAATAAATAATTACTGAACGCATACTTTCAGTCTGGATGCACTTTGATGTCTGATTTGATCTAAAATCTACCCAGAAGTCTGGCAGGAGAGTAAAACAATAAACAGTATAACTGTTTCGACGTTTTAAGTGCAACGATACAGACATTTACTCTTTGATGTTGGATAAAAGCTATTCGGCCTATGTGTGCTAATACTCATACAAAACATCATATAGTAGCTCCATTTTTGGTCTGGATTTAAGTTTAAGGTTCTCCAATATTTTCTTCTCAAGGTCTAAAGGGGTTGTTCAGAGAGAGCTGATCTGGCCCCTAAAATGTCACCGAACAGGGAATTTCCTTGTACATTGCCATTTCGGGGCCAGTCGGAGAGCAGGCAGTTCGCCAAATTTTTGTGAACTGCAGCCAGTACGGTGTCTGTTCGACGGCAGTGAAATCCCCCATAGAGAAGCAATGGTTAGAGACACCGAACAGTAGTGAAAAGTTGCGGAAGTGATCTGCTGTTCGGTGTTTTAATTCGGTAGGTTTATTCAGGCGAATTCCATAGGCGTCAATCATGGCCGGACTGGGGATAAAAACCAGCCTGGGAAATAATTTCATACCAGCCTCATAGCATAACGTCATTATTTTCTTCTTATTATTGTCATTATTTTCTTGTTCATAAAAGCGATAAGACAGTAATGTGCGCTGTGTTTTGAGTGTATCACAGAGCTGTACAGCAATAAAACTACAATAAAACTCACAGTAATGTGCGGTGTGTGTGTGAGCGTATCACAGAATACACTAGAATAAAACTCACGCTTATACACCCTCTACAGTACTGTGAGTTTTATTCCAGTGTATTCTGTGATACAGAACCGCACATTACTGTGAGTTTTATTGCTGTGGAGCTTTGTGATATGCTCATACACACCACACATTATGGGGGTATCACAGAGCTCCACAGTAATGTGCTGTGTTTATGAGGGCGTCAAGAGCTCCACAATAATGTGCGGTGTGTATGAGCGTGTCAAAGCTCCACAGTAATAAATCTTAATGTATGTAATTCATTCTTCCCCCCAGCATACCAATCAATTAATTCCCCCAGCATAACAATTTCACATAACAATTTCTCCCCCTAGCATAACAATTAATTCCCCCCCGCATGACAATTTCTCCCCCGAGCATAACAATTAATTCCCCCCTGCATAACAATTTCTCCCCCGCATAACAATTTCTCCCCCCGCATAACAATTTCTCCCCCCTGCATAACAATTATTTCGCCCCTTGCATAACAATTTCTCCCCCCGCATAGCAATTTCTCCCCCCCGCATGCACACAAATGCGCATTTGGGCGAGGAAAAAAGCATTAGCGCATAACGTCCTATCACGACATTCACGCAACCGATGCGCGTTAACGTCCAACGCGAGTGACCCTGCGCAAACCCAGCGCGAGCGCAAGTTCCTGCACGCATCCTATACTTAACATTGTGAGCGTCAATCCGTTAGTACGCGTATGCGCGCATGATATTACAATCTTAGCGCAAAATGTAATGCACGACGTTTGCGTGCATCATTTTAACCTCTTTGAAAACCTGGTGTTAACTTACGTTCTGAACGTTCTGGCCGAAACGAAATGAACCTGCACAAAAAAATAAATACAGCACAGTACAGTTACACATTCTACACATACCCAGACATTAAAATTAATAGATTGTTTAATTTTTTATTTTTGTTGCAGCACATATACGCAGATTGACTTTGACAGGCGCAACAACCGAAACCTAGCAAATGGTGGTTCTTAATTCTGATTGGCTGAATCCCGTGAAAAAACAGTCTACCCACCGATTCCTGCACGCAACGGTCATTTGCGCCCGGTTTTGCGTGACGGATTTGCGCTCGAAAAAACATGAAGGCTGAAAAATGCGCTCGGATCGTAATACCGCGTTAATTTGCGCACGCTAACTTTTTTTGCGTGCGCAAAAAAAGTTGCGCTGCGCGAGCGCATTTGCGCAACGATTGTAATAGGGGCCATAGGATCTTATATATAAATTCCAGCCATTTTCGTTGAATAGTTTTTTTGCAAACAGCGTTTCAATTTTGACACTTTTAATTGTACTGTTTTTTTTTAATTTTTACCCCGTTCATCAGCTTGTCGGCTTTTTCCGGCAGCTGGTCTGCGCTGTGTTTGGCGGCTCATCTGCGTTTTCCAACATGTTTGGCATGTTTTTTGCAGCGGTTTCGGCAGGTTTTCGGCAGGATTGTGGTGGGATTGCAGCAAATTTGATTCCACAAAGTGTGGGGAACGAGAGAACACCGAAATGTCAGCTCTCTGAATAACCCCTTAAGTGTCAAGACCAGGGGTTGGCGACCTTGGCCTTTCCATGGGCTCTATTCCATAGTGACCACTAACTGTAGCGTTCAGATATGTAAGCGTTAACGCCAGCATAAGTGACTTTAAAGCATGCCCCCCATATTACCATCCTAACGCTAAATTTGTGAAAAATCCATTAGCGCATTAGTGATTGCGCGAGCTTGCGCAAGCTTACTGTAGTTTGCACATCCTAAACTTAACACGGGGAGCGCAATCATTAATTAGCATAGGATAAGTAGGTATTACAAAGTCCTACCGCTAATTACCGCACTGATGCGCCACACAAAATGTTCGCTACACCTAAAAGCTGGCGCTAGATGATACAGCTTTTGCAGAATCATTTAGCACCACCTAAACTCCCTCCCAATAAATCAGACACTCAGAAAAAATTTGGACATCAGTCCCAGTGTGAGCACAGATTTCAATCTCAGTGACAATGTACACACTTAAAGATCTAAAAATTACTTATCTGGCATATAACATTCCGCTGTATGTCCAGTTGACATATAATGACTCCTATATTCCATAAAAACATGAAATGGAGAACGTATAGTGCAATATTGTGTGTATACAGTATATAAAATAGCTTTAAAAAATTGTTTCGGGTTTCAACTCACAAGGAAGGAGCCCTAATTGGCTCTAATTTCTGGCTTCTTGACCTCTTTTAGGGGGGTCACACCCAACACATCGAAATAACAGGTTCCAGATGCTGTGTCTTTAAGCAGTATGGTGCTTCAAAAATAGAGAGAAAGGCTTCATTGCGCAGATATATTATTCTTTTGAGAGTATAGTAATTAAATAAATTATACTCACAAATTCCTGAGCCTCTATTTTCCAAGTGGCTCAGTATAAGCGCATCACAGAATCAAGGCACACTCATGAAATGCCATATGGTGTTCACCGTCATCAGGGTAGCTTTTTCTCCAGTTGAAATTGCAGGTGAAGTGTTCCAATAAGGAGGCAAATCCACTTTGCAATAAAACAATTTATTAAAATACACTAAATAAAAATAAACATCCTCAGATACGCGTTTCACCCGTCTCTACTGCGGGTTTCCTCAGTCTGTGATGTTTAAAGTTAAAATAAGGCTCTTTATAGTCATTTGGATCTCTCATTCATTGCACATAATGATTCACATGTGTTTCAGTGCCCACTTCCGGTTTGCGCTCCTCCGCCCACTTCCGGTTTGCGCTCCACCGCCCACTTCCGGTTTGCTTTCCACACAGCTCATTCAGTCTGGTTCTTCTTAGTTCTGGTTTGCGTTCCACACTGACCCAGACCACACAAATCCGACACTCGCCTCTCATCCCGCAGTGAGAATGATGGCCCGATCTGCCGCTTCTCCTGGCCACAAGCACAGTGAGACTGGGGACAAATAGTTTCCAGTCTCCCTCAGCGACAACTCCCTGGTGCTGCACGATCTCGTGGGAGCGAAATCGCACAGGGCTTGTGGCCTCGTGGCGAAACCCTCCATGGAGTCCTATGGAGACCTCTCGCGGTAAATAAAAGAGAAGGTGCCTACCCAGTGAACCCATACTCCCCGGAAAAAAAATGTCAGTCAGGCATTCCACTGTTCTGCTGTGAGAAATGACCATGTAGCAACATTTTGGCTAAATAAAGGGTTTGAGACACCCGGAATATCTCTGTATACCCAGTAGTAGTGCCTGGTCCACTTTGGGTTACTTTTTTCTGGACAGTGAGGCCACGCTGGAGTATTGTGCACTGGATCAGTACCTTAGCCAGGTTTGCAGGATATATGAAGCACAGCACAGGTGATAGGATTTGCTGCTCAGTGATTGCAGGATTCAGTCTGCATTTTCCCAAGGTGATCCTTAAAACCTGGCCTGTTAGGCTAGGATCAGACGAACGCATGTTTCGCGTTGTCCGTGAAAAAGTGCGTTCGAACGAATGGACGTATTTTTTCACGGAATACGCGATAGCGGTCATACGATGCGCATTTTCGTCCGTGATTTTGTACGGATCATCAATAAAACCCTTTTTGCGTCTGGACGTTATGTTGGCCGGACATTAGCAGCGTCTGACATCTCCTAATCACGCAAACACGTCGCTAGTGGACGCAGCGCACTCTGTCAGGGTTATCCAAAGAGATCCGAATTGCTTGAGAAAGGTAACCGAACGCTGAAAATCAGTTTTCGGTTACCTTTCTTGACCATTCGGCTATCCAGAGAGCAGGCAATTCGCCAAATCCTGGCGAATTGCCTGAACATACGGTGCCTGTTCGGTCCCTGTTCGAGGGCAGTGAAATCCCCATAGAGAAGCAATGCTTCGGCTATTCAGAGAACACAAACCAGCAGTGAAAGGTTCCCCTAATGCCCTGCCATTCGGTGGTTTAATTCGGCAAATTTATTCAGGAGAATCATAAAGGCTTCAATGCAGTGGCGTAGCGTGGGTTGTCAGCACCCGGGGCCAGCCAAGAATTGTGCGCCCCCCCCCCAACCTGTGGACACGTTATCGATATTGCCCCAGCTCTCACATGGATATTGCCCCAGCTCATGGATTTGCCCCAGCTCACACATGGATTTGCCCCCTAGCTCACTCATGGATTTGCCCCAGCTCATGGATTTGCCCCAGCTCACTCATGGATTTGCCCCCAGCTCATGGATTTGCCCCCCAGCTCACTCATGGATTTGCCCCAGCTCATGGATTTGCCCCAGCTCACTCATGGATTTGCCCCCAGCTCATGGATTTGCCCCAGCTCATGGATTTGCCCCAGCTCACTCATGGATTTGTCCCCAGCTCATGGATTTGCCCCAGCTCATGGATTTGCCTCCAGCTCATGGATTTGCCCCAGCTCACTCATGGATTTGCCCCCAGCTCATGGATTTGCCCCAGCTCACTCATGGATTTGCCCCCAGCTCACTCATGGATTTGCCCCAGCTCACTCATGGATATGCCCCCAGCTCATGGATTTGCCCCAGCTCACTCATGGATTTGCCCCCAGCTCATGGATTTGCCCCAGCTCGCTCATGGATTTGCCCCCAGCTCATGGATTTGCCCCCCAGCTCATGGATTTGCCCCCTCCAGCTCATGGATTTGCCCCAGCTCATGGATTTGCCCCCAGCTCATGGATTTGCCCCAGCTCACTCATTTGCCCCAGCTCACTCATGGATTTGCCCCCAGCTCATGGATTTGCCCCCAGCTCATGGATTTGCCCCAGCTCACTCATTTGCCCCAGCTCACTCATGGATTTTCCCCCAGCTCACTCATGGATTTGCCCCAGCTCACTCATGGATTTGCCCCCAGCTCATGGATTTGCCCCAGCTCGCTCATGGATTTGCCCCCAGCTCATGGATTTGCCCCAGCTCGCTCATGGATTTGCCCCAGCTCATGGATTTGCCCCCCAGCTCATGGATTTGCCCCCCAGCTCATGGATACTGCCCCCAGCTCATGGATTTGCCCCAGCTCATGGATTTGCCCCAGCTCACTCATGGATTTGCCCCCAGCTCATGGATTTGCCCCCCAGCTCATGGATTTGCCCCAGCTCACTCATAGATTTGCCCCCAGCTCATGGATTTGCCCCAGCTCACTCATGGATTTGCCCCAGCTCACTCATGGATTTGCCCCCAGCCCAGCTCACTCATGGATTTGCCCCAGCTCACTCATGGATTTGCCCCCAGCTCATGGATTTGCCCCCAGCTCATGGATTTGCCCCCCAGCTCATGGATTTGCCCCCTCCAGCTCATGGATTTGCCCCCCAGTTCATGGATTTGCCCCCAGCTCATGGATTTGCCCCCCAGCTCATGGATTTGCCCCCCAGCTCATGGATACTGCCCCCAGCTCATGGATACTGCCCCCAGCTCATGGATTTGCCCCAGCTCATGGATACTGCCACCAGCTCATGGATTTTCCCCCAGGTCACACATGGATTTGCCCCCAGGTCATGGATTTGCCCCCAGCTCTCACCTGGATTGTTGCCCCAGCTCCGGCAGGGGGTTGAGGGACCCAGATGCCGGGCAGCGCGGGAGCGCCTGCCCGGTCTTGAACAGTCCGTCCTGTGAAGTGGATGCGGCTGTGTGCGTGCGCAGCCGGTCACGCGGTCCGGCCAGTCAGGTGGTACAGAGACTCAGTACCACCTGATTAGCCGGACCACGTGACCGGCTGCGCACGCACACAGCCGCATCCACTTCACAGGACGGACTGTTCAAGACCGGGCAGGCGCTCTCGTGCTGCCCGGCATCTGGGTCCCTCAACCCCCGGGCCAGTTTTAGGGGCGCGAATGCGCCCCTAACAAAACTGCGCCCGGGGCCACGGCCCCCCCAGCCCCCCCCACGCTACGCCACTGCTTCAATGTTAAAAATATTCCCGTTTTAATTCAATATCTAATAAACTGTTCATTATAAAATTCTGCAGTAAAGAGTCTCTTTATTTATAGATTTTTTAGGATACTTTAAGCATTTTTCTGATTTTTTTTTTTTTTTAAAAGTCCGATTTTTTTTTTTTTTTTTTTCAGTTTACTTATTTTTTAATAAAATGAAACGCTGTTTGCAAAGAAACTACTGAGCAAAAATGTCTGAAATTTGCATATGAGGTCCAGGGAACGATAATAAAGAGGGCTGTTACAGAAAAAATAGGACTTTTAAAAAATTAAGAAAAATGCTTAAAGTATCCTAAAAAATCTATAAATAAAGAGACTTTTTCCTGCAGAATTTTATAATGAACGGTTTATTAGATATTGAATTAAAACGGGAATATTTTTAACATTGCAGCCTATGGGATTCTCCTGAATAAACTTGCCGAATTAAACCACCGAATGGCAGGGCATTCGGGGAACCTTTCACTGCTGGTTTGTGTTCTCTGAATAGACGAAGCAGTGCTTTTTATGGGGATTTCACTGCCCTCGAACAGGCACCGAACAGGCACCGTATGTTCAGGCAATTCGCCAGGATTTGGCGAATTGCCTGCTCTCTGGATAGCCGAATGGCCAAGAAAGGTAACCGAACGCTGACTTTCAGCGTTCGGTTACCTTTCTCAAGCAATTCGGATCTCTTTGGATAACCCTGATAGAGTAAGGTGGCTTAGGGTTGGATATGTATTTCTCTGCTGGGTAAAGACAAACCCTGAAAGAAGTAATTAGGTTTATAGATGTAGATTTCTTTCTGCATTGTAACAAAATTGATCATTCAAACTGGTTTTAGTGAATTTCTTTAAAAACCATAGTAGAATCTCAAACCATTTTCTCTGTGGTCCGGGACGTAGGTTTCCTGCGTTATGGAGGTAGGTTTGCGACATTATGGAGGTAGATTCGCTGCGTATGGAAGTAGGTTTGCTGTGTTATGGAGGTAGGTTTGCAGCGTTATGGAGGTAGATTTGCTGCGTTATGGAGGTAGGTTTGCTGCGTATGGAAGTAGGTTTGCTGCGTTATGGAGGTAGAGTTGCTGCGTTATGGAGGTAGGTTTGCTGCGTTATGGAGGTAGGTTTGCTGCGTTATGGAGGTAGATTTACTGCGTTATGGAGGTAGATTCGCTGCGTTATGAAGGTAGGTTTGCTGCGTTATGGAGGTAGATTAGCCAACCTCTGCTCCATTTCTGAGTTCAACTGTCGCCCTTTCCCCATCTCTGACCACCACCTTCTCTCTTTCAACCTATCTGGACTTCCTAAACACCCTGCTCCCCCACCCCGCACACACACTCGCAGGAATCTACAGGCTGTGGACCCCCATCAATTCTCCAACCTACTTCACCACCTCCCTCATACCTCATCCTTCACCTGCCCTGATGCTGCCACTAATCACTACAACACTACGCTTATCTCTGCTCTAGACACTCTTGCTCCTCTTCGACTCTGTAAGGCCCCACGCCGCCAGCTTCAGCCCTGGCACACCCTCCAGACTCGCTACCTGCAAAGATGCTCCCGCACCGCAGAGCGTGCCTGGAGGAAATCCCGCTCTGAAGCTGATTTTGTTCACTTCAAGTTTATTCTCCGGTCATACACCTCTGCCCTCCACTTGGCCAAACAATCCTTCTTCTCATCTCTTATATCTACGCTGTCCTCCAACCCTAAACGGCTCTGGTCCACCTTCAACACCCTCCTCTACCCACCTGCACCTCCCCCCTCAGCTGCCTTCAGCGCTCAAGAGCTGGCAGACTACTTCCTCAGTAAAACTTTAACTATCAGAAGCAACATCCCAACACAAGATAGTTATCTGCCACCTCCACTCCCACAGGTCCCATCTGCCACCCTCTGCCGCTTCCTCCCAACCACTGAGGAGGAAGTCAATTCCTTATTGTCCTCCTCACATCTCACCACGTGCCCGCTCGACCCCATTCCCTCACATCTAATTCCTCCCCTCTCCTCCTCCCTCACCCCTGCTCTCACACACATCTTCAACCTATCTCTCTCCACTGGCTCCTTTCCATCCGCCTTCAAACACGCGCTAGTTACCCCTTTACTAAAGAAACCATCCCTAGATCCCAACTCTCCATCCAACTACCGTCCTGTATCCCTGCTTCCCTTTACCTCTAAGCTCTTAGAAAAACTAGTCTTCAACCGCCTCTCCCTCTTCCTGTCCTCCAATTCCCTACTTGACCCCCTGCAATCTGGCTTCCGTCCCCTACACTCAACTGAAACTGCCCTCACCAAAGTCACCAACGACCTCCTAACTGCTAAAAAACACGGCCACTATTCTATTCTCATCCTGCTTGACCTCTCGGCTGCTTTTGACACTGTTGACCACCCCCTCCTTCTACAGACCCTCAACTCTCTGGGTCTCGGTGACACTGCACTTGCTTGGATTGACTCCTATTTATCCAACAGGTCCTTCTGTGTGTCCTTTGCTGGTAACTCCTCCTCCTCATTGCCTCTATCTGTTGGTGTACCTCAAGGCTCTGTCCTTGGTCCTCTGCTCTTTTCCATCTACACCTCCTCCCTGGGCAAAATCATCAACAGCTTTGGCTTTAATTACCACCTCTACGCTGATGACACTCAGATCTACCTCTCTACCCCTGATCTCTCTCCCCCTGTCCTTTCCAAAGTCAGTGACTGTTTATCTGGCATCTCCTCCTGGATGGCCTCCCACCACCTAAAGATCAACATGTCAAAGACTGAGCTCCTACTTATTCCTCCCTCTAATGCCGCCCCACCTCCTGACTTCTCGATCACGGTGGAGGGTATCACCATCTCCCCATCAAACCAAGTTCGCTGTCTTGGAGTTACACTTGACTCTGCTCTTTCCTTCATCCCCCACATCAAGTCTCTTTCCTCCTCCTGCCGATACCAACTGCGTAATATTTACAGAATTCGGCCATTTCTTACCGCTGTCGCCACAAAACAACTCATACACGCCCTGGTAATCTCCCGACTCGACTATTGCAATAATCTCTTATCTGGCCTCCCTCTGTCCCACCTCTCCCCCCTACAATCCATCCTGAACGCCTCCGCCAGGCTAATTCACCTCACCCGCCGCTCTGTCTCTGCCGCTCCCCTCTGCGAGTCCCTTCACTGGCTCCCCATCCACTGCAGAATTAAGTTCAAAATCCTTATCCTTACCTACAAAAGCCTCACTAACTCAGCTCCCCACTACCTGTCCTCACTAATCACCAAATACACCCCAGCCCGCTCCCTAAGGTCAAACAGTGACCTGCGCCTAGCTTCTCCCCGCATCACCTCTTCCCATGATAGACTGCAGGATTTCTCACGCGCAGCCCCCACTCTCTGGAACGCTCTCCCTCGTGCTGTCAGACTTTCCCCTAACTTCTCTTCCTTCAAACGCTCCCTGAAAACATTCCTATTTAGGGAGGCCTACCACCCAACTCACTGACGCAACCATCAATCACTCTCACCTTACAGTCCTCTCCTCCTGTTTCCAACCCCAACCCTCCCAGATTGTGAGTTCCTACGGGAATAGGGCCCTCATCTCCTCCTGTACTGTTTGTCAAATGTTGTTCAATGTATTGTAACCCTGTCTATACTGTGCTTATTGTACAGCGCTGCGGAATATGCTGGCGCTTTATAAATTAATAATAATAATAATAATTAGCTGCGTTATGGAGGTAGATTCACTGCGTTATGGAGGTAGGTTTGCTGCGTTATGGAGGTAGATTCGCTGCATTATGGAGGTAGATTCACTGCGTTATGGAGGTAGGTTTGCTGCGTTATGGAGGTAGGTTTGCTGCGTTATGGAGGTAAAGTTACTGCGTTATGGAGGTAGATTTGCTGCGTTATGGAGGTAGGTTTGCGGCATTATGGAGGTAGGTTTGCTGCATTATGGAGGTAGATTCGCTGCGTTATGGAGGTAGATTCGCTGCGTTATGGAGGTAGATTCACTGCATTATGGAGGTAGATTCACTGCATTATGGAGGTAGATTCACTGCGTTATGGAGGTAGATTCGCTGCATTGTTGTGGAGGTAGGTTTGCTGTGTATGGAGGTAGGTTTGCTGCGTATGGAGGTAGGTTTTCTACGTTATGGAGGTACATTTGCTGCGTTATGGAGGTAGATTCGCTGCGTTATGAAGGTAGATTTCCTGCGTTATGGAGGTAGGTTTGCTGCGTTATGGAGGTAGGTTTACTGCGTTATGGAGGTAGTTTGCGGCGTATGGATGTAGTTTATCTGCGTTATGGAAGTAGGTTTGCTGCGTTATGGAGGTAGATTCGCTGCTTTATGGAGGTAGTTTGCTGCGTTATGGAGGTAGATGTGCTGCTTTATGGAGGTAGATTTCCTGCGTTATGGAGGTAGATTTCCTGCGTTATGGAGGTAGATTTCCTGCGTTATGGAGGTAGGTTTGCTGCGTTATGGAGGTAGGTTTACTGCATTATGGAGGTAGTTTATCTGCGTTATGGAGGTAGTTTATCTGCGTTATGGAGGTAGTTTGCTGCGTATGGAGGTAGGTTTGCTGCGTTATGGAGGTAGATTCGCTGCGTATGGAGGTAGTTTTGCTGCGTAATGGAGGTAGGTTTGCTGCGTTATGGAGGTAGATTCGCTGCGTATGGAGGTAGTTTTGCTGCGTAATGGAGGTAGGTTTGCTGCGTTATGGAGGTAGTTTATCTGCGTTATGGAGGTAGTTTGCTGCGTTATGGAGGTAGTTTGCTGCGTATGGAGGTAGGTTTGCTGCGTTATGGAGGTAGATTCGCTGCGTATGGAGGTAGTTTTGCTGCGTAATGGAGGTAGATTCGCTGCTTATGGAAGTAGGTTTGCTGCGTTATGGAGGTAAATTCGCTGCGTTATGGAGGTAGGTTTGCTGCGTTATGGAGGTAGGTTTGCTGCGTTATGGAGGTAGTTTGCTGCGTATGGAGGTAGGTTTGCTGCGTTATGCAAGTAGGTTTGCGGCGTTATGGAGGTAGATTCGCTGCGTTATGGAGGTAGATTTTCTGCGTTATGGAGGTAGGTTTACTGCGCTATGGAGGTAGATTAGCTGCGTTATGGAGGTAGGTTTGCTGCGTTATGGAGGTAGGTTTACTGCGTTATGGAGGTAGATTCGCTGCGTTATGGAGGTAGATTTTCTGCGTTATGGAGGTAGGTTTGCTGCGTTATGGAGGTAGGTTTGCTGAGTATGGAGGTAGGTTTGCTGCGTTATGGGGCTCTGGTCTTTTTGATCGGTGGTTTCATGTTAAATGCTTATCATTTGATTATCTCAGTAGTCAGAACATTCGCAGTCATTCATTCCGACAGTCCAGAAAGCCGCTTTTGTCTGTGAATCCATTCAGCCCGCTCTATATCGGCGAGCGTCTTTTTTTTTGTTGCCTTTTGTTTCCGTTCTAGAAATCGCACAGGCAGAAACCGTAGCCTGCAATGCCTATCCTCCATGTGCGCGCCGCGCCGGCACTGAGCAGCCATTTCTATTGTCCTGAAAGCCCTGTCCAAACAGGGGACGTTTCCGCGTAAAATACCCGGGTTTCTGTGCCACAGAGTATATAATGAAACAGAAACTGTGGGGAACAAAGGAGCGGATCGGTCATTAAAGCATAAATAATAAACGGTTAATCCTTTCATTGTGCGACACTTAAATACTCCAGGATCCAACTTTTTAAAGATACTCTGAATGAAACCATATGGCACAGGTGCACATTTCATGTGGGTCTCCTTCACCCCACGTAACTGTTTCAATCTTGGACTTAACTTATGTTTTTAATGTGGTCAGGCTGTGTTGAGTGTCTTCCTCCTCCCTCCTGTCTTCTGTTCCAGAAAACGTGGTGTGAAACGGAGGAGTTTCCTCCACCAACATGCTCACACCAGGCAGCCGGGATTTTGAACTTCCTGTGTCACTATCACGTCCTCGCCAACACATTGAACCTTCTCGTACTTTATCTTCTGACATCTGAGCCTCCATATAATACTCGTGCAAGAATTTTGACATAGCCACTTGTTTGGATGCCTTTTTATGTCTGTTCTGGGTATCAGCCCGTGTGTCACTTGACTGGTGCGTTGATGACATCACTGGATCTTGCTATTCAGACCCAGCCACTCCGGTCCTGGTTCCTTGTCTCATCGTAGATCCTGCTTAGTGTGATTCACAGTGTTTGTTCTAGTGTTTTGACCAGTGGCGGTTGATGACATTTCTAGTCGGTGGGGCGCCAGACTACCTCCAAAATATAAGGAATATGTCTATATGGCCGTACTACCTCCAGAATATGTGAACGATCCCATATACAGGGACTAAACCTTATAGACATATTACTATTAACCCCTTCGCTGCTATGGACGCGCTCAGCGTGTCCACCCGCAGGTAACGTTCCTTGCGGTGGACGCGCTGAGTGCGTCCTCCCTTTTGGGGCCAGCGTTCAGCCGGGTTCTGGCCGATCGCTAGGCCTCCCGGTGCGGGCTGACATCCTCGATGTCAGCCCAGCACCCGGAACCGCCGCCGGCCTAATTAGGTGTCATCGCGGCGGCGCGATGACACCTAATTAAGGCGCCCCCCCGCATGTGCGGAGGAGGCGCCTGAAAGGGAGGGGGGTAGGTCCTTCGGACCTCTCTCCCTCCCGATCGCCGGCGTTGCGGGGGCTAATACAGGCACCGTTTGGAAGGGCACAGCCTGCCCTTCCTAACGGTACCTGGAATTAACCCCATGGGGGCTGGATCACGAATCGGTGCCGAAAAGCGCCGGTTCGTGATCCTTTCCCGGAGCTGGCCGACATCTTGGATGTCGGCCAAGCTTCCGGGAATGCCCCCTGAGGACTGGCGATGACGCCAGTGTTGGAGTTAACCCCTAACTGCCACCAATGGTGGAGATAGGGGGTTCCAATGAACCCCCTATCTCCCGATCCATGGCAGTTAGGGGTTAATGTTTGATATTGTTGGATCGGCCAGAGCATGGCCGTTTCAACAATACCAAACATGAGTATGAAAAAAGTTTTTTTTTAAAAATTTAAAATAAAAATAAAAAAATATTTTAAAAAAAATTATAAAAAAAAAATAAACAATTTTTTTTTCTTTTTTTTTGGTTTGTTAATGCAGCAATATTGTTCCCATTTCAATTATAATGTGAACAATGATGCTGCACTAACGATTTTTGTATGCGGTGCGTTTGTTAAAAATCGCGTAATTTTCCCCCAAAAAAAATGTAACGAGACCCCATCTCAAATTTTTTTAACAAGCGCACCCTATACAAAATATAACCGCAATTGCTCGCATGTTAAAATGTGAAAAAAAAACACTTTACACGTTGTAAATTATTGGAAAATTCATATTTTATTGCATTTTTTTGTTATAATATACAGACAGGTCATGACGTATACATATAATAATGACATATTATGAATCTGCCGAGTCTGACGGAAAGAACGATATATAATATGTCATATACTAAAATAAGCTTTCAAAACGCGTTTAAACATGATGAGCAAAATCGGTAAAAATGAGCTCAGCACAGCAGAGGCGGGAAATGCCTCAGCAGCGAAAGGGTTAATGAGGTAAATAAAATGGCCATAAATTCAATGATTACAAGCGTGATCCAGAAATTAGCCACAAGATGTGCACATAAAACATTATTCAGTATAAGAAATCTAAGGCTAGGGTCAAACGAACGCATTATTCGCAGCGACCGTCAAAAAGTGCGTCCGAACGCATTGACGTATTTTTTCACGGAATGTGCGAAAACGGTCATACGATGCACATTTTCGTGCGTGATTTTTTACGGATCGTCAATTAAACACTTTTTGCGTCTGGACATTATGTAGGCTGGACATTAGCAGCGTCTGACATCTCCTAATCATGCAAACACGCCGCTAGCGGACGCAGAGCACTCTGTACGTCAGTACTAGCGGTTCTGCGTTCTCAAAAAATACGTTAATTTTCCACTTGCGTTGCGCGGCCGGACTTTTGTGCGGCCGTACTTAGTATATTGGCCGTCATTGCCCGTCATTTGCTGCTACTGTGGCCGTGATTAACTGCGCCTAAACGCACGTTAAAAATGTGTTAGTCAACTGCCGACGAGGAAGGTCATGTTCTGAGGAGCTCCTCGACCATAGAAGCTTATGTGACATAGTTTGGTGATTCCCTCGTGGGATTTAAACGTACTGGACGGTGACAGGAGGTCCCTACAGCCCTCTGACTCGGACTGGGATCTTGCTGAGTCGTGCTAGGTGGAGATCTTGGAGTGCGGTGACTTTGGGCCTACCTCGGCTATCTGCGTGCGGCGGCCATCTTGGGCCTATTCATCCCTGCTCCGGCCGTGCTGAGTGACATTCTCCCTTCTGATACAGCGGGTGATGTCTCCCTAGACCTGTCGCGGCGCTTTGGATTGTGGTGCGATATTTATCTAGCCCGGACGGAGGTGATACAGCAGGGAGAGGCTTACTGCGGAAACACACGCCTGGCGGCCATCCTGGTGGATTCTCCCCCGGCAGAGATACTCCCGGTGGATTAGTGACCCAGACTGCCGCATCTCCATGGGTAAGAAGTCGGGTAAGAAGCCCTTCCCATTAGATGGCCCACGACAGCTGGACATCCGAGATGCGCTGGGAGAGGGCAGGCGTAAGAGACAGGGAGAACCCCATACATACCGGTCTCCCACGATGAGCTCGTCCGAGGAGGAGACCCATACTGGTCGGAGGCCTCGGTGGTGGCGCGGCACTCGCCCCGGGCACCGGAGGCAGGCAGACGGTCAGCTGCGGAACCCAATGGTCGGAGGACCCCAGTGGCGCGCCGACTCGAGTCTTCTGGTCCCCCTGTCCCTGCGGAGGTTACTCCGACTGCTCCTGGGAGGCGAAGAGACGCGGACCGCGTGTCCTTCACTAGGGACGATATACGTGGCCTACTGGGAGAAGCACTTGAGGAGATGAGAGCGGTGTGGCGTGCAGACTTTGCGGCCTTAACAACAGAATTGACGGATGTCAAAGGGAGGCTGAAGACAGTAGAGGCCCGGGTTGAAGAGATAGTAGCGACCCAGACGCTCCTCGCGCCACAGGTGGATTCACTGCAGTCGCAGGTGGCGGCGCTCACGGGAGCCGTGGAGGCGGCTGAAAACCGCCATCGCCGGAGAAACGTTCGTATCCGGGGGATCCCGGAGACGATAGCCGATGATGCCCTGCTACCGCTTATTAACAAGTTGGCGTTGCACGTGATCGCTGCGCCGTCCGGGACTGTTTTTCACAACGTTTTCCGACTACGTAAGGCGACTACAGCTCCGGTGGACTCCCCCCGCGATGTGCTAGCGGTGGCGGGAAATGAGACAGATAAACGGCGCCTGATGTCGGTTCCCGCAGCTCGAACCCCAATTGTTTTTGAAGAGATGGTTTTGTCACTGTTTAACGATCTTCCTTTTGTGACCTTGATAGCTCGCCGGCAATTCCGAGAAGTCTCGGCGTTCCTGAGGAACCGTGGGGTTAGATATAGATGGGGGGTTGCAGGTTCTATGTACATAAATTATGACAACCTGTCTCACCTGGTGTCCTCCCCTGAGGCCGCGTGGTCCCTGCTTCACTCCCTGGACCTCTCCCCTGCCCCGGTGTCCCCCAGCCTTGTCCCTGGGGGTTCCTCCCCTCCGATGCTAGATCCGGGATAGAATCGGATGTGGAATGGCACAGCCTGGTGCTTTAAACTAACAGGATTCTGCTCTCATTCCGCTTTCTCCCCTCTTTGTGATACGGACCGTTCTGCTTCTCGCTGATATTTGCTATTTTTCTTTTTGATGCCGTCTATTGCCTTCATGAAAGTCGGAGACTTTTCTAACTATATGGGTATGTTTCACTTATAGCGAACTCTGTTGGGGGTTTCTTTCTCTCTCCTATATTTTTACAAACTAGATGCCTTTCGCAGCCTTTTTCATATTTTTCTGGTTTTTGGTATTGCGCAGAGGATATTTTTATTTGCAGAAGACCTGTTTTTGTTTTTCTCATATCTATGGATGTATATTAATGGTCTTATGGCTTTTGTGTGACATATTAGATGACTTAAGGAGGCCCTGCAAGGCCTTCCTTTTATATTTGTTCTATACCTATTGTTGCAGCATTCGTAAATAATTCTCTTTTTTCCCCCTTTTTTTTTTTTTTCTTCGTCTTCTCTCCCTTTTCTGCCCCCCCATTTTGTTTTGGCTTTACTGGGTTGTCCTAGGGAAAGAGCTTTTCCCCGGGTGCCCAGGCCTGGTGCCATTAACCCCCATGGCCTTTTCCCGTGGTTTTTAACCAGTTGGGAATGTGCCAGAGGCGGCACTAATATGGCCTTTGCCATCTTTCCCTCACCCCCCCTTTTTTTTTTTTTTTTTTTTTTTTTTGCTCCCCTTTTTATAATTATATTTGATGACTTTCGCTGTTGATATTGCTATCTATACGCCTTGTAGTTTCGATGCATATGATTCCTGATGATCTTTTCTTATGCTATGCTGTTTTTCTTTATTTTCTTTACACTGAGTTATTGCAGACGATTATATGCGGCCCTGCGAGGCCCTCACTTTACGTTTTACTTGTATGATGACTTATTTCAAAATAAAATTTGAATACAAAAAAAAAAAAAAATGTGTTAGTCTGACCCCAGCCTTAAACTGAAAAAAAGGTGATTTTATTATTATTTACTAAAATAAAAACTGAACGCTGATCTCACTGATTTTATTTTAAATAACTCTGAGCATACAAAACTTCAGTGGGTGAAATAAAGAAATCTTGTTTACTGTTGCACATTAATTTTTTATTTATTTTATTTTTATTTAGCACATTAAGGCAAATATTTGGTGTATTTTCTGACATTAAGGGGTTAAGGCAGACGCCTTGTTTATGTAGCAAATAAAATCAGCATTCCAGCCTCAGCCAGAGCTTGGTTTGGGTGGTTTGTTTGACGGCCGGCAGTGCTCAATTAGCCAGCAGCAGGTGGGAGGATAAACAGTGTGGATCGGTTCATGTTTTGAAGATCTCCCTAAGTCCATAACAGATATCTGGCTGCTGGTCAGAGACAAATAGTCACATAATCTTTCTTCTTTTTTTTTTTAACTCTGTCTAGCAACAGTTGAGGAGACAATGACACTATTTAAAGGGACATAACACATTTTAAGTTTAATGTTTTTTATTCTAAAAATATGCTAGGGAGCTACCCCAGCTGTCCCTATGGACAAGCCACCACTGGTTTTAACTCAGAATTCCAGATATGTTATATATTTCTGTCAGTGGTAGGTGGTGACACTTGAAGATGGCTGGGTGCCAGACCATGTCCTTGCAATTTACTCTGCCCAACGAATGTTGAATGTACAGTTTAACTCTTTACACTTATGTGTATTTAATTCATGCATTACATGTTGAGTAGGGATGTTCCAATTGCTAGTATTGTGTCGCCGATCTGATCCAGGTTGTGCCGTATTCAGGATTGGCCGAAACAGAGTCCCAATCCAATGCCGTATGACTGCGGCCAGACCGGCAGCTCCCTCCCGAAAGTAAGTCATGGGGCCCTTGGCCATTACTCGCGAGCAAGAGGGGAAGATGCTGCGAGATACCACTGCAGCCTCTCCATCTGGACACCTGGGATTCTCACTGCCCAGCAGGTCTCGGACTCAGTGATTTGATTGACTTGAAAAAGTGATCCCCGAAAAATGCCGCTATCGAGCCCTGATCCTAGGGATCGTATTAGGACAGCCCTAATATTGAGGCTAGCTCACCTAGACCGCATTAAATAAAAAATAGGAGCACAAATATTATTATTTGGCTTTGTCACCGATGTGTAGGTTTCTAGTAGCACAAATGCAGTCTGTAAATGTATCTATATATTGTTACTGTAAATATAAAAGGTTTTAATATTTAGTAGGTGTTTTCTTTGCAGGCAGCAAAACAGAATGGGCTCTATTACATTCTTTGCGCAAAAACACTCGCGCGTTAAACGTTATTGCGCGTAAATTAACGCTGATATCACAATCCGAGCGCATTTTTTCATCCGTCAAAAAATAACACGCGTAGAAAAGACGCGCAAAAATGCACGCGCATTAACGCTGCGCGCAGAAATCGGTGTGCGGACTGTTTTTTCACGCGATTCAGCCCATCAGAATGAAGAACCACAATTGTCTCCCGTTAAGTTTTTGTGCCTGTCAAAAGTCAATCTGCAGCAATAATAAAAACACGCACAACCTCTCCATTTTATTGTTTGGGTATGTGTAGAATGTGTAACTATACGTTGCTGCGTATTTTTTTTTTGGGCTGGTGTACTGGAGTTCGTCCAGGTGGTTCAGATTTTCCGTTACCACCAGCTTTTAAAAGACGTTAAAATTATGCGCGCAAACGTTGTCCTTTAACCCTTTCGCTGCTGAGGCTTTTTCCGCCCCTATGCTGAGGTCATTTTTACCTGTTTTGCGCATCATGTTTAAACGTGTTTTGAAGGCTTATTTTAGTATATGACCCAGACATATTATATATCGTTCTTTCCGTCAGACTCGGTAGATTCAATATGTCATTATTATATGTATACGTTATGTCATGTCTGTATTATAACAAAAAATGCAATAAAATATGTATTTTCAATAATTTACAATGTGTAAAGTGTTTTTTTCCACATTTTAACATGCGAGCAATTGCGGTTATATTTTGTATGGGGTGCGCTTGTTAAAAAGTTAGAGATGGGGTCTCATTACATTTTGTTTTGGGGAAAATGACACTATTTTTAACAAACGCACCGCATACAAAAATCGTTAGTGCAGCATCATTGTTCACATTATAATTGAAATGGGAACAATATTGCTGCATTAACAAACCAAAAAAAAAAAAAAAGTGTTTAATTTATTTTTTTAATTTTTTTTTAATTTTTTTTATTTTATTTTTCTTTTTCTTTTTTTTTACAACATTTTTCACTGTAGTGTTTGGTATCGTTGGAACGGCCATGCTCTGGCCGATCCAACCATACCAAAATTTAACCCCTAGCTGCCACGGATCGGGAGATAGGGAGTTCATTGGAACTCCCTATCTCCACAGTTGGTGGCAGTTAGGGGTTAACTCTAGGACTGGCGTCATCGTGCTACGCACGATGACGCCAGTCCTCTGGGGGAGTTCCCGGAGGCTTGGCCGACATCCAAGATGTCGGCCAGTTCCGGGAAAGGATCGCGAACAGGCGCTTTTCAGCGCCGATTCGCGATCCAGCTCCCCAGGGGTTAATGCCAGGCATCATTTGGAAGGGCAGGCTGTGCCCTTCCAAATGATGCCTGGGTTAACCCCCTGTGCGCCGCCGATCGGGAGGGAGAGAGGTCCGAAGGACCTCCCCCCCCCTCCCTTTCAGGCGCCTCCTCCGCACATGCGGGGGGGGGCGCCTGAATTAGGTGTCATCTCGCCCCCGCGATGACACCTAATTCTGGCGGCTGCTGGTCCGGATGCCGGGCTGACATCCAGGATGTCAGCCCGCACCGGAGGGGCCAGCGATCGGCCGGAACCCGGCCGAACGCTGACCCCAATGTGAGGACGCGCTCAGCGCGTCCTCAGCACACCAGCGGGACTGCTGAGGACGCGCTGAGCGCGTCCTCAGCAGCGAAGTGGTTAAAATTTGCGCTAAGATTGTAATACCATCCGCGTACCAGCGCACAAACGTATTTGCGCTCACAATGTTAAGTACGGTACGCTTGCAAAGGGTTCGCGCAGGTCCACCTGCATTAGACGTTAACGCTCATTTTTTGCGCGGACGTTGTAATACGACGTTCAGAGCAAAGAGTTTTGCCCCTCGCGTTATTGCGTTTTTGCGCACGCGTTAAGATTTGCGTTGGGAATGTAATAGAGCCGAATATGTTTTCAGGAAACCTAGACGACTCAAACTGTTTTTTTGCTTCTTTTTTTTTGTAGCCCTTTCCTGATTCCAGATGGACGCCTCCAGGGCAAAAACGTAAACAAAAACAACACTTGGTAAAGCAAGAAGACAGAATGTTAGGATTAAACTAAAGCAACATCCAGCTTTGGTGCAGCACAGTAAACGCACAAAAATCCCAAACACGGCCATTTGTGGAAGATTTTATTGCATTATCTGTAAGTCAGCCCAAATCTCATTTCACAAGAGTTTGGGAATGTAACTGAAGTCATGTCAGTCATCGCTCCATCCTGAGCAGATGTTACTGTTTATGCGGCTGCATTATGTTGTTTATACACACGCATTACAAATCATACAGCCCCAAGGGCTCCCACATCAACCCATCAACGTATTAAGGATTTTAGGGTAAATCATTGGTATTTATCCTCTTCACTATCAAGCTTTTCCAAAAAAAAACACTGTCAGGAAGCAGAGGCTTTTGGTATATAATATTAAATTAGTTATACAGTAAGAAATATTTGGGAATATTCCCAATGTATTCCTCACTGTAATTACCTATTTGGCAGGGAGGTGGCGCCATCTACTGACCAAAAGGAGTTACTGCAGTTCTGGTGTCTGTACAGGATCAGTTGTCTATTAGAGACATTCCCCGGCTGGTTTTAAAAAAGTGTTGGCACCTCAGGCATCATGCCCGGGGTTTCATTTTATGTATTCTACTGCTTTGTTTGTAGTTTTGGATTCATATTCCAGGCTCACCTAGTAGCAAATGGTGCCCGAGTATTTTGTTATTACTCTCAAAATACTGTATCTATAAACTACCAACTATGGCATAATTGGATTATCATCCAGTATTATTGTTCGATTACTTGTATTGCGCCAACATATTCTGCAATGCAGCACAAGGGTTGCAATAAATTAGGGTAATAAATAAGTAGTTATTCAGAAAGCACCGAATTGGCCAGAAAATTGAACAGTGAATTTTCCCATACGGTGCAATTTCGTGGCCATTCGGCTATTCAAAAAGCTGGCAATTGGCCAATCATTGGCGAATTTCCAGCGAAATACGGTGCAATTCAGCGAGAGTGAAATTCCCCATAGAGAAGTAATGGTTAATCTATTCAGAGAACACCGAACTGCACCGAAATGTCAGTGAAATGCCCTGATTTTTAGTGGTTTCATTCGGCAGGTTAAAGCAGGCAAATCCCATAGGTTTCAATGTTAAAAATATTCATTGTTTTTCTTAAATATTTATTCAACCGTTTATTCTTTGTCATTTGCAGCGAAAAGTCTCTCTATTTATTTTTTGGGCTTTTTTCGGCTAAATTTTTAATTCCTATTATTCTTAAAATAAGTTTTAAAAGTTGCGTTTTTTTTTTTTTACTTTTTTAGCCCTGTTCAGCGACTTGGTGGTCTGTTTGGTGGGTCGTTGGCTTTTTTCAGATCGATTTGGCTGTCTGTTTGGTGGATCGTCGGATGCATTTCACTGAAATTTCGGTGCTTTCTGAATAACCCTCTAATTTTTGTACCACTTGACCCCTGCTGAACATCACAGGAAATGAACTTCCAAAACATCTGGAGGGTTGAGGTTGCTGCCCTAAAGGGAGGTATCTCTAATCCATTACACTGAATTTATTCAATCAGCCTGTTTGTAATCACAATCTGTTTATCTCCAAACCATGCGATCTCTCCGGCTGGGTGGAGTAGAGGTAACATCACTGCTCTATAACCGTGGAGACCCAGGTTGGAATCCAGGCCAGAGCACCTCTCCAGTAACTGTCCTTGGGCAAGACACCTAACGGTACATACTCACCTACCACACAATATCGGCTGTGGAGTCCAGTGGTAATGTCTCTGCCCTTCATCCATGGGGAAGCAAGTCAAATCCTGTTCAACACATCCTTTCAATAGAACTGTGGAGAAACAAGTCTCGACTTTACGAGAAGTGGGTTCAACCTAACCACCAGGTCGCTGCTCTACAAACATGGAAAGACGTATCGATCCCACTCAGAAGACACCAGGGATGTTGTTCGACTTGCTTGAGCCAATGGGGAAGCATCATTGGTCTCAAGCCATTCAAAAAAGGCAGGCCTCTCATGGATTGATTGATACAGGACAGTCATGTGTCCACTGTCCTCGTCAGCCATGAGGGCGTTGCCGTGGGGGGGGCAGAGCTCAGAGCATGTGTGTGCTACTGTGCTGGGGGGTGGCCTCATCTTCTCACATTGTCTGACTCTGTCTGAGTCAGGCAGTGTCAGAAAGATGAGACGAGTGTCAGGTCACGTGACTACTGGAGAGCCCTGAGAGCAGCAAGATAATGGGGAGCCCTGAGAGCAGCCATATCCTGGGGAGCCCTGAGAGCAGCCAGATCATGGGGAGCCCTGAGAGCAGCAAGATCCTGCCTAGCACTGAGAGCAGCCAGATCCTGAGAGCAGCCAGATCCTGGGGAGCCCAAGAGAGCAGCCAGATCATGGGGAGCCCTGAGAGCAGCAAGATCCTGGGGAGCACTGAGAGCAGCCAGATCCTGGGGAGCACTGAGAGCAGCCAGATCTTGGGGAGCAATGAGACCAGCCTGATCCTGGGAAGCACTGACAGCAGCCAGTTCGTACGTAACTTGTGTATATCTGCTCTGATACTAGCCAGTGCCTCACCAGCCAATGCCCTCACCGCACGTCACTGGAAGGCACCACCAGCGAGTGTCCTTGGGAAGACACCTAATGTTATGGATGCGCCTACCGCACAAAATACTTGTACTTCTCATAGATTGTAAGTTCCCTTGGGAGCAGGCTCCTGCTGAATCAGGTCACTTCATCCATGTGTGGTATTCGTATGTATCAACCTGTTGTACACTGATCTTTTAAAGCGCTGCGGAATATGTGGCGATGTATAAATAAAGAACAATAATGTAAGCTGTTATCATTCACCTGCACACGATTATATAATCAAAACGGCACATTTTATCCACTGAAGATCTAAAAAAACGTGAAAAAAAATATATCGTTTTTATTTGGCTGAAGATTTGAATGAGATAAAATGCCAGGTTCGATATTCAGTACGAGATATTTTCCAGCGAGCGTCTGGCAAACTGTCAGCGGCGCGCGTTTACGTGCCAAATCCGTGCAAAAAAACAGATGTGTGAGAATCTGAATTCCTTAGCAGTTAGCGACTTTATTGGACACTGATCCACAATAACAGCCTATAGGGGATACTGGGAATGAACGTGTCGCTTTCCCCCATTCGACAGATTTCCTCGCTAACGTTATGATACTTTTAACAGACAGGAGTCGGTGGAGCAAAAGCTCGATGATGTTTTTACTGGAATCAAACACTTTTTTCTTTAATTTGACCCAGATAACTGTATAATTTCATGATAAATGCGTGATGTTTTTATTCCGCTGTGATCTGAATTCGACACAATCCGCTGAGCACCTCGAACGGCCCAAGTACATTGTGTGCTTTTAATTTAAAATCGAAAAAAAAAGTCCATGTGGATTTTTTCTTCCTATATTTTTATTTTTTTTTATGCTGCAAAAAGGATACTGCCTGCAGGACAGTTTGTCTTTGCACAAAAAAGTTTCATGTCCAAGAGAAACAGAAGGGTCCTGTGCTCCCAATAGGTGTATAAATCAATAAAATGTGACCAAATAATAAAAAAGTCCTTTAAAAAATTAGTAAAAAGGTCTGTTACAAAATAAAGAAGTCTTTTAAAAAAAATCAGAAAAACAAAAATGTTGTCTAAAAAATTACAAAGAGGTGTTCTAAAAAATAAAAGGGGTTTTTGCTGAAAATTCTAAGAATTCATTAATTTAAAAAAATGTAAATGATTTTTTTACATTGAATCCTATGGGGTTCGCCTGTTTAAACCTCGAACTGTAACGTGGAAAATCAGGGCATTTCGACAGTATTTTGGTGCAGTTCATCATTCTGTAAATAGAAGACACGATATTCTTCTATAGGGCAATTTTGGTGCAGCCGAATTGCAGCAAATTGCACAGGTTTGCTCTCAATTTGCCTGTATTTGGCTCATACAATAGACGAATTGGCCCGAAATTGCACTGAATGGCGAAATTCACCATCCGTTGCAATTTGGAGGTTGATTCCTATCATTTGCAGCAAAAAAAATCTAATATCTTTTTTTTTTAGGTATTTCTCTGATTTCTTTTTCGGTTAAACCTTTGATTCCGTTTTTAAAAAAAAATTTTATGGTGTCTCTTTTATTCCGTAACAGACCTTTATATTGTTATTCATAAGACCTTATATATTATTTCCTGGCATTTTCATGCTTTTTTTTTAAAAAGACTTTTAAAAACTGCATGTTTTTTTTAACCCCTGTGTAGCAGCTGATGTGCTTTTTTCGGTGGCGTTTGGCGGCATTTAGCAGTGGATCGGTAGTCTGTCTGGCGGCTCGTCAGCTGCATTGGGCGGTTTGCAGCTGTGTTCGGCAGATCCCTTAGGCTAGGGTCAGACGAACGCATTTTTATGTTGTCTGTGAAAAAGTGTGTTCGAACGAATGGACGCATTTTTTCACAGAATACGTGATAGTGGTCATACTATGCGCATTTTCGTCCGTGATTTTGTACGGATCATCAATAAAATACTTTTTGTGTCTGGACGTTATGTTGGCCGGACATTAGCAGCGTCTGACATCTCCTAATCACGCACACACGCCGCTAGCGGACGCAGCGCACTCTGTACGTCAGTACCTGCGGTTTCACGTTCTCGAAAAAATGCGTTCATTTTCCACTTGCGTTGCGCAGCCGGACTTTTGTGCGGCCGTACTTCGTATATTGGCTGTCATTGCCCGGCATCTGCTGCTAGTGCGGCCGTGATTAAGTGCGGCTGCACGCGCGTTCGCACTGCCTCAGTCTGACCCTAGCCTTAAGTGCAATTCGGAGACCCTGTGGTGAATAGTAGATTGTAAGCTCTCGAGCAGGGTCCCCTCTCCTAATGTTACAGTTACAAGCATTTATAAAGTGCCAACAGGTTCCGTAGCGATGTACAATGGGAGAGACAGAATAACAAATATACATGCACATTACACACACCAAACAGTAGGAGAGAGGACCCTGCTCGCGAGTTTACAATCTAAGAGGAGAGGGGTGACACACTAGGTGAAGGTAAATAGAGAACAAAAAGTATTGGTGTGCCTGTGGGCTGTGTGAGAAGAAGGAGCAAGAGATAAATAATGGGGTATTAGGTAGTGAGATGATAGGCTTCCCTAAAGTAATGTGTTTTCAGAGACTTCTTGAAGGACTGGAGAGACAGGGAGAGTCTAATGTTGCGGGGAGGGAGTTCCATAGAAAGGGGGCAGCTCGGGAGAAGTCCTGAAGCTGAGAGTTGGGGGTGCGGGTACGAGGAGCTGATAGCATCAGATCATTGGCAGAGGGAAGTGGTCGGGACGGGACCTGTACCTGTTAATAAGGGAGGAGATGTAGGCAGTGGCGCGGTTTTGGAGAACTTTGTACGTGAGGACTAGGGATGAGCCGAACACCCCCCGAGTTCGGTTCGAGCCCGAACCCGGACTTCCCATTTGTTCGGGACCGAACCCGAACCCGAACTCCCATGCAAGTCATTGGGGTTGAAAATTCGGTTTTTTAGAGTGCCCTCCAAGAGGGCATATATGCTACATATTTGCCATAAAAGGTGTATGGGGGTCCGGGTAGTGCCCTGGGGGACAGGAAACAAGGACAAAAAGTTTTAAAAAAAACTTTTTAAAGGGACAGTGAGTTTCCATGAAATAAGGGTTAAAAATAAAAACCAAAAATTCCTTCAAATATCGTGCCTAGGAGGTCCCCATAACCTGCCCGTGAAGTGGCGGATTTCTAGGATGTATAGAAACACTTAAAAACAAAAAATGACGTGTCAAATGACGGTAAATGCTTTTCCTTTAATCTATCCATAAACAACTGCTTGGGGCGGCAGCCTGTATGAAAAGACATTTTAGGACGCACAGAAAAAGTTTAGTGATTTTTTTGGCTAAATTATTGTGAAACTTATGCAGGATTTGGATGAAAGGAACAATAGGTGCTTTAAAATTGGGCTTTTAGCGTCGGCAACAGTGCCGTCACACCGTAACCCCTCTGAGGATATGAATCTGATACAAGCGTCAGTGGCAGTGCACCCAGATATTGTGCCTTTAGTGCCAGGCATGCAAGTACTATCATACAGTAACCCCTCTGTGGTATTGTGGAAGAGTGCAGGGGTGGACCATGTGGTCCTATATTAAAAAGATATGAATCTGGGAATGGGTGTCAGTGCACCCAGATATTGTGCCTTTAATTGCAGGCCAGCAAGTATCATCATACAGTAACCCCTCTGTGGTATTGTGGAAGAGTGCAGGGGTGGATCATGCGGTCCTATATTAAAAAGATATGAATCTGGGAATGGGCGTCAGTGCACCCAGATATTCTGCCTTTGGTGCAAGGCTGCCAGGCCAGCAAGTATCATCATACAGTAACCCCTCTGTAGTATTGTGGAAGAGTGCAGGGGTGGACCATGTGGTCCTATATTGAAAAGTGTTTTCTTTTATCTGGTAATGGGCGTCAGTGCACCCAGATATTCTGCCTTTAATTCCAGGCCATCAAGTATCATCATACCGTAAGGCTGGGGTCAGACGAACGCAGTGTTAACGTCCGTGTTGCCCGCACATAAGTACGTCCATGATAGCATACAATTGTGTTAAATGGAGCCCCACACACGAAGTACGTCCGCACAGAAGTGCTGGGGCTGACGGACGCTGCAAACGGACGCAGGTTAGGCAAGAACGTAATACTGCTAGAACGGACGTGCAGAGTGCGCCACGTCCACAACGTCCGCATAGCTTTGTGTGTGAGTGATGCAACAAGGTCAGGTGGACTGCATTTATACGTCCAGCATTTTTGACGGACAGAATGTTCTTTCATTGTAATTTATTTTCCCTGCTACATCAGTCAAAAAATACGTCAGTGAAAAAAACCGACTGTGTGTGGCCACTACCTTGTCGTCAGTCAGTAAGTACGTCCGTACTGTACGGACGCACAGTCCGTAGAAAATGCGCTCATCTGACCCTAGCCTAACCCCTCTGTGGTATTGTGGAAGAGTGCAGGGGTGGACCATGTGGTCCTATATTGAAAAGTTTTTGATCTGGTAATGGGCGTCAGTGCACCCAGATATTGTGCCTTTAATGCCAGGCCATCAAGTATCATCATACAGTAACCCCTCTGTGGTATTGTGGAAGAGTGCAGGGTTGGACCTTGCTGTTCAAAAAATTAAAATGATATAAATCTGGCACAGGCGTCAGTGCAGCCAAATATTGTGCCTTTCATGGCAGCAAGTGCATTCGCCCCGTAACCCTTTTGTGGTATTGTGGAAGAGTTCAGTGCTGGAGGTTTTGTGCATGCAGAAGACATACCCGATCTATTCCGTTACTTCGGCATCAGGGGATTGATAGCTGCTGATCCAGGACTGATTCATTTTTATAAATGTCAGTCGGTCTACAGAGTCGGTGGACAGACGCACTCTTTTGTCTGTGACAAAACCTCCAGCGGCACTGAACGTCCTTTCGGAAAGCACGCTAGATGAAGGACAACCTAGTAGCTGCATAGCATATTGGCTAAGTTCTGGCCAGTGATCCAATCTCAACACCCAGTAAGCCAGTGGATCATCTGCTGGAAAGGTATCCAGGTCTGCCCTTGCCCCTAGGTAGTCCTGCACCATATGGTGAAGACGCTGGCAATGGGTGCCTACATTTGACGTCCCTGGGCGTCGAGGACTAAAAAATTTAAAAATGCATCAGTCAAGCGGCCCTGGCCTTCACCGCTATTCCTCTGATCACCTGCAGCCTCAGAAGCACGTGTGTCAGCAGTAGCACTTGGTAATCTAACAGTGCCTGGAAAGGTGTTACACAAGTTTCGCTTTAGAGCGTCCTCAAGCTTTGTCATCCTGTGCTCCCTCTGTGCGGGCAGGATGAGCTCTGCAACTTTCCCCTTGTATCGTGGATCAAGAAGGGTTGCCAACCAGTAATGATCCCTCTCCTTGATAGCACGAATCCTGGGGTCCTTTAGCAGGCTTTGCATCATTAGGGAGCCCATGCAGCGTAGGTTGGAGGTGGCATTAGCTGCCGAGTCTTCTGGTCAATGAGGATGACCGTATCGTGCACTTCCTCCTCCCAGCCACGCACAAGCCCTTCTGTTTCTGGGCACACAAAACCCTGCCTTGAGGAATCCCCACCTTCAATGCCCCACTACTTAAATAGTCCTCCTCCTCCTCATCCTCCTCCTGTCTGATCTGAGTAGGACCCGCTGGAATGCTGTCTGCGGAAAGACTGGGGCCTTGAGAGCTAGGGAAGGCCTCCTCTTCCTCCTGCTGCTCTGCATCTAGAGCCACATCTATAATTCCCCGCAGAGTGTGCTCCAGCAGGAACACTAAAGGAATTGTGTCACTGATGCATGCACTGTCCCTGCTCACCATCCTCGTTGCCTCCTCAAATGGTGACAGTACAGTGCATGCATCCTTGATCATCAGCCACTGCGGGGGGGGAAAAAACAAGTTGACCTGAACCTGTCCTTGTGCCATACTCACACAGGTACTCGTTGATGGCCCTCTGCTGCTTGTGCAGATGCTGCAGCATTGCTAATGTCGAGTTCCACCTGGTGGGCATGTCACAGATCAGACGGTTTGTGGGAAGGTGGAATTCTCTTTGAATTTCTGCTAGGCGAACGCTTGCTGGGAATGACCGTCTGAAGTGGCTGCAGACTTTTCTGGCCTGGATGAGAAGCTCTGGCAGCCCTGGGTACTTGGTTAGGAAACTCTGTACCACCAGATTTAGGACGTGTGCTAGGCATGGTACATGCGTCAATTTACCCTTGCATAGGGCGGAGAGAAGGTTGCTGCTATTATCGCAGACGATCATTCCCAGCTCAAGCTGGCGTGGTGTAAACCATCTCTGCACCTGCCCCTGCAGAGCTGACAAAATTTCTGACCCGGTGTGGCTCCTGTCCCCTAAACAAACCAGCTCAACCACAGTATGGCATCTTTTTGCTTGAGCCATTGCGTAGACCCTGTCAGGCGTGGGTTTAACTGCCACTTCGCCAGAGACAGAGAAGGAGGAGGAGGAGGAGGAGAAAGAGGTGGTGGTGGTGGAGCAGACAGACCTCATACAAGCAGCTTTCTGGAGGCGTGGTGGATGAACAAGCTCCAGCACAGAGCCCCGTCTTGGATCCCTCCCAGCTGCAATCAGAGTTACCCAGTTGCCGTGAAGGAAATGTAACGACCCTGTCCATGCTTACTGGACCACGTATCTAAAGTGACATGCACCTTGCTGCTGACTGCCTTTCCCAATGACTGGATAACATTGTCTTCCACGTGCTGGTATAGTGCTGGAATGGCCTTGCGTGAAAAGTAATGGCATTTTGGAACCTGCCACTGTGGTACAGCGCATTCAGCAAATTCACGGAAGGGAGCAGAGTCCACCACCTTAATTCCCAAGTGTTTTAAAGAAATTAGTGAGCCCCAAAATACAGCGTGGTAGACATGTGCACAGCACAAAATTTCGTTTTGAACTAATGCATTAGTCCTAAAATGCAATTTATTTAGTTGCTAAAGAAATTCGTTTTCAGTTCTTTAGTATGAAAACTAATTTCATTCATCCGAAAACCAATGGATACAATTACTATTGTAGTGGCTCCTCAGAGGGCTGAGATTGCTGCTTGCTACAGTATCTCTCACTCTCAGCACAATGTGTCAGGCAAAGCTGTTACAGTAACTGACTGCTGCTCAGAGTTTCCGTAAAACTAGTAAATAACATTTTTATATATAAGAAGTTAGAACAATATTATTTCCTTGTTTTACTGAAACTCTGAGTGCTGTTACAGTCAGTTACTGTAACAGCTGAGCCTGATACATTGTACTGAGAGATAATATAACAAGCTGACGATCTCAGCGCTCACAGCCACTGGATTTAAAGGGCTAAGAAAAAAGGCTCCTCTCTGTATAATGTGTAGAACATCCTTCTGCATTAATTAATACCCCTCTCTGTATAATGTAGATAACATCCTCCTGCATTAATTAATACCCCTCTCTGTATAATGTATACAACAGCCACCTGTATTAATACCCCTCTTTGTATAATGTATAGAACATCCTCCTGAATTAATTAATACCCCTCTGTATAATGTATACAACAGCCACCTGTATTAATACCCCTCTCTGTATAATGTATAGAACATCCTCCTGAATTAATTAATGTCCCTCTCTGTATAGAACATCCTCCTCAATTTATACTTTTCTCTGTATAATGTATATAACATCCTCCTGC
Source organism: Leptobrachium leishanense (assembly GCA_009667805.1). NCBI lineage: Eukaryota > Metazoa > Chordata > Amphibia > Anura > Megophryidae > Leptobrachium > Leptobrachium leishanense. The sequence continues at coordinate 308,376,590 of CM019067.1, forward strand.
ATTAATACCCCTCTCTGTATAATGTATAGAACATCCTCCTGCATTAATTAATGCCCCTCTCTGTATAGAACATCCTACTGCATTGGCATGTGGAGGGTGCAGAACTTCTGAATGCAATGCTTATCCAGCACAAGAGTGAGGACTTTTACTTAAACTTTGTATCTCTGTGGGGGAGACAAAGGAATATAAAAGCAGGGAGAGGGAAAATATTAACGTAAATCAGTCTGAAAGCTCAGAAGATATGACTGGTGCAAATTTATTTTTATAATAAAATAAAGCATTTTAAATCCAGGGAAAACATTCAAATAAATCACACTGAAGGCTCATAATGACAGAGTAACTGTGAGAGCTGGATACTAAATGTATCAGACGTAAAAAAAAACCTTTATAACAAGCAGCACTGGGAGAGGAGAGGGACTTTATATAAAATGTGTATTATAGATGAGGAAAGGGGGATAGTGCTCCTGGATAATATAAAATGTATCAGACCTAAGCCCCTATTCTGCAGAGCGGGAGGGGAGATAACACACATTTTATAAAGTCCCTCTTTTCTCCCAGCGCTGCTTGTTATAAAGGGGTTTTTACTATCCAGCCCTCCTCTGTCATTAGCTTTCAGTGTGATTTATTTGAATGTTTTCCTTCTCCAGCTGCTTTTATCATCTTGTCTGCCTCATAGAAATGCAAGGGTTAAGTAATGGTTTCATCTCCTGTGCTGGCTGTCTGTGATGCGAGCGAGTATTCTGGAGCTCTATCACTGTCAGATTTTCGGGTAGGGGTAGGGAAGGATTACGCATACAAACCTTTTCTGTAGCCTTGCGATGTTGCACACTTCATTGCTGGTCTCCTTCACTCAATGTAATATCACAAAAAGGACTGAAACTAAAATGTAGTGCATTTTATTTTAGTTTCTTCCGTTTTTTTGTACGGAGCAGTTTCGTATCTCTTGAGTCATACTAAAACTAAATTATCCCAAAATTCGGACTAAATCATTTAGTACTAAAACGAATGCACATGTCTACAGCGTGGTACTTTTTGTATGACGAGACACAGATCACCTTAATTCCCAAGTGTTTTAACCCTTTCGCTGCTGAGGCTTTTCCCGCCTCTGTGCTGAGGTCATTTTTACCGGTTTTGCTCATCATGTTTAAACGTGTTTTGAAGGCTTATTTTAGTATATGACCCAGACATATTATATATCGTTCTTTCCGTCAGACTCGGCAGATTCATAATATGTCATTATTATATGTATACGTTATGTCATGTCTGTATATTATAACAAAAAATGCAATAAAATATGAATTTTCAATAATTTACAACGTGTAAAGTGTTTTTTTTTCACATTTTAACATGCGAGCAATTGCGGTTATATTTTGTATGGGGTGCGCTTGTTACATTTTTTTTGTGGAAAATTACACGATTTTTAACAAACGCACCACATACAAAAATCGTTAGTGCAGCATCATTGTTCACATTATAATTGAAATGGGAACAATATTGCTGCATTAACAAACCAAAAAAAAGAAAAAAATATTTTTTTTTTATAATTTTTCTTAAAATATTTTTTTATTTTTATTTTTCATTTTTATTTTTTTCTACAAACTTTTTTTATACTCATGTTTGGTATCTTTGGAACGGCCATGCTCATTAACCCCTAACTGCCACGGATCGGGAGATAGAGGGTTCATTGGAACCCCCTATCTCCACCATTGGTGGCAGTTAGGGGTTAACTCCAGGACTGGCGTCATCGTGCTATGCACGATGACGCCAGTCCTCAGGGGGCATTCCCGGAAGCTTGGCCGACATCCAAGATGTCGGCCAGCTCCGGGAAAGGATCACGAACCGGCGCTTTTCAGCGCCGATTCGTGATCCGGCCCCCATGGGGTTTATGCCAGGTACCATTTGGAAGGGCAGGCTGTGCCCTTCCAAACGGTGCCTGGGTTAACCCCCACAACGCCGCCGATCGGGAGGGAGAGAGGTCCGAAGGACCTCACCCCCCTCCCTTTCAGGCGCCTCCTCGTCACATGCGGGGGGGGGCGCCTGAATTAGGTGTCATCGCGCCCCCGCGATGACACCTAATTACTCCGGCGGCAGTTCCGGATGCTGGGCTGACATCGAGGATGTCAGCCCGCACTGGGGGGGGGCCAGCGATCGGCCGGAACCCGATATTTAACCCTGATATTTTGAATTGGATTCTGAAGGAGACAGGAGCCAGTGTAGAGATAGGCAGACGGGTGAGGTGTGAGAGGTGCGGGAGGTGAGGTAAATGAGCCTAGCACAGGCGTTCATTACAGACTGCAGAGGGAGAATCTGGGATCTCTTAAGGCCAGAGAGAAGGAGGTTACAGTAGTCAAGACGGGAGATACTATCAGGGTTATCCAAAGAGATTCGAATTGCTTGAGAAAGGTAACCGAACGCTGAAAATCAGGGTTCGGTTACCTTTCCTGGCCATTCGGCTATCCAGAGAGCAGGCAATTCGCCAAATCCTGTCGAATTGCCTGCACATACGGTGTCTGTTCGGTCCCTGTTCGAGGGCAGTGAAATCCCCATCAAAAAGCACTGCTTCGGCTATTCAGAGAACACAAACCAGCAGTGAAAGGTTCCCCTAATGCCCTGCCATTCGGTGGTTTAATTCGGCAAATTTATTCAGGAGAATCCCATAGACTTCAATGTTAAAAATATTCCCGTTTTAATTCAATATCTAATAAACCGTTCATTATAAAATTCTGCAGCAAAAAGTCTCTTTATTTATAGATTTTTTAGGATACTTTAAGCATTTTTTGAATTTTTAAAAAAAAATTAAAAGTCCGATTTTTTTTTTTTATTTTTTTTTCAGTTTGCTTATTTTTTTTTGTAACAGCCCTCTTTATTATCATTCCCTGGACCTCCTGTGAAAATTTCAGACATTTTCGCTCAGTAGTTTCTTGCAAACAGCGTTTCTTTTTCCCAGATTCATACAAATGGTTTTTCTAATTTATTCACTGCCTCCTCTACGTCACAGCTGCTTCGGCTCTGTGTGAGCTCTGTGTGATTCGGCTCCTGTTCGGCTCCTGTTCGGCTCCTCTTCGAAGGTTAATCCAGATGTTTTTGCTTGTTTTCAGCGTGCATTCGGTTAGTTTTCGTCAGGTTTACGGCAGCTTTTCCCTGCAATTCGGGGACCCTGTGCTGTTTGCTGAATACACCGCAGGGTCACCGAAATGCAATCGGCAAAAGGAACCGAATTGAAGAGAACGAAAAGTCACCGAACGTGCGGTGACTTTTCGAGTCTCTTTGGATAACCCTGTAAGAGTTTGGACATGTATTTTAGTAGAGTCCTGATTAAGACAGGAACGGACGCGTGCAGTGTTTTTTAGGTGGAAGTAGCAGGATTTGGTTACTGACTGAATGTGAGGAGTGAAGGAGAAATCAGAGTCCAAGAGGACCCTGAGGCAGCAAGACTGAGAGGAAAAAGAAATGATGGCACCATTCACCTGCAGAGAATTTGGTGCAGGAATGGAGGTTTTAGAGGGAGGGAAGACGAGAAGTTCAGTTTTAGAGAGGTTGAGCTTTGGAACCGGGAAGTCATCCAATCGGAGACAGTCGATAGGCCGGCTGTAACACGTTCTGTGTGTGTAACATGTCTGTATATTTGTTATTCTGTTTCACCCATTGTACAATGCTACGGAAATTGTTGGCGCTTTATAAATGCTGTAAATGAATACACCACAGGGTCGGTGCAAAGTGCGCCGGACGGTGAAGTTTCGGTGCTCTTTGATTAACCCCTTAAGTCACTGGATCAAAAGAATGTAAAAATGCTAAAACACGATTTTATTCTGTGGCTTTACTGACATGTTACTAATAAGGACAAAACCTTTTTTTCAGCTTTATATTAGGTTTTTCCTGTGATACTTTACAAGTTCTGCAGCTAGGATGGGTTTATTGTCTCAGCCGCCAGATGTGCGCTGGAATGTGCAATCCTCGCTTGGAATTCCTGCTTCATATTTGAACATCAGATATTTCTTCCAGATTTGGGTAAAATGGATTGAATTGTATCAGGACAGGCTTTTTTATAATTTCTTGTGTTTTGTAACTGAGCGAATCCAGCATTTCTACAAATGAAATGTAGTTTGTGATGTTTTATTGGACGCGCTGCGCTCTCCACATTCCCTTTCTTATATTTTCGCCTTTTTTAGTTATGTTCCCGGCATGGAAATTTTGTTTTGTTTTTTTGCTGACAACAATGTGACATGTTTGTTAACTGATCCACATGGTTATGTAAATTGTAAAAGCTGGTTATGGCATTAAAAGTGCATAACCTATGGGAGGGGTTAGACACTAACCAATGTGCTTTCACTGAAAAGGCCACTAACACCAAAAAATATAATGTCCTTATTGTGTTTATTTGATGTTGCTGATATCTTACATGTGCTTTGTGTTTCTCTTGTATGTTTAGTTAAGAAAATATTTTACTCTATATGTGTCACTGGGCGCATCCATTGTGTGATATTTTCCCCTATATGTGTCACTGGGCGCATCCATTGTGTGATATTTTCCTCTATATGTGTCACTGGCTGCATCCATTGTGTGATATTTTCCTCTATATGTGTCACTGGGCGCATCCATTGTGTGATATTTTCCTCTATATGTGTCACTGGATGCATCCATTGTGTGATATTTTCCTCTATATGTGTCACTGGCTGCATCCATTGTGTGATATTTTCCTCTATATGTGTCACTGGGTGCATCCATTGTGTGATATTTTCCTCTATATGTGTCACTGGATGGGCGCATCCATTGTGTGATATTTTCCTCTATATGTGTCACAGGGTGCATCCATTGTGTGATATTTTCCTCTATATGTGTCACTGAATGCATCCATTGTGTGATATTTTCCTCTATGTGTCACTGGGTGCATCCATTGTGTGATATTTTCCTCTATGTGTCACTGGGTGCATCCATTGTGTGATATTTTCCTCTATATGTGCCATTGGGTGCATCCATTGTGTGATATTTTCCTCTATATGTGTCACTGGGTGCATCCATTGTGTGATATTTTCCTCTATATGTGTCACTGGGTGGGCGCATCCATTGTGTGATAGTTTCCTTTATATGTGTCACAGGGTGCATCCATTGTGTGATATTTTCCTCTATATGTGTCACTGAATGCATCCATTGTGTGATATTTTCCTCTATATGTGTCACTCTGGGTGCGTCCATTGTGTGATATTTTCCTCTATATGTGTCACTGAATGCATCCATTGTGTGATATTTTCCTCTATATGTGTCACTCTGGGTGCGTCCATTGTGTGATATTTTCCTCTATATGTGTCACTGGGTGTATCCATTGTGTGATATTTCGTGTTGTAAACTGACCCCACAGTATCTTTCCATCACTTGCTCCTCACTGTGTGGCTTTGGGCATAGAATGGAGTCTATGGGTTAAATCTTCAAAAAACAGACTCATAAGGATTGCACTGTGTGGGATGTATGCAAAGGACATCACCGAGGGTAGATTAAAGTGTTTAATCCATCTATCAGATCTCATTCAGCTGTCATCTTTTATAGCAGGTAGCATATACAGCACAATAGATCCCCTGCAGCCTTGTCTAAACATTCCCTCCACCACCCATTGCCTCCTCACTACCCAGGATATACTTGAAAAAGAGAGAAATCTCAATGTATCCTTCCTGCTAAAATACTTTGCAAATAAGTAAATAAATGTCACCCTATATGACAGCTGTAAAGCGAGACTTGCTCTAAGATTTTGAATAATGTTGCATCATTGGAAAAATTCACAAAATGGAAACAGGAGATAAAAAAAAACTAATTTTATTATTTATTTTTAGATGCAATTACTTCAAACAAAGAAAAAAAACAGCAGCGTGTGTTTTATAATGTGTTTTTGCTTGTAATGCACAAGGGATCTAGTTACAGCTTATGTTCGTGGTAGCGTCCCTTTAAAGGGCTGTGGTTTTATTCCGTGAAAATCGGATAAATACAATGGATCAGGTACAGGGAAACTATGGTGAAATCAATGTTTAGGGAATGGCCAGTGTAGTTCACTGTACTTTCCATCTTTCTTTTCACCTTGTTTCTGGAGAAGCTATACAGTGCAGCACGCAGCGTAGCTCTCAGTGGGTTTCCCATTGTTGTTTCCACCAGCGTTTCTGTTGCGGTGGTATTACGGTGTAGATTTAACCCTAGTGTCCGCCATAGTTTCATTTCAAGTTGTCCGGTGTTTTATTTAACCTTTGTTTTCCGTGTTTTTGTTTTTATCAGAATGCACTGCAGATTGGCACTTCGAAATCACCAAAGTAACAAGTGTATTCACACGTGTTTAGAGAAACGTACCTCCTCTTATGTTGAGCATATCCCATGACAGCACATGCTGGTAGTGCCCACTGTCTTCTGTTAGGCACATGTCGGCATGGCACGCCTATTGCAGTGATCAACACAAAGTACAAAACCACGCTTACGAGATACTAACACTAGTGGATGCCAGAACTGAAGCCATTTGGGTCGGAGTGTTTATTGCTTCATATAAAAATGTGCCGGGTTATTATAAGAGTTTGGTGTAATGCAGCCTGTTCGATGCATAGGTTGATGAATTGCAATCCTGCAGTTTTCATAAAAATGACAAAGGGTGCTCAAGTTATCCCATTATCCTTCAAGCTAGTATGTCATTCCTTTCCAAAAAAGTTGAGCGTTTCCTCTGTGGCACTTTGCTCCTATTTTGTTCCATCACATTTGTTGCGCATGCCCCCGGCAATGTGAGTTGGTGTGACATAGCGTTTCGTTCCGGCGTCCCGCTTCTGCACCTTGCCGGCTGTGCAAACAGAATGACCGCAAAACATCCTGGTCACAGTTGGCTTCAGTGGATTCTGCCGGACCAGCCCTGGTGTGATCATCCAGACGTCCAAACAGGCAGAGTCATTTCCTCAAAACTTGGGCCAACAGTGACCTCACCACTAAAAGGAAGATAAATGGTGCGGATGCGCCAGCGAGTTCCCTCCTGCCCCAGTTATAATCACTAGCTCACTTTTTAAAGAGTGAAATTCTATGAAAGTCGTTTATTTTATTGCGGTTTTTTTCTCTCCCACTTTCCGGTACTTATATATGTGCTCTTGCAATAGAACTATACGTAGCGGCATCCTATATAGCTTTATTGCTTTTAGAGGGGGCATCGCTGGGGATTGGCCAGCTTGTGTAATTCAGCTGTGAGTCTATTAGCAGAATAGGTAAATAATGTAACAGGTCGAGCACCCTTTTCCCTGAATTCTCGGGACCACAAGCTTTCTGGATTACTCGGATTCGGTCTCCAGAATCTGGCTAGGATTCTGAAGTTGGAAGGGATGGGGAAAAACACATCAGGGGAGCCAGCAGCATGCTGGTGCAGCACCAGTGAAATTCACACTGGGGACATGCAGTGCAGAGGAGCTTGCCTCTCGCTGGCTTTGTGTAGCATGTCACTCGCTGGCACTGTGTAGCATGTCACTCAATGGTTCTGTGCAGCATGTCACTCGCTGGCACTGTGCAGCATGTCACTCGATGGCTCTGTGCAGCAGGTCACCCGCTGGCGCTGTGCAGCATGTCACTTGATGGCTCTATGCAGCATTTCACTCGCTGGCACTGTGCAGCATGTCACTTGATGGCATTGTGCAGCATGTCACTTGATGGCATTGTGCAGCATGTCACTTGATGGTGCTGTGCAGCATGTCACTTGAAGGCATTGTGTAGCATGTCACTAGCTGGCTTTGTGCAGCGTGTCACTCGCTGGCTCTGTTCAGCATGTCACTAGCTGGCTCTGTGCAAAATGCCACTCGATGGCACTATGCAGCATGTCACTTGATGACATTGTGCAGCATGTCAATTGATGGCATTGTGCAGCATGTCACTCACTGGCTCTTTGCAGCATGACTCTTGCTGGCTCTGTGCAGCATGTCACTTGCTGGCACTGTGCAGCATGTCACTTGCTGCTACTGTGCAGCAGGTCTCTTGCTGCCTTTGTGCAGCATGTCACTCACTGGCTCTGTGCAATGTGTCACTCTCTGGCTCTCTGCTGCGTGTCACTCGCTGCTTCTGTGCAGCTTGTCTCTTGCTGGCTCTGTGCAGCATGTCCCTCGCTGGCTCTGTGCAGCATGTCCCTCGCTGGCTCTGTGCAGCATGTCCATCGCTGGCTCTGTGCAGCATGTCCATCGCTGGCTCTGTGCAGCATGTCCATCGCTGGCTCTGTGCAGCATGTCACTCGCTGGCGCTGGACAGCATGTCACTCGCTGGCGCTGCACAGAGTCTTCCAGCATGTTCCACAGGATGATGCAGCCAACAGATGAGCAACAGATTGAAGTAGAGCCAATCAGGGAGGTAAGTAAAAATGATGTCCCAAAAACTCTGAAAACTCTGTTTTTTGGAGTTTTCTGTATTTTAGAATTCCACATACAGAGTGCTCCACCTGTAGGGGATTCTGGGACCCCAGCACTGATGGCATTATAGTCCCTACATAATTTCTCAGGATTTAGCAGCACTGCAACCCTAAGGGTGATGTGAGTGGGATGAACCAGGCCACAGCTTGCATGGTTTGGGGGATTGATGTTTTTCCTCTGCAGGTCCAGTAGGTCGGTGCTATAAGAGCTCCAAGGAATATTAATGCACCGGCGTCCTTTCCCACTGCGCTAATTCTGTCCCCTGCTCTAAGTGATGGCGATTGGCATCAAACACATTTGTGACACAAGTACAGATATTACAATGACATTTCTGAGCGAATAAAGATGATAAATTCCCCCTTTAAAGAATAGAATGAATGCTGTGACTTAAGCTGTGATATATTTCATTTATGCAACTCAGATGTTAATGCTCAGGAAAGTGCCCGCGGCTCGCACTCCAGTCATGCAATAGCTGTGGCTTATGTATATTTTATAGGATTTTTATAGCCCATGTGATGCTTCCGTGTAAAGGCTGCCGGTGCTGGAGGAAACCCAGAGGCGCCCACGCTCACCAGCGAGCTGTACACAGCCGGCACGGACTGAGCTGCTAAACAGATGGATTATATGTTATTCCGTGTAGACGATCAGGTGTAAAACCCATCCGGCAAAGTTCTGATTAATCAGGGAAATGTAAAGATAAGAACATAAAGGAACGACTGACAGCGGCCTGTGCCCTTTATATTACCCAGATCAGGGCCTTCTTTAATACTGAATGGGCCCTGCTGGGCAAGACTCTGCTTATGGACCCCCTGCAACATCCATCGCCTTCGCCCATGTATGACGGAGTCACAGACACTGAAATCCACCCAAAGACACAGGGGAAAGACAGACAGGTCTATTCAGAGAAAAGTGAAACTCAGGAGAATTGGCTGGAGAAGTGAAAATTTGAGGTCAAAATAGCCAAGCCAGAAAAATTCTCCCATTTATCTCACTTTCCAAATCGGCTATTTGGTCTAGATTGTTCATTCTCCTGCCAGTTCTCCTGAGTTTCACCTTTCTCTGAATAACCCTGATAGACACAGACAGAAAGGAACAGACTCAGAACCACAGACACCCCTAAACAGACAATGACCCCCCCCCCCGCCACTGACACTACACACATACACACACATTCACTCAGGCCCTTAAACCCCCATCCCATGTTCTTCTTTCTTGCTGTGGTTGTGGGAGGTGAAAGGTTTGTATCATTGCAGGAATTCCTCAGCCCTGGGTCCTGGTGGTTCTGCCAAGACCTCAAAGTGCAGCTCCCAGGCTAAACGCATTAGCATGAGAGCTCAGTATGGCTGCTGTTTGCTGTCAGTGTAGTGTGGCCGGTTACATGGCACCGTGAAGTGACCTCTCGGATAGCTATTTCTTCCTCCGATCGGTGCCCTATAGCCACCTTTTCCTTGTTTTACTTAACAGGGGACAAGCGACAGATACATATTGTTAATTATGGGGCCCAGGGAAGCTGCCTCTTTCGCCCCGCGTTAAAGACGGCCCTGACTGAGCTAGAGGAACCCAGCGCTCAATCTGGAAAAGTCCAGTTTTTTGGGCTGGCTGCTCAGTATTACACGAGATCGTAATCCCGTGAACCTATAGGAAACGGGAACATGACTGCTGGCCTGTGCTGGACAGTCAGGATGCTTCTGTGGGCTGATTGGTGGGGATGCAACAATGTTGCACTCACCTGGTATATAGGTTTATGAGGAGGAGGGACTTACCTCGTTGGTTCCAGTCAGCTTGAGCGATGCTTCAAGGAAATTCCCGCCCGCCCGTGGTAAATAAAAAAAAGGAATCCCATGTGACCAGCCTCGATTAGGCAATTGATTTGACTAGTTTTGTGGTATATGAATTATACATATTGCAGGGCAGCACCTTCCCTGTACTCTCCCTCCAAAATCCCAAATACTTATAAATCCAGAACCTTCTGTTGCCACGAAATCCCGATAAGGGACATCGACCAGTAACTTCACGATTTCATTTTTTCACTCAGATCCGAGAAATATAAAGTGTTAATGCAGGTGTGCTGCAATAAATGCTATATAATGCACACATACAGTAAGTACAGTTACATTAAGCACCTATAGTATACAAGTCATTGCAGATATCTAGATTGTTCCCACGGGAAACTCTCCTGAGTTTCACCTTTCCCACGGGAATAGGGCCCTCACGTCCTCCTGTATGTATTGTAGAATTGTCCTGTCTTTACCCTTCGCACCTTGTACAGCGCTGCGGAATGTGTTGGCGCTTAATCAATAATAAATAATAATAATATGTTTTTCAGATTGACACAAATCTCTATAGTGTACTCCAAGGCTGTCAAACTCCAATTCCCCAAGATGTTTCTGCACTGCAACTCCCATGATTCTCTGGCCATCTATTGCATTGAAAGAGATTCTGGGAATTGTAGGCATCGACATCTGGGGAGCTGTGAGCCTGACAGTCTTGTACTCCATGTCTCATTCTCCACCTCCCCATCACTTGCTGCTAGTGTTATTTAAAGTAGGGATGAGCTGTTCGGTTCGATGTGTTCGGAGTTCGATTCGAACATCGCCAGTTCGTATGTACACGAACTTCGAACATTTCCGCGTGTTTGCAGCATGTTCGCCTACAATGCACCACAATGGACCACAATGCACTTTTCCTCTGGCCTGAAGCTTGTAATTGGCTACAGCCTGCACCTGACCACAGTTTAGGTGCAAGACAGGTGCAAGACTATGCCAATCACGGCTCAGAGTCCTGATTGGGCAAATTCTGCCCAATCATGGGCTCACAGCGCTAAGTCCCGCAGCACACTATATAAGGCTTCACACAGCCTTCAGCACGTGTTTTTTGAGAGGAGATTGTTGTGTTAGTGTGTTCTCACTGCCAGTCTGCCAGCAGCTATGAGGGGGGGGGGTCTCATTACTACAAAATATCTGGGAATTGTTGTAATCTTTGTGTTCTCACTGCCAGCAGCAATTGTCAGGGTCTCATTTGCTGCCACCAAAGGCACAATATTTGGGTGTACTGACACTGACGCCTATACCAGATTTATATCATTTTAATTTTTTGGACCGCCGGGTCCACCGCTGCACTCTTCCACAATACCACAGAGGGGTTACGGTGTGACGGCACTGTTGCTGACACTAAAGGCCCAATTTTAAAGCACCTATCGTTACTTTCATCCAAAGCCTGCATAAGTTTCACAATAATTTAGCCAAAAAATCACTAAACTTATTCTGCGTGTCCTAAAATGTCTCCTCTTTTCATACAGGCTGCCGCCCCAAGCAGTTGTTTATGAATAGATTAAAGGAAGACCATTTACCGTCATTTGAAACGTCATTTTTTTGTTTTTAAGTGTTTCTCTACATCCTAGAAATCCGCCACTTGACGGGCAGGTTATGGGGACCTCCTAGGCACGATATTTGAAGGAATTTTTCATTTTTATGTTTAACCCTTATTTCATGGAAAACTCACTGTCCCTTTAAAAACTTTTTTTTAAAACTTTTTGTCCTTGTTTCCTGTCCCCCAGGGCACTACCCGGACCCCCATACACCTTTTAAGGCAAATATCTTGCATATATGCCCTCTTGCAGGGCACTCTAAAAACCGAACTTTCAAGTCGCATTGAGTTCGGTTCGTGTTCGAGTTCGAACTCAAACTTTTGAAATTGTTCGAGTTCGAATGCGAACCGAACACGGGGGTGTTCGGCTCATCCCTAATTTAAAGATATGACCAACAAAGGCTGTTGAAGCGTGTGGACTGAGGTAATGATCTAAAATCTCTGCAGGGTTGTCGAGGGACAGAATAGAACCCAGGGAGAGAAATTGATTTCCAAGAGGGTTAAACCCATCATTACCAGCTGTCACAGCTTTGCGAATGTAGACATAATGTAACAAAAGCAAACTATTCATACATAAGAAATAAAGTAAAGAATGCTTCGGGTGGCTTCATCTTATTTATATTACGTATGAACTCGTTTAACCCTTTCACTACCATGGATGAGTACAGTCGATCTTAGAAAGCTCCTGCAGGTGCCCTCGGTTGCGTCAAGTCAATCTCTTCTCATTCTGAGCAATGCAAAGGAATTTTGTTTATTGCAAAATAAATTCATTAGCAACTGGGCTCCAGAACGTGCCTCTAAAATTTCAACACGTTGGACATGACAGTCGACGTGCTGGTATTGTTTGAAAAACTGCGACCCCTGGTTTTCCTTCGCGGAAACACGGTTCCTAAGCTATAATGTAAATGTAGTAGCACTTTTCAGCCAGCAGAAGGAGACCTCTACCTTTCATATCGGGCTTATCTACAGTGAACATGTACAGGGGGACGCCTCGGTATACAGATTTACTCTGTGGGTATTGGAAAGTCATTTTCTTATTTTCCATAAAACCACCGGGTCCTGACTGTGGTTTTATGGAAAATCACTTACAGGGTAATTCAAAGAGAATCGAAAAGTAACCGCATGTTCGGTGACTTTTCGTTCTCTTCAATTCGGTTTGTTTTGTCGATCCCATTTCGGTGACCCTGCGGTGTATTCAGCAAGCACCACAGGGTCCCCGAATTGCAGGGAAAAGCTGCCGCAAACCCGACGAAAACTAACCGCAAAACCCAGCGAATGCACGCCGAAAACCCGCAAAAACATCTGGATTAACCTGCCGAAAACCACGGAAAAACCTGAGCAGGAGCCGATCACACGCAGCGCAGCCGCAGGAAAAAGCCGACACCGCAGATGAGTGAAGTGAATAAATTAGGAAAACAGTTTGCATGAATGTTTGAAAAGTGAAACGCTGTTTACAAAGAAACTACTGAATGAAAATGTCTGAAATTTACATATACAATCCAATGAATGATAATAAAAAGGGCTGTTACAGAAAAAAGAAAAAACGATTTAAAAAGAAAACGAAGATTTTTTTTCACAAAAAATCCGGAAAAATGCCTAAAAAGATCCTAAAAAATCTATAAATAAAGAGACTCTTTACTGCAGAATATTATAATGAACGGTTTGTTAGATATTAGATTAAAACCGGAATATTTTTAACATTGAAGCCTATGGGATTCTCCTGAATAAACCTGTCGACTGAAACCACCGAATTGCAGGGCATTAGGGGAACCTTTCACTGCTGGTTTGTGTTCTCTGAATAGCCGAAGCATTGCTTTTTCATGGGGATTTCACTGCCCTCGAACAGGCACCGAACAGGCACCGGATGTGCAGGCAATTCGCCAGGATTTGGCGAATTGCCTGCTCTCTGGATAGCCGAATGGCCAGGAAAGGTAACCGAACACTGATTTTCAGCGTTCGGTTACCTTTCTCAAGCAATTCGGATCTCTTTGAATTACCCTGTTAGTAGTGAATGGGTTAAATGAATTATTCAGGCACCTAGTTAACCACATTGTATAGGTTATATTTTGCTCACATTGCTTGGCGAAGAAGTGCAAGACTTCTCGTGTATATATGTTTTTTCCGGCTTCGCTGCCGCCTATGCTCTTTGTTTTTCAGTTATGGACTTCCTGTTGGATGGTTTGTCTTACACTAAATCCTCATGTTCATCTCCCTAGTGCCCGTTCAGAACGTGCCATGGGCGGCCTGTCTGTATGGCGGACGATGTCCCATAACGCCTCCTCTAGGAGCAGCGTCAGCAGTGATTAAACATTTAGAGCTTTTCTGACTAAAACAGTCTTAATGAAACAACAACAGTTTCCAAAAAAATTACTTTCTGAAACTGGTAATAAATTCCCAAATTTCCCGGTCGAGGCCACCCTGACCCCTGCAGGTCCCTGGGCTTCGAGTACAGAAGGCTTTAGCGCAGTGGTGTATTTTAGTTTTTTGCTGCTCTAAATTTACAGTTACAAGTATTTATAAAGTGCCAACAAGCTCCATAGCGCTGTACAATGGGAGAGACAGAATAACAAATATACATACACGTTACACACACAGAACAGAAGGAGGACCCTGCTCGAGAGTTTACAATCTAGGAGGGCCCTAGGCAACACAAAATTTGGACACACCCCCTGTATCACATTGTATCACAGCGTATCACAGAGCTCCACAGCAATAAAACTCACAGTAATTTGAAGTGCGTATGAGCATACACAGGAGCCACAGCAATAAAACTCACAGTAATGTGCAGTGCGTATGAGCGTACCCAGGAGCCACAGCAATAAAACTCACAGTAATGTGCAGTGCGTATGAGCGTACACAGGAGCCACAGCAATAAAACTCACAGTAATGTGCAGTGCGTATGAGCGTACACAGGAGCCACAGCAATAAAACTCAGTAATGTGCAGTGCATATGAGTGTACACAGGAGCCACGGCAATAAAACTCACAGTAATGTGCAGTCCGTATGCGCATACACAGGAGCAACAGCAATAAAACTCACAGTAATGTGCAGTGTGTATACGTATACACAGGAGAAACGGCAATAAAAATCACATAATGGGCTGTGCGATTGAGTGTACACAGGATATACAGCTTTTTTAAAAAAAATATTTACTGTCCCCTGTGGCGCTGCCGGCGTGGGCGGCCAGCTGGTGTGGTGACGTTCGACCCATTGCTCGGCTCAGGCGTGGATCTTAATGGGCCGTGAATGCTAGACAGCTTCTGAATGCGTCACTTTTTTACATGCTCGCTCAGCTCTCACTCTCGGCTGCACTCCATCTAATGTGGCCGAGAGTGAGAGTCGCACGGGCGCGTAAAAAAGGGACACGTTCAGAAGCTGCCTGGCAGTCACAGCCCTGCAACGCACAGTGGATCATTAGGATCCACGCCCGACATTTCAGAAACCAGCCGTACACCAATGGCTGGAGACAAGTCTGCAGCTGGTGACATTCGGCGGGTTTTCGGGGGGCATTTGTTTTCTGCCCCCTGGATTCTGTCACCCTAGGCAAACGCCTTGTTTGCCTCGCGGTAGGTAGAACTCTGCTTTAGTGGTGTGACCAGCAAACTGAAAAAACACCAATAAATACATAATGAGCGAGGAGGAGAAGCCGCTAGACGTGCAGAGCCGGCGAACGAAGCAGGTAGGAGGAATTGGCAAGCACAAAAAATAACAGTAATAAAGTGATGCAGTGTCATGGCGTTTCAGAGAATTGAACACCGCCCCATCGCCACCACGTCTTTTCCATGTTAAAAAGAGAAAATAAGAACACGTAGGCTTCCTGCAATGCTTAATGTCTCACGCGCGCTTGGATTTGACCCTTTTTGACGTTATTTCCGTGCCTCCGCACAACCCGACGTCTTGTCATAACAACCCGATGTACCTAGAGAAACACGTGGGCACCGACGACGAGCTGAATCAGACCGTAACGCTAGAATTGTGCAGGACGGAAAGAAATGTGTGACCTGCGCATTTAATAAAGATTCAGAATTCCTAGAGGAGAGATTAAAGTCTATTTCTTACGAAATGAAGAATTAATTTAAAAAAATCTCTAAAAGAGTTCCTGTCCCCCCCCCCAAAATCTACAGCGACTGATCCCACTCCGCGCATAGCATCACACGAGGGAAGTTGCCTTCCTATATATTATGTATCGCACGAAATCATACAGTTGCTAAGTAACCGCTTCATTCTGTGTATTAATAAAAGGAGATTGACGGACAAAGAGTTAAACTAATTATATTGTTGATTAAACCGCTTATTTTGCTGTCTGGCTTAGATCCCTTACAAACTCAACTCCCACATCCACTCCTACCATCGCTTTATTAAAAAGCGGCAGAACTTCCAGCTGAAGATTCGCTGCGGTTGTGAGGCCAGAGCGCAGATGTACGGAATTATTATTTTTTAAGTCTATATTGTGCACTTTGAGGATTTAAAGGGACACTGTGCACGGTATAAGCGCTCAGTCTATTCTGACTCCCTCTCCCCCCTCTGAGGGTCGGCTCGGAGGGCTGATTCAGCCATCCAAATGCAGGGGCTTAATCCTGCCCAGAACCTCAGCTCAGGGAACCTCAGTTTAGGTTACAGAGCTTTGGGACCTTTGGGAACCAGCCTTATCCAATGGTATCAAAGCCTTCCTGCATGGAGAGCCACTGGATTGGCTGGATCTAGATTGTGAGTTCCCACGGGAATAGGGCCCTCGTTTCCTCCTGTACTGGTTTATCAAATGTTGTTCAATGTATTGTAACCCTGTCTATATTGTGCCCATTGTACAGCGCTGCGGAATATGCTGGCACTTTATAAATAAAGAATAATAATCACCCAGCCGCTCATGTGGTCACATGACATCCTGAGCTGGAAGCATGTCATATCCTGCAGAGATCAGAGGCAGACCAGCACTGGATTCGGGGGAGCTTTTAAAGGAAACTAAAGGGTTAAAATGGTCTGGGGGAGTGTGGAGGGGTTAACGTTTAACCCCTCTGTTTCCAACCCCCTCCTGTTTTACCCTTGTAGTATCCCTTAAAGACATTAATTTGAGGTGTTTGTTACACATTTGTTACTTCAGAGATTTTATTAATATTTTTTATTTGTTAAGCGCCAACACATTCCGCAGCGCTGTACAAAGGTACCATGGTTAACGACCTCTTACATGTGTGCATAGGGGGTACCCTGTGTACCCATTTAGACCCATACTTTTTTGGGGACAATCCTAATCGGATTTTTGATGAAGCGCAGAGTGTGAATAGTGACTGTATCTCTGCATGTGCTTATTGTTAACCCCTTCACTGCCAAGTGATTTTCCAAAAACCCATTGTCAGGAACCAGTGGATTTTTGAAAAAATCTTTTTTAATTAATTTTACAGTAAGAAATATTTGGGAATATTCCCAGTGTATTCCTTGCTGTAATAACTTATTTGGCAGGCAGATGGCGCCATCTACTGGTCAAATGGAGTTACAGCAATTTGAGCTGCAGCTCGTGGTTCCCTGCATCGAGTACTGAAAGCACGAAATGTCAGGGCATTCATCAGCTGATTTTACACAGTTTTAGTACCTCGGGCATTATGCCCACTGGGCTCCATCTTTGGGGGCACCTTCTGCAGCCCAAAAAGCCAGTTGCAACAAACAAATATAATTTGCTTTTGTCCTTTCGAGCTGCAGATCGATACAGCTCGATATCAGGACCTGATGGTGGCCTTGAAGTCTCGATCGAGTTGTCTCGATCTCGGGAGTGAAGGGGTTAAGCAGAATGTATTCTGTGGATCTTTCTTTATTAAAGAATCTGTGTTTATATCTCTCCGGTTTATCATTTTTTAAGCTTTTGATGTTTAGATCCAGCTGTTAATTAAAAGAAGCTGTAACACGGCTTGTCATTAATAAATATCCCACGGCTGGGCATCACGGATTATCCACGAGCCTCGATGTCCCGGCATAAAGCTCTCTGATGCTCTGCGTCCTGGAACATAACACAAATGTAACAAACAGGTGCTCCTTGTGTAACCGTTTTCCTAGAAGAATGGCCCAGCGTGGGGTTTGTCGGAGATGTCAAATCACAGAATAATTCTTTGTTTAGGCTAAGGTCAGACGAACGCATTTTTAACGTGCGTTTAGCCGCACGAAATCACGGCCGTGCTAGCAGCAAATGACGTCCAATGCCGGGTAACATACGACGAACGGCCGCACGAATGTTCGTCCGCGTAACGCAAGTGGCAAACGAACGCATTTTTTCGAGAACGTCAAACCGCTACTACTGCCGTACAGAGTGCGCTGCGGCCGCATAGCGACGTGTTTGCGTTATTGGGAGACGTCAGACGCTGCACACGTCCGGCCAACATAACGTCCAGACGCAAAAAGGGTTTATTGATGATCCATACAAAATCACGGACGAAAATGCGCATCGTATGACCGCTATCGCGTATTCCGTGAAAAAATACGTCTATTCGTTCGAACGCACTTTTTCACGGACAACGTGAAAAATGCGTTCGTCTGACCCTAGCCTTAGTCGTTCCACCAAGATAGGATATTTTCTGCATTCTTTCATAAATTAAAAAACGTTCGATGTCTGAGACGGATCACGGCAACGCTCGGAGCGTGGGGAAAAATCTCCTCAGGGCAGGATTTATATCCAGGCCCATAACACAAAATGCCAGCGTGTGAGGGGTTAAATGGATTAGATGAGTTGGGTTCAAGGTACATGATCTGAGTCTTGTCTTGGAAGTTGCTGGGTACATGCTGAGTGACATGCACATAATAACGTGTAGCAACAGTCCAGAGCTGTGGCACCATGTAAAGCCGTGGTCCCCAACCCTGGTTCTCAGGACCCACTAACAGGTTTACCTTAAGGAAACGCCGACTGAATCCTGCAATCACTGAGCAGCAAATCATTTCACCTGTGCTGTGCTTCAGATATCCTGCAAACCTGACCTGTTAGTGGGTCCTGAGGACCAGATTTGGGGAACACTACCCTAACAGGACAGGCTTTAAGGATCACCTTGGAGAAATGCAGACTGAATCCTGCAATCACTGAACAGAAAAACATATCACCTGTGCTGCGCTTCAGATATCTTGCAAACCTGTCCTGTCAGTGGGTCCTGACTCCTGAGGACAGGTTTGGGAGACACTGCGCTAACGGGCCAGGTTTTAAGGATTCCCTTGGGGAAATGCCGACTGAATCCCGCAATCACTGAGCCACATCTCATATCACCTGTGCTGTGCTTCAGATATCTTGCAAACCTGGCCTGTCAGTGGGTCCTCGTGAGGACAGGTTTGGGAAACACTGCCCTAATAGGTCAGATTTTAAGGATTCCCTTGGGGAAATGCCGACTGAATCCCGCAATCACTGAGCCACAACTCATATCACCTGTGCTGCACTTCAGATATCTTGCAAACCTGGCCTGTCAGTGGGTCCTGAGGACATGTTTGGGAAACACTGCCCTAACGGGCCAGGATTTAAGGATTCCCTTGGGGAAATGCCGACTGAATCCCGCAATCACTGAGCCGCAAATCATATCACCTGTGCAGCACTTGAGCTCTCCTGCAAACCTGGCCTGTTAGTGGTCCATGACGCCAGGCTTGAAAGCAACGGCTCCAGATAAAAGCACTTTGTTTATAAAAACATAAACACAAATGACAAAATGCATCATGTGAAAAGTTGCAGAGTTTGCGTTTTTCATCCATTTTTCTTACAATAAATATTAATAATGTTTATCCTTCTTTAGCGACGAGGTTTGGGAACTAAGGGAGAGAAATAGGTGAAATGGGAGTATTTAAAGAAGGGAAGGGAAGTGGGTTTAATTATTTTTTCGCTGCTGTTTAGTTGGGGGGGGTTGTATCTGTTTATTTATTTATTTATAAAGTGTTTGTGGAATGAAGTCAAAGTTATTCTTTTCAAAAATTGCAAAAAATAGAAAAGGAATCACCGGAGTCTGTAACATATACTGTATTTATTGTATTTATTGTATCTTTTTGCAAATAAAAAGAACAAATAAAAAAAAAAAAAAGCGTTAATGATGTTTATCTTTCTGAAAAAGTTGCAAGATCACATTCTGTTTCATCATGTCAACAAAAAACTTTAAAAAAATAATACAAGACCTAAAACTAGCGCACGTTTACTTTACCTAATAACTAAAACCATCTTAATGATGGAAGCTTTAGCAGAATAATTAGGATTTTTAATGACTTTTTGTCCCCCAGTGAGCTGTGACAAGCAGAAAATACGCAATATCTATGAAGACGTCGCCAAGTCGTAGGATTTTTCTATATATTTTTTTTTAGCGGGGGAGTATTCTTTTTTTTTTCTTTTCAAAGCTCTGCTAATGAGATTCTTTGCATTTGATATTTTTTTTCTTTTAAAGAGGATTTTACTTGCCCTTAATTTGCTTTGAGAGAAAACAAAAAAGCCTCCGGGGCCTCGATCCGTTCTCCATAATTATTTTCTGATCCTAGGGTGAGCTGACATGTTGGCTGCGCCCCTGGGCCATCCTTTCCTTTGAATGTAACATAAACATAATACCCACGTGGGACGGGGGGGGGTGTCATAATTAATATTGAATACCCTTGTGAGTTATGAATTTTAATATTCCAGTTTAGGAAAAATTTATGGTTTTATAGAATTGGTTTAAAGGGCCAAAACCACCAAAGAATGACATGTCCTTATTGTGTTTATTTGATGTTGCTGATATCTTACATGTTTTGTTTTTCTCCTGTATGTTTAGTTAATAAAATATTTTACTCTATATGTGTCTCTGGGTGCATCCATTAAATGACACTTTGTGTTGTAAACAGCCCCCCTCCCCACAGTATCTTTCCATCACTTGCTCCTCACTGTGTGGCTTTGTCCATAGAATGGAGTGAAAGGGTCAGATTTCCAAAAATCTGACTAATAGCATTGCATTGTGTGGAATGTATGTGAAAGAATTAACCCTCTCAGTTCTGGAGTGTAAGTCCTGTGAGTGTAAGGTCTCAAAAAGGTGTACGTGTATTGATTCGGGTACCCGGGTACTGTATTCAACTGGCCAGTGAATGTGATAAGCAAATCTTCGACTAGTCAAGTTGGGGCCCTGTAGAATTGAAACAATAATGCAGCGTGCTGGATTTTACTTGGACTTTCGGCCTGCAAGGCCTCTCACCCATCCGTTATACAGTCTGTCCCTCTGTCTGGTCGAGGATGTCTCTCCGCTGGTCCTCCGGAAATCTGTGCCACCGGATCCGCTCTCTGGCCCGTCCGATCTCCGAGTCAAAAACCACGGCCTACCGCCTGCACTCCCTATGGATCATCGCGGTCTCCTTACAGGGGGTCCAACTGGAACGGAAGTTCTTGTGTACACCTCTCGGTGATGACGGGTATGGCTCTGCAAGTTACTGTCCCGATCTCCAGCACCCAACAGGTAGCGTCTGCTCTCTGGCCTGGTCTCGATCCCGAGCAGTCTCACTTGCATCCTCTCTCTTTCGTCGCTCCGCTCACTCTGGCACTCCTCCGCACGAGGCTGCTTACGTCCTTCCTCCCTGTCCCACCACTTCCTGTCTCCGCCGCAAAGCCTGATGGATATTGTAGTTCGTTTAAGTCCCGCATTGTCCATATGGCTTTTGTCTCCCTCTGGTGGCTAGAACCCAGTAATACAGCAATACAGTTTTAAACAGTGCTACATATGCAAAGGACATCACCAGACGGGTAGATTAAAGTGTTGGAAGCCCACTGCCAGATCCTAGTCAGTTGCCATTTTTTATCTCAAGTAGCCTAGACAGCACAATAGACTCCCTGCAGCCTTGTCTAAACAATCCCTTCACCGCCCACTGCCTCTTCTCTACTGTTTTATCCTATAGCACAGCTGTAAAGCAATACTTGCAATAAGATTTTGGTAAATGTTGCATCACGGGAAAAATCCACAAAATGGAAACAGGAGATCAAAAAAGCTAATTTTATTTTTCCTTTTTACGTGCGATTACTTCAAACAAACAAAAAAAAAACAGCAGCATGTGTTTTATAATGTGGTTTATAATGTGTTTGCTTGTAATGCACAAGAAATGTAGTTACAGCTTATGGTAGAGGAAGCGTTAGTAATAAAATGTGTTATTTATTGCCATACCTTGTATCAGTGATCTTCTTTCCAGGCAGAGAGAAGTAACTTCCTCTTTTCTGTCTGTTGCAACATGTTCTCTGGGAATTAATGAAAATTCAGGGTGTGGGCAGAAATCAGAATATCAGTGTCTGGGTGAAGCCGGCCGGACACACACAGATAACTGACAGGAGCTGCACCCGCACATATTGTAAGGCTGGCGATTTCACCAATGGGGTCTATTCACAAAGCACCAAAATTCAACGCAGGTTTTTTTCTGTGTGTGTCTCTGTCTCTCTCTGCCTCTCTGTCCTTGTTTGTGAGTGTGTGTGTGTTTCTCTCTGCCTCTGTTTCTTTCTGTTTGTGTATCCATCTCTCTGTCCTTGTTTCAGATTGTGTGCGTGTGTGTGTCTCTGTCTTTCTCTGCCCGTTTCTTTGTTTGTGTATCCATCTCTGTCCTTGTTTCAGATTGTGTGCGTGTGTGTGTCTCTGTCTTTCTCTGCCCGTTTCTTTGTTTGTGTATCCATCTCTGTCCTTGTTTCAGATTGTGTGCGTGTGTGTGTCTCTGTCTTTCTCTGCCCGTTTCTTTGTTTGTGTATCCATCTCTGTCCTTGTTTCAGATTGTGTGTGAGTGTGTGTGTGTTTCTGTCTCTCTCTCCCTGTTTCTTTGTGTGTGAATGTCTCTGTGTGTCTCTGTCACTGTTTCTCTCTGTCCCTGTTCTTTGTCAGGGTTATTGAGAGAAAGATAAAACTCTGGAGAAATTTTAGAGAAGTGAAAATTCTAGGTCAATATAGCCGATTTGGAAAGTGAGATAAATGGGAGAATTTTTCTGGTTTGGCTATTTTGACCTAGAATTTTCACTTCTCTAAACGTTCTCCAGAGTTTTATCTTTCTCTGAATAACCCTATGTGTGTCTCTGTTTCTCTCTGCCTGTCTGTGTCCCGATTTTTCTCTATGTGTGACTTTGTTTCTTTCAGTGTGTCTCACCTGTGCGCTAGGGTCACTTCTTCTGTCCCTGTGTGTCCCTGTGTGTGTTCCTGTGTGTGTCCTCCTCTCCCTAGGTCTCTCTTCTCTCGGCGTGCCTTTTTCTCTGTCTCTATAAACACTAAATTAAAAGTAAAAAACATCCTTTGGCAAACATTTCCCATTAAAAGAAGAGTCCGCAGACGTCTCCCTCTTCATCTAAACACATGAGCCTTAATTACCAGCTATGTCCCTGCAAATCCGATGACAAAAGTCAATCCGAGTCATCACAGAAATAACAAATCACATAGCAGGACTGTGGGACCTAGCTGGTAAGTACAGGGCATACCTGTAAGACGGGGGCAAGAGACGTCTGCGGACTCTTCTTTCAAGTAGGAATTCATCCCTAAAGGTAAAAAATATATGTATGTAAGGAAGGAGAGCTAAAGTCCTAAAAAAAGCAATGTGGGAACTCACCAAGATATGGGTCCCCGAAAAGCAACTATCATCTTACAGGGAACATGAACATAGACTCGGGACTTATATATTTACATATACAGTCAGGTCCAGAAATATTGGAACGATAGAGTCCGATAAAGTTTGAAACACGACATAATAATTTATTATCCCAAAAATAATTATCCAAAATATTGCAAATAAATGATATTCAATAAAATACAACAAAAAACACTGAAATCTGTCTGAGAACAAGGGTAAGACTATGTATGGTCTATTTCTTATCCTGTACTGCCACCTAGTGGCCGTTCATAAACAAACATAGCATTTTGTATTCAGTGTTTATTATGAATGAAATTTGCTGCGTCCAGCCCCTCTGTATCATGTGACTCGCAGGGAGCCATCCAGGAAGCAGCTCGCCGCAATCACACTGCGGGGACAGCGAGTGAGCCAGGAGGAGGTGAGTAAACATCCAGCCCGAGTGTGGCTCGGGGTTACCGTTCGCAGTAGCGAAATTTAACCCCGAGTCACACTCGGGAATACCGCCAGGGAGGTTAATACTTGGTTGCAAATCCTTTGCAGTCAATCACAGCCTGAAGTCTGGAACGCATAGACATCACCAGACGCTGGGTTTCATCCCTGGTGATGCTCTGCCAGGCCTCTACTGCAACTGTCTTCAGTTCCTGCTTGTTCTTGGGGCATTTTCCCTTCAGTTTTGTCTTCAGCAAGTGAAATGCATGCTCAATGGGATTCAGGTCAGGTGATTGACTTGGCCATTGCATAACATTCCACTTCTGTCCCTTCAAAAACTCTTTGGTTGCTTTTGCAGTATGCTTTGGGTCATTGTCCATCTGCAGTGTGAAGCGCCGTCCAATGAGTTCTGCAGCATTTGGCTGAATGGGAGCAGGTAATATTGCCCGAAACACTTCAGAATTCATCCTGCTGCTTTTGTCAGCAGTCACATCATCAATAAATACAAGAGAACCAGTTCCATTGGCAGCCATACATGCCCACGCCATGACACCACCACCATGCTTCACTGACGAGGTGGTATGCTTAGGATCATGAGCAGTTACTTTCCTTCTCCATACTCTTCTCTTCCCATCACTCTGGTACAAGTTGATCTTGGTCTCATCTGTCCATAGGATCTTGTTCCAGAACTGTGAAGGCTTTGTTAGGTGTTGTTTGGCAAACTCTAATCTGGCCTTCCTGATTTTGAGGCTCACCAATGGTTTACATCTTGTGGTGAACCCTCTGTATTCACTCTGGTGAAGTCTTCTCTTGATTGTTGACTTTGACACACATACACCTACCTCCCGGAGAGTGTTCTTGATCTGGCCAACTGTTGTGAAGGGTGTTTTCTTCATCAGGGAAAGAATTCTTCGGTCATCCACCACAGTTGTTTTCCGTGGTCTCCCAGGTCTTTTGGTGTTGCTGAGCTCACCGGTGCGTTCCTTCTTTTTGAGAATGTTCCAAACAGTTGTTTTGGCCACGCCTAATGTTCTTGCTATCTCTCTGATGGGTTTGTTTTGTTTCTTCAGCCTAATGATGGCTTGCTTCACTGATAGTAACAGCTCTTTGGATCTCAGCTTGAGAGTTGACAGCAAGAGATTCCAAATGTAAATAGCAAACTTGAAATGAACTCTGGGCCTTTTATCTACACATTGTAATTGGGGTAATGAGGGAATATCACACACCTGGCCATGGAACAGCTGAGAAGCCAATTGTCCCATTACCTTTGGTCCTTTAACAAGAGGGAGGCACATCTGCAAACTGCTGTAAGTCCTACACCGTTCACCTGAGTGGATGTACATACCCTCAAATTAAAGCTGACAGTCTGCAGTTAAAGCACAATGTGTTTGTTTCATTCCAAATCTATTGTGGTGGTGTATAGAGCCAAAGATGTTAGAATTGTGTCGATGTCCCAATATTTCTGGACCTGACTGTATATGTGGATTTTAGCAAAAATATGGTAAGTGACATTAAATATATGATTCAACAGAGAAAGATATAATCAAACACCTGAATGAAAACTTTACAGGGTCTGGGACCAATGGGAACTCAGTTCCTTCTGCGATAATTAGTGGAGGAACTCTGTTCCTACTCCACTTGACCCCTGGATGTAAGGTAGGAAAATGCTTGTTTTCCTATGCTGAAATTATTTAGGAAAATGTAAATAAATAACTAAATATCCACTGGATTGGAAGGTCCATGTCACATTTTGAAGGAAAATCCAGTTTTCCGTATCCCTTACCCGGCTTGCGGAGCGGCTGATCATGCCCTTTGCCTGACCCCTTCCCACAACACGGAACTCAATCCTGTAAAACAGGTTTTCAAGCGAAAGTCGGCGCGAGGATCGAGACAGGAGCAGGTTCACGTGTATAATAACCACTGGCAGCTCGTTAGCGTGACTTTAACCCTCTATGTCTATGAATGTTTGTCTTTATGTGCGTCCGCTTTGATGGTTGTGTATATATTTTTTTTATTGTTCCTGTCCTTTTTCACGCACTTTTGCGTTTTGTCAGAGGACGTACCGTTCCCTTTAAAGCACTGCGGAATGGAATGAGCGATGCGTGTGAAAGTGTTATTCCGTGTAACGGGATCGCGCCGTTCCTGGAGGGTTTCGCTTGGAGCTGATCGTGTGCCAAGCTCGCAGAAGTCCTGAGTCTCGGTGGAGCTCCTCTCGCAGCGCAGCTGGCTTCCCGAGGAAAGAACGAATATTAAATATTAACAGGAGCAAAGACATTAGCACCGGAGCAACACGCAGGGCCTGATAACCGGCATGTGCATCCTCACCGTGTTTACCGACCTCAGACCATTAATTGTGGGATTAATTGATCATCATCTTAATGGTTTCTATTTCTTTGTGCCTTAAAAAATCCAGTCTGGTAAAAGACTAAAAAAAAGCAGTTAGGAGGTTATCCACTATTGCGCAAACTAAAGGCTGGAGCTGCTCTTTCTGCATGGACGCCCGTATGGCCACCTCGCTCTGCCCACATTTGTGCACACAGCTCTACGAAATGCCAGCCTCCTATGGAGGCTTGTGTTTTGTAGACCCGGGTGACCTCTGTCGTACTGGCTAGACGGGGAGGGACAATCCACGTCCGTTGTACCATGATATTAGTACGGCGTTACATCATATGGTCCTCCCAGCCAATCCATTGCAATGCTACAATGGATGCTGGGAGTGGAGGCCACAACGGACGCACTTAGTGCACTCACGTGGCCCCAGCATAAAATCCCGAGATCGCAGTGCCGAGAAACGCCGACGCTGCCCAAACTAAAAACTGAACAGCAAAAGGAGAATCGTGACATCATGAGAAACGTGACATCATGAGAAACGTGACATCATGTGAAAAGTGGCAGCTTCTCCTTTTGCTGTTTAGTTTGGAGAAGCACCGGCGTTTCTCAGCGCTGCAATCCTGGTAATTTTAGCCAGTTTTTGCAATGCCTGCAAACACCGGCGCTTAGTGGAGACCCCCCCTTATTAATCTTTAGCTTCAAGGAATTAATCTTCTACCGTCTGCAAACGTCAAGATCCTGCCCCCCCCCCACCAGCCGTGATATCATCTTAACTCGCAGGTGTCGGATTGGAAATTTCAGTCGCTTTGTTCAGTTTTGAAGAAGAGAGGGAAGGGGGATAGAGATCATTTTACACAGAGAGAAGGTGGCAGAAAACAAGCAGAGAGTGCAGGGTGTTCAAATAAAATGGTAAAAAATGCCATTATTTACTTCTCTAAGACATTAAAAAAAAGAATCACAATGTATTTCGTTCAGAGATCGAGAACAGATTGTGGATACGATTGAGGAGCTCCACGAGAACGTCCCTTTAGCACATCATGGCCGTTATGGTCACACGCTGTGACTAAATCCCCATATTATAGTAGATAGTTATGGCGCAGATGCATACCACAGGGGGGCGCCGTGCTCTGTAAAAAAAATAATAAGAATTAGGAACCACTCGTAAACCTGTGTGTTTAGCGGCAGCTGTGGACAAAGGCTTCTAGGGCCTGCTAGGCGTAGTCCCCCATTACGGGACACCAGTTGTTACCCCCATATGTCTTCTGGTTGTGGCTGGTGACGTTTGTAAATGTTGGGGTGCCTGATCCAGTTCCTTTAACCTCCCTGGCGGTCTATTTTTTGTAGCGCTGGGTTTAATTCCCTGTCGTGGCAGTACCTATTTTTGGCCACCGGAGGGAGACAGCGCGATGAGAGACATTGAACATTGGGACTACATTTCCCGGCATGCTTTGGGAGCGGACACAGGAAGTGGGTGGGACACAGACACTTACATCCTGAGCCTCGTGGAGAGAGCTGGCAGAGCAGGCCAGGGAGTGAGAGGAGCAAGACGCAGAGCAGCAGAACGAGACAGTGACTAGGCCGGAGCGCAGCTGGGGCCTGACAGAGCTAAAGACCGAGTTATCTGCCTTATCAGCCTTATCAGAGGAAGACCCAGTGATTCACCAGACTACCCACGCTGATATTGAGGAAGCTGGAAGACCCCGAGTTAGGAGTACCGAAGATCGATCGAACAGGGAGAGCAGGCGGTGAGCTGGACATCTTGCGGCAGGTGCAGAAAGCCCGACAGCGGATCCAGTAACCAAGAGAACCCCAGTCAACATCGAGCGGAGAGACGTCCTGGGTCGAGCGGAGCATCAAGCAGTGGCGGAAGTACCAGGGTCGCAGCGGTCGCAGTTGCGACCGGGCCCTGGCATTCCGCCACTGGAGGGGGGCCCAGCGCCGCCGCCAGATTCCGGCAAAAAGCGCCGGAATCTGGGAGCCGCACGCTGGCCGTCCCTCTCCCTACGTGAACGGCCACTGACATGCAGCTTGGCCGCTCACGTGGGAGAGAAACCACTTGACCAGCGCACGAGACCTCGCGCTGATCAGGTGGTTTCCGGTGAGCGGCCAAGCTGCATGTTTCCAGCGGCCGCTCGCCAAGGAGGACAAGATGCCGGCGGAGCCTGCCCTGGGCCTGGGGCCCCCCTGAGCAGGTAAGAGCTGGGCTAGGGCAGTATATCCATGAGCTGGGGGGCAGAGCTGGGGCAATATATCCATGAGCTGGGGGGGGCAGAGCTGGGGCAGTATATCCATGAGCTGGGGCATATCCATGAGCTGGGGGGCAGAGCTGGGGCAATATATCCATGAGCTGGGGGGCAGAGCTGGGGCAATATATCCATTAGCTGGGGGGGCAGAGCTGGGGCAATATATCCATGAGCTGGGGGGCAGAGCTGGGGCAATATATCCATGAGCTGGGGGGGCAGAGCTGGGGCAATATATCCATGAGCCTGGGGGGCAGAGCTGGGGCAATATATCCATGAGCTGGGGGGCAGAGCTGGGGCAATATATCCATGAGCTGGGGGGCAGAGCTGGGGCAATATATCCATGAGCTGGGGGGGCAGAGCTGGGGCAATATATCCATGAGCTGGGGGGACAGAGCTGGGGCAATATATCCATGAGCTGGGGGGCAGAGCTGGGGCAATATATCCATGAGCTGGGGGGGGCAGAGCTGGGGCAATATATCCATGAGCTGGGGGCAGAGCTGGGGCAATATATCCATGAGCTGGGGGGCAGAGCTGGGGCAATATATCCATGAGCTGGGGGGCAGAGCTGGGGCAATATATCCATGAGCTGGGGGGGCAGAGCTGGGGCAATATATCCATGAGCTGGGGGGCAGAGCTGGGGCAATATATCCATGAGCTGGGGGGGCAGAGCTGGGGCAATATATCCATGAGCTGGGGCAGAGCTGGGGCAATATATCCATGAGCTGGGGGGGGCAGAGCTGGGGCAGTATATCCATGTGCTGGGGCAGAGCTGGGGCAATATATCCATGAGCTGGGGGCAGAGCTGGGGCAGTATATCCATGAGCTGGGGCAGTATATCCATGTGCTGGGGCAGTATATCCATGAGCTGGGGCAGTATATCCATGAGCTGGGGCAGTATATCCATGAGCTGGGGCAGTATATCCATGTGCTGGGGCAGTATATCCATGAGCTGGGGCAGTATATCCATGTGTTGGGGCAGTATTTCCATGAGCTGGGGGCAAAAATATCCATGTGTGAGCTGGGGCAATATATCCATGTGTGGCCTGGGGGCAATATATCCATGTGTGGTCTTGGGGCAATATATGTCCATGTCAGCTGGGGGCAATATATGTCCATGTGAGCTGGGCGCAATACTATCTTTTTTATATTGCAGGAAAAAAAAAAGGTAAAAATATGGATCTTTTTTGGGGGGGGTTGGGGGGGCCCTTCATGGATTCTTGCACCGGGGCCCTCAGGTTTCTAGTTACGCCACTGGCATCAAGTATCTGGCGGATGGGTGAGAGGCCTTCCAGGCCGTTGTGAAAATAAAGCACGCTGCTGTTTGTTTCCAAAACCCACAGGGCCCCAACTTGACTAGTCGAAGATACCTCATAAACAATTCACTGGCCAGTTGAATATTGTACCCGGGTACCGTAACACACACACACACTTACATTCTGGGACATAACCTGTGCGGGACTCACTCCCCAAACACAAAAGGGGGTTAAAGATTTATTTTTATTTCTTTTCCGCTGCGCGTTCCTCGAATTACGAAGCATCGTATTTCTTTTCTGCTGCGCGTTCCTCGAATTACGAAGCATCGTATTTCTTTTCCGCTGCGCGTTCCTCGAATTACGAAGAATCGTATTTCTTTTCCACTGCGCATTTCCCGCATTACGAAGTACTGTAAATATATATACGAACACCGTGTTATTCATTATATGCCATTTATTTTAGTAAACTATATAATTTATAAAATCCACAACGGTGCTGGAGTATATTTATTCCCTAGTGCGGGGAAACTGACCCGAGGTTCAATTTCAGCGGCTCCTCCGGGAGTGAGCGCTACACGTGGGGGCTCGTCTCCGGGATTCAGTCTCTGGAAAAAACGCATTTAAAGGGTTAAATATGAATCCAGAAGAAGCAGCAGAGTGGTGTAAAGCACAAAATGGCCAGTTAGGGTTGAGTGTAGTAATGGACATTCCTGCAGGCACCTGGGCAGAAGAACAGATCCGCCAGGCCGTGGCCGCGCTGACGCCAGATCATCGGGGGTTAATCCTGGACATTAAAGAGAACCCAGATACCTCTCACATGTATGTTCTTGAGTGGAGAAAGGGTGTTCCAGTGTGTTTTCAGGGCGCGAGTGTGAAGCTGACCAACGATGTGGAAGTTCGACTGGTCCAGCCAAGTACGCCACATGGTGATCACGCGAATGTTCCCGATGTTACCCCAACTACAGGGTTCCCTCCTGCTACATTTTTCACCACTATGGGGAAACTGGTGGAAACACTAGCCAAAAACTCTGCTGCGTCTCCAAATTACGGATATCGCAAGTTGGGGTTCTGTTCGGGTAAGGTCCCTGTGCCAGCTGGAGAAGAGGACTTTGACACTTGGATAGACCAGGCAGTGCAAGCTGTGGAAGAATGGGAAGTTGCGGACACCGTGAAGAGACAAAGGTTGATCGAGAGCTTAAGAGGTCCTGCTTCAGATGTCGTCCGAAATCTGAAAAGAGACAAGCCAGGCTGCACTGCTGCTGAGTATCTAGAAGCTTTACAGGAAATTTTTGGAGGAGTGGAGGATTGTGCCGAGCTTATCCACAGGTTCTCTCACACCTATCAAAAGGAAGGAGAAGAATTGTCCACCTATGTCTGGCGACTGGATAAAATCCTCCATCAGGTTATTCTAAAAAGAGGCATGGAGCCGAGTCGTGCAAGCAAAGCTCTGATGGATCAAATTTTCAAAGGTGCACTCCCACTGGATCCCATAATGTTGAAATTTCAGACTAGATACCAGAGCAAGAGACTGACCTATTCCAAACTGGTAAAAGCTATCCGAGAAGAAGAGGCTTTAATTAAGGCTAAAAAGATTGCTAATGCTTCACATGCAGTTTTCACCGCAGAAGTAGAAACTCTTGGTGTAGCGGACATACAGACTGAAGTGATGGCTTTGAAAACTCTGATGTCGAAAATGATAGAGTTGATGATGTTGCTGTCTTCTAGGATTGCCGTACCTGAGGAGGGAGAGGCAGTGCGGAGTATTCCTGCTGGAGAACCCTCTGGGTCGTTGATCTGCTACAACTGTGGGGGGGTTGGCCACTATCGACGTGACTGCCCCAGCCCACCCAAGCCGCGAAGAGGACAGACGTTTCTAGCAGATATACGAATGACAAGAGCGGCTGTGGTTCCTAACAAGGGGTTTTCAAATGAGGCGCAAGAAGAAAATGTGCCCACACGCTCGAGGAAAAGATGTTTCGGCTGCAGGGAAAAGGGTCATTTCAGGGCTCAGTGCCCAAAAATGAGGCCCATAAAGAGATCGGTCGAAGAACTCCTGAAGGCCTTGAAGGAGCAGTCGCCTGTCTTGCAAGGGGAGAATCTTAGAGGTTCCCCGGTTGAATGAGCAAACTGGGTCCCCACCTTGTACTACAGCGGAGAAGTTCCCTGACAAGTTGATCGGTCCTTCATCCATCATCCCGGTCCAAGTGGAAGGGGTCTACACAAAGGCTCTTCTAGATTCGGGTGCTCAAGTAACTCTGATTTACCGAGATTTCTATCAGAAGCATTTGAAGCATATACCCTTGAAGAAGTTGAAAGATCTTGAAATCTGGGGTATGGGGACTGAGAGGTTTCCCTATGATGGATATCTACAGGTGAAGCTGGAATTCAGTTCAGCGACCGTTGGACAACCAGCAGTATGTGACACGTTGGCCATTGTGTGTCCTCGTCCCTCGGGAACTAATCGAAGTTCTATGATAGTGGGGACGAACACTGACTTAGTGAGATGTTTTCTAACCCCGCTGAGGAAGGAAGAGAGTCTTGCTCCCAAGAAGGCACACTCGATGTCAAGGCCGGTATGTCAACGGATGGTCAAAGAACAGAGAGCCCCTGCAGAAGTGAGGCGGCTGAGGAAAGCGGAAGTAACAGAGAAGGTTATGCAGTCCAGAGAAGTCCCCGAAATAATCTCTGGAAGAGTTTTGAAACGGACAAGTGAGAGAGTTTCCGTCAGCGTAAGTAATGTGACTGACTCTTCAGTAAATTTGAAGGCACGGATGTCAATCGGGCAAGTGGCTTCTGTTAAGCGCCTCTCCACTACCGATCTAGGGGGGGAAGTGAATAAAGCTGAACGGTTCTACCCTAAAGATGCTCCTATCTCGTTCAAGCGGAAGAAGCGGGTTCAGTCTCCAATACTCAAGTCGAAAAATTTGTTCTCCAGGTATGAGTTTGACGTGGGATGCGCTAAGAGCACTAAACACTGCATTCGTCTCCAGGATGATAAGCCTTCTCGAGAAAGGTCAAGGCGAGCTTCATCGAGAGATCTAATTGAACTGAAAAGAACCCAAGGAGTGGTTGGAACAGAGGAAGCTGTAACAACTGGGCGGAGGTTTCCAGAAGTGTCAGCTCTACTTGCCGAGGTGTCTAAGGGTTTGGGGGAGACTGAGGAAAATTGCTGCCTGTTGTCAACCCTGTATATATAGGCTAAAGTTAGAAATGTTATGTTGAAATGTATTGCAACTGTTGTTATGTTATGTTGTGTTATGTATGACCGACACATGTACCCGTTACACGCCCTTGGGAGGACCCAAGAGTTTAGGGGGGGAGAGTGTAGCGCTGTGTTTAAAAAGACTGTTCTGCTGCATTTACTTGCAATGGCCACCAGAGGGAGACAGAGACCATGCTAAGATTATGCTGGACAAACACAGAAAACATTGGGACTACATTTCCTGGCATGCTTTGGGGGCAGACACAGGAAGTGGGTGGGACACAGACGCTTACATCCTGAGCCTCGTGGAGAGAGCTGGCAGAGCGCGCCAGGGAGTGAGAGGAGCGAGACGCATTGCAGCAGAACGAGACAGTGACTAGGCCGGAGTGCATGTGGCCTGACAGAGTTGAAGACCGGGTTATTCAGCCTTATCAGAGGAAGACCCAGTGATTCACCAGACTACCCACGCTGATATTGAGGAAGCTGGAAGACCCCGAGTTAGGAGTACCGCAGATCGATCGGACAGGGAGAGCAGGCGGTGAGCTGGACATCTTGTGGCAGGCGCAGAAAGCCCGACAGCGGATCCAGTAACCAAGAGAACCCCAGTCAACATCGAGCGGAGAGACGTCCTGGGTCGAGCGGAGCATCAAGTATCTGGCGGATGGGTGAGTGGCCTTCCAGGCCGTTGTGAATATAGAAAGCACGCTGCTGTTTGTTTCCAAAACCCACAGGGCCCCAACTTGACTAGTCGAAGATACCTCATAAGCAATTCACTGGCCAGTTGAATATTGTACCCGGGTACCATAACACACACACACACACGTACATTCTGGGACATAACCTGTGCGGGACTCACTCCCCAACCTCAAGAAAGGGGGTTAAAGATATATTTTCTTCTTTTTCTTTTCCGCTGCGCGTTTCTCGAATTACGAAGCATTGTATTTCTTTTCCGCTGCGCGTTTCCCGCATTACGAAGTACTGCAAATATATATACGAACACCGTGTTATTCATTATATGCCATTTATTCCAGTAAACTATATAATTTATAAAATCCACAACGGTGCTGGAGTATATTTATTCCCTAGTGCGGGGAGACTGACCCGAGGTTCAATTTCAGCGGCTCCTCCGGGAGAGAGCGCTACATTTTAAAAAAAATTCTCTGTCAAACAGCGGAAAATTATTTTTTTTGCCCCCCCTAGTGGTATCCTGAGTGTAGCTCGGGGTTAAATTCCTTTGCTGGAAGCGGTAACCCTGAGCAACACTCGGGATGCCGCTGGATATATCACCTCTCCCTGCGCTCCCTCGATGTCCCCTGCAGTCTCCTCCAGCGATCGTGACCTCATACTTCCTGGTTCCCTCCTTGCAAGAAGGAATCCAGGAAGTAAAACGCCGTGATCACTGGAGGAGACTGCAGAGATCAGCGAGGGAGTGCAGGGAGAGGTGATGTATACAGCCCGAGTGTGTCTCGGGGTTACCACTCTCAGCAGTGAAATTTAACCCCGAGACACACTCGGGAAAACGGTCAGGGGGGTTAAATTGTCTTTATCAACCAATGTATTTACATTCTGTGACGTGCGTCATTTCGATTTGGGGTGCATGGACATGAAGATGTGTTTGGATTTAGGGTGCAGGCCTGTCTTTGGTGCAGAATGTTTGTGTAATCTGTGATAATGCAAGAATGCTATTGTCTATCTGTCTATTGTCTGTCTATTGTCTGGTCCTTTTGCATTTTGTTAAGGATTAACCTCCCAGTCTACCATTGTTTCAGGAATGTGTTTATCCGTTTACATTTGAATAGGTTGTAAATCTGCTGTCTGTAATCTGCTACCA
This sequence comes from Leptobrachium leishanense, assembly GCA_009667805.1. NCBI lineage: Eukaryota > Metazoa > Chordata > Amphibia > Anura > Megophryidae > Leptobrachium > Leptobrachium leishanense. The sequence continues at coordinate 308,411,188 of CM019067.1, forward strand.
TCCCATTTACCATTGTCCTGCCTCGTTAGAAATGTTACATAATGTTTACTTTAATGGTCTACATAATCTAATTAGGTTTCACATTCCAAGAAGTAAATGTTTGTCGATCTATGTTTCAGACTGATTAGTTCCCCAACAGTTGTAGGGGGGTGTTTGTAAATGACCCATGTGCGACTGTATAAATGTATGTGTGTGTCCCTGATTAAAAGAGTTCCATTCTAACATTGAAAGACCTCAGAGCTACAGCCTCGTCTTATTTCTGGGGGATGCAAGCAAGGCTCTCTATGTGTCCCGGTCCTTGAGCTTCGTCTGAGGACTGGAGGAAGGCACGGGAATCTGGCTGGGTAGAACACGGGGGTCCTGCACGGAAGCGGCATTGGCAAATGTGACCCTGTCAGGGTACAGAGATCTGTCAAACATTCATTTATGGATATTTGGTCCTTGCGGTGTATGTGGAGGTTAGATGACTTACGGAACTATATTACACAATCAGGTCGACATTCTCTTAATTATCACCAGTTATCTCAGACAGGTCATCGTCATGTGGTTCCTCTGAGAGGACGGAGAGCCCTCTGCTACCTTGTGCCTGAGCGCCAATTCCAAGAAATGCTAGACCGAGCATGACTAAAGTGTCTATGGACAGCGATCATGAAGATAAATGTTATGTGATATCTCAGGCCTTGATGAGCAGCAGCTCATTGCTAATTGCTGCGCATTGTAACCCAATGTTACTTAACCAGCCTCAGCATCTGGGACCGCCATGTCCCTCCTCTGTGGATGTTGCTTAATGAGGAACCGGGTGATGCTGGTCACCAGCTTGAGGGCCAGACCCAAACCTGTTACAGCATTCGTCCCTTCTCCCAGGTCAAGCAGATCTGCAGCAGCTTTTCTTTCACCACAACCCTCTTCCAGAACTGGAGGGAGTGCTGTATATCACTTCTCCAATGGGCGCAGAAGCTAAATGTATTGTGGGTGAGGCTGAGACATGTGCCGTGGAAACTGAGGGCACAAAGGTGGAGGGAGATTTGGTTACGAGGATCACGGCACCTCACCCAGTGGCCTTTTGTGGTGGCAACACGCTAGTAAACCTGTCGGCAGCGGGGAGTGAGCGGTGGGCTGTCCCGTCGGACGGCTCTTCCTCTCACTGCTGTCACTCAATCTGGTGGCATGCCACACGAGAGAGGGTCAGCTGACCTCGGATAGAAAAACAGCGCAAAACTTTCCAATTTATTTTGTAACTTACTTATTTTTGGAGTAATTCCCGACACATGAGCCCAACGTATGATAGAAATGACCAGTGCACTTTGCTGCTTACACCCCCATAGAAAAACACACTATAATAAGTCGTAGCATGACGGAACAGTTACATTCTTTCATATTTATCCACTTTTGGGGACGGGGCAAAAAGAAATGGTGAAGCGGCCCAGCGCACGCAGAGATGAAAAGCCACTGGTTTGAGCTTGTAACAATATGCATTTTTTTGTGTCAGGAGTAATCAGCATTTTAATGAGGCGATGGCTTGGATGTCGCGGACATATTCGGTTTTTTATAGACTAACCCGGCAGACGACGCTCTATTACTTGAGCCTCATTTGAAGTGAATATTCTCGGTGACCTAAATTTAAACAGATTGCCACTTTTGGTTCCAATTGCCACATTAACCTTGTTTATGTTTCACGACACGCTGCGGATTCACGCTCGTACCCTCGGGAACCTTTGTCACAGCAGAGTGTTTATACTACATGAGGTCTGCATGAAGGCCGGGGCGACCCAGGAACCGGGAATGATTTCATGGGGCTGATCCGGGGTCAGGTCTGTCTAGATCAGGACTCAGGAGGGACACACACACTGAGAACGACACACACAATGACAGAGACACACACTATGACAGACACACACACGATGACAGACACACACACACAGAGGCAGAGAGACACAAACGGAATGGGAGAGAGGGAGAGTGACACACATAGGAGTCAGAAAGAAACACACACAATGAGAGACACAAATGATGACAGAGACACACAATGACAAACACACACGGAGAAAGACAGAGACGCACACAGAATGAGAGACACACAAAAACAAGGAGAAACATAGAGACACACACACACACACACACACACACACACAGACAAGGATTCACAATTAGGGATGAGCCGAACACCCCCGAGTTCGAACCCGAACTTTCCAAATGTTCGAATCCGAACTCGAACTCAATACAAGTCAATGGGGCTGAAAATTCGATATTTAGAGTGTCCTCCAAGAGGGCATATATGCTAGATATTTGCCAAAAAAGGTGTATGGGGGTCCAGGTGTGCCCTGGGGGACAGGAAACAAGGACAAAAAGTTTTAAAAAAAACGTTTTAAAAAGGGACAGTGAGTTTTCCATGAAATAAGGGTTAAAAATAAAAACGAAAAATTCCTTCAAATATCGTGCCTAGGAGGTCCCCATAACCTGCCCATGAAGTGGCGGATTTCTAGGATGTATAGAAACACTTGAAAACAAAAAAGTACGTTTCAAAAGACGGTAAATGCTTTACCTTTAATCTATCCATAAACAACTGCTTGGGGCGGCAGTCTGTATGAAAAGAGGAGACATTTTCAGACACGTAGAAAAAGTTTAGTGATTTTTTGGCAAAATTATTGTGAAACTTATGCAGGCTTTGGATGAAAGTAACAATAGGCGCTTTAAAATTGGGCCTTTAGGCTAGGGTCAGACGAACGCATTTTTCACGTCGTCCGTGAAAAAGTTCGGTCGAACGAACGTACGTATTTTCCCCCGGAATACGCGATAGCGGTCATACGATGCGCCTTTTCGTCCGTGATTTTGTACGGATCATCAATAAAACACTTTTTGAGTCTGGACGTTATGTTGGCCGGACATTAGCAGCGTCTGACGTCTCCTAATCACGCACACACGCCGCTATGCGGCCGCAGCGCACTCTGTACGTCAGTAGTAGCGGTTTGACGTTCTCGAAAAAATGCGTTCGTTGGCCACTTGCGTTGCGCGGACGAACTTTCGTGCGGCCGTTCGTCGTATGTTCCCCGGCATTGGACGTCATTTGCTGCTAGTACGGCCGTGATTTCGTGCGGCTAAACGCACGTTAAAACTGCGCTAGTCTGACCCTAGCCTTAGTGTCGGCAACAGTGCCGTCACACCGTAACCCCTCTGAGGATATGAATCTGATACAGGCGTCAGTGGCAGTGCACCCAAATATTGTGCTTTTGGTGCCAGGCCTGCAAGTACTATCATAGAGTAACCCCTCTGTAGTATTGTGGAAGAATGCAGGGGTGGACCTTGCGGTCCTATATTAAAAAGATATGCATCTGTTAAAGGCGTCAGTGCACCCAGATATTGTGCTTTTGGTGCCAGGCCAGCAAGTGCATTCATACAGGAACCCCTCTGTGGTATTGTGGAAGAGTGCAGGGTTGGACCCAGATATTGTGCTTTTGGTGCCAGACTGCCAGGCCAGCAAGTACTATCATACAGTAAGCCCTCTGTAGTATTGTGGAAGAGTGCAGGGTTGGACCCTGCGGTTCAAAAAATTAAAATGATATAAATGTGGCACAGGCGTCAGTGCAGCCAAATATTGTGCCTTTCATGGCAGCAAGTGCATTCACACCCTTTTGTGGTATTGTGGAAGAGTTCAGTGCTGGAGGTTTTGTGAATGCAGAAGACATCCCCGATCTATTCCGTTACTTCAGCATCAGGGGATTGATAGCTGCTGATCCAGGACTGATTAATTTTTATAAATGTCAGCCGGTCTACAGAGTCGGTGGACATACGCACTCTTTTGTCTGTGACAAAACCTCCAGCGGCACTGAACGTCCTTTCAGAAAGCACGCTAGATGAAGGGCAACCTAGTAGCTGCATAGCATATTGGCTAAGTTCTGGCCAGTGATCCAATCTCAACACCCAGTAAGTGTCACGGGGCGTGTGCGGTTCTGGTATGAGCCCAGCAGGCGGCGACACAGAGGGGAGGCCAGATAGGAATCACGTAATGCAGATTCTTTAATAAAACATAAATGGACCTTAACTGCAGGCAAATGAACAGAAGAAATAGCAATAAAGTCCAGGGAGAGTTCTTGGAGAGTCAGTGGATTGTGGGTAATGCAGTCCTAGACTGCAGACAGGGCCCACCAAGGATAAGTCTAGACAGCGGTACCTTGATGAAAAGGTCAGACGGTGAGAACAACTGTAATCCACAGGTAGACAGATGGTAACTGGATACGTAGGATAAGTTGGTACAGGAAGAGCAGGTTTGTACACAACCAAGTGACCTCAGTCAGGGAGAACAATAATGCAGACCCACTGTTGGCTGGGTCTCTCTGCCTTTTAAGGAGGCTTAAACATGGATAGGCCTCAGCTGGAAGTCCAGGGCTAGACAGGAAAACCCAGGCTGGATCTCCAGGAGCCTGGACATGGTCCTTAGCCTGGGCAAAACCTGGACTGGAATCCAAGAATGAAGAAATCCAGGGCAAAGTTCTTAGATCCAGGTTTGCTAGACAGGTACACAGGGTGGACCGTGACAGTAAGCCAGTGGATCATCTGCTGGAAAGGTATCCAGGTCTGCCCTTGCCCGTAGGTAGTCCTGCACCATATGGTGAAGACGCTGGCAATGGGTGCCTACATTTGACGTCCCTGGGCGTCGTGGACTAAAAAAAATTAAAAATGCATCAGTCAAGCGGCCCTGGCCTTCACCACTATTCCTCTCATCATCTGCAGCCTCAGAAGCACGTGTGCCATCACTTGGTAACCTACCAGTGCCTGGAAAGGTGTTACACAAGTGTCGCTTTAGAGCGTCCTCAAGTTTTTTCATCCTGTGCTCCCTCTGTGCGGGCAGGATGAGCTCTGCAACTTTACCCTTGTATCGTGGATCAAGGATGGTTGCCAGCCAGTAATGATCCCTCTCCTTGATAGCACGAATCCTGGGGTCCTTTAGCAGGCTTTGCATTATAAGGGAGCCCATGCAGCGTAGGTTTGAGGTGGCATTAGCTTCCGAGTCTTCCTGGTCAATGAGGATGACCCCATCGTGCACTTCCTCCTCCCAGCCACGCACTAGCCCTTGTGTTTCTGGGCACACAAAACCCTCCCTTGAGGAATCCCCACCTTCAATGCCCCCACTACTTAAATATTCCTCCTCCTCCTCCTGTCTTATCTGAGTAGGACCCGCTGGAATGCTGTCTGCGGAAAGACTGGGGCCTTCAGAGCTAGGAAAGGCCTCCTCTTCCTCCCGCTGCTCTGCCTCTAGAGCCACATCTATAATTCCTCGCAGAGTGTGCTCCAGCAGGAACACTAAAGGAATTGTGTCACTGATGCATGCACTGTCCCTGCTCACCATCCTCGTTGCCTCCTCAAATGGTGACAATACAGTGCATGCATCCTTGATCATCAGCCACTGCGGGGGGGGGGAAACAAGTTGACCTGAACCTGTCCTTGTGCCATACTCACACAGGTACTCGTTGATGGCCTTCTGCTGCTTGTGCAGACACTGCAGCATTGCTAATATCGAGTTCCACCTGGTGGGCATGTCACAGATCAGATGGTTTGTGGGAAGGTGGAATTCTCTTTGAATTTCTGCCAGGCGAACGCTTGCTGGGAATGACCGTCTGAAGTGGCTGCAGACTTTTCTGGCCTGGCTGAGAAGCTCTGGCAGCCCTGGGTACTTGGTTAGGAAACGCTGTACCACCAGATTTAGGACGTGTGCTAGGCATGGTACATGCGTCAATTTACCCTTGCGTAGGGCGGAGAGAAGGTTGCTGCCATTATCGCAGACGATCATTCCCAGCTGAAGCTGGTGTGGTGTTATCCATCTCTGCACCTGCCCCTGCAGAGCTGACAGAATTTCTGGCCCGGTGTGGCTCCTGTCCCCTAAACAAACCAGCTCAAGCACAGTATGGCATCTTTTTGCTTGAGCCATTGCGTAGACCCTGTCAAGCGTCGGTTTAACTGCCACTTCGCCAGAGACAGAGAAGGAGGAGGAGGAGGAAGAGGGAGAGGTGGTGGAGCAGACAGACCTCATACAAGCAGCTTTCTGGAGGCGTGATGGATGAACAAGCTCCAGCACAGAGCCCCGTCTTGGATCCCTCCCAGCTGCAATCAGAGTTACCCAGTGTGCCGTGAAGGAAATGTAACGACCCTGTCCATGCTTACTGGACCACGTGTCTAAATTGACATGCACCTTGCTGCTGACTGCCTTTCCCAATGACTGGATAACATTGTCTTCCACGTGCTGGTATAGTGCTGGAATGGCCTTGCGTGAAAAGTAATGGCGTTTTGGAACCTGCCACTGTGGTACAGCACATTCAGCAAATTCACGGAAGGGAGCAGAGTCCACCAGCTGGAAAGGCAGCAGCTGCAATGCGAGTAATTTTGCTAAGCTGGCATTTAGACGCTGTGCTTGGGGATGGTTGGGACTATATTTTTTCTTATGCTGCAGCAGCTGTGGCAACGTAATCTGACTGCGTAAATCTTCAGCTGCTGGGATGATGTCACATTGTGAGGAAGGACCTGGTACATCCATTACTGTAGCATCATCCGTGTCAGTGGAGGTTGTAGGCAATGACATGGCAGGATATACAGTGGGGGTAGAGACATGACGAGGAGGAGGACCTACGCAAAGTTTTGCGCCAACAGGATGTGTGGCAGGAGGTCATATGTCGCCTCAAACATGTGGTACCCAAGTGTCCGGTGTCTTTCCCATGCTTAAGCCTCATCTGACATAGATTACAAATAGCAACGGTGGGGTCTGCTGCACATTTCTTAAAGAACTCCCAGCAGACAGCAGAGTTCCTGCGTGTGTGCTTTGAGACAACAGCACTCTGCATTGGAGCAGCTCTGACATCTGTTGCCTTGGACTGGCTAGTGCTACGGTTGGTCATAGAGGATGTTGTGCCTCGTGTTTGCTGTGCCTCCTCCTCCTCCCCATCCTTCTCACTTGATTCCGCTGTTCGATCTGGCACCCAGGTGGAGTCAGTGACCTCATCATCAATGTCATCTTCACCCCCTATCTCCTCGTCACTGGAGCCAACTTGGCAGTATGCTGCAGCTGCTGGGGTAACATGAGTGCCAGTTATTTGTGTGTCATCACTGGCACCCCCTTCCTCTAGGTTGATTATACTCCCTTCCTCAACCTCAGAGATTAAATCAGAGCACTGCGCTGCGCATCCTCAAGCAGCATGTCACTGTCATTGTAGTCAAACAATGCCACAGATTACAAGTCTCAGAAACCTCCTATAAATCAGTGAGACCCCCGATGGGTGGCAGTGAGAAGCCACAGATTACAATTCACATAAATCTGCTAGAAGTATGTGGGACCCCCTGATGGGTGGCAGTGAGAAGACACAAATTACAATTCGCATAAATCTGCTAGAAGTATGTGGGACCCCCTGATGGGTGGCAGTGAGAAGCCACAGATTACAAATCTCAGAAACCTCCTATAAATGAGTGAGACCCCCTGATGGGTGGCAGCCAGTGAGAACACACGGATTATAACAATTCCCAAATATTTTGTAGAAATTTGTGACCCCCAAAATACTTGCTGGCAGTGACAAGACACAGATCACCTCAATTCCCAGATATTTGGTAGAAATGAGACCCCCCCAGTAGCGTGGCAGACCGGCAGTAAGAACACACAACTATCTCCTATGAAATCTCCTCTCAAATGCGTGCAGAAGCGCTGCGTGGAAACCTTATATAGTGTGCTGCGGGACTTAGCTCTGTGAGCCCATGATTTGGCAAAATTTGCCCAATCAGGACTCTGAGCCGTGATTGGCATAGTGTTGAACCTGTCTTGCACCAGACCTGTGGTCAGGTGCAAGGCTGTAGCCAATTACGAGCTTCAGGCCAGTGGGAAAATGCATTGTGGTCGAACATGCGGCGAACACCCGGAAATGTTCGGAGTTCGCGAACAGAACGAGCAGGCTAAGTTCGGTCCGAACTCCGAACCGAACAGCTCATCCCTATTCACAATGAGAGAGAGACACACAATAAGAGACACGGAGACAATGGGTGAGACACAGATATACATACTTTGAGAGACACAGACACAGTGAGACAGACATACAGAGAGAGACACGGATTCACAGTGAGACAGACATACAGAGAGAGACACGGATTCACAATGAAAGACATACAGAGACTAGGGTTCCCACCTGTCCGGTTTTGACCCGGACTGTCCGGTTTTGGAGTCATGTGTCCGGGTTTGACACACTCTGCCACCCGGACACATGACTCCGAGCCAGTACCAGCACCTCCGCCCCATACTTACATGTATGCGAGCCCTCGTCGCCGCGATCCTCTCTTCCAGCTGTTTCTCCATTCAGCCGAGGCATAGCAGGTCCGCACCGCCCACTGTCAGCAACGTGCAGGCGCAACGGCTCACTCACGTGACGTTCACGTGCTTCTTTTTGCCCTGGCAGTGACAGTCCCGAGCGAGATAGACTCCTGGGGACAGCGAGAGATGCGTGCGTGCCGCCAGTGCTTCCTTCAGTGGTACTTCGAATCGTGTTGGTGCAGCTGCCTGTCAAGACAAGTGGCCCTCTGTAACTGTCCTATCCACCGTCCAGCTAATACCAGTCTGCCATGCCTAATAGGGATGAGCTGTTCGGTTCGGACGGTTCGACCCGAACTTAGCCTGTTCGATTAGATCGCGAACACCGAACATTTCCGGGTGTTCACCGCATGTTCGACCACAATGCATTTTCCCACTGGCCTGAAGCTCGTAATTGGCTACAGCCTTGCACCTGACCACAGGTCTGGTGCAAGACAGGTTCAACAGTATGCCAATCACGGCTCAGAGTCCTGATTGGGCAAATTTTGCCCAATCATGGGCTCACAGAGCTAAGTCCCGCAGCACACTATATAACGTTTCCACGCGCCGATTCTGCACGCACTTCAGAGGAGATAGTTGTGTGTTGTTACTGCCGGTCTGCCACGCTACTGGGGGGGTCTGGGGGGGTCTCATTTCTACCAAATATCAGGGAATTGAGGTGATCTGTGTCTTGTCACACAACCAGTACCACGCAGTATTTTGGGGCTCACTAATTTCTACAAAACATTTGTGAATTGAGGTGATCTGTGTCTTGTCACACAACCAGTACCACGCAGTATTTTGGAGCTAATTTCTCCAAAACATTTGTGAATTGAGGTGATCTGTGTCTTGTCACACAACCAGTACCACGCAGTATTTTGGAGCTAATTTCTACAAAACATTTGTGAATTGAGGTGATCTGTGTCTTGTCACACAACCAGTACCACGCAGTATTTTGGGGCTCACTAATTTCTACAAAACATTTTGGAATTGTTATAATCCGTGTGTTCTCACTGGCTGCCACCCATCAAGGGGTCTCACTGATTTATAGGAGGTGTCAGACTTGTAATCTGTGTCTTGTCACTGGCTGCCAGCTATCAGGGTGTCTCACTGAGTTATACCAGAGTTCTTTAAATCTTTATACCAGAGTTGAATGAGAGTTCTGTATATATTAATCTATATATCACTCACCCTGTCTGAAAGAACAAAAAGGACAGGCAGACGCTCCCAGACACAGATAAGAGGGCAAGCAGCCCCTGTGTCGGAAGGCTGTGCCTCTGGTCGTGATGGATGTGGTACATCCTCTGCAGGGGCACGCTTGTCCTTTCTAACTGGTGCTGGCCGTCTTAAGCAGCAGCAACATACAGAGGACTCGGTGGATTGGCTAACCAGGCCATCCTCATCCTCCGAGTCCTCTGCCAGCCAGGCTTCTAGTGCTTTACAGTCCACCTCAGCTGCCAAAGCATCTAATGCAGCCTCCATGTCCACAGCTACTCCTGCCGTAGCCTCGCTATCACACACGGAGGAGTCAGCTGAATTGTTTGACTACAATGAGAGTGACATGCTGCTTGAGGATGCGCAGCAAGTACAGTGCTCTGATTCAATCTCTGAGGTTGAGCAAGGGAGTATAATCAACCTAGAGGAAGGGGGTGCCAGTGATGACACACAAATAACTGACACTCATGTTGCCCCAGCAGCTGCAGCATACTGCCAAGTTGGCTCCAGTGACGAGGAGATAGGGGGTGATGATGATGACAATGATGATGAGGTCCCTGACTCCACCTGGGTGCCTGATCGAACAGAGGAATTAAGTGAGGAAGAGGGGGAGGAGGAGGCACAGCAAACACGGGGCACAACATCCTCTGTGACCAACCGTAGCACTAGCCAGTCCAAGGCATCACATGTCAGAGCTGCTCCGGTGCAGAGCGCTGTTGTCTCAAAGAACACATGCAGGAACTCTGTTGTCTGGGAGTTCTTTAAGAAATGTGCAGTAGAGCGCAGCGTTGCTATTTGTAATCTATGTCAGATGAGGCTTAAGCGTGGGAAAGATACCGGACACTTGGGTACCACGTGCTTGAAGCGACATATGAACAACTGCCACACATCCCGTTGGCGCAAAACTTTGAGTACGTCCTCTTCCTCCTCATCTGGCTCTACTCCCACTCTATGTCCTGCCATGTCATTGCCTACAACCTCCACCGACAGGGATGATGCTACAGTAATGGATACCATTCTGCAATGTGCCAGCCACAATACCAGTCTGCTATGTGCAATACCTATGTGCCAGCCATAATACCAGTCTGCAATACCTATGTGCCAGCCATACCAGTCTGCAATGATATGCCAGCCATACCAGTCTGCAATGATATGCCAGCCATACCAGTCTGCAATACCTATGTGCCAGCCATACCAGTCTGCTATGTGCAATACCTATGTGCCAGCCATGATACCAGTCTGCAATACCTATATGCCAGCCACAATACCAGTCTGCAACACCTATGTGCCAGCCATACCAGTCTGCTATGTGCAATACCTACGTGCCAGCCATAATACCAGTCTGCTCTATGCAATACCTACGTGCCAGCCATACCAGTCTGCAATACCTATATGCCAGCCATAATACCAGTCTGCAATACCTATGTGCCACCCATACCAGTCTGGTATGTGCAATACCTATGTGCCAGCCATAATACCAGTCTGAAATACCTATATGCCAGCCATACCAGTCTGCTATGTGCAATACCTGTGCCAGCCATACCAGTCTGCTATGTGCAATACCTACGTGCCAGCCATACCAGTCTGCAATACCTATATGCCAGCCATACCAGTCTGCTATGTGCAATACCTATATGCCAGCCATAATACCAGTGTGCAATGCCAGTCTGCCAGCCATAATACCAGTCTGTCATGCATATCAGTGTGCCATATTGCCAGCCTGACATGCCATGCATACCACGTGCCATAATGTATACTCTACAAAAAAAACATGGCCGCCCAAACCCAACACTAGAGTGTTCTGGTTTGGCTTGATGAAAAGGTGGCAACCCTAACAGAGACACAGAGAAGTCAGAAAGAGACACACACAATGAGAGAGACCGTCACAAAAAAGACGGACAGAGCGAGAAACGGTCAATGGTATATACGTTATGTTATATAAAGCAAAATTTATTATTATTATAACCCATGATATGGAGCCCAAAAATATATTATAATTAGTGTCAACAAAATGTACTAATTATTATTAAAATATATTGCAAAACACGTGATATTTAATAGGAATATCCTTATTTATGTAGTGCCAGCCCTTTACAATCCAGGGATTGTGTTGCCACGCTTTTCACTCATGTAAAAATGACAAATTCTGGTACATTTTCCAGGTTTGTTTCTAATTCTAACTTTTCCAGAAATTTACCTCCCGTGTAAAATATAGGATATAAAAAAGCCTGAGCCGAGACATCGGGTTAAAAGGGCGTAACGCTGTGTCGCATCAGTAAAACACATGGTACATTATTAAAGATTGGCTTTTGCACGCTTTATTGCTCGTGTATGTGTTTGCAGCAGTTGACATAGGAAATCAACATTTACTTAGCGTTTCCGCCCTCGCAGTTATCAAACATTCTTCTGTACTCAAACATGTTTATTGTAGAATGCTGCCCCCTGCTGGACAACGAGCAAAGACCCACCAACCTACGCTTTTCCGCATTTTCATCCCATAACTTCACTACCAAGCACGTTTTAGTAAAAAGAAAAAAAACATTTACTTTGAAACATGGGACACAAAGTTAACGGTTAACCTCCCTGGCGTTACATTTGACACATTTTATATGTCAGAATCAATTATTTCAGCCCCCTTGTGGTATTAGTGTGGCTCAGGGTTAACGTTCAATGCTGAAAACGGTAACCCCGAGCCACACTCGGGCTGGATACATACCTTAACCTGCGCTTCCTCGATGTCCCTCGCAGTCACATTCTCCTCTGATCGATCGCAACGTCATGCTTCCTGGTTCCCTTCTCTCGAGACAGGAAGCAGGACGCCTTCATTGAACGGAGAAGCGCAATTGCCGAGGTCAGCGAGGGAGCGCAGGTAAAGGTATGTATGCAGCTCGAGTGTGGCTCGGGGATACCGCTTTCAGCACCGAAAGTTAGCCCCGAGCCACACTCCGGAATATCGCCAAGGGGGTTAAATAGAAATATTGCACAGAAATTGCTGTTTTGATGTAGTTAACCCCTTAAGGACCGCTGACGTACCCTGTACGTCCTGTCCACGGGTCTCCCTTAGACCCGCAGACGTACAGGGTACGTCAGCGGCGCCTAACCCCCCTCCCGACCGATACTTACCTCCCTCGGCGATCTGGCAGGGAGGAAGCCTGCCCATGTGATTTACATGGGCCGGCGAGGTTGATGACGTCGCCACGCTGCGTGGTGACGTCATCAGCAGGTGCCCCCATGCAAATCAATGGAGGGGAGGGGGGGGCTCCTTCAGAGCCCTCTATCTCCCCAACCATTGAAGCTAGGGAGATGCTTTTTGCACCACTGGAAAGGGGAGAGTCTCCCCTTTTCAGCGGTGTATAGCATTATAGCATTAATGTATGCTAATGTATAGCATTAACCATTTCGCCGCCAAAACGCGATTCGAACCTGGAGGGGGGCTGACATCTTGGATGTCAGCCAAGCCTCCAGGTCCCCCCCACCCACTGACAACCTCACCATATGTGTGAGGATGTCAGTGGGCCAGTTAACCATCTAGCTGCCATGTAGAGATAAGGGGATCCTAAGGATCCCCCTATCTCCCGATCCATGGCAGCTAGATGGTCATATTTGACATCATTTGAAAGGCCTGAACATAACCAGGTTTTGTTTAAAAAAAAAAAAATAATAATAATAATAATAAAAAAATGTTTTTTTTAAAAAAAAAGTTTTTTTTGTCGGGGGGGGGGGGGTTAATTAAATAGGACCTAGGCTGTCATCTCAAAATAATTAGCACAAAATGGTCAGAATGAGCTCAGCGCACATAGGTGAACTGGCTCAGCAGTGAAAGGGTTAAAAAGCAAAAACATGTAAAAATTGGGTATTTCTAGTCTCGGGACAAAACTATTTGAAACGATTTAGCCGGGGTCTTTTTTGGTGGTTGTAGATTTTGGGGATTAAATTAAGAAAAAGTGTGTTTTTACAATTTTTTCATCATATTTCATATTTTCTTTTGGGGGGGCGTGGCCGGCTGCTGAAGAGAGAGGACGCGTGTCTGTGGAGCTCCGACCCGTCCTCTCTCTAAAGGGATCTTTAAGCCACTTTATAGACGCTGAGAATTCATGCTACTAGCCCTGAGTGGCTGGCCATCGGGGTGTATTGTCCGGGGCCCGTTCTGCCCCCCCCACCAGACCTGAGACAGCCGCGTGCCGGGCGGTTCGCTTGATGGAGGTCGCTGCCGGCAGCCATCTTGGGGCCTACCCTTCGGCGCCGGTTACCCGCTTGCTGTGCCCACCTGTAGGTACCTCCCATGCTGGGACCGTGAGGGGAGCTACGGAGACGGAGGGCCCCTGTCTCCCACTGGCTGATCGGGACAGATGGCTGAGGAATTTGGGCACCGGGTCGCTTCCCCTCCCCCCACCGCAGTGAAAATGGCCGCAATCGAGGCCCTAGAGGCCTGTTTGGTGCTGTTGGAGGGGGACGACCTGAGCCCGCTCACAAAGGGGACCTGGCGCCGGATGATGGCCATACTGGGAGGCTGCGGGACGCCATCGGCTTCCCACCCGCGCATGCCAGAAGAGGACATACTTGTCCCAGAGGACAACGGTGCAACTTTGCCGGAGCCTGATGTACCGGGTCCGTTGGCTGTGCCGCTGCTTCACCCTCCAAGTCCAGGAGCGGATCCGAGGCCGAGCGGTGGAATGATCACGCCTTCTGATGAGCCTACGATTAGAGTGGAGGAGGCAGCGACGTTCTACAGGGGGGCCCGATCACTCTTGCTCCACCCGGTGACCTGTGTGCGGCAGATACCCCCATTCCGGATGAGGTCCGCCTTGCCAGAGAAACGGTGGTACCTATAACGAAGGAGGCTGAAGCGGAGATCCCTGATACACCTCGATCCCCCAATGTTGAGGTGACCTGGGCAGCACGAATCGGCCTTCTGTTGGTCGAGCTACCTGCCAAGCAAGTACCCCCTTTTAGAGACACAGGTTGATAGGACACCTGAGACTGTTTTTTATTTTCTCTTGATGTTTTTTGGAGCCTCTCATACCCACCTCTGATGACACTCCCCGGCTGGGGATATTGAGACTTTCTTTTGTTGCCTTAACCCCCCCCCCCTTTTCGACTTTTTGATGATTTTTCACGTGACCCCCCTTCTTTATGTTACAAGTGTTTATTATAAGAGTGCATTATTTGGCCCTGCGAGGTCAACTATGATGGTCGGTTTGTGAACTTTTGCAAAGAATAAAAATCTTAAATTGGAAAAAAAAAAATCATATTTTGTTTTATAGTAAATTATTGGATATGATGGAAATAATGGTATTTCTAGAAAGTCCATTTAATGGCGGGAAAAAAAGGTGTATAATATGTGTGGGTTGAATAAACGAGTAAGAGGAAAATTTGACCTAAACACTAACAGCGCAGAAATGTAAAAACCGCAGCGGTCACTAAAGGACAGATTTGTGTAAAACCGCCCGGTCACTAAGGGGTTAAAAAATGTAATAATGAAAATTTGCTCATTTAATTAATATTTTTTTGCGTATTCCTATACATAACTATTACTAGAAAGAAAGGTTCTAAACTCTGGATGGTGTCCCCCATCTTTAGCAATATCACCTGCATTATC
Organism: Leptobrachium leishanense; assembly: GCA_009667805.1. NCBI lineage: Eukaryota > Metazoa > Chordata > Amphibia > Anura > Megophryidae > Leptobrachium > Leptobrachium leishanense. The sequence goes on from CM019067.1 coordinate 308,426,316, forward strand.
AGTATACAGGCAGAAAATGGCCTTTGTGTTAATACAGTAAATGTGCACAGATAATAAATGGAGAGATCTTGTGCTTATAGGGGTTTGTAGTGATGAGATTATTAGCAATGCAGTATCTGTATGTGCTGCATAATGTCTGTGTATAGCAATTACAGCAACACCTTGTATCTGTATGTGCTGCATAATGCCCTTGTGTGGCAATTACAGTAACACCTTGTATCTGTATGTACTGCATAATGCCCGTGTATGGCAATTACAGCAACACCTTGTATCTGTATGTTTCTGCATAATGCCTGTGTATGGCAATTGCAGCAACACCTTGTATCTGTATGTGCTGCATAATGCCTGTGTATGGCAATTACAGCAACACCTTGTATCTGTACTGTACAGGGATTTACACTCATAACCCCCTGAATCATAACGAGTGACGCCTCCTTAGCTCTTGTTTTGCAACATCAAAATCTTTGAGCTTTTTGTTAAAGTGAGGAGTGGGGCTGCCCATTTGCAGCTTCTTTTAGCTCGTTCCAGGGTGACTGGAGAGAGGTGAAACAAATAATGTCCTCATTTTGGCTCTGATGATTTGCTGCTGAAGATTCATGTGTCCTCCCTACCGTTTTATTTATGGTTATTAGTAACACAAGAAACCTTTGCTCCTATCATAATAAAGGTCTTACACCAGAGAAAAATCCGAGGCAAAACGCGTAGGAGAAACATCTACTTTTCACATCCAGCACTGGCCACATTACAGAAGCCCTTAAAAGGAGTAGAATGAGCCACCAGAACTCTTATGCTTGCACCGCTGACGATCCGTTGCTGCAACCGGAGGCACTGCCGAGCCCGAAACATTATCAAAATTCAACAAAAATGTTTATATTCATACCCTCCTCAAACGCAGTACTACTATGGGGTAAAAAGAGCCGGGTTCCTGCTGTTCGGCGTCCTTTTCTAGTGGGTTTGAATGCAGATGGGTTTCCATAACACATTCAATAAGGGAATTAGTTTCATCAGCCAACTGTATATGTATCTGCCCCACTTTTTTTCTTCTAATGTTCCTTAAGTGTTCCAATATCCTCACTTTCAACTCCCGCATAGTCCTCCCTACACACTGTGCCCCACATGGACACTCTAAGCAAAGGGGTTACCTTTTAAACAGTTTAATGAAGGATTTGATGGCATTTGTCCGGAAAATAAAAAAAAGAAGACCACAGCGTTCCCATTCATTGTAACAACTGTCCCCTATTTTCAGTAGATCGACTCAAGTTGTCAGGTATAGATGTGGTAATTAAGGATTGGAGAGGGAATATTATGAGCCAATTGGCCAAAAAAAAGTGTTCGAGTGGATCAAGAAGTTGGGCACATGGAAAGATGGTGGCCTTAATGTAAATATGGACATAAGGGAGGTCTTTAAATATTAATAAAATTTGGTTGAGTGGAACACCCATCTAGACTCCACTATTCACTAGTCAGTTGACATCTAATTCTATTATCCACACACCATGTGCCCCATTTGAGACCCGTCATTTATGATCTCCATGATTGGTTCTGTATGGTGTCCCTTTTTGATTTTAGTACCGTGATGATTTTTACGGTGTTTTGGTTTATTCTCTATTTTAGTTCCTTTGTAGCTTTCAATCCCTCTGTAAATGGGGGGATTGTATATGGATTTTAATCTGTCCATCCAATTGAAGCTGAAAAAGACAGCCGATACCCGCAGCTAGTTTGCTTTTACATCGAATTTGCCAGCTCATTACCAAACGGAGAAAAAATGAGACGTCACTTCCAGCAGAAAGTTCGCATCTCAAGGTGGAGCGCATGCCAAGGAGTGGAAGGAGGAAGTTCAATGCGTTCCAAGATGAAACACACGTCGCAGAATAAGAGCGGAAGTGGCTGATCCGGCGGCACTTGAGGATTATAAAGACGGCAAGCAGCATCCAGAAGGATAGACTTGTATTTTATGTACTTTTTAATGTGATAATCCCTAAGTGCAGTATTTGCACGAAACGCGTCGGATTACCCAATTGTGCCCCAAATTTTCATAAAAGTTCTACAATCTACGGAAAAGCCTCGCTTGTGTTCCGGTGGGAGTTATCGAGCCAAGTATACAGTTTTTCCGGTGGACGTAGCAGTGGGGTAACAATGTGGAATCTTGTTCTATATGCTGAAAAGATTTTGCATCTTGTGAGTGCGACCAAAAAGGGGGAAATCAGGTTTCGTAATGTCACTATAATGCATAGTGTTATTCTTTAGATTTCCCATATATATTTTATTGATTGCAGATTTTGAAGATCACCTTGGGGAAATGCCGACTGAATCCTGCAATCACTGAGCAGCAAATCATATCACCTGTGCTGTGCTTCACATATCCTGCAAATCTGTCCTGTTAGGGGAACCTGACGACCACTGTGCTTTGTATTATCCCCTGTGTACTTCACTTGGACGGCGCTGTGGAATCTACTGGCGTTTTATAACTGAAGTATAATAATAGTGATATTTAGTCCAGAGAATGTTTTTTTTTCCCCAACGACTGTTCTAACACGAGCAAGAAAACGAGGCGCTTCCATTTGATTGGATATCTTTATTTGAAACACAAATACATTTACAGCATGCAGAAACACCAGAGTGACATTTTCAGTGCCCCCCAGCGTCAATTGTGTATTTTTTCTTTAATGTATCATGAATTATAGTGTTTGAGGCCGTCCTGCTGGTTTGTACTGACCTTCAGTGAGAATACATACGCACACGTGCGACACGCGGCACCTGGACGCTCACAGGATACACCACAGCGTCTCTTTAATTAGGCAAATAATTTACTCGCCCTGAATAAATAGCTTTTAATTTACCCAGTTCGTCTTTTCTGTCATAATGACTAAAGAGACACTAAAACATGAGGGGGGAAAAAAATAAAGGGCAATAAAATGTGCCAATGCATTCCCAGTGAAGGACTTCCATACAGAAAACATGATTTATGGTTTTCCTAAAATAATTGAGAAAAAAACTAGAAAGCCGTTAGCACGAGAGAAAAATAAAAACACCAAGAGACAAATTAAAGCACGTTTTAGAAAATAAAAAAACGTAAAATACATAGAAATAGCACTTCATCTTGCAGGCTTTAGACTAATTGTGTTTATTTCCCCATTTTATAACAAAGCAACAAGTTTTATAAAGTATTATAAATAAAAAAAGAAGAAATGAGATAAACGACTTTTCGGACAGGGAGGCACGAGAGAAAATATTCTGCTACATTTAAAAGACGGGCAACACGAAGATTCCGCCCCGCAGAGAGACGCGCCCCCCCCCCCCCGCAGAGACCTGACACAGCAAATGACTCGCTTAGTGTTTACAAGCTTTCCCGTTCATCGTGCTCAGAAGTTTACTGCATTGGTCAGGGATTGCGAATCTCGGCACCCCAGATGTTTCTAAACTACCTGTCCCATGATGCACTTCCAGCCTTATGGGTATCCAAGTATCAAGGACCTGTAGTTCTGAAACGTCTGCGGTCTAGCCATCACTTGTGTAGATCCTAGTAGCAAGTCGCCCGTTTCCTTGTTCCACAAAGTGAAGCAGGGCGTCTTTTTTGTTGGGATCTGGAGTGTATGAAATGGAAGGTAATGAATGGCACACAACGCAACAAAGTGAGTAGCAGCACGATGCAATGTTTAGCCCTGCACGGCCCTATACGAAACGCGTTGGCAATACAGAGAGAGCCCAAACTAATCTGAAACCTATTCCTGCCCTTTAAAAAACACACACGCTGGCTAGTAAGGGGGGGGGGGGGGTTAGGGACCTGAATAGTGTTTAGACACTGCCAGGAACAGAGAAAGTCCCATAAGATACGTCTCCTGGGAGATTATACTCATTCCAACTCTGTTCTGCAGCCGTGGGTTGAGGGACAGCGGTAGAAAAACCGTTAAAAGCAAAAAAACTAAAAACACCAAACAAGTTAAGTTAATGAATGCACAAATAGTCTGCGCATGACAGCGATGTCTCACCGCTACACACAGCCATACCGGCACGGCCAGACAACACCCAGACGTTTACTCTGGCTTTACCGGCATTGTTATTTCAAACCAACGTGTAGTTTTTTGCCCCAAACACCGAGAAAGCAATAATGAGACTTAAAAGGATATTGTAAACACAGTTAAGAGCAGCTTAACCATTGGATAGATCAAATATCACACACAGCTACTCCGGGACTGCGCCGTACCCTCTGTATAATAAGGCTGGGCGTTTGTTCCCCCTCAATTATAACGACAAAATAGAATATAGAGTGTTCGTAGGAATCTGTACTTTAAGCAGTGGACTGTTTGTCCAAGCAACGGCAGTTATGGCAGGTGCCTGTTCACTGTGTGGACGCGCGGACAGATGATCCACCGTGAGAAAAAAATCCAGAGTCCTCGATTTACCTAGTAGTAAAATGTGGGTCGACCAGAAGTCTAATTAAGCATAAGAATAAATCGCCTAACCCGGCTGCAGAGTAGACACACATGCCTATTGGCAGCGTGCCAGCCAGGTGTGAGTGCCATCCATGCATGACATGACATGACATGCCTTTTTCACAGGGATATCTTAGAAGAACCCTTCGTCTAATCTATATGGAGATTCCCATAATAAAACCACATGACCAATCACAATTTCAGTATACAGAATTAATCCTCATGAAAAGCCTGGCTGGGTGGAAGGAGGTAGAGTGCAAATAAACGACATTCTGTACAAAGACACACAAAAAAGGGACAAAACCCGGTATAAAATGCTAAAAACTAAGATCTTACTTAAAATGGAAAATTAAAGTGTAAATGAAATTTGTTTAAGGCCGTCCACTGGCACCGTATTTGTGCGATCATCCAATATCGTCTGAAGTCGTCCGACCGAATCTACAACAAACATGCAGGTGAATCAGCCCTCTTCCACTGCATCCGACCACCGACAGATGATTTCATGCCATTACAGACTAGCGATCCTTTCAATTTGAATGGGTCTTGGTCAGATGGAGAAAAAAAGACAATCGGATACAATTTACATGTTAAACCACTGTGCTGCGGCAGGGAAATTGCCCCATAGAGAAGCGATTCATTGCACCTTGTACAGCGCTGCGGAATGTGTTGCTGCTTAATAAATAATAATTGCAAACCCCTTAGGACTCCATGTAAAAAATATGTGTTTTTATTCAACAGTTTATTTTTTTAATCTGCAGCAAAAAGTCTATTGAATTTTTTTTAGGCGAACTTTTGGGTTCCGATAAATAAAAAAAGCGGCTTTTTCTCAAATACTCCCCCCCCCCTTTTCTCCGCAAGCCAGCTGCACTCAGCGTTGCTATCCCTGGTGCTGAAACCTATTTCAGCACCATGTATGGATAAGGGGAACCCTTCCAGGGTGCCCCAGGGAGGGTGATTCTTGTCACCAAAAATTGGAGTCCATGATAGTGGGGGTAACCCCAGGCACAAGGCCTGAAACTAGTAAACAAATGATTTGGCGTCATTGATCACGACGCCAAATAGAGCCTTTCAATTGGTCTTGGCCACATGATCATGGAAGCCAAACAAATGATTGGCTGCTACATACAGCCAGTGTGCTTTAAAAACGCAGTCACCACAATCAAACTCATTTGGCACCCCTGACGAGCTGGGTGGCGAAACATGCAAACATCACCTGGCAAGGTGTGTTTTTTTTGTCTACTATTTCAGCACCAGGGTCAGGGGGCTAATTACAGCCTTCGGCTAGGATTCCTTTCGTGGACAGCCAGCAAGTAAATAATAAAGGGCTCTTGAAGATGCATAGACATTACGGCTTTGATGGGAGTTCATTTTGCCAAGAAAATAAATCCAGGTATTTGCAAATTTTATGGCAAATTAAATGTCAGAACAGGTTAAAATTTCACACATCTAGACATAAAGTGCACATGTCATAATTAGAAGAAAAAAACAACATGGTGGCACTACACGCATCAGAACATGGATATATTATTGGCTGCGAAACGCAGATTTACATTTTATGCTGCTTTCTCCCCCCCCCCTCTAATGTGAGCTTTATTTCATGCCAGCGGGCTATAACACCCCAAAAACCTACGTCTATTTATGTCCATTTACAGTGTCTACTTTCAAGAAGAAAGCGATGCTCGGGAAGGCATCCAACGTGTACATGGTCTGGGTTATTCCCAAGCCTGCTGCGTTACACTTTGCTTTCATGCACATTTTTTTCCCAACATACATAAATCAAAGGATTCGGTAAATCCACCATGAAACGGAATGTAAACTTTACGCAATGACAACAGGTGAGTGGTACGGAGACGGGCAGCGGTGTGCATCCTATTACAGCAGAATCATGAAACCCATCGATCCGATACAAAAGGAGAAAGAATGAATGAAGCAGAATGTTTTCACCCTCCCCTCCCCCGCTTTGTGCAATTAGCAGGACAGTACTGTTTTGTTTGTTGTTTTTTTTATATATGTTTTTTTTAAACCAAAAAGGACCCATATATTTTACATAAAAGGTTGTGTTACTATACAGTTTTAAACGGCCGGCCTTTATTAAACCGATATATATATTATTTTGTATTACTCGGTCGTATCGGTTGCAGACGCGGTGGCAGGTTACGGTAAGCGCGGCTTGGTTTCTAGACGCTGCTGCGCTCTGTACAGAAAGAAACTACAGCATATTATTATGCACTTATTTTACGCTTAATAGAAGTCACCGTTTTGTAGCTTACATTACTGCTCGTGTATAGGGGCAGTAAACGATTAGCCGGGAAGTGTTAGACTTGGTTCCATGTCCCCGAAAGACAGAAAAAAAGGCTCACAGACAAAATCAACTAGGATCTACCGGACGAGTAACTTACATTCAGACTTGGCACAGCGCAGACTAGATTTAAGACATGGAAATCCCGACGGCTGTGCAGTGGATGGGGCTACATGTGGTGTACAAGTACATCATTGCACTCAAGTTTCGCTGCGAACCAGATCAGAATTTGCCCCAAAAGAATTTTTTTTTGTTTTTTGTTTTAAAAGGAAAATAATAACAGTGGGGTGAAAGGGGAGAGCTGTACAGGCCAGTTATAAATTACAATTTGAAAAACAATTCTACAATCCCAAAAGATAAGTGAATCCTCTCGACAAAACACCGCGGCATGATTTCTTGCGCTCCTTTTCGTTTGCTTCGAGACAGTCCCTTCAGCAGCTGAAACGGGAGGAATCAACGCAAAAGGCGTTAAGAACCACAGACAGAATATACGGAAAGATATGTGGAATGACTGATAAGCACGATTCAGCAAGCCGGGCCCAAATGAGCACAGCAACCTTGGCCAGAAGAAAAGGGGGGGGGGGGCTGCTGTCCACGCGTCGGGAATTAAATCCTGGTTTAGGCCGAAATGAAACAATACAGGATGGATGGCAGGCCGGGCCCTAAGGACCATCATCTGAGATGAAAAGGTGGGAGGGTCTGCTGAGGTCTTTGTTAAAGCTATAACTTGCAAAAATAAAATCATCAAGTACGTAACGGACCTTTAATTATTCTTTCTTTCCGTTCAGATTTTTTGGGCGTTATACCCATGTAGACCCTCCCACTTTTTCTTCTTCTATGACGAACCTTCAGGCCTATCAGCTTATCTTTGCAATCGCAGTGTATGAGATAATAGTCATGAGAAGGTATTTATACTATGTGTGGTAGAGGTACGCAACAGCCTCACCAGTGTGAAGCAACTCAACTCATCCCTCAAAATGCTGCAGCAATCCTGTGGACCCCTTTATGGAATATTAATGGGACACTATCTACCATGGCCATTAAAGTGGATTCAAATGGTCACAGTGCCATGATCCCCCATCCCTTTGACAGACCTTCAAAGCAGTGGCCACCCCTCCCTCCTGAAGCATCCATCAGTGGCTGCTGGTCACTAGGGTTGGGTCTACAGATCGAGCCTGTGACGTTTCTCTAAGCTTTTGCAGAGAGTCCGCATGATGGCCATATGTTTTGCTAGTGATCGAGGGCCAGCACGAAGCAGCCGGATGACGGCCGCGCAAGTTTGAGCCGTGGGAAAGCAGGGAAGTATTAGATGCTGAGGTGGAGGGGGATAATAAATAAACCGCTCATTGTATTTTGCCTCAGGCATTTCCCTTAATGCCCTATAGGTGACAGTATCTTGCTAGAAAATATCCTTAGACGTGGAGACCCACACTTTTCCAAGCGGCGCATTTTAATTTCCACAACAAGGGAGAATATAAGCAACTCATCCACGCCCTTGTTATCTGCCAACCTGACTATTGTAATGATCTTCTAGCTGGCCTCCCTCTCTCGCCTCGTCCCCCTACAATCCATTCTGAATGCCTCTGCCAGACTCATCCACCTCACCCGCCGCTCTGTCTCTGCGAGTCCCTTCACTGGCTCCCCCCCATCCACTGCAGAATTAATTTCAAAATCCTTACCCTGACCTACAAAGCTCACTAACTCAGCTCCCCACTACCTGTCCTGAGTACTCACTCATCACTAAATACACCCCAGCCCGCTCCCTAAACAGTGTTCTGCGCCTAGCTTCTCCCCGCATCACCTCTTCCCACAACAGACTGCAGGATTTCTCATGCGCAGCCCCCTATTCTCTGGAACGCTTTTCCTCATACTGTCAGACTTTTCTCTAGTTTCTCTTCCTTCAAACGCTCCCTTAAGACATTCCTAGTCAGGCAAGCCTACCACCCAACTCCGTGACGCAAGCAGTCCGTCACTCTCACCTTGCAGTTTGTCACTCTGTTTCCACCCCCAAACCCTTCTAGATTGTAAGTTCCCACGGGAATAGAGCCCTCGTTTCCTCCTGTTTTGGTTTGTCAAGATGTTGTTCAGTCTCAATGTATTGTAACCCTGTCTATAGATTGTACCCATTGTTCAGCGCTGCGGAATATGCTGGCGCTATATATATATATAAAGCATAATAATGCGGCTTTCCACTAAATGCCAAGTTTATATTTTTTACAAGTAGAGAAAAACTGGAGAGCTTACACTCTGTCCGGCTTGTTAGCTCCGCCACGAATAGACACAGGCTGACTGTTTTGAGGGAATGCACTTCCTGCCCGGTTTGCATTTGGGTGAGTGGGTGATGCAGCCGGATGCTGACCAGGACGGATAGGCTTAGCTGAAGAAAAAAAAAAAAGAACACAAAACCACAAGACATTAAAATATTTACATATTGAGGATATTTGCACAATATCTGGATCTGCAACGTAAATAAAATTAGCACCAAGATACCGGCCCTGGCCATCTTTTAGCAATCTTCCGCTGTGACAAGAAACTGACTCGAGGCGCTTCCTCGCTTTATTACAAATCTCATCACTTAGCAGTGGTCCTCGCCATCTCCATTTACTCATGCTACCAATTCCCTGCCACTACCACTTCCCTGCATGGCTTCAAGTCATCCAAACTCATTTGCAGGATCCCAAAATCTGGGCCTTGCCACCTCTTCCAGTAACTCCCATTATTCCCCATTTTCTGTGGGTGCTTCAAACCTAGACGATGACAACTAACACACACACACACACACACTTCAAACCTAGACAATAAACACACACACAAACGTCTAATGAATGCATTTGCATTCTTTATGCAGATATGTGAATGCCCAACTGGGACAAAAAACTTGTTTTATTTTGTCAGACTTACCGATCTGTGCAGAATGTCCTCTTCTGGCCATGTTCTTGGACCTCACTGCCTCTTTGATGCGGTCAACCTCCTGCTGATACCGTTTCCTATCACGAGATGCGTTTTCTTTGGCTTCCTTTAGTGCAGACTCCAAAGCTTTGACTCGCTCGGCTGTCGCCCGGAGTCGTTTTTCCAGCTTCGGAAGCTCACATCGCAGATCTGCATTGTCACGTACCAACTATAAAAGACAGCAGGGCAGACATCAGGCTACAGTATCGCAAGTCATTCGACTATACGGGACCGGATACGCTGCTAAAACCACATCCAGAATTCATTATGTGGTGTGAGATGCTTACCTGCTTGTGAACCTTGGTGAGTTGTTCAAGGTTATTCTCGAGAAAAGAAATCTTCTGCTTCTGAGCAGCGCTACCTCCAGTGTCATCAGAATCCATCTCCGCGCTCTGCACAGCAAGAATAAATATATATGAACCAGAGAATTATCTGGCTGGGGGACTGTTTAGTAAACAGAAATCCGTCCACTTACCTTTTTAACTCTTGTTGTCAAGTCTTGAACAAAAAGCTTCCTAAGATTGTGCAGCGTTTGAAGTTCTTTAGCCTGAGGTTGAAGAGATGCAACGTTGTCTTTAATATCTCCAGTAACATTGTGTAAACCCACTCCCAAAAGTAGTTCATTTACTTACCACCGTCTCTTCCAGACCCTTCAAATCCTGCCTTGCCTGTTCTCTTCGATCCTGCATAACCCTGTGATTTTATGGGTGAAACGAAAAAAGAAGAATAGTCAAATAATTAACCCAGGATGTAGATTTAATGTAACAAACATCACAAACAGAAAAAAACTTTAATTTGCAAAAATATTATTAAACTTCAGGGGTTATTCAAGGAGCACTGAAATTTTGGTGCCTTTTCATTCGGCGCATCTTGGCGAGCTGAATTCGCCAACCTTGCGGTGAATTCAGCATTCACCGCAGGGCCCCCAAAGGGGCATCGAACGGATATGCCGAACGCATCCAATAAACTGCCGAAAAACAATGAACGCATCTGAAACTGCAGAACGCAGCCAACAATCCGCCAAAAGCCTCCCATCAGCTGCCGGACAGGGTGTAAAAAAAAAAAAAAGAAAAAAAATCCACCTAAACAGGCATTCCAAAAAAAATTAAATAAAAAAAATTCATGAAAATAATATGTAAGGTCTGATGAATAACAATAAAAAGGTCTGTTGCAGAATTTTAAAAAAAATCCCACAATAAAAAAATATTGGAAGCATAAATTTCACAAAAAAAAAAAAAAGAAAATTAAAGACTTTTTGTTGCAAATGAAAACAAACGGTTGAACAAAAATTTTATGACACCGGGGATTTTTTTCTTTCTATTGAAACCTATGGGATTTGCCTGAATAAACCTGTCGAATGAAATCACCGAAAATCAGGGCATTTCACATATATGGCAGGATAGCGCACATTTCCCCAAGTCATTCACGATCCCTTCATCCTATTTGTCAAAGACTGATCATTTTATTTTCAGTTTGTATTTAAAAACCATTTAAACTCAAAACTAAATACAGAAAAATGTCCAAAGACTAAAGTGTTTTTCAGTAAGACGATAATACCGTCACTTACATAAAACACTAGATATTAAAAAAGACAGCAATCCAGACGCAGCCCCAATGTTTACACACGCTCTGATTACTCACGTAAGATCGTGCAACTTTTTGCTTTTCTCCTGGTCTGCGTATTTTAACTTTTCATGCTCCACTCTCAGCCGCTCCTGCTCAAGCATCATCTTCTGATTTTGGCTGCAAAAAAATGCAATTGAACAGTTAGAGATTTACCTGCAATTGTTAAATAATGCATCAGAGCTTGACATCGCTTACACAATAATGTTATATACCTGCAGTGTACGCAGCACAAAGTTATGATATGAGGGTACGAGACTTGATCGGGGACTCAAAGGGCAGGCCACTAACGCTCTTACCCGTTCTCAGGGTTCTCTTGCTTTTAATTACTGCGAATCTAAAGAGTAACCCAGACGAAGACACGAGGTGCCAAGAGAGGCATTAGCTAAACCCTCCTGATGAGGCCTAACTAGGACAAAGTGATAATCGGGTGGTAGCTGTATCACCTGTGCAGAGGAGACTTCCTTGGCATTTCGATTCTGGACGCCCTTGCTTTGTGGCAGCAGACTGACTTGCATACAATGGTGTATTTTGGCCTAGGCCAACAAGGCCTAGGGTGGCACTTTCCAGGGGGCAGAGGCCCGCCGGGTGGCCCCACCCCTAAAAAAATATATATATTTTTTAAACTTTTGCTAACTATTTTACCAGGAAGGAAACCTTGAGATGTCACTAATTTTCAAGTATGTCCTGGGTAGGCAAGGCCTAGGCTTTCGCTTTCCAGGGGGCAACAAAAAACCTCACCACTAAATGGGTTACTCACAGAGCACCGAAATGACGCCAACGTTTTGGTGTTCTGTAGTTCCCTGCACTTCGGGGAATAAAATTTCCCCACCCTGCAGTGAATTCACCATTCACCGCAGGGTCCCCAAAGTGCATGGAGTCAGCCGCTGTATGCTGCCACTGCAAACCCATGGCCTGCTGTTTTCAAAAGCACTACTGAACGAAAATGTCTGGAATTTACATATAAGATCCTATGATTGATAATAAAAAGTTCTGTTACAGAAAAAAAAGAACCGCTATTAAAAAAAAGGGGGGGGGGGGATTTTGCCAAAATAAATCTTAAAAATTTATAAAAAAATAAATAAAGACTTTTTATTGCAGATTAAAATAATAAATGGTTTATTAGATATTGCATAAAAACGGGAATATTTTTAACATTGAAACCTATGGGGTTCGCCTGAATAAACCTGCTGATTGAAACCACAAAACATCAGGGCATTTCACTGCCATTTCTCTGCTGTTTGGTGTTCTCTGAATAGATTAACCATTACTTCTCTATGGGGATTTGCACTGCCTTCAATCAGCACTGTACCTGCTGGCAGTTTGCCAAACTTGTGTGTGAGCATATCACAGAGCAGTGGTGTACTTAGGGGAGTGGCGGAGGGCGGGCCGCCCCAGGTACCAGTGATTATTGGGGTGTCATTAGGGGGTACTAGGAGGTGCCACTGTCACTGTGTGTCAGCTTTGAGCGGTGTTCTCAAACAACAAGCAGCGGAGCAGGGCGTTTGCATACGGAATAAAATCGAATAGAATAAAAATCCTCCTCTCCTCCCTCCATAGCTCCTCCCCTGCCCCGCAGCAGCTCTAGGAGAGGGGAGGGGGATGTGATTTGTATCCAGAGAGGGAAGATGACAGTAAACAGCAGGTAAAGGGGGGGGGGGGTAATCAGCAGAATATGAAGCCCTATCTGCTTACTGCTGTTTAAAGTGGACCTTTCCTTAACCAGCACTGCAGTGATCGAAATTTGTCATTGAGCTGCCCGGCTCCTGGTGAGGCTGCGTGCGTGCAGGTCACACTCGGTCCGGCCAGTCAGGTGGTACTGAGTCTCCGTACCACGTGACACGCACGCAGCTGCCCGCCCTTTCGTTAACTTGGACTCTCACTCTATTCTGGACTGAACACCCACCGGGAAGGGAATCAAAGCCACGGTGCACCCTCTGGCAGTGGCACCCCACTGCTGACAAGATGGCTCCATGCACAGGCACAGCCGCGATCCTAACGTGGCCTGGAGGGACCTCCTGCTGACTCTGCACACAGCCCTACCGTGGCCGGAGGCCGGTAAATGTAGAATAAATAATTGCTGTGTGCTCATACACACTCGGTTTGCTGGGAGTTTTATTGCAGTGGATTCTGATGCACTCATACACACCGCACATTGCATTGCTGGGAGTTTTATTGCTGGGGATTTTGATACACTGACACACACCAAACATTGCATTGCTGGGAGTTTTATTGCTGTGGATTCTGTGATACACACTGCATAGTACTGTGAGTTTTATTGCCCTGGAGCTCTGGGATACGCTCATACACACTGCAAATACTGTGAGTTTTATTGCTGTGCAGTTCTGTGATATGCTCATACACAGTGCACATTTCTGTGGGTTTTATTGCTGTGCAGCTCTGTGATACGCTCATATGCAGTGCACATTTCTGTGGATTTTATTGTTCAACCAATTAGAGCGGCTGTGATCCAGTATACTTGACATGCGTGGCTGTTCTTTGTAAAAATGCTTGAATTTAAACATTTCATAATTTTCTTTATCTCAATAGATACAATTGAAATGGTATACAAAATATACAAGTAGGCACTTGGTATCCACTTTTAATATAAAGAGGAAAAGGCGGAGCTTAAAGAGGAAGGGTGGGGATTAACCAGGAAGAGGTGTGCCCTTGACAGGAAGGGGTGCCTCAAATTTAAATTAGGGGGTGCACGAGTTTAGTCAGGCCTAGGGCAGCACAAAACCTAAATACACCACTGCTTGCATATGGTATGGTCTCCTCTGTAATAGGGCCTTCGAGCTGAACCTTATGGGTCCTCAGCAGGGACTCTTAGGCCCCGGGCCCATTCTCTGTAATCTCAAACCAGTTTTTTGAAGGAAAAGTGTTGGGTACCCCTTTGTCAGGCGCTACTCGCTGGTTGTGTCTGTTAAAGTAGCGATGCAATCGCTCTTTGGAAATTTGGTATAGCGACACTCTTCAGGGAATGTTGACAATATAGTATGGTATAACAATGGGATATTGATTAGCTGTGCAACAGCTTAGTGTGACATATAAAAAGAGTGCAGAAAATGCTTAGTGTGACATATAAAAAGAGTGCAGAAAATATATATTCCTATTGGGAATATGCGCCCCCTGGTGTTGGGGGTGATGTATGACAGTCTTTAAAAAATACAGTCTTATATATGGCAGTCTTTAAAAAACACAGTCTTATATATTGCACAAAAAGGGAATAGAAAAAGGGGAAACAAAAATAAAAAAAAATAATCTCTTTGTAATCGAGTAAGTCCTTCTGATCTTGACTGCTTCCGCTTTTCTCGTCCCTTCAATATTCCTCCGAGAAAGAGAGAAGGGATTAAGGATGCGTCCGCGTCTGTCAGATATAGCAGAGAGTAATGATTGATACACTTACGCTAGTGCGGTGACGGATGCTGCTTTGTCTGTTGCGCTCTGCCAGGGATTCCTCTTTGCATCTGCTCCTTAGTGCCTTGTCTTTTGAATTTCCTCGTCCAGGATACTGCAGAAAGCTTCCCTTTGTGCGGTGCTTCTGGTTTGCTGGCGATGTTTAAAAGATGGCAACTGGATGCAGCGGGAGGTTGGCTTGTGCAAATATTTATTGAGACAGCTCACATCAAAAATAGCGCAGTAAAAAATATAAAATAAATAAAAGTATCAAAAAATAAAAAAACATAAATCCATTTGGAGGTTAAAAGTCTTAAAATATGGGCATAGGGGTCTCCAAGACGCGTTTCGCCGGCTCCCTGGATCCAATTGATGAAGCTGGCCAGGGAGCCGGTGAAACGCGTCTTGGAGACCCCTATGCCCATATTTTAAGACTTTTAACCTCCAAATGGATTTATGTTTTTTTATTTTTTGATACTTTTATTTATTTTATATTTTTTACTGCGCTATTTTTGATGTGAGCTGTCTCAATAAATATTTGCACAAGCCAACCTCCCGCTGCATCCAGTTGCCATCTTTTAAACATCGCCAGCAAACCAGAAGCACCGCACAAAGGGAAGCTTTCTGCAGTATCCTGGACGAGGAAATTCAAAAGACAAGGCACTAAGGAGCAGATGCAAAGAGGAATCCCTGGCAGAGCGCAACAGACAAAGCAGCATCCGTCACCGCACTAGCGTAAGTGTATCAATCATTACTCTCTGCTATATCTGACAGACGCGGACGCATCCTTAATCCCTTCTCTCTTTCTCGGAGGAATATTGAAGGGACGAGAAAAGCGGAAGCAGTCAAGATCAGAAGGACTTACTCGATTACAAAGAGATTATTTTTTTTTATTTCCCCTTTTTCTATTCCCTTTTTGTGCAATATATAAGACTGTGTTTTTTAAAGACTGCCATATATAAGACTGTGTTTTTTAAAGACTGTCATACATCACCCTCAACACCAGGGGGCGCATATTCCCAATAGGAATATATATTTTCTGCACTCTTTTTATATGTCACACTAAGCATTTTCTGCACTCTTTTTATATGTCACACTAAGCTGTTGCACAACTAATCAATATCCCATTGTTATACCATACTATATTGTCAACATTCCCTGAAGAGTGTCGCTATACCAAATTTCCAAAGAGCGATTGCATCGCTACTTTAACAGACACAACCAGCGAGTAGCGCCTGACAAAGGGGTACCCAACACTTTTCCTTCAATTAACCTGTAGCAGCAACAAGGCTCTGCAACCACCCCTAAGTTGGCAGCACACCCGCACAGTTAAACACCATACAACCACCAAACAAAATCTCAAACACCGCACAGCGCCTTAGGATACCATTTTCTTCAAACCAGTTTTTGTTCACTATGAAAACAGTATATAGTACTCCTAGATCTGACAGGACTGTTGATGGTGAAGCTGGACTTACTCTTGGAGCTCGGTAATGAGTTTCTCCTTGGCGTCGATCTCATCCCGGAGGCTGTTCAGTTGCTTGTGATGGGTTTCCCGGTGACTCTGAATTTGCTGTTCCACGGCATGCTACAAAAAAAAACAAAAACAAAAAAAAAAAACACAGATCTTATTCTAATAAAGTGATCAGAACAAAATGACCTGAAGGAGCTTGTGGGAGAGAAACCATCAGGCGCAATCTAAACAGGTAAGCAGTTAAACATGTAGCTATTCATTTGAGATCAAGGCTAGGAGACTGCTAGCTCTGTGCACGGAGAGATTACGCAGCATCGTAGATTTCAGTATAGAATCAGTATATCTCGACGGATGGAAAGACTTTTGGCGCAGCACTTAGCTCATACTGGAACTGCAGTGGTAAAACGAGTCGTCACCGCCTGCGCAAATAAGCGAGGAATTATGTCATGCCACCCTACTGTCTATGCCCAACCCTGAAGAGCCAACTTGATATGACCTGAATATCTCAAGACATGGTCTCGAGCGGCATTAACCTGCAAGAGGACTTCTGTACATACCTTAACTTCATTAGCAGTCTGTACTTTGTTCAAATGCTCTTTCTCCATTTCATGCACTTTTTCTGTAACAAAATAACACATCTATAAATTGTAAACTCGATATGTTTAATCCCTACGGTCATACAATACTCTGACTTTAACAGCTTTGCCAATGCAAACAAAATGTAAAACGGAAGAAGCTATTCCTCAAGCACATACAAGAAGAATGATTCCGGTCGCGTCATCTTATTTATATCACAGATTGACTATTTGTTTAAACCCACCATGAACGAGTATACTCCAATTTAAAAAGCTCCTGATCTTATTCTGGAGCAATTAAAAAGAATTTTGTATTACACGATGTGTGTGAATGAACTCTAGAATGTGCTCCTCGAGTTTTAGCACATCAGACATGACAGCCGACATGTTCAAATGGTTTGTAAAGCTTTGAATTCTGCTTTTCCTTCAAGGACACACGGAGCCGAAGCTGCAAAGTATATGTATTAACACATTTTCGACCAGCAGAGGGCGCCCCCTGTCAAATAGGGTTTACTGACAGTGGAAACTTCTGTATATTTTTACTGTGTCCAATTCCATAAACGCACCGGTTCCTGTCAGTGTTGTACCAGTAAATCCTTTGGTAGCCAAGGCGTTAAGAGTCACTCTGGGTCTGACACATACATCAAGCCTGCACTAGGACTTCAAACCGGACTCCAATGTTTCAGCTCAAAACAAAGTCTTTTTCAAGGACGACTCATTTTTGAGCCAAAACAGAGTCCTGTTTTAACCATGTTCAATAAAATAGTTTTTTCTTTAAGTCCCTTGAGAGAGTCTTCGTTTTAAAAAGGTCATAAAGAAAATCTGATTTTCCTGTAAAAACAAAAAAGGTTTCCTAATAGGATTCCCAGTCAGTAATCAGAGGCCACTGGTCATAAACTGCAACACAATCTGATACAGTTTATTTTGTAAGATGTGTACAAGTCAAACAATTGTGAGCTTTAGGAGTGTGAGTGTGTGCACACACAACACAACACTAGCTGCTCATACGTAGACAAGATACCCACGGTGTTATTAAAACCTCAAAAGCCGCCTCTCCCCGTCTGATGACAGGCGCGCAAAGGACTCGGACTAACCAGACCAGATATACTAGAAAGCCCACAGATTTAGGAACGCAGCTACGGAGAAGCACGTTAAGAGAAATTTTAAAGGATGCCCCACCCTGTGCCCGAAGCTTCACGAGTTCCTCATTAAGTGAATCCACGGACTCCTCCATCTGTCTCTTCTTCTGTTCCACATTCTGAACGTACTCTGTCAAGGACTTGATCTTGGCCTCGTGCTAAGAGAGAGAGAGAGAGAGAGAGAGACATTTTAATGACATTTGCTTATTTCAGAGTCCCGGTGCGGTGCCCACAGCAAGCAGCAGAACAGCGCATGCACAGAGGCATGTTGTGTGATGCCGCCCTTTTCAATCCCTGATAATAAATCGCATTCTTTAAAGTGTCAGAGATGTGCGAGATGTACGTGACTCAAAGTCTCCACCTACCGGCCCAACTCTACACCCAAAACTTCCATGAGCAGGGCCCTCTACACCTCGTTTCTATAATGTCAGTTTATCTCGTTCCCTTTGGCTATTGTAAAGCGCTGCGGAAACTGTTCGCGCTATATAAATGATAATGATAACTGAAGAAGGACCTGCTCCAATGGCAGAGCCTCACCGTACAAGGATTAGCAAAGGCTAAAGTGTGAATCCTCCCAAGATTTCATATCTGAAGCATCATCTTTCCAATTTTAAAACACTGCATATTGGAGAACAGGAAGCTCAGGATAGCAGGACAGATCATGTGCCCTGGACCTCTCACACCATAAATACTGGTACTATGTGAAGTAAATAGCCCCCTTTTACCACATCATGCCAGTTACCGCAAAAACTTGGGTTAGCATTGATAATGTGTTCCTATATGCTGCTCTTATGGTTTCAAGATCTCTCAACACAAAACCACCTCACTTTAGAACATGCAAATGTACCCTGCTCTCAGCAAACTTTAACAGTGGTCAGAACCAACAGTCCCAGCATAGTGTTGTCCATCAGCAGAGGATCAACCAGGGTAGTGTATGCAGCTGCCCCACAAACCCACCTTCATAAACTTACTACATTGTATAACTCATTCTGCCGTTTTGTGTTACAATGTAGCTACATGACCCACCATTGTGACATGTTAAGAGCTAAACTGTCCGTCACTGGAATCTAGACGCACCCTTCACCTTTCCAGCCTGGTGTTTAAGAGCTTCCCTCTTTTCTGGGAAGTTGCCACCCTACCTGAATAGACTGCTTCCCCCAGCAGTTCCCTCATCCTATAACCTCCGATCCAGTACCAGCACCTTACTTGCAATACCACAATACAAGAAGAAAGTGGCTCGATCCTCATTTTCCTACAGAGCACCACAAACATGCAATAACCTTCCAGACGCCATCAAATCTTCCTCCAGTCTGCAGTCACTTAAAAAAATCTCTATTAATATGCCTCGTTACAGGATGTGCCTGTAAACCTGTAACATAGCGACTATATTTCCTACATCTTTATTTTCTGTGTTAATCTGTAGATTTGTGTTTTGTTTTTAATAGCTTACAGAAATACGAAGTAATAAAATGCAACGACTAACAATTAAATGTTCTTGAACCCAGGACATACTTTAAAATGAGAGAAATCTCAATGTATCCTTCCTGGTAAAATACTTTAGAAATAAATGCTACAGACTGAATAAACGCTATGGGGCACACACCTGAGAGATGAGGAGCTGACAAGCAGCCAGCTCTTGGTCATTCTCTTCCATCTTCTTGTTGCTCTCGCCCTGCGTGCTCTCCAGCTGTTTGCAGCGCTTCACCATGGTTTTCACTTCAGATTTCATTTTACTGATGTACAGACGTGCAACTGTGAACTCTTCATCGATCATGCCGCTTACTTCAGGCTGCTAAAAGACAAAATTTCAGATTAAGCCATTATTTTCGAAAACCTTTCCATTACTTGTTTGAATAGGCGAGCCTGTGAAATGCGACACGGCCCATCCTGCGCTCTCATAAAAGATAAGGGCACGGATAGACCTATATTACTGCGTAAACGTAGAGGCTGCGATATAACACTAGACAGGTGATTGATCGTGTGATCATATCAGTGCACAAACACCACGTTTAACAGTTTTGCATTTAAAGCAGGCCTCAAAATTTCCACTTGCCTGCTCGCATTTGGCGAGTGGAAATTACATGAGGGCGAGTGGGAATGCAGAGGCAATGCTGGAAAAGGGTTAGGTGGGGCAACTAGTGGCGAGTAACTCTTACGGCCTGGCTAGTAGCTCAGGACTTGAAATTTTGAGGCCTGATTTAAAGGATATTCTAGTGAAAATATGGTAAGTGTGATCAAAAACGAATATCCCTTAAGGCCACGGTCACACAAGTGTTTTTCAGAGAGGAAGGAACGTCCGTGAGAGTGGATGTTCCTTCCAATCTGACGCGCGTGTGGCCACCTCGCTGAGCGCAGTTAGTCTGTTCAGCGCTACAAAGCAAGATTCTCCTATGGATGATTGTGCTTTTTAACCACGTCAGCGTCCATTGTAGCTTTTTGACGGTGAGGCTGAAATCATGTGCAGTGGTAGCATATGCAATTCATGCGCACGTTTTCCCGTGTGGCTCTCCCCGTCCAGCCTGTCAAAAGCCTCAACGGACACAGGGAAGAGTGGTCACACAGACTCACTATGTGCACTCGTGTGACCGGAGACAAATGGCCAGAAGAAACATGTGCTTTAATCACAAGAAAAGGGTAAAAACCACACAAACGCGCCTTTCAAAAATGTTTACAAATTAGACAAAAAAAAAAACACTGAAATCACTGCAGAAAGTATCCATAATGCACAAAAGAACGTTAGATGTGGGTGGATGTAAAAAGAAAGTCACACCATGCTGGTCACAAAAGGAGACCAAAAAAAAACAAAAAAA
This sequence comes from Leptobrachium leishanense, assembly GCA_009667805.1. Lineage (NCBI taxonomy): Eukaryota > Metazoa > Chordata > Amphibia > Anura > Megophryidae > Leptobrachium > Leptobrachium leishanense. The sequence goes on from CM019067.1 coordinate 308,447,017, forward strand.
AAAACTCCACTCCGTGTGCAACGTTTCGTTGAAACTGGAGCCTTTTTCCAACACTTGAGCCACAATATTGTGCACAGAGTGGATTTAATATGGAGGGCTGTGTGTTGTGTTTCGGTTGTATGTGTGTGCGCTTCTCCCTGGATGTCTACTTGATATGGACAGACACATTTAGGATATTCAATTGCAAAATTCGAATCTAAGCGTTAAAGCCCAAACAAAATCAGTCGCTGACATACGACGACTTGCTCCATTATGCTACCTTTACAGATGCATCACTGTATTAAATTTACTTTTATAAGTATTATATTCACTTTTTCCACAAAGTAATTTTTAAGTGAAGCAGACATTGAATAATAACCATGATTTTTTTTGGGGGGGGGGGGGGGTGTCATTACAGAGCTTCCAGACATGAGATGATATAGTGGAATTCTTAATAAAAACGGTCTGGGTCTTTCCAATAGCCCATTTGTCTAAAGGAATTATTAAAAAGACACGTATATATAAAGCAGGGGTTGAGGAAAGAATACACGCCGTGCCTTTTTATGTCTGTCCTACTTAAAGGACACAAATCACATTTTTCGTTGCTGTTGGTCAAGTTTAACGTTATTTCTTTTTCCAGGCTTTTAATCCATTAAAACTGTAGATCCAGGGTGACATTGAACACCCGAGTAATCGGCAGCAATCAAGGAGCACATCTGTTCTTACCTTTACATCATTGCTTCCCACGGCTATTCCAATTTCAGCCAAATCCTTCAGCAGCGACGTCATCATCTCCGTAGCCCTCTTCTTCTGGTGGTTGGTCATTTCTTTTAACTTCTGAAGCTCAGAGTCTAAACTTGACAAAATAGTCTACGCATGGGCGGAAAAAATAAAAATAAATACAGACCCAGAAAGGCCAAAAATACAATTTAATAAATCAATACATACTGTAAATTCAAAGAAACTGAAATACAATGTGCAACAACACTGAGAACATCACATATAGGTCCTTCAATCACGTCATTAAAGTGTTTAGCGATGCAAAACAGGACAGGTAATGTTGATACAAACCACTTAATCCAAGTGCGTACTCTAAAGTGCTATTCATTTTTTTTTCTTAAATTATATCATTTGTCTCAAGTTATTTGCAAGATAAAAAAAAATTTCAGCAAACTGAAATGAAGCCGTGATGTCCAACAGAGTGTCACGCAATTTGTATGTAACTCTTATCCATTATGGTGCGATTTAAATCCATCAGGAGTTTATTTTATTTTTTAAATATCTAGCAGCAGATGCTGTATTTATTTTCAAATTATCAGGGGACTCAATCGACCATAACCGAAAACGGATTCTCTTGATAAAATGCTGGTACAAAGCCCAGAAGGAAAAAAAAAAAAAAAGGCATGTTTGAGGCCGATACCGCAACATTATAATTGCATGGAATAGAACGTGTATATTTTGGTATATTGTGTTTATTTCATTTAATTTGCGCCAATGATGCATTAACTATTGCTATGATGTCATAACATACATGACACCTGCCATAGGCAGCATCATATTGATAATGGATACTGAGCATTAATACTTGACAGTGCAAGGTTTAAACAAGGGTCTCCGTGCGGGCGTCTGTTTCCCGACGAGACCATTATCCGCCCCTTTCAGCACTATTGACATACCAAAGAAACGGAATCGAATCACTGAAGCCAATACTTCCATTATCGAGTATAGGAGCAAGTGCCGATAACTGAGCCGATATTTTTACAGGAATCAAAATCCCAGAAAACCCTTAAGTAAATATAAAAACCAAAAAAAAAGGCTGAATTGAGGCCGTAAAGATCAGGAATAGAGTTCAACTAAATCAAGCACCTTCTTTGGCAGCTTATAAAGGGTGAAAGGGGTGACAGCAGTGACTGCGGGGCCCTCAAAAAAATTCACATCCAGTGGATTTGAAGAAAATACACCACGTACGGATTTTTGACTGAGCTCGTCGATTATCATTTCATATTCCTTTGCTTTGTCCTCCACTTCCTGTGACTTTTGATCATAGTTGACAGCAAGCTCCTCGAGAGCCTGCAGAACTTCTTTGACCTCTTCCTTTGAGGCGTCGTTCTCTGCCTGGAGGCGATTTAACTCTGCCTGCATATTGTCTTGGTCTCTTCTGGTTGATGCCAAAAACTGAGGAGTGAAAGACTCATTGAATGAAGATTTACAAGACAGGGTCAAACAGATATATAGCGCCAGCATATTCCACAGCGCTGAACAATGGGCACAATATAGACAGGGTTAAAATACACCAAGACTGACCAACATTTTTATAAACCAGTACAGGAGGAAACGAGGGCCCTATTACCGTGGGAATTTACAATCTAGAAGGGTTGGGGTGGAAACAGGAGGGGATGGGCTGCAAGGCGAGAGGGATGGGCTGCAAGGCGAGAGGGATGGGCTGCAAGGCGAGAGGGATGGGCTGCAAGGCGAGAGGGATGGGCTGCAAGGCGAGAGGGATGGGCTGCAAGGCGAGAGGGATGGGCTGCAAGGCGAGAGGGATGGGCTGCAAGGCGAGAGGGATGGGCTGCAAGGCGAGAGGGATGGGCTGCAAGGCGAGAGGGATGGGCTGCAAGGCGAGAGGGATGGACTGCAAGGCGAGAGGGATGGACTGCAAGGCGAGAGGGATGGACTGCAAGGCGAGAGGGATGGACTGCAAGGCGAGAGGGATGGACTGCAAGGCGAGAGGGATGGACTGGTTGGGGCAGTGAGATCAGTGAGTCGGGTGGTAGGCTTCCCTAAACAGGAATGTTTTAAGGGAGCGTTTGAAGGAAGAGAAACTAGAGGAAAGTCTGACAGCACGAGGGAGAGCGTTCCAGAAAATGGGGGCTGCGCGTGAGAAATCCTGCAGTCTATCACGGGAAGAGGTGATGCAGGGAGAAGCTAGGCGCAGGTCACTGTTTGACCTTAGGAAGCGGGCTGGGGTGTATTTGGTGATTAGTGAGGACAGGTAGTGGGGAGCCGAGTTAGTGAGGGTTTTTATGGTCAGGGTAAGGATTTTGAATTTAATTTTGCAGTGGATGGGGAGCCAGTGAAGGGACTCGCAGAGGGGAGCGGCAGAGAGAGCGGCGGGTGAGGTGGATGAGCCTGGCAGAGGCGTTCAGAATGGAGTGTGGGGGGAGAGGCAGGAGAGAGGGAGGCCAACTAGATGATTATTATAATAGTCAAGTCGGGAGATTACAAGGGCATGGATGTGTTGCTTTGTGGTGTCAGCAGAAAGATGGCCGAATTCTGTAAATATTATGCAATTGGTAGCGGCAGAAGGAGGAAATAGATTGAATGTGGGGGATGAAATAGATTGAATGTGGGGGGTGAAGGAAGAGCTGAGTCAAGTATAACTCCGAGACAGCGAACATGGTTAGATGGGGCGATAGTGATACCCTCAACCATGATAGAGAAGTCATGAGGTGGGGAGGCATTAGAGGGAGGAATTCGTAGCTGCTCAGTCTTGGACATGTTAATCTTAGGTGGTGAGAGGCCATCCAGGAGGAGATGCCAGATAAACATTCACTGACTTTGGAAAGGACAGGAGGAGAGCGATAGATCTGAGTATCAGCATATGATATACATGTATTTAAAGAAAGAACACACCGGGTCACATATAACACCTCCATACCTCCTAGATCTAAACATTCCTGGGTGTCAAAGTGGTCATAAGCAGATTTATGGCAAAAAGAGTCTTTCAGAAAGAACTAGGCAAGTATACATATATATTACTAGCTTTTGCTCGCGTGGATTTTAGTATTTGTTAAAATTGTTTTTAAAAGCAACATGAGGTATTTTGTTATAACCCACCTCCCTCCCCCCCACATGGGATTTTTGGAAAATGGTAAAAAACATTTTTTTTTATATCTCATGAGGATTGTAAATACCAAATTTCACGTCTGTAACAGCTTTGGTTTTTGAAATCTAGCTATACTGATAAGTATTCAGACCCCTTTCCCCCGACCCCCCTTAATTGGATTTGTGGAAAATGGCAAAACACGTTTATCACGAAGATTGTAAATACCAAATTTCACACCTGTAACATCTTCGATGTTTGAAATATAGGTATACTGATAAAAGTATTCAACCCCCCTTTTTGCCCCCCCCCAAGGAATTTTCAGAACATGGTAAAATACGTGTGGTTTTATTTCAAGACAAATCTAAATACCAATTTTCAGGCCTGTAACATCTTCTGTTTATAGGTATCCCGTTTAAAATATTCAACCCCCTTTTTTCAGCCCCCCCCCCAACTTGGATTTTTGAAATCTTTAAAAAAAGAATCTAAATACAGATTTTCACGTCTAACAGCTTCTGTTTTTGAGCTATAGGTATCCTGTTTAAAATATTCAACCCCCTTTTTCACCCAAAAATCACAGCTCAGGAGTCTTAAGATTCACCGTTCTCAGCGGAGTAACATTCGGCGGTACCTAGCTAAATCATTAGATGACCCTGTGTGTACATATGCACTGCGTCACCTCCTCCCCACCTGACAATGGCATGCAAAATGATTACAGCAGCACTGTACACTTTCTAAGTGAAAAGAGGACGATATTGCTACGTTAAAATAAGAAGGGGGGGGGGTGTTGTTTTCTTAAATATTATATTTTACATAGTTAGAAGACCTGCTTTATAAGGATACCTTGCTTGACCTTCTAGAACATCTAAAAGTGGAAACACAGGGGTACAAAGGACATGCCCTCTGTGTCTAAATTCTGTCCAGCTATGCTGCAGTTAAGGCCCGTCGCTGACGTCCGCGCACTCCAGGGATTCTTCCAGCCCTGCCTGATCTAATTAAAGAAAGATCAGGTGGAGGAAAAGCATTGCATGGCTGACGGGGCCGGGAGAAGGTGAATAAAAGCTAGGATATCTGGGAAATGTCTTTAGCACCCAAGAGGTTACAATTACAGTTACAAATATTTATAAAGCGCCAACAAGTTCAGTAGTGATGCACAATGGGTGGGACATAACATATACGCACACAAGTTAGACACACAGAACAGCAGGAGACAACTCTGCTCAAGCGTTTACAATCTTAGATGAGAGGGTGATGGTAAATGGGAAAGTACGTGAAGTATTTGTATGCATGGTTTAAACTGACTGCGTACACATAAAACAAGAGGGCAATACTTTGAAACATTTATCCCCCCCCACCAACCTAAAACCAGAATGGATAATACTGATCACACACTGTATAACCTAAATAAAAAGCGCTGCGTCCTATTCAGTGTTTGGCTTAACCACGTCTTACATCTCACAGCATCCTCAGCCAGTCAAACTCTGGAGAGACAGGCACCTTGTCAGGTATAAATACGGCTCCGCTGAAATCTTCGTTGTTTACCCTTTCTGTAATCCTATATTACTAATCAGATATTTGCTGTTTTGTGCTGCAATGTGGATGCTGGACGGTTAAAACAATTTGGGGGGATATATGCATGGCCAATATATGGTCAACGACAACTTAAATAATACATAATTAACACGCACGAAATTAGTCTTATAAAAAAGATATTTAATATAAAAGATAAATTTATTCAGCGCGGCGGAGACGAAAATGTGAAGTGCAGGTATCTTTGGAGGTTCAAGGGGTTTGTAAAATTTGATGAGGCTAGAAAAGCCATTCAAAACCTTAAAGCAAACAGGTTTCACGCTACAGTTAATGCGTCCGCCTGAGCTTCCCAAGCAGCCTCAAAGCAGTCCTGGGCTCTCATTCATGCTGCCGCTTATTTGCATTGTAATCATCCTTGTTCTCATCTCCAGATACAGCCCTGCATGCCTCCTCATCTCTTCCCTTCAGCATCATGTGCAGAAACTGAGCCACAAAGAGCCAGGCATGAGGAGAGGACACCCCACCCTGATGCGGAGCCATCGGATTGTGTACACACCATCTAATACCTACAGCGGTGGACCATGCAGCGCATAGAGGACAAGAAAGGGAAGAAAGCACCCAGCCATCGGATTGTGTAGAGGTCATCTAATATCGAGTGACAGCAGTGGACTCGGTCATATGCCCACTCATACCTTAAAGCAGGGCTCAAAATTTCCACTCGCTCGCTCGCCTGGGGACAGTGAGGATTTGGCCCATTGCAATTGAGGGATTAGTAGTTGACCACTTTTGATCAGAAGTGGCTAGTAACTTTTCGGCCTGGCTAGTATTTTAGGAATACACACACACACCTAAATCAACGTACTTTTAGAAGAAAGACAAATATTCCACAGTATGTGCCAAGTAATTATGTTGAATCTGATAGCAGTACTAAAGTTTAGGAGTATTTAAAAGCATGAAGGAAATTTACCTCCTCCTGATCCAACATTTGTTGCTTCAGTTTTTCCACTAGCTGGCTCTGCTGATTAATTTCTTCATCCTGAATAAGAAGTGAAAATAACATTTTATTAGAAAGAAAGATCAAATGCAACAATATTCCACCTGTAAATATTAATATGACTTTGCGTCAGGCAAATAGGCGTTTGCAGGAGATGGCAGTGTGTGTCTGGTGAAGATTCACAGCACCGGCAGAAGAGCACCAATTATACAGCAAGGCAACGGAGGTGAATAATGCGATCTCTTACTTTATTACACCGCAGCAAACAGTTTAAGAAAGAAACGCAAGAAAGAACTCAAATGGTTAAACCCCCACACAGGGGGTAGCCTCCCACCCCTCCTGGATCAGTCCAGCTCTCTCTACATAGGTCCGCCTCCTGAGTAGCTCTTCCTCTTTCTTGCTGCTCAGTGGATCTGCCTCTGTACCAGACAGATTGTTATTTTATTGTATTTATTATTTTAGTTAATTGCGCTAGCGTTTGGCTGGGAGTCAGGCCTATGGGCAGATTTATTCTCTCATTACTTCCCCCAGCCTTGCTCCACTTCGGTTCTCAGTCGCTGCGTGGCTTCGCCCAGCCCCGCCCTCACTGGGTTTTGCCTGTGAACGGTGTGGTGGCGGCGGCCATTTTAAAATCCATTACTACCATTATCTGCGCTGGTTTCACACGAAGGGCATGTCTTTTTCAAAGCTTCGATGCCTGAACGCCCAAGGTCCCCCACCCTTCTCGGATTCCGATGGCGAATGAGTTTTCTCGGCAGACCCAGTTCTGTTCCCTGAGCCCCGGAGCAGATCGCTTTATGGCCACCAGGGGAACGGAGGCTCGTTTTAGGAGAATGAATGAATCTGCAATAAGGAGGATTCCAATCGGCAATGTCTGCACTCACATAACATTTACTGTACCCTCAAGTCCTTCTGTTTGGGGACCAGTTCATGAAGGACATGGGAGCATACGTTACCACCTTCACCAACATTTTCCCCCTCCAGATCATGGCTTGGACAAGGGCAGGGACGTTTCTGTGGCCGAGAATCCGGCAGACGGGCCGCAAGTAAATTTTAATCCAATCAGTCCCTGTTCTACAGTACCAGTGGGGGTGTGACTCTGACTTTGTTCCCATCATTGGGCAACAATCGCTACGGACCTATAGGTCCTCTGCGCAGTGCACGGTTTCACAATAGATTTCATTGACATCCTGGTGCAGACACACACCCCGAGACCTCTTGTATTTGCGTCACACCTACACCTCAGGATTACACCGTAGATGTTGGATCTCCTACACAAGGGCGCCATAGAATCCGTGGACCCCAGCGCCGAGGGGGTTTTACGAAAAAGGGGGGAGGCCTACGACCGGTCATAAATTTGAGACCTCAACCTATGTGTAGTTTATCGACACTTCCAGATGGAAAGCCTTCACACAGACATGTTGACAGAGGACTGGATGGTCATATTGGACCTGAAAAATGCCTACATGACGTTTCCCGTTCATGTGGACGTCCGGAAGTTCCTACGATTCAGTTGGAACGACTGGATGTGGAGGAGCACTAGTCAGCCCCATGGTGCTTTACAAAGATTGTCCGTCACATTATGGTGCACCTCCGCTCCAAAGGGGTTTGCTTGATATTCTAGATATCCTCCTTATGTCTCAATCCCGGCACCTTCTGTGCCACCTCACCTGGACCGTCGACCCGTTTCAATGCCTGGACTTCCTGATAAACTCAGAAAAATCTGTCTTTACTACAGCTCATCAGATGAAGTTCCTGGGTCTGACGGTGGATTCGACGTTGAGGACTCTCAACCCCCCCCCCCCGCCCCCTCCAAGGTTCGTTCCATCTGGAAGGAGGCCGGATTGCTTCTTCACTTGACAACATTGCTCAGACATTTGGCTCAAATAATAAGCATGAGGTCTGCCGCCAGACTTGCGATTCTCCCTGCTCCACGATTTTACAGAGCCCCCCCCCCCAACACTTGAGGGCCCATCTCTCGATCACACACTTTCCCTGTTTCCATTGATCGAGGGCCCCCACGATGGTTCGTTCTCAGTCTGTGACCGTGGCGTTGGTGCCACCCTTCCAGACGTCTAGGGCTTGGTTCCCGTCCATCATGGAACTGGCAATGGATGTACTCCGCCTTCTACCTCATTCACAGGACCTGCTTCTAGACCCAGATCTCAATCTTCATCCTCTGCTCCTTTCCCACCAGTTATCCCTGTTGGCTTGGTTTCAGGCTCAAATGGATTATGGGACTTTAGTGCACGTCTGACAACCTCTTGTTACAAGCCTGGGCCCTAGGTACCAGGGACATTTATGGCCCTGGCTGGCAAAACTGGAGTAGTTGATGTGTTGGGAACCATCAAGATCCAGTTTCGGCCCCTGTAGCTTTTAGTCTTAATTTTTTAGTTGGTCTGATTCTGGGAAGGCTTACTGCACCTTGAACTTACTACGATCGGCTATCTCGACCGGTCATGTAGGTTTTCAAGGTGTTCCCGCAGGTAGTAATCCTTTGGTATGTAGAATGCTTAAGGGAGCTCGACCACCTAGGCACTGGTACTCTTGTACTCAAGATGTCACGTTGGTTTTACACCTTTTTTCAGTCCTGACTGGATAGCGATACCCCATCTATGCTCCAACTATCCGCTAAGATGTTAATGCTTTTCTGCCTTGTCTCCTGTAAGAGAGTCTGCGATGTCAGTGTGCATTGAGTCCAATGGTGTCCATTTTGATATTTCGTGACGAAACAAAAAGTCTATTTCCTCTGCTTTTTTCTGGACTTTTCAGAATATACCTTGTGCCCGGTTCGCTGCCTACAGGCGTATGAATGACGTCTTTGTGGGTGGAACAGGTTCATCCTATGTTCATTTCTTTTCAGTCGCCTTTTCGTCCAGTTTCCTCCCCCACTCTAGTGAGATGGATTCGCTGGGTCTTGGAAACTGCAGGTGTGGACGCCTCCTGTTTTTGGTGTGCATTCTGTTAGGAGTGCTGAGGCCTCTCAGGCCGTTTTGTCTGGTTGGAGTACCTGATGAGGTCAGCGGATTGGTCTAGAGCAGGGGTCAGCAAACTTGGCTCCCTGACGTTTTGGGAACTACATCTCCCATGATGCTCAGTCACCCATTAGGCCGACTGAGCCACATGGGAAATTTAGTTCACAAAACACCAGGGAGCCAAGTTTGCTGACCCCTGCTCTAGAGAGTCTACCTTTCGCACGTTTTATTTTAAAGACATTGCAATATTCGCCTTCGTTGTCCTTAATAAAATTCTAACTTTCCGTCTTGAAATAGGAAAATTTAGTAATTATACTAGCCGTGTTCCCCTTTAACACTCAATGTTAAGCGTATGGACACTTATGTCAGAGTCCATGCGGATTTAAAAGGACAGTCTGAAATCACACACTGGAGGGTGTCCAGTTAAACTACTTAAAATCTGAATAACCTTGTAACGCCATTATCTAAAAATGTAATAAATCAGAGAATACTCACTTTATCATCCAGCTGTTTGTACAGTTTCGCTACCTCTTCCTCACATTTTCTATGTTCTGCATCAGTGAAATTGGCAGCAAGTGTCACAGCTGGTTTGTCATTAGAAACTATGTTATCCACCACAAAGGCGTCCAGGTTAGCCTTTTCCTTGTCAAACTGTTCTTCCACCGGGACAGATTCTCCTGCAGAAGAAAGGTTCATGAGAGTTCATTATATAGCTAAGCATAAAATCCGAAATACAAACACTGCATTTAAAATCTCGGCTGTGACAAAACATACTAGAAAAAGGAAAATACATTCACTAGATGGACCACATTCTTGCCATTATTACCAAGTTCATATTAAACGTTTAAGAACATGCTTAGGATTTTGAGATCTATATATCCCTATAGTGACCAGACGGTTTTACCATTGTCTGTCCAAACGTACCCACTGCTGTTCTTGCATTTTGTACATTTACCTCTAATTTTCCTCTTTCCCATTTGCTGTACTCACACATATTATATACTGGGTTTCTCACCATTAAACAGACTTTCTAAAGCTACATTTTTAGCATATCATAAAATTTACTATAAAAGAAATGAAATAAGAAAAAACAAATTGAACAAAACAGTTTTTCTAACTTTAACCCCCAAAATCTACATCTGCCATGGTCCTTTAACCCCCACCCTCCCTATACTTACCTCTCTGGCCCAGGTCCCGTGGCGGCCTGACTTCCTTGAAGTCAGACCCCTGCCATTGTACTGACGTCATCGCTGTCGGTAGAGAGCCTGAAGGGGGGGGTCCTTTTGGACACCTCTCCCTCCCCATCGGCCAGGAGTTTAAAAAAAAAAAATCCCTGAAAAGGGCACAGTCGGCCCTTTCCACCATTGCCTCTCTTTAACCCCATAGGTGCTGGATCGCGATTTGCACTAGATCGCTGTCCTCTCCCAGAGGTGGCTGACATCTTGGATGTCAGACAAGCCTCTGGGGCTTCCCCTGCTCACTGACACGTCGCCATACGCGTAATGACATCAGTTGGGCAGTTAACTCCCTAGCTGCCAAGTGGAGATCGGGAGTCCAAAAGGATTCACCCTATCGGTTAGAGAGTCACGTTTGGTATCATTGGATTGGATAGAAATAACAGAGCATGGCCTTTCCAACGATACCAAACCTGACCAGGTTTGGTGAAAGCAAAATAAAAACGTCGACTTTCAACATGATGAGCACAAAACAGTCAGAATGAGCTCAGCACACAGAGGTGAAATGGCTAACCAGCGAAGGGATTAAAAAGCAAAACCATGTAAACATTGGTCATTCTAAACGCAGGACAAAATTTAGAAACTATTTAGCTGGGGTCTTTTTTGGCATACAGGCTACATACATACAGGGTACGTCCTTGGTCTTTAACAGACTTTTTTCCCAGGGCGTACCCTGTATGTTATTGGTCCCTAAGGAGTGAATTCATTACTGATCAGGAGGGAGAGATATCCAAAGGACCCCCCTTTAAAAGGCACTCTACCAGCTCAGCCAGGAGCGATGACGTCACTGTGATGGCCAGTGTATCCAACTGGTGGTCTGACTTCAATGAAGTAAGACCACCATGAAACCTGGCCAGAGAGGGGAGTATAAGGAGGGATAGTCCCCTAAAGACATGACAGGTACATCCTTGGTCGTTAAGCCATAGTTTTCGTAGGACTTACCTACAGGCTTATTCAAAGAGATCCGAAATGTGGCCGAAAGGTAACCGAACAATGAAATTCTGCGTACGGTTACCTTTCCTGGCCATTCGGCTATTCAGAGAGCAGGCAGTTCATCAAATCGTGGCGAATTGTCTGCACATTCGGTGCCTGTTCGAGGGCAGTGAAATCCCCATAGAGAAGCAATGCTTCGTCTATTCAGAGAACACCAAACAGCAGTGAAAAGTTGCTGAATTGCCCTGCTGTTCGGTGGTTTCATTCGGCAGGTTTATGCAGGCGAATCCCATAGGCTTCAATGATAAAAATATTCCCGTTTTAATTCAATATCTAAAACCGTTGATAATATTATGCAGTAAAAAGTTTTTTTCTGTAACAGCCCTTTTTATTACCATTCATTGGATCTTATATGTAAATTTCAGACATTTTCGTTCTGTAGTTTCTTTGCAAACAGCGTTTAACTTTACAAACATTCAAGCGTACGGTTTTTTGTTTTTCACTCCATTCGTCTGAGGTGTCGGCTTTTTTCCGGCGGCTGCTCTGCGGTCTGATCGGCGGCTGCTCGGGTCTCTCCGGCGTGTTCGACAGGGTTAATCCAGATGTTTTTGTCGGTTTCGGTGTGCGTTCGCTGGGTTTTGCGGTGAGTTGTCGGGTTTCTGGCGGCTTTTCCTTGCACTACGACGGCCCTGTGGTGCTTGCTGAATACACCGGAAGGGTCGCAGAACTGGGATCGCCAAATCGCACCGAATTGAAGAGAACGAAAGGTCACCGAACGTGCGGTGACTTTCTGTTTCTCTTTGAAAAACCTTGCTAGTCTTTTTGAACTTTGACCTGGTTGCCTGCTTCTTCTAAAGTCTCTCTAGTATGGATGCCCCTGATTCGATTCACTATAAAAGGCACAGCTAATATCAAGGCCGATCCGTTACTGCACCTGAAGCCACGGGCCCTCTGCCTGGATCCACAGTGCTCTCCCAAAGGGAATCACCCTGGAGCAGCCTCTGCCATTCGCTTCTCCTTGACTCATGGGGTCCTTTCCTGCCTACTCCAGCTGGTGTGGTGCTGCATGGGTCATGTCGGACAGCTGCGAGGCAGTGAGGCTGGTGGCCCAACAGAGAAGCACTCCAGGGCCAGATCGACCGGATAAAGCCAATCATTTGCAAATAATGAGATGATTGGGACATCCCTACTCAATAGTATATAGGTAAAAGGACAAAACAGATGCACATATGTGGAAAGAGAGATAACCTGCCGGGTGCTCATTGAATCCAGGATAGCGGAAGTCCTTCTAGTGATATTTTGCAGAGGAGAGTAGGAAACCCAGGCACTTTGATTGGCAGTAACAACTTTGTTTAGAGACCTGCAGTCATGGTTTGAGGAAGCCTCCTTGCAGCTGAAATGATGCAAGTTTCTAGCTAAAAGTTCCCTTTTTATTGCCAATTGAAGCGCCTGCATTTCCGGTTTTTCACTGCACAAAACATGTAAAAAAAGTTAAATCAGGACGCACACATTCACACTGACCTTTGCGCCACCTGCTAAGCTCCTGTTCCAGCCACTGTATGGTACTCCGCAAAGTCTTTGTTTTCTCCTTTTCTTTTTCGTATTTCTTTTTCCATTGCTCGGCAGTGAGCTCTACGTTCACACATACGGTGTTCTTAATAGTCTTTGCTCTAAAGAAAACAAAAAAGCAACAGAACTTGATGACTTTTTTGCAATATAAGATTTATTGTACTTTATCATTTAGCACAGGACAAGGATACAGAAAAGGAGGGGGGGGGACGGGTGAGGAACAGAGATACATGGTCTGATACATGCATGTACACAATGCATATATACAGTGTTGCCGGCATTATTACGGAGCTCTCAAGGAAGCAGAAGGAGGTTTTGCATTCAGGAAGAGGTTTTGCATTCAGGAAGGAAAATATTACATCAGTGTCTCCAAATGGGAAGCACAATGTGAAGGAATTCTGAACTACAAAAAAAAATGTCCCCTAGAGTGCAATGATCTCTTTGGGGGGGCCTTCAGATCCAAATGTTGCACGGCTAGGATTTCACTAGGAGGAGGTCTATTCACAAAGCACTGAAATTGCTTCCATTTGCAATGCCCCGAAAATATGGTGCAATCATTATTTATCGAAAATGGAATCGCCGAAAATGCCCCTGCAAAGTCCAAAGGACAAAAAAAAAAGGGGGGGGGGGATTCCTATTTTCCTAATAGGACCTTAAACCAATAAAAATGTAGTAAAAGATTCTAAATAATATAATAAAAAGGTCTTTAAAAAGGACATTTGCAAAAAAATAAAAGATTCCTTTTATTACATTGAAGCATATGTGCTTCGCCTGTTTAACCCTGTCGAATTGAAACACAGAAAATCGGGCCATTTCGCTGAAATGTCTGTGCAATTCAGCGTTCTGTGAATAGACTGAGAGTTCGGTGCTGCCAAATGAATTGTATTTTGTGATTTGACAGCTGTGCAAATAGACTAATTGCCCCATGGTGATATTCACAGCTCGGCGCTATTTGGTGGCAATTTCACAGGATCGTGAATAACCTCCTAGGTCTCAGTTGTGCCATTTATTTTCATACATCAGACAGGGAAGGCACAGTTGTAGATTTAAGATTCCTGTAAGAAAGTGCAGGAGGCAATTCAACAAAACCTCCTATTCTGGGCCTTGGAAAGAAACCTTTTAAATTCGCTTATGCAATAAAAATGAGGCCGAGGTGGACTCCGACTAATTAAGGAATTATTGGGTTCTATAGAGTCCACTATGTGCCTCTAGTTCTATTCCCGCAACTGAAAAACAAAAAATGTGCCTCCCCTCCACCCCCACAGAAATACTAACACACATTATGCCTTTTTAACAGCATATCTAAGCCTTGTATGATCCTTCAAACTGAAATTCGGACGCCGTCATTAAATTTCTACTGCAATCAGCGAATACAAATGATTTTTTTTCCCACTGAACCTTGCTGATTTCAGTCATAAGAATTACCAAAAACATGAAAGGTTATATGCATCGCAAATATTTTTGTAAATGCAATTCACATTTTAAGCCAATTTCTCAATTCTTGTACTCTGTAAGGAAGGTCTCGATTACAAACCTTTGCCCGAATAAAAGTGTAGACTTGGTTTCAGATTCATTATAAGATGACGGTGAGCAGCAAATCACAATAGTGGTTCTGCAATTTCCTCCCAGCGAGTCTTGGAGAATTCTGGTCATTTTGCTGTCACGGTATGGGATATAGACCTGAACAAAGCACGATTTAAAAATACAGAAGCTTAATAATCTCATATAATACACAAACATATACCGCGTCACTGTGCAACGGGGAGGAGAGAACAAAGAACAATGAAATGCTGCTCTGATAATATGGAGGCATATCCTACAGACCGCAAAACACCCATTTGTTGCGGATGCACTAGAAAATAAAGTAACTGCAGTGTCCAGTGCAAAGATCAAGCTTATTCAGAAGACGTACAAGCTACAGCCATCTGGATTCACAAACGTCTCATTGTGCTTTTGCAAATCCACAGCAGCTGCAGCTCAATCCGTGAATGCAATATATATGACTGTTTTCCAGAACTACAGCGAGTACAGGCAAGATGGAATCGATTTTATTACAATTCACGTAGAAAGCAGTACTTGTCTCACTCCTGGAAGCAGCAAGAAAGAGGAAGCTTCCAGGAGTTGTGGACTGTTTTATATGGTGGAGTGGCCACGCTACGGAGCACACCATGTGTATTATAGGGGGTTATCCGTTATATTTTTTTTCTCTTGCTGCTGGCAATAAAGGAGATTTGGCTTACTAATACTCGCCTCCTACCATCTTTAATAAAATTACGACATCCCGTCATAATTTACTGGGGAAATCAGGAATTAGAGTATAAATGCACATGAAGGTGCCCTTTCCAAACTAAAAAAAAAAGTATTACAGTAATAAAGACTTGAGGAAACGTCCGCTTTCAATAGAAATTCACACTTTTGCAAAACAGCAAAGAGAAATGTTACTGTACAAATGTCCCCGAAACACAGTTTATGCTTCTATAGACTTACATTGCCTTCTGCCAATGCCGAGATGACGTTACCAAGGGATGACAAAGACTTGTTGATGTTTTTAGCTTCATCAAGTAAAGCGCCCTCAGCTCCGGTTTTGCTAACCTAAACAAACAAGAACACAAGTCAATCTGAGGATTCAAACGAGTGGGCAGCGTTAAAGAAGCTTCTATGTTAGGACACAGTTAATGTGCATTATGTAAGTGCAAATTACTAGATGTATTTATCAGGGCTCAAAATTTCAAGTCCCAAACTACTAGCCAGGCCTTAAGAGTTACTCGGCACTAGTTGCCCCACCTAACACTTATCCTGCCCTGCATCTGCATTTCCACTCGCCCTCCTGTAATTTCCACTCGCCAAATGCGAGCAGGAGTGTGGAAAACTTGAGGCCTGTGTTTATCATTTTTTTCTTTGGAAGTTGCTTCAAAAAAGAAATTCAGCAGGACTGAATGTTTCTGATTTGATACAGCGTACAGCTACAAAAAATTCCAGGGTTTGAACCAAAGTGTCAAAGAAAGAATGGAACCATAAGCCTGTATGTTAGAAGAACAAAAGATTTTAACGTGGAAGGAATCCAACACCAAATACAACTTAGAGTGGGAATGCGGTCTGCTGTCACACGGGTTGGATACGACGCAACCAAAGTGCAAATGTAAGTGTTTTTGAAAGCCAATGGCTAAAACGCTCTCTGGCCATTTGGGGGTTAATGTGAATGCATTGCGGAAATAGGACATATGACCCCTTTAATGTAGGAAGGAGGAGCTCCTTGAGAAATTGTATCTACAATGAGGATGGGTTGCACGGGTTAAAGTCTAAACAGATTGTGTTATTCAAGGACATATAAAGCATGGTTTTCTATTATATAAAGGACAATCTCTCATGATATATATATCCCACCCAGAGTTCTGTAGCACATGAGCTCTGTAACGCAGTTCTCTGAATTGCTGGGATGTGTAAATGTCTTCTCCAATTATAAAACTTTATAAATTGCTATGTGGAGGCTTTTAATCTCACTTTTTGCCCTCCACCATAACCTAAATGTGTATTGATTTGCCCTCGAGGTAAAGCATCAATATCAACGAGTCACGGCCTATCTCCTGCTGATGAGGGAATAATAAGCCTGAAACAGCCATCCAGGAGAGGCTGTGACTCAATGCATAACCTGACCTTTGCTAAAATGCCATCTACAAATGGCATGGCAGTGGCAAGGAGGGTTCTGGGTTAAAAACAGACCACGGATGCAAAAAGGTGAGACATTGGAGACTTCATTTGCATGTCCCACCCAGAGTTCCTTGCTGCATATGGGGAATGTAGCACGTGAGCTCTGAAGTTCTCTGAATTGCTGGGATGTGTAAGTTTCTTCTACACATACATAAACGAAGGGGGGGGGGGGAAATCAAGAAAGATCTGTTTTTATTCTGACACTGCCAATTTTGAGAACAAATGTGCCGGCTGATCCTTCCCATTACAGAATAATGAGGTTAATAGTATTTACCACTGTCACTTTAATTGAATCGTAATTATTTGCAAAAATAAAGGGTGGGGTGCTGTTCCAATTACCCCTTTACGGGGAACTTTACATGCAAAATAAATGGGATTATGGGTTCTTGTGGTCACAGGTCCAATTTAAAGGAGATCTCACCTTTTCACTACCTGCCAAATCCACCAGGTAGAGCTTCCCACTCAACTTCTGTTCTGTTTGAGTATTTTCTTGCTTGACGTTGATTAAAAAGATGCTGTGACTTCGAGAACTGTGTTCGTTCATGTCTGTTAAGTAAAAGGTAGAGCTGTGCTTGATACAGGATAATTAAATCACCCCGAAAACAGAGTCTCGTTCAGAGCCAGCCGCGGCATCAAACTACGTATAACAGAGTGCAAACCTTCATTAAAGCTTCTGAAATAGGATTAAATCAGCATTTAACTCTCAGAAAGCTTTGTCAGACAGTCTGTTTTAGCTCCGCAGGAGCAGAACAACTATGGGCTCCCGACGAGCACCTCTCCAGTAAGTGTCCTTGGGCAAGACACCCAGTGGTACATACTCACCACCCAGGACATACTCGAAAAAGAGAAATCTCAATGTATCCTTCCTGGTAAAATCCTCTCTCAAAAAACATATCTACCAAGACTGACTCATTTGTTTCCCAATATAGCGTATGCATAATAGATAGGCAAGGACATTAACTTTTTTCAGGTTTCTCTTCCCACAGGCATCCGCTCCTCTTTCCTCCAGTCTGTGGGGTAACCCATTAAAATGCCTGCAGCGCAGTCTCAGCTTCCACTAACCTATCTGAATGATAGGAGAGGCCTAGCACTGTATTTAAAAGCACTATAGAGGTTCAAGAAGTGATTTGTGTGCTGGGACTTGCACTGGATGCTCTGAATTTTGGGGCAAAATAGCTAAATTTGAAAGCCAAGTCAAATCAGGTATTGCTTCAGCTCTTCTGTTTTGGCCTAAAACAAACGATGTCCCATTAATTCATCACAAACTGAAAACAAGGGACCTGTGTGCATCGATTATGGCTAGGTTTTTCTTCATATCTTTTTATCATGCTGCGTAAGAAGTTTAATAATAGATGCTGATGGGTCCCAAACTGCAATAAAACAGGAGCCACTCAAACGCATCTTCTATGATAAAACAAAAAACTGATGGCTATATTGAAAGACTTTCCCCATTACAGGAAAACAATTGCAAGCTTGAATTCGGTAAAACGGTAAATACAGTGCGTGTGTGCTGCACAAAAGTTGTATAATTAAAGGGACACTTTACTATTCAATGTTATCAGAGTGGCCACACTGTCCTTAGCTCCCTGCTCCTTCTCTTCCCCATCCAGGAGCTCTTTGAGGGCTGATTTAGAATCTGAGTGCTGAGCTCATGTTCCATGGCTTCGGGGGTCTTTGGGAACTAGGACCCACCAATGGCTCGACTTCTGGTATTAAGACCCACTGGATTGGCTAGAGCCTCCATCCCTGTGGTCATGTGACATGCTGCAGCCGGCAGCAAGTCATGCTTGGCGGATGACAGAGACCAGAGCCATATTTAAAAGGAAACTAGAGTGTTAAAACAGGGAGGGACGTGCAGAATGGATAATTTTTATTATATACTATTAATCTGCAAAAAACACTAGGTGCATGGATTGTGCATCTAAAACTTACTTGTCACGGCCACGTGTCTGTTGGATTTGCCTTCGTCGATGGTGTCCATGACTTCTTCGGGACTACAAACAAACCGCTCTGTACAACCCTGAGAAAAGAAATATACTGTACTAGGTCTTCTCATCCCCCCTCCCCCCGCCGCTTTTTAATCGTTGATAGGAGCATGCAAGTCAGGAGTCAGCAACCTTGGCCCTCCAGTTCTGAAACTACATCTTCCATTATCCTCATCCACTCATTAGATTGACTAGGCATCAATAGGAAATGTAGTTCCAAAACATTTAGAGGGCCAGGGTTGTAGAAACTTGGTGTCAGTCACACACCCACCTTGACATACGGAACTCTGTTCTTGTCTTCATGAACAGAAAGATTTGTTTTCGACACTGGGAGAAGAGAAAACACAAAGTCAGCATTTTTGTCCATAAGAGTCAGATCCTACTGATACATTTTGCGCAGGCCGTTCATACAGAGTGGGTGCGGATATAGAAGAGCAAGAATCTCATTACGGGACACACAAAAAAAGTTACCAAATAATTCCTTTAAATGAAAAAGAAAAATATGTATACAAACACTAACATATAATAATTCAGCCCCTCACAAAATTCTACTCTGATTTGTCAAAGGTTCCCATACTAAAAAAAAAAGAAAACAAAATACATAGGTCTTGAGAAAAGTTCCTGAGTGGACTGAAACGTTGACATATCTACTATGGAATAAATGGATATTACATCTGTATGAAGAAAGTCCTGTGTGCATCTCCTTCTGGAGATATTTTTAATGAAAAACCGTGCGGGAATATTGCAGACAGACCTAACAGGGCTCAGCATTTACCTTCTGGAATTGATCTTTTCATGCAAGTACACTGTATTTTTTTTATTCGGCCATTAGAGAAAGTATATTTAATGGTTATATTGTGAAGGTTATGTACACATTTCACAAACCAGAAAAAATTAAAAACCAACAATGGTTGGATGACTTCCTGCAGACACAGAATATTAAGGGTTATAATATTTAATATGTGGGTAAAAGCTTCTTGATCCAAGGAGAAATCTGACGCCATTCTGGGGTCAAGAAGGAATTTTTTCCCAGTATGTTGCATATTGGCAAGCATTTCAAACTGGGTTTTTTGCCTTCTTTTGGATCAACAGCAGTAGGTTATGTGGGAGAGGCTGAACCCGATGGACGCATGTCTTTTTTCAGCCTATATAACTATGTAACTATGTAACAAAAATATGACATTACAGAGGATGCTTTTATATTGGGTATTTTGCTGTCATTCACTGCAGGCCATTTCCTATAACCTGTATGGCAGCATAGCTACATCAACCTATATTTTGTTTTAATTAGGTGATAATTTACACTTCCTTTTTACGCTAAACATGCTTACGTATCTCAAAATTATGAAATCTGAAAAGTGAAACGTAAATTCATAAATAAAAAAAAATAAAAAAATAAAATCACACTTTTCATTGTTTTTCCTTTTAGGATTATGGCACAAACAGTGCAGCCAAAAGAATATTCCTGTAAGTGATTTTTGAAGTACCCCCTATTTTATTATTACTCTTTATTTATAAAGCGCCAGCCTATTCCGCAGCGCTGAATAATGGACACAGTATAGACAGGGATACAATACATTGAACAACATTTTGACAAACCAGTAGAGGAGGAAACGAGGGCCCTATTCCGTGGGAACTCACAATCTAGAAGGGTAGGGGGTGGAAGCAGGAGAAAAGGACTGCGAGGCGCGAGCAATGGCCTGCGAGGCGTCAGTGAGTCAGCTTCTCTAAATCGGAATGTCGTAAGGGAGCCTTTGTAAGAAGGGAAACTATGGGAATGTCTGACAGTACGAGGTAGAGCGTTGAAGAGGATGGGGGCTGTGCGTGAGAAATCCTGCAGTGTATCATGGGAAGAGGTGATGCGGGGAGAAGCTAGGCGCAGGTCACTGACCTTAGGGAGCGGGCTGGGGTGTATTTGGGGATTAGTGAGGACAGGCAGTGGGGAGCTGAGTTAGTGAGAGCTTTGTAGGTCAGGGCAGAAATTTTAGTTATGGAAAGTAAAAAGGGGCACCTTCCAAGTTTTGCCCAGTAGCTGCAAAGGTGCCCAGCGCCCCTAAGTACCCCTATGCATGGGATTCACTATTATTCTCCAGTGACAGAGAAGGCTGGTGTCAGACTAGCGTTTTTCAGAGAGTGGACGTTCCTTCCACTCTGATGCCTGTGTGGCCACCTCGCAGAGCGCAGTTCATGCACTCGATCCTCCTATGGAGGATCGCGCTTTGCAGCCCCGAACGTGTGTCGTGGCGTTTTGACGGGGAGGCTTTCAGCACGTCCGCTTTAGTGCAAGCAACTCGTGCACGCACACATCACTGCGACGGGCAGCACGTCAGTACGGGCACACGTACTGCACTCGTCTGACACTGGCCTAAAACAAAAGAAAGCGGGTGAATGATTATTTTAAAGCTGACATTTTTAAAACGTTGGTAATGTGAGACTGTAAGCTTATACACAGTCGGCCCCAAATGGCAACACAAAAATATAGGCTTTACAAATCTAGATATCCCAAAAAAATTTACTTCAGGGTATTTCCAAATTTTTAACATTGATTTTCAGAAACTTTGAATTTTTTTGAAAAGGGGGGGGGGGTAATTTATTCTCAAACAAAATTGCATTAAAAGGTTAGAAAATTCACTTTATTTTTTCTGCTGGAAATGCGAATAATTTATGTTAAATTACACTCTTCAAGGCCAGGAACGCCAGTTTTAAATATGTTCGCTGGGCACTTTTGCAGCTACAGGGCAAAACTTGGAAGGAGTCCTTTTTATTTCAGATAACTAAAATTTTTGCCCTTTGTTTCAGTTCAGTAAGTGTTTAATTGGGAAAGTAAAAAAATACGTACCGTCCAATAAATCCCTTATCTTGTCCAAATAGATTTCAAAGTATGACACCTAAACAAAGCAAACAATTTGTAAACACTGAGCAATACAAACCAAATTCTATCAAACATACGAGCTCAATCACACAATTATGCAAGTGTATTCACTGCACAGCAATGCAACGCAGACAAGGGATTCTTCAGCACATACACCGAGCAGGCATCCATCTCTTTGACATCGCTTGTGCTGTAGGCATCACATAATAAGCATAGCCCAAGGGAAGCCAGGTTTCTAACAGGATCATCCAGCGTGCAGGCATCATATAGGAAAAGTGACCACGTGAAAAGGGTTAAAAGCTGGTATTATGCATGTTACCTTTATATGGAATTCCAAATTTTCATCCATTGAGTAGATATAATTAAAAATATCTTGCACTATCCTTGGAATAATTCCCATCCCGTCCAGATCGTGGAGTTTTCCCTGAGGTAGGAATAAATAAAACGCATTGGTGTTCTGCTTCAAACGATACAACGTGACGATGGCATATATGAAAACAAAAGTGTCTTACCTCCATTGTATGGGTCTTCCCAGAGGAGGTCTGCCCGTAAGCAAATATTGTGCCGTTATAACCCTCGAGCACATCTAGAAGAAAACAAAGTGTGCGCGTTTACATTCACTGCTCACTCAGGTTTATAAAATGATCCTAGCACCAAGAGAAAGAAATAAACATCTTAGGTCATAATATTTCATTAAGTCACCAGCACATATTTTAAAATGTATTGCTGCCCACTAGTCAATCTTAGAGTGTAAGCTCACGTAAGCAGGGACCGCTCTCTTGCCTTTAACCCCCTTCACTACCATGTGATTTTCCAAAAAAAAATTGTTAGTAACCAGTGTTTTTTAAAAAATCATTTTAAATTCATTTTGGAGTTTAGACCCATTTTATGTCTTTGTGTAAATAACCTATTTATGGCCAGTGAATGGCGCCATCTACTGCCAAACTGAGTTACAGGTTTGAGAGGCTGGTCTATTTCCTTCTTTTTTTCCCTGCATCGGCTGCTGAAAGCCCGATATTTCAGAGCTTTGAGCAGCTAACTTTACAGTTTTAGCTCTTTGGGAATTATGCCCACAGGGCTAAAACTTTGGGGGCACCTTCTACAGCACAAAAGCAAACAAAATTTGTTTGCACCAAACGAATTTCATTTGTTTTGGGCTGCAGATCAGCATACCAAGATATCACGATAATGGGGCACCAGATGGTGCCTTTGAAGCCCAGGATATCGTGATGTTGGTAGTGAAGGGGTTAAAATGGAGTTACCAAGCACCGTAGTTTACCTTTGCTGCAACGATTCTAAACCTTGGCAATCCAGAGAGGGAAATCCAAGCCATGGCCGGTGAAGATTCAATGACCCTTTGAGTGTCACTGTTTGAATTTCCCCTCTCCGGATCGCCGACCTTTACCATTGTTGCAAATCCAGAAATAGGACACAGAGTGCTTATTGAAGAACCTCATGTAGCCAGATTTGCTTTGTTATATGGGGTTGGTCTTGCACACTGTACAGCACTGCGGCATTGTTGCCGCTATATACAGAATTCTGTTGAGATGGAGGATTTGCTATCCGTACAGACCTTAACGTCAAAAAATTAGAAGCTGTTGGAGGGGTGAGGAATTTTTTTTTCTCTCTTTTGGAGGTATGGGTATGGAAAGAGTTGGGGGACCTATGATTTGAGCCTAATTGAGTCTCCTCTTGGCAGCTTCACTGTAAGCGAGGGGGAGGCCTCAGAGTACAATGACACTCAGGTATAACAGGGTGAGGATAGGTAGGTGTGAAGGAAGGGGGGGTTATACATCAACTCTAACTTTGAAAAGGCTGTATAAACGATGGACAGACGGACGGCGGACAGATTTTTATTGTAAGGCATTTCGATTTTCAAACCAGTTGTGCATCCTGTCAGCTTATGACATGCTAAGGATACGTTTTAAGAAGATTACAGCTGGGCGTGGCTGGCTGCCATCGGGAGGAGACGTGTTCTGGTGGAGCTCCGCACATCTGCTACCCTTCGGGATCTCTAGCTGACTATTACCGGAGAAATTTTTAACTTTGAGGTGATATGGGGCTAGCCACTGGAACCGAGCTGTCCGGGGTCCGTTTTGTCGGAGGGCCCCCATCTCCCGAATGCTGTGGCGGTCCAGGAAAGGCAGGGGGCTCAGACTGGTGGCGGCTGTCTGGCTCACCCCCTGCCAGGACCCTGGGATCCGTACTGGAGGACCTCGAGGCCTGTTTGGAGTCGCTGCCTGGGGATGACGACAGGACGCTGACACGAGGTGCATGGCGCCAGCTGATAGCGGTACTGGGGTCCGGTCGGCGGGCGGAGGCTCTGGGTGAAGATGACTTGGAGGAAGGATCCTGCACCAGCTGTCAGGATGACATTACAGGGGAGGAGGCCATGCTCCTGGAGCGGAGTGGGGGCGAGGAGCTATTACCTGAGGAGACCGGCGGAGAATTGGAGGACCCTGCGCAACGCTCCATGCTTATACCTACACTGACTGCGACAGAGCCGCAGCAGACCTCAGGAGGGTTGTCTGTTGGAGGCCTGAGGCGCCTACCCCTGCTTTCGGCGGCGGCGCTACCCGGAACTTTCCTCTTCTGTGCTGGAGGCGCTGAGAGTTCTGCTGCGATGCGGCCGGAGCCGTGGGCCTTGCAGGTGGATGGCGGACCTGAGGGGGCTGCGGCCTTTGGCCACGGTCTGGAGCGATTGATGTCTCGAATTGATGGGCCTGTGAGTGCGGCCTTTCCATTTGACACGGGCTGAAGCAGTCTGCTCACCCATCTTTTCTCCTTCGTGCTGCAGACCTGTTTTTTCTGATGACACCCCTCTTGTACGCGGACACTCTCAGCCCCCCCCCCCCTCGATGAGTAGATTTGATCGATTTTCTATTGCCCCCCGCGATTACTATGAATATATACTTTTTTTTTATTCATTTTTTTCCCTTCTCTCCCCCCCCCCCCCCCCATTTTTGTTTAGTTGGCGTTTTCGGGATACCCTGAGGGACGTAGCTTACCTCCCCAGGTGCCCGGGCCTAGTGCCTTTCACCCCCCTCATGGCCTTCTGCCACCCGGGATTCTGCCACCCGGGATTCTGCCACCCGGGATTCTGCCACCCGGGATTCTGCCAGGGTTGGCACATTCTTGGTCTTTTGCCATTTTTTCCCCCACCACAATCCACTTCCCCACCCCCCCTTTTTTTTGGCCCCCTCCCCCTTTATAAAGATCCTTGATAACTTTGTTGCTGATTATATTTTTGTGCTAACACTCCCCTCGTTTCTTATATCTCGCCGAGACCCCCCTAACTGGGGAGGTTTATTGTTTTCTGTATTGGATGATTTTAGCTGATTATATTACGGTTTACGCGCAATGTCGTTTTGATGTCTACTTAAAGTTCCTGATTACTTTTTCTTATGCGTGTGCAGTTAACAAGCTGTGGCCCTGCGTGGCCAACCTTTTTTTTCACAATGACTTACTGTGGCCCTGCGAGGCCATTTACCGTTTATGTCCTGCTGACTTTTTCATCAAATAAATTTTGAATACCAAAAAAAAAAAAAAAAAAAAAATTGATTACAGCTCTATTGAGGAGAGGACTACAACAAAGTGAAATTACCTTTAACGATTGCTTTTGCACAAGCATTGTAAACTTGCTCTTGAGAAGTGTTTGACTGGAACACACGGTCAAAGGCATATGGCTTGGACTGAAACAGAATCAATAGAAAAACCACCGTAAGCATATTAGAACAGAGAATCAATATACAACATAATATGCAAATAGCCAGTTTGATAATAAAAAGCAACAAATGCAGAGTCCACTATGGAACATCAAAACCAATGGACGCTGGAACAGGCCCTCCTGCTTAGATTGTTATTACAGAAACAGAAGAAATCTAAACATCACTTCTGTGGTAAAGAATCCTATTCCCTGAAAACTGTCCAAATTAGTTTAACTCTGTTACTACCAAGTGATTTTGCAAGAATCAACTGTCCAGAACCAGCAGTTTTTTAAAAAAAAATAAAAAAAAAATTATACAGTAAGAAATGTTTGGGAATGGTCACAGTGTATTCCTTCCTGCAATAACCTATTTGGCAGCAAGATGGCGCCATCTGCTGGCCAAATAGAGTTACTGCAGCGCTAGTCTCTGCTGAACCAGATGGGGAGAGGTGTTTCAGGCACAGAAACCCAGCTGTTGAAAAGGTTTTAGAACCCTGCGTGTCATGTCCAAGGTGCCAAAACCCTTTGGGGAACATTCAGAAGCCCAACTGCAAACAGAATTCGCTCGTTATTGTTATCTGCAGCTGTGCAGGAATAAAGTAACTATCGGGCTCCTGATGGTGCGTTTGAAGGTCCACGTCATCTCTATTTCAGTATAGAATAGGTTCAAAATCACTACTAGGAAGAGAAAATTAAAAAACACAGGGGAATGTCCGCTAACATCCGCTAACGGGATGAAAACATAATTTTCCCTCTGTATAAATCAATGGTCAGGCCGCACCTTGAATATGCCGTGCAATTTTGGGCACCTGTCTTAGAAAAAGTGCAGAGACAGGCAACTAAATTAATAAGGGGAATGGAAGGGTTAAGTTAGGAGGAAAGACTAACAAGCTTAAACCTGTTTAGTTTAGAGAAACGGTGCCTTAGAGGGGATCTGATAACCTTATATAAATATATACGGGGCCTTAGAGGGAATCTGATAAATATATACGGGGCCATTATAAACCATTGCCTGGAAACCTATTCATTACCAGGACTATACACAGGATACGGGGTCATCCATTTAGACTGGAAGAAAGGAAATTTAGCTTGAAGCATAGGAAGGGTTATTTTACGGCGAGAACAATAAAGCTGTGGAATTCTCTGCCTGTTGAGGTGGTTGGGTCAGAGTCTGTACAGACTTTTAAAAAACGACTGGATGACTTCCTGCAGACACAGAATATTAAGAGTTATAATATTTAATATGTGGGTAAAAGCTTCTTGATCCAAGGAGAAATCTGACGCCATTCTGGGGTCAAGAAGGAATTTTTTCCCAGTATGTTGCATATTGGCAAGCATTTCAGACTGGGTTTTTTGCCTTCTTTTGGATCAACAGCAGTAGGTTATGTGGGAGAGGCTGAACCCGATGGACGCATGTCTTTTTTCAGCCTATATAACTATGTATAACTATGTATAATGAGGAGAACAACAGATGAACAGAACAGGCTTTTCAGTAATTACAATTTCAAGTTTACGAAATTCCAGGTAGGGGGAAAAAAAAATGTCCAATTCTGTAAAATTTTACAAAAATCAACGTGCTCCAACAGGTCATTAACAGGACTCTACAAAAGGACAAGAGGTCATGGAAAGAAATTGCAATAAAAGATTTCCGTTACAAGCTGAAAATTTATTTTTAAAAAAGGAATCCACAACTGTATTTGTTGCTTTAATTGTTCCAGAGGCACAGACTGTTGTTCTGTAAAAGCAGCCACGAATTGATAAAGTGATCTCTGGTGTACAGTTTATCCTTGTGAATCCAAATTAAATTCTAACCATGAAAACAAAAAAGTGTGTATGGCATTTATCCAGGCCACGTGACTGCAGGATTTCCCAGGCTGAATGAAGTGCTCCCGTCATAATAATGCAAAACAAAGAAATAGTAAAAGGAAAAGCGGAGCCAATTTTTTTGGTTTTCTTTAAAAGAAGAAGCTGATTGGTTGGTGATTGCTGAGTAACCAGGAAGTGAAGTGCTCAATGGGAAGAGGAAGAAATGCAGGGACCAAAATCTTAATTTCTGTTTACCAAAATATTTACACAGGTTGTTTTATACTGGATATTCATAAAGTGCTTTAAGTCCAGGTGTGAGCAGCCTTGGCCCTCCAGATGTTTTGGAACTACATCTCCCATGATGCTCAGCCACTCATTAGGTTGGCCAAGTCTCAAGGGAAATGTAGTTCCAAACATCCGGAGTGCCACGGTTGCTGACCCCTGATAGGGGGGGGGCACCACATTCCTCACCCCACGATTCACTCAAATCCCAGAGTGGCCCTTTAAGATAATTCCATCCCGTTTTTTTCCTGATATATATATATATACACATACACAGGCGTTTAACACTGCTGGGTGGAAAACACTAATAAAGCTAATGTATGCCCTTGGTTACTGATGCCAAAACAGTGAAGTGATGAGGTAAACACATAGCTAGCCGGACACACCACAAAGGAACCCGCTCAATTAGAAGCAAATGCTCATCCGGGGACTGGCACGACGCATTCCACCGACACAAAATCTATTTCCGAAGTGTTGAAATGAACAGGCGAAAACCAAATGATTGGGAAGCTTGATGTTCTTGTTGGACGTGGTACACCCATCTAAACTATGCGTATGTCGAACCAGAGAACATATGACAAAGTATAGCATTCAACCTCCAGCAGACATCAGCACACTACACAAATGTATAATAATAATAAAAAAAAACAACACACGCACATACAATTACATTTATAAGGCCAACACATTCTGCAGTGCTGTACAATAGGACAAAAAAAAAACAAACATAAATTTGACATATGGAGAACTGTAAGAAAACCTGCTCCAGTGAGCCGTCAATCTAAAATGATACATTATATATAATCTATAACGGGTATATAGAGATGTGTTGGCACTACCTGTGCAATGCTAGTTCAGATTCAGAGTTTTTTCCAGTAGCAGCTGATTGACCGCCGACTCAAGGCTCAATAATCTTAGCCTTCCAGATGTTTTGAAACTACACATCTCACAATGAGAATCAGAGGTTTGTGAGGGTCCTGAAAACGAGCAACAGCACTAGAGGCCTGCTCTACGGTGGGTGCCCACTGAGCTGACTATGCATAACGGATGTCGTTCCAAAACATCTGGATAGGACATTGCTGTTGAACCCCTGGTCTACTTGGAAGGAGGTTCTTCACTTTGGTCACATAACCATGGAAAAAGTAAAATTATATATAATATATTTTTTTAGCGTTCTCCTGTTTTGTTTGCTCTGCATCTTTTAGAAAAAACATTCAAAGTATTCTTTACGTATTGAAAGTAATTTTCTTAAAATGCCGTGCATATAATAAATTGAATGGTCGTAGAGTTTAGCGCAGGGCTGTCAAACTCCAGATGTTGATGCCTACAGTTCCTAGAATTCTTTGAATGCAATAGATGGCCAGAAAATCATGGGAGTTTTAATTCAGAAACAACTGGGGTGGAGGGGGGCGGAGTCAGCTTCCGGAGGGTGCAGTCGCATTGTGGAGAGCTCTCCAGCTAATTTCTGATCTATTTGCGTACCCTAACGACTCACCCCCGTCCAACATTTATATTTGGCTGGTGGAACCCGGCTGACCCACTATACCTGCCCAGGACTGCTGTTTGTGTCCCGAACGGCGCCGATTTGGGGAGTTTTGCGGATCGCGGCCTACAGCCGGCGGCCATCTTTGCGGCGCTACTCACGCTGCTAAAGACATTCCATCCCAGTCGAAAATGTCGCCTGACCTCATGGGGAGAAAATCGGGTAAGAAGCCCCAGCTACCGGAGAGCCCCCGGCAGAGAGACATCGGCGATTCCATGGGGGACGGCCGACGGAAGAGGCAGGCGGCTCCGCAAACTTACCTATCCCCCACGATGAGTTCATCTGACGGAGAGGATCCGTACTGGTCGGAGGCCTCGGCAGCAGCCCGGAGATCGCCCCGTGACCCGGCGAAGGTGAGACAACCAAAAGGATGGTCCAGATCCCTCGAAATCAGCGGTAGCTTGCACGGTGGTGATGGAACCGAGGATCTCCCGGGACGAAGCGGAGGTGCCCCAGACCGCTTGTGGACCTCTACCCCTGCTGGAGAGCGATATTCGACGCTTATTAGGCGAAACAATGATGGAGATGAGAGCTATGTGGCGAGCCGATTTTATGACCATGCGGACGGAACTGAGATCTATTAAAGGACGGCTCTCGGTTGTCGAGACGCGCGCTGAGGAGACTGCAGTGACACAGGCTCTCCTCACGCCGCAGATAGAGGCCTTACAATCCCAAGTTTCGCTGCTCACAGGTGCGGTGGAGGTGGCAGAGGTGCGGCATCGCAGGAGGAATGTCCGGATTAGGGGGATCCCGGAGTCAATCGACGCAGATGCCTTGTTGGCATATGTCAATAAATTTGCAATGCATGTCATTGAGACACAGACTGGGACTACCCTCATTTTTAGACACGCCGTCCGTCTTCGGAAGGCGGCCACAGCTCCGGTGGAATCCCCACGTGACGGGCTTGCAATCGCTGTGGAGGAGATGGATAAGCGCAGGCTAATGTCTAACCCGGCTGCCCGAGCCCCGATACTTTAGGAGGACCTCTCTCACACTTTTTAACGACCTTCCCTTTGTGACGCTTGTAGCCCGGCGGCAGTTTAGGGAGATCTCCTCCTTTCTGAGGAGCAAGGGGGTTCGTTATAGATGGGGGGTGGCTGGATCGATGCATATTTGCTATGACAACATGTCACATTTGGTATCTACCCCGGAGGCGGCCTGGCACCTGTTGCGCACCCTAGGCATCTCCCCTCCTCAGACGACACCTGGCTTAGATCACGGGGGTTCCCCCATTGCCTCGTTGGACCCGGGTTAGGAGGGTTTGACTGCTGTGCAGCTTTTTCTTTTTTCTCTGGCTGCTACTCACGAGTCGTTACAGTGTTTGCCTTTTTGCCCTCCATTTCTTTTGGTCCTCATTTTAAATCTTTTTCCATTTTTATTTTTCTTTTATGCTATGTTATTTCTGCACTATCTTCACCTCTATATTTTCCTGAAGAGCAATGCGTTACCTCCCATGTGGTTACAGTTCCTTGTATTGGCCCTACGGGGTCCCACTTTTGATGTGCCTCCTATTTTAACATGAGCGATTTTAATTCTGAGCTATATGCACCCTTATATTTCCTTGAAGAGCGAAGTGTTACCTTTATGTGTTTACCGTTTCTTGCACTGGCCCTGCGGGGTCTTATTTTTGATGTGCCTTTTCTTGTGTTATGAAAATTTTTAAAATAAAGAATTATAAAAAAAAAAAAAAAAAAGAAACAACTGGGGTGCCGGCGCTTGACAGTCCTGGTCTAGGGCGCCCCCTTAAAATCACTTAAGTGGTGGAAACTGGATGCTGCAACAGGTGGCAGCGGGAGAGTCAATCTGCAAGCGACGCGTTTGAACTGACAATGAAGCCTGCACCAATTAACTTCTGAAATGTCCCCCCTGTATTGAAAAGTGAATAAGAACACGGGTCTCATTTTTCAACATGATCAAATGTTCGGCTATTATACCATTATTATGGAGGCATGGCGAGGAATGTGTTGGATGGTAACATTGCTCTGTCTGTTGAGTAAAGCAAGGTCATCCCTCCAACACGGCTTAGATGCTGGTTAAAAAAAAAAAACAGCATTATTTGCTCAACAAGAATTGCTTCTTTGAAAGATCATCTTTATGCGTGAGATCTGCATCTCTTGCACCCATGAGAAATCGTGTTAATTCCTAATATCTGTGCTCACTATCAGCACTGTGTAATGTATCTTACATCGGATTAGAGAACACAAACCCAATGAACGTACACGGTAGTTGGCGTGACCACTACCACTTAAGCCAGAAAGAATAAAGACAATTTTTTTTGCATCAACTAAGTCTCCGTGTTTGCGGGATCTCAAATAAAATATATATATATATATACACACTCACCTCCCTCCTCTTCCCTCTACTTGCCTTCTGGTTTACGTGAGAAGCGCGCCTCTCACGTAAACCAGCCAATCGGCAGGCTTCCTCCCAGCTCCCTCTGAGGATTAGTGTTGCGCGCAACACTAACCCTCAGCCGCTGCCGCCAGCTACTGCGGCGAGTTGGAGACGTCATCGCGCTGAAAGCGCGATGACGTCTCCTACTCGGAGATAGTCGGCAGAAGCGGGAAATCTGAATCCCGCTCTGCTGACTGACAGCTGGGAGGGCGGAGTAAAGTCCTCCGCCTCTCTCAGCTATTTTCAGCTGAACTGCTGAGCGGAGGGAGGGGGGACAGAGGGCGGCATACTCCGGGCATCATGACCACCTAAAAAAGCTTAGGTGGTCATGTTGCCTAGAGTATCCCTTTAAGAACTTCGTACATTTCAAACTGTACTAGCCGTGACAGAGGCAGAGACTGGAGACTATCGCTCACTTATTACCATAGAAAATAAATGGCTAACTTTTTTTAATCTGGCTCCTAGATTCAAAGCAAATTTGACAAGCCCTGATTTAAGCTGTAACTAGATTACTTGAGCATTACAAATAAAAACACATGTTTGCTTTTCTTTGAAGTAATTGCATGTAAAAAGGGAAGATATTTTTTTTTATCTGTTTCCATTTTGTGGATTTTTCTCATGATGCAACATTTACCAAAATCTGCGCAAAAGTTTCACTTTACTGCTGTGGTTTATGTAAGCTACATTATTTAACAGTTAATGAGGTAGAGACAAAACATCAGCCAGAATTTAGAATGTTATGTCTTTTTACACTGGGTAAGAACCGTGAACGCAAAACATGAAATCAAAATGATGGTAAAACCAGCCGTAAACTAGGATGAACCAGCACAGACACTCCACCAAGAACCACCAGGAAAATACATATTGTACCCCAGTGGGACATCACTTCAATCTAATAGGCCACTCCATCCAAAGCCTCACAATTAAAATCCTCAAAGGACATTTTAAAGACCACCGTGAACCCTAAACAAATGAAATGAAAATGATCACATGTTTTAACACTATAAATGCTGGACTCCATGTCAGTTCTGGGTTTTTAACCCACTATCATAACGTCACATAACATTCTAAATTCTGGCTGATGGTTTCTTTCCTTATTCATGTCTCTTTCAGCCTTCACGGTGGTTTTTTTTTTTTTTCTCCTGTTTTCATTCTAGGTTGTATGATCTTATCTCTGTTTTATTATGGGCCCAAGATCTTTCATGCGTTTATTTTCCCATTTTGAACATACCATTTGACTCTCAATTTTTATGACATCTAATCCCCCCACCCATGTGACCCTTAATGTCCTAATATCCAATTCTAGGAACTGATCAGTATAGCTTCCAGACCTGAGAAAGAGAGGAATACTCTCAAAAGCTTGTAATTTAAATGTAACGTTAGTCCAATAAAAAAGGTATCACTACGTACTGCTATACTTGTGATTTTTAGAACACACACACCTTGGCACAACACCTCTGTGCTGACTGGCCTTTGGCTCCATGATAAACACAGTCCATGGCAACAGACATGCAACAGGCGAGCCATCGGTGATGCTGCAATCTGGTGTCTGTGATAAGAAGTACAAAAACAGCAAAGCCTTTGTGTTTGGCCTGTGAGATGCAGCAGGCCTAAGAGGAAGCGCAGCACTACCATGAGGCTCAATGGTGGCGTTAGCAAACAGAGAGACCATTAAAAAAGATCCTCAGTCAGGAAAGATCAGCAGTGGAAAGTCTTAAGAACATAGAAACAGAACAATGTATCACTTGATGGTCATGAAGCCAATTTCTAAAGAACACATGATTTCAAGATTCAAATAATGAAAACTGGAATAAGATCTTAAAATTAGGCGTGCTTAGTGCACCCAGCCTGGATATTTAATATTTCTGTATACTATTGTGTCCAGGGACGTAATACATATGCAAATTCATCAGAATAGTTTTTGACCCATTCATTTTTAGGGGACGTGGATAAGGCTGCAACTAACGATTTGCATAAAGCAATTATTTTTCTCATTAAAAAATATTTACTTAAAAAAGGAACACAACCCTGAAACCAACCCCTCCCTCTTTTTATCCTACGCAATTTGCGTAGTGTTCCTGACTATCTTCCGTACATACACAAATTGCATTTCTTGCATTACTTTCTCACAGAAGGTGCACGAGCGCTGGTCAAAGTGATGGATTGATGCTGTGAGCGCAGCTCAAACCCATGTCTGCTTTGTCCCTGAACGACTGGTGCAACGCCATGATGATGTCAGCACACAAAGTGGGGTGGATAAAAGGGGGCACTCCACGCGGCCTGACCACTTGAATAAGCCAAAATGGTCTATGCGCGTAGTGTCCCTTTAAAATAATTTCATGAAAAAAAACAAGTTGAGAGAGCGAGATTGAAAAGGGACTGGACCATTGGGAGGAATGGCAGCTCCTGACCCAAGAATTAGGCAGGGAGAGTGGGGTGGTGGCACAGGTCTCCAGCTCAGAGTAAGGCTAAAACCCAAGCAGCACAGCCCCTCCACCCAGTTTCAGGACCGCAGAGTCTTTGCTACAGTTCTGCTACTGTTGTCAACTAAATAAACAAACTGGCCATGTACAAGAACAAAAACCAAGAACTATATCACACAGAGTAAAGCAGTGGCACGTCTTGTGCAATTAGCTCCAAATCAGCATCCGAGGTTAACGTTTAATTTAGTCTGATTCTAAACAGTGTGTGCTGTACAAAGGCAAATCAAAGCGACCAGCCGATTAATCGATAATGAAAATCGTTGTCAACTATTCTCGCTATCAATTAGTTGTCGATCTAAAAAAAAATAAAAAAATATTTTTTTTCGGCCCTAGACGCGGAGTGCGTAGGCAGGATTCACCCGTGCGTGCGTGATTCACCACTCCACTGAGGCAGCCTGAAATATCTATACGTAACTCTGCCTGGCTCCTAATTATGTGTCACCGGCTTCTGCACTTTCTATCTGGCTTTAAAGTTTCATGTAAAACGGTGAAGCCCTATTATAAACAGTGTTTAACATGCAATAAAGTAGCACATCATACAGGCTACTATTTATACACCTCACAAGCACAATACAAGACACTGCCTGAAACGCAGACGTCCTTCAGATGCTAGAGCACAACCCA
Organism: Leptobrachium leishanense; assembly: GCA_009667805.1. Lineage (NCBI taxonomy): Eukaryota > Metazoa > Chordata > Amphibia > Anura > Megophryidae > Leptobrachium > Leptobrachium leishanense. Next base: position 308,481,458 of record CM019067.1, read on the forward strand.
GATGTCATTCAGGACACATGCAAACTTGCTTGGGGGTGTAAAAGACTAAAGAGAATTCAAACACCGTCACACCCTCTCCTTAAAGCGAATAGATCGAAAGTTAAGAGAAAACACACACATACAATATTAAATTAAGGCCTTTTAGGACCTCACTGACACAATTGTAAGCTTGTTTCAGGGGCAAAACTTAAAAAGTTGGATAATCCTTTCAGACGTTTATATACGTAATGTCCTGATTAATCCAGAGGCCAGGCAGTCATGGGCTCCTAGAAATCTACTTATGGCTACTAATTTTCTGTTTTATTCTATACAAAGCAATGTGCAAAATTGTGCCGGGTGGCTGACATGTAGGGTCGGCAAATCGGCCATGTTTTCCTGCACAGTGTAATTTATTCATGCTGAAGGGCAATGCATGAAAAATGCCACCCAGAAGCATGTAGAATCCATACGCTACAGGCAAGAAATAAAAAAAGGAATCCCAGGTGACCTGCCTTGATTTCCTTCCTGCTGTACAAGAATTATACAGGTTGCAGGGCAGCACTTTTCCCTGTACTCTCTGCGTGAAATAGTAATGTGTGCCCAATCTGGCAATCCTTACTTGGCTTTCAAACGTAATATACAAATTGATACATCTTGATTATGATATAAAGTGATAAAGCCACATATATACATATAAAACAGTACGGGGCATTGAGGGGGTGCCAGGCTGACTGCAGGTTGTTCTTAAATTAATATTGGTTACTCCCTCTCGTGTTACGCGCACATCAAAGATTCAGAAGTGACATTGAGTAAGGTGATCTTTTGAAAACCTATGATGACAAAGGAAAAGAAATCCCTTAATTAGCGAGCTTTCATTTCCAGCCAGATCTCAGCCGCACCCATGCATCAAACCATAGATCAAGCACAGCCAGTGCAGCAAAGATTTCCAGAGGCAAGTCAGTATTTTATTGATGAAATCCATCATCCCTCCAGATCCTGCTAGGTGGTAAAATACCCCACTTGGCAAATCAGGCTGACAAGCTCATTGAACAGTGACCTGCGCCTAGCTTCTCCCCGTATCAACTCTTCCCATGATAGACTGCAGGATTTCTCATGCGCTACCCCATCCTCTGGAATGCTCTCCCTCGTACCGTCAGACTTTCCCCTTCCTTCAAATGCTCCCTTAAGACATTCCTATTTAGGGAAGCCTACCACCCAACTCACTGATGCAACCAGTCCATCACTCTCACCTTGCAGCCCTCTCCTCCTGTTTCCACCCCCAACCCTTCTAGAGTGTAAGTTCCCACAGGAATAGGGCCCTCGTTTCCTCCTGTACTGGTTTATCAAATGTTGTTCAGTCTCAGTGTATTGTAACCCTGTCTATACTGTGCCCATTGTTCAGCGTTGCAGAATATGCTGGCGCTATATAAAGAATAATAACATAGCAAGATGTTGCAATTCTTGTTTGTGGAAACAGAATACCTCATACCCCCCAGGGTCTACAGAAAACAATGTCTGTTTGCACTATGGGATCTGTTACTGACGTGGTCCCCAATACTAGGGTTGCTAGATCAGCCATGTTTTCCTGGACACAGATTACCATGTCACACAGAGAGAGCGCATGCTGAAAAGTGCTGCCCTGCAACATCCATAATTCATATACTGCAGGAAGGAAATGAAGGCAGGTCACCTGAGATTCCTCTACTGCAGCGTATGGATTCCACATGCTGTGAGATGGCATTTTTCATGCCCTGCCCTTCAGCATGAATAAAGGTGTCCAGGAAAACCTGACTGATCTGGCAGACCTATCGCTAACACTTCTGAAGCTTCAATACAAGCAGGGATCCCTGGTTCCTAGGCCAGAACAGATCAAATGCAGATTAGTGTTCCCCATGGAGTTCCGAGGCACCTCGACACAAGACCGTTTCCGATTTATTTTTATTATTGTGTTAGGAGGTACCATTAGTTTTATCTGTAGGGCTGCAACTAACGATTATTCTCATAATCGATTAATCTAAATAATAATTGGCCAACTAAATCGATTCATCGGATAAAAAGAAAAAAAAATTGTTTACTCAAGAGGAATTTTATGTCAAAAAATAACCACAACCCCTCCTTTTTTTCATACGCATTTTGCGTAGTGTATGTAACTTTTGTATGTATATACGCAAATTGCATATCTTGTGTAATTTTCACGCAAGGTATGCGAGTGCTTGGTCAGAGGGATGGGTTGATGCTGCATGCGCAGCTTAAGCTCATGTTTCCTTATTCAAATGAAGTGCTACAAGCACTTGGCCATAGATGATGTCAGCATGAAATCGGGGTTAATAAGCTAAAATGGTCAGGGTGCGTAGAGTGTCCCTTTTTAAATAATTTTGTGAACAAACCGTGGGAGAAGGGACTGGAGGTGGAAGGGAGTGACTTTACTCAAGTGACTTGACCTGAGTGTGAGAGGGAGTGGGTATGGGCAAAAGACCGGATCTGGGTGTGGGAGTGAGTTTGGGGAAAGGGACCAGACTAAACGGAGGGAATGGCAGCTCCCGACCAAAGAGTGACAGGGAGGGTGGGGTGGTGGCACAGGACACCAGCTTCATGTAAGGATAACACACAGGCATGCAGCTCCTTCACCCAGTGACAGTATCCTATTGTTTGTGTTATAGTTCTGCTACTGTTGTAAACGGAATAAAACCAAACTGGTTGCGTCTGACATAACCCTAGAATTAAATCATACCTAGTAAAGCAGTGGCGCGTCTTCTCCAATCTGCTCCGAAACTGAGGTTATTTACATTTAACTCAGTCTGACTCTAAAACAGTGTGTGCTGTACACAGGATGATTAATCAACACCGATTAATCGATGATTAAAATAGTTGTCAACTATTTCCATTATCGATTAATCGATTAGTTGTTTCAGCCCTATTTATCTGTGTACTCCGTAACTCCATGGCAGCCCACATGTACCTTGGACTGCTGGGTGACTCCATAAATCAGCATTTGACTGTTGAGTAATTGTAAATAGCTTTATTTTAACATGAGGATATTGGCACTCTCCATTAGTTCTTTGGGCTGCATCGCTGTCCATTTGGATTTGTTTTGCAAAAAAAAAATAAAAAAATTAAAAAACGTAAAGGACAGAAAAATAAAAGCAAAAAAACATTTGGGGGGGGAAGAGGTACAGATTACACAATCCCCATACAGAAAGAACTTCTATGGATGCTAAAGGGACACTGGTCATCATGAGAACCTAAGCTAACTAAAGTGGATATAATGCAATGATCCTGCACCGGCTGTTCTAGAGTAACTTTTGTTTGGAAATTTTTTTGAATTTTTTTGTCCAAGACTTCAACCATACGTTTGTTACTCTGTTCAGCAGCCCTGTCAATAAGATAGCCAGGATTCACACTTCCTGACTCACAGACCAAACTGAACAAGGAGTTAGTCATGTGACCGGGGCTTCCAGGAAAGCACCCATATGGCAGCATTAGAATGTGTTTTTTCTAATACTGAGCTAGGGAAGGATTTGAATTTACACAGTTACATATAGCAGGGGGTCGGCAACCTTGGTTGTCTAGATTGAGGTGGCCAAACTTCAGCTGCCCAGATCTGCAATTCCCATGATTCTCTTGCCATATACTGACTGCATTCAAAGAATTCTGGTAACTGCAAGCAATCGACATATGTAGGACTGCAACTAACAATTAATTGTCGTTTGAAGGACTGCTATGAAGAAGAAAAAAGTCGCTCCACCCTACTCATTTTTGTTTAGTAATTTGCATAGCATACGTAACTTTTGTACGTACATAAATTCTGTATCTTGCACACTTTTCACGGCATGCAAGTGCCTGGTCAGCGTAATGTATTGATGCTACATGCGTAGCTCGAGCTCATGTCAATTTTCTCCCCAAACAAACTTTGCTACAAGTGCTCTGATAGACATGAGGATGTCAGCATGCAAAGCGTGGGAGAAGGTGGGGGGGGGGCAGTCAACATAGCCTGACCATGTTGATAAGCTAAAGTGGTCAGGATGCGTAAGCATGTCTCTTTAAAATGATTTCATGAACATATTGAGGAGGGGGAGGGGGGAATTGGTGGTGGGAAGAAGCGAGTTTGGGTAAGAGACCTGATCCACATGTGCGAAGGATTGGGGGGGGGGGGGCGGACCAAAGGGAGAGATTGCAGCTCCTGACCGTATGGTGGCATGGAGGATGTGGTGGTGGCACAGGACACCAATCCCCAGTAAAGAAACAAACACCAGTGGTACAGCTTCACCACCCAGTCAGTACCCCAGGATCTGGGTTATAGTTCAGCCTCTGTTATAAACTAAATAAAAACCAATTTGCCTTTTTCTGATGCGATAGTCATTTGCAGACACCATTTAACGTTTAAGGCCGGGTGCACACGGGACGTTTTAAACGCCATTACGTGCATTAAAGAAAACCGGCGTCGCACTCGACACCTGCCCACCCCCCTCAGCGCTGCAAAGCGCGATCCTCCATAGGAGGATTGCGGATCCCCATCGACACGAATCCTAGCGCATCATCACCTACGGAGGATCGCGCTTTGCAGCGCTGAGGGGGGTGGGCGGGCATCGAGTGTGACGCCGGTTTTCTTTAATGCACGTAATGTCCGTTAAAAGAAAACGTTCCATGTGCACCCGGCCTAAAGGCTTTACTTTTCCAGCAAAAGATGCAAGCAGAGCGTCCAAATGAAAATAAAACAAGAATAGAACCCTACTCCTTCATTCGAAGTCTAAACAGGTCCTCCCTTCCTAACAAAGCGGAGCAGCTAAGCAGTTTACCAGTTAAGGCTAGGGTCAGACGAAAGCATTTTTCCCCGCGAACGTGAAAAAGTGCGTCCGAACGCATTGACGTATTTTTTCACGGAATGCGCAAAAACAGTCAGACGACGCGCATTTTCGGGTGTGATTTTGTACGGATCGTCAATAAAACTCTTTTTGCGTCTGGACGTTATGTAGGCTGGACATTAGCAGTGTCTGACATCTTCTAATCACGCACACACGCCGCTATGCCGCAGCTGCGCACTCAGTACGACAGTACTAGCGGTTCAGCGTTCTCCGAAAAATGCGTTCAAATTCCACTTGCGTTGCGCGGCCGGACTTTTGTGCGGCCGTACATCGTATATTGGCCGTCATTGCCCGTCATCTGCTGCTATTGCGGCCGTAATTATGTGCGCCAGAACGCACGTTAAAAGTGCGCTGGTCTGACCCCAGCCTTAAACGAACAGAAAAACTGTTTTTACTTCCGTTTAGAAATCCAGGGTCATGCTCCTCCCAGCCAGTAGAGCGGCTTCTCAGGGAGATCCACAGCACCCGTTACCGTGAACCATTTCCTAATGAACCCTAACAGTAGCGTTCGAATGAGTATGTGTTAATGCCAGGATAAGGGACTTTAACAAATGCCCCCCATATTACTTTCAGAATGCTAAGCCCATAAAAATAAAATAAAAAAATAAGAAGTTTTTAAAAATCACTTAACGCAGTCCGTGTCGCTGCACAGTTTTACGTCCGTCATAGCATTGATTTGTGATCAATAGAGACCAACACACAAAGTACATGTGTACCAAAGTGCGCACGCACCACGAAGGTGGCAACGGACGCCATTTAGGACTCGACGTAAAAGCGCTACGACGGACGCCGAGAGTGTGCTGCGTCCGACCCAATCTGTCGCCTCTCCTGTCTGCAAGCAGAGTGAGATGGGGAACAAATCGTTACCAGTCTCCCTCCGCGATTACACTGCACTATCTCACGGGGGTGGGATTGCGCAGGGCTCATGTACCAGAAGCGCAACCCTGCATGGAGTCCTATGGACTCCAGGTAGTGATACTTGCAGCAGCGCTATTGTCGTTATTCTCATTATTGATTAGTTGTTTCAGCCCTAGATGTATGGGGGGGGGGGGGGACTGACACCCTGGCTCTAGAGGTTTTGGAAATAAATTTCGCATGAGATTGGTTCAGCCATTCTAGAGATGCTGAGCATCATGGAAGATTTAGTTCCATAGCATCTGGGGGGCCAAGTTTGCTGACCCCCTGGCACACAGGAATTGAATAATTTAGGAGCCAGCCAATGAGTCTCCTGCATTTGTCAAGCATTGCTTTAAGGTAAACAAGCAATATCAGCATGTCCCCAATGTGCGCTGAATGCCACTTCCTTATAAATAAACCAAACTAATGCTGCGGAATAAAAGACGTTGTGCTGAAGCATCAATCTGCATTGTGAGCCAACATTCAATTTGCAAGAACGCACAAAATATAAATAGTATTCCTTCACCTTCAGGAAGCAAAACCCCGAGCAGCAGAGCTTCTGCAATGCCAGGAACTACTTGTGATGCGTTTGACACGATTTTACATCCGAGCGTCAAGTGAACCCGTCCTGCCCAAAAACAACTTTGGTTCTTGTGAAGAATAATAAAATCCCATGTATTCATTAAAAGAAAAATAGAAAGAAATAGGTAAAATATGCCAGTCTCCCCCACCTAACAGTAATCAGATTTTCCCAGAATACACTTTTATTCCCTTATGTCTATGGAAAACCAGTGCATGATGGAAGATGCTAGACGGCAGCAGGATATGGCCGGATATTGAGCCCATCAGCAAAGATCAGCGGCTTGGCGCCCATCCAACACAGGTTCCAGACCTCTCCCACAGGCGGGTGACATCTTTTTCAGCCCTGCCTGCGGGACATATCCCCGCCACTGACATCATCTGAGACGTCACTGACGTAAGCTGGAGATAGGAGGGTCCTAGGGAAACCATAAATGCCAGAGGGTCATGTGAGGGGTCATTAGAATTGTAAATAATAGTGCTGTATTAGTAAAAATAATAAAGTGAACAATGATGCTGCACTGTGGAGCTCTATGATGCGCTCATACACAGCGCACATTACTGTATTAGAGCACCACAGCAATAAAACTCGCAGTAATGCGGTGTGCATGAGTGTATTTCAGATCTGCAGAGCAATGAAATTGACAGTAATGTGCAGTGTGTATGAGCAGGGTCCTCCCTCCTTCTGTTCCATGTGTGTAACGTGTCTATATTTGTTATTCTGTCTCTCCCATTGTACAGCACTAAGGAATTTGTTGGTGATTTATAAATACTTTTAACTGTATGATCGTATCGCAGAGCTCTACAGCAATACAACTCACAGTAATGTGCACTGTATCGGTGAGTTTTACTACTGTGGAACTCTGCAATACGCTTATACACAGCGCACTATACTGCAGGTTTCATTATTTTAACCGTCCCGCTGAGCGCTGCGATTCCTTAACCCAAAATATGGTCTAGTGTGTTTGGTTTATAGGGGGTTTTTTTTGCCATTTTTCTGTGCTCTGGAAAGCTGTTTGACCCCTTAACGATGGACGTCGCCCGTCGAGGGTGGCTTACCAACGGCAGGTGCCGTCACGAGCCACAGAATGCAGCGCGCCCCTTGCACATCATTGGCCGAGTTCAGGCCGATCCTGTGCAGCCAATGACACAGGCTGCGAGGAGGGGGCGAGGCAGCCCTATTGAGGACCGCAGGGTGTATCTGTACGCCCTGCGTCTTCAAAGCTCTCCCGCTGCCAGGATGGCATAACCCCTTGCCGCGCAAGGATGTGCTAAGTTATTTTGCAGGCAGTTTATTTTTCTCAGTTGTTGCAATGTTCAGAATTTTATTAAACCTCCCTGGCGGTCTATTTATTGTGAAATTTCTTTTCTGAAAGCGGTCAGTTTTTTTTTTTTTGCCCCCCCTAGCGGTATTCCTGAGTGTGGCTCGGGGTTAAATTCCTATGCTGGAAGCATCACCTCTCCCTGCGCTCCCGCAATGTCCCAGCAGCCTCCTCCGGCGATCGTGACCTCATTACTTCCTGGTTTCCTCCTCGCGAGAAGTAATCCAGGAAGTAGGAGGTCGCGATCATCAGAGGAGACGGCAGAGATCAGCGAGGGAGCGCAGAGACAGGTAATGTATACAGCCCGCGTGTGTCTCGGGGTTACCGCCCTCAACGGTGTGAAATTTAACCCCGAGACACACTCTGGAACACTGCCAGGGAGGTTAAACATGTTCAGTTGACGCCAGAATTGTGTAGAAACTGCTGTTTTTCAAAAATTTTAATGTACAGATTAACAGCACCAGATATCGGTTATCAGCCTGAAAGACTGCAGATCGGTAACGGAGCCTAGAAATTTATATTGATCGGTCTATCCCTAGCAACCACGCATTTTTATTCTAGGAGACAGGCACAGTTCTGCCTATAGCAGGGATCTTTGGACCCACAGATGTTGCTGGGCTGCAGTACATTGCCAGAGAATCATGGGAGCTGTAGTTCAGCAACATCTGGGGGTTAGAGATCGAGATCCCTGATCTATAGAGTTTTCGCAAAATAATCCACAAATTGAGAGCCAGACATTAAGTTCTGTTTGTCCAGCCCCGTTCCACTCATCCATCCATCCACCACACGTTCAATGGTGCCGGGTCGTCATTGCCAACTGACATGCTTCATTTTAACCCTTTCACTGTTGAGGACGTGTGGGGAACGTCCTTATTGACTCCTAAGGAAAGATAGGGGTGGAGATAAGGGTTCATTTGAACCCCAATATCGCCTGACTGTTTTCAGCTAGCAGGGTCATATTTGGTATCATTAGAAAGGCCCGAGTATGGCCTTTCCAAGGATACCAAACATGACCATGTTTAATGTAAAGAAAAAAAATAATACAAAAAGAAAAAAATAGTTTTTTTAAGCCGTGAAATGGCTCAGCAGTGAAGGGGGTTAATCAGCTGAAAACATTACAAGATACTCAAAAGATGAGTAACCAGAGCCGGCACACCCAGGTACATGTATACTCCTAGGCTTCCTGTGAAAGAAATAGATGTGACCTGCATCAGAAGCGCCGAATCCCTCAGGAGGCACTGCCTACATATAACAATAACCATGAAATCACACGCCGGGATCTTCTGCGTCTTTACAAAACAAGATATCACCGCCTGCTGCTACAAGTGAAAAGGATCGAATGGCTGGAAATGACCCCCTGTTTGACTTTAAATGTGGAATAAAGAGAAAATACATATATAAAAAAAGGGATTGATAGGTTATCTGAATGCTCAGCCTTCCAGGTCTGGAGAGAGAGCGCTACCTGCAGCTACTGCAAAATGGCTCAGCTAAACATGATCCATGGTCAGTTGACGTCCTGCAGGGGACATTGGATAATTCTTGAATACAGAGGGACAGATAACCCTTTGCCACTGGGTTTTGGGGTTGTCCCATTTGAAAGACCAAAGTTGACAATGATGCATGAGAACAGAGAGTGTCAACAAAATCGAATTTAATGGTGTCGTTCCAGGGCAGTAACGGTGAACCTTGGCATACCAGATGTTTTGAGACTACATGCTCCAACAGCTTTAACCTCCCTAACGGTTTTCTCGAGTGTGGCTCGGGGTTAACTTTTTGTACCAAAAGCGGTATCCCCGAGCCACACTCGGACTGGATACTTACATGTCCTGCGCTCCCTCGCTGATCCCCGCAGTCTCCTCCAGCCGCTCGCAACGTCACACTGCCTGGATCTCTTCTCGTGAGGAGTGAACCAGGAAGTGTGACATCGCGATTGGCTGCAGTGTGACTGCGGGGACAGCGAGGGAGCGCAGGACATGTAAGTATCCAGCCCGAGTGCGGCTCGAGGATACCGCTTTCAGTATTGAAAGTTAACCCCGAGCCACACTTATACCGTCAGGGGGCCAAAATAAATGGGACCGATTCTGACATCTAAAATGTCAGAATCGGACCGCCAGGGAGGTTAAGCCTGCCTAGTCATTAAGGGACATGTAGTTCCAAACCATCCAGAGTGCCAAGGATCGCCATCACTGCCCTAGGGCAATAATGGCATGCACGGTGTATTAAAGTCTTAGAGTCAAACTTATTTTAAGAGCCAAGCAAAGCTATGTAATAATAAATATTTATATAGTAAGGTTCTTACAGAAAGTTTTCTTGCAATAATCCACGCGTTTAGAAAGCAGAGGTCAAGTGCCGGGAACCAGTGGCTCAAGCCTTGTGAGAACGCGTATAATTAGGATCCAAATGGACTGGCTAGAGTAGTGGTGATATCCCAGTTCTACAAGGAGGAGACACAGGTTTGAATCCTGGTCAGAGCACCATTCCTGCAAGCATCCCTGGGCAAGACACCATACTCACCTACCACTTAATCAGCAGTAATGCCTCCGCTCCACAACCACGGAGAATCATATCTCGAGCAGAAAACCTGAGCGGCGCGACTCTTATATACAACCATTGAGAAGCAGGTTCAACCTCACCACCACGTCTCAACTCTACAACTGTGGAAAGCTGATCCCACTCAAAACACCCGAACAGCAAATGTACAAGCGCGAGACACCTTAACATATATCCCTTACTGACTGCATGTTCCCTTAGAAAGCGGGTCCCACGATCATACTTGTACAGCTATGTCTCATGTATCACCCCCTTGTTCACATATGTTGTACAGCGCTCTGTATCAAATGTTGGCGCCATATAAACTGTAATAACTACTTAATCTGTACAACAGGGCTGTCAAACTCCAGCCCCCCCCCCCACGTTTTGGAACTACAACTCCCATGATTCACTGGCCATCTATGCATTGAAGGAATTCTGGGAATTGTAGACATCAACATCTGGGGGGGCCGTGATTCTGACAGCCTGCCTTTACAATCTTAAGATTGCTATTAACCCAATGTAACATTTTGCCCTCATAGGAGCAAAGAAAGGCGGCTTCACTTTGAAAAGGCAACGTAACAAAACCATTTCCAGCCTCATTACTGTAAGCGATGTGTAAGAGCAAAGCCAGGCTGACTCGGCACATCCTGAATTCGATCTCCTCCATGGATTTATGGCCATTATATTGATTATTAACATCCAATAAACTGAAGTGCAAGATGACTTGGCATAACAATTCTTGCAAAAAGAACGCGCCATGCAAGGAGCGCATGCCACAATATAATGTACGCTTACACAATACAGGGAATAAACAGCAGTAAGAGGGTAAATATCCATTTTAAACTGAAAGGGTCTCCAGGTGGACAATTCCGGCGTCATGTCTGGTAAGATCGACCATCTAGAAATGCTCGGTAAGCGAATAAACCAACTCCAGGAAGTAAGAAGAGACGAAAGATTTAAACAGGCTGGGAAAACGGAAAAAGATGAAGGATTCTTTCTAATTTGGGTATTTTTACCCAGAAACCTATTACTTTTTAATTCATAGAGAAATAAAACACATTTTACATAAGCGTCTGTAACCGGCAGGCTTTAGCACACGCAGAAAACTGGGGGATGGACATAGACCCCAAAATGTACTCCATATAAAAAGGGACGCTTCCACTTATAGAAAGGTCACTAGATTGCTTGTGCAATACAAATAAAACACGTGCTGCAGGGTTTTTTCTTTGAAGTAATTGCATGTAAAAATAAAGTTCGGGTTTTGATCTCGTTTCCATTTTTGTGTATTTTTTCCAAGATGTAACATTTATCAAAATTTTTGCCTTGTGGGCGTGGCTCATTTCTATTTAATCTACAGTATTTAGCAGTTAATGAGGTGGAGGAGGGTATTGTTCAAGGATAACTGGAATAATAGATGGCAGCAGAATGAGATATTATAGGGATCTTTTAATCTACCCCCTGGTGATGTCCTTTGAATAAGTCCCACAAAATACAATGATGTGAGTCGGTGACTGACCCATTCATCCATTCTATGCCCAAAGCCACACAATAGGAGGAGCAAGTGATGTAACGATACTGGGTGGGCAGTTTCCAACACAAAGGATGCACCCAGTGACACAGTAAAATATTTTCTTAAAAAGGAACACTCTAGTCAAAAATACCCCCCCCCCGTTTTTTTACATTAAACTATCCCTATTCTTTTAATAAATAGGTAGGGATCTATATTTTTGTAAATGTAATGCTTACCCTAAAATCCCCTTCTTTCCAACAGCGTTTTTTTTATTTTTATACTCCCCTCCCTCCTCCTCCGCTCCCGTCCTTGTTTCTTCCACTTGGCTAATGGTTTACCTGAGAAGCGCGCATGCGTGTCTCTCACGTAAGCCAGCCAATCGGCAGGCTTCCTCCCAGCTCCCTCTGCTGAGGATTAGTGTTGCGCGCAAGAGGATGCGCGCAACACTAATCCTCTGCTGCAGCCGCCAACTACTGCGGCGAGTTGGAGATGTCATCGCGCTGAAAGCGCGATGACGTCTCCTACTCGGCAAAAGTCGGCAGAAGCGGGAAATATGATTCCTGCTCTGCTGACTGACAGCTGGGAGGGCGGAGTAAAGTCCTCCGCCTCTCTCAGCTGATCGGCTGAGCGGAGGGACAGAGGGCGGCATACTCCAGGCATCATGACCACCTAAAAAAAAAGCTTAGGTGGTCATGTTGCCTAGAGTATCCCTTTAACTAAATATACAAGAGAAAAACGAAGCACATGTAAGATATCAGCAACATCAAATAAACACAATAAGTTCATTTCATTTTTTTTGGTGGCAGTGGCCCTTTAATTCTACACACGGTTTTATAGAAAAATAGTATCATGAGTAGCAGCAGATAGTCATTTTGTGATGATTGGGGGGACTCAAATCAACCATAACTGACAACCAAAATACGATCCCGTTTAGATAAATAGCTGGACGGTTAAAAGCCCAAAAAAACGCATATTTGTTGTCGATAACGGAATGCAACATATTGTGTGAATATTTTATCTATGTTGGTATTTTGTTTTTATTACACGTGACGTAACCTATGCGTTAATTATAACATACAACGTTCCTGCTACAGTCAGCGTCATATCGATTATGGCTACAGAGCAGGAGCTCCTGAAAATCCAATGTTTAAGTGAGGGTTTCAGTAGGAGTTTCTCATTTACCATCCCCTTACAGCACTCGACATATTTTCTGCTGTGCCAACACCTGTATTTGGCCAATACACGCATTGAGAACAAGCTGGGAGATGACAGCACACTTGAAAACATAGAAATGCATCCGGCTCTTCAAAGTTAAGGTGCTTGAGGGTCCAGAGAAGACACCCCTATGTGAATAGAAAAGACAGGGACCCAGCACTTCCAAGATCAGGACATTTATTTTAAAGTAAAAGCAGCAGCAACATTTCGGCTGGACAATTGGCCTGTCTCGAGCGTGACAAAAGCCTGACTGTCCAGCCGAAATGTTGCTGCTGCATTCAGTTTAAATAAACGCGGCCTGATCGTGGAAGTGCCGGGTCCCAGCAGGTCTTTTCTTTATGTACAGTGAGGGCCTCTACGTCCCATATCTTGCACACAGAGAATTGGTGCAGTGTCTCTTTAAATATGGCAGACATAGCCAGCTAAACCCTACTGGACTGTTCATTAGGATCCGAAAAGATGACTAGTTCCTGCAATTCTTTATCAAACAGTGTCAGGGGATTACTATTGCAGAGGATTATTATTCCATGTCCAAAACATCCTCTGTGTCTCTGTGCTACGCAGCGGTTACAAATAAAAACAAGTATCAACTGGCCCATAGTCTGGTTAAAACAAAAATGTATTCGCTATATAAGCGATATGAAGCTTACATGCCGCTCCTATACGTCTGATCTTAGAATCCCCAATCAGCGCATGGCAATCGTTTACTAATCTTGGTAGCCTGCGACACATTCTGAACGGTCCGCAGCCACGCTTTGGATAGAGAAGATATTCAAAGAGCCAGTGGCTCTTTTTATCAAACCTCGCCAAAATAAATAAACAAATTAGCATAAAGAAGAAGTCCCATGATGCTCTTTGCATCATGGAACACACAACACCAAGTATCAGGGTGCAAAGGTCAATCATGTCTCGCCTTCTCCGTCAGAATCCTTGTCTATCCAGATGTTTTGCAACTACATCTTCCATGAAGTTCAGCCAACCTAATGAGTGTCTGAGCATCATGGGAGATGTAGTTCCAAAACACCTGGGACGGCCAAGGTTGCGGTCCTCTGTTCCACACCAATTTACAACTTAGGAGCCAGAAGGAATGCATGTACATCTTTTAGTGGTTTAGGAAAATCTGTAGCCAAACGAATCCGCCAGTAATGCAGAAATTTGGAAGTCAGGTGTTTCCTGGTCCTAGGATTTGCCAAGCATTAACCTGCAAACCTCTCTAACCGTGGTCTCAGGAGTAGATGGAGCCTCTTCCTCTAAGGCCGGGGCACACTAGGCATTTTCTTTAACGCACTAGCGTGTGTTAAACGCTAACGCACCAGCATCCACTCGACGCCCGCCTGCACCGCCGCCCCCCCTCAGCACTGCAAAGCGCGATCCTCTTATGGAGGATCGCGCTTTGCAGCCCCGTCGACGCACATCCCAGCGAATCGACGTGAGGATCTTGCACGCAAGCATGTGACCGGGCCCGTCCGCAGCATCACAACGCTGCGACAGACGCCGGTAAGTGCGTCATAACGCGCGCTAGTGCACACAAGAAGACGTCTAGTGTGCACCTGGCCTAGACAGATAATATACATACAGCCTATAATATACTGTTCGCCTCCCTTTATTTTGAGCGCTCTCAGAGTTACTGATCTCTATACGGAGCTTCGTCCTCGGCCTATCAAGTAACTTGCTTAAAAGGGCACTGAGGTTTCCCCACCCTTTTTTTTTTTACGTCTGGCAGCTCTTCCTCTTCAGCTCGGGGCTTCTGAAAAACCTGAAAAGAGCTTCCCAACTTGAGATGCGTAGGACATGCAAACTGCACATCATTCAGAACTTGCAAACGCTTTGTACACAACTATTGGAACATCTGCGCAGAAGCAGTCATCTGATTCACTCAGGATCCTGCCATTGTGAGCATTGAAAGGATGATGTCAGGACGTAGAGCATGCTGACATCAGGGACCGGCAGCCGGGAAATCTAAAACGCTGGTTGCCTGATTAGGTGTGTGGATGGAGGAACGTCCTTTGCTTCCCACAAACCACACTAGGAAGACTCTCCACATGCCCTCACTACCTTAGCATTTTAAAGTGGTCAGGGTGTGTAGAGTGTCCCTTTATTTATAGTGTGAGTCACGGGAGAGTCAAGACCAGACCTGCCTTCACACCAGTAACAGTTGCAAAGCATCTGCTATCAACAAGGTAGCAGTTTCATTCAAGTTATCTAATGAATGAAGCTGCTGCTGGACTGCGATCAGCTCACCCCTCATCATAAGGACAGCCTCCTTTTCCCGATTTGCATCCTGCTCTGGGAGATTTTACTGCAGAAAAAGTCACAGAACCCGAGATTCTGGAGCCAGGGAATGTTTTCTATAGAACGATCCCAAAAATCTCGGTGTCACTGGTCACCTGGCCCATGGATTTCACAACCTCAGGTACAGTTCATTAAAATCTGGGGTTGGTTTGTATCGGTCCCTTAAATGCGTTGAATAATAATACACACAGCTCGTGACGTGACCGCGAGAAAGTGACGTTTCATTGCTAATGAGCAGTTACCATTTGAGCAATTCTTGTACAACAGGTCTCACGTTAAAAGGACACTTCGAGCAGCGCATGAGTAAATGCCGGTTATCCTGGTTTACTGTGCGAGACGCTTCCCTTGCCTCGACACCCGGGATCCTGACAATTATAATCTTGTATAAACGCGTATGTCAGCCTGCTTGATGACATCTCCCAAGGGACCCACCACCTGCATCATTAACACGGGGGGGGGGGGAACGACAGACCCCCTAGATATCAACTTTCCCAGTGTCTCCAGAGTGAACCCACCGAGATTCACATCCCAGAGACCCCCTGCCAGGCAGATATTCATGGGACGTGCTCAGCACATCGCCCATCCATCAGTGCGGGATCGCCAGGGACCTGCTGACACTTCCTGGTTTGTGGAAAGCTTTATGCAAAGGCTGCAAATGTCACAGGGATTAATTACGTATTAAAAAACACTGAACGGTAGGAATGCAGGAGTGTCATTTTTATCAAAGGACAAGCTTTAGCCTAAAAACAAGGGTGGGGATCATTATTTAATTTATTTATAAAGGATTTTACCAGGAAGGATACATTGAGATTTCTCTCGTTTTCAAGTATGTCCTGGGTTCAAGAACATTGAATTGTTACAGAAATACAAAGAAGTAAAATGCAAGAAATTAAAAAAAAACAAATATACAGATTAACAGAAAAATAAATATGTAGGAAATATAGTTTCAGGTTTACAGGTGCATTCTGTATTGAGGTATGTTAATAGGGATCTCTTAAGGGACTTTAGACTGGGGGAAGATTTGATGGCGTCTGGGAGGTTATTCCATAATTGTGGTGCTCTGTAGGAAAATGAAGATCGAGCCACTTGCTTTTTGTATTGTGGTATTGCAAGTAAGGTGCTGGTACTGGATCGGAGGTTATAGGATGAGGGAACTGCTGAGGAAAGCAGCCTATTCAGGTAGGGTGGTAGCTTCCCAGAAAAGCTCTTAAACACCAGGTTGGAAAGGTAAAGGCTACGTCTAGATTCCAGCGATGGCCAGTTTAGTTCTTTTAACATGTCACAATGGTGGGGTCATGTAGTTACATTGTAGCACAAAGCGACAGAATGAGTTATACAATGCAGTAAGTTTCTGGAGGTGCGTTTGCGGGGCGGCTGCATACACTACATCTCCGTATTCAATAGCTGGCATAAGCATTTGTTGTACAATCTGCTTTCTTACCGCGGGGCTCAGGCAGGATTTGTTTCTGTACAGGGCACCTAGTTTGGGGTAAAGTTTAGATGAGAGTTTTTCGATGTGGGGGCCAAAGGATAGATTTGGGTCTAACCACATACCTAGATATTTGAGAGAAGTGACTGTGGTCAGAGTGCCATTTGATTTTGTCCCCACACATAGATGGGGTGTTTGCAATTTATGTAGTTTAGGTGCTGTTCCAAAGAGCATTGTAACAGTTTTGTCAGCATTTAGAAAAAGTTTGTTGTGTTTGATCCACTTTTCTACCCCTGTGAATTGGTCTTGCAGCACGGCCTCCCCTCCAGCTGCGGGAGATCTGGTTTGCTGGTATAGATTACAGTGTCGTCTGCGTACATGTGTACAGTTGAGGCTTTGCAGACATTGGGCAGATCATTTATGAAAATTGTGACCCCCCGTCAATCCATCCCGAGTTGACATCCCGCGATCAGATCAGGGGAAAAAGACCTCGGGGGAGCCTGGGAGTTGAGTACAGACGCGGGGGTGCATTTTAAGAAGGTATGAAGTGATTTTGCTCCAGTGAAAATCACTTTATGTCTAGTTTTAGGAGGCACAACTGCAGAGTATTTTGCAATACGTATGAGGAGATGAAAGCAGTCAATCCAGTGCTGGTTTTTACATCCTATACAAGGTATTGTACAATTAAAATCACCGGTATGAAGGTGCAAAAGATGTGCAGCAAGAGGTGTCTAGACTTCGTATAGCAAGCAGTGTGGTAATGAGTGTGTGAGGCTCTGTGATAATTATCAAACCTCACGCAAGGTCTACTGCACGTGATGGAACAGAGCCCCATGTGCTTAAACATAGCTAACTCCAGATGGATAGCCCCCCGTTACGCAAGGGGGCACCTCGCCGCGGCCCCCGTTACGCAAGGAGGCACCTCGCCGCAGCCCTCTGATGATCAACGTACATGCAGTCAATACAATGCCTTGATACAAAAGGAGAGGCAACAGAGATGCTGCAGACGGGTCAACATAGGTCGACCTCGCTCACGGAAGGCTGTCAAACAGCTGCTTACCGACACCCTTCAAGCCCTCGTGCACAGCTCTTTCGTCTCCTCTAGGGGACGCTATGCGGCTCACCTCTTAATAGAGCCGTCATATCAAGTTGCTGAAGGTTAACAGCTTTCACCAAAGTTTGCCATTAGCGTCTTGATTGGACAGAGCCCCCACCTTTCTTTGTCGATTACAGTTTATATGATGTTCGGCTGATGACGTGCAATACAGACGTGTGCAACATTCGGACTTGCCCTGCATCCACATAATGCCTGTCTGATGTGCACGGCTGCTGGCGTGTTATTATAGCGCTAGCGGACAATCGTGGGTTAAAGCTCCAGCTTTGTGACTCGTGATATAACAGCATGTGGATGCAGGGCTTTCTCACAGTAAAAAGGTCGCTTATGGAAAGTAACCTTGCCGTCTCCGTGTGTTTATGTGGAGGAATGGACGCCGCTCTTGTCTATCCTACGGGGAAACTTTCCCAGTAAGTACATTTAGGCCCGTGTCAGACGAACGCAGTGATCACGTCTGTGTTGTCGCACATTTTAACGTCTTTTGTAGCATAAAATTATGATCAAGAGACCCACACACGAAGTACGGATGCACAGAAGTGCAGACGCACAACGCACTGGATGCAATTTAGGCAAGAACATCAAACCGCTAGGACAGACGCACAGAGTGCGCCACGTCGCTTTGTGTGAGAGTGATGGAACGTAATTAATTTTACATATTAATTTTATTTCTCATCTACATCAGTCAAAAAAAAAAAAAAAAAAAAAAAAAAAGTGGTGTCTACAGTATCATCAGTCAGAAAGTACGTCAGTTGGGCACGGACGCACAGTGTGCTCAGAATGCGTTCATCTGACATTAGCCTAAGGGACCAGTCAGACGGGGGTTTTGGGCTCTGCTCCTGCAAGACCCTGTGTGGTTTTCACCTTGATCACCTCTACGGCTCATGTGGCCCTCCTGGTCCCTGTGATAGAAATCTGTGAAATGCTGCCCAAATCTCCATAAAGATTTCCCCAAAGCTAATTTGGGCAATCACCAACTCATTGACAAACGCAACACTTTACACAGCTTCATGGGTTTGTGATGCACATATAACCTGATTCAATCATCATCGTCAACCAGTGACAAAGTCACACACAGGAAGACGAGCGAGACAGTAAGTGGGGAGGAAGGAGGTCAGTGAGGTAGGGGTTAGGGTTGCCAGATCAGCCATGTTTTCCTGTACATCGTACACACAATATATTCATGCTGATGAGCAACACATGAAGAATGAAACCCCGAGGCATATAGAATCCATACGCTGCAGGTAAGAAATCCCAAGTAATGGACTTTCCTCTTGAAGTATACACATACAGTTAGGACCATATATATTTGGACACCGGCACAATTTTAGGGTTTTTTTCAGGTATTTACCAAAATCTATTCAAGGACATACTGAAAACGAGAGAAATCTCAATGTATCCTTCCTGCTAAAATACTTTATAAATAAATATTATAATGGATAAGGGGTTAACCTCCCTGGCGGTCCGATTCTGACATATATATATATTATGTCCCATTTATTGTGGCCCTCTAGGTGGTACAAGTGTGGCTCGGGGGTTAACTTTAAATACTGAAAGCGGTATCGCCGAACCACACTCGGGTTGATTCTTACATGTCATGCGCTCCCTCGCTGTCCCCGCAGTCACACTGCAGCCGATCTCGACGTCACACTTCCTGGGTTCACTCCTCGCGAGAAGAGATCCAGGCAGTGTGACGTTGCGAGTGGCTGGAGGAGACTGCGGGGATCAGCGAGGGAGCGCATGACATGTAAGTATCCAGCCCGAGTGTGGCTCTGGGATACCTTTTGGACACAATTTGGATCTCTTTGTATAACCCTGATAGGGTGGTGTTTGCATTTGGAATCTATTGCTGTGAAGCTACATCATGCGTTCAAAAGGAGCCGAACGCGCAAGTGGAACCGGCCATTGAAAGGCTTCAAAAACAAAAATCCATCAGAGAGATAGCAGCAACATTAGTAGCGGCCAAATCAACAGTTTGATACATTCAGGGAAAGAAGAACACACAGGTGAACTCAGCAACATAGAAAGGCCTGGACGTCTCCGGAAAACAACAGTTGTGGATGATCGCGGGATCCTCTCTGTTATAGAAAAACCCATTCACAACATCTAGACAAGTGCAGGACACTCTCCAGGAGGTGGACGTATCATTGTGAAAGTCTACAATCAAGAGAAGACTTCACGAGAGCAAATACAGAGGGTTCACCACAAGGTGCAAACCATTCGTAAGCCAGAAGAATAGAAAAGCCAGATCAGACTTTGCCAAAAACATCTATAAAAGCCAGACCAGTTCTGGAAAAACATTTTCTGGACGGATGAAACTAAGATTAATCTGTACCAGAATGACGTTAAGAAAAAAAGTGTGGAGAAGACTTGTAACAGCTCATGACCTAAAGCACACAACGTAATCTGTAAAACATGGTGGAGGCGGTGTGTGATGGCATGGGCATGCACGGCTTCCAGTGGCACTGGGTCATTGGTGTATAATATATTGATGTGACAGAAGCAGTCGTATGAATTCAGCAGTGTGTACAGATATACTGCCAGCCCAGATTCAGCCAAATGCAGCAAAGTTGATTGTCCATCTGTACTGTGAAGTGCCATCCAATGATCTAAAAACACACCGCAAAAGCAGGGTAAACTCCCCAATAAAGAGGAAATATCCCTCCTTGTATTATGATTATTATTACTGATTGTTTTAATAATAAAAGGATTTAATTTTTAATCAATCAGTAATAAAGGAAATGTGTTCATAATACAAGGAGGGATATTTCCTCTTTATTGGGGAGTTTACCTGGTTCATATTTGGTGTTTAGTCACTATCTCGTCCATCATTTCTCAAGTTGCAGAGGAGGGATTTTATTCCTACCTTTGTATTATACACGGCAAAAGCAACCCAGGAGTTTTTGAAGGAAAAGTGGAATATTCTGCAATGGCCGAGTCAGTCATCTGATCTCAACCCAAATGAGCAGCATTTCACTTGAAGGCAAAACTAAAAAGCAGAAAGACCCACAAACATAGGACAACTGAAGACCGCTGCAGGTAGAGCCTGGCAAAGCATCAGAAAGGAAGAAACCAAGTCTTTGGTAATGTCCATGGGTTCCAGACTTCAGGCAGTCATTATTACCAGAAAAGGAACATTTTATTTATGATTATATTCATTTGTCCAGTTACATTTAAGCCCCTGAAAACAGGGGGGCTGTGTATAAAGGTGTTTGCGGATCCTAAAATCTGTACTTTATGTTCAACCCATTGAATTAAAGCTGCAAGTCTGCGCTTCAAATCCATTTGGATTGTTTTGATTCTATTCTGGTGGAATACTGAGCCAAAAGCATGAAAAATGTGCCTGTGTCCAAATATTTATGGATCCAATTGTGTGCCCCTCTCCCGGTGCTCTGCCTCTGCATGAATTGGTAATATCAGGTGTACATGAAAACAATGGCGATCTGGCAAACCTAAGGGGGGGGGGGGCAGGAGAAAGCCGTGCCATAGGGTAGTTGGATCACAGAGTGAGGCAAGACGGGACCAAGGCTTGGCAGTATTCATGTAATTGGGTCTGGCCCTGGTTGTGACCCGGGGAGGAGGTGGGGGGGGGGGTGTAATGGTGCAGCCAGTGGGACAGCTGAGGGAGGGGTTGATAACGAAAGGAGCAAAGACCTATAGGGGTTGAAGGATCAGATGGTAGGGGTTAAAAGGGGTTGGTTGGGGTGAATGGGCCTGGAGAAGGGTTAAAGATGAGGTGCGTGGCTGGGGGAGATGTAGACCAGTCTGGGGTGGATATGGATCTGGTACAGTCCCAGGGATGCCAGGAGATAAAACTAGCCCTGACAGGTGGTTGGACTGGCGAAGCTGAGAGTGAGGACAGGACTAGGGAAAATGGGAAATTTTGGGGGGTGTCAAAAGAACAGGACCAGGGGGGGCTGAAATATGTCTGGCTCATTTTGAGAGGGATTGTCCAGGAAAGAGGCCTGAGGGGGTGTTGGTCCAGCAGGCATCTGCCCCCATACCTGGCCTTATGGTTGGGGCAAACCCACAGGGTGAGGAATTGTAGGCTGGGGGGGGTTAGGGTGAGGAGCAGACCCAGGGGGGTGGGGGCCTGATCAAGAGGGTGGGAGCCTGAAGGGGCAGCATGGACTGGGGGTTTGAGTCTGAGGGGGGGGGGGCAGATCCAGGGGGTGGGGTATGAGGGGGGAGGTATGATCGGGGGAGCAGAAGGGGGTGGGGGCAGCAGACCAAGGGGGGGTGCATATAGGCAGAAACGCGGGGGGGCAGGGTCAAAGGTCAGTCACTCACCGAGACGATCACGGTCTCCTCTCCCTGAAACTTGGCCACATACTTGTCGCCCCGGGTCACCTCGGAGTCGTTGAGCGGCCTGAAGCGGCACATCACTTTGATGCTGCACTCCGCCGGGTCCGCCATCTTGTCGGCTGTCTGGCTCCGCCTCAGGCAGCGCGGTCACTCTGTCAACGGGCGGCGCCCGGCCTCTATACTGCGCGGTCACGGCGAACGAGCCCGAAACCACCGGCACTGCCCGAGCCCCGGTGAGAGCACCGCCAAGCTCCAGTGGGCGGAGGGATGGAGCTCACTTCCCATCCAACATGGCAGCCATGGCGGAGGCCGGCGGTGACGTCATCTGCTACTCCTCCTCCCCTGGCGGCGGTTGACTGAGGGTGATGTCACCCCCGCCCACTCACAGCACACGGGCCCTGTGATTTGGCGCGCATGCGCACACCTGCCAGGCGAGGGCCAGAGACTGTAGGGCGCGCTGGCTGGTGACGTAGGCGGGCGGGGCCTGGCAGTCTGCAGTCCCTGCGCGCGGCGCCCTTTCCGATAGAAAATGCCCGCCCACAGGTGGTCTGAGCGCGGCCAGGCCCTTCCGCCCACACCCCGGCGCGGGCCTAGTGAGAACACCAACCTGTCTGAGGCAAATGTCATGAAAAATCCGCCTCATCTCATATTGGAATCTATATAAATAGCAACCCGGGGAGGCTGAGGGGATTTAATTCTGTCAGAGAGGCTCTATTATTATATAATTTATTTATTATAAAGGATTTTACCAGGAAGGATACATTAGAGATTTCTCTCGTTTTCAAGTATGTCCTGGGATTATTATCATATGGCAGAAACACAAACCGTTTAACAACAACGAAATCTTCCCTGTTGGACCAGCAAACATCCCAACCTGCAAAAACTCATTTCAGGGCGGCTGACCGCCTGCTGCTGAAGCTTTCTGACGCGATTTGCGCTCCAACACACCTTGTGCACCATAGAAACCACAAACTGCGCGGCACTACGGACTTGCACAATGTAAATACATACGCAAGTTCCGTAGAGCCTGCACAGAACGATGGATCGGAGCTGTGCGCATGCGCAGATTCGAGCCATTGGCTGCCTCTCTGAGACCGATGGCTTCTCTGTGTTCTGACGTCACTACAGTAGTGACAGATCTGGTGACCAGCAGTCCGGAAATTCAAAAATTCGAGCCTCTCAAGATGGCTGTACACAGAAAGCTTAGGCGTGCGCATAAGGCTAGGGTCAGACGAAAGCATTTTTCCCCACGAACGTGAAAAAGTGCGTCCGAACGCATTGATGTATTTTTTCACGGAATGCGCAAAAACAGTCAGACGACGCACATTTTCGGGCGTGATTTTGTACGGATCGTTAATAAAACTCTTTTTGCGTCTGGACGTTATGTAGGCCGGACATTAGCAGCGTCTGACATCTCCTAATCACGCACACACGCCGCTATGCCGCAGCTGCGCACTCTGTACGTCAGTACTAGCGGTTCAGCGTTCTCAGAAAAATGCATTCAAATTCCACTTGCGTTGCACGGCCAGACTTTTGTGCGTCCGTACATCGTATATTGGCCGTCATTGCCCGTCATCTGCTGCTAGTGCGGCCGTAATTATGTGCGCCAGAACGCACGTTAAAAGTGCGCTGGTCTGACCCCAGCCTAAGGGTTGCAACACCTGGTTAATTATTTTTTTAGAAAGTATTTTACCAGGAAGGATACATTGAGATTTCTCTCCTTTTCAAGTATGTCCTGGGTGGCGAGTATGTACCGTTAGGTGTCATGCCCAAGGACACTTACTGGAGAGGTGCTCTGGCCTGGATCTTGCTCCTGTTCGCAACCTGTTAAGTTGAAGGCTAGGGTCAGACGAGCGTGATTTCTACGGACTGTACGTCCGTGCACATGGACGTACGTCAGTACGGAAGACGCAGTAGTGGCCACACAGTCCGTTTATTCACTGATGTATATTTTGACGGATGTAGGAGGGAAAATAAATTAAAAAGCAAAACCATTTTGTCCGTGAAAAATGCTGGACGTATAAATGCAGTCCGTCTGACCACGTTCCATCACTCACACACAAAGCTATGCGGACGTTGCGGACGCAGCGCACTTTGTGCGGCCATTCTAGCGGTTGTACGTTCTTGCCTGCCTTGCGTCCGTGGGCCGCGGCCGTTGTGCGTCCGCAGTTCAGTGCGGACGTACTTCGTGTAACGGGCTCCGATGGGCTTTCTGTCATGCTATCACGGACGTACTTTTAGGCGCAATCACGGACGTGAACACTACGCTCGTCTGACAGCAGCCTAAATCTACACTTTTTGAGGTTTTTCTTACTTGGCTTATGATAAATAACACGTAACTCAGCAGTTTATGGTTATTTACAGTTCACAAGTAATAAATGTATCATGTGAGCACACCCTACAACTATGGGCTGGGCGCATGCCTATGACAGCAAGTTTATTTACAGGGTTATTCAGAGAGAGGTGAAAAGCAGGAGAATGGCTGGAGAAGTGAAAATTCTAGCAGGGTTATTCAGAGAGAGGTGAAAAGCAGGAGAATGGCTGGAGAATGAAAAATTCTAGGTTAAAATAGCCGATTTGGAAAGTGAGATGAAAGGGAGAATTTTTCTGGTTTGGCTATTTTGACCTAGAATTTTTCATTCTCCAGTCATTCTCCTGCTTTTCACCTCTCTCTGAATAACCCTGTAAATTTTTATTTCACTTTTATGTCTGATTGTTCATCTTTATCAGTTATTTTTTTAATTTCCTATCCAGGTAATTCAGAGAGATCTGAATTGCTTGAGAAAGGTAACCGAAAGCTGAAAATCAGCGTTCGGTTACCTTTCTTGGCCATTCGGCTATCCAGAGAGCAGGCAATTCGTCAATCCCAGGACATACTTGAACCCAGGACATACTTGAAAACGAGAGAAATCTCAATGTATCCTTCCTGGTAAAATCCTTTATAAATAAATCCTGGCGAATTGCCTGCACATACGGTGCCTGTTCGGTCCCTGTTCGAGGGCAGTGAAATCCCCATGAAAAAGCACTGCTTCGGCTATTCAGAGAACACAAACCAGCAGTGAAAGGTTCCCGAAATGCCCTGCCATTCGGTGGTTACATTCGGCAAGTTTATTCAGGAGAATCCCATAGGCTTCAATGTTAAAAATATTCCCGTTTTAATTCAATATCTAATAAACCGTTGATTATAAAATTCTGCAGCAAAAAGTCTCTTTGTTTATAGATTTTTTAGGATACTCTAAGCATTTTTCTGGATTTTTTTTTTTTTTAAAAGTCCGATTTTTTTTTTTTTTAAGTTTACTTATTTTTTCTGTAACAGCCCTCTTTATTATCATTCCCTGGACCTCATATGTAAATTTCAGACATTTTTGCTCAGTAGTTTCTTTGCAAACAGTGTTTCACTTTTCAAACATTCATGCAAACTGTTTTCCTAATTTATTCACTTCACTCTGTCTGCGGTCTCAGCTTTCTCGGCTTTTTCCGGCGGCTTCGCTGCGTGTGATCAGCTCCTGCTCGGATTTTTCCGTGGTTTTCGGCAGGTTAATCCAGATGTTTTTGCGGGTTTTCGGCGGGCATTCGCTGGGTTTTGCGGTTAGTTTTCAGCAGGTTTGCGGCTGCCTTTCCCTGCAATTCGGGGACCCTGTGGTGCTTGCTGAATACACCGCAGGGTCGCCGAAATGGGATCGGCAAAAGGAACTGAATTGAAGAGAACGAAAAGTCACCGAACGTCCAGTGACTTTTCGAATCTCTTTGAATAACCCTGTATGTGTTTATTTTATTTTGTTTAACGTGTGATAGTTACATAGTTACATAGTTATATAGGCTGAAAAAAGACATGCGTCCATCGGGTTCAGCCTCTCCCACATAACCTACTGCTGTTGATCCAAAAGAAGGCAAAAAACCCAGTCTGAAGCGCTCGCCAATATGCAACATACTGGGAAAAAATTCCTTCTTGACCCCAGAATGGCAGTCAGATTCCTCCTTGGATCAAGAAGCTTTTACCCACATATTAAATATTATAACCCTTAATATTCTGTGTCTGCAGGAAGTCATCCAGTCGTTTTTTAAAAGTCTGTACAGACTCTGACCCAACCACCTCAACAGGCAGAGAATTCCACAGCTTTATTGTTCTCACCGTAAAATAACCCTTCCTATGCTTTAAGCTAAATTTTCTTTCTTCCAGTCTAAATGGATGACCCCTTGTCCTATGTATAGTCCTGTTAATGAATAGGTTATCAGACAATGGTTGATAATGGCCCCGTATATATTTATATAAGGTTATCAGATCCCCTCTAAGGCGCCTTTTCTCTAAACTAAACAGGTTTAAGCTTGTTAGTCTTTCCTCATAACTTAACCCTTCCATCCCCCTTATTAATTTAGTTGCCCGTCTCTGCACTTTTTCTAACGATATAATATCTTTTTTTAAGACAGGTGCCCAAAATTGCACGGCATATTCAAGGTGCGGCCTGACCATTGATTTATACAGAGGCAAAATTATGTTCATGTTCATGCAGTTTAAGTTTCAACTACAAACTGTTACTTTACTGTCACCGTTTAACCACAGCGGCAATTTCCTTTGCTTGAAACAAAACTTTGCCCTGGCAGGAGGATTCTGTACATATTAAGGGTTCAGCCTTGCTGCCGTAGAAGAGCTTCTTCGTTGGCTTTGTGTATTTTTCAGCTGCGCGTTCCTTTTCAATCCGCATTTAGGGGGAATCGGCCATCGTACTATTCCACTCTTTCCATTTTTTAGAACGTCTGAAATTCCACGTGTTTAGTACATTTACTGCACGAATCCTGGTCTCGCCACATGATGACGAGGTCTTCAGCACAAGTAGAAATCAGGCTGGTATTTTTGGGCCTGAAGAAGCAGCTGTTGGAGCAGCCGGGGATTGTTCGCTCTGATAATGGAAGCTGTGAATCAGAGTCTCAGATTCCAGTGGCTGAAGCAGATGTCTGGCTGAGTTTTTTTTTTTCTGCCTTGTATTAAATAGCTCGCTGGAATCCATTGGACGGTTTTAAACGCTTCGTCTGAATGACCTAGTTTTGGCCTGACGAACAAAACAACAGCCCATGCCATATGTGCAATATATAGCTTGCGTCCAACCCTTCCAGATTCTACGCGCTAGTCACCTTTTCCGTTTACTGGCGGCTCGCTCCGCAGTCAAACCCCTCTAACGGCTGTAATTATTTTGTAACTCAACTAGACCAAATGTGGAGGCATGAAGAAGCTCCACTGCCAGGAATTCCACCTTGGGAAAAAATAAAAGGCAACAAAATAAATATATGTATATAAATATATAACAAGCCAAGCAGACGCGCACTCAGAGTTTCTGTGAAAAATAATATATGGATTTTTTTAGCAAATAAATTTCAACATTTCAGTCTTTTGCGGACTTTGAGAGGGAACTCATAGGAAAGCAGTTCCTCCTAGAGTTGTGCACATTGGAAATTTTCGTTTCGTTATGTATTAATTTGTTAAGTGCATTTTTTCGTTAAGTTCTTATTTTTGTATATTCTTCGGCTCAATCGTATTTTCGGATCATATTGGATCGATTCGATAATTCGTATTATGTTTCATTCATATTTTCAGATCTCTCTTTTATTCATATTTTCGGATCGCTCTTTTATTCGTATTTTTGGATTGTTCTTTCATTTGTATTTTCGGATCGCTCTTTTATTCGTATTTTCGGATCGCTCTTTTGTTCGTATTTTCGGATCGCTCTTTTGTTCGTATTTTCGGAACGCTATTTCATTTGTATTTTCGGGTCACTCTTTGTATTTTCATTCATGTATGCTCTTTCATTCGTATTTTCAGATCGCTCTTCTATTCGTATTTTTCGACAACAGCATGGCAGCCGGATCTCCCAGGTCAGCCCCGCACACCGACATCTCCTCCTCCACCATCGAACGATCCTCAGCACCAACGACAGGTAAGCCCTCCTCATGCTCTATCTCCCAGACAGCCTCCGCACCTCTGCAGTAGGGATGAGCTGTTCGGGTTCGGACAGTTCGGAGTTCGACCCGAACTTTGGCAGTTCGAAAGTTCGCGAATTTCGAACTTTTTGGGTCTGTTCGGTTCGAGTTCGAAAAAAAAAAGAAATTTTGAAAAAAGTATAGAAAATGCTTAAAAAAATACTAAAAAATCTAGAAATAAAGAGACTCTTTACTGCAGAATATTATAAGCAACGGTTTATTAGATATTGAATTAAAAACTAATGTGTTGTGGGGGATGAAGGAAAGAGCAGAGTCAAGTGTAACTCCAAGACAGCGAACTTGGTTTGATGGGGAGATGGTGATACCCTCCACCATGATAGAGAAGTCAAGAGGTGGGGAGGCATTGGAGGGAGGAATAACTAGGAGTTCAGTCTTTGACATGGGGATTTTAAAGTTCTAACCATACACCAATAGAAACAAGTTGAATGCAAGTAGAACATTTGTTAAAGTAAAACCTGTGGAGCAAAATTATAATAAAACCAAAATTTGAATTAAAAACAAAAAACTAATGTGTACGTGGAAAGATTATCAAGTCTAAATGACCTCTGTTCACAAACGGGCATAACACCAGGTGTTTTTAGTCTGGTAATCAATTTGATACATTGTACAACATACTGAGGGTGGGGTGGTGTCTGCTTCTGATTGAAATTTGAGAATTAATTTCCCTAAAACATCCTAATATGCTGCATTTAACACTTTCGCTGCTGAGGCTTTTCACACCTCTGTGCTGAGGTCATTTTTACCGCTTTCGCTCATCATGATTAACCGCGTTTTGTAGCCATATTTTGATATATGACCCAGACATATTATATATCGTTCTTTCCGGCAGACTTGGCAGATTCATAATATGTCATTATTATACAGTTGTGTTCAAAATTATTCAACCCCCAATGCTGTAAAGGGTTTTAGGGAATTTAGCGAACATTTGTAATTGTATTCAGAATGAAATCCTACAAGGACTTTTTAAAGAACCATATGCAACTAAAATGACATCAATTGGTTTTGTAATACAGTAGTAAATGTTTCTTTTGTGAATTCTTCATTGACACAATTATTCAACCCCTTAAAGAATACCACTCTGAAGAACAGAGGTTCATTCAAGTGTTTTCAATCAGGTATTGAAAACACCTGTGGATGTCATGGAGCAGCAATAAAGCATAATAAGCACCAATTAGGCAGCTTTAAAATTACTGTGATACTCAGCTCCTTCTAGACATTTACTGGTGTGGTTACAAACATGGTGAAGTCAAAAGAATGGTCCAGGAAGACAAGAGAAGAGGTGATTAATCTTCACAGGAAGGGCAATGGCTATAAGAAGATTGCAAAGATGTTAAACATACCAAGAGAGACCATAGGAAGCATCATTCGCAAATTCAAGGCAAAGGGCACTGTTGAAACGCTACCTGGTCGTGGCAGAAAGAAGATACTGACTTCGACTGCTGTGCGCTACCTGAAGCGTAGAGTGGAGAAAAGTCCCCGTGTGACTGCTGAGGAACTGAGAAAAGATTTGTCAGATGTGGGTACTGAAGTTTCAGCTCAGACAATACGGCGCACACTGCGTAATGAAGGCGTCCATGTCAGAACTCCCAGGCGCACCCCCTTGCTGTCTCCAAAGAATAAGAAGAGTCGACTGCAGTATGCCAAAAGTCATGTGGACAAACCACAGAAGTCGGACTTTCGTGCGACCGTACTTCATATATTGGCTGTCATTGCCCGTCATTTGATGCTAGTGCGGCCGTGATTAAGTGCGCCTAAACGCATGTTAAAAATTCGCTAGTCTGACCCTAGCCTAAATGGGAGAATTTTTCTGGTTTGGCTATTTTGACCTAGAATTTTCCATTCTCCAGTCATTCTCCTGCTTTTCACCGCCAAAAAATCAGTAAACTTTTTCTGCGTGTCCGAAAATGTCTCCTCTTTTCATACAGACTGCCGCCCCAAGCAGTTGTTTATGGATAGATTAAAGGAAAAGCATTTACCGTCATTTGAAATGTCATTTTTTGTTTCTACATATTTCTATACATCCTAGAAATCCGCCACTTCACGGGCAGGTTATGGGGACCTCCTGGGCACGATATTTGAAGGAATTTTTCGTTTTTATTTTTAACCCTTATTTCATGGAAAACTCACTGTCCCTTTAAAAACGTTTTTTTTAAAACTTTTTGTCCTTGTTTCTTGTCCCCCATAGCACTACCCAGACCCCCATACACTTTTTATGGCAAATATCTAGCATATATGCCCTCTTGGAGGGCACTCTAAAAACCGAATTTTCAGCCCCATTGACTTGTATGGGGTCCGAGTTCGGGTTCGGACCAGAACATTTGGAAAGTTCGGGTTCGGCTTCGAACCGAACTCGGGGAGTGTTCGGCTCATCCCTACTCTGCAGCTCCGTAATATAGCCATCATCCAGCACCATAAACCCCTTGAAAGCACTTCCGAGTCCGCCTCCCCCAACACATCAAGACAGGCGTCTAGGCCTGACAATACATCCATCGGCACTTCAGTGGGGGGAGGGGGGACGTCTAGCTGCCAGATCTCATCACCGCCGCGTTGCCATCCACCGCTACCGGGAAACGGGGGCCCTCCATCGCCTCGGTTTGCAGGAGGTGTCCACTCAGCAGAATTCCTCTCTGGGAGAAGAGAGAGCAACGAGGCCGAAACTCGTGTCAGGGGAACAGGCCGCAAGATGGCCGCCGGCAGAGCGACTCAGCCAAGGGACTAGAAATCCCACGTCTCAGCTCCGGAGGGAGGGCTAAACTGACTCCGGAGGGTGTACACCCGGTGGCCAGCCACTCAGAGGGTACAGCATAGGGTAAACGGCCCAGGTAGTCACCCAGAATTCGCCTTTCCCCGAAATCACAGGCGGAGCGCTTGCAAAACGTGACCTCTTCACAGCCAGCCACGCCCCCTTCTATTCGTCTTTTCGGATTGTTCTTTTATACATATTTTCAGATCGCTCTTTTATTCGTATTTTCAGATTGCTCTTTTATTCATATTTTCAGATCGCTCTTTTATTCGTATTTTCAGATTGCTCTTTTATTCATATTTTCAGATCGTTCTTTTATTCGTATTTTTGGATTGCTCTTTCATTCGTATTTTCGGATCGCTCTTTCATTCGTATTTTCGGATCGCTCTTTCTTTCGTATTTTCGGATCGCTCTTTTGTTCGTATTTTCAAATATAGGAACAAGAGGTGTAGAGGACCCTGGTCATAGGAGCTTACAACCTAGAGAGATTTGGGTGGAGGAAGACAAGAGGATTTTTTTTGGTTGTCAGGATCACTAGCGCCAGATGTTAATTGCTGCACACTGTAGACTTGCGCACGTTGGAAATCTTTGTTTCATTATGTTTTAATTCGTTATGTGCAATTTATCGTTAAGATCGTATTTTCGTAAATTTATGGATCAATCGTATTTTTGGATCAATTGGATCGATTCAATTATTCGTATTATGTTTCATTCGTATTTTCAGAATGCTCTTTTATTCATATTTCCGGATCGCTCTTTTATACATATTTTCGGATTGATATGAAACACCAAATAAGCAAAAATAGGGATGAAAACCAATTTGTGCCAAAACAAATTGCATAGATCTAGTTCCACCACTTTTTTTTCACAGAGGGAACTGATTTCCGATTGATTCCACACACTCTAAAGCTTGTAATCTGGTGTTCAATCATATCTTTCCCTGTAAATTCACAATAAATATAGAATTTATCATATATTTTTGAAAAATTCACATATATATAAATAAATATATCAGATTTCAGTGTGTTTTGTGCGAGATAAGTGTCAGTTGGGGGACAGAAATCTTGCTGAGTTCCCACACTTCTTTTTTTAGGATTTGACCCCTGGGTACACTCCTTTTATAAGCAGCAATCTGCAGCAGCAAGCCATTGCTTTCCTCACTGTCCGCTTCATTTATAATATTTTTTGTGTAACCTCCAGCGAATGCTCGGAAACACCAGAGCTTTTCAACAAAGAACAAGAGCACAGGCATTTCCAGACAGCGCTTAGAGAATGTCTCGGATCAATACAGCATTCTGTTTCCAAGGGTTTGTTCGTGACCTTCTGTTCATTTGGAGAAGTGATATTTTATGATGGGATAACGGTATGTTGCAAAAAATCTCATTGCAAACTGGCATACTGCAGTATTACACACACCATACCTCTCCGGCTTTCCATAGCTTTTTTTACTGAAAACATGGCTAATGTGAGGTGTTTTGGGATGTGTTTTTTTGTTTGTTCTCTACCTGCCCGCATACCGGAATACTTTGCCGGAGAAACAATGTAGCCACATAATGCTATAGGGGTTATTCAAAGAGCAGTGAAATTTCAGTTCTCCTTCGCTCGGGGCACTTGGGTGCGATTCAAGTTTGCCGACCCTGTGGTTGATTCAGTATTCACCGCAGGGTCCACGAACTGTGCTGAATGGGATCTGCCAAAGACCGCCAAATGCTGCTGAACAGACCGCTGAAGACAGCCGATGATCCGCCGAACTAACCGCCGAAAAAAGCTGATCAACTGATAAACGCCACCAAACTGGGGGGGGGGGGGCTGTTGCTTTTTAAAAGGCATTTAAAACAATAAAAATGCACGGAAATAATAAACAAGGTCCTATAAAAAATTAATAAAACTGTCTATTACAGAATTTAATAACCCTTTCTGCGCTGATCTATGTACCGACGTTGGCTTCCCTATTTGACTACCCACTGGTTTATCCCTTTTGTGCTGTTTTCCGTGTGCCGCGCCTGGCTTATTACTCTCTGACTACATCTCTGTACTCTCCCTTTTGGTACTTCGCACCGTTCTACTTTTTTTTGTTATATTTTGCTTCACTCAGCAGTTCTATTTCCTACTCTTGAAAGAGGTACAGCCATCTAAGGACCATTATTCAGATTAGTGTTCCCTTTTGTGTGCTGCTTTGTGTGTTTGTGTATGTTTTTGGCTACACGTTTGACACAGGGGCCAAGGTGGGCCCTTTATACTGAATGTGTAGCCCTTTAGGCGGGTTGGCTGCTGGCTGCGTAGACACATACCACAGCACACAGATACAAGACAAGATAAACAACAGAACAGCTGGAGCAGGAATGGCAGGAGAACAGAACTAAAGGGAACCCTAACTCTGGGATGAGGTCCTTGTATGGCCTTCTATCTATGGAAAGGAAACCTGACAAGAAATAACACAGAGACAGGAGAACAGGAAGGACGAGGGTTAAACAGGATACAACAAGAGAATATACTCACACCAAGCAGCAACACAGGGAACCCTGAACAGGGTTGAGGTCCTTGCACTGGCCTCTATGCTATGGATAATATATAATGCTGCTGGGAATACACAGAAACAGAAATACAGGACACAAGGAACATACAGTAGAATAGTAAGAACCGAAGCAAAAGGATCAAGAGCCAGGAGAGTATGTCAGACAGACCAGGAATCAGGAACCAGAATATCATACAGGGAATTAACAAGAGCGTAGTCAGGAATACAAGTCAAGATCAGATACCAGAGAATAGTCAGAATACAAGGCAAGATCATACACAGAATTGGCAAGTTCCTAAGGGTTTCACAGGAACCCTTAGGAACCAGACCCTCAGGAAACAGAAATCCATGCAAGAGCCAGGAGCTAGTGCACTGCTTCCAATATTTATGGGAAACAGGACTGACCTCAGGCCAGATCAGCCACAGGGGAATCCAGGAGCAGCACAGGGCAGAATAGCCAACCCAGACAGGGAAGAGCTGGCCTGGATTGCTCTCACCACCAGGGCTGGTACCGGTGGTTTACCGCTTTGCCTTCTGGTCTGTGATGAGTCCTGTTTCTTGCTGCTTTCCTGCCCAGCAGTGTGGTGAATTCACCTCCGGTCTGCCTGCTATTCAGCCAGCGGAAGGGGGCTCATAACAAAATACCCGTGTGGAAACTGTATCACACTATTCTTGTTTTCATGTATCTAGGTGGTGCTCCCAATTGTGTTATACACACCTTTTTTGTACATTTCTGTTCGAGCGTATAAGGGAGGAGCACTCCGGGAGCCCAGGACAAGATACGTATATATCTTTTTTATTGGTATCAAGATCTCACACAGTATTGTTTTTTTGGTTTTGTGCTCCTAGCCCTGTATTTGTGTCCCACCTCGGCTCATGCAGGGTGCCCCCGTGACACGCTGATATATATGTCAACGTTTCAAAAAACGTTGAAGATTAACAATGAAGCTTCTCTTGCGGCTGTTTAGACTCTTCCTTTGTGATATGCCAACGTTTGTCGACGTTACAAGTGGGGTTTTTTTTTTCCGCCAGTGTTTACAACTTCGGCAAACACCACCACTGTCTGAAAACCCCCATAATCTTTATTGCTAACATATAAAACACTCAGGGCTCTATTACATTCTCTGCGCAAAAACGCTCGCGCAGCGCGTTAATTTGTGCACGAAGCGTTAAACGTTAATGTGCGTAAATTAACGCTGGTATTACAATCCCAGCGCATTTTTTCATCCGCCAAAAAATAACGCACGTAAAAAAAAACGCGCAAAAACGCGTGCGCATTAACGCTGCGTGCAGAAATCATTATGCGGACTGTTTTTTCACGAGATTCAGCCAATCAGAATTAAGAACCACAATTGTCTCCCGTTCAGTTTTTGCGCCTGTCAAAATCAATCTGAGTATACATGCTGCATCAATAATAAAATCACGCACAACTTCTCCATTTTATTGTTTGGGTATGTGTAGAATGTGTAACTATACTTTGCTGTATTTTTTTTTTCGTGCTGGTGTATTTGGTTTCGGCCAGAACGTTCAGATTTGCCGTTACCACCAGCTTTTCAAAGACGATAAAATTATGCGCGCAAACGTTGTCCGTTAAAATTTGCGCATAGATTGTAATACCATCCGCGTACCAGCGCACAAACGCATTTGCGCTCACAATGTTAAGTATAGGACGCGCGCTTACAGTACGCTCGCAAAGGGTTTGTGCAGGTTCACCCGCAGTAGACGTTAACACGCATTTTTTGCACGGACGTTGTAATACGACATTTTGCGCAAAGGGTTTTTCCCCTCGCGTTAATGCGTTTTTGCGCACGTGTTAACGTTTGCGCGAAGAATGTAGTAGAGCCCTAAAAGAGCCGGAATATATACCTTAAAATGAAATTAGGGGACTTTGAGCCCAGTGTAAGTGTCATAAAGTCTGCGGAGTATTTTAACTTATTTCAAATCTTGCCTTTTTGTTCCATTTCTGTCCAGGCGTTGATCCAAAGGACAGAGCCAGAGTATTGTTTTGTACATTTTGATGGCCTAAATGAGAAGATTATCCACTAAAGTGCTGTTTTAGCGTTTTAGTGCTCCATGAAAGTGTATGTGGCTCCCTTCCAAAGGTCTATTATGAATCGGAGCATGGACTTTATCTCCACATTTATCTTTATCTCCGGAATACTTTGAAAATGTGTGCGAGGAGGAGGAGGCAACGTCCAGTAAGTCGTATTAATGGCGTTTGATTTACCTTCCATTATGAAGGTGATTTTATAAGGAAATTACCCAAAAGCATTAGAATATCCATTTAATACATAAACTATTAAAAAAAAAAAGAGTTCTTTTTTTTGCCCTTAAATAACTGGGCAGAGGCCGCTGACAACCTGTGCCTGAATATTTTTTTTAAACATATTTTTATTTTTTACTCACCCTAAACCCCTCGCCGCACGCTGCTCCTGAACCTGGAAGTAAATTAAGCTTTTCTGTGCAAGTTGCGTAACATAGGAATCGCAGATTGATCAGCGCTATGGGACTTGTGCACTTTACGTAGGAAAGTTCCGTAGCGCCTGCACAGAACAATGGATGGGAGCTGAGCGCATGCACAGATCCATTCCCTCTGCTGCCTCTCTGAGGCTGCTTACTACAGCAATTGGTCGCACAGGGTGACGGCGCCATTGTCACGTTCCTCCCTGATAACTAATATACTAGTCCCTATACGCAGCCTTCTGCCAGAGGGTCTAATCGCCAGGGTAGAGTATCAACCTTATGCCAGAGGGTCTAAATGCCAGGATAGAGTGTCAGCCGTATGCAGGGCCGTAGGAAGGGCGAGGCGAGTGAGGCACGTGCCTCGGGCACAGCTGTGAAGGGGCACAGCCATGGCTCGAGTCCTGCGGGAACGCTGCGGGAACGCAGGTTGCGGGAACCTGCATTCCCGCAGCTTTCCAGCAGGACTCGAGCCATGGCTGCACCCCTTCACAGCTGTGAAGAGCCCAGCCCGAAACGATTGCTGGCGGCCGCTTGCTTCCTACTTGAACGGCCGCTGACAGGAAGTGCAGCCGCTCGCCTGGGATCTAACAGCCAGCCGCGATCTCGCAAGATCGCGGCAGGCTGTTTCATCGATCCCAGGCGAGCGGCTGCACTTCCTGTCAGCGGCCGTTCAAGCAGGAAGCACGCGGCCGCCGGCAATGAGAGGTGAGCTGGGGCAATATCCATGAGACCTGGGGGCAATATCCATGAGACCTGGGGGCACTATCCATGAGACCTGGGGGCACTATCCATGAGACCTGGGGGCAATATCCATGAGACCTGGGGGCACTATCCATGAGACCTGGGGGCACTATCCATGAGACCTGGGGGCAATATCCATGAGACCTGGGGGCACTATCCATGAGAGCTGGGGGCACTATCCATGAGACCTGGGGGCATTATCCATGAGACCTGGGGGCAATATCCATGAGACCTGGGGGCATATCCATGAGACCTGGGGGCAATATCCATGAGACCTGGGGGCAATATCCATGAGACCTGGGGGCATATCCATAAGACCTGGGGCATATCCATGAGAGCTGGGGGCAATATCCATGAGACCTGGGGGGGAATTATCCATGAGACCTGGGGGGGGCATATCCATGAGACCTGGGGGGCATATCCATGAGAACTGGGGCATTATCCATGAGACCGGGGGGCATTATCCATGAGACCTGGGGGCATATCCATGAGACCTGGGGGCATATCCATGAGACCTGGGGCATTATCCATGAGAGCTGGGGCATTATCCATGAGACCTGGGGGGAATTATCCATGAGACCTGGGGGGGCATATCCATGAGAGCTGGGGCATTATCCATGAGACCTGGGGGGGCATTATCCATGAGACCGGGGGCAATATCCATGAGACCTGGGGCATTATCCATGAGACCTGGGGCATATCCATGAGACCTGGGGCATTATCCATGAGACCTGGGGCATATCCATGAGACCTGGGGGCATTATCCATGAGACCTGGGGGCATATCCATGAGACCTGGGGGCATATCCATGAGACCTGGGGCATTATCCATGAGACCTGGGGGGGAATTATCCATGAGACCTGGGGGGGAATTATCCATGAGACCTGGGGCATTATCCATGAGAGCTGGGGCAATATCCATGAGAGCTGGGGGGCATATCCATGAGCTGGGCCATATCCATGTGAACTGGGGCAATATATACCCATATGAGCTGGGGTCAATAATATCCATGTGAGCTGGGGTCAATAATATCCATGTGAGCTGGGGAAAATAGTCTGGGGGCTCAGTGCTGTGTATATTATTCTGGAGGGTGTATATTATGCTAAATGTTCTTTTGCTATACGTGCATGTATTCTGTGTGTACTGTATTTGTACATGTACTGTGTGTGCACTATATATGTAGGGCCCCATCACCTCCTTAACGCTAGCACTCACACATGTGAGCGTTGGTGCTAGGTTAAAGGAGGTTACTGCATGCTGCCCATATCACATCCTAGCACAGGACCCTCATATTACAATCCCAACGGTAACAGGTTAAAAAATCCAGGAGATTGTGCTTTTCAGCGCGAGGTTACTGTACATTGTGCTCCCTATACCTATCATGGTTAGCGCAAAGTCCTAACGCTAATTACCATCCCGCCATAGCTACAAAAGTTACCCACAGCTAGACGCTGGTGCTAAGTGATGCCGCTTCTGCAGAATCAGTCAGCACCAGCTGGAACCCCCCCCCCCAAAAAATCACATACTTGCCTCTC